>OU466858.1:34697879-35947879 GCA_911865555.2 Thlaspi arvense
TTTTCTTTTGCTCTTTTTTTCTCTTTTTGTTTAATAAAGAAAAATAAATAAAGAAAATAAAAAGAAAAAAGAAAAAGAGAAGGTGTGAAAGATAGAAGATGAAAGAAAAATGACAAGATGAGAAGATGATAACAAAAATAAAAAAAATAAAATATCAAACTCAGAGTGTGCTCTGATACCAAATGATGTGATTATCCCAAAAATCAGCACTATAGATTGGTATAGGGGATAAAATTTGCATCAAAGAGAAACCGTGAGGTTTCAAAGAATCAAAGGGATGTGGAGCAATGGTCACACAGAGCTGCGGAAGACTCCTGATTTACCTCTCTCAATACTCTAGATATTACACACTAAAAGCTTAAGGATTTCTTCGGATATTACACACCAAAGAGATGATATCTAACTTAAAAGGATTTTTGATAAAAAGACTAGATTGATTTTTTTTAATAAAAAGAGAGCCTCTATTTATAGAGGAAATACAAAAATGTCGTCCATAATTGTTGCTAAACATGCAGAGCATCTGAAGATGAAATCCAACTCTAAAGTGCATGTAAGAGAGAGAAATAGACATAATTAAATGTAGTTGTTGCTATGGACGAAAATTGATCTTCTTTGATTGTTTTTGGCTGAATCACTTTGCTGGGCTTCTGATTGATCAAGATTGTAGAATGAGTCGGTTTGTAGCTTAGTTCATTCTGGCCTGGTCGGAATCTTTAATAAATGCGTCCATGTCTAAATCCGGTACATTGGAGATCACATAATTTGTAAATTGCATAACTCCTTCATCCGAACTCCATTTGATTTGATTCTTCTTCGAGGAGCTCCGTGATTGAGCTGAGCACATTCTCAAGTAATTTCATGCACTGATCATCGTGATTGAGTATTTACGATTCGATCAGTGCACGCATGTCCTAATGCTTCTCATGATCATATCATACTCTCTCTCTTGAAAAAGATTTGTCCTCAAATCTTGCTCTTTATAGAAAGAACAATTGGACATAAACTTTTAAACAAATGATCAAGACTGAATTTAAAAACTGCAAAACCACCAGATTTGTTTTTTTTTTCTCTCTTTTTTTTGCTCTTTTTCTCTCTTTTTGTTTAATAAAGGAAATAAATAAAGAAAAATAAAAAGAAAAAGAAAAAGAGAAGGTGAAAGATAGAAGATGAAAGAAAATGACAAGATGAGAAGATGATAACAAAAAATAAAAAATAAAATATCAAACTCAAGAGTGTGCTCTGATACCAAATGATGTGATTCTCCCAAAAATCAGCACTCTAGAGTTGGTAGGGGGATAAAATTTGCATCAAAGAAACCGTGAGGTCTCAAAGATCAAAGGATGTGGAGCGAATGGTCACACAGGAGCTGCGGAAGACTCCTGATTTACCTCTCAATACTCTCAGATATTACACACTAAAAGCATTAAGGATTTCTTCGGATATTACACACCAAAGAGATGAATCTAACTTAAAAGGATTTTTGATAAAAAGATAGATTGATTTTTTTAATAAAAGGAGCCTCTATTTATAGAGGAAATACAACAATGTCGTCCATAATAGTTGCTAAACATGCAGAGCATCTAGGAAGATGAAATCCCAACTCTAAAGTGCATGTAAGAGAGAGAAATAGACATAATTAAATGTAGTTGTTGCTATGGACAAAATTGATCTTCTTTGATTGTTTTTGGGCTGAATCCACTTTGCTGGGCTTCTCTGATTGATCAAGATTGTAGAATGAGTCGGTTTGTAGCTTAGTTCATTCTGGCCTGGTCGGAATCCTTCAATAAATGCGTCCATGTCTAAATCCGGTACACTGGAGATCACTAATTTGTAAATTGCATAACTCCTTCATCCGAACTCCATTTGATTTGATTCTTCTTCGAGGAGCTCCGTGATTGAGCTGAGCACATTCTCCAAGTAATTTCATGCTGAATCATCGTGATTGAGTATTTACGATTCGATCAGTGCACGCATGTCCTAATGCTTCTCATGATCATATCATTCCCTCTCTTGAAAAAGATTTGTCCTCAAATCTTGCTCTTTATAGAAAGAACAATTTGGACATAAACTTTTAACAAATGATCAAGACTGAATTTAAAAACTGCAAAACCACCAGATTTGTTTTTTTTTTCTCTTTTTTTTTGCTCTTTTTCTCTCTTTTTGTTTAATAAAGGAAAATAAATAAAGAAAAATAAAAAGAAAAAGAAAAAGAGAAGGTGAAAGATAGAAGATGAAAGAAAATGACAAGATGAGAAGATGATAACAAAAAATAAAAAAATAAAATATCAAACTCAAGAGTGTGCTCTGATACCAAATGATGTAATTCTCCCAAAAATCAGCACTCTAGAGTTGGTAGGGGGATAAAATTTGCATCAAAGAAACCGTGAGGTCTCAAAGATCAAAGGATGTGGAGCGAATGGTCACACAGGAGCTGCGGAAGACTCCTGATTTACCTCTCAATACTCTCAGATATTACACACTAAAAGCATTAAGGATTTCTTCAGATTTACACACCAAAGAGATGAATCTAACTTAAAAGGATTTTTGATAAAAAAGATAGATTGATTTTTTAATAAAAAGGGAGCCTCTATTTATAGAGAAAATACAACAATGTCGTCCATAATAGTTGCTAAACATGCAGAGCATCTAGGAGATGAAATCCCAACTCTAAAGTGCATGTAAGAGAGGAGAATAGACATAATTAAATGTAGTTGTTGCTATGGACGAAAATTGATCTTCTTTGATTGTTTTTGGGCTGAATCCACTTTGCTGGGCTTCTGATTGATCAAGATTGTAGAATGAGTCGGTTTGTAGCTTAGTTCATTCTGGCCTGGTCGGAATCCTTCAATAAATGCGTCCATGTCTAAATCCGGTACACTGGAGATCACATAATTTGTAAATTGCATTACTCCTTCATCCGAACTCCATTTGATTTGATTCTTCTTCGAGGAGATCCGTGATTGAGCTGAACACATTCTCCAAGTAATTTCATGCACTGAATCATCGTGATTGAGTATTTACGATTCGATCAGTGCACACATGTCCTAATGCTTCTCATGATCATATCATACTCTCTCTCTTGAAAAAGATTTGTCCTCAAATCTTGCTCTTTATAGAAAGAACAATTTGGACATAAACTTTTAAAACAAATGATCAAGACTGAATTTAAAAACTGCAAAACCACCAGATTTGTTTTTTTTTCTCTCTTTTTTTTTTGCTCTTTTTCTCTCTTTTTGTTTAATAAAGGAAAATAAATAAAGAAAAATAAAAAGAAAAAGAAAAGAGAAGGTGAAAGATAGAAGATGAAAGAAAATGACAAGATGAGAAGATGATAACAAAAAATAAAAAATAAAATATCAAACTCAAGAGTGTGCTCTGATACCAAATGATGTGATTCTCCCAAAAATCAGCACTCTAGAGTTGGTAGGGGGATAAAATTTGCATCAAAGAAACCGTGAGGTCTCAAAGATCAAAGGATGTGGAGCGAATGGTCACACAGGAGCTGCGGAAGACTCCTGATTTACCTCTCAATACTCTCAGATATTACACACTAAAAGCATTAAGGATTTCTTCAGATATTACACACCAAAGAGATGAATCTAACTTAAAAGGATTTTTGATAAAAAGATAGATTGATTTTTTAATAAAAGGGAGCCTCTATTTATAGAGAAAAATACAACAATGTCGTCCATAATAGTTGCTAAACATGCAGAGCATCTAGGAAGATGAAATCCCAACTCTAAAGTGCATGTAAGAGAGAGAAATAGACATAATTAAATGTAGTTGTTGCTATGGACGAAAATTGATCTTCTTTGATTGTTTTTGGGCTGAATCCACTTTGCTGGGCTTCTCTGATTGATCAAGATTGTAGAATGAGTCGGTTTGTAGCTTAGTTCATTCTGCCTGGTCGGAATCCTTCAATAAATGCGTCCATGTCTAAATCCGGTACACTGGAGATCACATAATTTGTAAATTGCATAACTCCTTCATCCGAACTCCATTTGATTTGATTCTTCTTCGAGGAGCTCCGTGATTGAGCTGAGCACTTCTCCAAGTAATTTCATGCACTGAATCATCGTGATTGAGTATTTACGATTCGATCAGTGCACGCATGTCCTAATGCTTCTCATGATCATATCATACTCCCTCTTCTCTTGAAAAGATTTGTCCTCAAATCTTGCTCTTTATAGAAAGAACAATTTGGACATAAACTTTTAAAAAAAATGATCAAGACTGAATTTAAAAACTGCAAAACCACCAGATTTGTATTTTTTCTCTCTTTTTTTTTGCTCTTTTTCTCTCTTTTTGTTTAATAAAGGAAAATAAATAAAGATAAATAAAAAGAAAAAGAAAAAGAGAAGGTGAAAGATAGAAGATGAAAGAAAATGACAAGATGAGAAGATAATAACTAAAAATAAAAAAATAAAATATCAAACTCAAGAGTGTGCTCTGATACCAAATGATGTGATTCTCCAAAATCAGCACTCTAGAGTTGGTAGGGGGATAAAATTGCATCAAAGAAACCGTGAGGTCTCAAAGATCAAAGGATGTGGAGCGAATGGTCACACAGGAGCTGCGGAAGACTCCTGATTTACCTCTCAATACTCTCAGATATTACACACTAAAAGCATTAAGGATTTCTTCAGATATTACACACCAAAGAGATGAATCTAACTTAAAAGGATTTTTGATAAAAAGATAGATTGATTTTTTAATAAAAGGGAGCCTCTATTTATAGTGGAAATACAACAATGTCGTCCATAATAGTTGCTAAACATGCAGAGCATCTAGGAAGATGAAATCCCAACTCTAAAGTGCATGTAAGAGAGAGAAATAGACATAATTAAATGTAGTTGTTGCTATGGACAAAATTGATCTTCTTTGATTGTTTTTGGGCTGAATCCACTTTGCTGGGCTTCTCTGATTGATCAAGATTGTGTAGAATGAGTCGGTTTGTAGCTTAGTTCATTCTGGCCTGGTCGGAATCCTTCAATAAATGCGTCCATGTCTAAATCCGGTACACTGGAGATCACATAATTTGTAAATTGCATAACTCCTTCATCCGAACTCCATTTGATTTGATTCTTCTTCGAGGAGCTCCGTGATTGAGCTGAGCACATTCTCCAAGTAATTTCATGCACTGAATCATCATGTGATTGAGTATTTACGATTCGATCAGTGCACGCATGTCCTAATGCTTCTCATGATCATATCATACTCTCTCTCTTGAAAAAGATTTGTCCTCAAATCTTGCTCTTTATAGAAAGAACAATTTGGACATAAACTTTTAAAACAAATGATCAAGACTGAATTTAAAAACTGCAAAACCACCAGATTTGTTTTTTTTCTCTCTTTTTTTTTGCTCTTTTTCTCTCTTTTTGTTTAATAAAGGAAAATAAATAAGAAAAAATAAAAGAAAAAGAAAAAGAGAAGGTGAAAGATAGAAGATGAAAGAAAATGACAAGATGAGAAGATGATAACAAAAAATAAAAAATAAAATATCAAACTCAAGAGTGTGCTCTGATACCAAATGATGTGATTCTCCCAAAAATCAGCACTCTAGAGTTGGTAGGGGGATAAAATTTGCATCAAAGAAACCGTGAGGTCTCAAAGATCAAAGGATGTGGAGCGAATGGTCACACAGGAGCTGCGGAAGACTCCTGATTTACCTCTCAATACTCTCAGATATTACACACTAAAAGCATTAAGGATTTCTTCGGATATTACACACCAAAGAGATGAATCTAACTTAAAAGATTTTTGATAAAAAGATAGATTGATTTTTTTAATAAAAGGGAGCCTCTATTTATAGAGGAAATACAACAATGTCGTCCATAATAGTTGCTAAACATGCAGAGCATCTAGGAAGATGAAATCCCAACTCTAAAGTGCATGTAAGAGAGAGAAATAGACATAATTAAATGTAGTTGTTGCTATGGACGAAAATTGATCTTCTTTGATTGTTTTTGGGCTGAATCCACTTTGCTGGGCTTCTCTGATTGATCAAGATTGTAGAATTAGTCGGTTTGTAGCTTAGTTCATTCTGGCCTGGTCGGAATCCTTCAATAAATGCGTCCATGTCTAAATCCGGTACACTGGAGATCACATAATTTGTAAATTGCATAACTCCTTCATCCGAACTCCATTTGATTTGATTCTTCTTCGAGGAGCTCCGTGATTGAGCTGAGCACATTCTCCAAGTAATTTCATGCACTGAATCATCGTGATTGAGTATTTACGATTCGATCAGTGCACGCATGTTCTAATGCTTCTCATGATCATATCATACTCCCTCTCTTGAAAAGATTTGTCCTCAAATCTTGCTCTTTATAGAAAGAACAATTTGGACATAAACTTTTAAAACAAATGATCAAGACTGAATTTAAAAACTGCAAAACCACCAGATTTGTGTTTTTTTCTCTTTTTTTTTTTTGCTCTTTTTCTCTCTTTTTGTTTAATAAAGGAAAATAAATAAAGAAAAATAAAAGAAAAAGAAAAGAGAAGGTGAAAGATAGAAGATGAAAGAAAATGACAAGATGAGAAGATGATAACAAAATAAAAAAAATAAAATATCAAACTCAAGAGTGTGCTCTGATACCAAATGATGTGTGATTCTCCAAAAATCAGCACTCTAGAGTTGGTAGGGGGATAAAATTTGCATCAAAGAAACCGTGAGGTCTCAAAGATCAAAGGATGTGGAGCGAATGGTCACACAGGAGCTGCGGAAGACTCCTGATTTACCTCTCAATACTCTCAGATATTACACACTAAAAGCATTAAGGATTTCTTCGGATATTACACACCAAAGAGATGAATCTAACTTAAAAGGATTTTGATAAAAAGATAGATTGATTTTTTTTAATATAAGGGAGCCTCTATTTATAGAGGAAATACAACAATGTCGTCCATAATAGTTGCTAAACATGCAGAGCATCTAGGAAGATGAAATCCCAACTCTAAAGTGCATGTAAGAGAGAGAAATAGACATAATTAAATGTAGTTGTTGCTATGGACGAAAATTGATCTTCTTTGATTGTTTTTGGGCTGAATCCACTTTGCTGGGCTTCTCTGATTGATCAAGATTGTAGAATGAGTCGGTTTGTAGCTTAGTTCATTCTGGCCTGGTCGGAATCCTTCAATAAATGCGTCCATGTCTAAATCCGGTACACTGGAGATCACATAATTTGTAAATTGCATAACTCCTTCATCCGAACTCCATTTGATTTGATTCTTCTTCGAGGAGCTCCGTGATTGAGCTGAGCACATTCTCCAAGTAATTTCATGCACTGAATCATCGTGATTGAGTATTTACGATTCGATCAGTGCACGCATGTCCTAATGCTTCTCATGATCATATCATAACTCTCTCTTGAAAAGATTTGTCCTCAAATCTTGCTCTTTATAGAAAGAACAATTTGGACATAAACTTTAAAACAAATGATCAAGACTGAATTTAAAAACTGCAAAACCACCAGATTTTGTTTTTTTTTCTCTTTTTTTTTTGCTCTTTTTCTCTCTTTTTGTTTAATAAAGGAAAATAAATAAAGAAAAATAAAAAGAAAAAGAAAAAGAGAAGGTGAAAGATAGAAGATGAAAGAAAATGACAAGATGAGAAGATGATAACAAAAAATAAAATAAAATATCAAACTCAAGAGTGTGCTCTGATACCAAATGATGTGATTCTCCCAAAAATCAGCACTCTAGAGTTGGTAGGGGGATAAAATTTGCATCAAAGAAACCGTGAGGTCTCAAAGATCAAAGGATGTGGAGCGAATGGTCACACAGGAGCTGCGGAAGACTCCTGATTTACCTCTCAATACTCTCAGATATTACACACTAAAAGCATTAAGGATTTCTTCGGATATTACACACCAAAGAGATGAATCTAACTTAAAAGGATTTTTGATAAAAAGATAGATTGATTTTTTTAATAAAAGGGAGCCTCTATTTATAGAGGAAATACAACAATGTCGTCCATAATAGTTGCTAAACATGCAGAGCATCTAGGAAGATGAAATCCCAACTCTAAAGTGCATGTAAGAGAGAGAAATAGACATAATTAAATGTAGTTGTTGCTATGGACGAAAATTGATCTTCTTTGATTGTTTTTGGGCTGAATCCACTTTGCTGGGCTTCTCTGATTGATCAAGATTGTAGAATGAGTCGGTTTGTAGCTTAGTTCATTCTGGCCTGGTCGGAATCCTTCAATAAATGCGTCCATGTCTAAATCCGGTACACTGGAGATCACATAATTTGTAAATTGCATAACTCCTTCATCCGAACTCCATTTGATTTGATTCTTCTTCGAGGAGCTCCGTGATTGAGCTGAGCACATTCTCCAAGTAATTTCATGCACTGAATCATCGTGATTGAGTATTTACGATTCGATCAGTGCACGCATGTCCTAATGCTTCTCATGATCATATCATACTCTCTCTCTTGAAAAAGATTTGTCCTCAAATCTTGCTCTTTATAGAAAGAACAATTTGGACATAAACTTTTAAAACAAATGATCAAGACTGAATTTAAAAACTGCAAAACCACAGATTTGTTTTTTTTTCTCTCTTTTTTTTTGCTCTTTTTCTCTCTTTTTGTTTAATAAAGGAAAATAAATAAAGAAAAATAAAAAGAAAAAGAAAAAGAGAAGGTGAAAGATAGAAGATGAAAGAAAATGACAAGATGAGAAGATGATAACAAAAAATAAAAAATAAAATATCAAACTCAAGAGTGTGCTCTGATACCAAATGATGTGATTCTCCCAAAAATCAGCACTCTAGAGTTGGTAGGGGGATAAAATTTGCATCAAAGAAACCGTGAGGTCTCAAAGATCAAAGGATGTGGAGCGAATGGTCACACAGGAGCTGCGGAAGACTCCTGATTTACCTCTCAATACTCTCAGATATTACACACTAAAAGCATTAAGGATTTCTTCAGATATTACACACCAAAGAGATGAATCTAACTTAAAAGGATTTTTGATAAAAAGATAGATTGATTTTTTTAATAAAAGGGAGCCTCTATTTATAGAGGAAATACAACAATGTCGTCCATAATAGTTGCTAAACATGCAGAGCATCTAGGAAGATGAAATCCCAACTCTAAAGTGCATGTAAGAGAGAGAAATAGACATAATTAAATGTAGTTGTTGCTATGGACGAAAATTGATCTTCTTTGATTGTTTTTGGGCTGAATCCACTTTGCTGGGCTTCTCTGATTGATCAAGATTGTAGAATGAGTCGGTTTGTAGCTTAGTTCATTCTGGCCTGGTCGGAATCCTTCAATAAATGCGTCCATGTCTAAATCCGGTACACTGGAGATCACATAATTTGTAAATTGCATAACTCCTTCATCCGAACTCCATTTGATTTGATTCTTCTTCGAGGAGCTCCGTGATTGAGCTGAGCACATTCTCCAAGTAATTTCATGCACTGAATCATCGTGATTGAGTATTTACGATTCGATCAGTGCACACATGTCCTAATGCTTCTCATGATCATATCATACTCTCTCTCTTGAAAAAGATTTGTCCTCAAATCTTGCTCTTTATAGAAAGAACAATTTGGATATAAACTTTTAAATCAAATGATCAAGACTGAATTTAAAACTGCAAAACCACCAGATTTGTTTTTTTTTCTCTCTTTTTTTTTGCTCTTTTTCTCTCTTTTTGTTTAATAAATGAAAATAAATAAAGAAAAATAAAAAGAAAAAGAAAAAGAGAAGGTGAAAGATAGAATATGAAAGAAAATGACAAGATGAGAAGATGATAACAAAAAAAAAAAAAAAAAATATCAAACTCAAGAGTGTGCTCTGATACCAAATGATGTGATTCTCCCAAAAATCAGCACTCTAGAGTTGGTAGGGGGATAAAATTTGCATCAAAGAAACCGTGAGGTCTCAAAGATCAAAGGATGTGGAGCGAATTGTCACACAGGAGCTGCGGAAGACTCCTGATTTACCTCTCAATACTCTCAGATATTACACACTAAAAGCATTAAGGATTTCTTCGGATATTACACACCAAAGAGATGAATCTAACTTAAAGGGATTTTGATAAAAGGATAGATTAATTTTTTTAATAAAAGGGAGCCTCTATTTATAGAGAAAATACGACAATATCGTCCATAATAGTTGCTAAACATGCAGAGCATCTAGGAAGATGAAATCCCAACTCTAAAGTGCATGTAAGAGAGAGAAATAGACATAATTAAATGTAGTTGTTGCTATGGACAAAAATTGATATTCTTTGATTGTTTTTGGGCTGAATCCACTTTGCTGGGCTTCTCTGATTGATCAAGATTGTAGAATGAGTCGGTTTGTAGCTTAGTTCATTCTGGCCTGGTCGGAATCCTTCAATAAATGCGTCCATGTCTAAATCCGGTACACTGGAGATCACTAATTTGTAAATTGCATAACTCCTTCATCCGAACTCCATTTGATTTGATTCTTCTTCGAGGAGCTCCGTGATTGAGCTGAGCACATTCTCCAAGTAATTTCATGCACTGAATCATCGTGATTAAGTATTTACGATTCGGTCAGTGCACGCATGTCCTAATGCTTCTCATGATCATATCATACTCCCTCTCTTGAAAAGATTTGTCCTCAAATCTTGCTCTTTATAGAAAAAACAATTTGGACATAAACTTTTAAAACAAATGATCAAGACTGAATTTAAAAACTGCAAAACCACCAGATTTGTATTTTTTCTCTCTTTTTTTTTGCTCTTTTTCTCTCTTTTTGTTTAATAAAGGAAAATAAATAAAGATAAATAAAAAGAAAAAGAAAAAGAGAAGGTGAAAGATAGAAGATGAAAGAAAATGACAAGATGAGAAGATAATAACTAAAAATAAAAAAATAAAATATCAAACTCAAGAGTGTGCTTTGATACCAAATGATGTGATTCTCCCAAAAATCAGCACTCTAGAGTTGGTAGGGGGATAAAATTTGCATCAAAGAAACCGTGAGGTCTCACAGATCAAAGGATGAGGAGCGAATGGTCACACAGGAGCTGCGGAAGACTCCTGATTTACCTCTCAATACTCTCAGATTACACACTAAAAGCATTAAGGATTTCTTCAGATATTACACACCAAAGAGATGAATCTAACTTAAAAGGATTTTTGATAAAAAGATAGATTGATTTTATTAATAAAAGGGAGCCTCTATTTATAGAGAAAATACAACAATGTCGTCCATAATAGTTGCTAAACATGCAGAGCATCTAGGAAGATGAAATCCCAACTGTAAAGTGCATGTAAGAGAGAGAAATAGACATAATTAAATGTAGTTGTTGCTATGGACGAAAATTGATATTCTTTGATTGTTTTTGGGCTGAATCCACTTTGCTGGGCTTCTCTGATTGATCAAGATTGTAGAATGAGTCGGTTTGTAGCTTAGTTCATTCTGGCCTGGTCGGAATCTTTCAATAAATGCGTCTATGTCTAAATCCGGTACACTGGAGATCACCTAATTTGTAAATTGCATAACTCCTTCATCCGAACTCCATTTGATTTGATTCTTCTTCGAGGAGCTCCGTGATTGAGCTGAGCACATTCTCCAAGTAATTTCATGCACTGAATCATCATGATTGAATATTTACGATTCGATCAGTGCACGCATGTCCTAATGCTTCTCATGATCATATCATACTCCCTCTCTTGAAAAAGATTTGTCCTCAAATCTTGCTCTTTATAGAAAGAAAAATTTGGACATAAACTTTTAAAACAATTGAGCAAGACTAAATTTAAAAACTGCAAAACCACCAGATTTGTGTTTTTTCTCTCTTTTTTTTTTGCTCCTTTTCTCTCTTTTTGTTTAATAAAGGAAAATAAATAAAGAAAAATAAAAAGAAAAAGAAAAAGAGAAGGTGAAAGATAGAAGATGAAAGAAAATGACAAGATGAGAAGATGATAACAAAACATAAAAAATAAAATATCAAACTCAAGAGTGTGCTCTGATACCAAATGATGTGATTCTCCAGAAAATCACCACTCTAGAGTTGGTAGGGGGATAAAATTTGCATCAAAGAAACCGTGAGGTCTCAAAAATCAAAAGATGTGGAGCGAATGGTCACACAGGAGCTGCGGAAGACTCCTGATTTATCTCTCAATACTCTCAGATATTACACACTAAAAGCATTAAGGATTTCTTCGGATATTACACACCAAAAAGATGAATCTAACTTAAAAGGATTTTTGATAAAAAGATAGATTGATTTTTTTAATATAAGGGAGCCTCTATTTATAGAGGAAATACAACAATTTCGTCCATAATAGTTGCTAAACATGCAGAGCATCTAGGAAGATGAAATCCCAACTCTAAAGTGCATGTAAGAGAGAGAAATAGACATAATTAAATGTAGTTGTTGCTATGGACGAAAATTGATCTTCTTTGATTGTTTTTGGGCGGAATTCACTTTGCTGGGCTTCTCTGATTGATCAAGATTGTAGAATTAGTCGGTTTGTAGCTTAGTTCATTCTGGCCTGGTCGGAATCCTTCAATAAATGCGTCCATGTCTAAATCCGGTACACTGGAGATCACATAATTTGTAAATTGCATAACTCCTTCATCCGAACTCCATTTGATTTGATTCTTCTTCGAGGAGCTCCGTGATTGAGCTGAGCACATTCTCCAAGTAATTTAATGCACTGAATCATCATGACTGAGTATTTAAGATTCGATCAGTGCACGCATGTCCTAATGCTTCTCATGATCATATCATACTCCCTCTCTTGAAAAAGATTTGTCCTCAAATCTTGCTCTTTATAGAAAGAAAAATTTGGACATAAACTTTTAAAACAAATGATCAAGACTGAATTTAAAACTGCAAAACCACCAGATTTGTTTTTTTTCTCTCTTTTTTTTTGCTCTTTTTCTCTCTTTTTGTTTAATAAAGGAAAATAAATAAAGAAAAATAAAAAGAAAAAGAAAAAGAGAAGGTGAAAGATAGAAGATGAAAGAAAATGACAAGATGAGAAGATGATAACAAAAATAAAAAAATAAAATATCAAACTCAAGAGTGTGCTCTGATACCAAATGATGTGATTCTCCCAAAAATCAGCACTCTAGAGTTGGTAGGGGATAAAATTTGCATCAAAGAAAACGTGAGGTCTCAAAGATCAAAGGATGTGGAGCGAATGGTCACACAGGAGCTGCGGAAGACTCCTGATTTACCTCTCAATACTCTCAGATATTACACACTAAAAGCATTAAGGATTTCTTCAGATATTACACACCAAAGAGATGAATCTAACTTAAAAGGATTTTTGATAAAAGATAGATTGATTTTTTTAATAAAAGGGAGCCTCTATTTATAGAGAAAAATACAACAATGTCGTCCATAATAGTTGCTAAACATGCAGAGCATCTAGGAAGATGAAATCCCAACTCTAAAGTGCATGTAAGAGAGAGAAATAAACATAATTAAATGTAGTTGTTGCTATGGAGGAAAATTGATCTTCTTTGATTGTTTTTGGGCTGAATCCACTTTACTAGACTTCTCTGATTGATCAAGATTGTAGAATGAGACGGTTTGTAGCTTAGTTCATTCTGGCCTGGTCGGAATCCTTCAATAAATGCATCCATGTCTATATCCGGTACACTGGAGATCACATAATTTGTAAATTGCATAACTCCTTCATCCGAACTCCATTTGATTTGATTCTTCTTCGAGGAGCTCCGTGATTGAGCTGAGCACAATCTCCAAGTAATTTCATGCACTGAATCATCATGACTGAGTATTTACGATTCGATCAGTGCACGCATGTCCTAATGCTTCTCATGATCATATCATACTCCCTCTCTTGAAAAAGATTTGTCCTCAAATCTTGCTCTTTATAGAAAGAACAATTTGGACATAAACTTTTAAAACAAATGATCAAGACTGAATTTAAAAACTGCAAAACCACCAGATTTGTGTTTTTTTCTCTCTTTTTTTTTGCTCTTTTTCTCTCTTTTTGTTTAATAAAGGAAAATAAATAAAGAAAAATAAAAAGAAAAAGAAAAAGAGAAGGTGAAAGATAGAAGATGAAAGAAAATGACAAGATAGAGAAGATGATAACAAAAATAAAAAATAAAATATCAAACTCAAGAGTGTGCTCTGATACCAAATGATGTGATTCTCCCAAAAATCAGCACTCTAGAGTTGGTAGGGGGATAAAATTTGCATCAAAGAAACCGTGAGGTCTCAAAGATCAAAGGATGTGGAGCGAATTGTCACACAGGAGCTGCGGAAGACTCCTGATTTACCTCTCAATACTCTCAGATATTACACACTAAAAGCATTAAGGATTTCTTCAGATATTACACACCAAAGAGATGAATCTAACTTAAAAGGATTTTTGATAAAAAGATAGATTGATTTTTTTAATAAAAGGGAGCCTCTATTTATAGAGAAAATACAACAATGTCGTCCATAATAGTTGCTAAACATGCAGAGCATCTAGGAAGATGAAATCCCAACTCTAAAGTGCATGTAAGAGAGAGAAATAGACATAATTAAATGTAGTTGTTGCTATGGACGAAAATTGATCTTCTTTGATTGTTTTGGGCTGAATCCACTTTGCTGGGCTTCTCTGATTGATCAAGATTGTAGAATGAGTCGGTTTGTAGCTTAGTTCATTCTGGCCTGGTCGGAATCCTTCAATAAATGCGTCCATGTCTAAATCCGGTACACTGGAGATCACATAATTTGTAAATTGCATAACTCCTTCATCCGAACTCCATTTGATTTGATTCTTCTTCGAGGAGCTCCGTGATTGAGCTGAGCACATTCTCCAAGTAATTTCATGCACTGAATCATCGTGATTGAGTATTTACGATTCGATCAGTGCACGCATGTCCTAATGCTTCTCATGATCATATCATACTCCTCTCTTGAAAAAGATTTGTCCTCAAATCTTGCTCTTTATAGAAAGAACAATTTGGACATAAACTTTTAAAACAAATGATCAAGACTGAATTTAAAAACTGCAAAACCACAGATTTGTTTTTTTTCTCTTTTTTTTTTTGCTCTTTTTCTCTCTTTTTGTTTAATAAAGGAAAATAAATAAAGAAAAATAAAAAGAAAAAGAAAAAGAGAAGGTGAAAGATAGAAGATGAAAGAAAATGACAAGATGAGAAGATGATAACAAAAATAAAAAAATAAAATATCAAACTCAAGAGTGTGCTCTGATACCAAATGATGTGATTCTCCCAAAAATCAGCACTCTAGAGTTGGTAGGGGGATAAAATTTGCATCAAAGAAACCGTGAGGTCTCAAAGATCAAAGGATGTGGAGCGAATGGTCACACAGGAGCTGCGGAAGACTCCTGATTTACCTCTCAATACTCTCAGATATTACACACTAAAAGCATTAAGGATTTCTTCAGATATTACACACCAAAGAGATGAATCTAACTTAAAAGGATTTTTGATAAAAAGATAGATTGATTTTTTTAATAAAAGGGAGCCTCTATTTATAGAGAAATACAACAATGTCGTCCATAATAGTTGCTAAACATGCAGAGCATCTAGGAAGATGAAATCCCAACTCTAAAGTGCATGTAAGAGAGAGAAATAGACATAATTAAATGTAGTTGTTGCTATGGACGAAAATTGATCTTCTTTGATTGTTTTTGGGCTGAATCCACTTTGCTGGGCTTCTCTGATTGATCAAGATTGTAGAATGAGTCGGTTTGTAGCTTAGTTCATTCTGGCCTGGTCGGAATCCTTCAATAAATGCGTCCATGTCTAAATCCGGTACACTGGAGATCACATAATTTGTAAATTGCATAACTCCTTCATCCGAACTCCATTTGATTTGATTCTTCTTCGAGGAGCTCCGTGATTGAGCTGAGCACATTCTCCAAGTAATTTCATGCACTGAATCATCGTGATTGAGTATTTACGATTCGATCAGTGCACGCATGTCCTAATGCTTCTCATGATCATATCATACTCTCTCTCTGAAACAGATTTGTCCTCACATCTTGCTCTTTATAGACAGAAGAATTTGGAAATAAACTTTTTAAAACAATGACAAGACTGAATTTAAAACTGCAAAAGCAACTCAGATTTGTGTTTTTTCTCTCTTTTTTTTTGCTCTTTTTTCTCTCTTTTTGTGTTAATAAAGGAAAATCGATAAAGAAAAATAAAAAGAAAAAGACAAAAGAGAAGGTGAAAGATAGAAGATGAAAGAAAATGACAAGATGAGAAGATGATCACAAACATAACAAAATAAAATATCAACCTCAAGAGTGTGCTCTGAGACCAAATGATGTGATTCTCCCAAAAATCAGCAACTCTAGAGTTTGTATGTGGGGGGTGGGAGGGGGGGGAGGGGGGGGGGGGGGGGTGGGAGGGGGTAAAATTTGCATCAAAAGAAACCGTGAGGTCTCACAGATCAAAGGATGTGGAGTGAATGGTCAACACAGGAGCTGCGGAAGACTCCTGATTTTAACCTCTCAAAACTCCTCGAATATTACACCACTAAAAAGCATTAATTATTTCTTCAGATATTACACACCTAAGAGATGAATCTAAACTTAAAAAGGATTTTTGGATAAAAATATACATTGGATTTTTTTATATAATAAGGGAGCCTCTATTTTATAGTGGAAATACAACAATGTCGTCCATAATAGTGTGCTAAATCATGCAGAGCATATAGGAAGATGAAATCCCCATCTCTAAAGTGCATATAAAGAGAGTAAAAATAGGACATAATTAAATGTTCGTTGTTGCTATGGACAAAAAACTTGATATTTTTTAATAGTTTTTTTGGGCTGAATTCACTTTTCTGGGCTTCCTCTGATTTATCAAGATTGTAGAATTAGTCGGTTTGTCGCTTAGTTCATGCTGGCCTGGTTCGGACAATCTTTCAATAAATGCGTCTATTTCTTAAATCCGGTACACTGGAGATCACCTAATTTGTAAATTGGATAACTCCTTCAATCCGAACTCCAATTTGATTTTGATTCTTCTTCGAGGAGCTTCCGTGATGAAGCTGGAGCACATTTCTCCAAGTAATTTTATGCACTGAATCCTCATGACTGAGTATTTACGATTCGATGTCAGTGCACGCATGTTCTAATGGTTCTCATGAATCATATTCTTACTCCCCTCTCTAGAAAACGATTTGTCCTCAAATCTTGCTCTTTATAGAAAGGAACAATTTGTAGATAAACTTTTACAACAAATTATCAAAGAATGAATTTAAAAACTGCAAAACCACAAGATTGTGTTTTTTTCTTCTCTCTTTTTTTTTTTGCTCTTTGTCTCCTTTTTTGGTTATATAAAGGAAAATAAATTAAGATAAAAAAAAAGAAAAAGAAAAAGAGACGGTGAAAGATAGAAAGATATGAAAGAAAATGGACAAGATGAAAATTATGATAACTAAAACATAAAAAAATAAAAATAATCAAACTCACGATGTGCTTTGATACCAAATGATGTGATTCTCCCAAAAATCACCACCTCTAGAGTTGGTAGGGTGATAAAATTTTGCAATCAAAGAAACCGTGATGTCTCACAGATCAAGGATGTGGAGCGCATGCGGCACACAGGAGCTGCGGAAGGGACTCCTGACTTACCCTCTCAATTACTCTCAGATATTACACACTAAAAGGCATTAAGGATTTCCTCAGATATTACAACCCCAAAGATATGAATCGAAACTTAAAAGGATTTTTGATAAAACGAATAGAGTTGATTTCTTTTATTAAAAGAGAGCCTCTATTTATAGTGAACATACAACAATGTCGTTACATAAATGTGGCTAAACATGCAGACGCATCTAGGAATATGGAATCCCACTTCTAAACGTGCATGTAAGAGAGAGACATAGACATTAAAATTTTAAAAAAATTTTGTCGTTGTTGCTATGGACTAAATTTAATCTTATTTGATTGTTTTTGGGCTGAATTCACTTTGCTGGACTTCTCTGATTGATCAAGATTGTAGAAATTATTCGGTTTTGAGCTTAGGTTCAATTCTAAGCCTGGTTCGGAATCCTTTAATAAATGCGTCCATGTCTAAATCCGGGTGAGTGGTAACACTGGGAGATCACATAATTTGTAAATTGCATAACTCCTTCATCCGAACTCCATTTGATTTGATTCTTCTTCGACGCGCTCCTGTGATTGAAGCCTGAGCACATTCTACAACTAATTTAATGCACTGAATTTCAGCATGATTTGGTATTTACGATTCGATCAGTGCACGCATATTCCTAATGCTTCTCATGATTCAGATCATAATCCCTCTCTTTTGAAAAAGATTTGTCCTCAAATATTGCTCTTTATAGAAAGAACAATTTGGGACATAAAAACTATTAAAAAACAAATGATCTAGACTGAATTTTAAGAACTGTCAAAAAACCACCAGATTTGTGTTTTTTCTCTCTTTTTTTTTTGCTCTTTTTATCTCTTTTTGTTTAATAAAGGAAAATAAAATAAAGAAAAATAAAAAAGAAAAAAGAAAAGGAGAAGGTGATAGATAGAAGATGAAAGGAAAAATAAAACAAGATGAGAAGATGTAATAAAAATACAAAAAAAATAAATATCAAACTCAAAGAGTGTGGCTTTGATACCAAATGATGTGATTCTCCAAAAAAATCAGCCACTCTAGAGTTGTCAGGGGATAAACTTTGCCATCAAAGAAACCGTGGAGGTCTCACAGATCAAAGGATAATTGGGCGAATGGTCACCACAGGAGCTGCGGAAGACTCCGGATTGACCTCTCAATACTCTCAGATATTACACAGAAAAGGCATTAAGGATTTCTATCGGATATTACACAACCAAGATATGAACTCTAACTTAAAAGGATTTTTGATAAAAGATAGATTGATTTTTTTAATAAAAGGGAGCCTCTATTTATAGAGGAAAATACAACAATATCGTCCATAATAATTGCTAAACATGCAGAGCATCTAGGAAGATGAAATCCTCAACTCTAAAGTGCATGTAAGAGAGAGAAATAGACAATAATTAAATGTAGTTGTTGCTATGGACGAAAATTGATCTTCTTTGATTGTTTTTGGGCTGAATTCACTTTTGCTGGGCTTCTCTGATTGATCAAGACTGTAGAATTAGTCGGTTTTGTAGCTTAGTTCATTCTGGGCCTGGTCGGAATCCTTCAATAAATGCGTCCATGTCTAAATCCGGTACACTGGAGATCACTAATTTGTAAATTGCATAACTCCTTCATCCGAACTCCATTTGATTTGATTCTTCTTCGAGAGCTCCGTGATTGAGCTGAGCACAATCTCCAAGTAATTTTCATGCACTGAATCCAATTATGACCTGAGTATTTACATTCGATCAGTTGCACGCATGTCCTAATTCTTCTCATGATCATATCATACTCCCTCTCTTGAAAAAGATTTGTCCTCAAATCTTGCTCTTTATAGAAAAGAAACAATTGGAAATAAACTTTTAAAAACAAATGATCAAGACTGAATTTAAAAAACTGCAAAACCACCAGATTTGTTTTTTTTTCTCTCTCTTTTTTGCTCTTTTTCCTCTCTTTTTGTTTAATAAAGGAAAATAAATCAAAGAAAAATGAAAAAAGAAAAAGAAAAGGAGAGGTGAAAGATAGAAGATGAAACAAAAATAAACAAGATGAGAAGATGATAACAAAAATAAAAAAATAAAATATCAACTCAAGAGTGTGCTCTGATACCAAATGATGTGATTCTCCCAAAAATCAGCACTCTAGAGTTGGTAGGGGGGATAAAAAATTTGCATCAAAGAAACCGTGAGGTCTCAAAGATCAAAGGATGTGGAGCGAATGGTCACACAGGAGCTGCGAAAGACTCCTGATTTACCTCTCAATACTCTCAGATATTACACACTAAAAGCATTAAGGATTTCTTTAGATATTACACACCAAAGAGATGAATCTAACTTAAAAGGATTTTTGATGGTAAAAAAGATAGATTGAGTTTTTTAATAAAAGAGAGCCCCTCTATTTATAGAGGAAATACAACAATATCGTCCATAATAGTTGCAAAACATGCAGAGCATCTAGGAAGATGAAATCCCAACTCTAAAGTGCATGTAAGAGTGAGAAATAAACATAATTAAATGTAGTTGTTGCTAGGGACGAAAATTGATCTTCTTTGATTGTTTTTGGGCTGAATCCACTTTGCTAGGCTTCTCTGATTGATCAATATTGTAGAATGAGTCGGTTTGTAGCTTAGTTCATTCTGGCCTGGTCGGAATCCTTCAATAAATGCGTCCATGTCTAAATCCGGTACACTGGAGATCACATAATTTGTAAATTGCATAACTCCTTCATCCGAACTCCATTTGATTTGATTCTTCTTCGAGGAGCTCCGTGATTGAGCTGAGCACAATCTCCAAGTAATTTCATGCACTGAATCATCATGACTGAGTATTTACGATTCGATCAGTGCACGCATATCCTAATGCTTCTCATGATCATATCATACTCCCTCTCTTGAAAAAGATTTGTCCTCAAATCTTGCTCTTTATAGAAAGAACAATTTGGACATAAACTTTTAAAACAAATGATCAAGACTGAATTTAAAAACTGCAAAAGCACCAGATTTGTTTTTTTTCTCTCTTTTTTTTTTTGCTCTTTTTCTCTCTTTTTGTTTA
Organism: Thlaspi arvense; assembly: GCA_911865555.2. Lineage (NCBI taxonomy): Eukaryota > Viridiplantae > Streptophyta > Magnoliopsida > Brassicales > Brassicaceae > Thlaspi > Thlaspi arvense. The sequence goes on from OU466858.1 coordinate 34,718,480, forward strand.
ATAAAGGAAAATAAATAAAGAAAAATAAAAAGAAAAAGAAAAAGAGAAGGTGAAAGATAGAAGATGAAAGAAAATGACAAGATGAGAAGATGATAACAAAACATAAAAAATAAAATATCAAACTCAAGAGTGTGCTTTGATACCAAATGATGTGATTCTTCCAAAAATCACCACTCTAAAGTTGGTAGGGGGATAAAATTTGCATCAAAGAAATCGTGAGGTCTCAAAGATCAAAGGATGTGGAGCAAATGGTCACACAGGAGCTGCGGAAGACTCCTGATTTACCTCTCAATACTCTCAGATATTACACACTAAAAGCATTAAGGATTTCTTCAGATATTACACACCAAAGAGATGAATCTAACTTAAAAGGATTTTTGATAAAAAGATAGATTGGTTTTTTTAATAAAAGGGAGCCTCTATTTATAGAGGAAATACAACAATGTCGTCCATAATAGTTGCTAAACATGCAGAACATCTAGGAAGATGAAATCTCAACTCTAAAGTGCATGTAAGAGAGAGAAATAAACATAATTAAATGTAGTTGTTGCTATGGACGAAAATTGATCTTCTTTGATTGTTTTTGGGCTGATTCCACTTTGCTGGGCTTCTCTGATTGATCAAGATTGTAGAATTAGTTGGTTTGTAGCTTAGTTCATTCTGGCCTGGTCGGAATCCTTCAATAAATGCGTCCATGTCTAAATCCGGTACACTGGAGATCACATAATTTGTAAATTTCATAACTCCTTTATCCGAACTCCATTTGATTTGATTCTTCTTCGAGGAGCTCCGTGATTGAGCTGAGCACATTCTCCAAGTAATTTCATGCACTGAATCAGCATGACTGAGTATTTACGATTCGATCAGTGCACGCATGTCCTAATGCTTCTCATGATCATATCATACTCTCTCTCTTGAAAAAGATTTGTCCTCAAATCTTGCTCTTTATAGAAAGAACAATTTGGACATAAACTATTAAAACAAATGATCAAGACTGAATTTAAAAACTGCAAAACCACCAGATTTGTTTTTTTTTTCTCTCTTTTTTTTTGCTCTTTTTATCTCTTTTTGTTTAATAAAGGAAAATACATAAAGAAAATAAAAAAAAAAAGAAAAAGAGAAGGTGAAAGATAGAAGATGAAAGAAAATAACAAGATGAGAAGATGATAACTAAAAATAAAAAAATAAAATATCAAACTCAAGAGTGTGCTCTGATACCAAATGATGTGATTCTCCCAAAAATCACCACTCTAGAGTTGGTAGGGGGATAAAATTTGCATCAAAGAAACCGTGAGGTCTCACAGATCAAAGGATGTAGAGCGAAATGGTCACACAGGAGCTGCGGAAGACTCCTGATTTACCTCTCAATACTCTCAGATATTACACACTAAAAGCATTAAGGATTTCTTCAGATATTACACACCAAAGAGATGAATCTAACTTAAAAGGATTTTTGATAAAACGATAGATTGATTTTTTTAATAAAAGGGAGCCTTTATTTATAGTGGAAATACAACAATGTCGTCCATAATAGTTGCTAAACATGCAGAGCATCTAGGAAGATGAAATCCCAACTCTAAAGTGCATGTAAGAGAGAGAAATAGACATAATTAAATGTAGTTGTTGCTATGGACGAAAATTGATATTTTTTGATTGTTTTTGGGCTGAATCCACTTTGCTGGGCTTCTCTGATTGATCAAGATTGTAGAATGAGTCGGTTTGTAGCTTAGTTCATTCTGGCCTGGTCGGAATCTTTCAATAAATGCGTTCATGTCTAAATCCGGTACACTGGAGATCACCTAATTTGTAAATTGTATAACTCCTTCATCCGAACTCCATTTGATTTGATTCTTCTTCGAGGAGCTCCGTGATTGAGCTGAGCACATTCTCCAAGTAATTTTATGCACTGAATCATCGTGATTGAGTATTTACGATTCGATTAGTGCACGCATGTCCTAATGCTTCTCATGATCATATCATACTCCCTCTCTTGAAAAATATTTGTCCTCAAATCTTGCTCTTTATAGAAAGAACAATTTGGACATAAACTTTTAAAACAAATGATCAAGAATGAATTTAAAAACTGCAAAACCACCAGATTTGTGTTTTTTCTCTCTTTTTTTTTTGCTTGCGTTTTTCTCTCTTTTTTGTTTAATAAAGGAAAATAAATAAAGAAAAATAAAAAGAAAAAGAAAAAGAGAAGGTGAAAGATAGAAGATGAAAGAAAATGACAAGATGAGAAGATGATAACAAAACATAAAAAATAAAATATCAAACTCAAGAGTGTGCCCTGATACCAAATGATGTGATTCTCCCAAAAATCACCACTCTAGAGTTGGTAGGGGGATAAAATTTGCATCAAAGAAACCGTGAGGTCTCAAAGATCAAAGGATGTGGAGCGAATGGTCACACAGGAGCTGCGGAAGACTCCTGATTTACCTCTCAATACTCTCAGATATTACACACTAAAAGCATTAAGGATTTCTTCGGATATTACACACCAAAGAGATGAATCTAACTTAAAAGGATTTTTGATAAAAAGATAGATTGATTTTTTTAATATAAGGGAGCCTCTATTTATAGAAGAAATACAACAATGTCGTCCATAATAGTTGCTAAACATGCAGAGCATCTAGGAAAATGAAATCCCAACTCTAAAGTGCATGTAAGAGAGAGAAATAAACATAATTAAATGTAGTTGTTGCTATGGACGAAAATTGATCTTCTTTTGATTGTTTTTGGGCTGAATCCACTTTGCTGGGCTTCTGTGATTGATCAAGATTGTAGAATGAGTCGGTTTGTAGCTTAGTTCATTCTGGCCTGGTCGGAATCCTTCAATAAATGCGTCCATGTCTAAATCCGGTACACTGGAGATCACATAATTTGTAAATTGCATAACTCCTTCATCCGAACTCCATTTGATTTGATTCTTCTTCGAGGAGCTCCGTGATTGAGCTGAGCACATTCTCCAAGTAATTTCATGCACTGAATCATCATGATTGAGTATTTACGATTCGATCAGTGCACGCATGTCCTAATGCTTCTCATGATCATATCATACTCCCTCTCTTGAGCAAGATTTGTCCTCAAATCTTGCTCTTTATAGAAAGAACAATTTGGACATAAACTTTTAAAACAAATGATCAAGACTGAATTTAAAAACTGCAAAACCACCAGATTTGTTTTTTTTTTCTCACTTTTTTTTTGCTCTTTTTTTCTCTTTTTGTTTAATAAAGAAAAATAAATAAAGAAAAATAAAAAGAAAAAGAAAAAGAGAAGGTGAAAGATAGAAGATGAAAGAAAATGACAAGATGAGAATATGATAACAAAAAATAAAAAAATAAAATATCAAACTCAAGAGTGTGCTCTGATACCAAATGATGTAATTCTCCCAAAAATCAGCACTCTAGAGTTGGTAGGGGGATAAAATTTGCATCAAAGAAACCGTGAGGTCTCAAAGATCAAAGGATGTAGAGCGAATAGTAACACAGGAGCTGCGGAAGACTCCTGATTTACCTCTCAATACTCTCAGATATTACACACTAAAAGCATTAAGGATAAAAAAAAAAAAAACTCTTCGGATATTACACACCAAAGAGATGAATCTAACTTAAAAGGATTTTTAATAAAAAGATAGATTGATTTTTTTAATAAAAGAAAACCTCTATTTATAGAGGAAATACAACAATGTCGTCCATAATTGTTGCTAAACATGCAGAGCATCTAGGAAGATGAAATCCCAACTCTAAAGTGCATGTAAGAGAGAGAAATAGACATAATTAAATGTAGTTGTTGCTATGGACGAAAATTGATCTTCTTTGATTGTTTTTGGGCTGAATCCACTTTTCTGGGCTTCTGATTGATCAAGATTGTAGAATGAGTCGGTTTGTAGCTTAGTTCATTCTAGCCTGGTCGGAATCCTTTAATAAATGCGTCCATGTCTAAATCCGGTACACTGGAGATCACATAATTTGTAAATTGCATAACTCCTTCATCCGAACTCCATTTGATTTGATTCTTCTTCGACGAGCTCCGTGATTGAGCTGAGCACATTCTCCAAGTAATTTCATGCACTGAATCAGCATGATTGAGTATTTACGATTCGATCAGTGCACGCATGTCCTAATGCTTCTCATGATCATATCATACTCTCTCTCTTGAAAAAGATTTGTCCTCAAATTTTGCTCTTTATAGAAAAAACAATTTGGACATAAACTATTAAAACAAATGATCAAGACTGAATTTAAAAACTGCAAAACCACCAGATTTGTTTTTTTTCTCTCTTTTTTTTTTGCTCTTTTTATCTCTTTTTGTTTAATAAAGGAAAATAAATAATGAAAAATAAAAAGAAAAAGAAAAGGAGAAGGTGAAAGATAGAAGATGAAAGAAAATAACAAGATGAGAAGATGATAACTAAAAATAAAAAAATAAAATATCAAACTCAAGAGTGTGCTTTGATACCAAATGATGTGATTCTCCCAAAAATCAGCACTCTAGAGTTGGTAGGGGGATAAAATTTGCATCAAAGAAACCGTGAGGTCTCACAGATCAAAGGATGTGGAGCGAATGGTCACACAGGAGCTGCGGAAGACTCCTGATTTACCTCTCAATACTCTCAGATATTACACACTAAAAGCATTAAGGATTTCTTCAGATATTACACACCAAAGAGATGAATCTAACTTAAAAGGATTTTTGATAAAACGATAGATTGATTTTTTTAATATAAGGGAGCCTCTATTTATAGTGGAAATACAACAATGTCGTCCATAATAGTTGCTAAACATGCAGAGCATCTAGGAAGATGAAATCCCAACTCTAAAGTGCATATAAGAGAGAGAAATAGACATAATTAAATGTAGTTGTTGCTATGGACAAAAATTGATATTTTTTAATAGTTTTTGGGCTGAATCCACTTTGCTGGGCTTCTCTGATTTATCAAGATTGTAGAATGAGTCGGTTTGTAGCTTAGTTCATTCTGGCCTGGTCGGAATCTTTCAATAAATGCGTCTATGTCTAAATCCGGTACACTGGAGATCACCTAATTTGTAAATTGTATAACTCCTTCATCCGAACTCCATTTGATTTGATTCTTCTTCGAGGAGCTCCGTGATTGAGCTGAGCACATTCTCCAAGTAATTTTATGCACTGAATCCTCGTGATTGAGTATTTACGATTCGATCAGTGCACGCATGTCCTAATGCTTCTCATGATCATATCATACTCCCTCTCTTGAAAAAGATTTGTCCTCAAATCTTGCTCTTTATAGAAAGAACAATTTGGAGATAAACTTTTAAAACAAATGATCAAGAATGAATTTAAAAACTGCAAAACCACCAGATTTGTGTTTTTTCTCTCTTTTTTTTTGCTCTTTTTCTCTCTTTTTGTTTAATAAAGGAAAATAAATAAAGATAAATAAAAAGAAAAAGAAAAAGAGAAGGTGAAAGATAGAAGATGAAAGAAAATGACAAGATGAGAAGATGATAACTAAAAATAAAAAAATAAAATATCAAACTCAAGAGTGTGCTTTGATACCAAATGATGTGATTCTCCCAAAAATCAGCACTCTAGAGTTGGTAGGGGGATAAAATTTGCATCAAAGAAACCGTGAGGTCTCACAGATCAAAGGATGTGGAGCGAATGGTCACACAGGAGCTGCGGAAGACTCCTGACTTACCTCTCAATACTCTCAGATATTACACACTAAAAGCATTAAGGATTTCTTCAGATATTACACACCAAAGAGATGAATCTAACTTAAAAGGATTTTTGATAAAACGATAGATTGATATTTTAATAAAAGAGAGCCTCTATTTATAGTGAAAATACAACAATGTCGTCCATAATAGTTGCTAAACATGCAGAGCATCTAGGAAGATAAAATCCCAACTCTAAAGTGCATGTAAGAGAGAGAAATAGACATAATTAAATGTAGTTGTTGCTATGGACGAAAATTGATCTTCTTTGATTGTTTTTGGGCTGAATCCACTTTTCTGGGCTTCTGATTGATCAAGATTGTAGAATGAGTCGGTTTGTAGCTTAGTTCATTCTAGCCTGGTCGGAATCCTTTAATAAATGCGTCCATGTCTAAATCCGGTACACTGGAGATCACATAATTTGTAAATTGCATAACTCCTTCATCCGAACTCCATTTGATTTGATTCTTATTCGACGAGCTCCGTGATTGAACTGAGCACATTCTCCAAGTAATTTCATGCACTGAATCAGCATGATTGAGTATTTACGATTCGATCAGTGCACGCATATCCTAATGCTTCTCATGATCATATCATACTCTCTCTCTTGAAAAAGATTTGTCCTCAAATCTTGCTCTTTATAGAAAGAACAATTTGGACATAAACTATTAAAACAAATGATCTAGACTGAATTTAAAAACTGCAAAACCACCAGATTTGTTTTTTTTTCTCTCTTTTTTTTTTGCTCTTTTTATCTCTTTTTGTTTAATAAAGGAAAATAAATAAAGAAAAATAAAAAGAAAAAGAAAAGGAGAAGGTGAAAGATAGAAGATGAAAGAAAATAACAAGATGAGAAGATGATAACTAAAAATAAAAAAATAAAATATCAAACTCAAGAGTGTGCTTTGATACCAAATGATGTGATTCTCCCAAAAATCAGCACTCTAGAGTTGGTAGGGGGATAAAATTTGCATCAAAGAAGCCGTGAGGTCTCACAGATCAAAGGATGTGGAGCGAATGGTCACACAGGAGCTGCGGAAGACTCCTGATTTACCTCTCAATACTCTCAGATATTACACACTAAAAGCATTAAGGATTTCTTCAGATATTACACACCAAAGAGATGAATCTAACTTAAAAGGATTTTTGATAAAACGATAGATTGATTTTTTTAATAAAAGGGCGCCTCTATTTATAGTGGAAATACAACAATGTCGTCCATAATAGTTGCTAAACATGCAGAGCATCTAGGAAGATGAAATCCCAACTCTAAAGTGCATGTAAGAGAGAGAAATAGACATAATTAAATGTAGTTGTTGCTATGGACAAAAATTGATATTCTTTAATTGTTTTAGGGCTGAATCCACTTTGCTGGGCTTTTCTGATTTATCAAGATTGTAGAATGAGTCGGTTTGTAGCTTAGTTCATTCTGGCCTGGTCGGAATCTTTCAATAAATGCGTCTATGTCTAAATCCGGTACACTGGAGATCACCTAATTTGTAAATTGTATAACTCCTTCATCCGAACTCCATTTGATTTGATTCTTCTTCGAGGAGCTCCGTGATTGAGCTGAGCACATTCTCCAAGTAATTTTATGCACTGAATCCTCGTGATTGAGTATTTACGATTCGATCAGTGCACGCATGTCCTAATGCTTCTCATGATCATATCATACTCCCTCTCTTGAAAAAGATTTGTCCTCAAATCTTGCTCTTTATAGAAAGAACAATTTGGACATAAACTTTTAAAACAAATGATCAAGAATGAATTTAAAAACTGCAAAACCACCAGATTTGTGTTTTTTCTCTCTTTTTTTTTGCTCTTTTTCTCTCTTTTTGTTTAATAAAGGAAAATAAATAAAGATAAATAAAAAGAAAAAGAAAAAGAGAAGGTGAAAGATAGAAGATGAAAGAAAATGACAAGATGAGAAGATGATAACTAAAAATAAAAAAATAAAATATCAAACTCAAGAGTGTGCTTTGATACCAAATGATGTGATTCTCCCAAAAATCAGCACTCTAGAGTTGGTAGGGGGATAAAATTTGCATCAAAGAAACCGTGATGTCTCACAGATCAAAGGATGTGGAGCAAATGGTCACACAGGAGCTGCGGAAGACTCCTGACTTACCTCTCAATACTCTCAGATATTACACACTAAAAGCATTAAGGATTTCTTCAGATATTACACACCAAAGAGATGAATCTAACTTAAAAGGATTTTTGATAAAACGATAGATTGATATTTTAATAAAAGAGAGCCTCTATTTATAGTGAAAATACAACAATGTCGTCCATAATAGTTGCTAAACATGCAGAGCATCTAGGAAGATAAAATCCCAACTCTAAAGTGCATGTAAGAGAGAGAAATAGACATAATTAAATGTAGTTGTTGCTATGGACGAAAATTGATATTCTTTGATTGTTTTTGGGCTGAATCCACTTTGCTGGGCTTCTCTGATTGATCAAGATTGTAGAATGAGTCGGTTTGTAGCTTAGTTCATTCTGGCCTGGTCGGAATCCTTCAATAAATGCGTCCATGTCTAAATCCGGTACACTGGAGATCACCTAATTTGTAAATTGCATAACTCCTTCATCCGAACTCCATTTGATTTGATTCTTCTACGAGGAGCTCCGTGATTGAGCTGAGCACATGCTCCAAGTAATTTCATGCACTGAATCATCGTGATTGAGTATTTACGATTCGATCAGTGCACGTATGTCCTAATGCTTCTCATGATCATATCATACTCCCTCTCTTGAAAAAGATTTGTCCTCAAATCTTGCTCTTTATAGATAGAACAATTTGGACATAAACTTATAAAACAAATGATCAAGACTGAATTTAAAAACTGCAAAACCACCAGATTTGTATTTTTTTCTCTCTTTTTTTTTGCTCTTTTTCTCTCTTTTTGTTTAATAAAGGAAAATAAATAAAGAAAAATAAAAAGAAAAAGAAAAAGAGAAGGTGAAAGATAGAAGATGAAAGAAAATGACAAGATGAGAAGATGATAACAAAACATAAAAAATAAAATATCAAACTCAAGAGTGTGCTCTGATACCAAATGATGTGATTCTCCCAAAAATCAGCACTCTGGAGTTGGTAGGGGGATAAAATTTGCATTAAAGAAACCGTGAGGTATCAAAGATCAAAGGATGTGGAGCGAATGGTCACACAGGAGCTGCAGAAGACTCCTGAGTTACCTCTCAATACTCTCAGATATTACACACTAAAAGCATTAAGGATTTCTTCAGATATTACACACCAAATAGATGAATCTAACTTAAAAGGATTTTTGATAAAAAGATAGGTTTATTTTTTTAATATAAGGGAGCCTCTATTTATAGAGGAAATACAACAATGTCGTCCATAATAGTTGCTAAACATGCAGAGCATCTAGGAAGATGAAATCCCAGCTCTAAAGTGCATGTAAGAGAGAGAAATAGACATAATTAAATGTAGTTGTTGCTATGGACAAAAATTGATATTCTTTAATTGTTTTTGGGCTGAATCCACTTTGCTGGGCTTCTCTGATTTATCAAGATTGTAGAATGAGTCGGTTTGTAGCTTAGTTCATTCTGGCCTGGTCGGAATCTTTCAATAAATGCGTCTATGTCTAAATCCGGTACACTGGAGATCACATAATTTGTAAATTGCATAACTCCTTCATCCGAACTCCATTTGATTTGATTCTTCTTCGAGGAGCTCCGTGATTGAGCTGAGCACATTCTCCAAGTAATTTGATGCACTGAATCATCATGACTGAGTGTTTACGATTCGATCAGTGCACGCATGTCCTAATGCTTCTCATGATCATATCATACTCCCTCTCTTGAAAAGATTTGTCCTCAAATCTTGCTCTTTATAGAAAGAAGAATTTGGACATAAAATTTTAAAACAAATGATCAAGACTGAATTTAAAAACTGCAAAACCACCAGATTTGTGTTTTTTTCTCTCTTTTTTTTTTTGCTCTTTTTCTCTCTTTTTGTTTAATAAAGGAAAATAAATAAAGAAAAATAAAAAGAAAAAGAAAAAGAGAAGGTGAAAGATAGAAGATGAAAGAAAATGACAAGATGAGAAGATGATAACAAAACATAAAAAATAAAATATCAAACTCAAGAGTGTGCTCTGATACCAAATAATGTGATTCTCCCAAAAATCAGCACTCTAGAGTTGGTAGGGGGATAAAATTTGCATCAAAGAAACCGTGAGGTCTCAAAGATCAAAAGATGTGGAGTGAATGGTCACACAGGAGCTGCGGAAGACTCCTGATTTACCTCTCAATACTCTCAGATATTACACACTAAAAGCATTAAGGATTTCTTCGGATATTACACACCGAAGAGATGAATCTAACTTAAAAGGATTTTTGATAAAAAGATAGATTGATTTTTTTAATATAAGGGAGCCTCTATTTATAGAGGAAATACATCAATGTCGTCCATAATAGTTGCTAAACATGCAGAGCATCTAGGAAGATGAAATCCCAGCTCTAAAGTGCATGTAAGAGAGAGAAATAGACATAATTAAATGTAGTTGTTGCTATGGACGAAAATTGATCTTCTTTGATTGTTTTTGGGCTGAATTCACTTTTCTGGGCTTCTCTGATTGATCAAGATTGTAGAATTAGTCGGTTTGTAGCTTAGTTCATTCTGGCCTGGTCGGAATCCTTCAATAAAATGCGTCCATGTCTAAATCCGGTACACTGGAGATCACATAATTTGTAAATTGCATAACTCCTTCATCCGAACTCCATTTGATTTGATTCTTCTTCGAGGAGCTCCGTGATTGAGCTGAGCACATTCTCCAAGTAATTTTATGCACTGAATCATCATGACTGAGTATTTACGATTCGATCAGTGCACGCATGTTCTAAAGCTTCTCATGATCATATCATACTCCCTCTCTTGAAAAAGATTTGTCCTCAAATCTTGCTCTTTATAGAAAAAACAATTTGGACATAAACTTTTAAAACAAATGATCAAGACTGAATTTAAAAACTGCAAAACCACCAGATTTGTGTTTTTTTCTCTTTTTTTTTTTTGCTCTTTTTCTCTCTTTTTGTTTAATAAAGGAAAATAAATAAAGAAAAATAAAAAGAAAAAGAAAAAGAGAAGGTGAAAGATAGAAGATGAAAGAAAATGACAAGATGAGAAGATGATAACAAAACATAAAAAATAAAATATCAAACTCAAGAGTGTGCTCTGATACCAAATGATGTGATTCTCCCAAAAATCACCACTCTAGAGTTGGTAGGGGGATAAAATTTGCATCAAAGAAACCGTGAGGTCTCAAAGATCAAAGGATTTGGAGCGAATGGTCACACAGGAGCTGCGGAAGACTCCTGATTTACCTCTCAATACTCTCAGATATTACACACTAAAAGCATTAAAGATTTCTTCGGATATTACACACCAAAGATATGAATCTAACTTAAAAGGATTTTTGATAAAAATATAGATTGATTTTTTTAATATAAGGGAGCCTCTATTTATAGAGGAAATACAACAATGTCGTCCATAATAGTTGTTAAACATGCAGAGCATCTAGGAAGATGAAATCCCAACTCTAAAGTGCATGTAAGAGAGAGAAATAGACATAATTAAATGTAGTTGTTGCTATGGACGAAAATTGATCTTCTTTGATTGTTTTTGGGCTGAATTCACTTTGCTGGGCTTCTCTGATTGATCAAGATTGTAGAATTAGTCGGTTTGTAGCTTAGTTTATTCTGGCCTGGTCGGAATCCTTCAATAAATGCGTCCATGTCTAAATCCGGTACACTGGAGATCACATAATTTGTAAATTGCATAACTCCTTCATCCGAACTCCATTTGATTTGATTCTTCTTCGAGGAGCTCCGTGATTGAGCTGAGCACATTCTCCAAGTAATTTCATGCACTGAATCATCATGATTGAGTATTTACGATTCGATCAGTGCACGCTTGTCCTAATGCTTCTCATGATCATATCATACTCCCTCTTTTGAAAAAGATTTGTCCTCAAATCTTCCTCTTTATAGAAAGAACAATTTGGACATAAACTTTTAAAACAAATGATCAAGACTGAATTTAAAAACTGCAAAACCACCAGATTTGTGTTTTTTTCTCTCTTTTTTTTTGCTCTTTTTCTCTCTTTTTGTTTAATAAAGGAAAATAAATAAAGAAAAATAAAAAGAAAAAGAAAAAGAGAAGGTGAAAGATAGAAGATGAAAGAAAATGACAAGATGAGAAGATGATAACAAAACATAAAAAATAAAATATCAAACTCAAGAGTGTGCTCTGATACCAAATGATGTGATTCTCCCAAAAATCAGCACTCTAGAGTTGGTAGGGGGATAAAATTTGTATCAAAGAAACCGTGAGGTCTCAAAGATCAAAGGATGTGGAGCGAATGGTCACACAGGAGCTGCGGAAGACTCCTGATTTACCTCTCAATACTCTCAGATATTACACACTAAAAGCATTAAGGATTTCTTCGGATATTACACACCAAAGAGATGAATTTAACTTAAAAGGATTTTTGATAAAAAGATAGATTGATTTTCTTAATATAAGGGAGCCTCTATTTATAGAGGAAATACAACAATATCGTCCATAATAGTTGCTAAACATGCAGAGCATCTAGGAAGATGAAATTCCAACTCTAAAGTGCATGTAAGAGAGAGAAATAGACATAATTAAATGTAGTTGTTGCTATGGACGAAAATTGATCTTCTTTGATTGTTTTTGGGCTGAATTCACTTTGCTGAGCTTCTCTGATTGATCAAGATTGTAGAATTAGTCGGTTTGTAGCTTAGTTCATTCTGGCCTGGTCGGAATCCTTCAATAAATGCGTCCATGTCTAAATCCGGTACACTGGAGATCCCATAATTTGTAAATTGCATAACTCCTTCATCCGAACTCCATTTGATTTGATTCTTCTTCGAGCAGCTCCGTGATTGAGCTGAGCACAATCTCCAAGTAAATTCATGCACTAAATCATCATGACTGAGTATTTACAATTCGATCAGTGCACGCATGTCCTAATGCTTCTCATGATCATATCATACTCCCTCTCTTGAAAAAGATTTGTCCTCAAATCTTGCTTTTTATAGAAAGAAGAATTTGGACATAAACTTTTAAAACAAATGATCAAGACTGAATTTAAAAACTGTAAAACCACCAGATTTGTGTTTTTTTCTCTATTTTTTTTTTTGCTCTTTTTCTCTCTTTTTGTTTAATAAAGGAAAATAAATAAAGAAAAATAAAAAGAAAAAGAAAAAGAGAAGGTGAAAGATAGAAGATGAAAGAAAATGACAAGATGAGAAGATGATAACAAAACATAAAAAATAAAATATCAAACTCAAGAGTGTGCTCTGATACCAAATAATGTGATACTCCCAAAAATCAGCACTCTAGAGTTGGTAGGGGGATAAAATTTGCATCAAAGAAACCGTGAGGTCTCAAAGATCAAAGGATGTGGAGTGAATGGTCACACAGGAGCTGCGGAAGACTCCTGATTTACCTCTCAATACTCTCAGATATTACACACTAAAAGCATTAAGGATTTCTTCGGATATTACACACCGAAGAGATGAATCTAACTTAAAAGGATTTTTGATAAAAAGATAGATTGATTTTTTTAATATAAGGGAGCCTCTATTTATAGAGGAAATACAACAATGTCGTCCATAATAGTTGCTAAACATGCAGAGCATCTAGGAAGATGAAATCCCAGCTCTAAAGTGCATGTAAGAGAGAGAAATAGACATAATTAAATGTAGTTGTTGCTATGGACGAAAATTGATCTTCTTTGATTGTTTTTGGGCTGAATTCACTTTTCTGGGCTTCTCTGATTGATCAAGATTGTAGAATTAGTCGGTTTGTAGCTTAGTTCATTCTGGCCTGGTCGGAATCCTTCAATAAATGCGTCCATGTCTAAATCCGGTACACTGGAGATCACATAATTTGTAAATTGCATAACTCCTTCATCCGAACTCCATTTGATTTGATTCTTCTTCGAGGAGCTCCGTGATTGAGCTGAGCACATTCTCCAAGTAATTTTATGCACTGAATCATCATGACTGAGTATTTACGATTCGATCAGTGCACGCATGTTCTAATGCTTCTCATGATCATATCATACTCCCTCTCTTGAAAAAGATTTGTCCTCAAATCTTGCTCTTTATAGAAAAAACAATTTGGACATAAACTTTTAAAACAAATGATCAAGACTGAATTTAAAAACTGCAAAACCACCAGATTTGTGTTTTTTTCTCTTTTTTTTTTTTGCTCTTTTTCCCTCTTTTTGTTTAATAAAGGAAAATAAATAAAGAAAAATAAAAAGAAAAAGAAAAAGAGAAGGTGAAAGATAGAAGATGAAAGAAAATGACAAGATGAGAAGATGATAACAAAACATAAAAAATAAAATATCAAACTCAAGAGTGTGCTCTGATACCAAATGATGTGATTCTCCCAAAAATCACCACTCTAGAGTTGGTAGGGGGATAAAATTTGCATCAAAGAAACCGTGAGGTCTCAAAGATCAAAGGATTTGGAGCGAATGGTCACACAGGAGCTGCGGAAGACTCCTGATTTACCTCTCAATACTCTCAGATATTACACACTAAAAGCATTAAAGATTTCTTCGGATATTACACACCAAAGATATGAATCTAACTTAAAAGGATTTTTGATAAAAATATAGATTGATTTTTTTAATATAAGGGAGCCTCTATTTATAGAGGAAATACAACAATGTCGTCCATAATAGTTGTTAAACATGCAGAGCATCTAGGAAGATGAAATCCCAACTCTAAAGTGCATGTAAGAGAGAGAAATAGACATAATTAAATGTAGTTGTTGCTATGGACGAAAATTGATCTTCTTTGATTGTTTTTGGGCTGAATTCACTTTGCTGGGCTTCTCTGATTGATCAAGATTGTAGAATTAGTCGGTTTGTAGCTTAGTTTATTCTGGCCTGGTCGGAATCCTTCAATAAATGCGTCCATGTCTAAATCCGGTACACTGGAGATCACATAATTTGTAAATTGCATAACTCCTTCATCCGAACTCCATTTGATTTGATTCTTCTTCGAGGAGCTCCGTGATTGAGCTGAGCACATTCTCCAAGTAATTTAATGCACTGAATCATCATGATTGAGTATTTACGATTCGATCAGTGCACGCTTGTCCTAATGCTTCTCATGATCATATCATACTCCCTCTTTTGAAAAAGATTTGTCCTCAAATCTTGCTCTTTATAGAAAGAAAAATTTGGACATAAACTTTTAAAACAAATTATCAAGACTGAATTTAAAAACTGCAAAACCACCAGATTTGTGTTTTTTCTCTCTTTTTTTTTTGCTCTTTTTCTCTCTTTTTGTTTAATAAAGGAAAATAAATAAAGAAAAATAAAAAGAAAAAGAAAAAGAGAAGGTGAAAGATAGAAGATGAAAGAAAATGACAAGATGAGAAGATGATAACAAAACATAAAAAATAAAATATCAAACTCAAGAGTGTGCTCTGATACCAAATGATGTGATTCTCCCAAAAATCAGCACTCTAGAGTTGGTAGGGGGATAAAATTTGTATCAAAGAAACCGTGAGGTCTCAAAGATCAAAGGATGTGGAGCGAATGGTCACACAGGAGCTGCGGAAGACTCCTGATTTACCTCTCAATACTCTCAGATATTACACACTAAAAGCATTAAGGATTTCTTCGGATATTACACACCAAAGAGATGAATTTAACTTAAAAGGATTTTTGATAAAAAGATAGATTGATTTTCTTAATATAAGGGAGCCTCTATTTATAGAGGAAATACAACAATATCGTCCATAATAGTTGCTAAACATGCAGAGCATCTAGGAAGATGAAATTCCAACTCTAAAGTGCATGTAAGAGAGAGAAATAGACATAATTAAATGTAGTTGTTGCTATGGACGAAAATTGATCTTCTTTGATTGTTTTTGGGCTGAATTCACTTTGCTGGGCTTCTCTGATTGATCAAGATTGTAGAATTAGTCGGTTTGTAGCTTAGTTCATTCTGGCCTGGTCGGAATCCTTCAATAAATGCGTCCATGTCTAAATCCGGTACACTGGAGATCCCATAATTTGTAAATTGCATAACTCCTTCATCCGAACTCCATTTGATTTGATTCTTCTTCGAGCAGCTCCGTGATTGAGCTGAGCACAATCTCCAAGTAAATTCATGCACTGAATCATCATGACTGAGTATTTACAATTCGATCAGTGCACGCATGTCCTAATGCTTCTCATGATCATATCATACTCCCTCTCTTGAAAAAGATTTGTCCTCAAATCTTGCTTTTTATAGAAAGAACAATTTGGAAATAAACTTTTAAAACAAATGATCAAGACTGAATTTAAAAACTGCAAAACCACCAGATTTGTTTTTTTTTCTCTCTTTTTTTTGCTCTTTTTTTCTCTTTTTGTTTAATAAAGGAAAATAAATAAAGAAAAATAAAAATAAAAAGAAAAGGAGAAGGTGAAAGATACAAGATGAAACAAAATAACAAGATGAGAAGATGATAACAAAAAATAAAAAATAAAATATCAAACTCAAGAGTGTGCTCTGATACCAAATGATGTGATTCTCCCAAAAATCAGCACTCTAGAGTTGGTAGGGGGATAAAATTTGCATCAAAGAAACCGTGAGGTCTCAAAGATCAAAGGATGTGGAGCGAATGGTCACACAGGAGCTGCGGAAGACTCCTGATTTACCTCTCAATACTCTCAGATATTACACACTAAAAGCATTAAGGATTTCTTTAGATATTACACACCAAAGAGATGAATCTAACTTAAAAGGATTTTTGATAAAAAGATAGATTGATTTTTTTAATAAAAGAGAGCCTCTATTTATAGAGGAAATACAACAATATCGTCCATAATAGTTGCTAAACATGCAGAGCATCTAGGAAGATGAAATCCCAGCTCTAAAGTGCATGTAAGAGAGAGAAATAGACATAATTAAATGTAGTTGTTGCTATGGACGAAAATTGATCTTCTTTGATTGTTTTTGGGCTGAATTCACTTTGCTGGGCTTCTCTGATTGATCAAGATTATAGAATTAGTCGGTTTGTAGCTTAGTTCATTCTGGCCTGGTCGGAATCCTTCAATAAATGCGTCCATGTCTAAATCCGGTACACTGGAGATCACATAATTTGTAAATTGCATAACTCCTTCATTCGAACTCCATTTGATTTGATTCTTCTTCGAGGAGATCCATGATTGAGCTGAGCACATTCTCCAAGTAATTTGATGCACTGAATCATCATGACTGAGTGTTTACGATTCGATCAGTGCACGCATGTCCTAATGCTTCTCATGATCATATCATACTCCCTCTCTTGAAAAAGATTTGTCCTCAAATCTTGCTCTTTATAGAAAGAAAAATTTGGACATAAACTTTTAAAACAAATGATCAAGACTGAATTTAAAAACTGCAAAACCACCAGATTTGTGTTTTTTTCTCTCTTTTTTTTTGCTCTTTTTCTCTCTTTTTGTTTAATAAAGGAAAATAAATAAAGAAAAATAAAAAGAAAAAGAAAAAGAGAAGGTGAAAGATAGAAGATGAAAGAAAATGACAAGATGAGAAGATGATAACAAAACATAAAAAATAAAATATCAAACTCAAGAGTGTGCTCTGATACCAAATGATGTGATTCTCCCAAAAATCAGCACTCTGGAGTTGGTAGGGGGATAAAATTTGCATTAAAGAAACCGTGAGGTATCAAAGATCAAAGGATGTAGAGCGAATGGTCACACAGGAGCTGCAGAAGACTCCTGAGTTACCTCTCAATACTCTCAGATATTACACACTAAAAGCATTAAGGATTTCTTCAGATATTACACACCAAATAGATGAATCTAACTTAAAAGGATTTTTGATAAAAAGATAGATTGATTTTTTTAATATAAGGGAGCCTCTATTTATAGAGAAAATACATTAATGTCGTCCATAATAGTTGCTAAACATGCAGAGCATCTAGGAAGATGAAATCCCAGCTCTAAAGTGCATGTAAGAGAGAGAAATAGACATAATTAAATGTAGTTGTTGCTATGGACGAAAATTGATCTTCTTTGATTGTTTTTGGGCTGAATTCACTTTGCTGGGCTTCTCTGATTGATCAAGATTATAGAATTAGTCGGTTTGTAGCTTAGTTCATTCTGGCCTGGTCGGAATCCTTCAATAAATGCGTCCATGTCTAAATCCGGTACACTGGAGATCACATAATTTGTAAATTGCATAACTCCTTCATCCGAACTCCATTTGATTTGATTCTTCTTCGAGGAGCTCCGTGATTGAGCTGAGCACATTCTCCAAGTAATTTGATGCACTGAATCATCATGACTGAGTGTTTACGATTCGATCAGTGCACGCATGTCCTAATGCTTCTCATGATCATATCATACTCCCTCTCTTGAAAAAGATTTGTCCTCAAATCTTGCTCTTTATAGAAAGAAGAATTTGGACATAAACTTTTAAAACAAATGATCAAGACTGAATTTAAAAACTGCAAAACCACCAGATTTGTGTTTTTTTCTCTCTTTTTTTTTTGCTCTTTTTCTCTCTTTTTGTTTAATAAAGGAAAATAGATAAAGAAAAATAAAAAGAAAAAGAAAAAGAGAAGGTGAAAGATAGAAGATGAAAGAAAATGACAAGATGAGAAGATGATAACAAAACATAAAAAATAAAATATCAAACTCAAGAGTGTGCTCTGATACCAAATGATGTGATTCTCCCAAAAATCAGCACTCTAGAGTTGGTAGGGGGATAAAATTTGCATCAAAGAAACCGTGAGGTCTCAAAGATCAAAGGATGTGTAGTGAATGGTCACACAGGAGCTGCGGAAGACTCCTGATTTACCTCTCAATACTCTCAGATATTACACACTAAAAGCATTAAGGATTTCTTCGGATATTACACACCGAAGAGATGAATCTAACTTAAAAGGATTTTTGATAAAAAGATAGATTGATTTTTTTAATATAAGGGAGCCTCTATTTATAGAGGAAATACAACAATGTCGTCCATAATAGTTGCTAAACATGCAGAGCATCTAGGAAGATGAAATCCCAGCTCTAAAGTGCATGTAAGAGAGAAAAATAGACATAATTAAATGTAGTTGTTGCTATGGACGAAAATTGATCTTCTTTGATTGTTTTTGGGCTGAATTCACTTTTCTGGGCTTCTCTGATTGATCAAGATTGTAGAATTAGTCGGTTTGTAGCTTAGTTCATTCTGGCCTGGTCGGAATCCTTCAATAAATGCGTCCATGTCTAAATCCGGTACACTGGAGATCACATAATTTGTAAATTGCATAACTCCTTCATCCGAACTCCATTTGATTTGATTCTTCTTCGAGGAGCTCCGTGATTGAGCTGAGCACATTCTCCAAGTAATTTCATGCACTGAATCATCATGACTGAGTATTTACGATTCGATCAGTGCACGCATGTTCTAATACTTCTCATGATCATATCTTACTCCCTCTCTTGAAAAAGATTTGTCCTCAAATCTTGCTCTTTATAGAAAAAACAATTTGGACATAAACTTTTAAAACAAATGCTCAAGACTGAATTTAAAAACTGCAAAACCACCAGATTTGTGTTTTTTTCTCTCTTTTTTTTTTGCTCTTTTTCTTTCTTTTTGTTTAATAAAGGAAAATAAATAAAGAAAAATAAAAAGAAAAAGAAAAAGAGAAGGTGAAAGATAGAAGATGAAAGAAAATGACTAGATGAGAAGATGATAACAAAACATAAAAAATAAAATATCAAACTCAAGAGTGTGCTCTGATACCAAATGATGTGATTCTCCCAAAAATCACCACTCTAGAGTTGGTAGGGGGATAAAATTTGCATCAAAGAAACCGTGAGGTCTCAAAGATCAAAGGATGTGGAGCGAATGGTCACACAGGAGCTGCGGAAGACTCCTGATTTACCTCTCAATACTCTCAGATATTACACACTAAAAGCATTAAGGATTTCTTCGGATATTACACACCAAAGATATGAATCTAACTTAAAAGGATTTTTGATAAAAATATAGATTGATTTTTTTAATATAAGGGAGCCTCTATTTATAGAGAAAATACAACAATGTCGTCCATAATAGTTGCTAAACATGCAGAGCATCTAGGAAGATGAAATCCCAACTCTAAAGTGCATGTAAGAGAGAGAAATAGACATAATTAAATGTAGTTGTTGCTATGGACGAAAATTAATCTTCTTTGATTGTTTTTGGGCTGAATTCACTTTGCTGGACTTCTCTGATTGATCAAGATTGTAGAATTAGTCGGTTTGTAGCTTAGTTTTTTCTGGCCTGGTCGGAATCCTTCAATAAATGCGTCCATGTCTAAATCCGGTACACTGGAGATGACATAATTTGTAAATTGCATAACTCCTTCATCCGAACTCCATTTGATTTGATTCTTCTTCGAGGAGCTCCGTGATTGAGCTGAGCACATTCTCCAAGTAATTTCATGCACTGAATCATCATGATTGAGTATTTACGATTCGATCAGTGCACGCATGTCCTAATGCTTCTCATGATCATATCATACTCCCTCTCTTGAAAAAGATTTGTCCTCAAATCTTGCTCTTTATAGAAAGAACAATTTGGACATAAACTTTTAAAACAAATGATCAAGACTGAATTTAAAAACTGCAAAACCACCAGATTTGTGTTTTTTTCTCTCTTTTTTTTTGCTCTTTTTCTCTCTTTTTGTTTAATAAAGGAAAATAAATAAAGAAAAATAAAAAGAAAAAGAAAAAGAGAAGGTGAAAGATAGAAGATGAAAGAAAATGACAAGATGAGAAGATGATAACAAAACATAAAAAATAAAATATCAAACTCAAGAGTGTGCTCTGATACCAAATGATGTGATTCTCCCAAAAATCAGCACTCTAGAGTTGGTAGGGGGATAAAATTTGCATCAAAGAAACCGTGAGGTCTCAAAGATCAAAGGATATGGAGCGAATGGTCACACAGGAGCTGCGGAAGACTCCTGATTTACCTCTCAATACTCTCAGATATTACACACTAAAAGCATTAAGGATTTCTTTAGATATTACATACCAAAGAGATGAATCTAACTTAAAAGGATTTTTGATAAAAAGATAGATTGATTTTTTTAATAAAAGGGAGCCTCTATTTATAGAGGAAATACAACAATATCGTCCATAATAATTGCTAAACATGCAGAGCATCTAGGAAGATGAAATCGCAACTCTAAAGTGCATGTAAGAGAGAGAAATAGACATAATTAAATGTAGTTGTTGCTATGGACGAAAATTGATCTTCTTTGATTGTTTTTGGGCTGAATTCACTTTGCTGGGCTTCTCTGATTGATCAAGACTGTAGAATTAGTCGGTTTGTAGCTTAGTTCATTCTGGCCTGGTCGGAATCCTTCAATAAATGCGTCCATGTCTAAATCCGGTACACTGGAGATCACATAATTTGTAAATTGCATAACTCCTTCATCCGAACTCCATTTGATTTGATTCTTCTTCGAGCAGCTCCGTGATTGAGCTGAGCACAATCTCCAAGTAATTTCATGCACTGAATCATTATGACTGAGTATTTACAATTCGATCAGTGCACGCATGTCCTAATGCTTCTCATGATCATATCATACTCCCTCTCTTGAAAAAGATTTGTCCTCAAATCTTGCTCTTTATAGAAAGAACAATTTGGAAATAAACTTTTAAAACAAATGATCAAGACTGAATTTAAAAACTGCAAAACCACCAGATTTGTTTTTTTTTCTCTCTTTTTTTTGCTCTTTTTTTCTCTTTTTGTTTAATAAAGGAAAATAAATAAAGAAAAATAAAAATAAAAAGAAAAGGAGAAGGTGAAAGATACAAGATGAAACAAAATAACAAGATGAGAAGATGATAACAAAAAATAAAAAATAAAATATCAAACTCAAGAGTGTGCTCTGATACCAAATGATGTGATTCTCCCAAAAATCAGCACTCTAGAGTTGGTAGGGGGATAAAATTTGCATCAAAGAAACCGTGAGGTCTCAAAGATCAAAGGATGTGGAGCGAATGGTCACACAGGAGCTGCGAAAGACTCCTGATTTACCTCTCAATACTCTCAGATATTACACACTAAAAGCATTAAGGATTTCTTTAGATATTACACACCAAAGAGATGAATCTAACTTAAAAGGATTTTTGATAAAAAGATAGATTGATTTTTTTAATAAAAGAGAGCCTCTATTTATAGAGGAAATACAACAATATCGTCCATAATAGTTGCAAAACATGCAGAGCATCTAGGAAGATGAAATCCCAACTCTAAAGTGCATGTAAGAGTGAGAAATAAACATAATTAAATGTAGTTGTTGCTATGGACGAAAATTGATCTTCTTTGATTGTTTTTGGGCTGAATCCACTTTGCTAGGCTTCTCTGATTGATCAAGATTGTAGAATGAGTCGGTTTGTAGCTTAGTTCATTCTGGCCTGGTCGGAATCCTTCAATAAATGCGTCCATGTCTAAATCCGGTACACTGGAGACCACATAATTTGTAAATTGCATAACTCCTTCATCCGAACTCCATTTGATTTGATTCTTCTTCGAGGAGCTCCGTGATTGAGCTGAGCACAATCTCCAAGTAATTTCATGCACTGAATCATCATGACTGAGTATTTACGATTCGATCAGTGCACGCATGTCCTAATGCTTCTCAAGATCATATCATACTCCCTCTCTTGAAAAAGATTTGTCCTCAAATCTTGCTCTTTATAGAAAGAACAATTTGGACATAAACTTTTAAAACAAATGATCAAGACTGAATTTAAAAACTGCAAAACCACTAGATTTGTGTTTTTTTCTCTCTTTTTTTTTTGCTATTTTTCTCTCTTTTTGTTTAATAAAGGAAAATAAATAAAGAAAAATAAAAAGAAAAAGAAAAAGAGAAGGTGAAAGATAGAAGATGAAAGAAAATGACAAGATGAGAAGATGATAACAAAACATAAAAAATAAAATATCAAACTCAAGAGTGTGCTCTGATACCAAATGATGTGATTCTCCCAAAAATCAGCACTCTAGAGTTGGTAGGGGGATAAAATTTGCATCAAAGAAACCGTGAGGTCTCAAAGATCAAAGGATGTGGAGCGAATTGTCACACAGGAGCTGCGGAAGACTCCTGATTTACCTCTCAATACTCTCAGATATTACACACTAAAAGCATTAAGGATTTCTTTAGATATTACACACCAAAGAGATGAATCTAACTTAAAAGGATTTTTGATAAAAAGATAGATTGATTTTTTTAATAAAAGAGAGCCTCTATTTATAGAGGAAATACAACAATATCGTCCATAATAGTTGCAAAACATGCAGAGCATCTAGGAAGATGAAATCCCAACTCTAAAGTGCATGTAAGAGTGAGAAATAAACATAATTAAATGTAGTTGTTGCTATGGACGAAAATTGATCTTCTTTGATTGTTTTTGGGCTGAATCCACTTTGCTGGGCTTCTCTGATTGATCAAGATTGTAGAATTTGTCGGTTTGTAGCTTAGTTCATTCTGGCCTGGTCGGAATCCTTCAATAAATGCGTCCATGTCTAAATCCGGTACACTGGAGATCACAGAATTTGTAAATTGCATAACTCCTTCATCCGAACTCCATTTGATTTGATTCTTCTTCGAGGAGCTCCGTGATTGAGCTGAGCACAATCTCCAAGTAATTTCATGCACTGAATCATCATGACTGAGTATTTACGATTCGATCAGTGCACGCATGTCCTAATGCTTCTCATGATCATATCATACTCCCTCTCTTGAAAAAGATTTGTCCTCAAATCTTGCTCTTTATAGAAAGAACAATTTGGACATAAACTTTTAAAACAAATGATCAAGACTGAATTCAAAAACTGCAAAACCACCAGATTTGTGTTTTTTTCTCTCTTTTTTTTTTGCTCTTTTTCTCTCTTTTTGTTTAATAAAGGAAAATAAATAAAGAAAAATAAAAAGAAAAAGAAAAAGAGAAGGTGAAAGATAGAAGATGAAAGAAAATGACAAGATGAGAAGATGATAACAAAACATAAAAAATAAAATATCAAACTCAAGAGTGTGCTCTGATACCAAATGATGTGATTCTCCCAAAAATCACCACTCTAGAGTTGGTAGGGGGATAAAATTTGCATCAAAGAAACCGTGAGGTCTCAAAGATCAAAGGATGTGGAGCGAATGGTCACACAGGAGCTGCGGAAGACTCCTGATTTACCTCTCAATACTCTCAGATATTAGACACTAAAAGCATTAAGGATTTCTTCGGATATTACACACCAAATTGATGAATCTAACTTAAAAGGATTTTTGATAAAAAGATAGATTGATTTTTGTAATAAAAAGGAGCATCTATTTATAGAGGAAATACAACAATGTCGTCCATAATAGTTGCTAAACATGCAGAGCATCTAGGAAGATGAAATCCCAACTCTAAAGTGCATGTAAGAGAGAGAAATAGACATAATTAAATGTAGTTGTTGCTATGGACGAAAATTGATCTTTTTTTATTGTTTTTGGGCTGAATCCACTTTTCTGGGCTTCTCGGATTGATAAAAATTGTAGAATGAGTCGGTTTGTAGCTTAGTTCATTCTGGCCTGGTCGGAATCCTTCAATAAATGCGTCCATGTCTAAATCCGGTACACTGGAGATCACATAATTTGTAAATTGCATAACTCCTTCATCCGAAATCCATTTGATTTGATTCTTCTTCGAGGAGCTCCATGATTGAGCTGAGCACATTCTCCATGTAATTTCATGCACTGAATCATCGTGATTGAGTATTTACGATTCGATCAGTGCACGAATGTCCTAATGCTTCTCATGATCATATCATACTCCCTCTCTTGAAAAAGATTTGTCCTCAAATCTTGCTCTTTATAGAAAGAACAATTTGGACATAAACTTTTAAAACAAATGATCAAGACTGAATTTAAAAACTGCAAAACCACCAGATTTATTTTTTTTCTCTCTTTTTTTTGCTCTTTTTCTCTCTTTTTGTTTAATAAAGGAAAATAAATAAAGAAAAATAAAAAGAAAAAGAAAAGGAGAAGGTGAAAGATAGACGATGAAAAAAAATAACAAGATGAGAAGATGATAACAAAAAAAGAAAAAAAAAATATCAAACTCAAGAGTGTGCTCTGATACCAAATGATGTGATTCTCCCAAAAATCAGCACTCTAGAGTTGGTAGGGGGATAAAATTTGCATCAAAGAAACCGTGAGGTCTCAAAGATCAAAGGATGTGGAGCGAATGGTCACATAGGAGCTGCGGAAGACTCCTGATTTACCTCTCAATACTCTCAGATATTACACACAAAATGCATTAAGGATTTCTTCAGATATTACACACCAAAGAGATGAATCTAACTTAAAAGGATTTTTGATAAAAATATAGATTGATTTTTTTAATAAAAGGGAGCCTCTATTTATAGAGGAAATACAACAATGTCGTCCATAATAGTTGTTAAACATGCAGAGCATCTAGGAAGATGAAATCCCAACTCTAAAGTGCATGTAAGAGAGAGAAATAAATATAATTAAATGTAGTTGTTGCTATGGACGAAAATTGATCTTCTTTGATTGTTTTTGGGCTGAATCCACTTTTCTGGACTTCTCGGATTGATCAAGATTGTAGAATGAGTCGGTTTGTAGTTTAGTTCATTCTGGCCTGGTCGAAATTCTTTAATAAATGCGTTCATGTCTAAATTCGGTACACTGGAGATCACCTAATTTGTAAATTGCATAACTCCTTCATCCGAACTCCATTTGATTTGATTCTTCTTCGAGGAGCTCAGTGATTGAGCTGAGCACATTCTCCAAGTAATTTCATGCACTGAATCATCATGGTTGAGTATTTACGATTCGATCAGTGCACACATGTCCTAATGCTTCTCATGATCACATCATACTCCCTCTCTTGAAAAAGATTTATCCTCAAATCTTGCCCTTTATAGAAAGAACAATTTGGACATAAACTTTTAAAACAAATGATCAAGACTGAATTTAAAAACTGCAAAACCACCAGATTTGTTTTTTTTTCTCTCTTTTTTTTTTGCTCTTTTTCTCTTTTTGTTTAATAAAGGAAAATAAATAAAGAAAAAAAAAGGAAAAAAAAGAGAAGGTGAAAGATAGAAGATGCAAGAAAATGACAAGATGAGAATATGATAACAAAAAATAAAAAATAAAATATCAAACTCAAGAGTGTGCTCTGATACCAAATGATGTGATTCTCCCAAAAATCAACATTGTAGAGTTGGTAGGGGATAAAATTTGCATCAAAGAAACCGTGAGGTTTCAAAGATCAAAGGATGTGGAGCGAATGGTCACACAGGAGCTGCGGAAGACTCCTGATTTACCTCTCAATACTCTCAGATACTACACACTAAAAGCATTAAGGATTTCTTCAGATATTACACACCAAAGAGATGAATCTAACTTAAAAGGATTTTTGATAAAAAGATAGATTGATTTTTTTAATAAAAGGGAGCCTCTATTTATAGAGGAAATACAACAATGTCGTCCATAATAGTTGCTAAACATGCAGAGTATCTAGGAAGATGAAATCCCAACTCTAAAGTGCATGTAAGAGAGAGAAATAGACATAATTAAATGTAGTTGTTGCTATGGACAAAAATTGATCCTCTTTGATTGTTTTTGGGCTGAATCCACTTTGCTGGGCTTCTCTGATTGATCAAGATTGTAGAATGAGTCGGTTTGTAGCTTAGTTCATTCTGGCCTGGTCGGAATCCTTCAATAAATGCGTTCATGTTTAAATCCGGTACAATGGAGATTACCTAATTTGTAAATTGCATAACTCCTTCATCCGAACTCCATTTGATTTGATTCTTCTTCGAGGAGCTCCGTGATTGAGCTGAGCACATTCTCTAAGTAATTTCATGCACTGAATCATCGTGATTGAGTATTTACGATTCGATCAGTGCACACATGTCCTAATGCTTCTCATGATCACATCATACTCCCTCTCTTGAAAAAGATTTGTCCTCAAATCTTGCTCTTTATAGAAAGAACAATTTGGACATAAACTTTTAAAACAAATGATCAAGACTAAATTTAAAAACTGCAAAACCACCAGATTTGTTTTTTTTCTCTCTTTTTTTTTTGCTCTTTTTATCTCTTTTTGTTTAATAAAGGAAAATAAATAAAGAAAAATAAAAAGAAAAAGAAAAAGAGAAGGTGAAAGATAGAAGATGAAAGAAAATAACAAGATGAGAAGATGATAACCAAAAATAAAAAATAAAATATCAAACTCAAGAGTGTGCTCTGATACCAAATGATGTGATTCTCCCAAAAATCAGCACTCTAGAGTTGGTAGGGGGATAAAATTTGTATCAAAGAAACCGTGAGATCTCAAAGATCAAAGGATGTGGAGCGAATGGTCACACAGGAGCTGCGGAAGACTAATGATTTACCTCTCAATACTCTCAGATATTACACACTAAAAGCATTAAGGATTTCTTCGGATATTACACACCAAAGAGATGAATCTAACTTAAAAGGATTTTTGATAATAAGATAGATTGATTTTGTTAATAAAAAGGAGCCTCTATTTATAGAAGAAATACAACAATGTCGTCCATAATAGTTGCTAAACATGCAGAGCATCTAGGAAGATGAAATCCCAACTCTAAAGTGCATGTAAGCGAGAGAAATATACATAATTAAATGTAGTTGTTGCTATGGACGAAAATTGATCTTCTTTGATTGTTTTTGGGCTGAATCCACTTTGCTGGGCTTCTCTGATTGATCAAGATTGTAGAATGAGTCGGTTTGTAGCTTAGTTCATTCTGGCTTGGTCGGAATCCTTCAATAAATGCGTTCAAGTTTAAATCCGGTACACTGGAGATTACCTAATTTGTAAATTGCATAACTCCTTCATCCAACTCCATTTGATTTGATTCTTCTTCGAGGAGCTCCGTGATTGAGCTGAGCACATTTTCCAAGTAATTTCATGCACTGAATCATCGTGATTGAGTATTTACGATTCGATCAGTGCACGCATGTCCTAATGCTTCTCATGATCACATCATACTCCCTCTCTTGAAAAAGATTTGTCCTCAAATCTTGCTCTTTATAGAAAGAACAATTTGGACATAAACTTTTAAAACAAATGATCAAGACTGAATTTAAAAACTGCAAAACCAACAGATTTGTTTTTTTTTTCTCTCTTTTTTTTGCTCTTTTTCTCTCTTTTTGTTTAATAAAGGAAAATAAATAAAGAAAAATAAAAAGAAAAAGAAAAAGAGAAGGTGAAAAAGAGAAGATGAAAGAAAATGACAAGATGAGAAGATGATAACAAAAAATAAAAAATAAAAAATCAAACTCAAGAGTGTGCTCTGATATCAAATGATGTGATTCTCCCAAAAATCAGCACTCTAGAGTTGGTAGGGGGATGAAATTTGCATCAAAGAAACCGTGAGGTCTCAAAGATCAAAGGATGTGGAGCGAATGGTCACACAGGAGCTGCGAAAAACTCCTGATTTACCTCTCAATACTCTCAGATATTACACACTAAAAGCATTAAGGATTTCTTCGGATATTACACACCAAATTGATGAATCTAACTTAAAAGGATTTTTGATAAAAAAGATAGATTGATTTTTGTAATAAAAAGGAGCATCTATTTATAGAGGAAATACAACAATGTCGTCCATAATAGTTGCTAAACATACAGAGCATCTAGGAAGATGAAATCCCAACTCTAAAGTGCATGTAAGAGAGAGAAATAGACATAATTAAATGTAGTTGTTGCTATGGACGAAAATTGATCTTTTTTTATTGTTTTTGGGCTGAATCCACTTTTCTGGGCTTCTCGGATTGATAAAAATTGTAGAATGAGTCGGTTTGTAGCTTAGTTCATTCTGGCCTGGTCGGAATCCTTCAATAAATGCGTCCATGTCTAAATCCGGTACACTGGAGATCACATAATTTGTAAATTGCATAACTCCTTCATCCGAAATCCATTTGATTTGATTCTTCTTCGAGGAGCTCCGTGATTGAGCTGAGCACATTCTCCATGTAATTGCATGCACTGAATCATCGTGATTGAGTATTTACGATTCGATCAGTGCACGAATGTCCTAATGCTTCTCATGATCATATCATACTCCCTCTCTTGAAAAAGATTTGTCCTCAAATCTTGCTCTTTATAGAAAGAACAATTTGGACATAAACTTTTAAAACAAATGATCAAGACTGAATTTAAAAACTGCAAAACCACCAGATTTATTTTTTTTTCTCTCTTTTTTTTGCTCTTTTTCTCTCTTTTTGTTTAATAAAGGAAAATAAATAAAGAAAAATAAAAAGAAAAAGAAAAGGAGAAGGTGAAAGATAGACGATGAAAAAAAATAACAAGATGAGAAGATGATAACAAAAAAAAAAAAAATATATATCAAACTCACGAGTGTGCTCTGATACCAAATGATGTGATTCTTCCAAAAATCAGCACTCTAGAGTTGGTAGGGGGATAAAATTTGCATCAAAGAAACCGTGAGGTCTCAAAGATCAAAGGATGTGGAGCGAATGGTCACATAGGAGCTGCGGAAGACTCCTGATTTACCTCTCAATACTCTCAGATATTACACACAAAATGCATTAAGGATTTCTTCAGATATTACACACCAAAGAGATGAATCTAACTTAAAAGGATTTTTGATAAAAATATAGATTGATTTTTTTAATAAAAGGGAGCCTCTATTTATAGAGGAAATACAACAATGTCGTCCATAATAGTTGCTAAACATGCAGAGCATCTAGGAAGATGAAATCCCAACTCTAAAGTGCATGTAAGAGAGAGAAATAAATATAATTAAATGTAGTTGTTGCTATGGACGAAAATTGATCTTCTTTGATTGTTTTTGGGCTGAATCCACTTTTCTGGACTTCTCGGATTGATCAAGATTGTAGAATGAGTCGGTTTGTAGTTTAGTTCATTCTGGCCTGGTCGAAATCCTTTAATAAATGCGTTCATGTCTAAATTCGGTACACTGGAGATCACCTAATTTGTAAATTGCATAACTCCTTCATCCGAACTCCATTTGATTTGATTCTTCTTCGAGGAGCTCAGTGATTGAGCTGAGCACATTCTCCAAGTAATTTCATGCACTGAATCATCATGGTTGAGTATTTACGATTCGATCAGTGCACACATGTCCTAATGCTTCTCATGATCACATCATACTCCCTCTCTTGAAAAAGATTTATCCTCAAATCTTGCCCTTTATAGAAAGAACAATTTGGACATAAACTTTTAAAACAAATGATCAAGACTGAATTTAAAAACTGCAAAACCACCAGATTTGTTTTTTTTCTCTCTTTTTGTTTAATAAATAAAGGAAAAGAAAAAGAAAAAGAAAAAGAGAAGGTGAAAGATAGAAGATGAAAGAAAATGACAAGATAAGAAGATGATAACAAAAAATAAAAAATAAAATATCAAACTCAAGAGTGTGCTCTGATACCAAATGATGTGATTCTCCCAAAAATCAGCACTCTAGAGTTGGTAGGGGATAAAATTTGCATCAAAGAAACCGTGAGGTCTCAAATATCAAAAGATGTGGAGCGAATGGTCCCCCACCCACCCCCCCCCCCCAAACCAAAAACATAGGAGCTGCGGAAGACTCCTGATTTACCTCTCAATACTCTCAGATATTACACACTAAAAGCATTAAAGATTTCTTCGGATATTACACACCAAAGAGATGAATCTAACTTAAAAGGATTTTTGATAAAAATATAGATTGATTTTTTTAATATAAGGGAGCCTCTATTTATAGAAGAAATACAACAATGTCATCCATAATAGTTGCTAAACATGCAGAGCATCTAGGAAGATGAAATCCCAACTCTAAAGTGCATGTAAGAGAGAGAAATAGACATAATTAAATGTAGTTGTTGCTATGGACGAAAATTGATCTTCTTTGATTGTTTTTGGGCTGAATCTACTTTGCTGGGCTTCTCGGATTGATCAAGATTGTAGAATGAGTCGGTTTGTAGCTTAGTTCGTTCTGGCCTGGTCGGAATCCTTTAATAAATGCGTTCATGTCTAAATTCGGTACACTGGAGATCACCTAATTTGTAAATTGCATAACTCCTTCATCCAAACTCCATTTGATTTGATTCTTCTTCGAGGAGCTCCGTGATTGAGCTTAGCACATTCTCTAAGTAATTTCATGCACTGAATCATCGTGATTGAGTATTTACGATTCGATCAGTGTACACATGTCCTAATGCTTCTCATGATCACATCATACTCCCTCTCTTGAAAAAGTTTTGTCCTCAAATCTTGCTCTTTATAGAAAGAACAATTTGGACATAAACTTTTAAAACAAATGATCAAGACTGAATTTAAAAACTGCAAACCAACAGATTTGTTTTTTTTTCTCTCTTTTTTTTTTGCTCTTTTTCTCTCTTTTTGTTTAATAAAGGAAAATAAATAAAGAAAAAAAAAGAAAAAAAAAAGAGAAGGTGAAAGATAGAAGATGAAAGAAAATGACAAGATGAGAAGATGATAACAAAAAATAAAAAATAAAATATCAAACTCAAGAGTGTGCTCTGATACCAAATGATGTGATTCTCCCAAAAATCAGCACTCTAGAGTTGGTAGGGGGATAAAATTTGCATCAAAGAAACCGTGAGGTATCAAAGATCAAAGGATGTGGAGCGAATGGTCACACAGGAGCTGCGGAAGACTCCTGATTTACCTCTCAATACTCTCAGATATTACACACTAAAAACATTAAGGATTTCTTCAGATATTACACACCAAATAGATGAATCTAACTTAAAAGGATTTTTGATAAAAAGATAGATTGATTTTTTTAATAAAAAGGAGCCTCTATTTATAGAGGAAATATAACAATGTCGTGAATAATAGGTGCTAAACATGCAGAACATCTAGGAAGATGAAATCCCAACTCTAAAGTGCATGTAAGAGAGAGAAATAGACATAATTAAATGTAGTTGTTGCTATGAACGAAAATTGATCTTCTTTGATTGTTTTTGGGCTGAATCCACTTTGCTGGGCTTCTCTGATTGATCAAGATTGTAGAATGAGTCGGTTTGTAGCTTAGTTCATTCTGGCCTAGTCGGAATCCTTCAATAAATGCGTCCATGTCTAAATCCGGTACACTGGAGATCACATAATTTGTAAATTGCATAACTCCTTCATCCAAACTCCATTTGGTTTGATTCTTCTTCGAGAATCTCCGTGATTGAGCTGAGCACATTCTCCAAGTAATTTCATGCACTGAATCATCATGATTGAGTATTTACGATTCGATCAGTGCACGCATATCCTAATGCTTCTCATGATCATATCATACTCTCTCTCTTGAAAAAGATTTGTCCTCAAATCTTGCTCTTTATAGAAAGAACAATTTGGACATAAAATTTCAAAACAAATGATCAAGACTGAATTTAAAAACTGCAAAACCACCAGATTTGTTTTTTTTCTCTCTCTTTTTGCTTTGCTCTTTTTCTCTCTTTTTGTTTAATAAAGGAAAATAAATAAAGAAAAATAAAAGGAAAAAGAAAAGGAGAAGGTGAAAGATAGACGATGAAAGAAAATAACAAGATGAGAAGATGATAACAAAAAAAGAAAAAAAAAATATCAAACTCAAGAGTGTGCTCTGATACCAAATGATGTGATTCTCCCAAAAATCAGCACTCTAGAGTTGGTAGGGGGATAAAATTTGCATCAAAGAAACCGTGAGGTCTCAAAGATCAAAGGATGTGGAGCGAATGGTCACACAGGAGCTGCGGAAGACTCCTGATTTACCTCTCAATACTCTGAGATATTACACACAAAAAGCATTAAGGATTTCTTCAGATATTACACACCAAAGCGATGAATCTAACTTAAAAGGATTTTTGATAAAAAGATAGATTGATTTTTTTAATAAAAGGGAGCCTCTATTTATAGAGGAAATACAACAATGTCGTCCATAATAGTTGCTAAACATGCAGAGCATCTAGGAAGATGAAATCCCAACTCTAAAGTGCATGTAAGAGAGAGAAATAGACATAATTAAATATAGTTGTAGCTATGGACGAAAATTGATCTTCTTTGATTGTTTTTGGGCTGAATCTACTTTGCTGGGTTTCTCGGATTGATCAAGATAGTAGAATGAGTCGGTTTGTAGTTTAGTTCATTCTGGCCTGGTCGGAATCCTTTAATAAATGCGTTCATATCTAAATTCGGTACACTGGAGATCACCTAATTTGTAAATTGCATAACTCCTTCATCCGAACTCCATTTGATTTGATTCTTCTTCGAGGAGCTCCGTGATTGAGCTTAGCACATTCTCTAAGTAATTTCATGCACTGAATCATCGTGATTGAGTATTTACGATTCGATCAGTGCACACATGTCCTAATGCTTCTCATGATCACATCATACTCCTCTCTTGAAAAAGATTTGTCCTCAAATCTTGCTCTTTATAGAAAGAACAATTTGGACATAAACTTTTAAAACAAATGATCAAGACTGAATTTAAAAACTGCAAAACCACCAGATTTGTTTTTTTTCTCTCTTTTTTTTTTGCTCTTTTCTCTCTTTTGGTTTAATAAAGGAAAATAAATAAAGAAAAATAAAAAGAAAAAGAAAAAGAGAAGGTGGAAGATAGAAGATGAAAGAAAATGACAAGATGAGAAGATGATAAAAAAAACAAAAAAACAATATCAAACTCAAGAGTGTGCTCTGATACCAAATGATGTGATTCTCCCAAAAATCAGCACTCTAGAATTGGTAGGGGGATAAAATTTGCATCAAAGAAACCGTGAGGTATCAAAGATCAAAGGATGTGGAGCGAATGGTCACACAGGAGCTGCGGAAGACTCCTGATTTACCTCTCAATACTCTCAGATATTACACACTAAAAGCATTAAGGATTTCTTCATATATTACACATCAAATAGATGAATCTAACTTAAAAGGATTTTTGATAAAAAGATAGATTGATTTTTTTAATAAAAAGGAGACTCTATTTATAGAGGAAGTACCACAATGTCGTCCATAATAGTTGCTAAATATGCAGAACATCTAGGAAGATGAAATACTAACTCTAAAGTGCATGTAAGAGAGAGAAATAGACATAATTAAATGTAGTTGTTGCTATGGACAAAAATTGATCTTCTTTGATTGTTTTTGGGCTGAATCCACTTTGCTGGGCTTCTCTGATTGATAAAAATTGTAGAATGAGTCGGTTTGTAGCTTAGTTCATTCTGGCCTGGTCGGAATCCTTC
Organism: Thlaspi arvense; assembly: GCA_911865555.2. Classification (NCBI taxonomy): domain Eukaryota; kingdom Viridiplantae; phylum Streptophyta; class Magnoliopsida; order Brassicales; family Brassicaceae; genus Thlaspi; species Thlaspi arvense. The sequence goes on from OU466858.1 coordinate 34,752,464, forward strand.
AATAAATGCGTCCATGTTTAAATCCAGTACACTGGAGATCACATAATTTGTAAATTGCATAACTCCTTCATCCGAACTCCATTTGATTTGATTCTTCTTCGAGGAGCTCCGTGATTGAGCTGAGCACATTCTCCAAGTAATTTCATGCACTGAATCATCATGATTGAGTATTTACGATTCGATCAGTGCACGAATGTCCTAATGCTTCTCATGATCATATCATACTCTCTCTCTTCAAAAAGAATTGTCCTCATATCTTGCTCTTTATAGAAAGAACAATTTGGACATAAACTTTTAAAACAAATGATCAAGACTGAATTTAAAAACTGCAAAACCACCAGATTTGTTTTTTTCTCTCTTTTTTTTTTGCTCTTTTTCTCTCTTTTTGTTTAATGAAGGAAAATAAATAAAGAAAAATAAAAAGAAAAAGAAAAGGAGAAGGTGAAAGATAGAAGATGAAAGAAAATAACAAGATGAGAAGATGATAACAAAAAATAGAAAATAAAATATCAAACTCAAGAGTGTGCTCTGATACCAAATGATGTGATTCTCCCAAAAATCAGCACTCTGGAGTTGGTAGGGGATAAAATTTGCATCAAAGAAACCGTGAGGTATCAAAGATCAAAGGATGTGGAGCGAATGGTCACACAGGAGCTGCGGAAGACTACTGATTTACCTCTCAATACTCTCAGATATTACACACTAAAAGCATTAAGGATTTCTTCAGATATTACACACCAAATAGATGAATCTAACTTAAAAGGATTTTTGATAAAAAGATAGATTGATTTTTTTAATAAAAAGGAGCGTCTATTTATAGAGGAAATACAACAATGTCGTCCATAATAGTTGCTAAATATGCATAACATCTAGGAAGATGAAATCCCAACTCTAAAGTGCATGTAAGAGAGAGAAATAGACATAATTAAATGTAGTTGTTGCTATGGACGAAAATTGATCTTCTTTGATTGTTTTTGGGCTGAATCTACTTTGCTGGGCTTCTCGGATTGATCAAGATTGTAGAATGAGTCGGTTTGTAGCTTAGTTCATTCGGGCCTGGTCGGAATCTTTCAATAAATGCGTTCATGTCTAAATCCCGTACACTAGAGATCACCTAATTTGTAAATTGCATAACTCCTTCATCCGAACTCCATTTGATTTGATTCTTCTTCGAGGAGCTCCGTGATTGAGCTGAGCACATTCTTCAAGTAATTTCATGCACAGAATCATCGTGATTGAGTATTTACGATTCGATTTGTGCACGAATGTCCTAATGCTTCTCATGATCATATCATACTCCCTCTCTTGAAAAAGATTTGTCCTCAAATCTTGCTCTTTATAGAAATAACAATTTGGATATAAACTTTTAAAACAAATGATCAAGACTGAATTTAAAAACTGCAAAACCAACAAATTTGTTTTTTTTTCTCTCTTTTTTTTTTGCTCTTTTTCTCTCTGTTTGTTTAATAAAGGAAAATAAATAAAGAAAAATAAAAAGAAAAAGAAAAAGAGAAGGTGAAAGATAGGAGATGAAAGAAAATGACAAGATGAGAAGATGATAACAAAAAATAAAAAATAAAATATCAAACTCAAGAGTATGCTCTAATACCAAATGATGTGATTCTCCCAAAAATCAACACTCTAGAGTTGGTAGGGGGATAAAATTTGCATCAAAGAAACCGTGAGGTCTCAAAGATCAAAAGATGTGGAGCAAATGGTCACACAGGAACTGCGGAAGACTCCTGATTTACCTCTCAATACTCTCAGATATTACACAATAAAAGCATTAAAGATTTCTTCGGATATTACACACCAAAGAGATGAATCTAACTTAAAAGGATTTTTGATAAAAAGATAGATTGATTTTTTTAATAACAGAGAGCCTTTATTTATAGAGGAAATACAACAATGTCGTCCATAATAGTTGCTAAACATGCAGAGCATCTAGGAAGATGAAATCCCAACTCTAAAGTGCATGTAAGAGAGAGAAATAGACATAATTAAATGTAGTTGTTGCTATGGACGAAAATTGATCTTCTTTGATTGTTTTTGGGCTGAATCCACTTTGCTGGGCTTCTCTGATTGATAAAAATTGTAGAATGAGTCGGTTTGTAGCTTAGTTCATTCTGGCCTGGTCGTAATCCTTCAATAAATGCATCCATGTCTAAATCCGGTACACTGGAGATTACATAATTTGTAAATTGCAAAACTCCTTCATCCGAACTTCATTTGATTTGATTCTTCTTCGAGGAGCTCCGTGATTGAGCTGAGCACATTCTCCAAGTAATTTCATGCACTGAATCATCGTGATTGAGTATTTACGATTCGATCTGTGCACGAATGTCCTAATGCTTCTCATTATCATATCATACTCCCTCTCTTGAAATAGATTTGTGCTCAAATCTTGCTCTTTATAGAAAGAACAATTTGGACATAAACTTTTAAAACAAATGATCAAGACTGAATTTAAAAACTGCAAAACCAACAGATTTGTTTTTTTTTCTCTCTTTTTTTTTGCTATTTTTCTCTCTTTTTGTTTAATAAAGGAAAATAAATAAAGAAAAAGAAAAAGAAAAAGAAAAAGAAAAAGAGAAGGTGGAAGATAGAAGATGAAAGAAAATGACAAGATGAGAAGATGATAACAAAAAAAAAATATAACAATATCAAACTCAAGAGTGTGCTCTGATACCAAATGATGTGATTCTCCCAAAAATCAGCACTCTAGAGTTGGTAGGGGGATAAAATTTGCATCAAAGAAACCATGAGGTATCAAAGATCAAAGGATGTGGAGCGAATGGTCATACAGGAGCTGCGGAAGACTCCTGATTTACCTCTCAATACTCTCAGATATTACACAGTAAAAGCATTAAGGATTTCTTCAGATATTACACACCAAAGAGATGAATCTAACTTAAAAGGATTTTTGATAAAAATATAGATTGATTTTTTAAATATAAGAGAGCCTCTATTTATAGAGGAAATACAACAATGTCGTCCATAATAGTTTCTAAACATGCAGAGCATCTAGGAAGATGAAATCCCAATTCTAAAGTGCATGTAAGAGAGAGAAATAGATATAATTAAATGTAGTTGTTGCTATGGACGAAAATTGATCTTTTTTTATTGTTTTTGGGCTGAATCTACGTTGCTGGGCTTCTCAGATTGATCAAGATTGTAGAATGAGTCGGTTTGTAGCTTAGTTCATTTTGGCCTGGTCGGAATCCTTCAATAAATGCGTTCATGTCTAAATCCGGTACACAGGAGATCACCTAATTTGTAAATTGCATAACTCCTTCATCCGAACTCCATTTGATTTGATTCTTCTTTGAGGAGCTCCGTGATTGAGCTGAGCACATTCTCCAAGTAATTTCAAGCACTGAATAATCGTGATTGAGTATTTACGATTCGATCAGTGCACACATGTCCTAATGCTTCTCATGATCACATCATACTCACTCTCTTGAAAAAGATTTGTCCTCAAATCTTGCTCTTTATAGAAAGAACAATTTGGAAATAAACTTTTAAAACAAATGATCAAGACTGAATTTAAAAACTGCAAAACCAACAGATTTGTTTTTTTTTTTTTTTGCTCTTTTTCTCTCTTTTTGTTTAATAAAGGAAAATAAATAAAGAAAAATAAAAAGAAAAAGAAAAAGAGAAGGTGAAAGATAGAAGATGAAAGAAATGACAAGATGAGAAGATGATAACAAAAAGTAAAAAATAAAATATCGAACTCAAGAGTGTGTTTTGATACCAAATGATGTGATTCTCCCAAAAATCAGCACTCTAGAGTTGATAGGGGGATAAAATTTGCATTAAAGAAACCGTGAGGTCTCAAAGATCAAAGGATGTGGAGCGAATGGTCACACAGGAGCTGCGGAAGACTCCTGATTTACCTCTCAATACTCTCAGATATTACACAGTAAAAGCATTAAGGATTTCTTCGGATATTACACACCAAAGAGATGAATCTAACTTAAAAGGATTTTTGATAAAAATATAGATTGATTTTTTTAATATAAGGGAGCCTCTATTTAAAGAGGAAATACAACAATATCGTCCATAATAGTTTCTAAAGATGCAGAGCATCTAGGAAGATGAAATTCCAATTCTAAAGTGCATGTAAGAGAGAGAAATAGACATAATTAAATGTAGTTGTTGCTATGGACGAAAATTGATCTTCTTTGATTATTTGTGGGCTGAATCCACATTTCTGGGCTTCTCTGATTGATCAAGATTGTAGAATAAGTCGGTTTGTAGCTTAGTTCATTCTAGCCTGGTCGGAATCCTTTAATAAATGCGTCCATGTCTAAATCCGGTACACTGGAGATCACATAATTTTTAAATTGCATAACTCCTTCATCCGAACTCCATTTGATTTGATTCTTCTTCGAGGAGCTCCGAGATTGAGCTGAGCACATTCTCCAAGTAATTTCATGCACTGAATCATCATGATTGAGTATTTACGATTCGATCAACGCACGCATGTCCTAATGCTTCTCATGATCATATCATACTCTCTCTCTTGAAAAAGATTTGTCCTCAAATCTTGCTCTTTATAGAAAAAACAATTTGGACATAAACTTTTAAAACAAATGATCAAGCCTGAATTTAAAAACTGCAAAACCAACAGATTTGTTTTTTTTTTTTTTGCTCTTTTTCTCTTTTTGTTTAATAAAGGAAAATAAATAAAGAAAAATAAAAAGAAAAAGAAAAAGAGAAGGTGAAAGATAGAAGATGAAAGTAAATGACAAGATGAGAAGATGATAACAAAAAGTAAAAAATAAAATATCAAACTCAAGAGTGTGCTTTGATACCAAATGATGTGATTCTCCCAAAAATCAGCACTCTAGAGTTGATAGGGGGATAAAATTTGCATTAAAGAAACCGTGAGGTCTCAAAGATCAAAGGATGTGGAGCGAATGGTCACACAGGAGCTGCGGAAGACTCCTGATTTACCTCTCAATACTCTCAGATATTACACAGTAAAAGCATTAAGGATTTCTTCGGATATTACACACCAAAGAGATGAATCTAACTTAAAAGGATTTTTGATAAAAATATAGATTGATTTTTTTAATATAAGGGAGCCTCTATTTAAAGAGGAAATACAACAATATCGTCCATAATAGTTTCTAAAGATGCAGAGCATCTAGGAAGATGAAATTCCAATTCTAAAGTGCATGTAAGAGAGAGAAATAAACATAATTAAATGTAGTTGTTGCTATGGACGAAAATTGATCTTCTTTGATTATTTGTGGGCTGAATCCACTTTTCTGGGCTTCTCTGATTGATCAAGATTGTAGAATAAGTCGGTTTGTAGCTTAGTTCATTCTAGCCTGGTCGGAATCCTTTAATAAATGCGTCCATGTCTAAATCCGGTACACTGGAGATCACATAATTTTTTAATTGCATAACTCCTTCATCCGAACTCCATTTGATTTGATTCTTCTTCGAGGAGCTCCGAGATTGAGCTGAGCACATTCTCCAAGTAATTTCATGCACTGAATCATCATGATTGAGTATTTACGATTCGATCAACGCACGCATGTCCTAATGCTTCTCATGATCATATCATACTCTCTCTCTTGAAAAAGATTTGTCCTCAAATCTTGCTCTTTATAGAAAAAACAATTTGGACATAAACTTTTAAAACAAATGATCAAGCCTGAATTTAAAAACTGCAAAACCAACAGATTTGTTTTTTTTTTTTGCTCTTTTTCTCTTTTTGTTTAATAAAGGAAAATAAATAAAGAAAAATAAAAAGAAAAAGAAAAAGAGAAGGTGAAAGATAGAAGATGAAAGTAAATGACAAGATGAGAAGATGATAACAAAAAGTAAAAAATAAAATATCAAACTCAAGAGTGTGCTTTGATACCAAATGATGTGATTCTCCCAAAAATCAGCACTCTAGAGTTGATAGGGGGATAAAATTTGCATTAAAGAAACCGTGAGGTCTCAAAGATCAAAGGATGTGGAGCGAATGGTCACACAGGAGCTGCGGAAGACTCCTGATTTACCTCTCAATACTCTCAGATATTACACAGTAAAAGCATTAAGGATTTCTTCAGATATTACACACCAAAGAGATGAATCTAACTTAAAAGGATTTTTGATAAAAATATAGATTGATTTTTTTAATATAAGGGAGCCTCTATTTAAAGAGGAAATACAACAATATCGTCCATAATAGTTTCTAAAGATGCAGAGCATCTAGGAAGATGAAATTCCAATTCTAAAGTGCATGTAAGAGAGAGAAATAGACATAATTAAATGTAGTTGTTGCTATGGACGAAAATTGATCTTCTTTGATTGTTTTTGGGCTGAATCTACTTTTCTGGGCTTCTCGGATTGATCAAGATTGTAGAATGAGTCGGTTTGTAGCTTAGTTCATTCTGGCCTGGTCGGAATCCTTCAATAAATGCGTTCATGTCTAAATCCGGTACACTGGAGATCACCTAATTTGTAAATTGCATAACTCCTTCATCCGAACTCCATTTGATTTGATTCTTCTTCGAGGAGCTCCGTGATTGAGCTGAGCACATTCTCTAAGTTATTTCAGGCACTGAATCATCATGATTGAGTATTTACGATTCGATCAGTGCACACATGTCCTAATGCTTCTCATGATCACATCATACTCCCTCTCTTGAAAAAGATTTGTCCTCAAATCTTTCTCTTTATAGAAAGAACAATTTAGACATAAACTTTTAAAACAAATGATCAAGACTGAATTTAAAAACTGCAAAACCAACAGATTTGTTTTTTTTTTTTTGCTCTTTTTCTCTCTTTTTGTTTAATAAAGGAAAATAAATAAAGAAAAATAAAAAGAAAAAGAAAAAGAGAAGGTGAAAGATAGAAGATGAAAGAAAATGACAAGATGAGAAGATGATAACAAAAAGTAAAAAATAAAATATCAAACTCAAGAGTGTGCTTTGATACCAAATGATGTGATTCTCCCAAAAATCAGCACTCTAGAGTTGATAGAGGGATAAAATTTGCATTAAAGAAACCGTGAGGTCTCAAAGATCAAAGGATATGGAGCGAATGGTCACACAGGAGCTGCGGAAGACTCCTGATTTACCTCTCAATACTCTCAGATATTACACACTAAAAGCATTAAGGATTTCTTCGGATATTACACACCAAAGAGATGAATCTAACTTAAAAGGATTTTTTTATAAAAACATAGATTGATTTTTTTAATATAAGGGAGCCTCTATTTAAAGAGGAAATACAACAATATCGTCCATAATAGTTTCTAAAGATGCAGAGCATCTAGGAAGATGAAATTCCAATTCTAAAGTGCATGTAAGAGAGAGAAATAGACATAATTAAATGTAGTTGTTGCTATGGACGAAAATTGATCTTCTTTGATTGTTTTTGGGCTGAATCTACTTTTCTGGGATTCTCGGATTGATCAAGATTGTAGAATGAGTCGGTTTGTAGCTTAGTTCATTCTGGCCTGGTCGGAATCCTTCAATAAATGCGTTCATGTCTAAATCCGGTACACTGGAGATCACCTAATTTGTAAATTGCATAACTCCTTCATCCGAACTCCATTTGATTTGATTCTACTTCGAGGAGCTCCGTGATTGAGCTGAGCACATTCTCTAAGTTATTTCAGGCACTGAATCATCATGATTGAGTATTTACGATTCGATCAGTGCACACATGTCCTAATGCTTCTCATGATCACATCATAGTCCCTCTCTTGAAAAAGATTTGTCCTCAAATCTTGCTCTTTATAGAAAGAACAATTTGGACATAAACTTTTAAAACAAATGATCAAGACTGAATTTAAAAACTGCAAAACCAACAGATTTGTTTTTTTTTTTTTGCTTTTTTCTCTTTTTGTTTAATAAAGGAATATAAATAAAGAAAAATAAAAAGAAAAAGAAAAAGAGAAGGTGAAAGATAGAAGATGAAAGAAAATGACAAGATGAGAAGATGATAACAAAAAATAAAAAATAAAATATCAAACTCAAGAGTGTGCTCTGATAACCAAAAAAGTAATTTCATGCACTGAATCATCGTGATTGAGTATTTACGATTCGATCAGTGCACACATGTCATAATGCTTCTCATGATCATATCATACTCCCTCTCTTGAAAAAGATTTGTCCTCAAATCTTGCTCTTCATAGAAATAACAATTTGGACATAAACTTTTAAAACAAATGATCAAGTCTGAATTTAAAAACTGCAAAACCAACAGATTTGTTTTTTTTCTCTCTTTTATTTTTTGCTCTTTTTCTCTCTTTTTGTTTAATAAAGGAAAATAAATAAAGATAAATAAAAAGAAAAAAAAAAGAGAAGGTGAAAGATAGAAGATGAAAGAAAATGACAAGATGAGAAGATGATAACAAAAAATAATAAATAAAATATCAAACTCAAGAGTGTGCTCTGATACCAAATGATGTGATTCTCCCAAAAATCAGCACTCTAGAGTTGGTAGGGGGATAAAATTTGCATTAAAGAAACCGTGAGGTCTCAAAGATCAAAGGATGTGGAGCGAATGGTCACACAGGAGCTGCGGAAGACTCCTAATTTACCTCTCAATACTCTCAGATATTACACACTAAAAGCATTAAGGATTTCTTCGGATATTACACACCAAAGAGATGAATCTAACTTTAAAAGATTTTTGATAAAAATATAGATTGATTTTTTTAATATAAGGAAGCCTCTATTTATAGAGGAAATACAACAATGTCGTCCATAATAGTTGCTAAACATGCAGAGCATCTAGGAAGATGAAATCCCAACTCTAAAGTGCATGTAAGAGAGAGAAATAGACATAATTAAATGTAGTTGTTGTTATGGACGAAAATTGATCTTCTTTGATTGTTTTTGGCTGAATCTACTTTGCTGGGCTTATCGGATTGATCAAGATTGTGGAATGAGTCGGTTTGTAGCTTAGTTCATTATGGCCTGGTCGGAATCCTTCAATAAATGCGTTCATGTCTAAATCCGGTACACTGGAGATCACCTAATTTGTAAATTGCATAACTCCTTCATCCGAACTACATTTGATTTGATTCTTCTTCGAGGAGCTCCGTGATTGAGCTGAGCACATTCTCTAAGTAATTTCATGCACTGAATCATCGTGATTGAGTATTTACGATTCGATCAGTGCACACATGTCCTAATGCTTCTCATGATCACATCATACTCCCTCTCTTGAAAATGATTTGTCCTCAAATCTTGCTCTTTATAGAAATAACAATTTGGACATAAACTTTTAAAACAAATGATCAAGACTGAATTTAAAAACTGCAAAACCAACCGATTTATTTTTTTTTTTTTTGCTTTTTTTCTCTTTTTGTTTAATAAAGGAAAATAAATAAAGAAAAATAAAAAGAAAAAGAAAAAGAGAAGGTGAAAGATAGAAGATGAAAGAAAATGACAAGATGAGAAGATGATAACAAAAAATGAAAAATAAAATATCAAACTCAAGAGTGTGCTCTGAAAACAAAAAAAGTAATTTCATGCACTGAATCATCGTGATTGAGTATTTACGATTCGATCAGTGCACACATGTCATAATGCTTCTCATGATCATATCATACTCCCTCTCTTGAAAATGATTTGTCCTCAAATCTTGCTCTTCATAGAAATAACAATTTAGACATAAACTTTTAAACAAATGATCAAGTCTGAATTTAAAAACTGCAAAACCAACAGATTTGTTTTTTTTCTCTCTTTTATTTTTTGCTCTTTTTCTCTCTTTTTGTTTAATAAAGGAAAATAAATAAAGAAAAATAAAAAGAAAAAAAAAAGAGAAGGTGAAAGATAGAAGATGAAAGAAAATGACAAGATGAGAAGATGATAACAAAAAATAATAAATAAAATATCAAACTCAAGAGTGTGCTCTGATACCAAATGATGTGATTCTCCCAAAAATCAGCACTCTAGAGTTGGTAGGGGGATAAAATTTGCATTAAAGAAACCGTGAGGTCTCAAAGATCAAAGGATGTTGAGCGAATGGTCACACAGGAGCTGCGGAAGACTCCTAATTTACCTCTCAATACTCTCAGATATTACACACTAAAAGCATTAAGGATTTCTTTGGATTTTACACACCAAAGAGATGAATCTAACTTCAAAGGATTTTTGATAAAAATATAGATTGATTTTTTTAATATAAGGAAGCCTCTATTTATAGAGGAAATACAACAATGTCGTCCATAATAGTTGCTAAACATGCAGAGCATCTAGGAAGATGAAATCCCAACTCTAAAGTGCATGTAAGAGAGAGAAATAGACTTAATTAAATGTAGTTGTTGTTATGGACGAAAATTGATCTTCTTTGATTGTTTTTGGCTGAATCTACTTTGCTGGGCTTATCGGATTGATCAAGATTGTAGAACGAGTCGGTTTGTAGCTTAGTTCATTATGGCCTGGTCGGAATCCTTCAATAAATGCGTTCATGTCTAAATCCGGTACACTGGAGATCACCTAATTTGTAAATTGCATAACTCCTTCATCCGAACTCCATTTGATTTGATTCTTCTTCGAGGAGCTCCGTGATTGAGCTGAGCACATTCTCTAAGTAATTTCATGCACTGAATCATCGTGATTGAGTATTTACGATTCGATCAGTGCACACATGTCCTAATGCTTCTCATGATCACATCATACTCCCTCTCTTGAAAACGATTTGTCCTCAAATCTTGCTCTTTATAGAAATAACAATTTGGACATAAACTTTTAAAACAAATGATCAAGACTGAATTTAAAAACTGCAAAACCAACAGATTTGTTTTTTTTTTTCTCTCTTTTTTTTTTTTTTGCTCTTTTTCTCTCTTTTTGTTTAATAAAGGAAAATAAATAAAGAAAAATAAAAATAAAAAGAAAAAGAGAAGGTGAAAGATAGAAGATGAAAGAAAATGACAAGATGAGAAGATGATAACAAAAAATAAAAAATAAAATATCAAACTCAAGAGTGTGCTCTGATACCAAATGATGTGATTCTCCCAAAAATCAACACTCTAGAATTGGTAGGGGGATACAATTTGCATCAAAGAAACCGTGAGGTCTCAAAGATCAAAGGATGTGGAGCGAATGGTCACACAGGAGCTGCAGAAGACTCCTGATTTACCTCTCAATACTCTCAGATATTACACACTAAAAGCATTAAAGATTTCTTAGGATATTACACACCAAATAGATGAATCTAACTTAAAAGGATTTTTGATAAAAAGATAGATTGATTTTTTTAATAAAAGGGATCCTCTATTTATAGAGAAAATACAACAATGTCGTCCATAATAGTTGCTAAACATGCAGAGCATCTAGGAAGATGAAATACTAACTCTAAAGTGCATGTAAGAGAGAGAAATAGACATAATTAAATGTAGTTGTTGTTATGGACGAAAATTGATCTTCTTTGATTGTTTTTGGCTGAATCTACTTTGCTGGGCTTATCGGATTGATCAAGATTGTGGAATGAGTCGGTTTGTAGCTTAGTTCATTATGGCCTGGTCGGAATCCTTCAATAAATGCGTTCATGTCTAAATCCGGTACACTGGAGATCACCTAATTTGTAAATTGCATAACTCCTTCATCCGAACTCCATTTGATTTGATTCTTCTTCGAGGAGCTCGGTGATTGAGCTGAGCATATTCTCTAAGTAATTTCATGTACTGAATCATCGTGATTGAGTATTTACAATTCGATCAGTGCACACATGTCCTAATGCTTCTCATGATCACATCATACTCCCTCTCTTGAAAACGATTTTCCTCAAATCTTGCTCTTTATAGAAATAACAATTTGGACATAAACTTTTAAAACAAATGATCAATACTGAATTTAAAAACTGCAAAACCAACAGATTTTTTTTTTTTTCTCTCTTTTTTTTTTTGCTCTTTTTCTCTCTTTTTGTTTAATAAAGGAAAATAAATAAAGAAAAAAAAAAGAAAAAAAAAGAGAAGGTGAAAGATAGAAGATGAAAGAAAATGACAAGATGAGAAGATGATAACAAAAAATAAAAAATAAAATATCAAACTCAAGAGTGTGCTCTGATACCAAATGATGTGATTCTCCCAAAAATCAGCACTCTAGAGTTTGGTAGGGGGATAAAATTTGCATTAAAGAAACCGTGAGGTCTCAAAGATCAAAGGATGTGGCGCGAATGGTCACACAGGAGTTGCGGAAGACTCCTGATTTACCTCTCAATACTATCAGATATTACACACTAAAAGCATTAAGAATTTCTTCTGATATTACACACCAAAGAGATGAATCTAACTTCAAAAGATTTTTGATAAAAATATAGATTGATTTTTTTTAATATAAGGGAGCTTCTATTTATAGAGGAAATACAACAATGTCGTCCATAATAGTTGCTAAACATGCATAGTATCTAAGAAGATGAAATCCCAACTCTAAAGTGCATGTAAGAGAGAGAAATATACATAATTAAATAGAGTTGTTGCTATGGACGAAAATTGATCTTCTTTGATTGTTTTTGTGCTGAATCCACTTTGCTGGGCTTCTCTGATTGATCAAGATTGTAGAATGAGTCGGTTTGTAGCTTAGTTCATTCTGGCCTGGTTGGAATCCTTCAATAAATGCGTCCATGTCTAAATCCGGTACACTGGAGATCACGTAATTTGTAAATTGCATAACTCCTTCATCCGACTCCATTTGATTTGATTCTTCTTCGAGGAGCTCCGTGATTGAGCTGATCACATTCTCTAAGTAATTTCATGTACTGAATCATCGTGATTGAGTATTTACGATTCGATCAGTGCACACATGTCATAATGCTTCTCATGATCATATCATACTCCCTCTCTTGAAAAAGATTTGTCCTCAAATCTTGCTCTTCATAGAAATAACAATTTGGACATAAACTTTTAAAACAAATGATCAAGTCTGAATTTAAAAACTGCAAAAACCAACAGATTTTTTTTTTTTTTCTCTCTTTATTTTTTTGCTCTTTTTCTCTCTTTTTGTTTAATAAAGGAAAATAAATAAAGAAAAATAAAAAGAAAAAAAAAAGAGAAGGTGAAAGATAGAAGATGAAAGAAAATGACAAGATGAGAAGATGATAACAAAAAATAATAAATAAAATATCAAACTCAAGAGTGTGCTCTGATACCAAATGATGTGATTCTCCCAAAAATCAGCACTCTAGAGTTGGTAGGGGATAAAATTTGCATTAAAGAAACCGTGAGGTCTCAAAGATCAAAGGATGTGGAGCGAATGGTCACACAGGAGCTGCGGAAGACTCTTAATTTACCTCTCAATACTCTCAGATATTACACACTAAAAGCATTAAGGATTTCTTCGGATTTTACACACCAAAGAGATGAATCTAACTTCAAAGGATTTTTGATAAAAATATAGATTGATTTTTTTAATATAAGGAAGCCTCTATTTATGGAGGACATACAACAATGTCGTCCATAATAGTTGCTAAACATGCAGAGCATCTAAGAAGATGAAATCCCAACTCTAAAGTGCATGTAAGAGAGAGAAATAGACTTAATTAAATGTAGTTGTTGTTATGGACGAAAATTGATCTTCTTTGATTGTTTTTGGCTGAATCTACTTTGCTGGGCTTATCGGATTGATCAAGATTGTAGAACGAGTCGGTTTGTAGCTTTGTTCATTATGGCCTGGTCGGAATCCTTCAATAAATACGTTCATGTCTAAATCCGGTACACTGGAGATCACCTAATTTGTAAATTGCATAACTCCTTCATCCGAACTCCATTTGATTTGATTCTTCTTCGAGGAGCTCCGTGATTGAGCTGAGCACATTCTCTAAGTAATTTCATGCACTGAATCATCGTGATTGAGTATTTACGATTCGATCAGTGCACACATGTCCTAATGCTTCTCATGATCACATCATACTCCCTCTCTTGAAAACGATTTGTCCTCAAATCTTGCTCTTTATAGAAATAACAATTTGGACATAAATTTTTAAAACAAATGATCAAGACTGAATTTAAAAACTGCAAAACCAACAGATTTGTTTTTTTTTCTCTCTTTTTTTTTTTTGCTCTTTTTCTCTCTTTTTTGTTTAATAAAGGAAAATAAATAAAGAAAAATAAAAAGAAAAAGAAAAAGAGAAGGTGAAAGATAGAAGATGAAAGAAAATGACAAGATGAGAAGATGATAACAAAAAATAAAAAATAAAATATCAAACTCAAGAGTGTGCTCTGATACCAAATGATGTGATTCTCCCAAAAATCAACACTCTAGAGTTGGTAGGGGGATACAATTTGCATCAAAGAAACCGTGAGGTCTCAAAGATCAAAGGATGTGGAGCGAATGGTCACACAGGAGCTGCAGAAGACTCCTGATTTACCTCTCAATACTCTCAGATATTACACACTAAAAGCATTAAAGATTTCTTAGGATATTACACACCAAATAGATGAATCTAACTTAAAAGGATTTTTGATAAAAAGATAGATTGATTTTTTTAATAAAAGGGATCCTCTATTTATAGAGAAAATACAACAATGTCGTCCATAATAGTTGCTAAACATGCAGAGCATCTAGGAAGATGAAATACTAACTCTAAAGTGCATGTAAGAGAGAGAAATAGACATAATTAAATGTAGTTGTTGTTATGGACGAAAATTGATCTTCTTTGATTGTTTTTGGCTGAATCTACTTTGCTGGGCTTATCGGATTGATCAAGATTGTGGAATGAGTCGGTTTGTAGCTTAGTTCATTATGGCCTGGTCGGAATCCTTCAATAAATGCGTTCATGTCTAAATCCGGTACACTGGAGATCACCTAATTTGTAAATTGCATAACTCCTTCATCCGAACTCCATTTGATTTGATTCTTCTTCGAGGAGCTCGGTGATTGAGCTGAGCACATTCTCTAAGTAATTTCATGTACTGAATCATCGTGATTGAGTATTTACAATTCGATCAGTGCACACATGTCCTAATGCTTCTCATGATCACATCATACTCCCTCTCTTGAAAACGATTTTCCTCAAATCTTGCTCTTTATAGAAATAACAATTTGGACATAAACTTTTAAAACAAATGATCAATACTGAATTTAAAAACTGCAAAACCAACAGATTTGTTTTTTTTTCTCTCTTTTTTTTTTGCTCTTTTTCTCTCTTTTTGTTTAATAAAGGAAAATAAATAAAGAAAAAAAAAAGAAAAAAAAAGAGAAGGTGAAAGATAGAAGATGAAAGAAAATGACAAGATGAGCAGATGATAACAAAAAATAAAAAATAAAATATCAAACTCAAGAGTGTGCTCTGATACCAAATGATGTGATTCTCCCAAAAATCAGCACTCTAGAGTTGGTAGGGGGATAAAATTTGCATTAAAGAAACCGTGAGGTCTCAAAGATCAAAGGATGTGGCGCGAATGGTCACACAGGAGTTGCGGAAGACTCCTGATTTACCTCTCAATACTATCAGATATTACACACTAAAAGCATTAAGAATTTCTTCTGATATTACACACCAAAGAGATGAATCTAACTTCAAAAGATTTTTGATAAAAATATAGATTGATTTTTTTAATATAAGGGAGCTTCTATTTATAGAGGAAATACAACAATGTCGTCCATAATAGTTGCTAAACATGCATAGTATCTAAGAAGATGAAATCCCAACTCTAAA
Source organism: Thlaspi arvense (assembly GCA_911865555.2). Lineage (NCBI taxonomy): Eukaryota > Viridiplantae > Streptophyta > Magnoliopsida > Brassicales > Brassicaceae > Thlaspi > Thlaspi arvense. Next base: position 34,768,082 of record OU466858.1, read on the forward strand.
GTGCATGTAAGAGAGAGAAATATACATAATTAAATAGAGTTGTTGCTATGGACGAAAATTGATCTTCTTTGATTGTTTTTGTGCTGAATCCACTTTGCTGGGCTTCTCTGATTGATCAAGATTGTAGAATGAGTCGGTTTGTAGCTTAGTTCATTCTGGCCTGGTCGGAATCCTTCAATAAATGCGTCCATGTCTAAATCCGGTACACTGGAGATCACGTAATTTGTAAATTGCATAACTCCTTCATCCGACTCCATTTGATTTGATTCTTCTTCGAGGAGCTCCGTGATTGAGCTGATCACATTCTCTAAGTAATTTCATGCACTGAATCATCGTGATTGAGTATTTACGATTCGATCAGTGCACACATGTCATAATGCTTCTCATGATCATATCATACTCCCTCTCTTGAAAAAGATTTGTCCTCAAATCTTGCTCTTCATAGAAATAACAATTTGGACATAAACTTTTAAAACAAATGATCAAGTCTGAATTTAAAAACTGCAAAACCAACAGATTTGTTTTTTTTCTCTCTTTTATTTTTTGCTCTTTTTCTCTCTTTTTGTTTAATAAAGGAAAATAAATAAAGAAAAATAAAAAGAAAAAAAAAAGAGAAGGTGAAAGATAGAAGATGAAAGAAAATGACAAGATGAGAAGATGATAACAAAAAATAATAAATAAAATATCAAACTCAAGAGTGTGCTCTGATACCAAATGATGTGATTCTCCCAAAAATCAGCACTCTAGAGTTGGTAGGGGGATAAAATTTGCATTAAAGAAACCGTGAGGTCTCAAAGATCAAAGGATGTGGAGCGAATGGTCACACAGGAGCTGCGGAAGACTCTTAATTTACCTCTCAATACTCTCAGATATTACACACTAAAAGCATTAAGGATTTCTTCGGATTTTACACACCAAAGAGATGAATCTAACTTCAAAGGATTTTTGATAAAAATATAGATTGATTTTTTTAATATAAGGAAGCCTCTATTTATGGAGGAAATACAACAATGTCGTCCATAATAGTTGCTAAACATGCAGAGCATCTAAGAAGATGAAATCCCAACTCTAAAGTGCATGTAAGAGAGAGAAATAGACTTAATTAAATGTAGTTGTTGTTATGGACGAAAATTGATCTTCTTTGATTGTTTTTGGCTGAATCTACTTTGCTGGGCTTATCGGATTGATCAAGATTGTAGAACGAGTCGGTTTGTAGCTTTGTTCATTATGGCCTGGTCGGAATCCTTCAATAAATACGTTCATGTCTAAATCCGGTACACTGGAGATCACCTAATTTGTAAATTGCATAACTCCTTCATCCGAACTCCATTTGATTTGATTCTTCTTCGAGGAGCTCCGTGATTGAGCTGAGCACATTCTCTAAGTAATTTCATGCACTGAATCATCGTGATTGAGTATTTACGATTCGATCAGTGCACACGAGTCCTAATGCTTCTCATGATCACATCATACTCCCTCTCTTGGAAACGATTTGTCCTCAAATCTTGCTCTTTATAGAAATAACAATTTGGACATAAACTTTTAAAACAAATGATCAAGACTGAATTTAAAAACTGCAAAACCAACAGATTTGTTTTTTTTTTCTCTCTTTTTTTTTTTGCTCTTTTTCTCTCTTTTTGTTTAATAAAGGAAAATAAATAAAGAAAAATAAAAAGAAAAAGAAAAAGAGAAGGTGAAAGATAGAAGATGAAAGAAAATGACAAGATGAGAAGATGATAACAAAAAATAAAAAATAAAATATCAAACTCAAGAGTGTGCTCTGATACCAAATGATGTGATTCTCCCAAAAATCAACACTCTAGAGTTGGTAGGGGGATACAATTTGCATCAAAGAAACCGTGAGGTCTCAAAGATCAAAGGATGTGGAGCGAATGGTCACACAGGAGCTGCAGAAGACTCCTGATTTACCTCTCAATACTCTCAGATATTACACACTAAAAGCATTAAAGATTTCTTAGGATATTACACACCAAATAGATGAATCTAACTTAAAAGGATTTTTGATAAAAAGATAGATTGATTTTTTTAATAAAAGGGATCCTCTATTTATAGAGAAAATACAACAATGTCGTCCATAATAGTTGCTAAACATGCAGAGCATCTAGGAAGATGAAATACTAACTCTAAAGTGCATGTAAGAGAGAGAAATAGACATAATTAAATGTAGTTGTTGTTATGGACGAAAATTGATCTTCTTTGATTGTTTTTAGCTGAATCTACTTTGCTGGGCTTCTCGGATTGATCAAGATTGTAGAATGAGTCGGTTTGTAGCTTAGTTCATTCTGGCCTGGTCGGAATCCTTCAATAAATGTGTTCATGTCTAAATCCGGTACACTGGAGATCACCTAATTTGTAAATTGCATAACTCCTTCATCCGAACTCCATTTGATTTGATTCTTCTTCGAGGAGCTCGGTGATTGAGCTGAGCACATTCTCTAAGTAATTTCTTGCACTGAATCATCGTGATTGAGTATTTACGATTCGATCAGTGCACACATGTCCTAATGCTTCTCATGATCACATCATACTCCCTCTCTTGAAAACGATTTTCCTCAAATCTTGCTCTTTATAGAAATAAAAATTAGGACATAAACTTTTAAAACAAATGATCAAGACTGAATTTAAAAACTGCAAAACCAACAGATTTGTTTTTTTTTTCTCTCTTTTTTTTTTGCTCTTTTTCTCTCTTTTTGTTTAATAAAGGAAAATAAATAAAGAAAAATAAAAAGAAAAAGAAAAAGAGCAGGTGAAAGATAGAAGATGAAAGAAAATGACAAGATGAGAAGATGATAACAAAAAATAAAAAATAAAATATCAAACTCAAGAGTGTGCTCTGATACCAAATGATGTGATTCTCCCAAAAATCAGCACTCTAGAGTTGGTAGGGGGATAAAATTTGCATTAAAGAAACCGTGAGGTCTCAAAGATCAAAGGATGTGGCGCGAATGGTCACACAGGAGTTGCGGAAGACTCCTGATTTACCTCTCAATACTATCAGATATTACACACTAAAAGCATTAAGAATTTCTTCTGATATTACACACCAAAGAGATGAATCTAACTTCAAAAGATTTTTGATAAAAATATAGATTGATTTTTTTAATATAAGGGAGCTTCTATTTATAGAGGAAATACAACAATGTCGTCCATAATAGTTACTAAACATGCAGAGTATCTAAGAAGATGAAATCCCAACTCTAAAGTGCATGTAAGAGAGAGAAATATACATAATCAAATAGAGTTGTTGCTATGGACGAAAATTGATCTTCTTTGATTGTTTTTGTGCTGAATCCACTTTGCTGGGCTTCTCTGATTGATCAAGATTGTAGAATGAGTCGGTTTGTAGCTTAGTTCATTCTGGCCTGGTCGGAATCCTTCAATAAATGCGTCCATGTCTAAATCCGGTACACTGGAGATCACGTAATTTGTAAATTGCATAACTCCTTCATCCGACTCCATTTGATTTGATTCTTCTTCGAGGAGCTCCGTGATTGAGCTGATCACATTCTCTAAGTAATTTCATGCACTGAATCATCGTGATTGAGTATTTACGATTCGATCAGTGCACACATGTCCTAATGCTGCTCATGATCATATCATACTCCCTCTCTTGAAAAAGATTTGTCCTCAAATCTTGCTATTTATAGAAAGAACAATTTGGACATAAACTTTTAAAACAAATGATCAAGACTGAATTTAAAAACTGCAAAACCAACAGATTTGTTTTTTTTTTCTCTCTTTTTGTTTTTTTTGCTCTTTTTCTCTCTTTTTGTTTAATAAAGGAAAATAAATAAAGAAAAATAAAAACAAAAAGAAAAAGAGAAGGTGAAAGATAGAAGATGAAAGAAAATGACAGGATGAGAAGATGATAACAAAAACAAAAAAAACAATATCAAACTCAAGAGTGTGCTCTAATACCTAATGATGTGATTCTCCCAAAAATCAGCACTCTAGAGTTGGTAGGGGGATACAATTTGCATTAAAGAAACCGTGAGGTCTCAAAGATCAAAGGATGTGGAGCGAATAGTCACACAGGAGCTGCGGAAGACTCCTGATTTACCTCTCAATACTCTCAGATATTACACACTAAAAGCATTAAAGATTTCTTCGGATATTACACACCAAAGAGATGAATCTAACTTCAAAGGATTTTTTATAAAAATATAGATTGATTTTTTTAATATAAGGGAGCCTCTATTTATAGAGGAAATACAACAATGTCGTCCATAATAGTTGCTAAACATGCAGAGCATCTAAGAAGATGAAATCCCAACTCTAAAGTGCATGTAAGAGAGAGAAATATACATAATCAAATAGAGTTGTTGCTATGGACGAAAATTGATCTTCTTTGATTGTTTTTGTGCTGAATCCACTTTGCTGGGCTTCTCTGATTGATCAAGATTGTAGAATGAGTCGGTTTGTAGCTTAGTTCATTCTGGCCTGGTCGGAATCCTTCAATAAATGCGTCCATGTCTAAATCCGGTACACTGGAGATCACGTAATTTGTAAATTGCATAACTCCTTCATCCGACTCCATTTGATTTGATTCTTCTTCGAGGAGCTCCGTGATTGAGCTGATCACATTCTCTAAGTAATTTCATGCACTGAATCATCGTGATTGAGTATTTACGATTCGATCAGTGCACACATGTCCTAATGCTGCTCATGATCATATCATACTCCCTCTCTTGAAAAAGATTTGTCCTCAAATCTTGCTATTTATAGAAAGAACAATTTGGACATAAACTTTTAAAACAAATGATCAAGACTGAATTTAAAAACTGCAAAACCAACAGATTTGTTTTTTTTTTCTCTCTTTTTGTTTTTTTTGCTCTTTTTCTCTCTTTTTGTTTAATAAAGGAAAATAAATAAAGAAAAATAAAAACAAAAAGAAAAAGAGAAGGTGAAAGATAGAAGATGAAAGAAAATGACAGGATGAGAAGATGATAACAAAAACAAAAAAACAATATCAAACTCAAGAGTGTGCTCTAATACCTAATGATGTGATTCTCCCAAAAATCAGCACTCTAGAGTTGGTAGGGGGATACAATTTGCATTAAAGAAACCGTGAGGTCTCAAAGATCAAAGGATGTGGAGCGAATAGTCACACAGGAGCTGCGGAAGACTCCTGATTTACCTCTCAATACTCTCAGATATTACACACTAAAAGCATTAAAGATTTCTTCGGATATTACACACCAAAGAGATGAATCTAACTTCAAAGGATTTTTTATAAAAATATAGATTGATTTTTTTAATATAAGGGAGCCTCTATTTATAGAGGAAATACAACAATGTCGTCCATAATAGTTGCTAAACATGCAGAGCATCTAAGAAGATGAAATCCCAACTCTAAAGTGCATGTAAGAGAGAGAAATAGACATAATTAAATATAGTTGTTGCTATGGACGAAAATTGTTCTTCTTTGATTGTTTTTGGGCTGAATCCACTTTGCTGGGCTTCTCTGATTAATCAAGATTGTAGAATGAGTCGGTTTGTAGCTTAGTTCATTCTGGCATGGTCGGAATCCTTCAATAAATGCATCCATGTCTAAATCCGGTACACTGGAGATCACCTAATTTGTAAATTGCATAACTCCTTCATCCGAACTCTATTTGATTTGATTCTTCTTCGAGGAGCTCGGTGATTGAGCTGAGCACATTCTCTAAGTAATTTCATGCACTGAATCATCGTGATTGAGTATTTACGATTCGATCAGTGCACACATGTCATAATGCTTCTCATGATCATATCATACTCCCTCTCTTGAAAAAGATTTGTCCTCAAATCTTGCTCTTTATAGAAATAACAATTTGGACATAAACTTTTAAAACAAATGATCAAGTCTGAATTTAAAAACTGCAAAACCAACAGATTTGTTTTTTTTTTTCTCTCTTTTTTTTTTTGCTCTTTTTCTCTCTTTTTGTTTAATAAAGGAAAATAAATAAAGAAAAAAAAAAAAGAAAAAAAAAAGAGAAGGTGAAAGATAGAAGATGAAAGAAAATGACAAGATGAGAAGATGATAACAAAAAATAAAAAATAAAATATCAAACTCAAGAGTGTGCTCTGATACCAAATGATGTGATTCTCCCAAAAATCAGCACTCTAGAGTTGGTAGGGGGATAAAATTTGCATTAAAGAAACCGTGAGGTCTCAAAGATCAAAGGATGTGGCGCGAATGGTCACACAGGAGTTGCGGAAGACTCCTGATTTACCTCTCAATACTATCAGATATTACACACTAAAAGCATTAAGAATTTCTTCTGATATTACACACCAAAGAGATGAATCTAACTTCAAAAGATTTTTGATAAAAATATAGATTGATTTTTTTAATATAAGGGAGCTTCTATTTATAGAGGAAATACAACAATGTCGTCCATAATAGTTACTAAACATGCAGAGTATCTAAGAAGATGAAATCCCAACTCTAAAGTGCATGTAAGAGAGAGAAATATACATAATCAAATAGAGTTGTTGCTATGGACGAAAATTGATCTTCTTTGATTGTTTTTGTGCTGAATCCACTTTGCTGGGCTTCTCTGATTGATCAAGATTGTAGAATGAGTCGGTTTGTAGCTTAGTTCATTCTGGCCTGGTCGGAATCCTTCAATAAATGCGTCCATGTCTAAATCCGGTACACTGGAGATCACGTAATTTGTAAATTGCATAACTCCTTCATCCGACTCCATTTGATTTGATTCTTCTTCGAGGAGCTCCGTGATTGAGCTGATCACATTCTCTAAGTAATTTCATGCACTGAATCATCGTGATTGAGTATTTACGATTCGATCAGTGCACACATGTCCTAATGCTGCTCATGATCATATCATACTCCCTCTCTTGAAAAAGATTTGTCCTCAAATCTTGCTATTTATAGAAAGAACAATTTGGACATAAACTTTTAAAACAAATGATCAAGACTGAATTTAAAAACTGCAAAACCAACAGATTTGTTTTTTTTTTTCTCTCTTTTTGTTTTTTTTGCTCTTTTTCTCTCTTTTTGTTTAATAAAGGAAAATAAATAAAGAAAAATAAAAACAAAAAGAAAAAGAGAAGGTGAAAGATAGAAGATGAAAGAAAATGAGAGGATGAGAAGATGATAACAAAAACAAAAAAACAATATCAAACTCAAGAGTGTGCTCTAATACCTAATGATGTGATTCTCCCAAAAATCAGCACTCTAGAGTTGGTAGGGGGATACAATTTGCATTAAAGAAACCGTGAGGTCTCAAAGATCAAAGGATGTGGAGCGAATAGTCACACAGGAGCTGCGGAAGACTCCTGATTTACCTCTCAATACTCTCAGATATTACACACTAAAAGCATTAAAGATTTCTTCGGATATTACACACCAAAGAGATGAATCTAACTTCAAAGGATTTTTTATAAAAATATAGATTGATTTTTTTAATATAAGGGAGCCTCTATTTATAGAGGAAATACAACAATGTCGTCCATAATAGTTGCTAAACATGCAGAGCATCTAAGAAGATGAAATCCCAACTCTAAAGTGCATGTAAGAGAGAGAAATAGACATAATTAAATATAGTTGTTGCTATGGACGAAAATTGTTCTTCTTTGATTGTTTTTTTGGGCTGAATCCACTTTGCTGGGCTTCTCTGATTAATCAAGATTGTAGAATGAGTCGGTTTGTAGCTTAGTTCATTCTGGCATGGTCGGAATCCTTCAATAAATGCATCCATGTCTAAATCCGGTACACTGGAGATCACCTAATTTGTAAATTGCATAACTCCTTCATCCGAACTCTATTTGATTTGATTCTTCTTCGAGGAGCTCGGTGATTGAGCTGAGCACATTCTCTAAGTAATTTCATGCACTGAATCATCGTGATTGAGTATTTACGATTCGATCAGTGCACACATGTCATAATGCTTCTCATGATCATATCATACTCCCTCTCTTGAAAAAGATTTGTCCTCAAATCTTGCTCTTTATAGAAATAACAATTTGGACATAAACTTTTAAAACAAATGATCAAGTCTGAATTTAAAAACTGCAAAACCAACAGATTTGTTTTTTTTTCTCTCTTTTATTTTTTGCTCTTTTTCTCTCTTTTTGTTTAATAAAGGAAAATAAATAAAGAAAAAAAAAAAAAAAAAAAAAAAGAGAAGGTGAAAGATAGAAGATGAAAGAAAATGACAGGATGAGAAGATGATAACAAAAAATAAAAAATAAAATATCAAACTCAAGAGTGTGCTCTGATACCAAATGATGTGATTCTCCCAAAAATCAGCACTCTAGAGTTGGTAGGGGGATAAAATTTGCATCAAAGAAACTGTGAGGTCTCAAAGATCAAAGGATGTGGAGCGAATGGTCACACAGGAGCTGCAGAAGACTCCTGATTTACCTCTCAATACTCTCAGATATTTCACACTAAAAGCATTAAAGATTTCTTAGGATATTACACACCAAATAGATGAATCTAACTTAAAAGGATTTTTGATAAAAAGATAGATTGATTTTTTTAATAAAAGGGAGCCTCTATTTATAGAGAAAATACAACAATGTCGTCCATAATAGTTGCTAAACATGCAGAGCATCTAGGAAGATGAAATCCCAACTCTAAAGTGCATGTAAGAGAGAGAAATAGACATAATAAAATGTAGTTGTTGTTAGGACGAAAATTGATCTTCTTTGATTGTTTTTGGCTGAATCTACTTTGCTGGGCTTCTCGGATTGATCAAGATTGTAGAATGAGTCGGTTTGTAGCTTAGTTCATTCTGGCCTGGTCGGAATCCTTCAATAAATGCGTTCATGTCTAAATCCGGTACACTGGAGATCACCTAATTTGTAAATTGCATAATTCCTTCATCCGAACTCCATTTGATTTGATTCTTCTTCGAGGAGCTCGGTGATTGAGCTGAACACATTGTCTAAGTAATTTCATGCACTGAATCATCGTGATTGAGTATTTACGATTCGATCAGTGCATACATGTCCTGATGCTTCTCATGATCACATCATACTCCCTCTCTTGAAAACGATTTTCCTCAAATCTTGCTCTTTATAGAAATAACAATTTGGACATAAACTTTTAAAACAAATGATCAAGACTGAATTTAAAAACTGCAAAACCAACAGATTTGTTTTTTTTTCTCTCTTTTTTTTTTTGCTCTTTTTCTCTCTTTTTGTTTAATAAAGGAAAATAAATAAAGAAAAATAAAAAGAAAAGAAAAAGAGAAGGTGAAAGATAGAAGATGAAAGAAAATGACAAGAGGAGAAGATGATAACAAAAAATAATAAATAAAATATCAAACTCAAGAGTGTGCTCTGATACCAAATGATGTGATTCTCCCAAAAATCAACACTCTAGAGTTGGTAGGGTGATAAAATTTTCATCAAAGAAACCGTGAGGTCTCAAAGATCAAAGAATGTGGAGCGAATGGTCACACAGGAGCTGCGGAAGACTCCTGATTTACCTCTCAATACTCTCAGATATTTCACACTAAAAACATTAAGGATTTCTTCGGATATTACACACCAAAGAGATGAATCTAACTTCAAAGGATTTTTGATAAAAATATAGATTGATTTTTTTAATATAAGGGAGCCTCTATTTATAGAGGAAATACAACAATGTCGTCCATAATAGTTGCTAAACATGCAGAGCATCTAGGAAGATGAAATCCCAACTCTAAAGTGCATGTAAGAGAGAGAAATAGACATAATTAAATGTAGTTGTTGTTATGGACGAAAATTGATCTTCTTTGATTGTTTTTGGCTGAATCTACTTTGCTGGGCTTCTCGGATTGATCAAGATTGTAGAATGAGTCGGTTTGTAGCTTAGTTCATTCTGGCCTGGTCGGAATCCTTCAATAAATGCGTTCATGTCTAAATCCGATACACTGGAGATCACCTAATTTGTAAATTGCATAACTCCTTCATCCGAACTCCATTTGATTTGATTCTTCTTCGAGGAGCTCCGTGATTGAGCTGAGCACATTCTCCAAGTAATTTCATGCACTGAATCATCGTGATTGAGTATTTACGGTTCGATCAGTGCACACATGTCCTAATGCTTCTCATGATCACATCATACTCCCTCTCTTGAAAACAATTTGTCCTCAAATCTTGCTCTTTATAGAAATAACAATTTGGACATAAACTTTTAAAACAAATGATCAAGACTGAATTTAAAAACTGCAAAACCAACAGATTTGTTTTTTTTCTCTCTCTTTTTTTTTTTGCTCTTTTTCTCTCTTTTTGTTTAATAAAGGAAAATAAATAAAGAAAAATAAAAAAAAAAAGAAAAAGAGAAGGTGAAAGATAGAAGATGAAAGAAAATGACAATATGAGAAGATGATAACAAAAAATAATAAATAAAATATCAAACTCAAGAGTGTGCTCTGATACCAAATGATGTGATTCTCCCAAAAATCAGCACTCTAGAGTTGGTAGGGGGATAAAATTTGTATTAAAGAAACCGTGAGGTCTCAAAGATCAAAGGATGTGGAGCGAATGGTCACACAGGAGCTGCGGAAGACTCCTAATTTACCTCGTAATACTCTCAGAAATTACACACTAAAAACATTAAGGATTTCTTCGGATATTACACACCAAAGAGATGAATCTAACTTCAAAAGATTTTTGATAAAAATATAGATTGATTTTTTTAATATAAGGGAGCCTCTATTTATAGAGGAAATACAACAATGTCGTCCATAATAGTTGCTAAACATGCAGAGCATCTAGGAAGATGAAATCCCAACTCTAAAGTGCATGTAAGAGAGAGAAATAGACATAATAAAATGTAGTTGTTGTTAGGACGAAAATTGATCTTCTTTGATTGTTTTTGGCTGAATCTACTTTGCTGGGCTTCTCGGATTGATCAAGATTGTAGAATGAGTCGGTTTGTAGCTTAGTTCATTCTGGCCTGGTCGGAATCCTTCAATAAATGCGTTCATGTCTAAATCCGGTACACTGGAGATCACCTAATTTGTAAATTGCATAACTCCTTCATCCAAACTCCATTTGATTTGATTCTTCTTCGAGGAGCTCCGTGATTGAGCTGAGCACATTCTCTAAGTAATTTCATGCACTGAATCATCGTGATTGAGTATTTACGATTCGATCAGTGCACGCATGTCCTAATGCTTCTCATGATCATATCATACTCTCTCTCTCGAAAAAGATTTGTCCTCAAATCTTGCCCTTTATAGAAAGAACAATTTGGACATAAACTTTTAAAACAAATGATCAAGACTAAATTTAAAAACTGCAAAACCAAGAGATTTGTTTTTTTTTTCTTTTTTTTTTGCTCTTTTGCTTTCTTTTTGTTTAATACAGGAAAATAAATAAAGAAAAATAAAAAAAAAAGAAAAAGAGAAGGTGAAAGATAGAAGATGAAAGAAAATGACAAGATGAGAAGATGATAACAAAAAATAAAATATAAAATATCAAACTCAAGAGTGTGCTCTGATACTAAATGATGTGATTCTCCCAAAAATCAGCACTCTAGAGTTGGTAGGGGGATACAATTTGCATTAAAGAAACCGTGAGGTCTCAAAGATCAAAGGATGTGGAGCGAATGGTCACACAGGAGCTGCGGAAGACTCCTGATTTACCTCTCAATACTCTCAGATATTACATACTAAAAAGCATTAAGGATTTCTTCGGATATTACACACCAAAGAGATGAATCTAACTTCAAAGGATTTTTTATAAAAATATAGATTGATTTTTTTAATATAAAGGAGCCTCTATTTATAGAGGAAATACAACAATGTCGTCCATAATAGTTGCTAAACATGCAGAGCATCTAAGAAGATGAAATCCCAACTCTAAAGTGCATGTAAGAGAGAGAAATAGACATAATTAAATATAGTTGTTGCTATGGACGAAAATTGTTCTTCTTTGATTGTTTTTGGGCTGAATCCACTTTGCTGGGCTTCTCTGATTGATCAAGATTGTAGAATGAGTCGGTTTGTAGCTTAGTTCATTCTGGCATGGTCGGAATCCTTCAATAAATGCGTTCATGTCTAAATCCGGTACACTGGAGATCACCTAATTTGTAAATTGCATAACTCCTTCATCCAAACTCCATTTGATTTGATTCTTCTTCGAGGAGCTCCGTGATTGAGCTGAGCACATTCTCTAAGTAATTTCATGCACTGAATCATCTTGATTGAGTATTTACGATTCGATCAGTGCACGCATGTCCTAATGCTTCTCATGATCATATCATACTCCCTCTCTCGAAAAAGATTTGTCCTCAAATCTTGCCCTTTATAGAAAGAACAATTTGGACATAAACTTTTAAAACAAATGATCAAGACTAAATTTAAAAACTGCAAAACCAAGAGATTTGTTTTTTTTTTCTTTTTTTTTTGCTCTTTTGCTCTCTTTTTGTTTAATACAGGAAAATAAATAAAAAAAAAAAAAAAAAAAAAAAAAAAAAAAGAGAAGGTGAAAGATAGAAGATGAAAGAAAATGACAAGATGAGAAGATGATAACAAAAAATAAAATATAAAATATCAAACTCAAGAGTGTGCTCTGATACCAAATGATGTGATTCTCCCAAAAACCAGCACTCTAAAGTTGGTAGGGGGATAAAAGTTTCATCAAAGAAACCGTGAGGTCTCAAAAATCAAAGGATGTGGAGCGAATGGTCACACAGGAGCTGCGGAAGACTCCTGATTTACCTCTCAATACTCTCAGATATTACACACTAAAAGCATTAAGGATTTCTTCGGATATTACACACCAAATAGATGAATCTAATTAAAATGATTTTTGATAAAAAGATAGATTGATTTTTTTAATAAGATGAAGCCTCTATTTATAGAGGAAGTACAACAATGTCGTCCATAATAGTTGCTAAACATGCAGCGCATCTAAGAAGATGAAAACTCAACTCTAAAGTGCATGTAAGAGAGAGAAATAGACATAATTAAATATAGTTGTTGCTATGGACGAAAATTGTTCTTCTTTGATTGTTTTTGGGCTGAATCCACTTTGCTGGGCTTCTCTGATTGATCAAAATTGTAGAATGAGTCGGTTTGTAGCTTAGTTCATTCTGGCATGGTCGGAATCCTTCAATAAATGCGTCCATGTCTAAATCCGGTACACTGGAGATCACCTAATTTGTAAATTGCATAACTCCTTCATCCCAACTCCATTTGATTTGATTCTTCTTCGAGGAGCTCCGTGATTGAGCTGAGAATATTCTCTAAGTAATTTCATGCACTGAATCATCGTGATTGAGTATTTACGATTCGATCAGTGCACACATGTCCTAATGCTTCTCATGATCACATCATACACCCTCTCTTAAAAACGATTTGTCCTCAAATCTTGCTCTTTATAGAAATTACAATTTGGACATAAACTTTTAAAACAAATGATCAATACTGAATTTAAAAACTGCAAAACCAACAGATTTGTTTTTTTTCTCTCTTTTTTTTTTGCTCTTTTTCTCTCTTTTTGTTTAATAAAGGAAAATAAATAAAGAAAAATAAAAAGAAAAAGAAAAAGAGAAGGTGAAAGATAGAGGATGAAAGAAAATGACAGGATGAGAAGATGATAACAAAAACAAAAAAACAATATCAAACTCAAGAGTGTGCTCTAATACCTAATGATGTGATTCTCCCAAAAATCAGCACTCTAGAGTTGGTAGGGGGATACAATTTGCATTAAAGAAACCGTGAGGTCTCAAAGATCAAAGGATGTGGAGCGAATGGTCACACAGGAGCTGCGGAAGACTCCTGATTTACCTCTCAATACTCTCAGATATTACATACTAAAAAGCATTAAGGATTTCTTCGGATATTACACACCAAAGAGATGAATCTAACTTCAAAGGATTTTTTATAAAAATATAGATTGATTTTTTTAATATAAGGGAGCCTCTATTTATAGAGGAAATACAACAATGTCGTCCATAATAGTTGCTAAACATGCAGAGCATCTAAGAAGATGAAATCCCAACTCTAAAGTGCATGTAAGAGAGAGAAATAGACATAATTAAATATAGTTGTTGCTATGGACGAAAATTGTTCTTCTTTGATTGTTTTTGGGCTGAATCCACTTTGCTGGGCTTCTCTGATTGATCAAGATTGTAGAATGAGTCGGTTTGTAGCTTAGTTCATTCTGGCATGGTCGGAATCCTTCAATAAATGCGTCCATGTCTAAATCCGATACACTGGAGATCACCTAATTTGTAAATTGCATAACTCCTTCATCCGAACTCTATTTGATTTGATTCTTCTTCGAGGAGCTCGGTGATTGAGCTGAGCACATTCTCTAAGTAATTTCATGCACTGAATCATCGTGATTAAGTATTTACGATTCGATCAGTGCACACATGTCATAATGCTTCTCATGATCATATCATACTCCCTCTCTTGAAAAAGATTTGTCCTCAAATCTTGCTCTTTATAGAAATAACAATTTGGACATAAACTTTTAAAACAAATGATCAAGTCTGAATTTAAAAACTGCAAAACCAACAGATTTGTTTTTTTTTCTCTCTTTTATTTTTTGCTCTTTTTCTCTCTTTTTGTTTAATAAAGGAAAATAAATAAAGAAAAAAAAAAGAAAAAAAAAAAGAGAAGGTGAAAGATAGAAGATGAAAGAAAATGACAGGATGAGAAGATGATAACAAAAAATAAAAAATAAAATATCAAACTCAAGAGTGTGCTCTGATACCAAATGATGTGATTCTCACAAAAATCAGCACTCTAGAGTTGGTAGGGGGATAAAATTTGCATCAAAGAAACTGTGAGGTCTCAAAGATCAAAGGATGTGGAGCGAATGGTCACACAGGAGCTGCAGAAGACTCCTGATTTACCTCTCAATACTCTCAGATATTACACACTAAAAGCATTAAAGATTTCTTAGGATATTACACACCAAATAGATGAATCTAACTTAAAAGGATTTTTGATAAAAAGATAGATTGATTTTTTTAATAAAAGGGAGCCTCTATTTATAGAGGAAATACAACAATGTCGTCCATAATAGTTGCTAAACATGCAGAGCATCTAGGAAGATGAAATACTAACTCTAAAGGGCATGTAAGAGAGAGAAATAGACATAATTAAATGTAATTATTGTTATGGACGAAAATTGATCTTCTTTGATTGTTTTTGGCTGAATCTACTTTGCTGGGCTTCTCGGATTGATCAAGATTGTAGAATGAGTCGGTTTGTAGCTTAGTTCATTCTGGCCTGGTCGGAATCCTTCAATAAATGCGTTCATGTCTAAATCCGGTACACTGGAGATTACCTAATTTGTAAATTGCATAACTCCTTCATCCGAACTCCATTTGATTTGATTCTTCTTCGAGGAGCTCGGTGATTGAGCTGAGCACATTGTCTAAGTAATTTCATGCACTGAATCATCGTGATTGAGTATTTACGATTCGATCAGTGCATACATGTCCTGATGCTTCCCATGATCACATCATACTCCCTCTCTTGAAAACGATTTTCCTCAAATCTTGCTCTTTATAGAAATAACAATTTGGACATAAACTTTTAAAACAAATGATCAAGACTGAATTTAAAAACTGCAAAACCAACAGATTTGTTTTTTTTTCTCTCTTTTTTTTTTGCTCTTTTTCTCTCTTTTTGTTTAATAAAGGAAAATAAATAAAGAAAAATAAAAAGAAAAGAAAAAGAGAAGGTGAAAGATAGAAGATGAAAGAAAATGACAAGACGAGAAGATGATAACAAAAAATAATAAATAAAATATCAAACTCAAGAGTGTGCTCTGATACCAAATGATGTGATTCTCCCAAAAATCAACACTCTAGAGTTGGTAGGGTGATAAAATTTTCATCAAAGAAACCGTGAGGTCTCAAAGATCAAAGGATGTGGAGCGAATGGTCACACAGGAGCTGCGGAAGACTCCTGATTTACCTCTCAATACTCTCAGATATTTCACACTAAAAGCATTAAGGATTTCTTCGGATATTACACACCAAAGAGATGAATCTAACTTCAAAGGTTTTGATAAAAATATAGATTGATTTTTTTAATATAAGGGAGCCTCTATTTATAGAGGAAATACAACAATGTCGTCCATAATAGTTGCTAAACATGCAGAGCATCTAGGAAGATGAAATCCCAACTCTAAAGTGCATGTAAGAGAGAGAAATAGACATAATTAAATGTAGTTGTTGTTATGGACGAAAATTGATCTTCTTTGATTGTTTTTGGCTGAATCTACTTTGCTGGGCTTCTCGGATTGATCAAGATTGTAGAATGAGTCGGTTTGTAGCTTAGTTCATTCTGGCCTGGTCGGAATCCTTCAATAAATGCGTTCATGTCTAAATCCGGTACACTGGAGATCACCTAATTTGTAAATTGCATAACTCCTTCATCCGAACTCCATTTGATTTGATTCTTCTTCGAGGAGCTCCGTGATTGAGCTGAGCACATTCTCCAAGTAATTTCATGCACTGAATCATCGTGATTGAGTATTTACGATTCGATCAGTGCACACATGTCCTAATGCTTCTCATGATCACATCATACTCCCTCTCTTGAAAACGATTTGTCCTCAAATCTTGCTCTTTATAGAAATAACAATTTGGACATAAACTTTTAAAACAAATGATCAAGACTGAATTTAAAAACTGCAAAACCAACAGATTTGTTTTTTTTCTCTCTCTTTTTTTTTTGCTCTTTTTCTCTCTTTTTGTTTAATAAAGGAAAATGAATAAAGAAAAATAAAAAGAAAAGAAAAAGAGAAGGTGAAAGATAGAAGATGAAAGAAAATGACAAGATGAGAAGATGATAACAAAAAATAATAAATAAAATATTAAACTCAAGAGTGTGCTCTGATACCAAATGATGTGATTCTCCCAAAAATCAGCACTCTAGAGTTGGTAGGGGGATAAAATTTGCATTAAAGAAACCGTGAGGTCTCAAAGATCAAAGGATGTGGAGCGAATGGTCACACAGGAGCTGCGGAAGACTCCTAATTTACCTCGCAATACTCTCAGATATTACACACTAAAAATATTAAGGATTTCTTCGGATATTACACACCAAAGAGATGAATCTAACTTCAAAAGATTTTTGATAAAAATATAGATTGATTTTTTTAATATAAGGGAGCCTCTATTTATAGAGGAAATACAACAATGTCGTCCATAATAGTTGCTAAACATGCAGAGCATCTAGGAAGATGAAATCCCAACTCTAAAGTGCATGTAAGAGAGAGAAATAGACATAATAAAATGTAGTTGTTGTTAGGACGAAAATTGATCTTCTTTGATTGTTTTTGGCTGAATCTACTTTGCTGGGCTTCTCGGATTGATCAAGATTGTAGAATGAGTCGGTTTGTAGCTTAGTTCATTCTGGCCTGGTCGGAATCCTTCAATAAATGCGTTCATGTCTAAATCCGGTACACTGGAGATCACCTAATTTGTAAATTGCATAACTCCTTCATCCGAACTCCATTTGATTTGATTCTTCTTCTAGAAGCTCCGTGATTGAGCTGAGCACATTCTCCAAGTAGTTTCCTGCACTGAATCAACGTGATTGAGTATTTACGATTCGATCAGTGCACGCATGTCCTAATGCTTCTCATGATCATATCATACTCCCTCTCTTGAAAAAGATTTGTTCTCAAATCTTGCTCTTTATAGAAAGAACAATTTGGACATAAACTTTTAAAACAAATTATCAAGACTGAATTTAAAAACTGCAAAACCAACAGATTTGTTTTTTTTTCTCTCTTTTTTTTTGCTCTTTTTCTCTCTTTTTGTTTAATAAAGGAAAATAAATAAAGAAAAAAAAAAGAGAAGGTGAAAGATAGAAGATGAAAGAAAATGACAAGATGTGAAGATGATAACAAAAAATAAAAAATAAAATATCAAACTCAAGAGTGTGCTCTGATACCAAATGATGTGATTCTCCCAAAAACCAGCACTCTAGAGTTGGTAAGGGGATAAAATTTTCATCAAAAAAACCGTGAGGTCTCAAAATTCAAAGGATATGGAGCGAATGGTCACACAGGAGCTGCGGAAGACTCCTGATTTACCTCTCAATACTCTCAGATATTACACACTAAAAGCATTAAGGATTTCTTAGGATATTACACACCAAATATATGAATCTAACTTAAAATGATTTTTGATAAAAAGATAGATTGATTTTTTTAATAAAATGAAGCCTCTATTTATAGAGGAAATACAACAATGTCGTCCATAATAGTTGCTAAACATGCAGAGCATCTAAGAAAATGAAATCCCAACTCTAAAGTGCATGTAAGAGAGAGAAATAAACATAATTAAATGTAGTTGTTGCTATGGACGAAAATTGTTCTTCTTTGATTGTTTTTGGGCTGAATCCACTTTGCTGAGCTTCTCTGATTGATCAAGATTGTAGAATGAGTCGGTTTGTAGCTTAGTTCATTCTGGCATGGTCGGAATCCTTCAATAAATGCGTCCATGTCTAAATCCGGTACACTGGAGATCACCTAATTTGAAAATTGCATAACTCATTCATCCGAACTCCATTTGATTTGATTCTTCTTCGATGAGTTCGGTGATTGAGCTGAGCAAATTCTCCAAGTAATTTTAAGCACTGAATCATCGTGATTGAGTATTTACGATTCGATCAGTGCACGCATGTCCTAATGCTTCTCATGATCATATCATACTCCCTCTCTTGAAAAAGATTTTTCCTCAAATCTTGCTCTTTATAGAAAGAACAATTTGGACATAAACTTTTAAAATAAATGATCAAGTCTGAATTTAAAAACTGCAAAACTAACAGATTTGTTTTTTTTTCTCTCTTTTTTTTTTGCTCTTTTTCTCTCTTTTTGTTTAATAAAGGAAAATAAATAAAGAAAAATAAAAAAAAAAAGCAAAAGAGAAGGTGAAAGATAGAAGATGAAAGAAAATGACAAGATGAGAAGATGATAACAAAAAATAAAAAATAAAATATCAAACTCAAGAGTGTGCTCTGATACCAAATGATGTGATTCTCCCAAAAACCAGCACTCTAGAGTTGGTAGGGGGATAAAATTTTCATCAAAGAAACCGTGAGGTCTCAAAAATCAAAGGATGTGGAGCGAATGGTCACACAGGAGCTGAGAAAGACTCCTGATTTACCTCTCAATACTCTCAGATATTACACACTAAAAGCATTAAAGATTTCTTAGGATATTACACACCAAATAGATGAATCTAACTTAAAATGATTTTTGATAAAAAGATAGATTGATTTTTTTAATAAAATGAAGCATCTATTTATAGAGGAAATACAACAATGTCGTCCATAATAGTTGCTAAACATGTAGAGCATCTAAGAAGATGAAATCCCAACTCTAAAGTGCATGTAAGAGAGAGAAATAGAAATAATTAAATGTAGTTGTTGCTATGGACGAAAATTGATCTTCTTTGATTGTTTTTGGGCTGGATCCACTTTGCTGGGCTTCTCTGATTGATCAAGATTGTAGAATGAGTCGGTTTGTAGCTTAGTTCATTCTGGCATGGTCGGAATCCTTCAATAAATGCGTCCATGCCTAAATCCGGTACACTGGAGATCACCTAATATGTAAATTGCATAACTCCTTCATCCGAACTCCATTTGATTTGATTCTTCTTCGAGGAGCTCCGTGATTGAGCTGAGCACATTCTCCAAGTAATTTCAAGCACTGAATCATCGTGATTGAGTATTTACGATTCGATCAGTGCACGCATGTCCTAATGCTTCTCATGATCATATCACCTCTCTTGTACAAGTAGGGCTCGTCCCAAAAGTAGTCACTCGCCTCTCTCATAAACCTCTTATTGTGATAGCTGTTGAGATGTGTTGGCTCCTCACCACACGCTAAGTAGTTTACAACATCAGCGTACCAGGGAAGATCCTCCTCCTTGAAGCTCAACACCTCCTCAAACTGCCCTTCTAGCTTTCCACAAGCAGCCGTAGTGATCGCCATGAGTTGCTCTTCGGGGAGAGAATCATCTAAGGGCAGAGACTCGTCGATCCTTAGCCAAGAAAGATGGTCAGCAACTCCGTTTTCTATCCCCTTCTTGTCTTTAATTTCCATATCAAACTCCTGGAGTAAGAGGATCCATCTCAAAAGCCTCGGCTTAGTGTCTTTCTTGGAATAGATGTAGCGCAAAGCTGTGTGATCCGTATAACTATGGTCTTGGAACCCACGAGGTAAGCTCTAAACTTCTCAAAGGCGAATACAACCGCCAATAGCTCCTTCTCAGTAGTGGTGTACCTCGTTTGCGTGTCATCCAAGGTCCTTGAAGCATAGTATATCACGTGCAGCTTCTTATCCTTCCTTTGGCCTAGGACAGCTCCCACGGCGTAGTCACTAGCATCGCACATAATCTCGAATGGGAGAGTCCAATCTGGTGCTTGCACTATAGGCGCGGATACTAGGGCTTCCTTGATTGTCACGAAAGCTTGCAAACACTCCTCATCAAAGACGAATTCAGCCTCCTTGCACAACAGCCGAGTGAGAGGGCGTGCAATCTTAGAGAAGTCTTTAATGAAACGCCTGTAGAAGCCGGCGTGTCCCAAGAAGCTTCTCACCCCTTTTATATTAACTGGCGGCTCAAGGCTTGTCATCACATCAATCTTTGCCTTGTCGACTTCAATACCCTTCTCTGATATTTTATGTCCAGGCACGATCCCCTCCTTAACCATGAAGTGGCATTTTCCCAGTTGAGCACCAAGTTTGTCTCCTCACAACGCTTTTAAAACCTGCAAAGATTCAACAAACACGCAGAAAAGGACGCACCATAGACCGAGAAGTCATCCATAA
Source organism: Thlaspi arvense (assembly GCA_911865555.2). NCBI lineage: Eukaryota > Viridiplantae > Streptophyta > Magnoliopsida > Brassicales > Brassicaceae > Thlaspi > Thlaspi arvense. The sequence goes on from OU466858.1 coordinate 34,788,863, forward strand.
ACACCTCTACCATCTCTTCTATTTGATTGGAGAAGATCGACATCATACACCGCTAAAACGTAGCCAGTGCGTTATACAACCCGAATGGCATCCTTCGATACGCGAAGGTACCATAAGGGCATGTAAAGGTCGTCTTCTCCTGATCGTTGGGATGGATTGGTATTTGGAAAAATCCACTATATCCATCAAAAAAGCAATAGTAGGGGTGATTAGCAAGTCTTTCACGCATTTGATCAATAAAAGGCAAGGGAAAATGATCTTTTCTAGTAGCAAGATTAAGCTTCCTATAGTCAATACACATACGGTGTCCAGTAATAGTCCTAGTAGGTATAAGCTCATCTTTGTCATTCTTAACGACCGTGATCCCTCCCTTCTTAGGCACCACGTGTACGGGAGAAACCCACGTGCTGTCACTTATGGGATAGATCACGTCAGCCTCTAAAAGCTTAAGAATCTCCTTCTTGACAACCTCTTTCAAATTTGGATTCAAACGCCTTTGATGTTCTATAAAAGAGGCGTTCTCATTATCCAAGTGAATCCTATGAGTGCAAAGCATCGGTGAAAGGCCCTTGATGTCACTTAGAGAGTACCCAATGGCCTTCCTATACTTTCTCAACTCAGTTAAGAGTGATTACAACTCATCATCACTCAAGTTTTCATTCACAATCACAGGATATGTTTCGTTAAGCCCTAAGAAAGCATACCTTAGCCCTTTTGGGAGCTCCTTAAGGTCCACCTTTGGGGCTAACAGCTCGCTCCAATCATCCATGTGGCTGTTGCTGTTGTTCTCCTTCTTAGAACCTTCCTTAGAACTTGAGATATGGCCCTTGAGGCTGCTTTCCCCAAACGCTATCCCTTCTGATATCGAGTCGTCTGGTCGATCTTGCTCTTGATGTCGTCTTGATCGAGCAGTTTTGCTCGATTTACTCACTCGATTTTATGTGGATCGAGTGAGAGATCGAGACGCTGAGTCGATCTCCGGATTGGACCTCAATTTTATCAGAAGGCCTTTCTCGATATCAGACTCGATTGTTTTCCTGGATCGATCACCATCCTCGATTTGACAGTCGATTTCTGCACCGGATCGAGTTGTGCTCTCGATTGTCTTGTCGATTTGACCCCTGGATCGAGTAATGTCATCTATCTTGGAGTCGATCTCTAGGCAAACGCCTACATCTTCAAGCACAACTTTCCTCGAATCAAGCAAGTTAAGGTACTCCTGAGTCCTCTGATCAACATAACTAAACTCTCCTGGCTCCTTAGTCAGTGCCAGCTTCAAATGATCTTCCTGAGCCAGCTCTTCCAGCAACTCATCCGCTAAGGCATCCAATGTATCAATGTAGAAAGCTTTCCCTTCTATCGTAGGCTTTTTCAAAACCTCATTTATATCAAAGTCTAGCCTTATATCTTTACCCAAGTGTAAGGAAATCTTCCCGTTCTTGATGTCTATTATGGCGCCGGTGGTAGCTAAGAAGGGTCTACCGAGAATGAGTGGATCCTTTGGCTCTTCATCCATTTCCAAAACAACAAAGTCTGTAGGCACGTTCACTCCACTGATCTTCACAGGAAAGTCCTCAAGCAATCCTATGGGTAACCTCACACCCCTGTCAGCTAGTACCAACGAGATTCTACAGTCCTTGAAACGGGTAAAGCCAAGTTTCTTTGCCACGGAATGAGGCATCAGATTTATGCTAGCTCCGAGATCACAAAGACAACTCTTGAACTCTAAAGGACCGAAAGCGCAGGGTATAGTGAAGCTTCCAGGGTCTCCCAACTTCTTAGGGACTATTTCCTTGTGTATCACAGCACTACACTCCTCACTTAGAACAAGCACTTCCTTACTTTCCTTATTCTTCTTCACGAGAGTGTCTTTGAAGAATTTGGCGCATTTAGGTATCATTGCAAGGCAGTCCACGAGAGGTAGCTTGATTTCTACGTCCTTAAGATGCTTCTCAAACAAGACTCTATGCTTCTCTATTAGTTGCTTCTTGAAACGGCCAGGAAAAGGCAACTTAGGTACATACGGTGGAGGTACATAAGCATCCTTCTCCTTAGTAGTTTGCTCCGCTTTCTTCTCAACAACCGCTTTGTCTCCTCTTCTTGGCCCTTGAATCCAGACATTGTCGAAGTTGATCTCATCATCAGCGGAAAGCTTACCCTCCCCCTCTTGAATTACAACGTCCTCGTTGTTCTTAGGAGTAACCGTAGGTGCTAGTCTTCGCCACTTCTTAGCGTGATGGCGTTGGCATATTCCTTAGGGTTCTGCTCACACTTGCCCGGGAGGCTATTCTGACCACTTGTACTCGTTTTCCCCTTCTCTAGCTGCTTGATCTTGTTGTTTAAGTTGGTGATCTGAATGGAGAAGTCAGTGAGAGACGAGTCTAAACGAGTGTTCATCTCGCAAACTTTTGGTTTGTAGAGGCTTGCCCTTGGATCAGCTGCTGAAACATGGCCTGAACCGGATCAACTTGTTGTTGCATTGGCTGTTGCTGCTGAGGTGCAAAGCCCGGAGGGTAGTTTAGCGTATAAACCTTGTTACCTTGATGTTGCCCTTGGAAGTTGTTCTGCCCTTGACCTTGGAAGCCACCACTCGGCTGAAAACCTTTGTTGTAAGGTATGAAAGGTTTTGCTTGCTGAGCAGGGTACACTTGGTCGTTAGGGTTGGCGAAGTTGGTACTACGGTAGGAGAGATTGTTGTTCTGGTTGTAGCCGTGAGGTTTGTAATTGTTCTGTCCCACCACCCAATTGGCTTCTTCCTGGCTCAACTCAAGCTCCTCTTGATTCTCATCCGCTTCACCAACAAAGTGAACATGCTTCTGGTTGGCTAACACCAGCTTATCAATCTTCTCATGCAAAGATTTCAGCTCCTTTTTGTGAGACTCTAGCTCAGATCCTCTCGGTGCACGGTCATAATCTTCAGCATTGTTGCTGTCACTCAATGCCAAGTTCTCGATCAGCTCCATGCCCTCTTCTACCTCCTGACCAAGGAAGTTCCCTTTACTAGCCGTGTCAAGCAACAACCTGATCTTTTGTGAAGCTCTGCAGTAGAAGGGGCTGAGTAAGGGCTCCTCACTGAAACCGTGATGAGGATATTGGATCGTGTAATCTTTAAAACGTTCCATTGCTTCATTGAACTTCTCATTGTTCCGCTGAGTGAAGCCGCTGATTTCGCTTCTCAACCGTGCTGTTCTGGTGCTAGAGAAGAATTTTGAGAGGAAAGCTTTCTTACACTTGGCCCATGAGGTGATGGTGCCTTGTGGAAGGGTCTTCTCCCAATGCCTAGCTTTGTCTCCGAGTGAAAAGGGAAAGAGACGCAGCTTGAAAGCATCTTCTGATATGCCGTTTATCTTGATCATCCCACATACTTGTTCGAAATTGTCAAGGTGCTCCAAGGGATCTTCCATTGCTAAGCCGTGGAACTTGTTGTTTTGCACCATGGAGATGAAACCTGGCTTAATCTCGAAGTTGTTGTTTTGTACAAGAGGAGGAGTGATCCCAAACCTATTGTGATGAGTATTGGGAGCATCTCCGGCTCCTATGATCCTTGGGGGTCTAGCCGCATGTTGGGGGTTTCCATTGCCCCGTCCCACTGCCCCATGAGTTGGAGGCGGTCCCTCTGGTTGCTCGTGTTCAGCCATAGCTTCAAAGTCAACCAAACCGTGCTGAACAATCTTCTTAAAGGCTCTGGCTTGTTCTCGTACTCTTCTTTGCCGTGAATGACCAAGTTGATGGATGTTGTCCAAGGGTTGAAGTAGCTGGTTGTCTCCCCTTAAACGAAGATTCATGTACCTGAGAGACACACGTTTGAGAGTAGAGAAGTTAGTAACTAAAACAAGGTAAAGGCTTATTCTTTACTAAGCCCCAAATCTCTATGCTATCTAACACTCCTAGAATGGCAACAGCGCCATTTGATAACTACTTTCTTTTGCAAGGGTGACGATGCAATGAGGTTATCAAACTCAAATGCAACACTTAGGTTGTAGTACAGTATGCCAAGTGAGAGTCAATCCATTTCTAGGAGCTAGGAAGATCAAAGAGAATGCAAGAGCAGTGTAAAGCTAAGCGAATGACAGGCGATATTGTGAAAATCCTAAAAACTATATGCAACGACCGAATGGAATGCAAAACTATTTTAAAATTTCCAACAGTGATTGAACTACTACGAGGAACAAACAGAAAAATTAAAATGCAAGGCTATGATTTAACAAAAATCGACTAGTGGATCAACCACAGGATCGACCACTAGATCGAGAAGTTTGGATCGATCTCGTCTAAAAATGCAAGTATGAAGAAACTAATGATCAGGATGCGGCGAATATCAAGCGAATGACTAACGAAGATGTAAGAATGCTAAGAAAGAAGGGTCTAGGTTGAGATTCATGGTCAGGGGTTTCAAGTGTCCAAGTTGGGATTGAAAACTTTAAATCGACTCATTTTGTGAGATTCCCTAAGCCTTGAAAACGAAAAACAAGATCCATCCGTGGCTTTCGGTATGGATCACTCCTTCATCCTCTCCTCCAAACCCATGGCTTCTGGTGGAAAGAGAGGTTGAAAGGCAATGAACTCAGATTTCAAACACACGGCCTAACTAGTCCCCTAAACTTCCATGGCTTTTGGGAAAGGGTAACTAGTCTCTAGGATGTGATTTTCAGAGATCTCTGGATCCTGTCAAGGTAAGAGACCTCTCTGATCATAAAGATCTTGGCGTGAGAGTCTTTAAGCCTTAGGGACTCAACATCCTAGAAGAGAAAGCCATTAAGAACAAGAAAACTGCCAACTTGAAAACCCCTTAGACCCCGTGAATCCTCTCAACCCCGAGACCCAAATGAAACTACTCGCTACACATGAGACTAACCGAAATAAATATGAAAGATGAAGCGATGAACATGAAAACGATTACTTAAAACTTAAACGATTCGAAATATTCAAGAACAAAGCTCAAAGTCTAACAATGGCCGAGCGTCTCCAAAACCAGAGAGAAAAAGCATAAAAAGATAAGAGTGAAAAGTGTGTGGGAAAAAATCTTCGCCGCCTTCCCAAAATGGTAAAAACAGCTCGATGGTCCCCCCTCTCTAGCGGCCAAAAACGGTTGAAAGGACAGAGATTGACTTCGGGATCGAGCGGCTCTCTCGATCACTTTCGGACATCGTGTCTTCTACTCGATCTGGGTCTCGATCTTCTTCGGCAGATCGAGTGTTGCATCCGATCTTGGTATCGATCTTCGGTCGGATCGAGTGGTGAGCTCGATCCGGATCTCGCTCTGCATGGCGTCATTTACATCCGTACCACTTGATCGATTGCTCCACTCGACCTTCGTCTCGATCATTTCCCTTGGATCGCATGGGCTTCTCGATCTTCTGGTCAATCTCATCTAGATCGACCGGTCGTGCTCGATCTGCTCTCCGATCTCTGGTCCTTAGCAAACATCCGTTGTTCCCACGAACCTCCACACTAGCCTCAGCACGTCCATGAACTCCACGACTCCAAAGTACCCAGAAACAACCTGAATATGATGCAAAATGCAAGGAACATGCGTATGCTGGTGCAAGAATGCTCTAGGACCTAAAGTGATGCAATCTAGCCTAAAGTGTGATGTAAATGCATGAAAAGCTAACTTATATGTATGCAAAATACATGCAATATGAAGTAACATCAATTAGCTCGAGGTTATCCGATGAATACTCAACACTTAGGGAAATATCCGATCGCTTACCAGTTTATCTCGGCGATGGTCAGATCTGCTCGGCGATAACCTGATCTCTCTCGGATGTCCTCGGGATAAACTGTTTTTCTTAGTGTTTTCTCTCGACTATTCTCTTTCTTTGCTTTATTGCTCTCGAATAAACACAAATCTCCCGAGAAAAGTCTCAAAATCCCTTATTTACTCGCAAAACCCTAGGTAGCTCGGACTTATCCGACGTTTTCCTGGTTCCAATAAGTTTTACCCCGGTCCGATTCGATTCTCTTGGCTAGTCCCTGTACCGGCTTGACCATTCCCTCGATAAACCACAAAAAAAGCCGACCAAACACTTGGCCCACGGCCCAAATCCCTTCCCACTCGGATAAACTGCCCTTATCCGAGGCGTTTCCCATTTTTCACCCGGATATTCCTATTTCTCTCGGACAACTTGTCCCACCTCGGCTAATCCTCTATTTCTCTCGGAGGTTTCCCTTTCTCCCTCGGAGACAGTCCACTGACAGTCGGACTAACCTCCCAGACTCTCGGATAAATCCCACTGCACCGGGATAAATCCCATTTCCCACGGACTGGACCCTGTTTCCCTCGGATATGGTCCGTCCGGCTCGGCTATCCAGCCTACATCCGACTATTCCCTCGGTCATCACCCGACCATAGTCCGAACCTCCATTTCCCCGCCAATATCCGACCCTTGGCTCGGTCATTCCTCGGACATTACCTTGTCCGGTACGATCATTCTGAATTTTCTCGGATATGGATGCTACAGTCCCACTCGATTATCTACTCGATCTCGTCTAGATCGACTTACTCCTCTCGATTCACTAGCTCGATCTAGTAAAGATCGAGCCAGGATAAGTCGATCTAGCACTCGATATCTAGCCTATACTTAACCCTTCTTGCCTCTTTTGACTCCAAGATCATGGCTTACAGCACCTTATCCTTTCACCTACACACTTAAACAGTAAAAACATAAAACTGAAATAGAAAGAAAGCAAAGATATGTACAGGATAAACATGGGAATGCCTCCCAAGTGCGCTTTCTTTAACGTCTTTAGCTAGAATTTACTTGGTTTAGGCCAGCGGGGGGTCTTGGAGAAGCACGGAGGTGCTCTCCTTGCTGCAATCACTCGCCAAGTAGGGCTTAACCCTGTGCTTGTTGACCGTGAAAGCATTACCGCTCTTGCCAACCAATGTAACCGCTCCGCATGGTAGAACTTCCTTGATTTCAAACGGTCCACACCACCTTGATTTGAGCTTGACCGGGAACAGCTTCAACCTCGAGTCGTAGAGTAGCACCAGACTGCCTTCTCTTAACTCCTTATGAACCAGCTTCTTGTCATGAACCTCCTTGGTCCGTTCCTTGTAGATCTTAGCACTGTCGTAGGCTTCTAACCATAGCTCACCAAGCTCATGTAGCTGAATCAACTGTTTCTCCAGAGCTGTCTTGAGGTTGTAGTTCAGCTGCTTCACTGCCCATAGCGCACTATGCTCCAACTCAACAGGAAGGTGACATGCCTTTCCGTATAGAAGTGTTAAGGGAGTGGTTCCTATAGGCGTCTTGAAAGCGGTTTGGTAAGCCCACAAAGCATCATCAAGTTTGTTCGCCCAATCATTTCTAGTAGCTCCAACTGTCCTCTCTAGTATAACCTTGATCTGCCTGTTAGACACCTCTACTTGCCCACTAGTTTGAGGATGATATGGAGTTGCTACCTTGTGCTTCACGCCATACTTCTTCAAGAGGCTTTCAAACACCTTGTTGATAAAGTGGCTTCCTCCGTCACTTATAACTACCTTGGGAACTCCCAACCATGGGAGTATGATGGTCTTGAAGAGCTTGATCACCACTTTTGCATCGTTTGTTGGGGAAGCTATAACCTCAACCCACTTAGACACATAATCAACGGCCACTAAGATTAATTTGTTGCCGTAAGAAGATGGGAACGGCCCCATGAAATCTATCCCCCAAGCGTCAAAGACATCTACTTCAAAGATTGGTACCTAAGGCATCTCGTTCCTCTTCGTGATGTTTTCCAGCTCTTTGACATGCTTTACAAGATTTAACAAACTCATGAGCATTCTTGAATAGCGATGGCCACCAAAAGCCGGCTTGTAACACTATTGTAGCAGTCTTGAAAGAAGCGAAATGACCACCATATGAAGAGCCGTGACAATGTAGAAATTTGTCCTTAGCTTCTTTCCTTGTTACACACCTTCTATACAAGCTGTCCACTCATCTTTTGTATAAGTATGGCTCGTCCAAAAAGTAATGGGAGACATCTCTCATGAATTTCTTCTTGTGGTAATGGTCTAGATGAAAAAGCTCCTCTCTACAAGCTAAATAGTTTACTATATCAGCATACCAAGGCAAGTCTTCTTCCTTGAAACTCAAGACCTCTTCAAACTTGTCTTCAAGCCTTCCACATACTGCCGTGGTGATCATCATGAGCTGCTCTTCTGGAAGTGAATCATCTAAGGGCAAAGCTTCATTCACTCTCATCCTAGAAAGATGATCAGCAACACCATTCTCTATCCACTTCTTGTCTTTTATCTCCATATCAAACTCTTGTAGATGGAGAATCCACCTTAAGAGCCTCGGCTTGGTATCCTTCTTAGAGTAGATGTATCTCAAGGCAGCATGATCCGTGTATACAACAACCTTAGAGCCAACCAGATATGATCTGAACTTCTCAAAAGCAAACACAACGGCCAGCAGCTCCTTCTCGGTTGTAGCATATCTAACTTGCATGTCATCCAAGGTACGGCAGGCGTAGTAGATAACATGTAACCGCTTGACTGTCCTCTGACCAAGAACAGCCCCCACGGCGTAGTCGCTCGCGTCACACATGAACAGTAAGCTCCAATCTGGTGCTTGTACTATAAGTGCCGTGACAAGAGCCTCCTTGATGGTCTTGAAAGGGTGAAGACACTCATCATCAAACATGAACTCAGCTTCTTTGCACAACAGCCGTGTGAGAGGGTGAGCTATCTTGGAGAAATCCTTTAAGAATCTCCTGTAGAAGCCGGCGTGACCTAGGAAACTCCTTATACCCTTGACATTAACCGGCGGCTCAAGACTCATCATGACCTCAACCTTAGGTTTATCAACCTCTATCCCTTTCTCTGATACCTTGTGACCAAGCATGATCCCTTCCTTAACCATGAAGTGACACTTCTCCCAGTTGAGAACCAAGTTTGTCTCCTCACAACGCTTAAGTATCTTGCAAATATTCAACAAGCAAGCAGAAAAAGACGCACCATATACAGAGAAGTCATCCATAAACACTTCTACCATCTCCTCTATAAGATCAGAGAAGATCGACATCATGCACCGCTGGAATGTTGCTGGTGCGTTACACAACCCAAATGGCATCCTTCGATAAGCAAAGGTACCATAGGGGCATGTAAAAGTCGTCTTCTCTTGATCGTTAGGATGGATTAGTATTTGAAAGAAACCACTATAACCATCAAGAAAGCAATAGTAAGGATGATTAGCAAGTCTCTCAAGCATCTGATCAATAAAAGGAAGAGGAAAATGATCCTTTCTAGTAGCAGAATTAAGCTTCCTATAGTCTATACACATTCGGTGACCAGTTATGGTCCTAGTAGGAATCAATTCATCTTTCTCATTCTTACTGACTGTGATCCCCCCCCCCCCCCCCTTTCTTAGGCTCCACGTGGACAGGAGATACCCACGTGCTGTCACTGATGGGGTATATCACATCGGCCTCTTAACTACTTCTTTCAAATTCGGGTTTAAGCGCCTTTGATGTTCAATAGAAGAAGAGTTTTCATTATCTAAGTGAATCCTGTGAGTGCAAAGCATTGGCTAAAGGCCCTTGATGTCAGTTAGAGAGTACCCAATGGCCTTCCTATACTTTCTCAACTCATTAAGGAGCGAGTGCAACTCATCATCACTCAAGTTTTCATTCACAATCACGGGATAAGTCTCATTAAGCCCTAAGAAAGCATACCTTAGCCCTTTTGGGAGCTCCTTTAGGTCCACCTTTGGGGCTAGCAGCTCGCTCCAGTCCTCCTCGTGGCTTGTGCTGACGTTCCCGTCCTCAGTAGCCTCTTTAGAACCCGAGACATGAGCCTTAAGACTGCCTTCTTGAACCATTGTCCCCTCAGAGATCGAGTCATCCAGTCGATCTTCCACTCGTTCTGGTCCAGATCGAGCAACTTCACTGGATTCACCTACACTCTTCACTAAGCACCAAAACTTCTTTACTCTCCTTGTTCTTCTTTGTAAGGGTGTCTTTGAAGAACTTAGCACACTTCGGCATCATAGCTAGACAATCCACAAGAGGCAACTTGATCTCAAAGTCCTTTAGATGCTTCTCAAATAAGAGTCTGTGCTTCTCTATCAGCTGTTTCTTGAAGCGGGCAGGAAAAGGAAGCTTCGGTACATACGGTGAAGGCACATAAGCAGCCTTCTCCTTAGTAGCTTGCTCCACTTTCTTCTCTACAGCTACTTCTTTGCCTTTCCTTGGCCTCCCAATCCACACATTATCAAAAGTAATCTCCTCATCAGCTGAAAGCTTACCCTCCCCCTCTTGAACTACAATGTCCGCATTTTCTTTTGGTGCAACTCTCGGCGGAAGCTCTTTACCACTCCTCAAGGTGATAGCATTTGCATACTCTTTCGGATTCTGCTCACATTTGCCCAGTAAGCTGTTTTGACCGCTTGTACTAGCTTTCCCCTTCTCTAACTGGTTGATCTTGCTGTTCAGATGAGTAATCTGTGTCGAGACGTCAGTAAGAGAGGAATCTAGCCGGTTGTTCATCTCGGCAAACTTCTGGTTAGTTGAAGCTTGACCTTGAAGCAACTGTTGGAACATTGCTTGAACCGGATCTTGAGGTTGGGGTTGCATCTGTTGTTGTTGTGGAACAAAGCCGGGAGGAAACATAGGAGTAAAGCTTTTGTTGCCTTGGTGTTGCTGCTGACCCTGGAAGTTACCTTGCCTTGGACCTTGATACCCGTTGTTTTGTTGAAAACCCTTGTTGTAAGGTACAAAGGGCTTTGCTTGCTGAGGGGGGTACACCTGATCCTTTGGATTCTCAACGTTTGTACTCCTGTATAAGAGATTGTTGTTGGCTTGGTATCCTTGAGAATATCTCGAAGGCTTGTTGTAGTTCTGACCAGCAATCCAGTTAGCTTCTTCTTGGCTCAACTCTAGTTCCTCGGAGACATCTTCGGCTTCTCCCACAAAATGAACTTGCTTTTGATTTGCAAGCACTAGCTTGTCTATCTTCTCATGGAGGGACTTAAGCTCTTTCTTGTGAGATTCAAGCTCGGAACCTCTAGGTGATCGGTCATAATCCTCGGCGTAGTTGCCGTCACTCAAAGCCAAATTTTCGATTAACTCCATACCCTCTTCCACTTCTTGACCAAGGAAATTGCCCTTACTAGCCATGTCAAACAACATTCTGATCTTGGGTAAGGCTCCAAGGTATATTGTGCTTAGGACAGTCTCGTCACTGAAGCCGTGGTGAGGACACTGAATGGTATAGTCTTTGAATCTCTCTATAGCTTCATTGAATGTCTCGTTCTGCCTATGAGTGAAGCCACTAATCTCATTTCTCAACCGAGCTGTTCTGGTGCTTGAGAAAAACTTTGAGAGAAAATCTTTCTTACATTCAGCCCAAGAGGTAATGGTGCCTTGTGGAAGGGTCTTCTACCAATGCCTAGCCTTGTCTCCAAGAGAAAATGGGAAGAACCGTAGCTTGAAAGCATCTTCCGAGATCCCATTGATCTTAATCATCCAACACACTTGCTCAAAGTTGTCAAGGTACTCTAAGGGGTCTTCCGTAGCCAGCCCGTGGAATTTGCTATTCTGAACCATAGAGATGAATCCAGGCTTTATCTCGAAGTTGTTATTCTGGACTGGAGGAGGAGTGATCCCAAAGCGATTGTGATGCGTATTAAGGGCATCTCCAGCACCTATGATCCGTGGTTGTCTAGCTGCGTGGTTGGGGTTTCCATTACCCCTTCCTACACCACCGTGAGCTGGTGGAGGTCCCTCATGATGTTCTTTCTCAGCCATACTTTCATAGTCAACTGTACCAGCTTGCACAATCTCTTCAAAGGCTTGAGCTTGCTCTCTTGCTCTTCTTTGCCTTGCGTGTCCTAGTTGCTGAATATTGTCCAGGGGTTTAAGTAAGTTTTTGTCACCCCTGGAGTGTAAGTTCATGTACCTGAGATCACAAACAAGAAGGTAGAGCAAAGAGTAATCAAAATATAAGTAAAAGGCTTAGTCTTTGCTAAACACCAAATCTTAATGCTTCCTAACAATCCTAAGATGGCAACAGCGCCATTTGATACTAGGGTTTTTGCAAGCAATCCAGAATATCAAAGCTCAAGCAACCTATAGTTGTAGTATAGTATGCAAGATGTATCAATCCAACCTAGGATGCAGGAAGAACACTAAGAATGCAAGTATGAAGCAAATCTAAGTAAATCGGGAAAATGATTGGTAAAATCGACGAAAACTAAATGCAACTACCAAATGAAATGCAAAACTCTTTTAAAATCCCTGGAAGAGGGTTAACTAACAATGAAAGAAAACAGAACAACAAAAGAGCAAATCTACTAATAACTAAAAATCGAGCACTGAATCGACCACTGGATCGAGCACATAATCGAGTAAAACTGACCGATCTAACAACTTAAAGCAAACGACTTCTAATGAACAAGAATGCAACTTTATGACAAGCGAATGATGAACAGAGGTTTTAAAATGATAAAAGAGGGTCATATTCAAGAGTGTCAAAGGTTTAAGCTTTGGTTTGAAAAGATATAGATCTACTGATTTATGAGCTTTTTCTAAGCCTTGAAAACAAAACAAGAACCATCCATGGTGTTTGGTATGATTCACTTCCTCAATCTCTTCTCCAAACCCATGGCGTTAGGTGGAAAAAGAGATCAAAGAGCAAGAAAAACAGATTTCAATCATTAGCGTAACTAACCTCCTCTACAACCATGGCATTTGGGAGAGTGATAAACATTTTATTTGCAAGGGTGAGAATGTAATGAGGTTATGAAACTCAAATGCAAGACAGGTTGTAGTACAGCATGCAAGAGAGAGTCAATCCATACCTAGGATGATAGAAAATACAAAGAGAATGCAAGGACTATGCAAATCTAAACAACCTGAATGTGATGCAAAATGCAAGGAACATGCGTATGCTGGTGCAAGAATGCTCTAGGACTCTAAGTGATGCAATCTAATCTAAAACGTGATGCAAATGCATGAAAAGCTAACTAATTAGTATGCAAAATGTATGTAATATGCAGTAACATCAACTCCCCCAAACTTACTTCTTGCTTGCCCTCAAGCAACAGAAAATAAGTAAGGAAGAAAGGTTTTAAGAAAAACGAATGGGGGTTTAAACTTCTTGCAAAGGTGCCTTTCAAAAGAATCAATCTCAATGTCCTAGTTAACAGTTCTAAAATGCTATGCTCACACTCATACTCCAAAGAACTTAGCCATACTCATCACACAAAGAAATTCAGATCATGACTCTCCTATTCCTAACAATCAAATCTTTTAACATTCATTAATATTCGAACCATGAATCAAACTTATGCACTTTAAAGCAAAACACATTTGGCTAAGGGTGAAGGTTATGAGCATTGAATGATCTCATTTGAAAACGGTTTTCAATCAAAACAAGGGTTTCTCTCAAAAATTGTTGAACTTATGCATAATGCTAAAGGTAAAGACAATTGATGCATACATGATCAGATTCTCATCTACCCATGTAAACTAATCAATGATCCTAAACCCCTCTCATTTATCAACTTTAATCCTCACTCACCACTTAGAGTCTACCCTTTTTCTTCAAAACTTAGCAATCTCCAATTCAAAACAAAAACATTTTAAACTCCTTAGGCTAGTGAAAAGGTTTTGAAAATAACTTTTCTCTTTAAATATTTCTTATTGGTAGCTCTCTTATTATTTTTTTTTCTTTTCTCCTTTTTTTTTCCTTTTATTTTTATTGGGCACTTAGGCTCTTTTTTCTTTTTCTTTTTATTTTTATTTGGGAGAGCTACCTCCTAAAATTTATTAGAGCATATACTTAGTTTCTTAAACACAACCTTTCACTTAAAACCCATTTCTTTCTTTTAAACACCAAACTCTTTGAAACAGAGAGCAAATAAAAACAACGCCAATGATCCCCCAAACTTATCCTAAGCCTATACCTAGCTTCAAAATGCAAAGCTAGCAATCATATGAGAACCAAATCATGTCGCCTAAACCTAACACTTTATGCTAAGTTCAAAACCAAAAAGACGGCCTCACAAAGATGTCACACAAGAACATTTGGCTTCAAAGAAGGGTAAGGGTCAAGGTGGGAGTTCTACTTAGGCTCATAAAGAGTTGTAAAAAGGAAGAAGAGAGCCTAAATATTTTAAAACCATGTGTTCATTTTCAAATGCATAAGGATGATAATTAGAATTTCAAATTAAGGTTCTCACTTATTAGGACAAGTTTCAAATCATGAGAGTTCAATTCAAGTCACGAAAATCCTAGCAAGTGATCCAAGCATAGTAAGAACTTACTTTCAAAGCATAGACAAAGCATTAGAGGACTACTAACTAGGGCATTGAAACAATTCATAAGTAAAAACACCTTTTCAAGAAACTCTAACCCCTTATGCAAATGCAAACAACCTAGATGCTATGAGAAATTCTAGACTCAATCCTAACATGTTTTGACAAGATGAATGCAACTACATGAATCTTTGAAATTTTTTTAAAAATTTTACCAATTTTTCATGAACTAAAGACTCAAGGATGCTAAAGGAAAATAAGATCACAAAACACAAGTCAAATCACTCATGTACTCCCCCAAACTGCTTGACACCGTCCCGGTGGCAAACTTATTCGAAGAAGCACCAAAACACAAAGCAAAAAGAAACAAATTTGAGCGGTTATGTACAATGGAAGAAGGTTGTTACCTCTGGTCTAGTCTCGGCTGGAACTTGAGGATGTTCCAGAGGAGCTAGAGATTGTTGCTTTGCCCTTGTCGGCTGGTTCTTGGAGAGAATAGCGCGCCGGCTGAATGGTGCTGCTTTGTGCCTCGCGGATGACAACTCCACCGGTTGAGAGCCTTCTCTTCTCGGGTTGGTGAGCTTCTTTACTTGCATCTTTCTTAGGCGAGCCTCCTTGAAGTGCCTTGACTTTCTTGCCAAGTTTCTTGAGCATTTTGCCTTACCACTTATTGATCTTCCTTTGCATCTCCACAACAGATGCTAGGAACTTCTCGGTTTTGGTTCTCGGCTCAAAGTCTAACTTGGGAAGTGTGTAGGCCTCGGGCATCTCATCTTCCGTGGCTGGAGACTCAGACCTTTGACGAGGAGCAATCGCTGAAGCAGGTGGTCCTCATAGAGGAGCAAAGCACTCCTCTTCCGTGGGCAAGAACTCGATGTTCCCAACACCAAGCAGCTCGGTCTCATCTTTGTTTGGCAGGATGCACACTCTCTTCTTGTCTTCGTCGTCTATGAAGAGGTAGGCGTAGAACCCTTCTGCTGGCGTGCGTCCCAAGCTGTCAGTATTCCTCATGTATGCCTCATCCATGAAAGCTCTGCCTGGTACATTGGCGAAGTCGTGTATAGGGACACCAGCTTGCAAGAATAGAGGGGTGAGAAAGCCGCCAATGTAAGAAGAAGTTGCCTTGCACCGCAAGGCATAAGCCTTGTATTTCACCAAGGAGGCAGCAAGCACACATCCGTAGTTCACCTCGTCGCGGAGCTCATCCTCCATAGGCTCTTCATTTGCATCCGGATCACACACTAAGTGCTTCACGCCTTAGAATAGGAAGCAAAGCTCGGTCTTTGTGACCGTGGGAGCAACTGATCTTCCGCTAAACGTGTTGGCAATCAGCTTTGGAGTGTACCTCAGCACCGGGCTTCTCACTCTCTTGATCTTGGCGGTGTTGGCTTTGTAGTCCTCGTTGCTAATCAGATCCCAAAAGTCGTCTGCTCGTTTGAAGGCGGGGAACTCGACCTTGTTGACATCCGCATTGAGACCATACGCTTGACATAGCTCGGGGATGGAGAGGGTGTAGGCTTGATGTCCAACCTTGAAGTAAAGGCGACCTTGTGAAGGAACGGGTGTGCTAGGATTCTCGTAACGAAACTCCAACGTGGCAAGGAAGTCTATTGTCACTTCTGGTATGGTTGGGCAATCCATCTGTGACAGACATCTTAGGCCAATGTTCTTGAGGAGTTGGTCGAAATCC
This sequence comes from Thlaspi arvense, assembly GCA_911865555.2. Lineage (NCBI taxonomy): Eukaryota > Viridiplantae > Streptophyta > Magnoliopsida > Brassicales > Brassicaceae > Thlaspi > Thlaspi arvense. The sequence continues at coordinate 34,804,805 of OU466858.1, forward strand.
CCAAGAATCCCTAGCTTGAACAGCAGCTCTCGATCAGCAAACTTGGTAGGCTCAAATTGAAGCCTTTCTAGCCGTTTCTTGTTCCTCTTCTCATCCTTAGTCCATCTGACCCTCTCTTGAACAGCCACCTCTTGTCCTTCTCCCTCTCGTGCTGTCTCTTCTCTTGTTCTCTTGGGGGCCATTGTACCTGAAACAAGTTTCTCAAGAAGCTTGATAAGCAAAACGGCGGTTTGATGACAAAATAAGAGAGGAGAAGGAGAAAGCTTATAAGTACTACCCTAGAATTTTGGGGAATTAATAAAAATTATGCCTAAATAAAGGAGAATCAAATCTTTAGATACTAGAAAATCTAGAATTATTCCTTTTACTTAGCTAATTTTTTAAAATCAAAACCGACCCTATCTTCTAGAATAATATCTTGCGAATTTAAAGGAAATTTTCCTAAAGATAAATCATTAAATTCTGAAAATACCTTTGCAAGAATGTTAAAGATCTTTGCTAGCCTTTGAAAACCGAAAACTCTCACTCTCTTTGTTTAAAATTTTCGAGAAAACAAGAATGAGAGGGTGAGAGGTTGTTGAAAACATTTAAAGACTAGCAAAAAGTAAAACCATGGGTAGTAAAGGTGGTTTTCTGACAAAGTCTTGGTCAAGGCACATCTTTCATGGTCAAAGATGCTTGTCTTGACCAAGTTTTGAATTTAAAAATTAGAGGGAAAAGAATAATGGAGGGAAAAAAAATGTTACCTCGGCATGAGATCGAGTCCATTTGGTCGATCTAGGACTCGATCTCATGCCCATAATGGCTTAGATCCAGAGGGTTACTCGATTTGAGACTCGATTCATGATGAATCGAGTCTTGGATCGATTGGCTCCCTCGATCATTGAGATGTTGGCTCCACGGCTAAGTCCTCATGATCGAGCTATGTCCTCGATTTAGGGGTCAATTTGGCATAGATCGAGTGATGGATCAAGTCGAGTGATCGATCTGTTTCCAACAGATTTTCCCGAGAGAAATTTGATCGGTCGATCCATTTTGGATCGATCGATCCTTTTTCGTCAAGGTCGATCTTATCACTCGTTCTCATCTAGATCGACTGGCTCCTCTCGATTCACTGACTCGATCTAGCAAATATCGAGTCAGGATCAGTCGATCTAGCACTCGATCTCTAGCCTTGTCTTAACCCCCATCGCCTCTTTTGGACTTCAAGATCAAGGTTTAGACTCCTCATACCTGTTCCTACACACTTGCAAAATAAAAACATAAAACTGAAAGAGAAAGAAAGCAGAAATATGTACAAGATAGACATGGGAATGCCTCCCAAGTGCGCTTTCTTTAACGTCTTTAGCTAGACTTTACTTGGTTTAGGCAGATGGTGGGTCTTGGAGAAACACCGAGGTACTCTCCTTGTCATAGCTGTCTGCCAAGTAAGGCTTGACTCTGTGTCCATTGACGGTGAATGCACTGCCACTCTTTCCCATCAGTGTAACAGCTCCATGAGGCAACACTTCTTGGATCACAAATGGCCCGCTCCACCTTGACTTCAGCTTTCCCGGGAAGTGTTTGAGTCTTGAGTTGTACAGCAACACTAAACCTCCTTCCTTAAGCTCCTTGGCAACCAACTTCTTGTCATGAGCTTCCTTAGTCCGCTCCTTGTATACCTGAGAGCTCTCATAAGCGTTCAGTCTTAACTCGTCCAGTTCATGTAGCTGAATAAGGTGCCTCTCTTGAGCAGTCTTGAGGTCAAAGTTCAGCCTCTTCACAACCCACAACGCGCGGTGTTCCAGCTCAACCGGGAGATGACAGCCCTTGCCATAGAGTAGAGTGAAAGGGGTTGTACCAATCGGTGTTTTGAAGGCGGTTCGGTAGGCCCAAAGAGCGTCGTCCAGCTTCACTTCCCTGTCTTTCCTTGTTGCTCCGACAGTCCTTTCCAGTATAGCCTTGATTTGCCGGTTGGAGACTTCCACTTGACCGCTTGTCTGAGGATGATACGGTGTAGCCACCTTATGCTTAACGCCATACTTACTCAAGAGGTTCTCAAAAACCTTGTTTATGAAGTGGCTTCCTCCATCGCTTATAACCACCTTAGGTACCCCAAACCTCGGGAAGATGATACTCTTGAACAGCTTGATTACCACCTTAGAGTCGTTTGTAGGGGAAGCAATAGCCTCAACCCATTTAGAGACATAATCCACTGCTACTAAGATGTATTTGTTGCCATATGAAGATGGAAATGGCCCCATGAAGTCTATGCCCCATGCGTCGAACACGTCAACCTCGAAGATGGGAACCTGAGGCATTTCGTTAATCTTAGTGATATTCCCTGCTCGTTGACATGCCTCACAGCTCTTCAAAAACTCGTGTGCATCTTTAAAGATGGACGGCCACCAGAAACCGGCTTGCAACACTTTCGTGGCAGTCTTGAATGAAGCGAAGTGTCCTCCGTAGGAAGAGCCAGGGCAATGATAGAGGATGTCTCTAGCTTCTTCCTTTGTAACACATCTCCGGTACAAACTGTCCACTCCTCTCTTGTATAAGTAGGGCTCATCCCAAAAGTAATCACTAGCCTCTCTCATAAACCGCTTCTTGTGATAGCTGTTGAGATGTGTTGGCTCCTCACCACATGCTAAATAGTTCACCATATCAGCATACCATGGGAGATCCTCCTCTTTGAAATTTAACACCTCTTCAAACCGCCCCTCTAGCTTTCCACAAACAGCCGTGGTGATCGCCATGAGTTGTTCTTCTTGAAGAGAGTCATCTAAGGGAAGAGACTCGTTGATTCTTAGCCATGAGAGATGGTCAGCGACTCCGTTTTCTATTCCCTTCTTGTCTTTAATCTCCATGTCAAACTCCTGGAGCAAGAGAATCCACCTTAAGAGCCGAGGCTTAGTGTCTTTCTTCGAATAGATGTAACGCAAAGGAACATGATCCGTGTAGACAATAGCTTTGGAACCAACAAGATATGATCTGAACTTCTCAAAGGCGAACACTACTGCAAGCAACTCCTTCTCTGTAGTGGTATACCTTGTTTGCGTGTCATCCAAGGTTCTTGAAGCATAGTAGATCACGTGTAGCTTCTTGTCTTTCTTCTGACCAAGAACAGCTCCTACGGCATAGTCACTAGCATCACACATGATCTCAAAGGGAAGAGACCAGTCTGGTGCTTGGACTATAGGAGCTGATGTAAGGGCTTCCTTGATGGTCACGAAAGCTCTCAAACACTCCTCATCAAACACAAACTCAGCTTCTTTGCACAACAACCGTGTAAGAGGGCGTGCAATCTTGGAGAAGTCCTTGATGAAGCGCCTATAGAACCCGGCGTGTCCCAAGAAACTTCTGATTCCCTTAATGTTAACCGGCGGCTCAAGACCCATCATGACTTCCACTTTAGCCTGATCAACCTCAATGCCCTTCTCTGATATCTTATGACCAAGCACGATCCCTTCCTTGGCCATAAAGTGGCATTTCTCCCAGTTTAGCACCAATTTTGTCTCTTCACAACGCTTTAGTACCCTGCAAAGATTCAACAAACACGCAGAAAAGGACGCACCATAGACAGAGAAGTCATCCATGAACACCTCTACCATCTCCTCTATTAGATCGGAGAAGATCGACTTCATAAACCGCTGAAACGTAGCCGGTGCATTATACAATCCAAACGGCATCCTTCGATATGCAAAGATACCGTAGGGACATGTGAAGGTCGTCTTCTCCTGATCATTTGGGTGAATTGGTATCTGAAAGAAACCGCTATACCCATCGAGGAAACAGTAGTAAGGGTGATTAGCAAGTCTCTCAAGCATTTGATCAATAAAAGGCAAAAGGAAATGGTCTTTCCTAGTCGCAAAGTTAAGTTTCCTATAATCAATACACATCCTATGACCAGTGATGGTTCTAGTAGGAATAAGCTCATCCTTTTCATTCCTTATGACCGTGATCCCTCCCTTCTTAGGCACCATGTGTACAGGAGAAACCCACGTGCTGTCACTTATGGGATAGATCATGTCAGCCTCTAAAAGCTTAAGGATCTCCTTTTAAAAACCTCTTTCAAATTAGGATTCAAACGCCTTTGATGTTCTATAGAAGAGGCGTTCTCATTATCCAGGTGAAACCCGTGAGTGCAAAGCATTGGTTAAAGGCCCTTGATGTCACTTAAAGAGTACCCAATGGCCTTCCTATACTTTCTCAGCTCAGTAAGGAGCGAGTGCAACTCATCATCACTTAAGTTTTCATTCACAATCACGGGATAGGTGTTATTAGGCCCTAAGAAAGCATACCTCTTAGCCTTTTTGGGAGCTCCTTTAGGTCCACCTTTGGGGCTAACAACTCGCTCCAGTCACCCTCGTGGCTGTTGTTGTTGACTTGCTCCTTGGAACTCTCCTTAGAACCCGAGGCATGGCCCTTAAGACTGCTTTCCTCAACCGCTATCCCCTCTGAAATCGAGTCCTCCAGTCGATCTTCCTCTCGATGTCGTCTAGATCGAGCCATTTCGCTCGATTCACTTACTCGATTTGATGTTGATCGAGTAAGGGATCGAGACGCTGAATCGATCTCCTGATTGGACCTCAAAATGATCGGGAGGTCTCTCTCGATCGTCGACTCAATTGTTTTTCCTGATCGATCATTCCTCTTGATCTGTCTGTCGATTGCTGCACCGGATCGAGTTGTGTTCTCGATTGCCTTGTCGATCTGACTCTGGGATCGAGTGATAGCGTCGATCTCGGGGTCGATCTCTAGGCAGCAGCCTTCATCCTTCTTAACAATCTTCCTAGAATCCAGCAAGTTGACGTACTCCTGGGTCCTCTGATCCACATAGCCAAACTCCCCTGGCTCCTTAGTCAGTGCTAGCTTCAGATGGTCTTCTAGAGCGAGCTCTTCCAGCAACTCATCCGCTAAGACATCCATCGTTTCAATGTAGAAGGCTTGCCCTTCTATGGTCGGCATCTTCAGAACCTCATTGATATCAAAGTCTAACCTTATCTCCTTTCCCATGTGCAAGGCAATCTTCCCGTTCTTGACGTCGATGATAGCCCCGGCGGTTGCAAGGAATGGTCTTCCTAGGATAAGTGGTTCCTTAGGTTCTTCATCCATCTCCAACATGACGAAGTCTGTAGGCACGTTCACACCACTGATTCGCACCAGTAGATCTTCAAGCAGCCCCACTGGTAGTCTCACACTTCTATCAGCCAGTACCAACGAGATCCTACAGTCTTTGAAACGAGTAAAGCCAAGCTTCTTAGCCACGGAGTGAGGCATCAGGTTTATGCTAGCTCCGAGATCACATAATGATAGACACTTTATTTGCAAGGGTGAGAATGCAATGAGGTTATCAAACTCAAATGCAAGACAGGTTGTAGTACAGCATGCAAGTGAGAGTCAATCCATACCTAGGATGATAGAAAATGCAAAGAGAATGCAAGGACTATGCAAATCTAAGTGAAACAAGATAGATTTTGAGAAAATCCCTAGAAACTAGATGCAGCAACTAAATGGAATGCAAACTATTTTAATATTACCAAGAATGATCAAGCTACCATGAAGAACTAACAGAATAATTAAAGGACAAAGCTTCGAATTACTAAAATTCGACTAGTGGATCGACCATGAGATCGACCACTAGATGGAGCAATAACAATCGATCTCGTCTAAAAATGCAAGAACAGTAAAACTAACGACCAGGATGCTATCAAGAATCAAGCGAATGACGAGAGAAGATGTAAAGATGCTAAAAGAAAGGGCCTAGGGTTGAGATTCATGGTCAGGGGTTTCAAAGGTTCGACCTTGGGTTGAAAACTTTAAATCGACTCACTTTGTGAGGATCTCTAAGCCTTGAAAACTAAGCAAGATCTATCTGTGTCTTTCGGTATAGATCACTCCTTCATCCTCTCCTCCAAACCCATGGCTTTTGGTGGAAAGAGAGGTCGAAGGGCATGGAAAACAGATTTCAAATGAGTGGCTTAACTAGTCCCCCAAACTTCCATGGCTTTTGGGAAGGGGTAACTAGTCTCTAGGGTGTGATTTTCCGAGGTCCCTGAATCCTGTCAAGGTAAGGAACCTCTCGGATCATGAAGCTCTTGGCGTGAGAGTCTTCAAGCATTGAGAGCTCAACACCCTATAAGAGATAGCCATTAAAAACGCTTAGAAAACCCCAAGATCGAAACCCTTTAGACCCTTTATCCATTCAACCCCGAACCCAAATAAACTACTCACTACACATAAGGTAAACCAAGCAAAGCATGGAAAAGGAAACGATGAACAAGAAAAAAAAACTCGATTAAGATGAAAACGATTCGATTACAAAGCTTAAGAAAACTCAAAGTTCGACAATGGTGTTCTTCGTCAAAACCAGAGAGAAAACATACAAAAAAGATAAGGATAAAAGTTGTCTGGGAAAAGGACGTCGCCGCCTTCCCAAAATGGCCAAAACAAGCCGATGGTCCCCCCCTCGCTAGCGGCCAAAAGTGGTTGAAAGGACAGAGATCGACTCCAGGATCGAGCGGTTCTCTCGATCATCTCCGACCATCGTGTCTTCGGCTCGATCTGGGTCTCGATCGTCTTCGGCGGATCGAGCGTTGACTCCGATCTCGGTATCGATCTTTGGTTGGATCGAGTGGTGTACTCGATCTGGCTCTCGCTCTGCATGGCGTCATTTACGTCCGTACCGTTTGATCGACTGCTTCACTCGATCCTCGTCTCGATCATTCTCCTTGGATCGCTTGGTCTTCTCGATCTTCTGGTCGATCACATCCTAGATCACCCGGCCATGCTCGATCTGCTCCTCGATCTCTGATCCTTAGTAAATATCAGAGCTTCCACGAACTGCTACAACAGCTTCAGCACGTCCACGAACCTCCACGACTCCAAAGCAGCCAGAAACAACCTAAATGTGATGCATAATGCAAGGAACAGGCGTATGATGGTGCAAGAATGCTCTAGGACTCTAAGTGATGCAATCTAACCTAAAACGCGATGCAAATGCATGAAAAGCTAACTAATGAGTATGCAAAATGCATGTAATATGCAGTAACATCAACTCCCCCAAACTTACTTCTTGCTTGCCCTCAAGCAACAGAAAATAAGTAAGGAAGAGAGGTTTTAAGAAAAACGAATGGGGGTTTAAACTTCTTGCAAAGGTGCCTTTCAAATGAATCAATCTCAATGTCCTAGTTAACAGTTCTAAAATGCTATGCTTACACTCATACTCCAAAGAACTTAGCCATACTCATCACACAAATAAATTCAAATCATGACTCTCATATTCCTAACAATCAAAGAAACTCATCCTTTAACATTCATTTACATTCGAACCATGAATCAAACTTATGCACTTTAAAGCAAAACACATTTGGCTAAGGGTGAAGGTTATGAGCATTGAATGATCTCATTTGAAAAGGGTTTTCAATTAAAACAAGGGTTTCTCTCAAAAATGGTTGAACTTATGCATAATGCTAAAGGTAAAGACAATTGATGCATATATGATCAGATTCTCATTCTACCCATGTAAACTAATCAATGATCCTAAACCTCTCTCATTTATCAACTTTAATCCTCACTCACCACTTAGAGTCTACCCTTTTTCTTCTCAAAACTTTGCAATCCCCAATTCGAAACAAAAACATTTTTAAACTCTTTAGGCTAGTGAAAAGGTTTTGAAAATAACTTTGCTCTTTAAGTATTTCTTATTGGTAGCTCTCTTATTTTTTTTTTCTTTTCTCTTTGTTTTTTTTTTCTTTTTATTTTATTTGGCACTTAGGCTCTTTTATTTCTTTTTTTTTTTCTTTTATTTTATTTTATTTGGGAGAGCTACCTCCTGAAATTTATTACAGCATATACTTAGTTTTTAAACACAACCTTTCACTTAAAACCCATATCTTTCTTTAAAACACCAAACTCCTTGAAACCAAGAACAAATAGAAATGAATACAACCCCAATGATCCCCCAAACTTATCCTAAGCCTATACCTAGCTTCAAAATGCAAAGCTAGCAATCATATGAGAACCAAATCATGTCGCCTAAACCTAACACTTTATGCTAAGTTCAAAACCGAAAAGAAGGCCTCACAAAGATGTCACACAAGAACATTTGGCTTCAAAGAAGGGTAAGGGTCAAGGTGGGAGTTCTACTTAGGCTCACAAAGAGTGGTAAAAAGGAAGAAGAGAGCCTAAATATTTTAAAACCATGTGTTCATTTTCAAATGCATAAGGATGATAATTTGAATTTCAAATTAAGGTTCTCACTTATTAGGACAAGTTTCAAATCATGAGAGTTCAATTCAAGTCACGAAAATCCTAGCAAGTGATCCAAGCATGGTAAGAACTTACTTTCAAAGCATATACAAAGCATTAGAGAACTACTAACTAGGGCATTGAAATAATTCATAAGTAAAAACACCTTTTCAAGAAACTCTAACCCCTTATGCAAATGCAAACAACCTAGATGCTATGAGAAATTCTAGACTCAATCCTAACATGTTTTGACAAGATGAATGCATCTACATGAATCTTTGAAAAATTTTTAAAAATTTTACCAATTTTTCATGAACTAAAGACTCAAGGAAGCTAAAAGAAAATAAGATCACAAAACACAAGTCAAATCACTCATGTACTCCCCCAAACTTGCTTGACACCGTCCCGATGGCAAACTCATTCGAAGGAGTATCAAAACACAAAGCAAAAAGAAGCAAATATGAGGAGTTATGTACAATGGAAGAAGGTTGTTACCTCTGGTCTAGTCTTGGCTGGAACTTGAGGATGTTCCAGAGGATCTAGAGATTGTTGCTTTGCCCTTGTCGGCTGGATCTTGGAGAGAATGGCGCGCCGGCTGAATGGTGCTGCTTTGTGCCTCGCGTATGACAATTCCACCGGTTGAGAGCCTTCTCTTCTCGGGTTGTTGAGCCTCTTTACTTGCATCCTTCTTAGGCGAGCCTCCTTGAAGTGCCTTGACTTTCTTTCCAAGTTTCTTGAGCATTTTGCCTTGCCACTTATTGATCTTCCTTTGCATCTCCACAACAGATGCTAGGAAATTCTCGGTTTTTGTCCTTGGCTCAAAGTTTAACTTGGGAAGTGTGTAGGCCTCGGGCATCTCATCTTCCGTTGCTGGAGACTCAGATCTTTGACGAGGAGCAATCGCTGAAGCAGGTGGTCCTCCTAGAGGAGCAAAGCACTCTTCCTCCGTAGGCAAGAACTCGATGTTCCCAACACCAAGCAGCTCGGTTTCCTCTTTGTTTGGCAGGATGCACACTCTCTTCTTGTCTTCGTCGTCTATGAAGAGGTAGGCGTAGAACCCTTCTGCTGGCGTGCGTCCCAAGCTATCGGTATTCCTCATATATGCCTCATCCATGAAAGCTCTGGCTGGTACATGGGCGAAGCCGTGTATAGGCACACCAGCTTGCAAGAATAGAGGAGTGAGGAAGCCGCTGATAGGGTCAGGTTTTACCCAAATAAAACTACTGCAAGTGCACAGCAAAAGCAGTTGTAGTACAAGGGGTTATCGAATCCCAAGGGAGTATGTAAACTACACTAGCGATTATATATTCAGATTAAGCTAAGCGATAAATAATGAATGTAATACAAAACAGTAAAATAAATGCAAGAGGGCGTTTTTATGCTTGTTCTTAAAGTTCAGAAGGCTAAAGGCGCTAAGTCAGGACAGTTCGCAGGTTGAATCTGAGAGTGTAGAATGCATGCAATCAGGAATGAATTAAAACCGTCTTGAACATGAATCGCAAAGATATAACTAATCAATTCTCATTGCAGAAGTTATCTATGTCTAAATCACAGAGTTTCAAATCTCTTTGCAAACCCTAACAACCTAAACATGCAGTAATGATCAGGTTCAATTGTTCACAAAACTCCTAAGCCAAATCTCTTTGTACTAGGGCGTTTTGCTCATCTAATACTAGTTCAGGTGATTAATAATGCTCTCACATCTATCAAAAACCTAGGGTTTCGAAATTCAGATGATGTGTCTAAGAAATCGATATAAATGCAAGCACAGATGAAGAACCAATGAATTTCCTAAAAGTTTTTAGCAATTCTACAAACTCTTCTTCAACCTTTGAAAAGCCCTAACTTAACTAACAAACTACTCAGACATGGTGATTTGAGAAAACATCATGAAAAGAATAGATTGCATAAAAGAAATAAGAAGTAGAAAGTAAAGGAGTTCAAAATCTGCTCTGAAGGAGTCTGATTTGTCTCTCCAAAAGCTCTTCTACAAATCTCTCTCTAAAGCTCTCAAAAAATAATAAGATACAAGATATATGCCAAAAGAATGGCTGAAAAACCTAATATACAAGCTAAAACACGATCTGGGGCCTTTTTGCAAAAACTGGAACTTCTGAGCCAAAACTGCAATTTCTTCCCAATCTTTTAAAAACAAGCCACGACCCCTTCCTTTCTGGGTGACGAGCGTCACCAGCTTGGTGACGAGCGTCACCATATGGCATACTTTCTTCTTCGAGCTAGGTGCTTCGTGGCTTCCACTCAAAATGCTCCAAAAGGTTCCAAAATCTCCAATTATGCTCCAGACATGCTATAACCTGCAAAGACTCTTCTAGGACTCTAAAAAGACCAAAAAGACTCAATAAAAAGAACTTATATCATGGTTAAAAACCATAAAAACCATGATATATCAGCCGCCAATGTAAGAAGAAGTTGCCTTGTACCGCAAGGCATAAGCCTTGTATTTCACCAAGGAAGCAGCAAGCACACATCCGTAGTTCACCTCGTCGCCGAGCTCATCCTCTATAGGCTCTTCATTTGCATCCGGGTCACACACTAAGTGCTTCATGCCTTGGAACAGGAAGCAAAGCTCGGTCTTTGTGACCGTGGGAGCAACTGATCTTCCAATAAACGTGTTGGCAATCAGCTTCAGAGTGTACCTCAGCACCGGGCTTCTCACTCTCTTGATCTTGGCGGTATTGGCTTTGTAGTCCTCGTTGCTGATCAGATCTCAAAAGTCGTCTGCTCGTTTGAAGGCTGGAAACTCGATCTTGTTGGCATCCGCGTTGAGACCATAAGCTTGACATAGCTCAGGGATGGAGAGGGTGTAGGCTTGACGTCCAACTTTGAAGTAGAGGCGACCTTGTGAAGGAACGGGTGTGCTAGGATTCTCGTAACGGAACTCCAACGTGGCAAGGAAGTCTATTGTCACTTCTGGAATGGTTGGGCAATCCATCCGTGACAGATATCTTAGGCCAATGTTCTTGAGGAGTTGGTCGAAATCCCCAAGAATCCCTAGCTTGAACAGCAGCTCTCGATCAGCAAACTTGGTAGGCTCAAACTGAAGCCTTTCCAGCCGTTTCTTTTCCCTCATCTCATCCTTAGTCCATCTGACCCTCTCTTGAACAGCCACCTCTTGTCCTTCTCCCTCTTGTTCTGTCTCTTCTCTTGTTATTTTGGGGGCCATTGTACCTGAAACAAGTTTCTTAAGAAGCTTGATAAGCAAAACGGCGGTTTGATGAGAATGAGAGAGAAGAAGGAGAAAACTTATAAATACTACTCTAGAATTTTGGGGAATTAATAAAAATCATAGCTAAATAAAGGAGAATCAGATCTTTAGATACTAGAAAATCTAGAATTATTCCTTTTACTTAGCTTATTTTAAAAAATCAAAACCGACCCTATATTCTAGAACAATATCTTGCGAGTTTAAAGAAAATTTTCCTAAAGATAAATCATTAAATTATGAAAATACCTTTGCAAGAAATGTAAAAGATCTTTGCTAGCCTCTGAAAACCGAAACTCTCACTCTCTTTGATTAAAATTTTCGAGAAAAACAAGAATGAGTGGGTAAGAGGTTGTTGAAACATTTAAAGACCAGCAAAGAGCAAAACCATGGGTAGTAAAGGTGGTTTTCTCACAAAGTCTTGGTCAAGGCACATCTTTCATGGTCAAAGATGCTTGCCTTGACCAAGTTTTGAATTTAAAAATTGGAGGGAAAAGAATAAAGGAGGGAAAGAAAATGTTACCTCGGCATGAGATCGAGTCTGTTTGGTCGATCTAGGACTCGATCTCATGTCCATAATGGCTTAGATCGAGAGGGTTACTCGATTTGAGACTCGATTCATGATGAATCGAGTCTTGGATCGATTGGTTCCCTCGATCATTGAGATGTTAGCTCCATGGCTAAGTCCTCATGATCGAGCTATGTCCTCGATTGAGGAGTCGATTTAGCATAGATCGAGTGATGGATCGAGTTGAGTGATCGATCTGTTTCCAACAGATTTTCTCGAGAGAAATTAGATCGGTCGATCCATTTTGGATCGATCGATCATTTTTCGTCAAGTTCGATCTTATCACTCATTCTCGTCTATATCGACTGGCTCCTCTCGATTCACTGACTCAATCTAGCAAAGATCGAGTCAGGATCAGTCGATCTAGCACTCGACCTCTAGCCTTGTCTTAACCCCTATCGCCTCTTTTGGACTTTAAGATCAAGGTTTAGACTCCTCATACCTGTTCCTACACACTTGCAGAATAAAAACATAAAACTGAAAGAGAAATAAAGCAGAAATATGTACAAGATAGACATGGGAATGCCTCCCAAGTGCGCTTTCTTTAACGTCTTTAGCTAGACTTTACTTGGTTTAGGCGGATGGTGGGTCTTGGAGAAGCACCGAGGTACTCTCCTTGTCATAGCTGTCTGCCAAGTAAGGCTTGACTTAGTGTCCATTGACAGTGAATGCACTGCCACTCTTTCCCATCAGTGTAACAGCTCCATAAGGCAACACTTCTTGGATCACAAAAAGCCCGCTCCACCTTGACTTCAGCTTTCCCGGGAAGAGTTTGAGCCTTGAGTTGTACAGCAACACTAAACCTCCCTCCTTAAGCTCCTTGGCAACCAACTTCTTGTCATGAGTCTCCTTAGTCTGCTCCTTGTATATCCGAGAGCTCTCGTAAGCGTTCAGTCTTAACTCATCCAGTTCATGTAGCCGAATAAGGCGCTTCTCCTGAGAAGTCTTGAGGTCAAAGTTCAGCCTCTTCACAGCCCACAACGCACGATGTTCCAGCTCAACCGGGAGATGACAGCCCTTGCCATAGAGTAGAGTGAAAGGGGTTGTACCAATCGGTGTTTTGAAGGCGGTACGGTAGGCCCAAAGAGCGTCGTCCAGCTTCACTGCCCAGTCTTTCCTTGTTGCTCCAATGGTCTTCTCTAGTATAACCTTGATTTGCTGGTTGGAGACTTCCACTTGACCGCTTGTTTGAGGATGATACGGTGTACCCACCTTATGCTTAACTCCATACTTTCTCAAGAGGTTCTCAAAAACCTTGTTTCTGAAGTGGCTTCCTCCATCGCTTATAACCACCTTAGGTACCCCAAACCTCGGGAAGATGATACTCTTGAACAGCTTGATTACCACCTTAGAGTCATTTGTAGGGGAAGCAATCGCCTCAGCCCATTTAGAGACATAATCCACTGCTACTAAGATGTATTTATTGCCATATGAAGAAGGAAATGGCCCCATGAAGTCTATGCCCCACGCGTCGAACACGTCAACCTCGAAGATAGGAATTTGAGGCATTTCGTTCCTCTTAGTGATATTCCCTGCTCGTTGACATGCCTCACAGCTCTTCACAAACTCGTGTGCATCTTTAAAGATAGACGGCCACCAGAAACCGGCTTGCAAGACTTTCCTGGCAGTCTTGAATGAAGCGAAGTGTCCTCCGTAGGAAGAGCCATGGCAATGATAGAGGATGTCTCTAGCTTCTTCCTTTGTAACATATCTCCGGTACAAACTGTCCACTCCTCTCTTGTATAAGTAGGGCTCATCCCAAAAGTAATCACTAGCCTCTCTCATAAACCGCTTCTTGTGATAGCTGTTGAGATGTGTTGGCTCCTCCCCACACGCTAAATAGTTCACTACATCAGCATACCACGGTAGATCCTCCTCTTTAAAACTCAACACCTCTTAAAACTGCCCTTCTAGCTTTCCACAAACAGCCCTGGTAATCGCCATGAGTTGCTCTTCTGGAAGAGAGTCATCTAAGGGATGAGACTCGTTGATCCTTAGCCGTGAGAGATGGTCAGCGACTCCGTTTTCTATTCCCTTCTTGTCTTTAATCTCCATGTCAAACTACTGGAGCAAGAGAATCCACCTCAAGAGCCGAGGCTTAGTGTCTTTCTTCGAATAGATGTATCGCAAAGCAGCGTGATCCGTGTATACAATAGCCTTGGAACCAACAAGATATGATCTGAACTTCTCAAAGGCGAACACTACTGCAAGCAACTCCTTTTCTGTAGTGGTATACCTTGTTTGCGTGTCATCCAAGGTTCTTGAAGCATAGTAGATCACGTGTAGCTTCTTGTCTTTCTTCTGACCAAGAACAGCTCCTACGGCGTAGTCACTAGCATCACACATGATCTCAAAGGGAAGAGACCAGTCTGGTGCTTGGACTATAGGAGCTGATGTAAGGGCTTCCTTGATGGTCACGAAAGCTCTCAAACACTCCTCATCAAACACAAACTCAGCTTCTTTGCACAACAACCGTGTAAGAGGGCGTGCAATCTTGGAAAAAGCTTTGATGAAGCGCCTATAGAACCCGGCGTGTCCCTAGAAACTTCTGACTCCCTTGACGTTAACCGGCGGCTCAAGACCCATCATGACTTCCACTTTAGCGTTATCAACCTCAATGCCCTTCTCTGATATCTTATGACCAAGCACGATCCCTTCCTTAACCATAAAGTGGCATTTCTCCCAGTTTAGCAACAAGTTTGTCTCTTCACAACGCTTTAGTACCCTGCAAAGATTCAACAAACACGCAGAAAAGGACGCACCATAGACAGAGAAGTCATCCATGAACACCTCTACCATCTCCTCTATTAGATCGGAGAAGATCGACATCATACACCGCTGAAATGTAGCCCGTGCATTACACAATCCAAACGGCATCCTTCGATACGCGAAGGTACCATAGAGACATGTGAAGGTCGTCTTCTCCTGATCATTTGGGTGAATTGGTATCTGAAAGAAACCGCTATACCCATCGAGGAAACAGTAGTAAGGGTGATTAGCAAGTCTCTCAAGCATTTGATAAATAAAAGGCAAAGGGAAATGGTCTTTCCTAGTCGCAAGGTTAAGTTTCCTAAAATCAATACACATTCTATGACCAGTGATGGTTCTAGTAGGAATAAGCTCATCCTTTTCATTCCTTATGACTGTGATCCCTCCCTTCTTAGGCACCACGTGTACAGGAGAAACCCACGTGCTGTCACTTATGGGATAGATCACGTCAGCCTCTAAAAGCTTAAGGATCTCTTTCTTAACAACCTCTTTCAAATTAGGATTCAAACGCCTTTGATGTTCTATAGAAGAGGCGTTTTCATGATCCAAGTGAATCCTATGAGTGCAAAGCATTGGTGAAAGGCCCTTGATGTCACTTAATGAGTACCCAATGGCCTTCCTATACTTTCTTAGCTCAGTCAGGAGCGAGTGCAACTCATCATCACTTAAGTTTTCATTCACAATCACAGGATAGGTGTTATTAGGCCCTAAGAAAGCATACCTTAGCCCTTTTGGGAGCTCCTTAAGGTCCACCTTTTGGGAGCTGTTGTTGTTGCTTTCCTCCTTGGAACCCTCCTTAGAACCCGAGGCATGGCCCTTAAGACTGCTTTCCTCAACCGCTATCCCTTCTGAAATCGAATCCTCCAGCCGATCTTCCTCTCGATGTCATCTAGATCGAGCCATTTCACTCGATTCACTTACTCGATTTGATGTGGATCGAGTAAGGGATCGAGACGTTGGGTCGATCTCCGGATTGGACCCCAAAATGATCGGAAGGCTTCTCTCGATCGTCGACTTGATTGTTTTTCCTGATCGATCATTCCTCTCGATCTGTCTGTCGATTGCTGCACCAGATCGAGTTGTGTTCTCGATTGCCTTGTCGATCTGACTCCTGGCTCGAGTGATAGCGTCGATCTCGGGGTCGATCTCTAGGCAGCAGCCTTCATCCTTCTTAACAATCTTCCTAGAATCCAGCAGGTTGACGTACTCCTGGGTCCTCTGATCCACATAGCCAAACTCCTCTGGCTCCTTAGTCAGTGCTAGCTTCAGATGGTCTTCTAGAGCGAGCTCTTCCAGCAACTCA
Source organism: Thlaspi arvense (assembly GCA_911865555.2). Lineage (NCBI taxonomy): Eukaryota > Viridiplantae > Streptophyta > Magnoliopsida > Brassicales > Brassicaceae > Thlaspi > Thlaspi arvense. The sequence goes on from OU466858.1 coordinate 34,820,897, forward strand.
TCCGCTAAGGCATCCATCATTTCAATGTAGAAGGCTTGCCCTTCTATGGTCGGCTTCTTCAGAACCTCATTGATATCTAAGTCTAACCTTATCTCCTTTCCCAAGTGCAAGGCAATCTTCCCGTTCTTGACGTCGATGATAGCCCCAGCGGTTGCAAGGAATGGTCTTCCTAGGATACGTGGGTCCTTAGGTTCTTCATCCATCTCCAACACGACAAAGTCTGTAGGCACGTTCACACCACTGATTCGCACTGGTAGATCTTCAAGCAGCCCCACTGGTAGTCTCACACTTCTATCAGCCAGTACCAACGAGATCCTACAGTCTTTGAAACGAGTAAAGCCAAGCTTCTTAGCCATGGAGTGAGGCATCAGGTTTATGCTAGCTCCGAGATCACATAGGCAACTCTTGAACTCTAGAGGACCTAAAGCGCAGGGTATAGTGAAGCTTCCAGGGTCTCCCAACTTCTGAGAGACTATCTCCTTATGTATCACAGTACTACACTCTTCACTTAGAACAAGTACCTCCTTACTTTCCTTATTCTTCTTCACAAGAGTGTCTTTGATGAATTTGGCGCATTTAGGCATCATTGTAAGGCAGTCAACGAGAGGTAGCTTGATCTCCACGTCCTTAAGATGCTTCTCAAAGAGGATTCTATGCTTCTCTATGAGTTGCTTCTTGAAACGGCCAGGAAAAGGCAGCTTAGGTACATACGGTGGAGGCACATAAGCATTCTTCTCCTTAGTAGTTTGCTCAGCTTTCTTCTCAACAACTGCTTTGTCTCCTCTTCTTGGCCCTTGGATCCAAACGTTGTCAAAGTTAATCTCATCAACATCAGCTGAAGGCTTACCCTCCCCCTCTTGAATTACAACGTCCTCGTTGTTCTTAGTAGAGACCGGAGGTTCTAGCTCTTTGCCGCTTCTCAATGTTATGGCGTTAGCATACTCTTTAGGATTCTGCTCACACTTGCCCGAAAGACTATTCTGACCACTTGTACTCGCTTTCCCCTTCTCTAGCTGCTTGATCTTGTTGTTTCAGTTGGTTATCTGAGTGGAGAAGTCAGTGAGAGACGAGTCAAGACGAGTGTTCATCTCGGCAAACTTCTGGTTTGTAGAGGCTTGCCCTTGTATCAGCTGTTGAAACATTGCTTGAACCAGATCAACTTGTTGTTGCATCGGCTGTTGCTGCTGAGGTGCAAAACCCGGAGGGTAGTTAGGCGTATAACCCTTGTTACTTTGATGTTGCCCTTGGAAGTTGTTCTGCCCTGGACCTTGGAAACCACCACTCGGCTGAAAACGTTTGTTGTAAGGGATGAAAGGTTTTGCTTGCTGAGCAGGGTACACTTGATCTTTAGGGTTGGCAACGTTGGTGCTTCGGTAGGAGAGGTTGTTGTTCTGGTTGTAGCCTTGGTTGTAGCCTTGAGGTTTGTAGTTGTTCTGTCCCGCCACCCAATTCGCTTCTTCCTGGCTCAACTCAAGCTCCTCTTGATTCTCATCAGCTTCACCAACAAAGTGAACATGCTTCTGATTGGCTAACACCAGCTTGTCTATCTTCTCATGCAAAGATTTCAGCTCCTTTTTGTGAGACTCTAGCTCTGATCCTCTCGGTGCACGGTCATAGTCCTCAGCATAATTGCCATCACTCAATGCCAAGTTTTCTATCAGCTCCATACCCTCTTCTACCTCCTGACCAAGGAAGTTCCCTTTGCTAGCTGTGTCAAGCAACAACCTGATCTTTGGTGAAGCTCCACGGTATATGGTACTGAGTAGTGTCTCCTCGCTGAATCCGTGATGAGGACATTGGATCGTGTAGTCTTTGAAATGCTCCATTGCCTCGTTGAATGTCTCATTGTTACGTTGAGTGAAGCCGCTGATTTCGCTTCTCAACCTTGCTGTCCTGGTGCTAGAGAAGAACTTTGAGAGAAAGGCCTTCTTACATTCGGCCCATGAGGTGATGGTGCCTTGTGGGAGGGTCTTCTCCCAATGTCTAGCCTTGTCTCCGAGTGAAAAGGGAAAGAGACGCAGCTTGAAAGCATCTTCGGATATGCCATTGATCTTGATCATCCCACATACTTGCTCGAAGTTGTCAAGGTGCTCCAAGGGATCTTCCATTGCTAAGCCGTGAAACTTGTTGTTTTGCACCATGGAGATGAAACCTGGCTTGATCTCGAAGTTGTTGTTTTGTACAGGAAGAGGAGTGATCCCAAACCTATTGTGATGAGTATTGGGAGCATCTCCGGCTCCTATGATCTTTGGGGGTCTAGCCGCGTGTTTGGGGTGTCCATTGCCCCTTCCTACTGCCCCGTGAGCTGGAGGAGGTCCCTCTGGATGCTCGTGCTCAGCCATAGCTTCAAAGTCAACCAAACCGTGCTGAACAATCTCCTCAAAGGCTCTGGCTTGTTCTCTGACTCTTCTTTGCCGTGAGTGACCAAGCTGATGAATATTGTCCAAAGGTGGAAGTAGATTGTTATCTACCCCTGAACGAAGATTCATATACCTGAGAACACACGTTTGAGTGTAGAATGATTAGTAACTTAAACAAGGTAAAGACTTAGTCTTTGCTTAGACCCAAATATCTATGTTCTCTAAACAATCCTAGGATGGTAACGGCGCCATTTGATAGACACTTTATTTGCAAGGGTGAGAATGCAATGAGGTTATCAAACTCAAATGCAAGACAGGTTGTAGTACAGCATGCAAGTGAGAGTCAATCCATACATAGGATGATAGAAAATGCAAAGAGAATGCAAGGACTATGCAAATCTAAGTGAAACAAGATAGATTTTGAGAAAATCCCTAGAAACTAGATGGAGAAACTAAATGGAATGCAAACTATTTTAATATTACCAGGAATGATCAAGCTACCATGAAGAATAAACAGAATAATTAAAAGACAAAGTTTGGAATTACTAAAATTCGACTAGTGGATCGACCATGAGATCGACTACTAGATCGAGCAATAACAATCGATCTCGTCTAAAAATGCAAGAACAGTAAAACTAAAGACCAGGATGCTATCAAGAATCAAGCGAATGACGAGAGAAGATGTAAAGATGCTAAAAGAAAGGGCCTAGGGTTGAGATTCATGGTCAGGGGTTTCAAAGGTTCGACCTTGGGTTGAAAAATTTAAATCGACTCACTTTGTGAGGATCTCTAAGCCTTGAAAACTAAGCAATATCTATCCGTGGCTTTCGGTATTGATCACTCCTTCATCCTCTCCTCCAAACCCATGGCTTTTGGTGGAAAGAGAGGACGAAGGGCATGGAAAACAGATTTCAAATGAGTGGCTTAACTAGTCCCCCAAACTTCCATGGCTTTTGGGAAGGGGTAACTAGTCTCTAGGGTGTGATCTTCCGAGGTCCCTGAATCCTGTCAAGGTAAGGAACCTCTCGGATCATGAAGCTCTTGGCGTGAGAGTCTTCAAGCATTGAGAGCTCAACACCCTAGAAGAGATAGTCATTAAAAACGCTTAGAAAACCCCAAGATCGAAACCCTTTAGACCCCTCAATCCTCTCAACCCCGAACCCAAATAAACTACTCACTACACATAAGGTAAATCAAGCAAAGCATGGAAAAGGAAACGATGAACATGAAAAGAAAACTAGATTAAGCTGAAAACGATTCGATTACAAGCTAAAGAAAACTCAAAGTTCGACAATGGTGTTCTTCTCTCAAAACCAGAGAGAAAACTTAAAAAAGATAAGGATGGAAAAGTGTGTGGGAAAAGGACGTCGCCGCCTTCCCAAAATGGCCAAAATAAGCTGATGGCCCCCCCCTCGCTAGCGGCCAAAAGTGGTCGAAATGACAGAGATCAACTCTTGGATCGAGCGGTTCTCTCGATCATCTCTGAACATCGTGTCTTCAGCTCGATCTGGGTCTCGATCATCTTCGGCGGATCGAGCGTTGCATCCGATCTCAGTATCGATCTTTGGTTGGATCGAGTGGTGTACTCGATCTGGCTCTCGCTCTGCCTGGCGTCATTTACGTCTGTACCGTTTGATCGACTGCTTCGCTCGATCCTCGTCTCGATCATTCTCCTTGGATCGCCTGGTCTTCTCGATCTTCTGGTCGATCACATCCTAGATCGACCGGCCATGCTCGATCTGCTCCTCGATCTCTGATCCTTAGTAAATATCCGAGCTTCCACGAACTGCTACAACAGCTTCAGCACGTCCACGAACTTCCACGACTCCAAAGCAGCCAGAAACAACGTAAATGTGATGCAAAATGCAAGGAACATGCGTATGCTGGTGCAAGAATGCTCTAGGACTTTAAGTGATGCAATCTAACCTAAAACGTGATGCAAATGCATGAAAAGCTAACTAATGAGTATGCAAAATGTATATAATATGCAGTAACATCAGAGAGGGTCGATTAGTCTCTCGGATCTGGCTTTCTAGGATATCTAAATCCGGTTAGGGTAAGATAGCCTTGGAATCATAGAGATTTTTTCCAAGACTCTCTAAGCCTTAAGACCCCAAGATCCTGGAAGAGAAGGAATGAAGAACAAGAAAAACACAAAACTTAAACCTCATAAACCCTTTGAATCACCTCAACCCCAAATCCCAAAAGAACTACTCGCTACTCATGAAAGAAACCGATTGAAATGCAATAAACAAAGAACTAAGCATGATTAAAGAGCGATTAAAGAAAAACTGCTTAATATTAAAGGATTCAAGTTCAAAAACTAAAAGAAAAGCTTCCATGTTCTACAATGGCGAATCGCCTAAGAAAAAGCATAAAAAGATAAGACTGAAAGTTGTTGATGAAAAGGATGGCTGCTCTTTGCCAAAAATAACCAAACCGCCAACTGGTCCCCCCTTCGCTCTGGTCCAAAGCTGAGCTGGCCGGATAAGGCTCTAGAGATCGATCTCTGGATCGAGCAGCTCACTCGATCTTCTTGCTGGATCGCCTATCTTTGCTGTTCTTCCACTCGATCTGGTTGGATGGATCGAGCACCTTCCTCGATCTTCTTCTAGATCCTTGGATGATCGAGTTGTGGTCTCGATCTGGCTCTCGTTCTGCATGGCGTCATTCACGTCCGTACTCCAGATCGATCTCCTCTCTCGATCTTGGTCTTGATCCTTCCTCTTGAATCGACTTGGGTCACTCGATCTTCTGGTTGATCTCATCTAGATCGACCGGCCTTGCTCGATCCGCTACACAATCTCGGGTCCTTTGCATTGAAGGTTGAGCTCTCCAAGTGTCCACAAGCTTCTAGCTGATCCTCCTCACGTCCACATAACCTCCATAACTCCAGAGTGCTCCAAACAACCTGATAATGGTGCAAAAGTGCAAGAAACATGCAAAATGCGAATGCAAAGGGACCTAGGACCTAAAATGCAACTAATGGAACAAACTAGCCTATAATGCAAGATGAATGCATGAAAAACTATCCTAAATGTATGCAAAATATGCAAAATATATGGTAATAACAACCACATGTATGCATTCTCCTGGGTAATCTAAATTACTCATCCCCTCCCTGTCCCTTTTTTCCCTTCTGCAGGTGAGCAAGAGCATCAGCAGTGATTGGTGCGTGATGGTGGTGATTGATTCTTTAGTTCGATCCTTGGGGAACCTAAAACACTTAGCTTTCCATTTTCAAATGATTTCAGTTCATTTTGAGACTTAAATATGGTTATTTCGAGTTTGAGTTGGTATTTGCAAGACTATTTGAGTTTATTTAATAAAGGCTATTGGTTTATGGTGATTATTGTGTGGTAACTTGGTTGGAAAGTTGAGTATATAACACATCATCTCATTTGTGGATAGACGGGTGTTACAGAGTGGCATCAGAGCCAAAGTTACCAGTCAAACCGGTTCCGACCCGGAATACGTGTTTTCAAAGGAAAAAAAAACAAAAGTTTTTAAAATGGGTTCGGGATTTTTCAAAAGTAGAACAGAACATACCTTACCGTATCACTCTGCTCTCCAAGCTCAGTAAGTTATTATTTTCGTTATCTTCAGTTTCGTCTACATCTGCTGTCTACATCTTCGTTGTATCTGCTGTATCTGCATCTGCCGTGGCTAATCAGAATCGGGTCCTACATATTCTGGTTGTATATTCTTGTGAATAGATGCCACCAAAGGGACAACGTTTGACTTTGGTTGCTGTACGTCGTGCAAGTGAGGAAGGAACCCAAACCACTTCAACAGGATGTGTGAATGGAGGCAATACCGAGTGGACTCGTGCCAGGGAGCAGGCAGAGGAAGCATGTGCTCAAGTTTTAGCCACGCAACAGGCTTTGACTGCGGAACAGGACCGTGCCGCCGCCCAAGCGCGGGAAGAGGAGGCGCGTGTGGCTGAGCAAGCGCGATTTGCAGAACAAGCACGTATTGCAGAGGAAGCTCGTGTGGCTGAGCAGGCTCGCATTGGTGAGAAAACTCGCATTGTAGAGCAGGCTCGAGTTGCAGAGATAACTGCTGAAAGAGAAGAACTACTGAGGTACTGCTAGAGATATGGGAACCCTCTTCATGGAAACCCCAAGGAGCACACGGAGGTGCTTATCTGCGCTGTGATGAGCCGCGAGTGGAGGTATGTCTACCTCCCCCCCCCCCCCCCCCCCCCCCACCACCACCTTTGTGTAACGGGCAGGACAAGGAGCCTGTACCGACCTATTGGGAGGCTATGAATCACGTTCATCTCATGAGAACTGAGATATTTGCGGGTAAGAGTAACCCCACTGCCATAGACAAATAGAAGAAGACGTTGGAGAGGAATCTTGATGGAGCAAGATGTCCGCCAGCATACCGCAATGACTTGGCCGTCAAGTACCTGAAGGGCGAGGCACTGGTATGGTGAGAAGGTTTTCTGGAGATTGTTGAGTATGAGCTCACCTTGGAAGTTTTCAAGGCAGAATTTTCCCGTAAGTACTTTCCTCGCAAGGCGATGGAAAAGATGGTGAGTGCATTCTAAGATTTACTTCAAAGAAGCAAGACTGTATGTGAGTACTGAAACAAGCAGTTTTTGGTCACTAGATCAAATTCTCTTTGCCTCTAATCAGTTGTAGAATAGAGATCAGGTATCAATCCAATTGTGGGAGATGAGATGCAAACATTGCTGTAAGCTAAGCAAGATTGGGGTTTAATTATGTGAGAACAAGTCTAACAACCTAAGAAACTATTCTTAACTTTTTCTAACACATGTCATTTAATTACTTGTTCATTTTCTTTGAAAAATCATCAGAGAGAAAATAATGGTTTTTTTAATGCTTAGATACTCAAATTAAGAATTTTAGCATTGCACATGGTCTAATGGTGCAATAAAAGAAAAGCTTAAACTAAATGCAAGTGAACAGAACTAAACAATGAACTTAAAGCAATGACTAAACAAGAACTAAGCAAGAAGTGACTAGTAAAGCAAGAACAAAGCAAGATGACTTTGAAGACAACTAATTAAAGGCAAGACTCAATGTTCTAAGCAATTGTGGGATAATGGTTCTCAAGAGTGACAAGGAGATTTCCTTTTAAGGCATTTAACAAGCATAGATCAAGCAAGCATAGATCAAGCAAGCAATTCTCAATGTTATTCTCCTAAACAAGGTATCTAAAGGGAACACTTGGCGTCAATAAGGAATTCATTTTCAACAAGATCTAAGTGTCAGACCCACTTGTGATGGCGTATCCTTCAACCATGAGCATAAAGATCCTAACCATTATATCCTAAGAGATGCACCAATCAAACAACTACTCACTCACCCAAGCAAGAATTCAGATCAACTTATCAATCTTGTGAACCAATAAGGACCTAAGTAGCTATACACCAATCAAGATTATAGATCTAAGCACAGACTTGCAACATCCTAAAAAAGATAAGCAATGAACAAGAATGAAGCAAAAGCAAGATCTTTTGAAGCATACTATCTAAATATCAAGCCAAGAATCTCAAAACCAGCATTATCCAGCCCTAAGCGAATCATCTAGCAAGGTGAACTACCACTTTGATGTCACAGAACAAAGGAAACATAGACCAAGCTAGACTATCAAGCCAAATAAGCGAACTGTACTTAGAGAAGAGATATCAAGACATCAAGTTAACCATATGCATCTATCAAACCATATTCAATCAAAAGGACCAAGCTTTATCAACATTAATCACTTTGCAAGAGAAGGAGATAAACGAGAACCATTAAACAAGCCTAATCACCCTTTAATCACATCTTAATCACCACTTTCCCTACTTAGAACCCTAAATCTAAAGAAGACTACTCACTAATCATGTTTAATCCCATTGATTTGGAGTTAAACATAACTAGGCGAGGTTAAAATGTAAAGATGATAAATCTAAGCTACCAAGATTCAAGAACAAAGAATTAAAGACAAGATTAAACCATAAAAATGCAAACTTTATTAAAGATCAAGATCCTTAAGGCAAATCGCCCTTTAAGGTTTAGGAGAGGTTTTTGATAAAAAGCTAAACTCTGATAAAACAGAACTTGATCAAGATAATGTTTTGTGGCTTCCCTTTTATAGTAGAGAGCCAAAAGAAGCAAAAACCCCCTAAAAAGATAAGATAAGGTTAACAAAAGTCAAATGGTCAACGCGAATGAGTTGCATCGAGGTCGTACGGTCGATGTTCTGCTCGATATGCGACCTCGATATATTCCGTGCAGTGTGTATCGATGTCCTTCCTCGATGCTGGTCCTCGATGCAGACCAACGGCTTGGAATCCTCGTGCTGATCATTTTCCTCTCGTCCTGCTGCTTGCATCGAGCACACTCCATGGGTGTTTTGCTCGATATGGACCAGCCTTTGCAAGAACTCCATTTCTGACATCTCCTGCCATAATGAGCTGCTTCCATCCCTTCTCCAGCTTCAAGAAACTCCAAAAGCACCTGAAAACCACCACAAACATGCACATGTATGCAATCCTAAGCTAAATGCATGCTATGTTGATTCTTAGTGCAAATGATACCTAAATGCTAAACTATAATGCAAAAACAATGGAAAAGATGCATCAAATGCAGCCTAAAATGATCTAAAATAGCAAGCTATCAACACCCCCACACTTAGCTTTTGCTTGCCCTAAAACAAACAAACACTTAACATGGTGATGAGGTTTTAAATGGGAACTCATATCTTTGGAAATGCTAACAATAAATCAAAATGAAGTACGTGTTCCTAATTCTATAGTGTACTTGATGGAAGAATACTTAAAAAACTTAGCCAATTTCATAACAAAACAAGAATAAGGATCATCACTAAGCTATCAACCTACACATGCACATCAAATCAAACAACCTTTTTAACATTCAATTATGCTCAAACCGTGAATCATGCTTATACAAATGCGAAAGTGTCACTTAGCTAAGGGACAAGGCTTAGTGGAATAAAAATGATCCTACTTCACAAACTGGTTTTGGTGTTTAAAGAGTTCTCTCAAAGAACAGGATGGTTGTGCTTTGGCAAAATGCTAAGGGTCAAAGAACAACTTCCACATACAAAAGAAGACTCCCATCTACCCAAGATCTATAAGATGTGTTCCTAAATCTAGATATGCATTGAAAGACCTTCCTATGCTACCCTTTTAAGAACTTAAACCTTTTTACAACCCAAAATTGTTTCTTCTTCAAGCACTTTGAACTTCTTCTTTTGAACTTCAAGTGGTGGCGATTTGCTTCTTTTGAGTTTGGCTCCATTATTTGGTGATACTGGTGCTTGATTCGCCTTTGGCTTTTTGATTTACTGGTTTTGCACTTCTTGCATCTTCTTATCTTCTTTGAACATGAGCCTTCTTTGTTTGAGTTTAAAATCGCTATTTCCACCATTTTGCTTGTATCACACTCATTTTTCTTTTTTGCCTTGACTTCTTTTCTTCTTTGCTTCTCTTAAAAACTAAACCCAAAATAACCCCAAACCATTCTCAAACATTCTAACCTATCTAACTCAAGAGTGAGCTAGTTCTACAATGGAAGTACTTCCCTTGTAGTTCCAGCTCAACACTTTTTGCCAAGCAGCAACCATGATGGAAGAGGCCTCACAAGTCACACACTATTAATGTCTTGGCTTGAAATAAGGTTTAGTTAAGGGTGAAGAAATCTAAATGGATCTTTTAGAGCGTGGCAAAAGAGAATCATAAGATCCAAATATTTTAAACAATCCATGACATCTATCACAAAAGCATAAGGCATGATAATTGCGAATTCAAATTAGGTCCCACTTAAACAAAGGTTGAGATCATTTCAAAGCATGCTTCAGTCTTAAAAAAAGCTCACACTAATGCAAATTCCAAAAGTGGTTCAGCTTTATTTCTACTTCAACATCAAATGCACCCAAGGGCTTCATTTTCATAAATCACTAGCATTAACAAAGATGTACTATCATAGTTCCCAATTTAAACAAGCAAGCTAGTCCTATATGAATGCATGAAGTCTAAATCCAATAAGAATGCATGAAAATCAAACTCTTTTTGTGAAGCAATTTTTGAAAAATTTTCAATTTTTTGGGTTTTTTCTATCCCTTCGATGTTATGAAATCATGATCATGGTTCCTATTCTATTATGCAAATGAAAATGCAAGCATCAGTCCATCATACACCCTCCCCCATACTTAAATTACACAGGACCTATGTAATAAAAATGCTAAGGAGAGTGTTCACAAACATCAAGCAAACAATCGCAATAATTTTAAAAAATGAGTGGTATTTACAATGGTTAGTGTGGTGTACCTTACTTCAGGTGGAAGAGTTGTGAGAGTCTAAACTCTCAATGGCATGGGAAGGTGAAGCTTCCTCCTCTGATGGAGTTTGCTGTCTAGTCCTTCTCTTCTTTCCTTTTCGCGTTGGAGCAGCTACATGAGATGAATGCCTGGCCGGTTGAGGAACTTGTGTTTTTGGCCGCTCACTGATGTGGAATGAGTGTCTCTCTTGAACTGTCCTCTCTGGTGTGTCCTCAGACATGTCTTCAGCATCAGATCCTCCTCCTTGTGGCTCTGTTTGGATTGCTTGATCAGATCTCTTGGCTGATGAAGATCCTCCCAACTTCTTCTTGAGCTTCCTCACTTTTTTCTTCAAAGAGTCAACCGATTTCTTGCTTGCTTTGACTGTCTGCAGCAAACCTCTGATGGTTTTATCCTGGAAGTTGTTCCATCTCTGAAGATGCTTAATATGCTCATGTGCAGCCTTTGAAGCTTCAGATGTGCAGATCACATCATATGGGTCAAATGCATAAGGGAGGCTATCATAGTCCTCATGTTCTTCCTCTTCCATCCATTGATGCTGAACCTCTTGTTCTTGATGCTGTGATGTTACTGCATATTGCATACATTTTGCATACATATTAGTTAGCTTTTCATACATTTACATCATGCTTTAAACTAGATTACATCACTTAGGGTCCTAGAGCATTCTCGCACCAGCATACGCATGTTCCTTGCATTTTGCATCACATTCAGGTTGTTTCTGGCCACTTTGGAGTCGTGGAGGTTCGTGGACGTGCTGAAGCTGTTGTGACAGTTCGTGGAAGGTCAGATGTTCGCTAAGGACCAGAGATCGGGGAGCAGATCGAGCATGGCAGGTCGATCTAGATGAGACTGACCAGAAGATCGAGAAGACCAGGCGATCCAAGGAAACTGATCGAGATGAAGATCAAGTGGAGCAATCGATAGAACGGTACAGACGTAAATGACGCCATGCAGAGCGAGAGCCAGATCGAGTCCACCTCTCGATCCAACCAAAGATCGATACCAAGATCGGATGAAACACTCGATCCGCCGAAGATGATCGAGACCCAGATCGAGTCAAAGACACGATGTCCGAAAATGATCGAGAGAGCCGCTCGATCCCGAAGTCGATCTCTGTCCTTTCAACCGCTTTTGGCCGCTAGCGAGGGGGGACCATCGGCTGTTTTCGCCATTTTGGGAAGGCGGCGATGACCTTTTCCCACACAACTTTTCAATCTTATCTTTTTATGCTTTTCTCTTTGGTTTTGGAGATTATCCACCATTGTCGAACTTGAAGCTTTTCTTGGTTTTGTAATCGAATCGTTAAAAGTTTAATCTAGTCCTTTTTCATGTTCATCATTTCTTTCTTCATGCTTTGCTTGATTTATCTTATGTGTAGTGAGTAGATTCATTAGGGTTCGGGGTTGAGAGGATTCAAGGGGTCAAAAAGGTATTCAATCTTGGTGTTTTCTAGGGCTTAATGGCTATCTCTTCTAGGGTGATGAGTTTCTAAAGCTTAAAGACTCTCACGCCAAGAGCTTTATGATCCGTGAGGTCTCTTACCTTGACAGGATCCAGAAACCTCTGAGGATCGCACCCTAGAGACTAGTTACCCCTTCCCAAAAGCCATAGAAGTTTGGGGGACTAGTTAAGCCATGTGTTTGAAATCTGTTTTTCCTACCCTTCAACCTCTCTTTCCACCAAAAGCCATGGGTTTGGAGGAGAGGATGAAGGAGTAATCTATACCGAAAGCCACTGATAGATCTTATTTCGTTTTCAAGGCTTAAAGATTCTCACAAAGTGAGTCGATTTAAAGTTTTCAACCCAAGTTCGGACCTTTGAAACCCCTGACCATGAATCTCAACCCTAGACCCTCTTCCTTAGCATCTTTACATCCTTTCTCGTCCTTCGTTTGATCTTTGATAGCATCCTGGTCGTTAGTTTTGTTGTTCTTACATTTTTAGACGAGATCGATCGTTGTTGCTCGATCTAGTGGTCGATCCACTAGTCGAATTTTAGTAATTCGTAGCTTTGTTCTTTAATTATTCTGTTTGTTCCTCATGGTAGTTTGATCACTCCTGGTAATAGTAAAATAGTTTTGCATTCCATTTAGCTGCTGCATCTAGTTTTTAGGGATTTTCTCAAAACCGATTTTTGTTCGCTTAGATTTGCAAAGCCCTTGCATTCTCTTTGCTCTTTCTATCATCATAGGTGTGGATTGACTCTCTCTTGCATACTGTGCTACAACCTGTCTTGCATTTGAGTTTTGATAGCCTCATTGCATACTCACCCTTGCAAAGAACCTAGTTATCAAATGGCGCCGTTGCCATCCTAGGATTGTTTAGAAAGCATAGAGATTTGGGACTTAGTAAAGACTATGCCTTTACCTTGTTTTAGTTACTAATATCTCTACTCTAAAACGTGTGTCTCTCAGGTACATGAATCTTCGTTCAAGGGGAGACAACAGTCTACTTCAACCCTTGGACAACATTCATCAGCTTGGTCATTCGCGGCAAAGAAGAGTACGAGAACAAGCCAGAGCCTTTGAGGAGATTGTTCAGCACGGTTTGGTTGACTTTGAAGCTATGGCTGAACACGAGCATCCAGAGGGACCTCTTCCAGCTCACGGGGCATTGGGAAGGGGCAATGGAAACCCCCAACACGCGGCTAGACCCCCAAGGATCATAGGAGCCGTAGATGCTCCCAATACTCATCACAATAGGTTTGGGATCACTCCTCCTCCTGTACAAAACAACAACTTCGAGATTAAGCCAGGTTTCATCTCCATGGTGCAAAACAACAAGTTCCACGGCTTAGCAATGGAAGATCCCTTGGAGCACCTTGATAATTTCGAGCAAGTATGTGGGATGATCAAGATAAACGGCATATCCGAAGATGCTTTCAAGCTGCGTCTCTTTCCCTTTTCACTCGGAGACAAAGCTAGGCATTGGGAGAAGACCCTCCCACAAGGCACCATCACCTCATGGGCCGAGTGTAAGAAGGCCTTTCTGTCAAAATTCTTCTCCAGCACCAGGACAGCATGGTTGAGAAGCGAAATCAGCGGCTTCACTCAACGAAACAACGAGACATTCAACGAGGCAATGGAACGTTTCAAAGACTACACGATCCAATGTCCTCATCATGGTTTCAGTAAGGAGACCCTACTCAGCACCATCTACCGCGGAGCTTCACCAAAGATCAGGTTGTTGCTTGACACAGCTAGCAAAGGGAACTTCCTTGGTCAAGAGGTAGAAAAGGGAATGGAGCTGATTGAAAACTTAGCATTGAGTGATGGCAACTATGCTGAAGATTATGACCGTGCACCGAGAGGATCTGAGCTAGAGTCTCACAAAAAGGAGCTGAAATCTTTGCATGAGAAGATAGATAAGCTGGTGTTAGCCAACCAGAAGCAAGTTCACTTTGTTGGTGAAGCGGATGAGAATCAAGAGGAGCTTGAGGTGAGCCAGGAAGAAGCCAATTGGGTGGCGGGACAGAACAATTACAAACCTCAAGGCTACAACTAAGGCTACAACCAGAACAACAATCTCTCCTACCGTAGTACCAACGTTGCCAACCCTAGGACCAAGTGTACCCTGCTCAACAAGCAAAACCTTTCATCCCTTATAACAAAGGTTTTCAGCCGAGTGGTGGTTTCCAAGGTTAAGGCTTAAACAACTTCCAAGCGCAACATCAAGGTAACAAGGGTTATACGCCAAACTACCCTCCGGGCTTTGCACCTCAGCAGCAACAGCCGATGTAACAACAAGTTGATCCGGTTCAGGCAATGTTTCAACAGCTGATACAAGGACAAGCCTCTACAAACCAGAAGTTCGCCGAGATGAACACTCGTCTAGACTCGTCTCTCACTGACTTCTCCACTCAGATCACCAACTTAAACAACAAGATCAAGCAGCTAGAGAAGGGGAAAGCGAGTACAAGTGGTCAGAATAGCCTACCAGGCAAGTGTAAGCAGAATCCTAAGGAATATGCCAATGCCATCACGTTAAGAAGCGGCAAAGAGCTACCACGGCCGGTGACTCCTAAGAACAACGAGGACGTTGTAATTCAAGAGGGGGAGGGTAAGCTTCCCGCTGATGATGAGATCAACTTTGACAATGTCTGGATCCAAGGGCCAAGAAAAGAAGCAAAGCAGTTGCTGAGAAGAAAGCGGAGCAAACTACTAAGGAGAAGGATACTTATGTACCTCCACCGTTTGTACATAAGCTGCCTTTTCCTGGCCGCTTCAAGAAGCAACTCATAGAGAAGCATAGAATCCTCTTTCAGAACCATCTTAAGGAGGTGGAGATCAAGCTACCTCTCGTTGACTGCCTTGCAATGATGCCTAAATGCGCCAAATTCTTCAAAGACACTCTCGTGAAGAAGAATAAGGAAAGCAAGGAGGTGCTTGTTCTAAGTGAGGAGTGTAGTGCTGTTATACATAAGGAGATAGTACTTAAGAAGTTGGGAGACCCTGGAAGCTTCACTATACCCAGTTGCCTTAGGGCCTCTCGAGTTCATTCTGTGGCAAAGAAGCTTGGCTTTACTCGTTTCAAAGACTGTAGGAACTCGTTGGTACTGGCTGATAGGAGTGTGAGGCTACCAGTGGGGCTGCTTGAAGATCTACCGGTGCGAATCAGCGGTGTGAACGTGCCTACGGACTTCGTCGTGTTGGAAATAGATGAAGAGCCTAAGGACCCACTCATCCTTGGAAGGCCATTCCTTGCAACCGTCAGGGCTATCATTGACGTCAAGAACGGGAAGATTGCCCTGCACTTGGGAAAAGATATAAGGCTGGACTTCGATATCAATGAGGTTCTGAAGAAGCCGACCATAGAAGGGCAAGCTTTTTACATTGAAACGATGGATGCCTTAGCGGATGAGTTGCTGGAAGAACTCACTCAGGAGGACCATCTGAATCTGGCACTGACAAAGGAGCTAGGAGAGTTTGGCTATGTTGATCAGAGGACCCAGAAGTACGTCAACTTGCTGGATTCTAAGAATATTGTTAAGAAGGATGAAAGCTGCTGCCTAGAGATCGACCCTGAGATCGACGCTATCACTCGATCCAGGAGTCAGATCGACAAGGCAATCGAGAACACTACTCGATCGGGTGCAGCAATCGACAGCCAGATCGAGAGGAATGATCGATCCGGAAAAATAATCGAGTCAACGATCGAGAGAGACCTTCTGATCATTTTGGGGTCTAATCAGGAGATCGACTCAGCGTCTCGATCCCTTACTCGATCCACATCAAATCGAGTAAGTGAATCGAGCGAAACTGCTCGATCTAGACGACATCGAGAGCAAGATCGACTGGAGAACTCGATTTTTCAGAAGGGATAGCGGTTGAGGAAAGCAGTCTTAAGGGCCAAGCCTCGGGTTCTAAGGAGGACTCCAAGGAGGGAAACAACAACATCAGCCACGAGGATGACTGGAACGAGCTGTTAGCCCCAAAGTTGGACCTTAAGGAGCTCCCAAAAGGGCTAAGGTATGCTTTCTTAGGGCCTAATAACACTTACCTCGTGATTGTGAATGAAAACTTATGTGATGATGAGTTGCACTCGCTCCTGATTGAGATGAGAAATTATAGGAAGGCCATTGGGTACTCTCTAAGTGACATCAAGGGCCTTTCACCAATGCTTTGCACTCACAGGATTCACTTGGATAATGAGAACGCCTCTTCTATAGAACATCAAAGGCGTTTGAATCCTAATTTGAAAGAGATTGTTAAGAAAGAGATCCTTAAGCTTTTAGAGGCTGACGTGATCTATCCCATAAGTGACAGCACGTGGGTTTCTCCTGTACACGTGGTGCCTAAGAAGAGAGGGATCACAGTCATAAGGAACGATAAAGATGAGCTTATTCCTACTAGGACCATCACTGGTCATAGGATGTGTATTGATTATAGGAAACTTAATCTTGCAACCAGGAAAGATCATTTCCCTTTGCCTTTTATTGATCAAATGCTTGAGAGACTTGCTAATCACCTTTACTACTGTTTCCTCGATGGGTATAGCGGGTTCTTTCAGATACCAATTCACCCAAATGATCAGGAGAAGACGACCTTCACATGTCCCTACGGTACCTTCGCTTATTGAAGGATGCCGTTTGGATTGTGTAATGCACCGACTACGTTTCAGCGGTGTATGATGTCGATCTTCTCCGATCTAATAGAAGAGATGGTAGAGGTGTTTATGGATGAATTCTCTGTCTATGGTGCGTCCTTTTCTGCGTGTTTGTTGAATCTTTGCAGGGTACTAAAGCGTTGTGAAGAGACAAACTTGGTGCTAAACTGGGAGAAATGCCACTTTATGGTTAAGGAAGGGATCGTGCTTGGTCATAAGATATCAGAGAAGGGCATTGAGGTTGATCAGGCTAAAGTGGAAGTCATGATGGGTCTTGAGGCGCCAGTTAACGTTAAGGGAGTCAGAAGTTTCTTGGGACACGCCGGGTTCTACAGGCGCTTCATCAAGGACTTCTCCAAGATTGCACGCCCTCTTACACGGTTGCTGTGCAAGGAAGCTGAGTTTTTGTTTGACGAGGAGTGCTTGCGAGCTTTCATGACCATCAAAGAAGCCTTTACATTAGCTCCTATAGTTCAAGCACCAGCCTGGACACTACCCTTTGAGATCATGTGCGATGCTAGTGACTACGCCGTAGGAGCCGTTCTTGGTCAGAGGAAAGACAAGAAGCTGCACGTGATTTACTATGCTTCAAGAACCTTGGATGACACGCAAACTAGGTACACTACTACAGAGAAGGAGTTGCTTGCAGTAGTGTTCGCCTTCGAGAAGTTCCGGTCATATCTTGTGGGTTCCAAAGCTATTGTCTACACAGATCACGCGGCTTTGCGATACATCTATCTGAAGAAGGACACTAAGCCTCGGCTTTTAAGGTGGATTCTCTTGCTCCAGAAGTTTGACATGGAGATTAAAGACAAGAAGGGAATAGTAAACGGAGTCGCTGACCATCTCTCACGGCTAAGGATCAACGAGTCTCTCCCCTTAGATGACTCTCTTCCAGAAGAGCAACTCATGGCGATCACCACGGCTGTTTGTGGAAAGCTAGAGGGGCAGTTTGAAGAGGTGTTGAGCTTCAAAGAGGAGGATCTTCCATGGTACGCTGATGTTGTGAACTACTTAGCGTGTGGTGAGGAGCCAACACATCTCAACAGCTATCACAAGAAGAGGTTTATGAGAGAGGCGAGTGACTACTTTTGGGACGAGCCATACTTATACAAGAGAGGAGTAGACAGTTTGTACCGGAGGTGTGTTACGAAGGAAGAGGCAAGAGACATCCTCTATCACTGTCATGGCTCTTCCTACGGAGGACACTTCACTTCATTCAAGATTGCTACAAAAGTGTTGCAAGCTGGTTTCTGGTGGCCGTCAATCTTCAAAGATGCACACGAGTTTGTGAAGAGCTGTGAGGCATGTCAACGAGCAGGGAATATCACTAAAAGGAACGAGATGCCTCAGGTTCCTATCTTCGAGGTTGACGTGTTCGACGCGTGGGGCATAGACTTCATGGGGCCATTTCCTTCTTCATATGGCAACAAGTACATCTTAGTAGCAGTGGATTATGTCTCCAAATGGGTTGAAGCTGTTGCTTCCCCTACAAACGATTCTAAGGTGGTGATCAAGCTGTTCAAGAGCATCATTTTCCCGAGGTTTGGGGTACCTAAGGTGGTTATAAGCGATGGAGGAAGCCACTTCATAAACAAAGTCTTTGAGAACCTCTTGAGAAAGTATGGCGTTAAGCATAAGGTGGCTACACCGTATCATCTTCAAACAAGCGGTCAAGTGGAAGTCTCCAACCGACAAATCAAGGCTATACTAGAGAAGACTGTCAGAGCAACAAGGAAAGACTGGGCAGTGAAGCTGGACGATGCTCTTTGGGCCTACCGTACCGCCTTCAAAACACCGATTGGTACAACCCCTTTCACTCTGCTCTATGGCAAGGGCTGTCATCTCCCAGTTGAGCTGGAACACCGTGCATTATGGGCTGTGAAGAGGCTGAACTTTGACCTCAAGACTGCTCAAGAGAGACGCCTCATCCAGCTACATGAACTGGACGAACTAAGGTTGAACGCTTATGAGAGCTCTCGGATATAAAAAGAGTGGACTAAGGACGCTCATGACAAGAAGTTGGTTGCCAAGGAGCTTAAGGAAGGAGGTTTGGTACTGCTGTATAATTCAAGACTCAAACTCTTCCCGGGAAAGCTGAAGTCAAGGTGGAGCGGGCCGTTTGTGATCCAAGAAGTGCTGCCTTATGGAGCTGTTACATTAATGGGAAAGAGTGGCAGTGCATTCACCGTCAACGGACACAGGGTAAAGCCTTACTTGGCGGACAGCTATAACAAGGAGAGTACCCCGGTGCTTCTCCAAGACCGACCATCTGCCTAAACCAAGTAAAGTCTAGCTAAAGACGTTAAAGAAAGCGCACTTGGGAGGCATTTCCATGTCTATCCTGTACATATTTCTGCTTTATTTCTCTTTCAGTTTTATGTTTTTATTTTGCAAGTGTGTAGGAGCAGGTATAAGGAGTCTAAACCCCGATCTTGAAGTCCAAAAGAGGCGATAGGGGTTAAGAAAAGGCTAGAGATCGAGTGCTAGATCGACTGATCCTGACTCGATCTTTGCTAGATCGAGTCAGTGAATCGAGAGGAGCCAGTCGATCTAGACGAGAACGAGTGATAAGATCGATCTAGACGAAAACAGATCGATCGATCCTAAATGGATCGACCAATCTAATTTCTCTCGGGAAAATCCTTTGAAAACAGATCGATCACTCGACTCGATCCATCACTCGATCTATGCCAAATCGACCCCTAAATCGAGGACGTAGCTCGATCACGAGGACTAGGCCGTGGAGCCAAAATCTCAACGATCGAGGGAACCAATCGATCCGAGACACGATTCATCATGAATCGAGTCACAAATCGAGTAACCCTCTCGATCTAAGCCATTATGGGCATGAGATCGAGTCCTAGATCGACCAAACAGACTCGATCTCATGCCGAGGTAACATTTTCTTTCCCTCCTTTATTCTTTTCCCTCCAGTTTTTAAATTCAAAACTTGGTCAAGGCAAGCATCTTTGACCATGAAAGATGTGCCTGGACCAAGACTTTGTCAGAAAACCACCTTTCCTACCCATGGTTTGTTTCTTGCTTAGCCTTTAAATATTTCAACAACTTTTGACCCTCTCATTCTTGTTTTCTCGAAAATTTTAAGCAAAGAGAGTGAGAGTTATCTGTTTTCTAAGGCTAGCAAGACTCTAATATATTTGAGTATTTGCCTTTAATCTTTCATTATTCTCTCTTCTAATCATGATAAACATCCTTTTCCTTTGTGATTTGGTGTTAAACAAGAGTATTAGTGAGTAGTTTGCTTAGAGTTTCTAGATGTGGTAGATTAGCGGAATTTATGACTTGATTAAGGCTTGTTTAGTGCTTCAGTTTATGGGTTCCTCTCTATTAATCTGTTCTTAAACTAGATTTTTCTTGATTACACTTATCTAGGTTGTTAGCTTTCTCTTATGCCCACCAAGTGTTTGAGGAAATGCTTATCTTGTTTAATAGAGGATTTGCTGGCCTTGGCTCAAGAGATTGACTGTTTGAGGAGCATCTTGACTGAAATAGAGTTGTTTATTAATGCTTGCTTAATGTTTTAGCACTAATGAAAGTTAGTTTTTGTTAAGATGTTTAGCAAAGGGCTATTTTACAAGAGATTGGATATAGCTTGCTTGATTGTGAACTCTATGTCTAGGAATCACCATTGCTAGCTTGTTTTCTTGATCAATGTTGTTTGAAACAGCCTTAGTTAGTCTATAAATTCCCCAAAGCCAATAACCACATCTAGGAACTTGCTTTTTTCTTATTTGAATTTCGGATTTGCTCTGTTTTGCTCTGTTTTGCTCGGTTTTGCTTGCTTAGTTTTGCTTAGTTTGCCTTTATCTTTACTCTCTTTGCTGCTTGATCATATTAGGGTATTAGATTGGTTGCTTATGCAACAAAAACACTTCTCTGCTTGCTTGACTTAGAGATTTTTACTCTCAACTCTTCTGCTTTCAACTAAAACCCATTTGGATTGATAAAAACCTTATGCTATACTACAACTGACTAGTACAAGCTTGGGTGATTGATTCAAGACCTCAAAAATCTTGTATCACTCCTCTCCCCCACTCTGAAGTTCAATGTCCTCATTGAGCAATGAAGGGAAATCTTCTATGAAAGCTTACTCTTCAGCTAAGAGAGTATCTTATCCAGTAGCTATGGCATTGCAGAACTCCTCAGGATTAGCTTCTAGTTTTCCAGGAAGGTTTCCTTGAGGCTTAGAGCCAGCAATGCCCTTGTTGTTCTCAAGTGTCATCACTCTTGCAGCCAACCAATCAAACTTATTAAAGATTTTCACATGGAATGAGTCCATTCTGTTATAAACCTAAAACAAACTTCTTTGTGATCTCCGTATTTGTAGCTTGTTGGCCTTGAAGGAGTTGTTGCAACATCCCTTTCATCTTAGCATCATTGGTGTTAGAGGAGCTTGCTTGTCTTTGTTAAAACCAAGAGGAGCAAACTGCCTGGTCTGAAAGTTGCTTTGGAAGTTATTCCTTGGAGCATTACTTTGGTTAAAGGGCGCAAAAGGTCTTTTCTGGTTCCCTTGAGGCTGCTGTGGATGGTAAACCTGATCTTGGGGATTAGCAACATTGTTGCTTCTGTAAGAGAGGTTGGGATTAGGCCCTGTAGTTGCCATAATTGTTGTTGTATCCTCCCTGATTTTCCACATAGTTCATCTCTTCCACCTGAAGTTCTTCCTCACTTGGCATCTCAATCATTTCACCAACAAAATTCAGCTCCTTATGCTGCACCTGAAGCAACTTGTCAAGCCTTGAGTTGAGTTCCTTCAACTCTCTTCTTGTGGACTCTAACTCCTTCTTTGTATAGCCCTCTTCTCCTCTTTGAGTTCTGTCAAAAGCATCATTGTAATTGCCATCACTTTTAGCTAAGTTTTCAACAAGCTCAAGACCTTCATCCACATCCTTAGTGAGAAAGTTCCCATTACTTGCAGTATCACGTAGCATCCTGATCTTATGGAGAGCGCCTCTGAATATTATAGACATCAATGATTCAGTTGAGAACCCATGATGTGGGCACAAAAGAGTAAAACCTTTGAATCTCTACCATGCTTCTCCAAAAGACTCATTGCTTCTTTGGAAGAACCCAAAAATTTCATTCCTTATCCTTGCAGTCCTTGATGTGCTGAAGAACTTGGCCAGGAATTCTTTTTTACACTGATCCCTGCTTGTGATACTGCCTTGGGGCAAGTTCTTCTCCCACTGGTGCGCCTTATCTACTAGAGAGAATGGGAAGAGTCTGAGTTTGAAGCTATCTTCGCTGACACCATTGATCTCAGTGAGAGAGCACAGTCTATCAAAATTGTCTAGATGGTCCAAGGGGTCCTCCAAAGGTAAGCCATGGAACTTGCTGTTCTGAACCATAGAGATCAAACCAGACTTGATTTCAAAGTTGTTGTTCTGCACTGGTGGAGGGATGATACCTATCCTGTTGTTATAGGCGTTAGGAGCATCACTAGCACCAATGGGCCTCTTAGGGCGTGCTGCATGTGCTGGTCCTCTCTGACATTGCTTACCTTGGACTCAGCAACTTCCTGAACACCCTATGGTTCTGGTGGTCCCTGAAATCGCTGATCATCTATACCATGCTCCATGTTGAGCTGATGAAACATATGTAGTCTCTCTCTTTCTCTGTTTGCTCTCAATGCTCTCTCCACTTGCACAATGTTGTCTTCAAAAGCCAGCAGGTTTTGAATTCCTCTAGAGCTCAAGTTCATGCACCTATAAGAGCAAGAGGAAACTTTCAAATCAGTAACTAAAGAGAAAATAAAAGCCTAATCTCAGGCAACCCACAAATTCCAATGCTTAAACTACACCCATATAACAACGGCGCCAATTTAATAACAGGATTCTGTTTTATTCAATTCCTAACACACTCATGTCATTTTAGTATGAAATGTGTCAATCTATCTGAGTTCATAAGACACTAATAATACAACAGTTCACTTAAGTTAAGCCAAATTCAAGAAAACATGTGTGATCAAACTAAACAAGACTAAGTACCACAAATTCAAAGCAGAAAATGAAAATAGATTAAAGCAAGGATCTAAGAAGAGGAGCTACAAGTAGAGGAGATGAACTACTTGGGTAATCAAGGTGGATACAATGTGTATGGGAACTTCAGACCCAACACAAACCTGTCCTATAGGAGCAACAATGTTGCCAATCCCCAAGATCAAGTTTACCCTCAACAGCAACCTCAAGTTAATCAGCCAAGACCTTTTGCGCCATTCAACCAAGGATATGCACCAAGGAACAACTTTCAAAGCAACTTCCAGCAAAAGCAGTTTGCTCCGCCTGGATTCTCTCAAGGACAAGCAAGCTCATGCAACACCAATGATGCTGAACTGAAAGGACTGCTGCAACAACATCTTCAAGGCCAGCAAGCTACTAATGTGGAGATCACAAAGAATTTTGTTGAGGTCTACAACAGAATGGATACCCTTCATATGGAGCTGTCAAACAAGATTGATGGGTTGGCTTCAAGAGTAAAGACACTGGAGAACAACAAGGGCATAGCTGGTCCCAAACCTCAAGGAAACCTTCCTGAAAAAACAGAAGCTAACCCTAAGGAGTTCTGCAACGCCATAGTTACTGAAGAAGAGACCTTCTCAGATGAAGAGGAAGTTGTCATGGACGAGTTCTTTTCTCTGTTCAATGAGGACACTGAACTTCAAAGCGGAGGGGGAGAGTTTGTGGCAGCTGACGCCAACCATGGAGTTGCAAAGGAAAAGTCTCTTGAAGCAACAGCAACTAAGGAAGAGGAGAAGAAGGGGCTAATTGAGGAAAGTCAAGCTGAGAAGCAACCTGGGATCTATGATCATTCTCCTTACAAGCCAGCTCTCCCCTTTTCTGGAAGGTTTAAGAAGCAACTTATGGATAAGTAAACCACTTTCTATGCCAACCAGATGAAGCTTAGAGGTCTTGATATTTGGACAGAGCTGAAGGAAGCCATTGCCAAGACTGAGGTATTAAACATCAAGAAGCTTGGAGATCCTGGATACTTCACTCTCCCTTGTGATCTCAAAGGATAAACTTTCAAGAGCTGTCTTTGTGACCTTGGACCAAGTATCAACTTTCTCCCATCCTCTACTGCTAAGACGCTTGACTACACTCAACTTCAATAGAGTAATGTGTCTCTAATCATAGCTGATGGGACAGTAAAGGCACCACTTGGAGCTCTTAAAGATGTGGCAATGATGATTGAAGGAGTGATCATCCCAACAGATTTCCTGGTCCTAGATGTTGAAGGGAAGATCAAGAACGCAATCATTCTGGGGAGGCCATTCTTAGCTTCAGTTGGTGCAGTATATGATGCAAAGGAATGCACAATAGAGCTAAGGCTGACCAAGGAGAAGGTTATGAAGTATGACTCCAAAGGGAACAAGCTGGAAGATGAGCAAGCCTTCTCAATGGAGGTCAAGAAGTTGAAGAAAGTTGGAGAGCATTGGCCAGAGTTTGATGGCTATGTAGGTGCAAGTTTTGATGGTTGCTGTCTGTCCAGGATGTTTGCTGATACCACTGAAGAGGAGGTCCTCGAAGTGGGTGTTTCTGATTGTGTGAATGAAATTATGCTGGGTAAGAAAGAAGATGGGGTTGTCTTGCAGCCCTTTTCCTCTAAGTATGGTGAGATCTACTACAAGCTAAAGGAGGGGAGCAAGCCAAAGTCCTTTGCTGTGTTGAAGATTGATGGGGTCACCAGAAAGGTCAAGGGAGGCACAGCAACACCAAGGAGTTCCAAGACTCCTGCTCCACACCTCAACTAAGGAGCTGAGGAAAGTCAAGCTAAGTGACTCTAAACAAGCGCACTTGGGAGGCAATCCCATGGTATCCTTGTATATAGCTTTGCATTTTTATGTTTTTATGTATTTGTGGGAGTTTTTGAGTGTCTCTAGTAACCAGGTTCGAGCTGAGGTAGAAGGAACCAAGCTTCAGAGAAGGAGGAGGTCGAAGAAGGGTCAATATCGACCAGCATATCGGCCATGCACTTCGATACAGCTCATATCGAGCGTGTATATCGGGCATATCTTGCTCGATACTAGTATGTTGGACTTGTATCGACATGCGTATCGGTGATGATTCTGATCGATACATCTGTGAGGATTGTTGTATCGATCTGAGTACCGATATAAGACAACCCGATACGCTTTCACGAGCAATGTATCGGGGTATAAATAGTTTGATATGCCTCAACTGGTGTTCGTATCGATCACATGTATCGATGTACCAGGTCGATATGATATCAAAAAGTGTGTTTCAAGTACAATATCGACATGACACACCGATGTGCCTTAATTGCGAGGACGAAAGGCGACTAATCGCCCTTTATTAAGACATATCAGGGTATATATCGACGTCCCACGTCGATACACCTTAAGTGACGAATGAAAACATGCTGTTCAGCATATGTCAAGGTGTATCGATGTGCATATCGACATGTTAGTCCAATATGGATTTTTTCCAAGTCATACCGAGCTACATATCGAGCTACTAGTTCGATATTGGACAGCTAAGTATGATGATCGGACTAAATATCGGCATAAGAGATGTCGATACTAAAGATCTCAAGTTGTATCGACATGCATATATGTCGATATCACGACCCAGGACAACCGATATGGGTATGCATATCGACCGGACCAAGTCGATATGATCAATATGATCACAATATCGACATGGATGGTCGATATTGGGCACGAGGTAAGCTTTCTTCAATTCAAAATTTTCCCTCCTTGGTCAAACTAGATCAAGGAATTCAAATTTGAATCCTTCCCCTTCCCAAGCACAAGTGGGACCTCTCTCTAGCACTCTTTGTTCCTTGCTCCCCACAAAAAGATTTCCCAACCATCTATATAAACTAACCCCACCCTTCTCTCTTTCTCACTTTCATTTTTCTAGTTCTCAACCACTAAATTTCGAATATTTGTGTTTTCAAAGTGCTTGAGAGAGTCAACTCACTTCAGGTATTGTCTCTTAGCTTTTAAGTGTTTCAAATTTTGCTTTATGCACTTACGCACTTGTTCTTGTTTGGTGATTGATTTCTAGTTTAATGATTCATTGCTTTTGCTTAATTCTTGCTTTTGCCTGGTGAATAGACTGTCTTTGATTCTTGAAGCATTTCAATTAATGAATACTTGCTTGTCAAATTCATCTCTTTATATTTGCATTACCATTTTAGTACATTTTGTTCGTTTCACAATGCTAGGATTCATCATTTTTGATTATTTGATAAATTTTTTTTAATGAATTCTTTGCATTCATTGCCTATTTAGTTGCTTCAGAATTGTTAGAGGTCTACTTTTTAGTAAATAAACTCCTCCTTTTGTGATTTTTAGCATCATTAGGCATTATGTTTTGTTGCTTCCATGATTCTCATTTTTCTTTTGAGAATATGTTTTAGGTACCATGGGAAGAACAACAAGGAGTAGAGCTAACAAAGAGGCTGAGAAGCAAGAGAAAGGCAAAGGAAAAGCCAAAGAAGTTGGGAGTCCTAGCGCCAAATCCCAAGGCAAAAAGAGAGCTGATGTTGGTGCTAGTGAGCAAATCCCTTAAAAGAAGAAAGGCACCACACCAGCTCAATGGCAGCTGTATGACAAGCTACAAAAGGTGGATGTGAAGCCAACTAGATACCCCCATGTGTCATCTCTAAAGGCCTTGAGACTCTATGAAGACTGATCGTCTATGCTAGAGACAATGGAGCTCACAAAGCTGGTGGGAACTCCATATTCAGCGAACAAAGACTAAGTTCATCAATTCATTGCAAGCTTTGAAGTGACATTCTATGAGCCGTGAGAGGAGACTCCTGAAGATGATGGTGATGGCTTCATCACTTTCAGAGTTTCCAAGAAGAACTATAGGATGTCTTTCGCAGCTATAGAAGATGCCTTTGGATTCTCTTATGGAAGCGCTAGAGGACAGAATCTGGGAGTTAGCAAAGAAGAGATGAGCAGCCTTTGGGAGAATGTAGCCAAGGGCTCTTTGAAGCCAAAAAGAAGCAAGGCTTCTTTGTTAAAAAATCCAACAATCAGATATGTGCACAAGGCGCTGGCGCATACACTCTTTGCTAGGAAGGAAAGTGGAGCTGTTAAGGAGGAGAATGAGAGCTGATTTATCATGATCTTATGAGTGTTTTGGACAGCACCAACCAAGGTGTGGCGCCTAGGGGAGCAGATGGAACAACTGGAATGGTCACCATCTTCATGCAGTAGCTTTTGGTCATCAAACATTGGTTAAGAACCAATGATGACAAAGCGCCAAAGCTGTATTGTGCTGGACTTATTACACAGTTGATGGAAGCTGCAGGAGTTGAGAGTGGACCACCAATAGTCAAGATCACATACTTAGACCTGCGACACTTGAAGAAAGCAAGGTTCCTTGGTGAACAAGTGGGTGAGAAGTTCATCTACAACTTCATCCAAGAAGATGGATCTGCTGCAAAGCTTCTACTCCCTAATGTGCATCTCACATCCTTCTCCAACCCCAACAGCTTTGCCTTACAAATTCCACAGCACCTTCTCTACCAAGCTGGCGCTTCATCATCTCACACTTACCAAGGCGCTAGCATCCCTCTTCCTCAAGGAGACTATCCCCTTGTGATCTTTGAAGGAGGGCAAATGGAAGAAGGAATTCAGGAAGAAGAAGACTCAGATGCTCCAAGCTACAACAGTGAGGAGTACCAATTCCAGCCCCATGATGTCTCACACCAAGGAGGACCTCTGAAGAAAGTCCATGAGCACATCAACTTCTTGCAAAGATGGAACAAATGGCAAGACAAAACCCTCAAGATGTTGGTGAAGGGCATGAAGAGCATGAAAGCTCAAATAAAGGACTTAAAGAGGAAGTCTAGTAGAACCTCTACTTCTGCTCCTCAAGAAGAGCAACAAGCTTAAAGCCAAGGAGTGGCTAGAGCTTCTAGTAGAAGGCGCTCCTTTGCTGGTTATGAGGAAGTGAGAGCTTGGGTGCCACCAAGGGGATCTTGTCAAGAAGCGCCAAGGAGGAGGAGACACCCGAGGAGAGAGAGGCCAATGAGGAGCCACAACATTGACATGGAGGACCTTTCAGACGCCTCTTACACCGCCCCCACAACCTTCTAAAGTACCAAAAACTCCTCCATTGTATATACCATTGCATTTTTTTTCTTGTAATATATTTTTGTTGCTTCTCTCTTCTACTCTTTTATTACACAAGGGATTGTGTAATTCAAGTGTGGGGTAGGGATTTAGGGTTTGACTTTGTTTATTGTTTTCTTAGTTTTTCATTTTCATCTATCTTTGAGTCTCATGCATTCATCTAAGTGCATAAAAAAACCAAAAAATCGAAAAATTTAAAAGTTTGCATCTTTTGCAAACCCAAAAGAAAAGCATGTAGTTGCATTCATTTGTTTTGGATTGAGTCTAGTATTTTTCATATAGGTTGCATTGCATTTGCATAGGGTATGATGATCATAATTCCTTGTAAAATGCTAAGTGTTTAGGACTGATTTAAATGCCTAAGTGATTAAATGTCTGATGCATCATAAGAAGTTAAAAAGTAAGGCTGAACCATACTCTTGAATGCTAAATTTGATCCTCTAGTCTCATGCTAAAATCGCTTGCTCTCTGAAAATTATCCTTATTTATTAACACCATTAATTTGAATTGTTAATTATCATGTTCTTGCATTGAAAAGTGGTTTAATGGATCACCCATATACATATTTGGACTTTCTTTCTTCCTTTTTACCTCTTTTGCTAGTCCAAATTGCTGATCCTCATCATTAAGGGACAGTTACCACACCTTAACCTTACCTTTCTTTCAAGCCCAAACACTATCTTTGTGTGTGTGAGGCCTATCTTTGAATGAACTAAGCATAAAGTGTTATGTTGGCACGACAAGGATAGGTTGCTATGTAGAACTAGCTCTTCACTTTGAGCTAGACATAGGTTTAGGATGGTAGTTATAGGTCTGGGCGGATTTGAGTGTTACAATGATCTAAAAGGGGAGAGTGAGAGAAGGAAGAAAGTAAAAAAGGGAAAGGAATGAAGACGGGAGAGCAAACAAAAGCTCAGCATGTGTGGAACAAAATAAGCCCAAAAAAGGTGGCCATTATGAAGATAGAGTCTCAGCAACAACAAAGAAGGCATCAAAGCCTAAATACATTGAAAAGATAAAGAAAGGGAGACTCCCAAATACCATGAAAGGACTCCCACAACAAAGGAGAACAAAAAAAGCCACAACATGATGAGATCAAAGAAGAAGCTTCCCTGAAAATGGCAAAGTGTGGAAAGTGTGAGAGTGTTGAGAAATGGTAGTTAGGATTGGGTCTGATTTGGGATTCCCTTTCACATTAACCGGAGGCTCTAAACTCATCATAACCTCTATCTTTGCCTTGTCAACCTCAATCCCATGCTCAGAGATCTTGTGCTCAAGTACAATGCCCTCCCTCACCATAAAGTGACACTTTTCCCAATCTCTTGAGAACCCTGCAAAGATTTGACAAACAACCACCAAAGGAAGCACCATACACAGAAAAATCATCCATGAAAACCTCTACCATTTCCTCTATAAGGTCAGAGAAAATAGACATCATACTCCTTTGAAAGGTTGCTGGTGCATTACATAACCCAAATGGCATCCTTCGATAAGCGAAGGTACCATAGGGGCATGTGAAAGTGGTTTTTTCTTGGTCATTTGGGTGAATGGGAATTTGAAAGAAACTGCTATATCCATCTAGAGAACAGTAGTATGGATGATTAGCTTATCTCTCTAGCATTTGATCAATGAAAGGAAGAGGGAAATGATCTTTCCTAGTGGCTGAGTTGGGTTTCCTATAATCAATACACATTCTATGTCCGGTTATTGTTCTTGTAGGAATTAACTCATCTTTTTTATTTTTTATAACTGTGATACCCCCTTTCTTTGGTACCACATGGACCGGAGAGACCCATGTGCTATCACTGATATGGTATATCACGTCAGCTTCTAGGAGTTTTAAGATTTCTTTCTTAACTACTTCCTTCAAATTCGGGTTCAAACGTCTTTGATGCTTAATGGAAGATGTGTTTTCATTATCTAAGTAAATCCTATGAGTACAAAGCATTGGTAAAAGGCCCTTGATGTCACTGAGAGAGTATCCAATGGCCCTTCTATACTTAGCTCCTTAAGGAGTGAGTCTAACTCATCATCACTTAGATTTTCATTCACAATGACCGGATAAGTATCATTTGGTCCCAAGAAAGCGTACCTTAGCCCATTTGGAAGCTGCTTTAGGTCCACCTTTGGGGCTAGCAGCTCACTCCAGTCCTCATGTTGGCTTGTGTTGAGGTTTCTGTCCTCATTCGCCCCTTTTGAACCCGAGTCATTAGCTCTTAAACTGCCATCTTGGACCGTTCCTACCGCACAGATCGAGTCA
The DNA here is from genome assembly GCA_911865555.2 of Thlaspi arvense. Classification (NCBI taxonomy): domain Eukaryota; kingdom Viridiplantae; phylum Streptophyta; class Magnoliopsida; order Brassicales; family Brassicaceae; genus Thlaspi; species Thlaspi arvense. Next base: position 34,851,077 of record OU466858.1, read on the forward strand.
ACCAGTCGATCGCTTCCTCGTTCTAGGCTGGATCGATTGCACTCTCTCGATTCACTTGCTCGATTGGATATGGATCGAGCAGGAGATCGATTCACGAGGTCGTTCTCTGAACAGATCGAGTTGCCTTGCTCGATAGTCTCATTGATCACTTTCCTGGATCGAGTAATATGATCGATCTCCAGGTCAATCTCTAGGTACTCACCTTTATCTTCTATCACAACCTTGTGAGAATCAAGGATGTGTACATACACCTGGGTTTGTTCACTCAGGAAACCATACTTCCCACACTTCTTAGTCAAAGCCAGCTGTAGATGATCTTCTTGTGCCAATTCCTCAAGAACCTCATCAGCCAATTTATCCAAAGTTTCAATGTAGAACGCTTGTCCACCAATCGTTGGCTTCTTGAAGACTTCATTGATCAGCTTGATTTCTTTGTCAAAGTGTAGAGAAATCTTGCCATTCTTCACGTCTATGATGGCTCCAGCAGTTGCTAGAAACGGTCATCCATTTCTAGCACTACAAAATCTGTTGGTACATTCACATTGCTAATCCTCACGGGTAAGTCTTCAAGCATGCCTACAGGGAGCCTTATACTTCGGTCAGCCAGAATGAGTGAGATTCTACACTCCTTAAACTTGGTAATTCCTAGCTTATTGGCAATGGAGTGAGGCATAAGATTAATGCTTGCACCAAGATCACATAAGCAACTTTCAAACTACAAAGGGCCTAGTGCACAAGGGATGGTAAATGACCCCGGATCTCCTAGCTTCTTTGGAGCTATCTCCTTGTGGATGATTGCACTGCATTATTGACTCAATATCAAGACCTCTTAGCTCTCTTTCTCCTTCTTAGCAAGAGTATCCTTCAAAAAGTTGGCATATTTTGGCATCAGAGCCAAGCAATCAACCAACGGCAGTTTGATCCCAACGTTCCTTATGTGCTTCTCAAACAAGGCTTTATGCTTCTCAATCAACTGCTTCTTGAAACGTCCAGGGAAGGGGAGCTTTGGTTTGTAAGGTGGAGGCACGAAAGCTTCTTTCTCTTTGCTAACTTCCTCCACTTTTTTCTCCAAAACCGCTTGCTTGCCTTTCTTTGGCCTTGCAATGTAGGCATTGTCAAACGTGATCTATTGTTCATTTGAGAGATTACTCTCCCCCTCTTGAATCAAAATGTCCTCATTGTCCTCAGGTACAGACCGTGGTGGTAGGTCTTTCCCATTTCTCAAAGTGATTACATTGGCATACTCCTTAGGGTTTGTCTCACACTTCCCGGGTAAGCTACCTTGACCGGTTGAACTGGCTTTTCCTTTCTCTAGCTGGCGAATCTTGTTTGTTCAAGTTGGTGATTTATGTAGATACCTCAGTAAGAGAAGAGTCCAGCCAATTGTTCATATCAACAAATTTCTGATTTGTAGTTGCTTGTCCTTGAAGTAATTGTTGGAACATAGCTTGAACCGGATCTTGAGGTGGAGGTTGAACTTGTTGCTTCTGAGGAACGAAACCAGGAGGTTAGCCTTTGTTCCCTTGTTGTTGCTCGACTTGGAAGTTTCCTTGTCTTTGCCCTTGGTACCCACTGTTTTATGTAAACCGACCTTTGTTGTAAGGAACAAAAGGTTTTCCTTCTTGAGGAGGGTACACTAGATCCTTAGGGTTCTCCACATTAGCACTTCGGTAAGATAGGTTATTGTTTCCTTGATACCTCTGAACATAGCCCAATTCGCTTCCTCTTGGCTCTGCTCCAGCTCATCTAGAACATCCGTAGCCTCTCCCACAAAGTGTAAATGCTTTTCATTTGCAGGTACCAACTTGTCAATCTTTTCATGAAGTGATTTCAGCTCATTATTCTGTGCCTCAAGGTCTGACCCTCTAGGTGCTCTATCATAGTCTTCACTGTAGTTTCCATCACTTAGAGCAAGGTTCTCAATAAGCTCCATTCCCGCTTCTACATATTGTCCAAGAAAGTTCCCTTTACTCGCCGTGTCTAGGAGCATTCGAATCTTGGGAAGAGCTCCTCTATAGATGGTGCTCAAGAGTGTCTCCTCAGTGAAACCATGATGAGGACATGCAATGGTGTAGTCCTTGAACCGCTCCATTGCTTCACTAAAGGTCTCATTTTTCCTTTGTGTAAGACCGCTAATCTCACTCCTTAGGCGAGCTGTTCTTGTACTTGAGAATATCCAGTTGCAATATCTCCTCAAAGTCTTGTGCTTGTTCTCTTGCCCTTCTTAACCTTGCACTTCCAAGTTGATGAATGTTGTCTAGAGGTTGTAGTAGGTTGTTGTCACCTCTAGACATCAGATTCATGTATGTGAGAAGACAAGTAGGGAGGTAGATAGATTAGTAACCAAAGTAAAAATAAAGACTTAATCTCTACTAAGCTCCAAATCCTAATACTTTCAAACTAAATCCAAGCCGGCAACGGCGCCATTCGATAACTAAGTTTTTAATGTCTAGTTTGAATCAAAGATAAAGCACAGTATAATGGTAAGTACAGTGCTTAAGGTGTCAATCCAGCTCAGGTTCTCTTGAAAGATACTAAGAATGCAATAGCTTTGTAAAGCTAAGTGAAATCCAGATTAATTGAGGAGAAAATCTGTAAAAACTAAATGCAACTACTAAATGACCACAAAAACTATTTTAAAATCCCTATTGATGGGTTAAACAAATACTAGATGACTTCTAAGAATTTAAAATGCAAAACTACTGGTTTTTAAAATTCGAAAACTAAAAGCAGACAGAAAGGAAAGTTCTAACAACCTAGGAAATGATTTCTAAGAAACTAAGACAAAAGATGCAAACTTTAGAACTAGGAAATGATTACTTTAAGGTTTAAAATCCTAAAAACAGGTTTAAGGTTGAGGATCATGTTGAAGAAGGTTCAAGATTCAAGCTTTGGGTTTTAAAAACATAGATCTACACATTTGAGTGCTATCTCTAAGCCTTGAGAAGCTAAACTAGATTTATCCATGGTGTATGGTATAAACCTTTTCCTCAACCTTTCCTCCTAACCCATGGCGTGTGGTGGAAAGAAATGGTGAAGAACATGAAGCATAAATCTCAAAAAGTGGCTTAACTAGCTCCTTAAGCATCCATGGCGTTTGGGAAAGGATGAGCTAGTCTCTTGGACTTGGGTTTAAGGGATCTCCTGAATCCTGCTAAGGTAAGGAAACCCATGAGATCAAAGAGATCTTTCTCAAGACTCTCTAGGCATTAAAACTCCCAAATCCAAGAAGAACAAAGCTTAAACCCTTAAACTCCTTAATCACCTCAACCTTAAACCTTTGGAAAACTACTCACTACACATGATTAAAACACACGAAAACATATTAAGCAGGAGAGATTAAAGGAAATACTTACGATTAAAGCAAGATTAAAGTCTACAAAATATGAAAAGCTTAAAACTTAGAACAAGGGCAACTATTCCTTCCAGAAAAGATAAAAGATAACATAGCATAAAAGAAGAGGAGACAGATCGAAATGTTTTTATCGCTCCAAAGTAGGGTAAACAAAAGTAGAAATGGTCCCCTCACTGAACTCCAAAAGTGAGCTGTCCGGATAAGGTTTAGAGATCGATCTGAGTTGTCGATCTCTTACTCGATCTTTCTCGTAGAACGTCTTATCTCGTTCGATTTTCGGGTCGATTCGGTAGGGTTGATCGAGTTCTTCCATCGATCTTCTGGTCGATCTGGCCCTCATTCTTCCCGGTTTTAGTTCCCGTGTCCGTACTCACGTTCGATCACCTTGGTCGATCTTGACCTCGATCCTCTTTCTTGAAACGACCCGAGTGTCTCGATCTTCTGGTCGATCTCGTCTAGATCGACCTGCCTAGCTTGATCTGCGCCTCGATCCTGGTTCCTTTGCTGCATGGCTGAGTCCTCCACGTATCCATAGGCTCCCTCTCGATCCTTAGCATGTCCATGCACCCTCCATAGCTCCAGTGTATCAAAAACAACCTGAATATGATGCAAGAATACAAGAAATATGCAAAATGCTAATGCAAAGTGTTCTAGGACCTAAAATGAGATAAATGGTGCAAACTAGCCTATTATGCAAGATGTATGCATGAAAACTACTCTAAATGTATGCTAAATATGTGAAATATATGAGTATATCACATGCCTAGATTTGGCCAGAATCTAAACATAAAGTCAAACTAAGCACAAAACAGCATTTTTCAAACATTTCAACCATATAATTTCTAAGATGAGCAACAATGGTGAAATGCAAATCAAAACCATAAACAAAATTGCGCAAACAACCATAATCAATCATTCTAATGCATCCTACTTCAATTTGACACATTTAAACTCAAGAAACAAGAAATCTAGCAAAGTTTACCTTATTTCTTTGACCAAAAAGATGAAGTTCTAGAGAATGCAAGAGAGAAAGAAAGGATGCTTGAAAAAGAGATGTATAGCTTGATATGGGTGTGTGTGTGGAGAGAGATAAAGATTACTAGTTTTATTGCAAGAGGATAAGGGATATCTAGAAAAATCCAAAGATAATGCAAGAAAATCTGATTTAAAATTTAAAAATATATGTAAAAGGGAAAGAAATTATTCTTTTACCAGCCATCAAGGCCCACAAAAAGGTTTTACTCGATTTATCCATGTAAAAAATTTCAAAAAATTCTTTCACGGATCATATCCAGCAAAAACACTCGATATGGTACCACGATGTGTACCATATCGGGGACGTCGGGTCCTGTGGCTCGGTGATGATGCTCTGCTGCCTCAGGGGTTCTGTGTTCTGGTCAGCTTCTCCTTCAGGGCACCTTGCATCGAGAAGTCCCAGTAGATGTTCTGCTCGATGTTGTTGCTCGGTGTAGGGAGACACTTCGGCTTGCATGATCCTCCTCGTGGGCAATGCATGGCACCAGTTGGATGCTTGTTTCTGGCTCAGCCATTGTGCATCGAGCAAACATGTTGGTGTTTTGCTCGATGTTACACCTCGATGTGGAACATCTCGTACATGGTTGCTGTTCTCCTCGGTGGTTGTCGTATCGGACGCCGTCTTGTATCGATTTGGTCAATAGCACCCATATCGAGCAGAACCTTTGATGTTCTGCTCGATGCAACTCCTCGGTGAGACTCCATCGAGCAATCTGGTCGATGTACGGGCTGTAGCTCCTCAGTGTACGGACTGGTGATTACATCGAGCAAGGCTTTTGGTGTTCTGCTCGTTGCTACACGTCGATGTTATCCCCATCGTGCAATCTGCTCGGTGTACGGACTGCTCCTTCCCCGAGATAAGCTGTATCGAGCAGCAATGATTAATATTAGAGGTTTTCACTCTTTCTCAATCACCCCAGTATATGAATCACTTGTAGTATAGCATAGGGTTTTATGTCAATCCAAAAGGGTTTTGTTGAAAGCAAAAGAGTTGTGAACAGAAATCCTTAAGTCAAGCAAGCAAAGAAGGTTTTTGTTTCCTAAGCAGCTAAACTAGCAACCTAAAATGATCATTCACCAAAGAGAACTCAAAGGAGACAGTTCAGTAATGATCAAAGAAGTAAAACAGAGCAAATAAACAGAGTACTAAAGCAAATTCGAAATTCAATAAAAGAGAAAGCAAGTTCCTAGATGTGGTTATTGACTTTGGGGAATTCAGAGACTAACTAAGGTTGTTTCAAACAGCATTGATCAAGCAAACATGCTAGCAATGGTGGTTCCTAGATATAGAGTTCACAAACAAGCAAGCTAAGTCCAATCTCTTGTAAAATAGCCCTTTGCTAAACACCATAATAAGAACTAACTCTCATTAGTGCTAAAACATTCAGCAAGCAATAACAATCAACTCTATTCATGTCAAAAGGCTCCTCAAACAGTCAATCTCTTGAGCCAAGGCCAGCAAATCCTCTATCAAACATGATCAGCATTTCATCAAACACTTGGTGGGCATAAGAGAAAGCTCAAATCCTAGATAAGTGTGATCAAGACAAATCTAGCTTAAAAACTGATTAATAGAGAGGAGGCCATGTAATTAAACACTAAACAAACCTTAATCAATCCATAAATCCTCTTAATCTACCACATCTAAGAACCCTAAGCAAACTACTCACTAATACTCATATTTAACACCAAATCACAAGAGGAAAAGATGCTAATCATGATTAAAAGAGATATTAGAGAAAGATTAAAGGCAAATACAAACTTATATTAAATAAAGCAAGAAATTTGTCGTACAAACTCAGAAAAATAACTCAAGAACAGTGTTATGACATGACTTATCGAAAATCCCAGAAAAAGGGGTATATATACATAAAAGAAGGAAGCCCTAAAGTAATGGCAAAAGTGTAATAAAAGACAGGCTCGGACTGGGTTTCTATCGGTCAGTTGTGACCGATAGGGTGATCGATAGGGATACTATCGGTATAGAAGATGACCGATAGGGTGACCAAAATATAAACGGTGCACTTCTATCAGTCACTTCTCTGACCGGTAGGTCTGGTCGATAGCCCTTCTATCGGTTACTCCTTGACCGATAGGCCTTGTGTCTTGATCGATAGGCTGTGCAGAGAAAGTCTGCCTTGGTCCCTTTTGCTCCTCTTAGACCAGCTAGTTTCCTGGATCATCCTCAAAGCTTCTCCATGATCCTTATAGCTCCATAGATACATAAAAACATCCATAATGCATAGAAAATGCAAACTATATCCTAAATCCAACCTAAGTCTAAAAGGAGAAGAAAATGGGACAAAAGATAAGGAAAATATGCAAAAGAGAACCAAAACATTCACTAAATGCAACCTCAAATGGTGTAAATACAAGAGATATCAACACCCCCACACTTGCCTTTTGCTTGTCCTCAAGCAAATAAGAACTAATGGGAGAGTGAGGTTTGAAGGTGGGCTTTCAAATCCAAAAGTGCAAAGGTAAAGAGATGGTATCAATGCTTAAGTGCCTAGTTGTGGGATGCGAACATAATCAGCTATACTTTAAAGAGCCTAGCCATGCTCATCATGTTTCAAAATGATCTCAAATCTCAACTCAGGCAAATGCTCAAATCAATCAACTCTTTAACATTCAATTAAGCTTAAAACCATGAATCATTCTTATGCAAATCAAGTGAAGACATTTGGTTCAAAGGGTAAGGTCATGAGATAAAAATGATCTCATTCAAGCCAAGGGTTCTCAAACATAAGGGATCATTCAATGAAATGATTTTATCTTAGGCAAAATGCTAAAGGTAAAAGCACACTTATGCATGCAATTCAAAGCTCCCTTCTACCCAAAGATGAATCCTAAACACTACTAAACCCCAAAGTGAACCCCTACGTCTACCCTTTTCCTAAACTCTACCCTTTACTCTTCTTCATGGCAGGGGAAACTTCTTCTTTTTGCTTGTGTGGTTTCTTCTTTTTGGTTGGGACTTGCTCTTCTTTGTTGCTTTGGCACATTCTTCACCTTTGCGGGATTGCTTTGGGTCTGATTTCTTCTTTGGATTGACCCTTCAAAATCTTTAGGTTGCTGGCGCCATTCTTTCCAAACACTTAGAGCTTTTACTTCCCTTTACTTAACCACAATGCTAAACTGTTTCCCCTTTTCTACCATTTCAAACTCTTTCCTTTTTCTTTCAAGACTTATAAACATGAAGTTCAGACCACTTAACTCTACCCTTTTAACCCAAAATTTTAACCTAGAATCAAGCTCAAGATGCAATATGGGTCCTTGGCTCATATGGTGAACCCCTTGGTTGTGCCCATGTTCCCCATTGATCACTTGGCTGTGCATGGAAGGAATGTCTTCCTTGGGGATTCCTAACAGCTTCCTCTTCTTCAGTTGGATCAGCTTGTGGCATTGGCTCTTTATGGTTAGAGGTATACTCATGAGTGTGGCTCTGATGGGAAGCTTCTCCTGAGGTAGCTTTGTTCTTCTTGAACTTCCCTTTAACCATCTTCACCAACTTCTTAATGGCTTTGTCTTGCAACTTACACCATTTCTGAAGGGTGTTGATATGCTCATGAGCAGACTTCATAGAGCTCTCTTGGCTTGGGCATTCATAAGGTTTGAAGTGGAAATGCTTTGAGCTGTAGTTCATCACCTCATCTTCATCAAGCTCTTCTTCTTCCTCTTGGGTTTCTCCTTTGCCTTCAGCGCCAGCAGTAGCATCTTCATGGACTTCTTCGGCACCTTCTTCTCTAACTTCTTCTTCAACCCCTTCTGGTTCTGCTTCCCCACTAGCTTCTTCTCTCTCTTCTGGAACAGGGCCTCCATGGTAAAGCTGACTCTCATCCTTGATGAAACCAATGTTGCCCCTGATGGTGAAGGATGTTTGCTGTGGATTTGGGAGGAGAATTCTCGCTGGTGTTCTGAAGTCCTTGATGAAGTTGTAGACATGCCTGTCATTGATGCTCTTCTCAAGGAAGTGGCTCTTCCTAAGATAGTCTATGTCAATCCATAATGGCTCCAAAACATCATCTTCATGTCCCTCAAGGTCTACACCACTGACCATGAGAATAGCAGTCACAACCCCTCCAGTGTGGATCTATAGGTTCTTCTCCTTCTTTACTTTACTTAAAACCCAGCTCTTGCAGGAATAGAGCTGCTCCATCAGCATGGTTACATAACATGGGTATCCTTTCGGCGGCTGTAGAGGAATTCCATCTTCGCTGTTACCCACAAGTTCATACACCCCTTGGTATATCAAGTCTCTCTCCTTTCCTGTGAGGTATGTTGTTTCCTTCCTTGCATAGAGTATGTTTGCAAGTGCCTTGTGAGTATATCTCACAGCAGGATGACCCAGGTGCTGATTTCTTGTGGTTCCAGCATTGAATGGCCCAGCTCCAATCTCGCACCATAGTATGGCGTGTTGCTTCAGGGAGATATCAAACCTGTTCCACTTGTGGGCATAAGACCTTAGACCAAGAGCAGCACCCTTGCCCTTATCTCTTCTAGCTATTGGAGAAGTGGGCGCCTCCTCTTGTGGTGCCTTTCCTTTGCTTCCAGCTGCAGTTCTTAATTTACCCATGGTACCTACAAAAACAAAGCTTGATGGTACTATAATTAAAAGAATAAAAGTTTGAGAAACCAATAACTGAAAGCTTTAGAAGAAATTTCTCTAAGCTAAAAGAAGTTTAACTAGTCACTAAACAAGATTTAACTTTCAAAAAGCAGAAAGAATTCACAAGCTAACAGTTCAAATATGCTAGATTTCATAAATGAAAATCAAACATTTTTGCATGTGAACCTAGCCTGGTGGCTCTAAGCAAAAGAGAAAATGATTATGCAAAGGGATATTAAACAAGCAAGAACAGAGATTTAAGAACAGTAAACAATGTTTTAATAATCAACTTGCTATCTTAAACATATCCACCATGCAAAACCAAAGCACAACATCTTAAACTAAACAAATTCTGTTCTTAAAACCATAGAAATGATAACTTTAAACACATGCATTCATTAAGAACAAAAGATGAACGGTTGAGAAAGCAAACCTTAGTGAAACTTCTGAGCACATAGAAAGGATATATAAAAGAGTGAGAGAGCTAAAAATTTCGGACTTTGGTGAGAGAAGTAGTAAAATGAAGTGTGAAGAGAATAGAAGAGATTGTTGGTTCTTAAAGAGGGGAGTTGGGAACCAAAGGAATCAAAAGTGTGTGGGGGACAAAAAGAAAAGTGTTCAGGAGTTCTGCAAAATGTCAGGAAGGAGCCAAAATTTGAATTTAAACCTCTTTGGCTCCAAGCCAAAGGAGGGAAAATTTTTCGAAAAATGAAGCACTTACCTTGCGGGGCTATCGGTCACATTGTGACCGATAGGATTGACCGATAGGGTGCCTATCGATCACAAGTGATCGATAGCATTGACCGATCGCTTCCTGTAAATCCTATCGGTCTCCAGCTTGATCGATACACTGACTGAAATACATCCGATTGCTTTGAATCGGTCACTCTCTATACCGATAGAGTGACCGAAATACAACTGATGCATTTCCATCGGTCAGTATCTGATCGATAGCTAGACCGATAGAATTCTCACATAGCAGACTCCTTTCCCTATCGATCACAAGTGACCTATAGGTTGACTGGTGCATTCTGGCTCTACTACTATCGATCACAAGCTTACCGATAGCATGACCGATAGGGTCTGTATTGGTCTTGTCTTGACCGATACTGTGATCAATAATAGCCAAAATGCACCTCATCATTGTCCATTAGACACGTTTTCAATCCCTAAACTGAATTCCTGCTTATATACACATTAACTAAACATAAAAATAAACTATAAAGCATAATATATACAAAGGATACCATGGGACTACCTCCCAAGTGTGCTTGTTTAAATTCATTAAGCTTGATTTTGCTTACCTCACTAGTGGAGGTGATGAGAAGGAGTCTTGGAACTCCTTGGTGTTGCAGTGTCCACTTTGATCTTTCTGGTGACTCCATCAACCTTCAACACAGCAAATGGCTTTGGCTTGTTCCTCCCTTTCATCTTGTAGTGGACTTCACCATTCTTAGAAACAAAGGGCTTCAAGGCAACCCCATCTTCTTTATTACCCAACATAATTTCATTCATGCAATCAGAAACACCCACTTTAAGGACCTCCTCTTCAGTGGTATCAGCGAAAAAACTTGGTTAAGCAGCAGCCATCAAAACTTGCACCAACATAGCCTTCAAACTTTGGCCAATGCTTCTCAACTTTCTTCAACATCTTGATCTCTATTGAGAAAGTCTGCTCATTCTCTAGCTTATTTCCTTTGGAGTCAAACCTCAGGACTTTCTCTTTGGTCAGTCTTGGCTCTATTGTGCACTCCTTGGCATCAAACATTGCTCCAGCTGAAGCTAAGAAAGGCCTCCCTAGAATGATGGCGTTTTTGATCTTTCCTTCAACATCTAGGACCAAGAAATCTGTTGGTATGATCTTGTTCGTTAGTTCAACATGTACTGAGTCTATTTTGTTATGAACCTCAAAAAACCTCTTACTCAATTCCAAGTTGTTGGTAGTCTGATTCTGAAGCAACTGTTGAACCATTTTCTTGAGCTCAGGATCTTGAGAGCTGGAAGAAGCTTGTGCTGGAGCTTGTGCACTGAATCCTGGTGGATGATAAGGCGCTCTTGGCTGGAAGTTGTTGTTTCTCTGCTGAAAACCTTGATTGTTGTAGGGAACAAAATGTCTTGGAGCAGCTTGCTGTTGTTGTTGTGGTGGGTACACTTGATCTTGTGGATTTGCAACATTGTAGCTTCTGTATGACAAGTTGGGATTGGGTCTGTAGTTCTCATATCCATTTTATCCACCTTGATTTCCCAAGTATTTCATCTCTTCCACTTGGCATGTCTCTTGATCATCAAGCTGAACCATATCACCAACAAAGTGAACTTCTTTCTTCTCCCTTAGCAGCATATCCAACTTCTCATATAAGGCCTTTATCTCTTTCCTGCTAGAATCCAGTTCATCTTTAGCACTTCTTGGAGCTCTGTCATATTCTTCATTGTAGTTTCCATCAGTCTGAGCTAGATTCTCAACAAGCTCCAATCCTTCATCTATATCCTTTGACAAGAAGTTCCCATTTGATGCAGTGTCCAGAAGCATTCTTATCTTTGGCAAAGCTCCTCTGTGGAAAGTAGAGAGTAGAGAAGCCTGTGAGAAGCCATGGTGAGGGCAATGTGGTGTGTAGCCCTTGAATTTTTCCCAAGATTCACCAAAGCTTTCATTGTTCCTCTGTGCAAACACTGAAATCTCATTCCTGATTCTTGCAGTTCTTGAAGTTGAGAAGAACTTTGCTAAGAAGTCCCTCTTGCACTCATCCCAACTAGTAATGCTTCCTTGGGGCAAGTTCTTCTCCCATTGGTGTGCTTTGTCTCCAAGAGAAAAAGGAAGCAACCTCAGCTTGAAGCCATCTTCACTCACTCCATTGATCTTTGTTAGTGAGCATAGCCTATCAAATTTATTCAAACGATCTAGAGGGTCTTCAAGTGGCAAACCATGGAACTTACTGCTCTGAACCATTGAAATCAATCCAGACATGATTTCAAAGTTGTTTTTTTGCACTGCTGGTGGAATGATGCCAGTTCTGTTATTGTAGGCATTTGGTGCATCACCAGCGCCAATGGGTCTTGCTGCTCTTAGAGCTTGTGCAGCGCCTCTTGGTCTTTACTCACCTTGTAAGCCCTGAACACCTCGCTGTCCTTGTATACCCTGAGCGCCAGCACCTCCTTTAGGACCCTGAAATCTGATATCATCCATAACAGGTTCCTGATTGTTCATCCCAAGTCTCTACAAGTGTTGCTGCCTTTCTTGCTGTCTTCTTGCTCTCTAACCTCTGTCCAAGTGATTGATGTTGTCTATGAAGTCTACAAGATTGCTTGAACCTCTAGATCTCAAGTTCATACACCTGAAAAACAGCAATGATAGTCAAAGGAGATTAGTAACCAAAAACTAAAGAAACTTGATCTTTAGACTCTACAAACTCTAATGATTCAAACAGAAAACCCAATTGGCAACAGCGCCAAATTGATACTAGAGGTTTTCACTCTTTCTCAATCACCCCAGTATATGAATCAGTTGTAGTATAGCATAGGGTTTTTTGTCAATCCAAAAAGGTTTTGTTGAAAGCAAAAGAGTTGTGAGCAGAAATCCTTAAGTCAAGCAAGCAAAGAAGGTTTTTGTTGCCTAAGCAGCTAAACTAGCAACCTAAAATGATCAATCACCAAAGAGAACTCAAAAGAGACAGTTCAGTAATGATCAAAGAAGTAAAACAGAGCAAATAAACAAAGTACTAAAGCAAATTCGAAATTCAATAAAAGAGAAAACAAGTTCCTAGATGTGGTTATTGACTTTGGGGAATTCAGAGACTCACTAAGGTTGTTTCAAACAGCAGTGATCAAGCAAACAAGCTAGCAATGGTGGTTCCTAGACATAGAGTTCACAAACAAGCAAGCTAAGTCCAATCTCTTGTAAAATAGCCCTTTGCTAAACACCTTAACAAGAACTAACTCTCATTAGTGCTAAAACATTCAGCAAGCATAACAATCAACTCTATTCATGTCAAAATGCTCCTCAAACAGTCAATCTCTTGAGCCAAGGCCAGCAAATCCTCTATCAAACAAGATCAGCATTTCATCAAACACTTGGTGGGCATAAGAAAAAGCTCAAATCCTAGAAAAGTGTGATCAATACAAATCTAGCTTAAAAACATATTAATGAAGAGGAACCCATGTAATTAAACACTAAACAAACCTTAATCAATCCCTAAATCCCCTTAATCTACCACATCTAAGAACCCTAAGCAAACTACTCACTAATAGTCATGTTTAACAACAAATCACAAGAGGAAAAGATGCTAATCATGATAAAAAAGAGAGATTAGAGAAAGATTAAAACCAAATACAAACTTATATTAAATAAGGCAAGAAATTTGTCTTACAAACTCAGAAAAATACCTCAAGAACAGTGTTATGACATGACTTGTCGGAAATCCCAGAAAAAAGGTATTTATACATAAAAGAAGGAAGCTCTTAAGTAATGGCAAAAGTGTAAAAAAAGACAGGCTCGAACAGGGTTCCTATCGGTCAGTTGTGACCAATAGGGTGATCGATAGGGATCCTATCGGTCTAGAAGATGACCGATAGGGTGACCGAAATATAAACGCTGCACTTCTAAAGATCGCTTCTCTGACCGCTAGGTCTTGATCGATAGGCTCTGCAGAGATCATCTGCCTTGGTCCTTTTTGCTCCTCCTGGCCCAATGATATACTCATATATTTCGCATATTTAGCATACATTTAGAGTAGTTCTCATGCATACAGCTTTCATAATAGGCTAGTTTGCATCATTTATCTCATTTTAGGACCTAGAACACTTTGCATTAGCATTTTGCATATTTCTTGAATTCTTGCATCATATTCAGGTTGTTTTGGATACACTGGACCTGTGTATGGTGTGTGGATATGCTAAGGATCGAAAGGGAGACTATGGATACTTGGAAGAACTCAGCCGTACTCGAGGGGAAGATCGAGCTAGGCAGGTCGATCTAGACAAGATCGACCAGAAGATCGAGACACTCGGGTCGTTTCAAGGAAGAAGATCGAGGTCAAGATCGACCAAGGTGATCGAACGTGAGTACGCACGGAAACTAAGCCCGAGAAGAACGAGAACCAGATCGAGGTCACGACTCGATCGTCCGAGGATCGACCAGAAGATCGATAGAAGCGCTCGATCCTCCCGACTAAATCGACCCGACGATTGAGCAAAAGAAGACGTTATATACGGAAGATCGAGTTAGAGATCGACGACTCAGATCGATCTCTAACCTTATCCGGACAGCTCAAGTTTTGGATTTTAGTGATGGGACCATCTCCCTTTTGTTTACCCTATTTTTGGGAGGAATAAGAACCATTCGTATTGTCTCCCTCTTCTTTATCTTTCTTTTAAGCAAAAAATGCCATTGTTAGTTTTTTAAGCTTTTTCATATTTTGTAAAACCTTAATCTTGCTTTTAATCTTAAGTATTTCTCTTAATCTTTCTTGTTTAGTAGATAAATCATGTTTATCCTTTCTCCTTTTGCATTTTCATATGTTCTAATCATGAGTAGTGAGTAATCCACCTAGGGTTTAAGGTTGGAGTGATTAAGAGGGTTCTAAGGGTTTAAGCTTGGGTCTTTTCTTGCACTTAACTTGATCTCTTCTTGGATTTGGGAGTTTTAATGCCTAGAGACTCTTGAGAAAGTTCTCTTTGATCTCAGGGATTTCCTTATCTTAGCAGACTTAGGAGATCCCTTAAATCCAAATCCAAGAGACTAGCTCATCCATTCCCAAACGCCATGGATGCTTATGGAGCTAGTTAGGCCATTTTTTTAGATGTATTCTTCAAGTTCTTCATCCTTTCTTTCCACCACACACCATGGGTTAGGAGGAAAGGTTGAGGAAAGGATTTATTCCAAACATCATGGATAGATCTAGCTTTAGCTTCTCAAGGCCTAGAGATAGCACTAAAATGTGTAGATCTGTGTTTTCAAAACCCCAAATTTGAATCTTGAACCTCCTTAAGCGTGATCCTCAAACTTGAATCTACTTTTAGCCATTTATAACTTAAAGTCATCATTTCCTAGTTCTAAAGTTTGAGTCTTTTGTCTTAAAAATCATTTCCTAGGTTGTTAGAACTTTCCCTTTTTATCTGCTTTTAGTTTTTGAATTTTAAAAACCAGTAGATTTTCATTTAAATTCTTAGAGGTCATCTAGTATTTGTTCAACCCATCAGTGGGGATTTTAAAATAGTTTTTCTGGTCATTTAGTAGCTGCAATTAGTTTTTACAGATTTTCTCCCGAAATTATCCGAATTTTACTTAGATTTACAAAGCTCTTGTATTCTTGGTATCTTTCATCAACCTGATTTGGATTGACACCTCAAGTACTACATGACAAAACTGTGCTTTAGGTTTGATCAGACTAGTTGTTAAAAAACCTTGTTATCAAATGGCGCCGTTGCCAACTTGGGTTTAGTTTGAAAGTATTAGGATTTGGAGCTTAGTAGAGACTAAGTCTTTATTTTTACTTTGGCTACTAATCTATCTACCTTCCTACTTGTATTCTCAGGTACATGAATCTGAGGTCTAGAGGTGACAGCAACCTATTACAACCTATTACAACCTCTAGACAACATTCATCAACTTGGAAATGCAAGGTCAAGAAGGGCAAGAGAACAAGCACAAGACTTTGAGGAGATAGTGCAACCGGGTATTGTTGATTTTGAGGGTATGGCTGAGCAAGACCAAGCTGAGGCTCTACATCACCATGCTGCTGCTGGTAGGGGTAAAGGAAACCCCAACCACGTCCCAAGGCTACCAAGGATCATCGGTGCGGGTGATGCCAAACACTCATCACAATCGTTTTGGCATCACTTCACCACCGGTGCAAAACAACAATTTCGAGATCAAGCCAGGCTTTTTCTCAATTGTTCAGAACCACAAGTTCCCTGGACCTTCTATGGAGGATCCTTTGGAGCACTTGGACTACTTTGAGCAAGTGTGCGGCATGATCAAGATCAATGGGAACTCGGAGGATAGTTTCAAGCTTAGGCTTTTCCCTTTTTCACTTGGGGATAAAGCAAGGCATTGGGAGAAGACCTTACCTCTAGGAACTATAGCCTCATGGCCTGATTGCAAGAAGGCATTTCTGGACCACAAGTTCCCTGGACCTTCTATGGAGGATCCTTTGGAGCACTTGGACTACTTTGAGCAAGTGTGCGGCATGATCGAGATCAATGGGAACTCGGAGGATAGTTTCAAGCTTAGGCTTTTCCCTTTTTCACTTGGGGATAAAGCAAGGCATTGGGAGAAGACCTTACCTCAAGGAACTATAGCCTCATGGCCTGATTGCAAGAAGGCATTTCTGTCTAAGTTCTTCTCAAGTACAAGGACAGCTCGCCTAAGGAGAGAGATTAGCGGTTTTACACAAAGGCAAAATGAGACCCTTAGTGAAGCAATGGAGCGGTTCAAGGACTACACCATTGCCTGTCCTAATCATGGTTTCACTGAGGAGACACTCTTGAGCACCATCCATAGAGGAGCTCTTCCCAAAATTCGAATGCTTCTAGACACGGATAGTAAAGAGAATTTTCTTGGCCAAGATGTACAAGAGGGAATGGAGCTTATTGAGAAGCTTGCTTTGAGTGATGGCAACTACACTGAAGACTATGATAGAGCACCTAGAGGGTCTGACCTTGAGGCACACAAGAAGGAGCTGAAATCACTCCATGAAAAGATTGACAAGTTGGTACTTGCAAATCAAAAGCATGTACACTTTGTGGGAGAGGCTACGGATGTTCTAGATGAGTTGGAGCAGAGCCAAGGGGAAGCGAATTGGGTAGGAGGCCAAGACTATACTAAGCCACAGGGCTATGTTCAAAGGTATCAAGGCAACAACAACCTATCTTACCGAAGTACCAATGTGGAAAACCCCAAGGATCAAGTATACCCTCCACAACAAGGAAAATCTTTTGTTCCTTCCAACAAAGGTGGTTTACACAAAACAGTGGGTACCAAGGGCAAAGACAAGGAAACTTCCAAAGCCAGCAACAGAAAGGGAACAAAAGCTACCCTCCTGTGTTTACTCCTGGTTTCGTGCCACAGCAGCAACAAGTTCAACCTCCACCTCAAAATCCGGTACAAGCTATGTTCCAACAATTACTTCAAGGACAAGCATCTACAAATCAAAAATTTGTTGATATGAACAATAGGCTGGACTCTTCTCTTACTGAGGTATCTACACAAATCACCAACATGAACAACAAGATTCGCCAGCTAGAGAAAGGAAAGGCCAGTTAAAGCGGTCAAGGTAGCTTACCTCGAAAGTGTGAGACAAACCCTAAGGAGTATGCAAATGCGATCACTTTGAGGAGTGGGATGGAGCTACCACCACGGTCCAAACCTGAGTACAATGATGACATTGTGATTCAAGAGGGGGAGAGTAATCTCTCAAATGATCCAGAGATCACGTTTGACAATGTCTACATTGCAAGGCCAAAGAAAGGCAAGGAAGCGGTTTTAGAGAAAAAAGTGGAGGAAGTTAGCAAAGAGAAAGAAGTTTTCGTGCCTCCACCTTACAAACCAAAGCTCCCCTTTCCTAGACGTTTCAAGAAGCAATTGGTTGAGAAGCATAGAGCCCTGTTTGAGAAGCACTTGAAGCACGTTGAGATAAAACTGCCGTTGCTTGACTGTTTGGCTATGGTGCCAAAATACGCCAAGGTTTTGAAAGACACTCTTGCTAAGAAAGATAAAGAGAGTGAAGAGGTCTTGGTATTGAGTCAAGAATGCAGTGTGATCATTCACAAGGAGATAGCCCCAAATAAGCTAGGATATCCGGGGTCATTCACTATCCCTTGTGCACTAGGCCCTTTGAAGTTTGAAAGTTGCTTATATGATCTTAGGGCAAGCATTAACCTTATGCCTCACTCCATCGCCAAAAAAGCCAGGCTTTACCAAGTTTAAGGAGTGCAGAATCTCACTCATTCTGGCTGATCAAAGTATAAGGCTCCCTCTAGGCATGCTTGAAGACTTACCCGTGAGGATTAGCAACTTGAATGTGCCAATAGATTTTGTAGTTCTAGAAATGGATGAGGAACCAAGAGATCCACTAATCCTTGGTAGACCCTTTCTAGCTACTGCTGGGGCCATCATAGACGTGAAGAATGGCAAGATTTCTCTGCACTTGGGCAAAGACATCAAGCTGAACTTTGACATCAACGAAATCTTGAAGAAGCCAACGATTGATGGACAAGTGTTCTACATAGAAGCTTTGGATGCATTGGCTGATGAGTTGCTTGAGGAATTGGGACAAGAGGATCATCTACAGCTGGCTTTGACAAAGGAGTGTGGGGAGTATGGTTTCTTGAGTGAACAGACCCAGGAATATGTACGAATCCTTGATTCTCGCAAGGTTGTGAAAGAAGATGAAGGCCAGTGCCTAGAGATCGACCTGGAGATCGATCAGATTTCTCGATCCAGGAAAGAGATCGATGAAACGATCAATCCAGACAACTCGATCTGTTCAGAGAACGACCTCATGAATCGATCTCCTGCTCGATCCATATCCAATCGAGCTAGTGAATCGAGGGAGTACACTCAATCCAGCCTAAATCTAGGGAGCGATCGGCTGACTGGCTCGATCTCTGCGGTAGGAACGGTCCAAGACGGTAGCTTAAGAGCTCATGACTCGGGTTCAAAAGGGGCGAATGAGGACAGCAACCTTAACAGAAGCCAAGAGGAGGACTGGAGTGAGCTGCTAGCCCCAAAGGTGGACTTAAAGCAATTTCCAAATGGGCTAAGGTACGCTTTCTTAGGACCAAATGATACATATCCGGTCATTGTGAATGAAGATCTAAATGATGATGAGTTAGACTCACTTCTTAGGGAGCTGAGAAAGTATAGAAAGGCCATTGGGTACTCTCTCAGTGACATCAAGGGCCTTTCACCAATGCTTTGTACTCATAGGATTCATTTAGACAATGAAAACACATCTTTCATAGAGCATCAAAGACGTTTGAACCCGAATTTGAAAGAAGTAGTTAATAACGAAATCTTAAAACTCTTAGAGGCTGACGTGATATACCCTATCAGTGATAGCCCATGGGTCTCTCAAGTCCATTTGGTGCCAAAAAAAGGGGTATCACAGTTATAAAAAATGAAAAAGAAGAGTTAATTCCTACTAGGACAATAACCGGACATAAAATGTTTATTGACTATAGGAAACTCAACACAGCCACTACGAAAGATCATTTCCCTCTTCCCTTCATTGACCAAATGCTAGAGAGATTAGCCAATCACCCATACTACTGTTTTCTAGATGGCTATAGCGGTTTCTTTCAAATCCCCATTCACCTTAATGACCAAGAGAAAACCACTTATCACATGCCCTTATGGTACCTTTGCATATCGAAGGATGCCATTTGGGTTATGTAATGCACCAGCAACCTTCCAAAGGTGTATGATGTCTATTTTCTCCGACCTTATAGAGGAAATGGTAGAGGTTTTCATGGATGATTTTTTTGTGTATGGTGCTTCGTTTGGTGGTTGTTTGTCAAATCTTTGCAGGCTTCTCAAGAGATGTGAGGAGACAAACTTGGTGCTAAATTGGGAAAAGTGTCACTTTATGGTGAGAAAAGGCATTGTGCGTGGGCACAAAATTTCTGAGCGTGGGATTGAGGTTGACAAGGCCAAGATAGAGGTTATGGCGAGTTTAGAGCCTCTGGTTAACGTGAAAGGGATTAGGAGTTTCTTGGGGCATGCGGGCTTCTACAGGAGGTTTATCAAGGATTTCTCCAAGATAGCACGTCCTCTTACAAGGCTACTGTGCAAGGAAACCGAGTTCATCTTTGATGAAGAATGCCTACAAGCCTTTAAGACCATCAAAGAAGCCTTGGTCACCGCGCCAATAGTTCAAGCTCCGGATTGGAATTTTCCCTTCGAGATTATGTGCGACGCAAGTGAGTACGCCGTGGGTGCTGTCTTGGGTTAGAGGAAGGACAAAAAGATGCATGTGATCTACAATGCAAGCCGTACTTTGGATGATACACAAGTGAAGTATGACACCACCGAGAAAGAGCTTCTAGCCGTGGTCTTTGCTTTTGAGAAGCTTAGGTCTTACTTGGTGGTATCTAAGGTCATTGTGTATACTGACCATGCTGCCTTGAGATACATATATTCCAAGAAAGACACCAAACCGAGACTCTTAAGATGGATCCTTCTCTTGCAAGAGTTTGACATGGAGATCAAGGACAAGAAGGGTATAGAGAACGGTGTAGCGTATCATCTTTCAAGGATGAGGGTGGATGATGTCTTGCCTTTGGATGACTCACTCCCTGAAGAGCAGCTTAGGATGGTTAACACCGTGGTATGTGCAAAGCTAGAGGAGAAGCTTGAAGAAGTCTTGAGCCTAAAAGAAGAAGATCTACCATGGTACGCGGATATTGTTAACTATTTGGCTTGTGTAGAAGAGCCTACTCACTTGGACCATTACCATAGGAAGAAATTAATGAGGGACATCTCTCACTACTTTTGGGATGATCCTTATCTATACAAGAGGTGTGTGGACAGCCTATACCGAAGATGTGTAACAAGAGAAGAAGCAAGAGACATTCTTCTCCATTGCCACGGTATGACTTATGGTCGCCACTTCGCATCATTCAAGACAGCTACAAAGGGTCTCTAGGCTGGGTTTTGGTGGCCTACACTCTTCAAGGATGCACATGAGTTTATAAAATCATGTGAATCTTGCCAAAGGGCCGGGAATATAACCAAGAGGAATGAGAAGCCGCAAGTACCTATCTTTGAGGTGGAAGTCTTAGATGCTGATAACGAAATTTTTATCTAGGGTGAGCAAATGCAACAGGAGGTTATCAAAACTAAAGCAGCACACAGTCGTAGTATAGCATGCAAGAGGAATCAATCCAACCTAGGAGCTAGAAAGTGCAATGAGAATGCAAGGATCGAGTAAAGCTAGGCAAATAGTGAACGGTATTGTAAAAAACCTAAAAACTAAATGCAATGACTAAATGCAAGGAAACAATATTTTAAAAATACCCGGAACGAGTAAACTACCACGACGAACCAACAGGATGATTAAAATGCAAGGCTATGAATTACTAAAATTCGACTAGTGGATCGATCACAGGATCGATCACTAGATCGAGCAACAACGATCGATCTCGTCTAAATATTTAACAGAAACGACTCTAATGACCAGGATGCGAACAAATAGCAAGCGAATGACTGACAGAGATGTCAGAATACTAAGAAAGAGGGTCTAGGGTCAAGATTCACGTTCAGGGGTTTCAAAGGTTCAAGCTTGGTTTGAAAACTCTAGATCTACTCACTTTG
The DNA here is from genome assembly GCA_911865555.2 of Thlaspi arvense. Lineage (NCBI taxonomy): Eukaryota > Viridiplantae > Streptophyta > Magnoliopsida > Brassicales > Brassicaceae > Thlaspi > Thlaspi arvense. Next base: position 34,872,386 of record OU466858.1, read on the forward strand.
TGAGGTCCTCTAAGCCTTGAAAACAACGAGATCCATCCATGGCGTGTGGTATGGATCACTCCTTCATTCTCTCCTCCAGACCCATGGCGTTTGGCGTAAGAAGAGATTGAAGGGCAAGGAAATCATATTTCAAACACGCGGCTTAACTAGTCCCCTAAACTACCATGACGTTTGGGAAAGGATAACTAGTCTCTAGGATGCGATTTTCAAAGATCTCTGGATCCTGTCAAGGTAAGAGCTCTCTCTGATCATAAAGATCTTGGCGTGAGACTCTTTAAGTCTTAAGAACTAGACATCCTAGAAGAAAAAGCCATTAAGAACAAGAAAACACCAAACTTGAAAACCTTTTCGACCCCTTTGAATCCTCTCAACCCCAAAACCGATTAAACTACTCACTAAACATTAAGTAAACCAAGAAAAGCATGAAAAATGAAACGATAAACATGAAAAACGATTACTTAAAGCTTAAACGATTCAAAGATTCAAGAACAAAGCTCAAAGTCTAACAATGGCGGAATCGCCTTCGAATAGATGGAAAATGATAAAGTGAAAACGTGTGTGGGAAAGCATGATCACGGCCTTCCCAAAATAGGCCAAACAGCTCGATGGTCCCCCCCTCGCTAGTGGCCAAAAACGGTTAAAGCACTGAGATCGACCTCGAGATCGAGCATCTCGCACGATCATCTTCGGACATCGTGACTTCGGCTCGATCTGTGTCTCGATCTTCTTCGGTGGATCGAGTGCTTCGTTCGATCTTGGAATCGATCTTTGGGGGATCGATTGGTTGACTCGATCCGACTCTCGATCTGCATGGCGTCATTTACGTCTGTACTCCTTGATCGGTCGCTTCACTCGATCTCCGTCTCGATCAGTTCCCTTGGATCGGCTGGACTTCTCGATCTTCTGGTCGATCTCATCTAGATCGACCGGCCATGCTCAATCCTCCTATCGATCTCTGGTCCTTCGAAAGCATTCCTGAATCGTCCAAGTCCCACAAACTTCCTCACGAACCTCAGCATGTCCACGAACCCTCCAAGACTCCAAAGTAGCTGAAAACAACCTGAATTCGATGCAAAATGCAAGAAATATGCATATGCTGGAGCAAGAACACTCTAGGACCTAAAGTGATGCAAACTATCCTAAAATGCAATGTATATGCGTGAGAAACTAACTTATATGTATGCAAAATGCATGGAATATGCAGCTATATCAGACGCTTGGGGAATTGATTTTATGGGTCCATTTCCATCATCACAGGGCAACAAGTACATCCTAGTGGCAGTAGACTATGTGTCTAAGTGGGTGGAAGCCATAGCCTCACCAACTAATGATTCAAGGGTGGTAGTCAAGCTTTTCAAGACAATCATTTTTCCAAGGTTTGGAGTTCCTAAGGTGGTAATTAGTGATGGAGGCAGCCACTTCATCAACAAGATTTTTGAGGGTCTTTTGAAAAAGCATGGAGTTAAACACAAGGTGGCCATGCCTTATCACCCTCAAACCAGTGGCCAAGTGGAGGTTTCAAATAGGCAAAACAAGACCATCATAGAGAGAACCGCGGGAGTGCCTAGGAAATATTGGGCAAGCAAGCTTGATGACACTCTTTGGGATTATAGGACAGCTTTCAAGACTCCCATTGGTACCACGCCTTTCAACCTCCTCTATGGTAAATCTTGTCACCTCCCCGTGGAGTTAGAGCGCAAAGCTCTTTGGGCTGTGAAGCAAGTGAATCACACTCTCAAGACAGCATAAGAGAGAAGACTAGTGCAACTTCATGAGCTTGATGAATTGAAGTTGTATGCTTAAGAAAGCGCCAAGATCTACAAAGAGAGGACCAAAACCGTTCATGACAAGAAGCTGGTGCTTAAGGAGCTCAAAGAGGGAAGCCTGGTTCTGCTCTACAACTCACGTTTGAAGTTGTTTCTCGGGAAGCTCAAGTCTAGATGGTGTGGTCCGTTAGAGATAAAAGAGGTGCTGCCATATGGTGCAGTGACTTTGATTGGCAAGGGTGGAGAGAGTTTCACAGTGAATGGGCATAGAGTCAAGCCCTACATGGCAAGTGATTGCAGCAATGAGAGCACCACGTTACTTCTCCAAGATCCCCCTCTAGCCTAACCAAGTAAAGTCAAGCTTAGAGACTTAAAACAAGCGCACTTGGGAGGCTATTCCACGACTATCGTTGTACATATTTTTGATTTATTTCTGTTTCAATTTTATGCTTTTTAGTTTAAGTGTGTAGGTACAAGGAGATGGGAACCAGAGATCATGATCTTGGATTCAACAAAGCAAGGAAAGGAGAAGCAGAGGCAAACGATCGAGTGAAAGATCGACCTGTCATGGCTTGATCTTTACTAGATCGAGCTAGTAAATCCAGTGAAGTCACTCGATCTAGAAGAGATCGAGTAGGCAAGCGAGTGAATCAGTCGATTACGAGAGGATGACCCACCCATGCGTTTAGCTTGAAATCCAAACGGGGTGTGGATCGACTGATCTCACCCGATCCTCGAACTAAGATCGATGGCAGGATCGATCAGCTCACTCGATCTCCGCCAAAACGACCTCACAATCGATCAGGGAGCTTGATTTAAGGAGCATGGCCACAACCACGTGGAATCTTGAAACGAGGAGGAGACTCGATCTAAGGCTCGATTCAAATCAGATCTAGCCTCCAATCGAGCAAGCCTCTCGATCACAGAAAAATGGGTATGAGATCGAGGTCAAGATCGACCGGTTTGACTCGATCTCATGCCAAGGTTGGTTCAAATTTTCCCCCTTCTTTCTCCTTCCCTCTCATTTTGAATTTGAATTTCGGTCAAGGCAAGCATCTTTGACTACGAAAAACGTGCCTTGACCACATAATTCAAAAACCCTTGCATGCATAAGTCCAAAAGATTTTTCTTTTTAAAACCTTTCATACACACTCTCTCTTCATTGCATACAAACTGTTTTTTTTTAGAAAGATAAAGAGAGAGAGTTTGAGTTCGGTTTTGAAAGACAAAGAGCAACTCATAATCATCGCATTTCAAAGGTATTTTCGAATTTCTTGAATTGCATATTTGAGTTTTTAAGAAAATTCCCTTTTTGTTGAAATGGTTGAATGATATTTGCTAGGGATATTTAAAATATCTAAGTATTAGGTAAATTTTCTTGATTTAGTCTTATCTCAAGAGATTTTCCTCTTCTATTTATTGATATATTTTAGAATATCCCCAAAAATTTAGGACTTATATTTAGAGATTTTCTCTCTTTGCCATATCTTTCTCTCTTAATCGTCACCTATCCTCAATTTCTCTTTGAGAACTTGTGTTTCAGGTACCATGGCACCCAAGAAGAGAAGCAGAGATTTGGCAACTCAAGAGGAAACACAGCAAGTGGTTGAAGAAAGGGTCAAGTGGAGTAAAGAAGCGAGGAAAACAAAGAAGAGGCTTGAGAGGTTGTGGTTTGAGCCTACAAAGTTTGCAAGTAGGGGTCTCTTGGGAAGGCTAGGGTTGTTGGAGGAGTTTGATGAGTTGCTCAGGGGCATGGGCCTTGCTTGCCTATCACAGATGGATTTCCCAACTTACCCCGAGGCCACGCTTGATTTCCTCTCGACCTTGGACTTCTCATATGAAGATCCAAGTAACCAAACTCCATTCAAGGGTCATGTCACGTTCAAGATCAGAAGACAAGCCTACCACCTCTCCATCCCTGAGCTATGCCAAGCTTACAGTCTCAATGCTGCAGCCACGCTTGTGGAGTTCCCACGGTTCAAATCCGTGAATGCTCTATGGGACTTGGTTAGAGATGGGGACTACAAGGCCAATACCGCCAAGATCAAGAAGGTGTGAAATCCTGTGCTAAGGTACACCCTCAAGCTGCTGGCCAACACATTCCGTGGAAGATCCACAACCGCAACAGTGACCAAGTACGAGTTATGCTTCCTTTTCCATGGGGTTAAGAAGATTGTATGCGATGGTGAGGAGAATGATAACCCAATGGAGGATGATCTTGGGGAAGACGTCAACTACGACTGCATCCTGGCTTCTTCCTTGGTCAAATACAAGGCTTGGACAATAAGATGTAAGGCAAGCTCTGCACTCTTAGGAGGTTTCCTCACGCCATTGTTCATACAAGCGGGAGTGCCCCTTGCAGATTTTGAGCCTTTTGTGGAGCGTGGGTACATGGATGAAATCTACATGAGCCACACAGATTCCTTGGGACCTACTCCAGCTCCAGGCTATTATGCGTACTTGTTCTACAACCATAACCATGAGAAGAAAGTCTGCATTCTGCCCAATCACGGATGAAACGCACCTACAAAGCATCGGCACGATAGAGTTCTTACCAAGTGATGAAGAGTGCTTTGCACATTTTGGAATCACAGCAGCCCCTCCTCAGCTCACTCGTTCACCCTCAGAATCCCCTCCTACGGATGCTGAGATGCCTCCACGCTTTGATCTCCCCAAGCTGGACTATGAGCCACAGACAAAGGCTGAGAAATTCCTTGCCTCGGTTGTTGAGATTCAACATAAGGTTAACAAGTGGCAAGGCAAGATGATCAAGAAGCTAGCAAAGAAGATCAAAAGTCCTTCAACAATGAAGCTCATATGAGATGACTTTGAGTGATGAGGTTGAGCAAATGGGCGAAACGATGAGGAGAAACTGGACGTCTTTCTCTACACGGGGCACAAGCAGGAGCAAGGATAAGGGGATACTTCACGACACTCCAAGAAAGAGCAGGAGGACCGGGCCAACCTCAAGCTCCAGCCATGCCTAGCTCCGAGGTACCAAAACTCAACCCTTTGTATTTATCATGCATTTTAATATTTGCTTTGTGGATTTTGATCTCCTCTTGAATTAGTTTGACACCGAGACGTTGTCATTCAAGTTTGGGGGAGAATATGTGCTTTGACATGTTTCTATTTGGATCTTATTTTGTGTTCACATCCTTGAGTCTTCATGCATCCATCTAAGTGAATAGAAAAATACAAAAAAATAAGAAATTTTTTTAAAATTAAAAACAAAAAATCATATAGCTTGCATTTGTATTGTCAAATATTTTAGGATTGAGTCTAGAATTTTTATCATTTAGGTTGCTTGCATTTGGATAGGGGGAAACGATATAAAATATTTCCTTGCAAAGTGTTTTAAGCTCATCAATTGGTTCAGGGCCCTAATTAATAGTTCTTTGATGCTTTATACAATCTTTGAAAGTAAGTTCTAACCATATTTGAACTATTTGACTTGATTTTCTTGTCTTGAGACCGAAACAAACTTGAATTGAATCCTTTCCTATCAAGTGAAACCTTAACATGAATTTTGAATTATCATACTTGTTCATTTGAAAAGGAATACATGGATCACATACGCATATTTAGGCTTTCTTATTCCCTTCACCACTTTTTTGTAAGCCTAAATAGACCTCCTCACCTTAACCCTTACCCTCCTTTCAAGCCAAATTTCGTGTGTGACATTGTGAGGCCTTAAATTTTCGGTTGAACTTGGCATAAAGTGTTAAGTTTAGGGCGACATGATTAGGGTCTCATATTAATGCTAGCTTTGCATATTGAAGCTAGTTTTAGGCTTAAGGTTAGGGTGGGAATTCACGGGTGTTGTTGAAAATGCTTACTTGTTTCCGGTTTGAAAAGAAGTTGGTGTTTGGAGTTTGAATAAAAAGGGATACATAGTTTTAAGTGGGTGGTATTGAATTGTAAAACCTCTAGTTGTAAAAAAAATGAGATAGCTCTCAAAAAGAAAAAAAAGAAAAAAGAGAGAGAGAAAAAAAACATATATAAGAAGAGAGCTATCAAAAGAAAAGAAAAGAGCTAAAAATATATTTATGGCCACACCACTAGCTATAAAGGTTGAAGATGTTTTCCTAGGATGAATTTGAATGGTGGTGTTTATATGGGTTATGCTTGGCATCTTGCCTTGTTTGATTTGGGTAGCCTTTAGAGAGTGAGTGAGCTTGAAAAAGAAAATAAATGAGAGAGGGATTAGGATCATTGTTAGTATATTTGGGTACATGAGAGTCTAGTCATGTATGCATACATTGTCTTTTACCTTTAGCATTATGCATAAGTTCAATCCCTTTTGAGATAAACCATTGCTTGGAGTATCCACATGAATGAGATCATTTTTATCTCATAACCTTTTCCCTAGCCAAATGTATTCGGTTTTAAATGCATAAGTGTGGTTCGCGGTTTGAACTTAAATGAATGTTAAAGGTTAGGATTCTTGGATTGTTTAGAATGGGCGAGTCATGATTTGAGATTCAATATGTGATGAATATGGCTATGTTCTTTGGAGTAGAAGTTTGTGTACTGCATCCTAGAATTGAGAACTAGGACCATTGAATTGATTCATTTGAAAAACGCTTTTGGAAATTTAAGCTCCCATTTTTAAACCTCTCTTCCTAGCTTGAGTTTTGTTTGCTTGAGGGCAAGCAAAAGGAAAGTTTGAGGGAGTTGATATACTCATATATTTCGTATATTTAGCATACATTTAGAGTAGTTCTCATGCATACATCTTTCATAATAGGCTAGTTTGCACCATTTATCTCATTTTAGGTCCTAGAACACTTTGCATTAGCATTTTGCATATTTCTTGCATTCTATCATATTCAGGTTGTTTAGGATACACTGGAGCTATGGAGGGTGCGTGGATGTGCTAAGGATCGAAAGGGAGCCTATGGATACTTGGAAGAACTCAGCCGTGCAGCAAAGGAACCGAGATCGAGGGCGAGATCAAGCTAGGCAGGTCGATCTAGACGAGATCGACCAGAAGATCGAGACACTCGGGTCATTTCTAGGAAGAAGATCGAGGTCAAGATCGAACGTGAGTACGGACACGAAAACTAAGCCTGGGAAGAACGAGAGCCAGATCGAGGTCACGACTCGATCATCTCAGGATCGACCAGAAGATCGATAGAAGCGCTCGATCATACCGACTGAATCGACCCGACGATCGAGCTAAAGAAGACGTTCTATGCGGAAGATCAAGTTAGAGGTCGACGACTCAGGTCGATCTCTAACCTTATCCGGACAGCTCACGTTTTAGATTTTAGTGAGGGGACCATCTCCCTTTTGTTTACCCTATTTTTGGGAGGAATAAGAACCATTTGTATTGTCTCCCTCTTCTTTATCTTTCTTTTAAGCAAAAACCGTCATTGTTAGTTTTTTAAGCTTTTTCATATTTTGTAAAACCATAATCTTGCTTTTAATCTTAAGTATTTCTCTTAATCATTCTTGTGTAGTAGTTAAATCATGTTTATCCTTTCTCCCTTTGCATTTTCATATGTTCTAAACATGAGTAGTGAGTAATCCACCTAGGATTTAAGGTTGGGGTGATTAAGAGGGTTCTAAAGGTTTAAGCTTGGGTCTTTTCTTGCACTTAACTTAATCTCCTCTTGGATTTGGGGTTTTAATGGCTAGAGACTCTTGAGAAAGATCTCTTTGATCTCAGAGATTTCCTTATCTTAGTAGACTTAGGAGATCCCGTAAATCAAAATCCAAGAGACTAGCTGATACTAGGTATTTTGCAAGCAAGGTGATGCATCAAATCCCAAACCACAACAATAATGTAGTATAGCAGTAAGGGTATCAATCCAACCTAGGAAGCAGGAAGAACACTAAGAATGCAAATGTTCAGCAAATCGAAGCAGATCGGGAAAATGATTGGTAAAATCGACTAAAACTAAATGCAATGACCAAATGAAATGCAAAACTATTTTAAAATCCCTGGAAGAGGTTTAACTAACACTGAAAGAAAAAGAGCAACAAAAGAGCAAAAGTACTAAGAACTAAAAATTGAGCACTGAATTGACCACTGGATCGAGCACATAATCGAGTAAAACTGACCGATTTAACAACTTTAAGCAAAACGACTTCTAATGAACAAGAATGCAACTTTATGACAAGCGAATGATGAACAGAGGTTTTAAAATGCTAAAAGAGGGTTTAGGGTCGAGTGTTTAAAAGTTTAAGCTTTGGTTTGAAAACATATAGATCTACTCATTCATGAGCTTTCCCTAAGCCTTGAAAACAAAACAGGAACCATCCATGGCGTTTGGTATGATTCACTTCCTCAATCTCTTCTCCAAACCCATGGCGTTTGGTGGAAAAAGAAATCAAAGAGCAAGAAAAACAGATTTCAATCATTGGCCTAACTAACCTCCTCTACAACCATGGCGTTTGGGAGAGGGTCGATTAGTCTCTAGGATCTGGCTTTCTAGGATATCTGAATCCGGTCTGGGCAAGATAGCCTTGGAATCATAGAGATCTTTTCCATGACTCTCTAAGCTTTAAGACCCCAAGATCCTAGAAGAGAAGGAATGAAGAACAAGAAAAACACTAAACTTAAACCTCTTAAACCCTTTGAATCACCTCAACCCCAAATCCCAATAAGAACTACTCGCTACTCATGAAAGAAACCGAACGAAATGCAATAAACAAAGAACTAAGCATGATTAACGAACGATTAAAAGAAAACTGCTTAATATTAAAACGATCCAAGTTCAAAATCAAAAGAAAAGCTTCGATGTTCTACAATTGCGAATCGCCTAAGAAAAAGCATAAAAAGATAAGACTGAAAATTGTTGATGAAAAGGATGGCTGCTCTTTGCCAAAAAAAACCAAACCGCCAACTGGTCCCCCCTTCGCTACGGTCCAAAGCTGAGCTGGCCGGATAAGGCTCCAGAGATCGACCTTGAGATCGATCAGTACATTCGATCGTCTTCAGGAATCGCCTTCTGCTGCTCGATCTGCATGTCGATCTCGTTGGATGGATCGAGTACTTCATCCGATCTTCTACTCGATCTTTGGATGATTGAGTCATTTACGTCTGTACTCCAGATCGATCTCCTCTCTCGATCTTGGTCTCGATCTTTCCTCTTGAATCGACTTGGGTCACTCGATCTTCTGGTCGATCTCATCTAGATCGACCTGCCTTGCTCAAGCCGCTACACGATCTCGGGTCCTTCGCATGCAAGGTTGAGCTCTCCAAGTGTCCACAAGCTTCTAGCTGATCCTCCTCACGTCCGCATAACCTCCACAACTCCAAAGTGCTCCAAACAACCTGATAATGATGCAAAAGTGCAAGAAATATGCAAAATGCGAATGCAAAGGGACCTAGGACCTAAAATGCAACAAATGGAACAAACTAGCCTATAATGCAAGATCAATGCATGAAAAACTATCCTAAATGCATGCAAAATATGCAAAATATATGGCAAAATCAACTCCCCAAAACTTGCCTTTTGCTCGCCCTCAAGCAAACAAAATTCAGGAAAGTAAGTGAGGTTTGAAAGCGGAAGCTCAAAACGAAATATGTCAATGAAAAAACCGATTCAACGCCCAAGTTATAAGTTCTAAGATGCAAAGAGGTAGTTCTAATTTGAAAGCTTTAGCCATACTCATCAAAGCAAGCAATGAACTCTAGCTTAGTCTACACAAGCGTTCAAATCAACCAACTCCTTAACATTCATTAAGCGATAACCAATGGATCAAGTTTGTGCACATCAAGCGAAAGCATTTGGTCGAAGGGATAAGGTCATGAGATGAAAATGATATCATTTCAAAGAGGGCTTTTAAAAATTCAGGGGATCACTCAATGAAAGAATCCTATCTTCGGCAAAATGCTAAAGGTAAAGGCACACTTATGCATGCAAGTTAAATCTCCCTTCTACCCTTTACCCAAGAAGATCCTAACAACTTCTAAAACCCAAAGTTAACCCCCTAAATCTACCCTTTCCCAAAGCTCTTGATCATCTTCATTCTTCACAATGGGGGAAACTGCTTTTTGCTTTGCCGTGTGGTTGACTTCTTCTTTTTGAACCTTGCTCTTCATTGTTGAATGTTTGGCACAGCTTTCTTCACCTTTGGTGGATGGCTCGGTCTGATTTTTCTTCTTTTTGAATGACCTTTTAAGCCTTGTTGCTGCTGACGCCTTTCTAATAAACCAGTAAGAGCATTCTTTTCCATTTTACTTAACCACAATTTACTTGTTCCCCCTTTGCTACTAATCCCATTCTTTTCCTTCTTTTGTAAAGATGTAAATATAAAGCACTTAAACCACTTAACAACCCTTTCCCCAAACTCCTAACCTAGTACCAAGCTCAAAATGCAAGCTGGTGTCTACAAGGGAGCTTCTCCTTGCCAGCCCTATTCCTAACAGTTTTTGCTAAGATAGGATTGAAAATAATGCAATGAAACGCCTCACTACTCACGCAAAAGTGTTTAGGTTGGAAAGAAGGTTTGGTTTAAGGCGTGGTTAACTGTCACATTATGATGAGGATCAACTACTTGGATTCACAAGAGTGGTAAGAAAGGAAGAAGATAATCCAAGTATGTATATGGGTAAGCCATGCAATCGGTCTTAATACACAAACAAGATAATTAAATGTCAAGATAAAGGTTCTACTAAGAAGGAGTTGGCATTAAATCAAAGCGAGTTTCAACATAAGAATAGAGTATCAAATACAAGTAATCAAAGTATGGTGCTGCCTTAACTTCAAACTCACTAGATGCAATCAAACAACAAATAACTTAGGCATTGAAAATAATTCAAACATTGACAACTTAACAAGTGTTTATAATTCACTCCCTATGCAAATGATTTTAAAAATTCTAGACTCAATCCTAAAATATTCTATAATGCGAGTGCAACTACATGAATTTTTTTTGAAAATTTTTAAAAGTTTTATCATTTTTTTGTTCTTTTCTATGCCTTATGATGCAATGCAAGATTCAAGGGATGATAACAGAAAATAAGATCAAAGAAAACATGTCAAACACACCACACACTCCCCCAAACTTGAATGACACCGTCTCGGTGGCAAACAAAGCTAAAGAGCAGTCAAAACACAAACAAAAATCAAAATATACATGGTATATACAAGGGTTTGGTTGTTGGTACCTCAGAGCTAGGGTCGTCTAGAGCTTGAGGTGATAACTACTTTCTTTGCAAGGGTGAGGATGCAATGAGGCTATCAAACTCAAATGCAAGACTTAGGTTGTAGTACAGTATGCAAGTGAGAGTCAATCCATTTCTAGGAGCTAGGAAGATCAAAGAGAATGCAGGAGCAGTGTAAAGCTAAGCGAATAACAGGCGATATTGTGAAAATCCTAAAAACTATATGCAACGACCGAATGGAATGCAAAACTATTTTAAAATTACCAAGAGTGATTGAAATACTACGAGGAACAAACAGAAAAATTAAAATGCAAGGCCATGATTTAACAAAAATCGACTAGTGGATCGACTACAGGATCGACCACTAGAGCGAGCAGTTTGGATCGATCTCGTCTAAAAATGCAAGTATGAAGAAACTAATGACCTCGATGCGGCGAATATCAAGCGAATGACTAACGAAGATGTAAGAATGCTAAGAAAGAAAGGTCTAGGGTTGAGATTCATGGTCCGGGGTTTCAAGGGTCCAAGTTGGCATTGAAAACTTTAAATCGACTCACTTTGTGAGATTACCTAAGCCTTGAAAACGAAAACAAGATCCATCCGTGGCTTTCGGTATGGATCACTCCTTCATCCTCTCCTCCAAACCCATGGCTTTTGGTGGAAAGAGAGGTTGAAGGGCAGTGAACTCAGATTTCAAACACACGGCCTAACTAGTCCCCTAAACTTCCATGGCTTTTGGGAAAGGGTAACTAGTCTCTATGATGTGATTTTCAGAGATCGCTGGATCCTGTCAAGGTAAGAGACCTCTCTGATCATAAAGATCTTGGCGTGAGAGTCTTTAAGCCTTAGGGACTCAACATCCTAGAAGAGGAAGCCATTAAGGACAAGAAAACTACCAACTTGAAAACCCCTTAGACCCTGTGAATCCTCTCAACCCCGAGACCCAAATGAAACTACTCGCTACACATGAGAATAACCGACATAAACATGAAAGATGAAGCGATGAACATGAAAACGATTACTTAAAACTTAAACGATTCGAAATATTCAAGAACAAAGCTCAAAGTCTAACAATGGCGGAGAGTCTCCAAAACCAGAGAGAAAAAGCACAAAAAGATAAGAATGAAAAAGTGGCTGCCGAAAAAAAAGATCGCCGCCTTCCCAAAATGGTGAAAACAGCTCGATGGTCCCCCCCTCGCTAGCGGCCAAAAACGGTTGAAAGGACAGAGATCGACTTCGGGATCGAGCGGCTCTCTCGATCACTTTCAGACATCGTGTCTTCTACTCGATCTAGGTCTCGATCTTCTTCGGCGGATCGAGTGTAGCATCCGATCTTGGTGTCGATCTTCAGTCAGATCGAGTGGTGGACTCGATCCGGCCCTCGCTCTGCATGGCGTCATTTACATCCGTACCATTTGATTGTTTGCTCCACTCGATCTTTGTCTCGATCATTTCCCTTGGATCGCCTGGGCTTCTCGATCTTCTGGTCGTTCTCTTCTAGATCGACCTGCCATGCTCGATCTGCTCCCCGATCTCTGGTCCTTATCAAACATCCGATGTTCCACGAACCGCCACAACAGCTTCAGCACGTCCACGAACCTCCACGACTCCAAAGTACCAAGAAATAACCTGAATGTGATGCAAAATGCAAGGAACATGCGTATGCTGGTGCGAGAATGCTCTAGGACTCTAAGTGATGCAATCTAGTCTAAAGTGTGATGTAAATGCATGAAAAGCTAACTAATATGTATGCAAAATACATGCAATATGCAGTATTATCAACTCCCCCAAACTTACTTCTTGCTTGCCCTCAAGCAACAGAAAATAAGATAGGAAGAGAGGTTTTAGAAAAGACAGGGGTTTAAGCTTCTTGCAAAGGTGCCTTTCAAATGAATCAATCTCAATTTCCTAGTTACTAGTTCTAAAATGCAATGCGCACACTCATACTCCAAAGAACTTAGCCATACTCATCACACAAAGAAATTCAGATCATGACTCTCATATTCCAAACAATTCAAGAATCCTAACCTTTAACATTCAATTAATGATCAAACCGTGAATCACACTTATGCACTTAGAACAGAATACATTTGGCTAAGGACAAGGTTATGAGACAAAGATGATCTCATTCAAGTGGGTAATTCAAACAATGCGTTATCTCAAAAAGGATTGAACTTATGCATAATGCTAAAGGTAAAGACAATTTATGCATACATGACTAGACTCTCATCTACCCATATACACTAACAATGATCCTAAACCCCTCTTATTTTCTTTCTTTTTCGAGCTCACTCACCCTCTAGAAACTACCCAAACGACAAGGCAAGAAGCCAAACATAACCCACGAAAACAGGAGACAACTCTACTCTTATTAGACTAGTGGTGGTCAAACACAAACTTAAATCTCTTTCTTTAAATCTTGGTAGCTCTCTTCTCTTATTATTTTTTTTTTCTTTTAAACTTTGGCCTTTTGGCTCTTTTCTTTCTGATTTTTTATTTTATTTTTGAGAGCTACCTCCTTCTCTTTTAAAACTGAGCTTTTATTTAAAAACAGAACAACACCACCACTTAAAACCGTGAGTCCTTTATTTTCAAACCCCAGACACCATTTCTTTTTAAACTGAAAACACATAAGCAAAATTCTTTTAACACCAGCAAATCCCTGCCCCAAAACAAACCTAAAACTAGCTTCAAAATGCAAAGCTAGCATCAACATGAAAGCCTAATCATGTCGCCTAAACCTAACACTTTATGCCAAGTTCGATCCGAAAATAAGGCCTCACATCACACAAGAAATATTTGGCTTGAAAGGAAGGTAAGGTTCAGGGTGTGGAGTTCTATTCAGACTTACAAAGAGTGGTAAAAAGGGGTAAGAAAGCCGGAATATGTATATGTGATCCATGTACTTCATTTCATGCACAAGAGTGATAATTCAAATTCAGATTAAGGTTCTCACATAGTAGGAAAGGATTCAATTCATGCCTGTTCAACTTAAGTCACGAAAATCATAGCAAGTGATCCAAGCATGGTAAGAACTTACTTTCAAAGTATGAGCAAAGCATTAGAGAACTACTAACTAGGGCATTGAAACAATTCATGAGTTTAAAACACTTTTTTAAGAAAAACTTTAACCCCTTATGCGAATATGAACAACCTAGATGCTTTAAGATTCTAGACTCAATCCTAAAATGCTTAATGAGATGAATGCATCTACATGAATCTTTGAAAAAATTTTAAAATTTTTTTTAATTTTTCATGTAATGAAGACTCAAGGATGCTAAAGGAAAAATAAGATCAGAAAACACAAGTCAAACCACACATATACTCCCCCAAACTTGCTTGACACCGTCCCGGTGGCAAACAAATTCAAAGGAGCATCAAAACACAAAGCAAAAAGAAGCAAACATGAGCGGTATGTACAATGGAAGAAGGTTGTTACCTCGGGTCTAGTCTCGGCTGGAACTTGAGGATGTTCCAGAGGAGCTAGATGCTACGGCTTTGCCTTTGGAGCCTGGCTTTTGAAGAGAGAGACGCGCCGGTTGAATGTTGCTGCCTTGAGTCTCACGGATGACAACTCCATCGGTTGAAAGCCTCCTCTTCTCGGGTTGTTGAACCTCTTCACAAGCATCTTTCTTAGGCGAGCCTCCTTGTAGCGATTTGACCTTCTTGGCAAGTTTCTTCAGCATTTTGCCTTGCCATTTGTTGATTTTCCTTTGCATCTCCACAACAGATGCTAGGAACTTCTTCGTTTTGGTTCTCGGTTCAAAGTCTATCTTAGGAAGGGTGTAGGCCTCGGGCATCTCATCTTCCGTGGCTGGGGACTCAGACATTTGACGAGGAGCAATCGCCTGGGCAGGCGTTCCTCCTGGAGGAGCAAAGCACTCTTCTACTGTTGGCAAGAACTCGATGTTCCCAACACCAAGCAGCTCGGTCTCGTCCTTGTTTGGTAGGATGCACACTCTCTTCTCGTTTTCGTCGTCGATGAAAAGACAAGCGTAGAACCCTTCTGCTGGCATGCGTCCCAAGCTGTCGGTATTCCTCATGTTGACCTCATCCATGAAAGCTCTAGCCAGGACGGGTGTGAAATCGTGTATAGGTACGCCAGCTTGTATGAATAGAGGAGTGAGGAAGCCCCCAATGAAAGAAGAGCTTGCCTTGCACCGCAAGGCATAAGCTTTGTATTTCACCAAAGAGGCAGCAAGTACGCATCCATAGTTCACCTCGTCGCGATTTCATCCTCCATAGGCTCTTCATTCTCCGCCGGATCACACAACAAATGCTTCACGCCTTGGAACAAGAAGCAAAGCTCGGTCTTCGTGACCGTGGGAGCAACTGACCTTCCGCTGAATGTGCTGGCGATCAGCTTCAAGGTGTACCTCAGCACCGGGCTTCTCACTCTCTTGATTTTGGCGGTGTTGGCCTTGTAGTCTTCGTTGCTGATCAGGTCCCAAAAATCGTTTGCTCGCGTGAAGGAGGAGAACTCGATCTTGGTGGCGGCTGTGTTGAGACCATATGCTTGACACAGTTTGGGGATTGAGAGGCTGAAGGCTTGACGTCCAACCTTGAAAGAGAGACGGCCTTGTGAAGGAACGGGGGCGCTAGGGTTCTGGTAACGAAACTCCAACGTGGCAAGGAAGTTCATTGTCACTTCTGGAAAGGTTGGGCAATCCATTCGTGACAGACATCTTAAGCCAATGTTCTTGAGGAGTTGGTCGAAATCTCCAAGGATCCCTAGCTTGAACAGCAGCTCTCGGTCCGCAAACTTAGTAGGCTCGAACCGAAGCCTTTCCAGCCGCTTCTTATCCCTCTTCTCATCCTTACTCCATTGGACCCTCTCTTGAACAGCCACTTCCTGACCTTCTCCTTCTTGTGCCGTCTCCTCTCTCATTCTCTTGGGGGCAATCGTGCCTGAAACAGATTTCTCAAGCAAAGTAATGAGCAAAACGGCGATAGGATGAGAGAAGAAGAGAGGCAAAGAAGAAAACTTATACATAATACCCTAGAATTTTGGGGAATTTATAAAAAATATAGCAAAATAATAGAGAATCAAATCTAGAGATACTAGATAATCCAGAATTTTTCCTATTATTTAGCTAAATTAAAAAATTCAAAACCGCCCTAGCATCTAAAACAATCAATTACGAAATAAAAGGATATTTTTCTAAAGATTTTTATCAAATATCCGAAAAAACCTTTTGCAAAGATTGTTAAGAAGTTTGTTAGCCTTTAGAAACAGAAAACTCTCACTCTCTTTTCTTAAAATTTCGAGAAAACAAGAATGAGAGAGTGTGAAATTGATGAAAACATTTAAAGGCCAACAAGAAACAAAACAATGGGTAAAAAGAGGTGGTTTCTGACACAAGTCTTGGTTAAGGCACATCTTTCATGGTCAAAGATGCTTGCCTTGACCAAGTTTTAAATTTAAAAACTGGAGGGAAAAGAATAAAGGAGGGAAAGAAAATGTTAGCTCGGTATGAGATTGAGTCCGTTTGGTCGATCTAGGACTCGATCTCATGCCTATAATGGCTTAGATCGAGAGGGTTACTCGATTTGTGACTCGATTCATGGTGAATCGAGTCCTGGATCGATTGGCTCTCTCGATCGTTGAGATTTTGGCTCCACGACTAAGTCCTCGTGATCGAGCTACGTCCTCGATTTGGGGGTCGATTTAGCTTTGATCGAGTGATGGATCGAGTCGAGTGATCGATCTGTCTTTTAAGGATTTCCCGAGAGAAATTAGATCGGTCGATCTATTTGGGATCGATCGATCCGTTTTCATCTAGATCGATCTTATCACTCGTTCTCGTCTAGATCGACTGGCTCCTCTCGATTCACTAACTCGATCTAGCAAAGATCGAGTTAGGATTAATCGATCTAGCACTCGATCTCTAGCCTTTTCTTAACCCCCTATCGCCTCTTTTGGACTTCAAGATCGAGGTTTAGACTCCTCATACCTGTTCCTACACACTTGCAAAATAAAAACATAAAACTGAAAGAGAAATAAAGCAGAAATATGTACAGTATAGACATGGGAATGCCTCCCAAGTGCGCTTTCCTTAACGTCTTTAGCTAGACTTTACTTGGTTTAGGCAGATGGTGGGTTTTGGAGAAGCACCGAGGTACTCTCCTTGTCATAGCTGTCCGCCAAGTAAGGCTTGACCTTGTGTCCGTTCACGGTGAATGCACTGCCACTCTTGCCCATCAATGTGTCAGCTCCATAAGGCAGCAGTTCTTGGATCACAAACGGCCCGCTCCACCTCGACTTCAGCTTTCCCGGGAAGAGTTTGAGTCTTGAATTGTACAGCAACACCAAACCTCCTTCCTTAAGTTCCTTGGCAACCAACTTCTTGTCATGAGCTTCCTTAGTCCGCTCCTTGTATATCCGAGAGCTCTCATAAGCGTTCAACCTTAGTTTGTCCAGTTCATGTAGCTGGATGAGGCGCCTCTCTTGAGCAGTCTTGAGGTCAAAGTTCAGCCTCTTTACAGCCCACAATGCACGGTGTTCCAGCTCAACTGGGAGGTGACAGCCTTTGCCATAGAGCCGAGTGAAAGGGGTCGTACCAATCGGTGTTTTAAAGGCGGTACGATAGGCCCGAAGAGGGTCGTCCAACTTTACTGCCCAGTCTTTTCTTGTTGCTCCGACCGTCTTCTCAAGTATAGCCTTGATTTTCCGGTGGGAGACTTCCACTTGACCGCTCGTTTGAGGATTATACGGTGTAGCCACTTTATGCTTAACGCCGTACTTTCTCAAAAGGCTCTTAAAGATCTTGTTTATGAAGTGGCTTCCTCCATCGCATATAACTAACTTTGGTAACCCAAACCTCGGGAAAATGATGCTTTTAAACAGCTTGATCACCACCTTAGAATCGTTTGTAGGGGAAGCAACAGCCTCAACCCATTTGGAGACATAATCAACCGCTACTAAGATGTACTTGTTGCCGTATGAAGAAGGAAATGGCCCCATGAAGTCTATGCCCCACGCGTCAAACACGTCAACCTCGAATATAGGAACCTGAGGAATCTCGTTCCTCTTAGTGATATTCCCTGCTCGTTGACATGCCTCACAGCTCTTCACAAACTCGTGTGCATCTTTGAAGGACGGCCACCAGAAACCAGCTTGCAACACTTTCGTGGCAGTCTTGAATGAAGCGAAGTCTCCTCTATAGGATGAGCCATGACAGTGAAAGAGGATGTCTTTAGCATCTTCCTTTGTAACACATCTCCGGTACAAACTGTCCACCCCTCTTTTATACAAGTAGAGCTCGTCCCAAAAGTAGTCACTCGCCTCCCTCATAAACCTCTTCTTGTGATAGCTGTTGAGATGTGTTGGCTCCACACCACACGCTAAGTAGTTTACAACATCAGCGTAATGATGTTATTGCATATTGCATACATTTTGCATACTCATTAGTTAGCTTTTCATGCATTTGTATCACGTTTTAGGTTAGATTGCATCACTTAGAGTCCTAGAGCATTCTTGCACTAGCATACGCATGTTCCTTGCATTTTGCATCACATTCAGGTTGTTTCTGGCTGCTTTGGAGTCGTGGAGGTTCTTGGACGTGTTGAGGCTGATGTAGCAGTTCGTGGGAGCTCGGGTATATGCTAAGGATCAGAGATCGAGGAGCAGATCGAGCATGGCCGGTCGATCCAGGAGGTGATCGACCAGAAGATCGAGCCAACTAGGCGATCCAAGGAGAATGATCGAGACAAGGATCGAGTGAAGCAGTCGATCAAACGGTACGGACGTAAATGACGCCATGCCGAGCGAGGGCCAGATCGAGTACACCACTCGATCCAGCCGAAGATCGATACCGAGATCGGATGCAACACTCGATTCGCTGATGATGATCGAGACCCAGATCGAGCCGAAGACACGATGTCCGGATATGATCGAGAGAACCGCTCGATCCTGGAGTCGATCTCTGTCCTTTCAACCGTTTTTGGCCGCTAGCGAGGGGGGAACCATCAGCTTGTTTCGGCATTTTGGGAAGGCGGCGACGTCCTTTTCCCAGACAACTTTAGATCCTTATCTTTTTCTTTATGTTTTCTCTCTCATTTTCGTGAAGAACACCATTGCTGAACTTGCGCTTTTCTTAAGCCTTGTAATCAAATCATTTCCGTTCAATCGAGTTTTCTTTCATGTTCATCGTTTCGTTTTACATGCTTTGCTTGATTTACTCTATGTGTATTGAGTAGTTTATTTGGGTTCGGGGTTGAGAGGATTAAGGAGTCTAAAGGGTTTCGATCTTGGGTTTTTTTCTAAACGTTTTCAATGGCTATCTCTTCTAAGGTGTTGAGATCTCAATGCTTGAAGACTCTCACGCCAAGAGCTTCATGATCCGAGAGGTTCCTTACCTTGACAGGATTCAGGGACCTCGGAAGATCACACCTTAGAGACTAGTTACCCCTTCCCAAAAGCCATGGAAGTTTGGGGGATTAGTTAAGCCATTCGTTTGAAATCTGTTTTCCTTGCCCTTCGACCTCTCTTTCCACCAAAAGCCATGGGTTTGGAGGAAAAATTATTCGAAATATTCAAGAAAAAAGCTCAAAGTCTAACAATGGCGGAGAGTCTATAAAACCAGAGAGAAAAAGCATAAAAAGATAAGAATGAAAAAGTGTCTGCCGAAAAAAACATCGCCGCCTTCCCAAAATGGTGAAAACAGCTCGATGGTCCCCCCCTCGCTAGCGGCCAAAAACGGTTGAAAGGACAGAGATCGACTTCGGGATCGAGCGGCTCTCTCGATCACTTTCGGACATCATGTCTTCTACTCGATCTGGGTCTCGATCTTCTTCGGCGGATCGAGTGTTGCATCCGAGCTTGGTGCCGATCTTCGGTCGGATCGAGTGGTGGACTCGATCCGGCCCTCGCTCTGCATGGCGTCATTTACGTCCGTACCATTTGATCGATTGCTCCACTCGATCTTCGTCTCGATAATTTCCCTTGGATCGCATGGGCTTCTCGATCTTCTGGTCGATCTTATCTAGATCGACATGCCATGCTCGATCTGCTCCCCGATCTCTGGTTCTTAGCAAACATCCGACATTCCACGAACCACCACAACAGCTTCAGCATGTCCACGAACCTCCACGACTCCAAAGTAGCCAGAAACAACCTGAATGTGATGCAAAATGCAAGGAACATGCGTATGCTGGTGCGAGAATGCTCTAGGACCCTAAGTGATGCAATCTAGTCTAAAGTGTGATGTAAATGCATGAAAAACTAACTAATATGTATGCAAAATACATGCAATATGCAGTAACATCATGAGGATGCTCCAGACTTCCTGCTCTTGCTAGGTGGGTCTTGAGTGACAGCCTTGCCTTTCTCGGGTTGCTCAACCTCTTCGCTTGAAGATGCTTTGGATGGCTTCTTCTTCAAGTCCGTGATCTTCTTCGCAAGCTTTTTAATCATCTTGCTCTGCCATTTGTTCACCTGCCTTTGCATCTCCACAACAGAAGCGAGGAACTTCTCCGCCTTTGTCCTCGGCTCAAAGTCAAGCGTTGGAAGGACAAAGCTCTCGGGCATCTCAGCATCGGATGTAGGTGACTCTGAACGTGGTTGAGCAAGTCGTGGAGGTTCGGCTGTGCCTCCTAGAGGTGCATAGCATTCCTCAACACTTGGCAAAAACTCCACATTGCCAACACCTAGCAGCTCCGTCTCTACCTTGTTTGGCAAGATGCACACTCGCTTCTCATTCTCACAATCAATGTACAGGTAAGCAAAGAATCCCTCAGCTGGCATGCGTCCCAAGCTATCCGTGTTTCTCATGTAAACCTCATCCATATAGGCTCTATCCGCGCAAGGGACGAAATCAGGAAGAGGTACACCAGCTTGAACAAACAGCGGTGTAAGGAAACACCCTATAAGCGCCAAGCTTGCCCTGCACCTCATAGCCGATGCCTTGTACTTCAGCAAAGAGGAGGCGAGAATGCATCCGTAGTTAACATCATCTTCGAGCTCGTCCTCTATTGGCTCGTCGTTCTCCTTAGGGTCACACAGCAGATGCTTAACGCCTTGAAACATGAAACACAGCTCATTCTTGGTGACTGTAGGAGCCACGGACCGTCCACTGAAGGTATTGGCGATGAGTTTGAGCGTGAATCTCAAGACAGGACTGCAGACTCTCTTGATCTTCGCCGTGTTTGGATTGTAATCATCGTTGCTTATCAGATCCCACAAGTCGTTGGCTTGAGTTAAGGCAGGAAACTCAACTTGCTTCGCGTCAGCCTTCAGACCATAGGCTTGGCAAAGCTCTTGGATCGAGAAATGATAGGCTTGTTTCCTGATCTTAAAGGTGAGGTGACCTTGAGAAGGAGTAGGGAGGCTCGGGTTCTCGTAGGTGAACTCCAAAGTAGCCAAGAAATCCAAGGTTGCCTCGGGATAAGTTGGGCAATCCATTCTTGATAAGCACCGGAGCCCAATGTTCTTAAGAAGCTGATCAAAGTCTCCCAAGATCCCCATCTTAGCCAAAAGATCCCTACTCGCGAACTTTGTGGGATCGAACCGAAGCCTTTCCAGCCGTTTCTTGGCTTGTTTCTCCTCTTTGGTCCATCTGACCCTCTCTTGAACCACTTCTTGAGCTTCTCTCTCTTGTGCTGTCTCTTCTCTCGTTCTCTTTGTAGCCATGGTGCCTGAAACACAATTCTCAAGCAAGAGGATGAGTAAAAGGGGCGAATATTGAGAGAAAGACAAGGTAGAAGGAAAATCTTTTTAACTAATTTAAGCTTGGGTCTTTTCTTGCACTTAACTTAATCTTCTCTTGGATTTGGGGGTTTTAATGCCTAGAGACTCTTGAGAAAGATCTCTTTGATCTCAGGGATTTCCTTATCTTAGCAGACTTAGGAGAACCCGTAAATCCAAATCCAAGAGACTAGCTGATACTAGGTTTTTTGCAAGCAAGGTGATGTATCAAATCCCAAACCACAACAATGATGTAGTATAGCAGTAAGGGTATCAATCCAACCTAGAAAGTAGGAAGAACACTTAGACTGCAAATGTTCAGCAAATCGAAGCAGATGAGGAAAAATGATTGGTAAAATCGACTAAAAATAAATGCAATGACCAAATGAAATGCAAAACTATTTTAAAATCCCTGGAAGAGGGTTAACTAACACTGAAAGAAAACAGAGCAACAAAAGAGCAAAACTACTAAGAACTAAAAATCGAGCACTGAATCGACCACTGGATCGAGCACAGAATCGAGTAAAACTGACCGATCTAACAACTTAAAGCAAAACAACTTCTAATGAACAAGAATGCAACTTTATAATGGGACAGTTAACCTCGCCCTGAACCAAACCTTGTGTGAGTTGTGAGGTCTTACATTGCATCATTTTCTATCCTATCTTAGCAAAAAGTGTTAGGAATAAGGCTGGCAAGGAGAACCTCCCTTGTAGACACCAGCTTGCATTTTGAGCTTGGTACTAGGTTAGGAGTTTGGGAAAAGGGTTGTTAAGTGGTTTAAGAGTTTTATGTTTACATCTTTACAAAAGAAGAGGAATTATGGGATTGACAATACAAGGGGGAACATATCGTTGTGGTTAAGTAAAATAGAAAAAGGGTGCTCTTAGTGTTAAAATAGAAAGGCGCCAGCAGCAACAAAGCTTACAAAGGTCATTCAAAAAGAAGAAAATCAAACCGAGCCATCCACCAAAGGTGATGAAAGCTGCGCCAAACATACAACAAAGGAGAGCAAGTTCAAACAAAAAGAAATCAACCACACGGGCTGAAGAAGAAAAAGTTTCCCCCAATTGTGAAAGATGAAGAGATCAAGCGCTTTGGAAAAGGGTAGATTTAGGGGTTACACTTGGGGTTTTAGAGATTTTTAGGATCGTCTTGGGTAAAAAGAGTAGAAGGGAGCTTTAACTTGCATGCATAAGTGTGCTTTTACCTTTAGCATTTTGCCAAATATAGGATTCTTTCATTGAGTGATCCCCTGAATTTTTAAACCCTTATTCGAATGAGATCATCTTCATCTCATGACCATGTCCCTTGACTAAATGCTTTCTCTTGATATGCACAAACTAGATCCATTGGTTACCGTTTAATGAATGTTAAGGAGTTGGTTGATTTGAATGCTTGTGTAGGCTAAGCTAGAGTTTATTTATTTGCTTTGATGAGTATGGCTAAAGCTTTTAAAGTAGAACAACCTATTTTCATCTTAGAACTTATAACTTTGGCATTGAATCAGTTTTTCCATTGACATCTTTGTTTTGAACTCCCGTTTTCAAACTTCTCTTCCTTTCTTGAATTCTGTTTGCTTGAGGGCAAGCAAAAGGCAAGTTTGGGGGAGTTGATATTACCATATGTTTTGCATATTTCGCATGCATTTAGGATAGTTTTTCATGCGTTCATCTTGCATTATAGGCTAGTTTGTTCCATTTGTTGCATTTTAGGTCCTAGGTCCCTTTGCATTCGCATTTTGCATATTTATTGCACTTTTGCATCATTATCAGGTTGTTTGGAGCTGAGGAGCTAGTTTCGATGATAGCCAGCCTGCGCATGTGCGCCACTACCATCGATGAGCCGGTTAATTGTTTGGAAGCCGTGGGCCAAGCAGACCTATTGGAACGGATTCGCGAGGCTCAAGAAGACGACTATGCCCTTTGAAAGGTTATTAATCGCTAGGTGGTGGGGTACCGCACTGCGAGTAATGAAACTTAGATATTTCGTAGTAGGGTTTGTGTTCCGAATGTGAAAGATTGGAAGGATGAGATCTTGCGCCAGGCTAACCACTCGAAATTTGCTATCCATCCGGAAAACAATAAGATGTAACGGGACTTGAAATGGTACTACCATTGGGACGGGATGAAGAAGGACGTCGAAATATGGGTGTCACAGTGTCAGACGTATCAGCAAGTGAAAGCAGAACATCAGTTCCAAGCGGGTTGCTCCACAATTTACCACTACCATAATGGAAATGGGACATGGTAACTATGGATTTTGTCACCGGACTGCCGCAGACTGTTGGGAATAAGGATGCAATTTGGATAATCGTAGACCGCCTTACTAAGTCTGCGCACTTCTTAGCTATTGAAAAGACGGATAGTGCCAATCGCTTTACTCAGAAGTATCTGGATTCAGTAGTGAGATTGCATGGAGTTCCAGTCAGCATAGTGTCAGATTGAGATCCAAAGTTCACTTCGATGTTCTGGCAAGCTTTTCAGAAAGCATTAGGAACGAAGGTTCATCTGAGTACTGCCTACCACCCCCAAAGGGATGGACAATCGGAAAGGACGATTCAGACCCTTGAGGATATGCTCCGAGTGTGTGTTCTTGACTGGGCAGGGAAGTGGGGCGAGTACCTACCATTAGCTGAGTTTGCCTACAACAACAATTATCTTGCGATTATCGGCATGTCCCCATATAAGGCTCTATATGGACGACCGTGTCGCACTCCCCTCTGTTGGACTGATGTGGGGGGACGATGAGACCTAGAGACGGAATTGGTCAAGGAGACGGTTAAGCAAGTGGAATTGCTTAAGGACAGGTTTAAGAAAGCCCACGATTGTCAGAAGTGTTACGCCGATAAGCGCATGAAAGATTTAGAGTTTTCAGTTGGAGATGAGGTCTACTTGAAGATGAAAACATTCAAAGGTGTGAAAGAGATTAGAAAGCTGAAGAAGCTTAAGCCGAGGCATATGGGACCATATATGGTCATTGAAAGGATTGGGGCAGTGGCGTATCTTTTGGACTTGCCAACAGAATTATCCGACTTTCATGATGTGTTTCATGTGTCTGTGTTGAGAAAGGTAGTTAGAGAGCATAAGCTAATAGTACCTAATCCGCCAGCGGATGTGAGTGCGAACCTTCGGGTTCAGAGAACGCCTGTCTTGATATAGGGATATCAGACGATGGACGTTCAGGGAGAGGAAACCCGAATGGTCTTGGTGTGTTGGGAAAGAGATGGGATTAGGGAAGAGACTTGGGAAATGGAGAATGAGATGAGAGGATGGTGTTCGGAACTTTTTAAGGATGTGACTGGTTGGCGGAGTGAGTTTGTGAATTCAGGGACGAATTCACCTAATGTGGGGGAGAATTATAACAACCCGGTTCCATGCCCAACAGGAAAAAGAAAGGCCCTTGAGTGTCAGGCCCAAATGAAATGGGTATTAGGGTTTTCCCTGGACCCCCTCTACATAAAGAGAGCAAGAGAGTTGGGATTGTCATCACAATTCCCATAATACTTAGAAATAGAACTTCAGAACCCTAGAAGAGAAAGCAGTCAGCCGCCGCCGCCGAGGAGAGACACTGGCGTTCATCTGTTCTTAGCCGCCGCTTTCTTGAGTTTTTTGTCTTCTGTCTTTAGATCCATAAACTTAGTTTTCCTTTTAGCTTTCATTCGATCAGGCAAAGGTGAGGATGTGTTCACGTATTCCCCTTGATATCGTTGTCTAGCTTGTTTCTGTTAGATTGAGATCTAGAGTCCTCTAAAACCCTACAAGTTCCGCTATAGGTCGTAACTTGTATATTTGTGATGTGCGCTAGGTTGTTATTTACTTTAAGAACATAGATCTGGGTTTTGGATTAATTTGGTTGCTTGTTGACTGAGATGGTTGTGAGAATTGTGAATGTGCATTGCATATAGAGTGTTGAAAGAACAATTGCATCAGGGACCGAAGTACAAGACATGTTGAGATATTACTACTGTTCGGCTGTGTGGTGACCTGCGGTGGTTGAGATTAAGACCCATACAGTAGTGTTCACGTGAGGCCTGGTTGACGAACCCGTTTGGGCAAGGGTGTTAAGCTTGCGTGGTACGACCCGAGGCTGGTGCGTAAGTCACAGAACGCAGGCTGGGGCGTAGAACCAGCATGGGGATCTGTATCGCGAGTGGCGTGCAGTGACTCGTTTTTATGTTTACTTTATTCTCTTGATTGTTGATTGTTAGAGGAATCATTAAACTGCGCTTGTTCGTTTGGCACTGGCTAATAACAGGTTTAGGTAATGGTATATGTGGTGGACCACATGTATGCATTCTCCTGGGTAATATAAATTACTCATCCCCTCCCTGTCCCTTTTTCCCCTTGCGCAGGTGAGCAGGAGCAGCAGCAGTGATTGGCGCGTGATGGTGGTAATTGATTCTTTAGTTCGTTCATTGGGGAACCTAAAACACTTAGCTTTCTGTTTTCAAATGATTTCAGTTCGTTTTGAAACTTTGAGTTTGTATTTGCAAGACTATTTGAGTTTATTTAATAAAGGGTATTGGTTTATGGTAATTATTGTGTTGTAACTTGGTTGGAAAGTTGAGTGCATAACATGTCATTTCATTTGTGGAGAGATTGATCTTACATTGTGTATCTTGTGCGAACGAACTAGTGCTCGATATTAACGGGAAAACGGTGAAGACCAACATTCCTTCGACTCCTAAGTGAGGGGGCACTTCATACATCAATGATTTCCACTTACAGAGAAAAAGGGTCTCCCCAAAACTGCATAGAAGGCGTGCAACTTTCACTATATCTGCAACCCTCTCTATTGAATTTTTGTCATCATCATCACATGACGTAAGGGTATCAATTTGACTTATCATTAAGTTTTCAGATTACAGTTCATGCAGTACATCCACGTTTTGGAGTCTAGGTCCTTACGAAGATCTAATACTCTTGGAGGGATCAAAATCAGGCCTTCCCGGATTTTCCACCTTTGAAAAATCTTACAACTCTTATAGTTTTTCTTTAGGCGAAGTTGATATCGGGATTGTCTTAGATCGCGACCCAACAAGGCTGAGGAGGTTAAGTAACCGATCAGGCATTGTGAGAGTCAAGGCGGAGTTCTTTTTCTATCCTGTTACGGTGTAAGACATGTTACTCTATTACCCGTTAGTCTAATCTTTCTTTTTGTTATTATTAGATTAGGTTAATATCACTCAGTGATCTGTATTATGATTGCCGACTCTACTCAATCACATATGCGTAATATTAGCACAGAACATTAACATCATATATACTGTATTCATTCTAATCTTCTCGAGTTAAGCAAGTAGTTGATTCCCCATTGTAATATAAGACACCATCGAAATTATTGGCAATATACAGAGAATTCCTTTCATCTTGGCATGGTATTCAGAACCTAACAAAAGCAATCTTAATTTTTTTCAATAAATTTTCTTCTTCCCTTCTTTATCAATGACAGAAACAGCAGCTACAATCCTTACTGCTGACAGGTTGATGTCCCCAAATTACTTGCATCCGTCTGATAGCAAATGGCAAGTTCAGACTTCAGTCTTGTTGAATGGAGCCAAGTATGAGCATTGGGCGAAGTTGATGGTAAACTCGCTACGAACGAAACGTAAGCTTGTGTACATTGATGGAACCCTTAAGTGTCTCAAAACTCTGATTTGGAAGTGCAATGTGACATGGTGAATCCGATAATTATCGGCTAGATTTACAGTAGTATAGAAGCTAAGTTGAGGTCATCAATCTCTTTGGTTGACAGCACTAAGGGGATGTGGGCAAGTCTCCAGTAACGGTTCTCTGTAAGCGATGATACACGTAGTCTTCAACTTCATTCTGATATCACCTCCTGCAGAGAAGAAGGTGACACAGTTGAGATTTACTTTGGAAAGTTGAAAGTGATGTAAGATGATCTAACCTATATAGAGAAGTGATCTATCTGCTGTTGTGGAAGTTATGTGCGTCAATGATGACTTATGAGATGCGACATGAGAAAATTATAGTCCATCATCTTTTCATGGGGCTTGACAATTCCAAATTTGGGACAACGAGATCAAACCTCTTGAGAAGAGCAGGAGATTTGAATCTTGATGTTCTTTACTCTCAAATTATCTAGGAAGAGAGACATCTGAATGTGATGAGAGGGAAAGAAGAACATGTTCATGTTGTTGGTTTCTCTACAACACAATCTGCATTGAAAGTGCCTCAAACTTCCTCCGCTGCTACTCGTTTTACACGTCCTATTTGCAGTCATTGTGGAAAGTCTGGTTACGAATCTAGTAGCTATTTTCAGCAGGCCGCGGTTTTGAATATTCTGGCCTAAAGGAGTATCTTCCTCTGACAATGCTAATGCAACTGCAATTTCAAATTTCAGTGCTAATCAATGGGCTTCACTGGCCAAATTTTGAATACTGAGAAACACAACAACGAGGAAAAGTTATGGGGTAAGAGAAAATGCTTTTTTATGGCAAATATAGTCGATGAGATATTATTATTAATTTGGGAGGTTCAAATCATATGACTGGTGATATTTCCTTACCTACCAATCTCTCCACTATTAAGCCTTGTCCGATTACTTTACCTAATGGGGAGCTCACATGGGCTACAAGATAGGACAATTTGGATCTCTAAAAAAAAATCATGTATTACAACATGTTTTCTATGCACCAAACCTGCCAATCAAGTTAATTTTTATGGCTCTGTTACTATGTGATGTCGCTGACTATGTTATATTTGCCAAATGGTTTTGTGTGATACATGACCTAGTTTCGAGGACTCTGATTAGTGCGGGTGTAAAGCATGATGGGGTTTGCCACTACACTGGTGTGATTCTGATTCAAGCCAGTCATGTTGGTCGCTTGCGAGCTAGGGAGCTATGACATCGTCGTCTCAGTCATCTATCGTCTAAAGTTCTTTCTGTTTTATCGCATGTTGCAAAGTTTTCTAGATGTTCAAAGGATTTTGAGAAGTCTTGTGACGTTTGTGTTAGTGCAAAGAAAACTCAATATTCATTTTCTCTAAGTTTTAATAAAGCGGATGGCTGTTTCTCTTTGATTCACTGCGATTTATAGAGACCATACAAAATCCCCTCTTCATGTGGTGCTCTCTATTTTCTTGCTATAGTTGATGATCATTCACGAGCTTTATAGATTATTCTTATTCTTGAATTAAAAAAATCGGCAAATGCATTGAAAACTTTATTTGCCTTCATTGAGAAACAATTCAATACTCATATCATGACAGTGAAGAGTGATAATGGTGTTGAATTTGTTTGCTTCAAGCGATTCACCAAACGTCGTGTGTTGAAACTCCTCAACAAAACAGAAGGACAGAGAGGAAACATTGTCACGTTCTTAATATGGTGAGAGCATTGTTATTTAAAGTGAACTTGCCAATTAAATTCTGGGATGAAAGGTTCTGACTGCAACATACCTGATCAATCGTACACCATCAAGCATTCTCGATAACAAGTCACCTCGTGAAGTTTTATTTGGCTCAACTCCTGATTAACAATCTGAGAACCTTCGGATCTTTATGATATGCTCGAAAAATTTCAAGGAACAAAAACAAATTAAGTAAGCGTAGTATACACTGTCTATTTCTGGGTGCTCTCTAGTGAATGAAGGGCTGGATAGTGTTTGATTTACAAAAGGAAAAAACATTTGTGTCGTGAGATATCATTTATCATGTGCAAAAGTTTCTTTATTCTGCACCAAAGGCTACTGCAGATGCTCAAGTTTCGAAAAAAGTATACCATCCTATAGTTTTTGACAATGAATTTACGTCACCAACTCAAGTTGAAACTTGGCAAGGGAGAGCTGGTTCTTTGAATATTTTTATGGCTCCACACGATTCTAAATCAAGGGAATCTGATTTGAAAAAGAATTTAGATACTAAAGAGGAATCTCAACAAGGGGCTGTTGATATGACTTTTATTCAACATGTGCTTGATCACGGTGGCTCTGAATCTGATAATCACACTGCCTCTTGAATCCGATAATCATGATGCGTCTGAATCTGATATTCATGCTGTGTCAGATTATGATAATCAGGTAGCATCTAACGCTGGTAATCAGAATGAAATAAATGTTGATAATTTGGACCGTGGTAACGCATTCACATAAATTCTGTTTTACTCTAGCAATTTGTCACCTATGCTGCTCATTCCTCTGAAGACCCCATCACTCTTCTTGCACCCTGCCGTTAGGGTCCTCACTCTTTACCCACTCATAAATTATGTATCCTGCCATGCTTGTTTTCATCTCAACAGGCCTTTCCTGCAACCGTGGCTGCTGCGGTAGAACCATAATTTTTTTAAGATGCTGTGAAGTTGAATTCTGGCGTGGGGCGATAGGTACACAATTGGAGTCACTAGAGCTAAGTAGAACTTAGGATATTACTGATCTTCCTTCGGGAAAAGTTGCAAATGGGTGCAAACGGGTGTATCCCATATAATTTAAATCAGATGGCATGATTGAGTGTTACGGAGTGCGCTTAGTAGCTCTGGGGGATAGATAGAAAGAAGCTGTTGATTATCAACAGACTTTTGCACCGGTTTTGAAGATGTCTACGATATAGATTCACCTTGAAGTCTCTGCAGAAAAATGTTGGGAGTTACACCAAATGAATGTGCACAATGCATTCCTTCATGGTGACTTAGAAGAGGAGGTATAGTAGAAATTGCCGCCAGGTTATTCTCATGCAGCTGATAATAAATTTTGTAAGTTACTTAAATCTCTCTATGGCCTTAAACATGCTCCGCGATGCTGGTTTGAAAAGCTGTCTAAGGCTCTTATTGATTAATGTTTTGTTCAAAATCATTCGGACTACTCTTTATTCACGCCAAGTCGAGCTGGAGCAGTGTGAAACATCACTTTTGGTCACTAAATCAAATGTCCTTAGCCTCTAATCAAATGTAGAATAGGGATCAGGTATCAATCCATTTGTGGAAGATGAGATGCAAACAATGCCATAAGCTAAGCAATGATGGGGTTTTGATTGAACAAGGAGAATTCTAACTACCTAGTAATGCAATGAAAATAAAGCATAAACTAAATGCAAGTGAACAAAACTATGCAATGAACTTAAGGCAATGACTGAACAAGAACTAAGCAAGAATGACTACTAAAGCAAGAACTAAGCAAGATGATCTTAACGACAATTAATTAAAAGCAAGACTCAAGGTTCAAAGCAATTGTGGGATAATGGTTTTCGAGAGTGAAAATGGGGATTTCTAACAAAGGCAAACATCAAGCATTCAAAAGCAAGCAATTCTCAATGTTGTACTCCTAGACAATATATCTAAAAGGAACCAACTTGGCGTCAATAAGCAGTTCATATTTGTTATTACCATACATTCTGCATATTTTGCATGCATTTAGAGTAGTTTTTCATGCATTCATCTTACATTATACGCTAGTTTGTTCCATTTGTTGCATTTTAGGTTCTAGGTCCCCTTTGCATTCGCATTTTGCATATTTCTTGCATATATGCATCATTATCAGGTTGTTTGGAGCACTATGGAGTTGCAGAGGCTATGTGGACGTGAGGAGGTTCAAAGTGGAGCTCGTGGACACTTGGAGAACTTAGCTCGGCATGCGAAGTACCCGAGATCGAGTAGCAGATCGAGCAAGGCAGGTCGATCTAGATGAGATCGACCAGAAGATCGAGTGCACCAAGTCGATTCAAGAGGAAGGATCAAGACCGAGATCGAGAGAGGAGATCGATCTGGAGTACGGACGTAAATGACGCCATGCAGAACGAGAGCCAGATCGAGACCAAGACTCGATCATTCAAAGATCGAGAAATAGATCGAGGAAGATACTCGATCCCTCCAACCAGATCGACCAGAGATCGAGCGGAGCAAGGCGATTCCTGAAGATGATCGAGCACATTGGTCGATCTCAAGGTCGATCCCAGACGAGCCTCATCCGTCCAGCTGTCTTTCGCAGCTAGCGAAAGGGGGACCAGCTAACCGTTTAGCCAATTTTGGCAAAAGCAGCCATCACCTTTATCTTATCTTCAATTTTCTGTCTTTTACTATTTTTTCTCTGGAAGTTAGGCAATTCGCCATTGTAGAACAGCTTAAACTTTTTCGTTTTTGAACCTTTGATTCTTTTAATATCAAGCAAGTTTTTCTTTAATCTATCGTTAATCATGCTTAGCTTGTCGTTTATTGCTTTTGATTCTATCTTAAACATGTGTAGTGAGTAGTCGTTTTGGGTTTTGGGGTTGAGGTGATTCAAATGGGTTGAAAAGGTTTAAAGCTTTGTGTTTTCTTGTTCTTCATACCTTCTCTTCTAGGATTTTGGGATCTTAAAGCCTAGAGAGCCTTGGAAAAGGTCTCTATGAACCAAAGGCTGTCTTACCTTGACAGGATTCTGATGTCCTGGAAAACCAGATCCTAGAGGCTAATCTTTCCTTTCCCACATGCCATGGTTGTAAAGGGGATTAGTTAGGTCATTATATTGAAATCTGCTTTCTTTGCTCTTCGATCTCTTTTTCCACCAAACGCCATGGGTTTGGAGAAGAGATTGAGGAATTGAACCATACCACACGCCATGGATGGTTCTTGTTTTGTTTTCAAGGCTTAGAGAAACCTCTTAAAAGAGTACATCTAAATGATTTCAAACCAAAGCTTGAATCTTTGATACCCTTGAATATGACCCTCGACCCTAAACCCTCCTTTATAGCATATTAAATCCTTTGTTCATCATTTGCTTATCATTTAGTTGCATCTTTGTTCATCAAAAGTGATTCGCTTGAAGTTGTTTATTAGAGCGATCCATTTTGCTTGATCCAGTGCTCGATCATGTGGTCGATTCACTGGTCGATTTTTAGTTTTTAGTAGCTTTGCATTTTTCACCTTTTGCTTGTTCCTCGTGGTAGTTAACCCTCTTCCAGGGATTTTAAAATTGTTTTGCATTGCATTAGACCATTGCATTTAGATTTCCTAGATTTTACCTATCATTTATCATATTGCTTAGATTCACTAGATCCTTGTATTCTCATTGCTCTTCCTGCTCATTAGGATTGGATTGATACCTCTTGCTATACTACAACTGTGTATTGCTTGAGTTTTGATAACCTCCCTGCTTGCACACGTAAAAATCCTGTTATCAATATTCAACAAGATTGAAGTGTCAGACCCACTTGTGATGGCATATCCTTCAACCATGAGCATAAAGATCAGAACCATTCTAGCCTAAAAGATGTACTAATCAAGCAATCATTCTCTCACCCAAGCAAGAATTAAGATCAACTTATCAATCTTGTGAACCAATAAGGACCTAGTTAGCGAAACAACAATCAAGAACATGGGTTTAAGCACACGGCTGCAACATCCTAACAATGCTAAGCAATGAACAGGAATGAAACAAAGGCAAGATCTTTTAATGCATACTATCTAACCATCAAGCAAGAATCTCAAAACCAACATTATATAGCCCAAAGTAAATCATCTAGCAATGGTAAACTATCACTTTGGTGTCACTGAACAAAGGAAACATGGACCAAGCCAAATTATCAAGCCAAATAAGCGAACCATACTTAGAGATGAGATAACTAGAAAATTAGTGAACCATATGCATCAATGAATACCATATTCAGTCAAAAGGAGCAAGCTTCATGAACAATAACCACTTTGCAAAAGAAGGAGACAACAGAGAATAATAAAATAAGCCTAATCACCCCTTAATCACATCTTAATCACAACTTTTCATACTTAGAACTCTAAATCTAAATTAAACTACTCACTAATCATGTTTAATCCCATTGGTTTGGAGTTAAACATAACTAGATGAGGTTAAAATGCAAAGATGATAAATCTAAAGTACCAAGGTGCAAGAAAAAGGACTAATAGACAAGATTAAACCATAAAAATGCAAATTTTATTGAAGATTAAGATCCTTAAGGCAAATCGCCCTTTAAGGTTTAGAGAAGAGATAGTTTTTGATAGAAAGATAAAATTCCCTTCAGATAATGTTTTGTGGCTTCCCTTTTATAGTAGAGAGCCAAAAAAGCATAAAAAGCCTAAAAAAATAGGATAAGGTTAACAAAAGTCAAGTGGTCAACGCGGATAAGTTGGATCGAGGTCGTACGGACGAAGTTCTGCTCAATATGCGACCTTGATATGGTCCGTGCAGCGTGAATCAGCTTCCTTCCTCGATGCTGGTCCTCGATGCAGACCAACGGCTTGTAATCCTCGTGCTGATCCTCTTCGTCTCGTCCTGATGCTTGCATCGAGCATACTCCACGGGTGTTCTGCTCGATATGCTTACTCGATATGGACCAGACTTTGCAAGAGCTCCATTCCAGACATCTTCATTGATCATGAGCTGCTTCCATCTCCTTACCAACTCTAAGAAACTTTAAAAACACCTGAAAACCACCACAAACATACACATGTATGCAAAGTATGCAATCCTAAGATAAATGCATGCCATGTTGATTCTAATTGCAAATCATACTAAAATGCTTATCTATAATGCAAAAACAAAGGAAAAGATTCATGAAATGCAGCCTAAAATGATCTAAAATATCAAGCTATCAACACCCGCACACTTAGCTTTTGCTTGCCCTCAAGCAAACAA
The DNA here is from genome assembly GCA_911865555.2 of Thlaspi arvense. Classification (NCBI taxonomy): domain Eukaryota; kingdom Viridiplantae; phylum Streptophyta; class Magnoliopsida; order Brassicales; family Brassicaceae; genus Thlaspi; species Thlaspi arvense. The sequence continues at coordinate 34,906,543 of OU466858.1, forward strand.
ATATTTAACATGGTGATGAGGTTTTAAATGGGAACTCATATCTTTGAAAATGCTAACAATAAATAAAAATGAACTCCATGTTCTCAATTCTAGAGCGCACTTGATGGAAAAATACTTTAAATACTTTGCCACTTTCATCAAAAAACAAGAATGATCTCAAAGCTATCAACCTACACATGCTCATTAAATCAAATAACCTTTTTAACATTCAATTATGCTCTAACCGTAAATCATGCTTATGCAAATATGAAAGTGTCATTTGGTTAAGGGACAAGGCTTAGTGGAATAAAAATGATCCCACTTCACAAATTGATTTTGGTGTTTAAAGGGTTCTCTCAAAGAAAAGCATGGTAGTGCTTTGGCAAAATGCTAAGGGTCAAAGAACAACTTACACATACAAAGGAAGCCTCCCATCTACCCAAGATCTATAAGATGTGTTCCTAACTCTAGCATATCAGTGTAAAACCAACCTATGCTACACTTTTTAAGAATTTAAACCCTTTTAAAAAAACCTAAAAACTTTTCTCCTTCAAGCACTTTGGAGGACACTTCTTCTTTTGAACTTCAAGTGGTGGTGATATGCTTCTTTTGAGTTTGGCTCCTTTATTTGGTGATGCTGGTGCTTGATACGCTTTTGGCTTTTTGATTTTCTTTTTTGCACTTCTTGCATCTTCTTCTCTTCTTTGAATATGAGCCTTCTTTCTTTGAGTTTAGAATCGCTATTTCCACCCTTTTGCTTGTGTCGCACTCTTTTTATTTTGTGCCTTGACTTATTTTCTTCTTTGCCTCTCTTAAAAACTAATCCCAAGATAAAGCCAAACCATTCCCCAAACATCCTAGCCTATCTAACTCAAGAATGAGCTAGTTCTACAATGGGAATACTTCCCTTGTAGTTCCAACCCAACACTTTTGCTAAGTAACAACCATGATGGAAGAGGCATCACAAATCACACAGTATTAATGTCTTGGTTTGAAAGAAGGTTTAGTTAAGGGTGTAGAAATCTAAATGGATCTTTTAGAGAGAGGCAAAAGAGGATAAGAAGATCCAAATATTTCAAACTATCCATGCCATCAAACACAAAAGCATAAGGCATGATAATTGCTAATTTAAATTAGGTTCCACTTAAACAAAGGTTGAAATCATTTCAAAGCATGCTTTAGCCTCAAACAAAGCTCACATAAATGTAAATTCCAAAAGTGGTTCAGCTTTATTTCTAGTTCAAAATCAAATGCACCAAAGGATTAAAAACAGGGGCTTCATTTACATAAATCACTAGCATTAACAAAGATGTACTATCATAGTTCCCTATTTAAACAAGGTAGCTAGTCCTATATTAATACATGAAGTCTAAATCCTATAAGAATGCATGAAAATAAAACTCTTTTTGTGAAGGAAATATTTGAATATTTTTCATTTTTTTTGTTTTTTTCTATGCCTTAGATGCTATGTAATCATGATGCATGGTTCCTATTCTAATATGCAAATGCAAATGCAAGCATCAGTCCATCATACACCCTCCCCCACACTTAAATTATACAGTGCCTGTGTAATAAAAATGCTAAGGAGAGTGTTCACAAACATCAAGCAAACAATCGCATGAAATTACAAAAATTGAGTGGTATTTACAATGGTTAGTGTGGTGTACCTTACTTCAGGTGGAGGAGTGGTGAGAGTCTGAAATCTCGATGGCATGGGAAGGTGAAGCTTCCTCCTCTGATGGAGCTTGCTGTCTAGTCCTTCTCTTCTTCCCTTTTCTCTTAGGAGCAGCTACATGAGATGAATGCTTGGCCGGTTGAGAAGCTTGTGTCCTTGGCCGCTCACTGATGTGGAATGAGTGTCTCTCTTGGACTGTAGCTTCTGGTGTGTCCTGAGACATGTCTTCAGCACCAGATCCTCCTCCTTGTGGCTCTGCTTGGACCGCTTCATCAGTTCTCTTGGCTGATGAAGATCCTTCCAACTTCTTCTTGAGCTTCCTTACTTTCTTCTTCAATGAGTCAACCGATTCCTTGCTTGCTTTGACTGTCTTCAGCAAACCTCTGATGGCTTTGTCCTGGAAGTGGTTCCACCTCTGAAGAAGCCTAATATGCTCATGTGCAGCCTTTGAAGCTTCAGATATGCAGATCACATCATAAGGGTCAAATGCATAAGGGCAGCTATCATAGTCTTCATGTTCATCCTCCTCCATCCCTTGATGTTGAACCTCTTGTTCTTGGTGCTTCTTTAATGTCTTATTCCGCATCTGAGTCTCTGATGGTGCTCATGTTCTTCACTTTGCTTGGCCTCATCAATGGTGGGTCGGTCCTTGGGTTATAAAGCTCATCTTCTGTTGGCATGAATCGGATGTTCTCATAGGAGGTGAAGTTGGTTAAGCTCTGCTTGGGCAAGATGATCTTCCTCTTCCTGTTTTCCAGCTAAAACTGATAGCCAAATCTTGTCTCAACAGCTCCTGAAAGCTATCTGATCTTACTGAGATAAGGAACATTTAGGAAGATCATTGTAACATCTGGTGTGCCAAGCTCAACTACAGCACCAAACAAGATAGGAGTGATCACACCTCCAATGGCTATCTTTGGCTTCTTGTCTTTGGTGTTGAAAGCCCATTGTTAGCATGCTAGAAATTTCTTCATTAGGCTTGTCACAAGACCAACTCCTAAGCTCTTCTTGGATATTCCCATGCCTTGTTTCAACCATGATGTTCTTCAAGCCATTCACAAGCCACCCCATCTCTTCTTCTTTGACCATACTTTGATCTTTTCTGTAAAAGAGTGTGCTGGTGAGGACTCTATGAACATATCTGATAGCTGGATGGCGGATGCTAGCACTCTTCAGATGACCAGCTCTATAAGCACCATTTGCTATCTCCTCCCATACATGCCTTAGCTTATCATGCTTGAAGCTGAGTGAACCCCATGATGTACCAAGCTTTGTTGGCTCTGAACTGAATCATTGCCAAAGTCTTCTTCTCCTTCATCATATTCTTCATCAAACATGTAGAAGTAGACCTTGTTGCTTGTAAGGAACTCACAAGAAAGTTTCTTGTAAGTTGGATAGCCAACACTAGCAAATTTCTCCAGTCCAATGTTGCTCAACAGCTCATCCACTTCAGCCTTGATTCCTAGCTCTCCCAAAAGACCAGGATCAGCATATCTTGTAGGAGTGAAGTCTGCTGTCCTCATCGCTCTCAAGTAGTCCTTTAGCTTTGGTGCTGCATCTTGGACTTGTTCCTCTTCAACAACTGGCCTTTTTCCCTCAGCTCGATTTTTTGCAGCAGAATTTGAATCAGAAATCTCCTCATTTCCCCTTGTGTTCGACATAGTTACTGAAAATGAAATGCTTGAAACAAGAATTAGTATACTATTCTTTGAGAGCACTGTGCAGGAAAATAATTTTCAAAATTCAAGCAGGCACTAGAAAATTCTGTAAAACTTCACGCTGATTACCAACACATAGAGTCGAATTGAGCAAAAAATTTCAGCTCAAAATGATAGATACAGTTAAAACTAAAATTCCCACAGTAACAAGCAGCGATTAAAGCAAATTCAAGCATACACCTCAAAAATATCATTATCTCTCCAGAAAACTATGAAAATGCATCAGATTCACCATTACTAGTCTAAGAAGAAATGAAACAATAGCATGCCTAGATTTGGACAGAATCTAAACATAATGTCAAACAAAGCACAAAACAGCATTTTTTGAACATTTCAACAATAAATTTTCAAAAAAGAGCAACAATGGTGACATGCAATCAAAACCATAAACAAAATTTTGCAAAACAACCTTAATCAGTCATTCTAATGCATCCTACTTCAATTTTCCAAAATTAAATTCAAGTAACAAGGAATCTAGCAAAGTTTACCTTACTTCTTGAACCAAAAAATGAAGTTCTAGAACACAGAATGCAAGAGAGAAAGAAATGATGTTTGGCAATGGGTGTTTAGCTCGATATGGATGTGTGGAGAGAGATGAAAATACTAGTTTTAAGGCAAGAGGATAAGGGGAATCTAAAATATCTAAGGATAACGGAAAAAAAAACTCATTTAAATTCAAAAATGCATGTGAGGGGGAAAGAAAAGATTCTTTTACCAGCCATCAAGGCCCAAAAAAGGGTTTACTCGATTTATCCATGTAAAAACTTTTTACACGGATCATATCGAGCAAAACAATCGATATGGTACCTCGATGTGTACCATATTGGGGACGTCGGGTCTTGTGGCTCGGTGATGATGCTCCTTTGCCTCGGGGGTTCCGTGATCTGGTAAGCTTCGCCTTCAGGGCATCTTGCATCGAGCAGTCTCAGTAGATGTTCTGCTTGATGTTGTTGCTCGGTGTAGGGAGACACTTCGGCTTGGATGATCCTTCTTGTGGGCAGTGCATGGCATCGTCTGAATGCTTGTTCCTAGCTCAGCCATTGCCATCGAGCAAACATGTTGGTGTTTTGCTCGATGCTACACCTCGATGTGGAACGTCTCGTACTCGGTTGCTATTCTCCTCGGTGGTTGTCGTACCCGACACCATCTTGCATCGAATTGGCTGATAGCACCCATATCGAGCAGAACCTTGGATGTTCTGCTCGATGCAACTCCTTGGTATGACTCCATCGTGCAATCTGGTGGATGTACGGGTTATAGCTTCTCGATGTACGGACTGGTGATCACATCGAGCAAAGCTTTTGGTGTTCTGCTCGATGCTACACCTCGATGTGATCTCCACCATGCGTCTTTGGCGATGTACGGTCCACGCTCCTCGGTGTACAGACTGGGGCTTCAGGAGTGATCACATCGAGCAGGGCTTTTGGTGTTTTGTTCGATGCTACACCTCGATGTGATCTCCATCGTGCAATCTACTCGGTGTACGGACTTCTCCTTCCTCGAGATAAGCTGTATCGAGCAGCGATGATAGATGTTCTGCTCGATATTGTACCTCGATATCAAAACATAGTTTTCTTTCCTTGGCCTTTAAACCATTCTACACATCCATGGAGCAGTTCTTTGACTTCTGAAACACTAAATAAAGACATTAGTAATAAAAGAAAGCATTTATTTACAAGGATAGCCAAGAGATTACCTCCCAAGTGTGCTTGTTTTAAGTCACTAAGCTTGACTTTGATGTTTGAGGACTAGTGAGAAAAGGTTGATGGAGCTGGTGCTCCTTCCTCTTTCTTCTTGTAAATCCAAGTGCCCACTGACATCAGTTTCTTCTTCTCACGAGCTGTCCTCCTGTTTCTCCTCTTCTTGACACTTGGGGTGATCAAAGGCTTCACTTCTTTGGTGATCAAGTCTTCATCCTCTTTCATACAGTCTCCAAGCTTCAACTCAGTGTCAAGCTTGTGCTCTGCTCATCAGGGAGAGTGTCTCTCATCCACATACTCATTGTGAAGCTCATAGCATGCTCCACACGCCCTGGAGATTTATGTTGCTCACTCTCTTCTTCAATAACTGTTCCACAAAATGCTATGGAAGGAGAGACAATCTTGTAGACTTAGAACTCATCAACATTCTTCAAAATCACATAGCCTGTCTTGAAGTCTACTCGAGCTCCTGATGTTGCCAAGAATGGTTTTCCTAGAAGAAGTGGCACCTCTCTTGAATATGCCTTCTCCATAACCACAAAATCTGTAGGAACCAAGCAATTCCCAATCTTCAAAGGGAAATACTTTACCATGCCCAAGGGTCTTGTTGAGGTGTAATCCACAAAAGTGATAGAGGCTTTGCAGGGCTTTAACTCTTTAATTCCTAAGGTTTGGCCTAAGTGGAGAGACATGACATTCACAGTTGAACCTGAATCAGACAAAGCTCCAACTTTGTCTAGCATCTCAAGCTCACAAGTGATGAGAAACTTTCCTCGTTTGGGAAGCTTTGTCAATGTTTACAGCTCCCTGTTTCTCCTTAGATTAGCCCCCACATTCTCTAGAATTGGCTCCACTATTTCCAGCTTGTCAAAGACTTCTTTAAGGAACCTGATTTGATCCTTTACTTCAAGCAAAGTGGTGCCATGAGGAAGCTTTATTCCAGCGTCTTGTATGTCTTTCCTGAACTTTGAATAGCCTGCCATCTGAGCCTTTGTAAAGCGCATCGTGGGGGCAAGGGATTGGTGGTTTATAAGATTGAACTTCATGAGCTTTACCCCTCTCATTGCAGTTTGAGGAGCTGCCCACTTGGCGATCATACAATTCCTTGAAGTCTTCAGGACTTTCTCTAGCCACGACCATCAAAGCATGGTTTGTCTCTACAAGCTCTTTATTAGCTTCACTGTGCTCTTGTTTGGCTTCGTCTTCTGGAGCACCTAAGGCTCTCTCAGCCTCTTCCTTCTCAGCTGCCTCTTTTGCGGCTCTTTCTTGCTCTTCTTCTCTGTTTAAGCTTTCATCTAGCCCTTGGAGGAACTTCTCTACAATATCAACAGCTTATTGATCATCAATGGTGACATTGATGACATTCCCCCCATACTCAGCCTTTAACATGTCCACATGTAACAGCATCTCTTGAAGCATAATGCCAAGGTCTTCCAATGAAGCATCTTCATCATCAAACTTTTCATCCTCTTCAGCAAGAAAGTGGCAGAATTCCTTAGGATTTGCTTCACTCTTTCCTTGTAACTGGTTCTGAGGCTTTGAAGATGAAGCTCCTTTGCTTTCTAGAGACTTGACTCTTTGGTTCAGAGCATCTAACTTGCCATTCAGGTCACAAGTAGTTGCGTCTATTTTGTTATGCACTTCAGCGAATTTCTTGTGCAGCTCTATAGTGGTATTGGCTTGACCAGTCAACAACTGTTGCATCATCTGCTTTAAATCACCATCTTTAGTGCTGGAAGAGGTTTGTGTATTGCCAAAACCTGGTGGGATAAAAGCTGGTATTGGCTGAAAGTTAGCTTGTTGAAAACCGCCCTGAAATGGTGGTCTTGAAGCAAAGTTGTTCTGCTGGTTGAAAGAAACAAAAGGTTTGGTTCCTTGGTTCTGTTGAGCAGCTTGTGATGGATAGACTTGATCATGAGGGTTAGCCTCGTTGGTGCTTCTGTAAGAGAAGTTGGGATGGTTCCTGTAGTTGTTAAAACCGCCTCCTTGGTTATTCATGTAAAAGGCTTCATCTTCTACAACTGTCCCATCTTCCTCTTATGTAGCAACATTATCACCAACAAAACTGACATTCTTGAAAGACACACTCAGCAGCTTGTCTAACTTGTCATTCAAAGCTTTAATCTCCTTCTTTGTTGTGCTCTCACCTTCAGCGCTTACAACAGCTCTAGAAGTTCTGTCATATTCTTTGATATATCATGGTTTTTGCGGGTTTTTGACCATGATATAAGTCTTGTTTATAGAGTCTTTTTGTTATTTTTCGAGTCCTATATAGTCTTTGCAGGTCTAGGTACATTTGGAGCATAACTGTGGATTTTGGAGCCTTTTGGAGTTATGTTGAAGCTGATGCTGAAAAGACCAAGTCGTAGAGCACTATGAAGCAGGGTGTCGATCGACACCCACCACTTGGTGTCGATTGACACCGGTCGTGGTCGCGAAGAGAGTGTAAAAACTCTTTGGAAGAATTTGCAACTTAGCCCAGAAGTTTCCCACTATTTGCACTTTTGCCCCAGTTTGTGTTTAGACTTGTATTTAGGTTATCCAAGCCATTGTTAGGCCATCATTTTGTTTTCATTGAGACTAAGAGAGAGATTAAATTGAGAGCTTTTTGGGAGACAAATCCATATTCTGTAGAGAAGAATTTCGAACCCCTTCATCTTTTACTCTATTTCTTAATGCAATATTATTCAGCCATGATTTGTGATTCACTTGCTATGTCTGAGTAATCTGCTAGTTAGGTTTTGGGTTATTCAAAGGTTTATACAAAGCTGGAAGGATAAGTCATTTGGTTCTTCATCTAGATTGCTTTAACATTGGTTTTAAGATTGATCACCTAGAAATCAGATCTTAGGTTGTTTAATAGATGTGAAAACATTGTTATTCACCAGACGATGAGCAAAACAACTAATTGCAAAGGAATTTGGATTAGTGATTTTGTGAACATATCGAACCTGAACTATAATGCTTGTTTAGGTTGTTAGAATTTGGAAAGGAATTTGGAATTCTAGAATCTGATCATAGTCAATCTCTGTGACGGAAGTCGATTGGTTTTACATTAGTGTTTCGAGATCTAGAACGGTCTTAATAAATATTCCTTTCAGTCCATAGTCTGTGATATATATCAACCTGAGAATTTCCCATTGCCTAGCATCTTGTCTCTATTGATTTTAAGAACTTACAATCCGCTCCTGGTCCTGTTACATTTATTCCATTATTTAGTTTTATTTATTCTCAACTGCTTAGCTTCATTTGAATCTAAAATCTGTTGAGTGATAGCCTTAAGTCCTTGTTGATTCGATCGCTAAGTACAACAGTGATCTCTTAATTTGAGAGAGTAGCTCTAAGAGTTAATTTGAGCATATCAAATTTTGGCGCCGTTGCCGGAGACTTAGATATTACTTTCAGATTTTTAGTTTAAGAATATTGACTAAGCTTTTATTTTCTGTTTACTAACTTTCTTCACTTCTTTGTTGTCTGTTTCAGGTGCATGCATAATCGCAGTACCAGGAGCAACAAAGACAAAGAGCTTGTGACTTTAGGCATCGACGAACTCGCCAAACTAGAGAGAACCATCAGGAAAGCCCAAAAGCAGACTAATATGGTTGAAGCCGTGGTGAGGACATTGGATAGTATAGTCCTTGAATCGTTCCATGGCTTCATTGAAAGTCTCATTATTCCTTTGCGTGAAGCCGCTGATCTCGCTTCTTAGCCTTGCCGTTCTGGTGCTAGAGAAGAATTTTGAGAGGAAAGCTTTCTTACACTCGGCCCATGAGGTGATGGTGCCTTGTGGAAGGGTCTTCTCCCAATGCCTAGCTTTGTCTCCGAGTGAAAAGGGAAAGAGACGCAGCTTGAAAGCATCTTCTGATATGCCGTTTATCTTGATCATCCCACATACTTGCTCGAAATTGTCAAGGTGCTCCAAGGGACCTTCCATTGCTAAGCCGTGGAACTTGTTGTTTTGCACCATGGAGATGAAACCTGGCTTAATCCCAAACCTATTGTGATGAGTATTGGGAGCATCTCCGGCTCCTATGATCCTTGGGTGTCTAGCCGCGTGTTGGGGGTTTCCATTGCCCCGTCCCATTGCCCCATGAGCTGGAGGAGGTCCCTCTGGATGTTCCTGCTCGGCCATAGCTTCAAAGTCGACCAAACCGTGCTGAACAATCTCCTCAAAGGCTCTGGCTTGTTCTCGTACTCTTCTTTGCCGTGAATGACCAAGCTGATGAATGTTGTCCAAGGGTTGAAGTAGATTGTTGTCTCCCCTTGAATGAAGATTCATGTACCTAAGAGACACACGTTTGAGAGTAGGGAAATTAGTAAATAAACAAGGTAAAGGCTTAGTCTTTACTAAGCCCCAAATCTCTATGCTTTCTAACACTCCTAGAATGGCAACGACGCCATTTGATAACTACTTTCTTTGCAAGGGTGAGGATGCAATGAGGCTATCAAACTCAAATGCAACACTTAAGTTGTAGTACAGTATGCAAGTGAGAGTCAATCCATTTCTAGGAGCTAGGAAGATCAAAGAGAATGCAAGAGCAGTGTAAAGCTTAGCGAATAACAGGCGATATTGTGAAAATCCTAAAAACTATATGCAATGACTGAATGGAATGCAAAACTATTTTAAAATTACCAAGAGTGATTGAACTATTACGAGGAACAAACAGAAAAATTAAAATGCAAGGCCATGATTTAACAAAAATCGACTAGTGGATCGACCACAGGACCGACCACTAAATCGAGCAGTTTGGATCGATCTCGTCTAAAAATGCAAGTATGAAGAAACTAATGACCAGGATGCGGCGAATATCAAGCGAATGACTAACAAAGATTTAAGAATGCTAAGAAAGAAGGGTCTAGGGTTGAGATTCATGGTCCAAGTTGGGATTGAAAACTTTAAATCGACTCACTTTGTGAGATTCCCTAAGCCTTGAAAACGAAAACAAGATCCATCTGTGGCTTTCGGTATAGATCACTCTTTCAACCTCTCCTCCAAATCATGGCTTCTGGTGGAAAGAGAGGTTGAAGGGCAGTGAACTCAGATTTCAAACACACGGCCTAACTAGTCCCCTAAACTTCCATGGCTTTTGGGAAAGGGTAACTAGTCTCTAGGATGTGATTTTCAGAGATCTCTGGATCCTGTCAAGGTAAGAGACCTCTCTGATCATAAAGATCTTGGCGTGAGAGTCTTTAAGCCTTAGGGACTCAACATCCTAGAAGAGAAAGCCATTAAGAACAAGAAAACTACCAACTTGAAAACCCCTTAGACCCCGTGAATCCTCTCAACCTCGAGACCTAAATGAAACTACTCGCTACACATGAGAATAATCGACATAAACATGAAAGATGAAGCGATGAACATGAAAACGATTACTTAAAACTTAAACATTCAAAATATTCAAGAACAAAGCTCAAAGTCTAACAATGTCGGAGAGTCTCCAAAACCAGAGAGAAAAAGCATAAAAAGATAAGAATGAAAAAGTGTCTGCCGAAAAAAAACATCGCCGCCTTCCCAAAATGGTGAAAACAGCTCGATGGTCCCCTTCTCGCTAGCGGCCAAAAACGGTTGAAAGGATAGGGATCGACTTCGGGATCCAGCGGCTCTCTCGATCACTTTCGGACATCGTGTCTTCTACTCGATCTGGGTCTCGATCTTCTTCAGCGGATCGAGTGTTGCATCCGATCTTGGTGTTGATCTTCGGTCGGATCGAGTGGTGGACTCGATCCGGCCCTCGCTCTGCATGGCGTCATTTACGTCCGTACCATTTGATCGATTGCTCCACTCGATCTTCGTCTCGATTATTTCCTTTGGATTGCCTGGGCTTCTCGATCTTCTGGTCGATCTCATCTAGATCGACCTGCCATGCTCGATCTGCTCCCCGATCTCTGGTCCTTAGCAAACATCCGACGTTCCACGAACCGCCACAACAACTTCAGCACGTCCACGAACCTCCACGACTCCAAAGTAGCCAGAAACAACCTGAATGTGATGCAAAATGCAAGGAACATGCGTATGCTGGTGCGAGAATGCTCTAGGACCCTAAGTGATGCAATCTAGTCTAAAGTGTGATGTAAATGCATAAAAAGCTAACTAATATGTATGCAAAATACATGCAATATGCAGTAACATCATGAGGATGCTCCAGACTTCCTGTTCTTGCTAGGTGGGTCTTGAGTGACCGCCTTGCCTTTCTCAGGTTGCTCAATCTCTTCGCTTGAAGATGCTTTGGATGGCTTCTTCTTCAAGTCCTTGATCTTCTTCGCAAGCTTTTTAATCATCTTGCTCTGCCATATGTTCACCTGCCTTTGCATCTCCACAACAGAAGCGAGGAACTTCTCCGCTTTTGTCCTCGGCTCAAAGTCAAGCGTTGGAAGGACAAAGCTCTCGGGCATCTCAGTATCGGATGTATGTGACTCTGAACGTGGTTGAGCAAGTCGTGGAGGTGCGGCTGTGCCTCCTAGAGGTGCATAGCATTCCTCAACACTTGGCAAAAATTCCACATTGCCAACACCTAGCAGCTCCGTCTCTACCTTGTATGACAAGATGCACACTCGCTTCTCATTCTCACAATCAATGTACAGGTAAGCAAAGAATTCTCACAAGCTATCTGTGTTTCTCATGTAAACCTCATCCATATAGGCTCTATCCATGCAAGGGACGAAATCAGGAAGAGGTACACCAGCTTGAACAAACAGCGGTGTAAGGAAACACCCTATAAGCGCCGAGCTTGCCCTGCACCTCATAGCCGATGCCTTGTACTTCAGCAAAGAGGAGGCCAGAATGCATCCGTAGTTAACATCATCTTCGAGCTCGTCCTCCACTGGCTCGTCGTTCTCCTTAAGGTCACACAGCAGATGCTTAACGCCTTGAAACAAGAAACACAGCTCATTCTTGGTGACTGTAGGAGCCACGGACCGTCCACTGAAGGTATTGGCGATGAGTTTGAGCGTGAATCTCAAGACAGGACTGCAGACTCTCTTGATCTTCGCCGTGTTTGGCTTGTAATCATCATTGTTAGCAGATCCCACAAGTCGTTGGCTTGAGTTAAGGCAGGAAACTCAGCTTGCTTCTCGTCAGCCTTCGGACCATAGGCTTGGTAAAGCTCTTGGATCGAGAGATGATAGGCTTGTTTCCTGATCTTAAAGGTGAGGTGACCTTGAGAAGGAGTAGGGAGGCTCGGGTTCTCGTAGGTGAACTCCAAAGTAGCCAAGAAATCCAAGGTCGCCTCAGGATAAGTTGGGTAATCCATTCTTGATAAGCACCGGAGCCCAGTGTTCTTAAGAAGCTGATCAAAGTCTCCCAAGATCCCCATCTTAGCCAAAAGATCCCTACTCGCGAACTTTGTGGGATCGAACCGAAGCCTTTCCAGCCGTTTCTTGGCTTGTTTCTCCTCTTTGGTCCATCTGACCCTCTCTTGAACCACTTCTTGAGCTTCTCCCTCTTGTGCTGTCTCTTCTCTCGTTCTCTTTGTAGCCATGGTGCCTGAAACACAATTCTCAAGCAAGAGGATGAGTAAAGGCGGCGAATATTGAGAGAAAGACAAGGTAGAAGGAAAAACTTTTTAACTAGTTTAAGCTTGGGTCTTTTCTTGCACTTAACTTAATCTCCTCTTGGATTTGGGGGTTTTAATGCCTAGAGACTCTTGAGAAAGATCTCTTTGATCTCAGGGATTTCCTTATCTTAGCAGACTTAGGAGATCCCGTAAATCCAAATCCAAGAGACAAGCTGATACTAGGTTTTTTGCAAGCAAGGTGATGTATCAAATCCCAAACCACAACAATGATGTAGTATAGCAGTAAGGGTATCAATCCAAACTAGGAAGTAGGAAGAACACTTAGAATGCAAATGTTCAGCAAATCGAAGCAGATCGGGAAAATGATTGGTAAAATCGACTAAAAATAAATGCAATGACCAAATGAAATGCAAAACTATTTTAAAATCCCTGGAAGAGGGTTAACTAACACTGAAAGAAAACAGAGCAACAAAAGAGCAAAACTACTAAGAACTAAAAATCGAGCACTGAATCGACCACTGGATTGAGCACAGAATCGAGTAAAACTGACCGATCTAACAACTTAAAGCAAAACGACTTCTAATGAACAAGAATGCAACTTTATAATGGGACAGTTAACCTCGCCCTGAACCAAATCTTGTGTGAGTTGTGAGGCCTTACATTGCATCATTTTCTATCCTATCTTAGCAAAAAGTGTTAGGAATAAGGCTGGCAAGGAGAAGCTCCCTTGTAGACACCAGCTTGCATTTTGAGCTTGGTACTAGGTTAGGAGTTTGGGAAAAGGGTTGTTAAGTGGTTTAAGTGTTTTATGTTTACATCTTTACAAAAGAAGAGGAAGTATGGGATTCATAGTACAAGGGGGAACAGATCGTTGTGGTTAAGTAAAATAGAAAAAGAGTGCTCTTAGTGTTAAAATAGAAAGGCGCCAGCAGCAACAAAGCTTACAAAGGTCATTCAAAAAGAAGAAAATCAAACCGAGCTATCCACCAAAGGTGATGAAAGCTGCGCCAAGCATACAACAAAGGAGAGCAAGTTCAAACAAAAAGAAGTCAACCACTCGGGCTGAAGAAGAAAAAGTTTCCCCCAATTGTGAAAGATGAAGAGATCAAGCGCTTTGGGAAAGGGTAGATTTAGGGGTTACACTTGGGGTTTTAGTGGTTTGTAGGATCGTCTTGGGTAAAAAGAGTAGAAGGGAGCTTTAACTTGCATGCATAAGTGTGCTTTTACCTTTAGCATTTTGCCAAATATAGGATTCTTTCATTGAGTGATCCCCTGAATTTTTAAACCCTTATTCGAATGAGATCATCTTCATCTCATGACCATGTCCCTTGACCAAATGCTTTCTCTTGATATGCAGAAACTAGATCCATTGGTTACCGTTTAATGAATGTTAAGGAGTTGGTTGATTTGAATGCTTGTGTAGGCTAAGCTAGAGTTTATTTGTTTGCTTTGATGAGTATGGCTAAAGCTTTTAAAGTAGAACAACCTATTTGCATCTTAGAACTTATAACTTGGGCATTGAATCAGTTTTTCCATTGACATCTTTTGTTTTGAACTCCCGTTTTCAAACTTCCCTTCCTTTCTTGAATTCTGTTTGCTTGAGGGCAAGCAAAAGGCAAGTTTGGGGGAGTTGATATTACCATATGTTTTGCATATTTCACATGCATTTAGGATAGTTTTTCATGCGTTCATCTTGTATTATAGGCTAGTTTGTTCCATTTGTTGCATTTTAGGTCCTAGGTCCCTTTGCATTCGCATTTTGCATATTTATTGCACTTTTGCATCATTATCAGGTTGTTTGGAGCTGAGGAGCTAGTTTCGATGATAGCCAGCCTGCGCATGTGCGCCACTACCATCGATGAGCCGGTTAATTGTTTGGAAGCCGTGGGCCAAGCAGACCTATTGGAACGGATTCGCGAGGCTCAAGAAGACGACTATGCCCTTTGAAAGGTTATTAATCGCTAGGTGGTGGGGTACCGCACTGCGAGTAATGAAACTTAGATATTTCGTAGTAGGGTTTGTGTTCCGAATGTGAAAGATTGGAAGGATGAGATCTTGCGCCAGGCTAACCACTCGAAATTTGCTATCCATCCGGAAAACAATAAGATGTAACGGGACTTGAAATGGTACTACCATTGGGACGGGATGAAGAAGGACGTCGAAATATGGGTGTCACAGTGTCAGACGTATCAGCAAGTGAAAGCAGAACATCAGTTCCAAGCGGGTTGCTCCACAATTTACCACTACCATAATGGAAATGGGACATGGTAACTATGGATTTTGTCACCGGACTGCCGCAGACTGTTGGGAATAAGGATGCAATTTGGATAATCGTAGACCGCCTTACTAAGTCTGCGCACTTCTTAGCTATTGAAAAGACGGATAGTGCCAATCGCTTTACTCAGAAGTATCTGGATTCAGTAGTGAGATTGCATGGAGTTCCAGTCAGCATAGTGTCAGATTGAGATCCAAAGTTCACTTCGATGTTCTGGCAAGCTTTTCAGAAAGCATTAGGAACGAAGGTTCATCTGAGTACTGCCTACCACCCCCAAAGGGATGGACAATCGGAAAGGACGATTCAGACCCTTGAGGATATGCTCCGAGTGTGTGTGTTCTTGACTGGGCAGGGAAGTGGGGCGAGTACCTACCATTAGCTGAGTTTGCCTACAACAACAATTATCTTGCGATTATCGGCATGTCCCCATATAAGGCTCTATATGGACGACCGTGTCGCACTCCCCTCTGTTGGACTGATGTGGGGGGACGATGAGACCTAGAGACGGAATTGGTCAAGGAGACGGTTAAGCAAGTGGAATTGCTTAAGGACAGGTTTAAGAAAGCCCACGATTGTCAGAAGTGTTACGCCGATAAGCGCATGAAAGATTTAGAGTTTTCAGTTGGAGATGAGGTCTACTTGAAGATGAAAACATTCAAAGGTGTGAAAGAGATTAGAAAGCTGAAGAAGCTTAAGCCGAGGCATATGGGACCATATATGGTCATTGTGAGAGTCAAGGCGGAGTTCTTTTTCTATCCTGTTACGGTGTAAGACATTTTACTCTATTACCCGTTACTCTTATCTTTCTTTTTGTTATTATTAGATTAGGTTAATATCACTCAGTGATCTGTATTATGATTGCCGATTCTACTCAATCACATATGCGTAATATTAGCACAGAACATTAACATCATATATACTGTATTCATTCTAATTTTCTCGAGTTAAGCAAGTAGTTGATTCCCCGTTGTAATATAAGACACCATTGAAATTATTGGCAATATACAGAGAATTCCTTTCATCTTGGCATGGTATTCAGAACCTAACAAAAGCAATGTCAATTTTTTTCAATAAATTTTCTTCTTCCCTTCTTTATCAATGACAGAAACAGCAGCTACAATCCTTACTGCTGACAGGTTGATGTCCCCAAATTACTTGCATCCGTCTGATAGCAAATGGCAAGTTCAGACTTCAATCTTGTTGAACGGAGCCAAGTATGAGCAATGGGCGAAGTTGATGGTAAACTCACTACGAACGAAACATAAGCTTGTGTTCATTGATCGAACCCTTAAGTGTCTCAAAACTCTGATTTGGAAGTGCAATGTGACATGGTGAATCCAATAATTATCGGCTAGATTTACAGTAGTATAGAAGCTAAGTTGAGGTCATCAATCTCTTTGGTTGACAGCACTAAGGGGATGTGGGCAAGTCTCCAGTAACGGTTGTCTGTAAGCGATGATACACATAATCTTCAACTTCATTCTGATATCACCTCCTTCATTCTGACACAGTTGAGATTTACTTTGGAAAGTTGAAAGTGATGTAATATGATCTAGCCGATATGGAGAAGTGATCTATCTTCTGTTGTGGAAGTTATGTGCGTCAATGATGACTTATGAGATGCGACATGAGAAAATTAGAGTCCATCATCTTTTCATGGGGCTTGACAATTCCAAATTTGGGACAACGAGATCAAACCTGTTGAGAAGAGCAGGAGATTTGAATCTTGATGTTGTTTACTCTCAGATTATCTAGGAAGAGAGACATCTGAATGTGATGAGAGGGAAAGAAGAACATGTTCATGTTGTTGGTTTCTCTACAACACAATCTGCATTGAAAGTGCCTCAAACTTCCTCCGCTGCTACTCGTTTTACACGTCCTATTTGCAGTCATTGTGGAAAGTCTGGTCACGAATTTAATAGCTATTTTCAGCAGGCCGCGGTTTTGAATATTCTGGCCAAGGACGTGGAGGTCGTGGTTTAGGTTCTCGAGCCTAAAGGAGTATCTTCCTCTGACAATGCTAATGCACCTGCAATTTCAAATTTCAGTGCTAATCAATGGGCTTCACTGGCCAAATTTTGAATACTCAGAAACACAACAACGAGGAAAAGTTATAGGGTAAGAGAAAATGCTTTTTTATGGCAAATATAGTCGATGTGTTATTATTATTAATTTGGGAGGTTCACATCATATGACTGGTGATATTTCCTTACCTACCAATCTCTCCACTATTAAGCCTTGTCCGATTACTTTACCTAATGGGGAGCTCACATGGGCTACAAGATAGGACAGTTTGGATCTTTAAAAAAAATCATGTATTACAACATGTTTTCTATGCACCAAACCTGCCAATCAAGTTAATTTTTATGGCTCTGTTACTACGTGATGTCGCTGGCTATGTTATATTTGCCAAATGGTTTTGTGTGATACATGACCTAGTTTCGAGGACTCTGATTAGTGCGGGTGTAAAGCATGATGGGGTTTGCCACTACACTGGTGTGATTCTGATTCAAGCCAGTCATGTTGGTCGCTTGCGAGCTAGGGAGCTATGACATCATCGTCTCAATCACCTATCGTCTAAAGTTCTTTCTGTTTTATCGCATGTTGCAAAGTTTTCTAGATGTTCAAAGGATTTTGAGAAGTCTTGTGACGTTTGTGTTAGTGCAAAGAAAACTCAATATTCATTTTCTCTAAGTTTTAATAAAGTGGATGGCTGTTTCTCTTTGATTCACTGCGATTTATAGAGACCATATAAAATCCCCTCTTCATGTGGTGCTCCCTATTTTCTCGCTATAGTTGATGATCATTCACGAGCTTTATAGATTATTCTTATTCTTGAATTAAAAAAAAATCGGCAAATGCATTGAAAACTTTATTTGCCTTCATTGAGAAACAATTCAATACTCATATCATGACAATGAAGAGTGATAATGGTGTTGAGTTTGTTTGCTTCAAGCGATTCACTAAACGTCGTGTGTTCAAACTCCTCAACAAAACAGAAGGACAGAGAGGAAACATTGTCACGTTCTTAATATGGTGAGAGCATTGTTATTTAAAGTGAACTTGCCAATTAAATTCTGGGATGAAGGGTTCTGACTGCAACATACTTGATCAATCGTACACCGTCAAGCATTCTCAATAACAAGTCATCTCGTGAAGTTTTATTTGGCTCAACTCCTGATTAACAATCTGAGAACCTTCGGATCTTTATGATATGCTCACAAAGTTTCAAGGAACAAAAACAAATTAAGTAAGCGTAGTATAGACTGTCTATTTCTGGGTGCTCTCTAGTGAATGAAGGGCTGGATAGTGTTTGATTTACAGAAGGAAAAAACCTTTGTGTCGTGAGATATCATTTTTCATGTGCAAAAGTTTCTTTATTCTGCACCAAAGACTACTGCAGATGCTCAAGTTTCGAAAAAAGTATACCATCCTACAGTTTTTGACAATGAATTTACGTCACCAACTCAAGTTGAAACTTGGCAAGGGGGAGCTGGTTCTTTGAATATTTTTATGGCTCCACACGATTCTAAATCAAGGGAATCTGATTTGAAAAAGAATTCAGATACTAAAGACGAATCTCAACAAGGGGCTGTTGATATGACTTTTACTCAACATGTGCTTGATCACGGTGGCTCTGAATCTGATAATCACACTGCCTCTTGAATCCGATAATCATTATATGTCTGAATCTGATATTCATGCTGTGTCAGCATATGATAATCAGGTAGCATCTGACGCTGGTAATCAGAATGAAATAAATGCTGATAATTTGGACCGTGGTAACGCATTCACACAAATTCTGTTTTACTCCAGCAATTTGTCACCTATGCTGCTCATTCCTCTGAAGACCCCATCACTCTTCATGCACCCTGCCGTTAGGGTCCTCACTTTTTCCCCACTCATAAATTATGTATCCTACCATGCTTGTTTTCATCTCAACAGGCCTTTCTTGCAACCGTGGCTGCTGCAGTAGAACCATAATTTTTCAAAGATGCTATGAAGTTCGAAGTCTGGCGTGGGGCGATAGGTACACAATTGGAGTCACTAGAGCTAAGTAGAACTTAGGATATTACTGATCTTCCTTCGGGAAATGTTGCAAATGGGTTCAAACGGGTGTATCATATATAATTTAAATCAGATGGCACGATTGAGTGTTACAGAGTGCGCTTAGTAGCTCTGGGGGATATATAGAAAGAAGCTGTTGATTATCAACAGACTTTTGCACCGGTTTTGAAAATGTCTACGATATAGATTTACCTTGAAGTCTCTGCAGAAAAATGGTGGGAGTTACACCAAATGAGTGTGCACAATGCATTCCTTCATGGTGACTTAGAAGAGGAGGTATAGTAGAAATTGCTACCAGGTTATTCTAATGCGGCTGGTAATAAATTTTGTAAGTTACTTAAATCTCTCTATGGCCTTAAACATGCTCTGCGATGCTGGTTTGCAAAGCTGTCTAAGGCTCTTATTGATTAAGGTTTTGTTCAAAATCATTCGGACTACTCTTTATTCACGCCAAGTCGAGCTGGAGCAGTGTGAAACAGCACTTTTGGTCACTAGATCAAATGTCCTTAGCCTCTAATTAAATGTAGAATATGGATCAGGTATAAATCTATTTGTGGAAGATGAGATGCAAACAATGCCATAAGCTAAGCAATGATGGGGTTTTGATTGAACAAGGACAATTATAACAACCTAGTAATGCAATGGAAATAAAGCATAAACTAAATGCAAGTGAACAAAACTATGCAATGAACTTAAGGCAATGACTGAACAAGAACTAAGCAAGAATGACTACTAAAGCAAGAACTAAGCAAGATGATCTTAAAGACAATTAATTAAAAGCAAGACTCAAGGTTCAAAGCAATTGCGGGATAGTGGTTTTCGAGAGTGAAAATGGGGATTTCTAACAAAGGCAAACATCAAGCATTCAAAAGCAAGCAATTCTCAATGTTGTACTCCTAGACAATGTATCTAAAAGGAACCAACTTGGCGTCAATAAGTAGTTCATATTTGATATTACCATACATTCTGCATATTTTGCATGCATTTAGAGTAGTTTTTCATGCATTCATCTTGCATTATAGGCTAGTTTGTTCCATTTGTTGCATTTTAGGTTCTAGGTCCCCTTTGCATTCACATTTTGCATATTTCTTGCATATATGCATCATTATCAGGTTGTTTGGAGCACTATGGAGTTGCGGAGGCTATGTAGACGTGAGGAGGTTCAAAGTGGAGCTCGTGGACACTTGGAGAACTTAGCTCGGCATGCGAAGTACCCGAGATCGAGTAGCAGATCGAGCAATGCAGGTCGATCTAGATGAGATCGACCAGAAGATCGAGTGCACCAAGTCGATTCAAGAGGAAGGATCAAGACCGAGATCGAGAGAGGAGATCGATCTGGAGTACGGACGTAAATGACACCATGCAGAACGAGAGCCAGATCGAGACAAAGACTCGATCATTCAAAGATCGAGAAATAGATCGAGGAAGATACTCGATCCCTCCAACCAGATCAACCAGAGATCGAGCGGAGCAAGGCGATTCCTGAAGATGATCGAGCACATTGGTCGATCTCAAGGTCGATCCCAGACGAGCCTCATCCGTCCAGCTGTCTTTCGCAGCTAGCGAAAAAGGGGACCAGCTAACCATTTAGCCAAATTTGGCAAAAGCAGCCATCACCTTTATCTTATCTTCAATTTTCTGTCTTTTACTATTTTTTCTCTGGAAGTTAGGCAATTCGCCATTGTAGAACAGCTTAAACTTTTTCGTTTTTGAACCTTTGATTCTTTTAATATCAAGCAAGTTTTTCTTTAATCTATCGTTAATCATGCTTAGCTTGTCGTTTATTGCTTTTGATTCTATCTTAAACATGTGTAGTGAGTAGTCGTTTTGGGTTTTGGGGTTGAGGTGATTCAAATGGGTTGAAAAGGTTTAAAGCTTTGTGTTTTCTTGTTCTTCATACCTTCTCTTCTAGGATTTTGGGATCTTAAAGCCTAGAGAGCCTTGGAAAAGGTCTCTATGAACCAAAGGCCTTGGAAAAGGTTTTGGAAAAGGTCGATTTTTAGTTTTTAGTAGCTTTGCATTTTTCACCTTTTGCTTGTTCCTCGTGGTAGTTAACCCTCTTCCAGGGATTTTAAAATTGTTTTGCATTGCATTAGACCATTGCATTTAGATTTCCTAGATTTTACCTATCATTTATCATATTGCTTAGATTCACTAGATCCTTGTATTCTCATTGCTCTTCCTGCTCCTTAGGATTGGATTGATACCTCTTGCTATACTACAACTGTGTATTGCTTGAGTTTTGATAACCTCCCTGCTTGCACACGTAAAAATCCTGTTATCAATATTCAACAAGATTGAAGTGTCAGACCCACTTGTGATGGCATATCCTTCAACCATGAGCATAAAGATCAGAACCATTCTAGCTTAAAAGATGTACTAATCAAGCAATCATTCTCTCACCCAAGCAAGAATTAAGATCAACTTATCAATCTTGTGAACCAATAAGGACCTAGTTAGCGAAACAACAATCAAGAACATGGGTTTAAGCACACGGCTGCAACATCCTAACAATGCTAAGCAATGAACAGGAATGAAACAAAGGCAAGATCTTTTAATGCATACTATCTAACCATCAAGCAAGAATCTCAAAACCAACATTATATAGCCCTAAGTAAATCATCTAGCAATGGTGAACTATCACTTTGGTGTCACTGAACAAAGGAAACATGGACCAAGCCAAATTATCAAGCCAAATAAGCGAACCATACTTAGAGATGAGATAACTAGAAAATTAGTGAACCATATGCATCAATGAATACCATATTCAATCAAAAGGAGCAAGCTTCATGAACAATAACCACTTTGCAAAAGAAGGAGACAACAGAGAATAATAAAATAAGCCTAATCACCCCTTAATCACATCTTAATCACAACTTTTCATACTTAGAACTCTAAATCTAAATTAAACTACTCACTAATCATGTTTAATCCCATTGGTTTGGAGTTAAACATAACTAGATGAGGTTAAAATGCAAAGATGATAAATCTAAAGTACCAAGGTGCAAGAAGAAGGACTAAGAGACAAGATTAAACCATAAAAATGCAAACTTTATTGAAGATTAAGATCCTTAAGGCAAATCGCCCTTTAAGGTTTATAGAAGATATAGTTTTTGATAGAAAGATAAAATTCCCTTCAGATAATGTTTTGTGGCTTCCCTTTTATAGTAGAGAGCCAAAAAAACATAAAAAACCTAAAAAAATAGGATAAGGTTAACAAAAGTCAAGTGGTCAACGCGGATAAGTTGGATCGAGGTCGTACGGACGAAGTTCTGCTCGATATGCGACCTTGATATGGTCCGTGCAGCGTGAATCGGCTTCCTTCCTCGATGCTGGTCCTCGATGCAGACCAACGGCTTGTAATCCTCGTGCTGATCCTCTTCGTCTCGTCCTGATGCTTGCATCGAGCATACTCCACGGGTGTTCTGCTCGATATGCTTACTCGATATGGACCAGACTTTGCAAGAGCTCCATTCCAGACATCTTCATTGATCATGAGCTGCTTCTATCTCCTTCCCAACTCTAAGAAACTTTAAAAACACCTGAAAACCACCACAAACATACACATGTATGCAAATATATGCAATCCTAAGATAAATGCATGCCATGTTGATTCTAATTGCAAATCATACTAAAATGCTTATCTATAATGCAAAAACAGAGGAAAAGATGCATGAAATGCAGCCTAAAATGATCTAAAATATCAAGCTATCAACACCCCCACACTTAGCTTTTGCTTGCCCTCAAGCAAACAAATATTTAACATGGTGATGAGGTTTTAAATGGGAACTCATATCTTTGAAAATGCTAACAATAAATAAAAATGAAGTCCATGTTAAATACTTTAAATACTTTGCCACTTTCATCAAAAAACAAGAATGATCTCAAAGCTATCAACCTACAAATGCTCATCAAATCAAATAACCTTTTTAACATTCAATTATGCTCTAACCGTGAATCATGCTTATGCAAATGCGAAAGTGTCATTTGGTTAAGGGACAAGGATTAGTGGAATAAAAATGATCCCACTTCACAAATTGGTTTTGGAGTTTAAAGGGTTCTCTCAAGGAAAAGCATGGTAGTGCTTTGGTAAAAAGCTAAGGGTCAAAGAACAACTTACACACACAAAGGAAGCCTCCCATCTACCCAAGATCTATAAGATGTGTTCCTAACTCTAGCATATCAGTGTAAAACCCACCTATGCTATCCTTTTTAAGAATTTAAATCCTTTTAAAAAAACCCAAAAACTTTTCTCCTTCAAGCACTTTGGAGGACACTTCTTCTTTTGAACTTCAAGTGGTGGTGATATGCTTCTTTTGAGTTTGGCTCCTTTATTTGGTGATGCTAGTGCTTGATACGCTTTTGGCTTTTTGATTTTCTTTTTTACACCTCTTGCATCTTCTTCTCTTCTTTGAATATGAGCCTTCTTTCTTTGAGTTTAGAATCGCTATTTCCACCCTTTTGCTTGTGTTGCACTCTTTTTTATTTTGTGTCTTGACTTATTTTCTTCTTTGCCTCTCTTAAAAACTAATCCCAAGATAAACCCAAACCATTCTCCAAACATCCTAGCCTATCTAACTCAAGAATGAGCTAGTTCTACAATGGGAATACATCCCTTGTAGTTCCAACCCAACACTTTTGCTAAGCAACAACCATGATGGAAGAGGCATCACAAACACAAACTATTAATGTCTTGGTTTGAAAGAAGGTTTAGTTAAGGGTGGGGAAATCTAAATGGATCTTTTAGAGAGTGGCAAAAGAGGATAAGAAGATCCAAATATTTCAAACTATCCATGCCATCAATCACAAAAGCATAAGGCATGATAATTGCTAATTTAAATTAGGTTCCACTTAAACAAAGGTTGAAATCATTTCAAAGCATGCTTTAGCCTCAAACAAAGCTCACATAAATGTAAATTCCAAAAGTGGTTCAGCTTTATTTCTAGTTCAACATCAAATGCACCAAAGGATTAAAAACAAGGGCTTCATTTACATAAATCACTAGCATTAACAAAGATGTACTATCATAGTTCCCTATTTAAACAAGCAAGCTAGTCCAATATGAATGCATGAAGTCTAAATACTATAAGAATGCATGAAAATAAAACTCTTTTTGTGAAGCAAATGTTTGAAAAATTTTCAATTTTTTTGTTTTTTTCTATGCGTTAGATGCTATGTAATCATGATGCATGGTTCCTATTCTAATATGCAAATGCAAATGCAAGCATCAGTCCATCATACACCCTCCCCCACACTTAAATTACACAGTACCTGCGTAATAAAAATGCTAAGGAGAGTGTTCACAAACATCAAGCAAACAATCGCATGAAATTACAAAAATTGAGTGGTATTCACAATGGTTAGTGTGGTGTACCTTACTTCAGGTGGAGGAGTGGTGAGAGTCTGAACTCTCAATGGCATGGGAAGGTGAAGCTTCCTCCTCTGATGGAGCTTGCTGTCTAGTCCTTCTCTTCTTTCCTTTTCTCTTTGGAGCAGCTACATGAGATGAATGCTTGGCCGGTTGAGAAGCTTGTGTCCTTGGCCGCTCACTGATGTGGAATGAGTGTCTCTCTTGGACTGTAGCTTCTGGTGTGTCCTGAGACATGTCTTCAGCACCAGATCCTCCTCCTTGTGGCTCTGCTTGGACCGCTTCATCAGTTCTCTTGGCTGATGAAGATCCTTCCAACTTCTTCTTGAGCTTCCTTACTTTCTTCTTCAATGAGTCAACCGATTTCTTGCTTGCTTTGACTGTCTTCAGCAAACCTCTGATGGCTTTGTCCTGGAAGTGGTTCCACCTCTGAAGAAGCCTAATGTGCTCATGTGCAGCCTTTGAAGCTTCAGATATGCAGATCACAACATAAGGGTCAAATGCATAAGGGCATCTATCATAGTCTTCATGTTGATCCTCCTCCATCCCTTGATGTTGAACCTCTTGTTCTTGATGCTTCTTTAATGTCTTCTTCCACATCTGAGTCTCTGATGGTGCTCATGTTCTTCACTTTGCTTGGCCTCATCATTGGTGGGTCGGTCCTTGGGTCATAAATCTCATCTTCTGTTGGCATGAATCGGATGTTCTCATAGGAGGTGAAGTTGGTTAAGCGCTGCTTGGGCAAGATGATCTTCCTCTTCCTGTTTTCCAGCTAAAACTGATAGCCAAATCTTGTCTTAACAGCTCCTGAAAGGTATCTGATCTTACTGAGATAAGGAACATCTAGGAAGATCATTGTAACATCTGGTGTGCCAAGCTCAACTACAGCACCAAACAAGATAGGAGTGATCACACCTCAAATGGCTATCTTTGGCTTCTTGTCTTTGGTGTTGAAAGCCCATTCTTAGCATGCTAGAAATTTCTTCATTAGGATTGTCACAAGACCAACTCCTAAGCTCTTCTTGGATATTCCCATGCCTTGTTTCAACCATGATGTTCTTCAAGCCATTCACAAGCCACCCCATCTCTTCTTCTTTGACCATACTTTGATCTTTTCTGTAAAAGAGTGTGCTGGTGAGGACTCTATGAACATATCTGATAGCTGGATGGCGGATGCTAGCACTCTTCAGATGACCAGCTCTATAAGCACCATTTGCTATCTCCTCCCATACATGCCTTAGCTTATCATGCTTGAAGCTGAGTGAACCCCATGATGTACCAAGCTTTGTTGGCTCTGAACTGAACCATTGCCAAAGTCTTCTTCTACTTCATCATATTCTTCATCAAACATGTAGAAGTAGACCTTGAAGCTTGTAAGGAACTCACAAGAAAGTTGCTTGTAAGTTGGATAGCCAACACTAGCAAATTTCTCCAGTCCAATGTTGCTCAACAACTCATCCACTTCAGCCTTGATTCCTAGCTCTCCCAAAAGACCAGGATCAGCATATCTTGTAGGAGTGAAGTCCGCTCTCCTCATCGCTCTCAAGTAGTCCTTTAGCTTTGGTGCTGCATCTTGGACTGGTTCTTCTTTAACAACTGGCCTTTTTCCCTCAGCTCTATTTCTTGCAGCAGAATTTGAATTAGAAATCTCCTCATTTCCCCTAGTGTGCGGCATAGTTACTGAAAATGCAATGCTTGAAACAAGAATTAGTATACTATTCTTTGAGAGCACTGTGCAGGAAATTACTTTTCAAAATTCAAGCAGGCACTGGAAAATTTCTGTAAAATTTCACGCTGATTACCAACACACAGAGTCGAATTGAACAAAAAATTTCAGCTTAAAAGGATAGATACAGTTAAAACTAAAATTCCCACAGTAACAAGCAGCGATTAAAGCAAATTCAAGCATACACAGCAAAAATATCATTATCTCTCCAGCAAACTATGAAAATGCATCAGATTCACCATTACTAGTCTAAGAAGAAACATTTCAATGGTAAATATGCTGTAAAAAACAATAGCATGCCTAGATTTGGCCAGAATCTAAACATAATGTCAAACAAAGCACAAAAACAGCATTTTTCAAACATTTCAACAATAATTTTTCAAAGAAGAGCAACAATGGTGACATGCAATCAAAACCATAAACAAAATTTTGCAAAACAACCATAATCAATCATTCTAATGCATCCTACTTCAATTTTCCAAAATTAAATTCAAGAAACAAGGAATCTAGCAAAGTTTACCTTGCTTCTGGAACCAAAAGATGAAGTTCTAGAACACAGAATGCAAGAGAGAAAGAAATGATGTTTGGCAATGGGTGTTTATCTCGATATGGATGTGTGGAGAGAGATGAAAATGCTAGTTTTAAGGCAAGAGGATAAGGGGAATCTAAAATATCTAAGGATAACGCAAAAAAATCTCATTTAAATTCAAAAATGCATGTGAGGGGGAAAGAAAAGAATCTTTTACCAGCCATCAAGGCCCACAAAAAGGGTTTACTCGATTTATCCATGTAAAAACTTTTTACACGGATCATATCGAGCAAAACAATCGATATAGTACCCCAATGTGTACCATATCGGGGACGTCGGGTCCTGTGGCTCGGTGATGATGCTCCTTTGCCTCGGGGGTTCCGTGATCTGGTAAGCTTCTCTTTCAGGGCATCTTGCGTCGAGCAGTCTCAGTAGATGTTCTGCTTGATGTTGTTGCTCGGTGTTGGGAGACACTTAGGCTTGCATGATCCTTCCTGTGGGCAGTGCATGGCATCGTCTGAATGCTTGTTCCTAGCTCAGCCATTACCATCGAGCAAACATGTTGGTGTTTTGCTCGATGCTACACCTCGATGTGGAACATCTCGTACTCGGTTGCTATTCTCCTCGGTGGTTGTCGTACCCGACACCGTCTTGCATCGAATTGGCTGATAGCACCTATATCGAGCAGAACCTTGGATGTTCTGCTCGATGCAACTCCTCGGTATGACTCCATCGAGCAATCTGGTGGATGTACGGGCTATAGCTTCTCGATGTACGGACTGGTGATCACATCAAGCAAAGCTTTCGGTGTTCTGCTCGATGCTACACCTCGATGTGATCTCCACCATGCGTCTTTGGCGATGTACGGTCCATTCTCCTCGGTGTACGGACTGGGGCTTCAGGAGCGATCACATCGAGCAGGGCTTTTGGTGTTCTGTTCGATGCTACACCTCGATGTGATCTCCATCGTGCAATCTACTCGGTGTACGGACTGCTCCTTCCTCGAGATAAGCTGTATCGAGCAGCGATGATAGATGTTCTGCTCGATATGGTACCTCGATATGAAACCAGAGTTTTCTTTCCTTGGCCTATAAACCATTCTTCACATCCATGGAGCAGTTCTTTGACTTCTGAAACACTAAATAAAGACATTAGTAATAAAAGAAAGCATTTATTTACAAGGATAGTCATGAGATTACCTCCCAAGTATGCTTGTTTTAAGTCACTAAGCTTGACTTTGATGGTTTGAGGACTAGTGAGAAGAGGTTGATGGAGCTGGTGCTCCTTTCTCTTTCTTCTTGTAAATCCAAGTGCCCACTGACATCAGTTTCTTCTTCTCACGAGCTGTCCTCCTGTTTCTCCTCTTCTTGACACTTGGGGTGATCAAAGGCTTCACTTCTTTGGTGATCAAGTCTTCATCCTCTTTCATACAGTCTCCAAGCTTCAACTCAGTGTCAAGCTTGTGCTCTGCTCATCAGGGAAAGTGTCTCTCATCAACATACTCATTGTGAAGCTCATAGAATGCTCCACAGGCCCTGGAAGTTTATGTTGCTCACTCTCTTCTTCAATAACTGTTCCACAAAATGCTATGGAAGGAGAGACAATCTTGTAGATTTTAAACTCATCAACATTCTTCAAAATCACATAGCCTGTCTTGAAGTCTACTCGAGCTCCTGATGTTGCCAAGAATGGTGTTCCTAGAAGAAGTGGCACCTCTCTTGAATATGTCTTCTTCATAACCTCAAAATCTGTTGGAACCAAGCAATTCCCAATCTTCAAAGGGAAATACTTTACCATGCCCAAGGGTCTTGTTGAGGTGTAATCCACAAAAGTGATAGAGGCTTTGCAGGGCTTTAACTCTTTGATTCCTAAGGTTTGGCCTAAGTGGAGAGACATGACATTCACAGTTGAACCTGAATCAGACAAAGCTCCAACTTTGTCTAGCATCTCAAGCTCACAAGTGATGAGAAACTTTCCTCGTTTGGGAAGCTTTGTCAATGTTTACAGCTCCTTGTTTCTCCTTAGATTAGCCCCCAAATTCTCTAGAATTGGCTCCACTACTTCCAGCTTGTCAAAGACTTCTTTAAGGAACCTGATTTGATCCTTTACTTCAAGCAAAGTGGTGCCATAATGAAGCTTTATTCCAGCGTCTTGTATGTCTTTCCTGAACTTTGAATAACCTGCCATCTGAGCCTTTGCAAAGCGCATCGTGGGGGCAAGGGATTGGTGGTTTATAAGCTTGAACTTCATGAGCTTTACCCCTCTCATTGCAGTTTGAGGAGCTGCCCACTTGGCGATCATACAATTCCTTGAAGTCTTCAGGACTTTCTCTAGCCACGACCATCAAAGCATGTTTTGTCTCTACAAGCTCTTTATTAGCTTCACTGTGCTCTTGTTTGGCTTCGTTTTCTGGAGCAACTAAGGCTTTCTCAGCCTCTTCCTTCTCAGCTACCTCTTTTGCGGCTCTTTCTTGCTCTTCTTCTCTGTTCAAGCTTTCATCTAGCCCTTGGAGGAACTTCTCTACAATATCAACAGCTTATTGATCATCAATGGTGACATTGATGATATTCCCCCCATACTCAGCCTTTAACATGTCCACATGTAACAGCATCTCTTGAAGCATAATGCCAAGGTCTTCCAATGAAGCATCTTCATCATCAAACTCTTCATCCTCTTCAGCAAGAAAGTGGCAGAATTCCTTAGGATTTGCTTCACTCTTTCCTTGTAACTGGTTCTGAGGGTTTGAAGATGAAGCTCCTTTGCTTTCTAGAGACTTGACTCTTTGGTTCAGAGCATCTAACTTGCCATTCAGGTCACAAGTAGTTGCATCTATTTTGTTATGCACTTCAGCGAATTTCTTGTGCAGCTCTATAGTGGTGTTGGCTTGACCAGTCACCAATTGTTGCATCATCTGCTTCAAATCACCATCTTGAGTGCTGGAAGAGGTTTGTGTATTGCCAAAACCTGGTGGGATAAAAGCTGGTCTTGGCTGAAAGTTAGCTTGTTGAAAACCGCCCTGAAATGGTGGTCTTGAAGCAAAGTTGTTCTGCTAGGTTGAAAGGAACAAAAGGTTTGGTTCCTTGGTTCTGTCGAGCAGCTTGTGATGGATAGATTTGATCATGAGGGTTAGCCACGTTGGTGCTTCTGTAAGAGAAGTTGGGATGGTTCCTGTAGTTGTTAAAACCGCCTCCTTGGTTATTAATGTAAAAGGCATCATCTTCTACAACTGTCCCATCTTCCTCTTGTGTAGCAACATTATCACCAACAAAACTGACATTCTTGAAAGACACACTCAGCAGCTTGTCTAACTTGTCATTCAAAGCTTTAATCTCCTTCTTTGTTGTGCTCTCACCTTCAGTGCTTACAATAGCTCTAGAAGTTCTGTCATATTCTTTGATATATCATGGTTTTTGCGGGTTTTTGACCATGATATAAGTCTTGTTTATAGAGTCTTTTTGGTATTTTCGAGTCCTATATAGTCTTTAGATCGATTGCTTCACTCGATCTTCGTCTCGATCATTCTCCTTGGATCGCCTGGTTGGCTCGATCTTCTGGTCGCTCAACTCCTAGATCGACCGGCCATGCTCGATCTGCTCCTCGATCTCTGATCCTTAGCATATATCTGAGCTCCCACGAACTGCTACATCAGCCTCAACATGTCCACGAACCTCCACGACTCCAAAGCAGCCAGAAACAACCTGAATGTGATGCAAAATGCAAGGAAAATGCATATGCTGATGCAAGAATTCTCTAGGACCCTAAGTGATGCAATCTAACCTAAAACGTGATACAAATGCATGAAAAGCTAACTAATGAGTATGCAAAATGTATGCAATATGCAATAACATCAGTAGTGAGTAGTTTCATTGGGTTTTCGGGGTTGAGAGGATTCAAAGGGGCTGAAAGGGTTTAAAACTTGGTGTTTTCTTGTTCTTCATCGCCTTCTCTTCTAGGATTTGAGAACTTAAGGCTTAGAGACTCTCACGCCAAGATCTCTATGATCAGAGGGATATCTTACTTTGACAGGATTCAGATGTCCTGGAGAAGTCAAATCCTAGATGCTAATCCTTCCTTTCCCATACGCCATGGTTGTTTAGGGGATTAGTTAGGCCGTGTGTTTGAAATCTATGTTTTATGCCCTTCAATCTCTTTTTCCACCAAACGCCATGGGTTTGGAGAAGAGAATGAAGGAGTGATCCATACCACAAGCCATGGATGGATCTTCTTTTGTTTTCAAGGCCTAGAGAACCTCACAAAGTGAGTAGATCTAACGTTTTCAAACCAAGCTTGAACCTTTGAAACCCTTGAAAATGAACCTCAACCCTGGACTCTCTTTCTTAGTATTTTCTCATCTCTGTTAATCATTCGCTTGCTATCTGTTCGCATCCTGGTCATTAGATTCATTTCTGTTTGAACTGTTTAGACGAGATCGATCGTAGTTGCTCGATCCTGTGGTCGATCCACTAGTCGATTTTTAATAATTAGTAGTCTTGCATTTTAAATATTCAGCTTGTTCCTCGTGGTAGTTGACCCTCTTCCAGGGATTTTTAAATTGTTTTGCTTTGCATTTGACACTTGCATCTAGTTTTTAGGGATTTTACCAATCATTTATCATTTTAGCTTAGCTTTACTCATCCTTTGCATTCTTAGTGAACTTGCTACCCCTAGGTGTGGATTGATATCTCTCTTGCTCACTATACTACTTCTTTGTGTGCATTAGAGCTTTGATAACCTCTCTGTTGCATCTTGACATATCATTGCATCATAAAAGCTTGTTATCACTAATCAGAAGTTTGCCGAGACGAACAACCGCCTTGACTCCTCTCTAACTGACGTCTCAACTTAGATAACAAACCTGAACAACAAGATCAAGCAGTTAGAGAAGGGAAAGGCTAGTACAAGCGGTCAGAACAGCTTACAGGGCAAGTGTGAGCAGAATCCGAAAGAGTATGTAAACGCTATCACCTTGAGGTGTGGTAGAGAGCTTACCCCGAGAGTTGCACTTAAACACAATGAGGACATTGTAGTTCAAGAGGGGGAGGGTAAGCTTTCAGCTGATGAGGAGATCAACTTTGATAATGTGTGGATTGAGAGACCAAGAAAGGGTAAAGAGGTAGTCATAGAGAAGAAAGTAGAGCAAGCTACTAAAGAGAAATATGTTTATGTGCCTCCACCGTATGTACCTAAGCTTCCTTTTCATGGCCGCTTCAAGAAACAGCTGATAGGGAAGCATAGACTCTTGTTTGACAAGCATCTAAAGGACATTGAGATCAAGTTGCCTCTTGTGGATTGCCTAGCTATGATGCCGAAGTGTGCTAAGTTCTTCAAAGACACCCTTACAAAGAATAACAAGGGAAGTAAAGAACTTTTGGTGCTTAGTGAAGAGTGTAGTGCCATTATTCACAGAGAAATAGTGCCTAAGAAGCTAGGAGATCCTAGATCCTTCACCATTCCTTGTGCTTTGTGTCCATTGGAGTTCAAGAAGCTCGGTTTGGGAGCAAGTATAAATCTCATGCCCCATTCTATAGCAAAGAAGCTCGGTTTCACACTATTTAAAGAGTGTATGATCTCCCTTGTGTTAGCTGACAGAAGCGTGAGACTTCCAGTGGGTATGCTAGAAGATCTTCCAGTAAGAATAAGCGATGTCAATGTACCAACCGACTTTGTGGTACTTGGGATGGATGAAGAGCCTAAGGATCCACTTATACTTGGAAGACCATTCCTTGCAACCGCCTGAGCAATCATTGATGTCAAGAACGGGAAGATAGCTCTGCACCTTGGCAAGGACATCAAGCTGGATTTTTATATCAATGAGGTCCTGAAGAATCCGACCATTGAAGGACAAGCATTCTACATAGAAACGTTGGATGCTTTGGCGGATGAATTGCTAGAAGAGTTGGCACAAGAGGAACACTTGAAGTTAGCTTTGACTAAGGAGAGAGGAGAGTACGGTTTCTTAAGTGAGAAGACCCAAAAGTACGTTAATCTCCTCGAATCTAGAAGAGTTGTCAAAGAAGATGAAGGAGGATGCCTAGAGATCGATGAGGAAATCGAGAAAATTACTCGATCAAGGACAATAATCGACAAGAAGATCGAAAGAAGCCAATCGATCAGTTTAGAGAACGAGTCAGGGACTCGATCTCCTGCTCGATCCATATCAAATCGAGTTGGTGACTCGAGTGAAATTGCTCGATCCGGACCAGAACGAGTAGAAGATCGACTGGATGACTCGATCTCTGAGGGGACAACGGTTCAAGAAAGCAGTCTTAAGGCTCATGTCTCGGGTTCTAAGGAGGCTACTGAGGATGGGAACGTCAACACTAGCCACGAGGAGGACTGGAGCGAGCTGCTAGCCCCAAAGGTGGACGTAAAGAAGCTCCCAAAAGGTCTAAGGTATGCTTTCTTAGGGCTTAATGATACTTATCTCGTGATTGTGCATGAGAATCTGAGTGATGATGAGTTGCACTCGCTCCTAAACGAGCTGAGAATGTATAGGAAGGCCATTGGGTACTCTCTAAGTGACATCAAGGGCCTTTCACCAATGCTTTGCACTCATAGGATTCACTTAGATGATGAGAACTCTTCTTCTATTGAACATCAAAGGCGTTTAAACCCGAATTTGAAAGAAGTAGTTAAGAAAGAGATCCTTAAGTTGTTAGAGGCTGATGTGATCTACCCCATCAGTGACAGCACGTGGGTATCTCCTGTCCACGTGGTGCCTAAGAAGGGGGGGGGGGGGGGATCACAGTCATTAGAAATGAACAAGATGAATTGATTGCTACTAGGACTATAACTGGTCACCGTATGTGTATAGACTATAGGAAGCTCAATTCTGCTACTAGAAAGGATCACTTTCCTCTTCCTTTTATTGATCAAATGTTAGAGAGGCTTGCTAATCATCCTTACTATTACTTTCTTGATGGTTATAGTGGATTCTTTCAAATACCAATCCATCCTAACGATCAAGAGAAGATGACTTTTACATGCCCTTATGGTACCTTCGTGTATCGAAGGATACCATTCGGGTTGTGTAATGCACCCGCGACTTTCCAGCGGTGTATGATGTCGATCTTCTCTGATCTTATAGAAGAGATGGTAGAAGTGTTTATGGACGGCTTCTCTGTATATGGTGCATCCTTTTCTGCTTGTTTGTTGAATCTTTGCAAGGTACTTAAGCGTTGTCAGGAGACAAACCTAGTGCTTAACTGGGAGAAGTGCCACTTCATGGTGAAGGAAGGGATCGTGCTTGGCCACAAGATATCAGAGAAAGGGATAGAGGTTGATAATGCTAAGGTTGAGGTCATGATGAGTCTTGAGCTGCCGGTTAATGTCAAGGGTATAAGGAGTTTCCTACGTCATGCGGGCTTCTACAGGAGATTCATAAAAGATTTCGCCAAGATAGCTAGACCCCTCATGCGGCTGTTGTGCAAAGAAGTTGAGTTTGTGTTTGATGAGGATTGTCTTCATGCTTTCAAGACTATCAATGAGGCTCTTGTATCCGTGCCAATAGTACAAGCACCGGACTGGAGTCTACCGTTTGAAATCATGTGCGATGCGAGTGACTATGCCATAGGAGCTGTTCTTGGTCAGAGGAAAGACAAGCGGTTGCATGTAATCTACTATGCCAGCTACCTTGGATGACACGCAAGTGAGGTATGCTACAACCGAGAAGGAGTTGCTGGCCGTTGTGTTTGCTTTTGAGAAGTTCAGGTCGTATTTGGTTGGCTCCAAGTTTGTTGTTGATAACTAGGTTCTTTGCAAGGGTGAGTATGCAATGAGGCTATCAAAACTCAAATGCAAGACAGGTTGTAGCACAGTATGCAAGAGAGAGTCAATCCACACCAAGGATGATAGAAAAAGCAAAGAGAATGCAAGGGCTTTGCAAATCTAAGCGAAACGAGATCGGTTTTGAGAAAATCCCTAAAAACTAGATGCAGCAACTAAATGGAATGCAAAACTATTTTCATATTACCAGGAATGATCAAACTACAATGAGGAACAAACAGAATAATTAAAGAACAAAGCTACGAATTACTAGCATTCGACTAGTGGATCGACCATGGGATCGACCGCGGGATCGACCACTAGATCGAGCAACAACGATCGATCTCGTCTAAAAATGCAAGAACAGTAAGACTTACGACCAGGATGCTATCAAAGATCAAGCGAATGACGAGAGAAGTTGTAAACATGCTAAGAAAGAGGGTCTAGGGTTGAGATTCATGGTCGGGGTTTCAAAGGTCCGAACTTGGGTTGAAAACTTTAAATCGACTCACTTTGTGAGAATCTCTAAGCCTTGAAAACGAAATAAGATCTATCTGTGGCTTTCGGTATAGATCACTCCTTCATCCTCTCCTCCAAACCCATGGCTTTTGGTGGAAAGAGAGGTCGAAGGGCAGGAAAAACTGATTTCAAACGAATGGCTTAACTAGTCCCCCAAACTTCCATGGCTTTTGGGAAGGGGTAACTAGTCTCTAGGGTGTGATCTACAGAGGTCCCTGAATCCTGTCAAGGTAAGAGACCTGTAGGATCATAAAGCTCTTGGCGTGAGAGTCTTTAAGCTTTAGGAACTCGACACCCTAGAAGAGATAGCCATTAAAACACTAGAAAACTCCAAGATCGAAAACCTTTTTGACCCCTTGAATCCTCTCAACCCCGAACCCTAATGAAACTACTCACTACACATAAGATAAATCAAGCAAAGCATGAAGGAAGAAACGATGAACATGAAAAGAAACTAGATTAAACTTTAAACGATTCGAATACAAAGCAAGAAAAACTTCAAGTTCGACAATGGTGGATAATCTCCAAAACCAGAGAGAAAAAGCATAAAAAGATAAGGTTGAAAAGTTTTTTGTTGAAAATGACATCGCTGCCTTCCCAAAATGGCGAAAACAACTCGATGGTCCCCCCCTCGCTAGCGGCCAAAAGCGGTTGAAAGGACAGAGATCGACTTCGGGATCGAGCGTCTCTCTCGATCATCTTCGGACATCATGTCTTCAACTCGATCTGGGCCTCGATCATCTTCGGTGGATCGAGTGTTGCATCCGATCTTGGTATCGATCTTTGGTTGGATCGAGTGGTGGACTCGATCCGGCTCTCGCTCTGCATGGCGTCATTTACGTCTGTACCGTTTGATCGATTGCTTCACTCGATCTTCGTCTCGATCATTTTCCTTGGATCGCCTGGTCTTCTCGATCTTCTGGTCGATCTCATCTAGATCAACCTGCCATGCTCGATCTGTTCCCTGATCTCTGGTCCTTAGCAAACATCCGACCTTCCACGAACCGCCACAACAGCTTCAGCACGTCCATGAACCTCCACGACTCCAAAGTAGCCAGAAACAACCTGAATGTGATGCAAAATGCAAGGAACATGCGTATGCTGGTGCGAGAATGCTCTAGGACCCTAAGTGATGCAATCTAGTCTAAAGTGTGATGTAAATGCATGAAAAGATAACTAATATGTATGCAAAATGTATGCAATATGCAGTAACATCAACTCCTCCAAACTTACTTCTTGCTTGCCCTCAAGCAACAAAAAATAAGTAAGGAAGAGAGGTTTAAAAACGAATGGGGGTTTAAGCTTCTTGC
Source organism: Thlaspi arvense (assembly GCA_911865555.2). Classification (NCBI taxonomy): domain Eukaryota; kingdom Viridiplantae; phylum Streptophyta; class Magnoliopsida; order Brassicales; family Brassicaceae; genus Thlaspi; species Thlaspi arvense. The sequence continues at coordinate 34,942,688 of OU466858.1, forward strand.
AAAGGTGCCTTTCAAATGAATCAATCTCAATGTCCTAGTTAACAGTTCTAAAATGCTATGCACACACTCATACTCCAAAGAACTTGGCCATACTCATCACACAAAGAAATTCAGATCATGACTCTCCTATTCCTAACAATCAAAGAAACTCATCCTTTAACATTCATTAACATCCGAACCATGAATCAAACTTATGCACTTTAAAGCAAAACATATTTGGCTAAGGGTGTAGGTTATGAGAATAGAATGATCTCATTTGAAAAGGGTTTTCAATTAAAACAAGGGTTTCTCTGAAAAGTGGCAAGAACTTTATGCATAATGCTAAAGGTGAAGGCAATTGATGCATACATGATCAGATTCTCATCTACCCATGTAATCTAACAATGATCCTAAACCCCTCTCATTTATTAACTTTCATCCTCACTCACCACTTAGAATCTACCCCTTTTTTCTCAAAGCTTAGCATTCCCCAATTCAAAACAGAAAACATTTTTAACTCTTTATGTTAGTGAAAAGGTTGAAAATAGTTTTGCTCTTTAACTATTTCTTATTGGTAGCTCTCTTATTTATTTTTTTTCTTTTTCTCCTTTTTATTATTATTTTTGGCACTTAGACTCTTTTTTTTTTTTTTTTTTTTTGAGAGCTACCTCCTGAAATTTATTAGAGCATAAATACAATTTTTAAACACAACCCTTCACTTAAAACCTATTTCTTTCTTTTAAACACCAAACTCTTTTTGAAACCGAAAACACATAATCATGAAAACAACCCCAGTGATCCCCCAAACTTATCCTAAGCCTATACCTAGCTTCAAAATGCAAAGCTAGCAATCATACGAGAACCCAATCATGTCGCCTAAACCTAACACTTTATGCTAAGTTCAAAGCCGAAAAAGAAGGCCTCACAATGATGTCACACAACAAATACTTGGCTTCAAAGAAGGGTAAGGGTCAAGGTGGGAGTTCTACTTAGGCTCACAAAGAGTGGTAAAAGGAAGAAGAGAGCCTACATATTTTAAAATCCATGTGTTCATTTTCAAATGCATAAGGATGATAATTAAAATTTCAGATTAAGGTTTTCACTTATTAGGACAAGTTTCAAATCATGAGAGTTTAATTCAAGTCACGAAAATCATAGCAAGTGATCCAAGCATGGTAAGAACTTACATTCAAAGCATAAGCAAAGCATTAGAGAACTACTAACTACGGCATTGAAACAATTCATGAGTATAAAACACCTTTTTAAGAAAACTTTAACCCCTTATGCAAATGCAAACAACCTAGATGCTGAGAAAAATTCTAGACTCAATTCTAACAAGTTTTGACAAGATGAATGCAACTACATGAATCTTTGAAAAAATTTTAAAAATTTTACCAATTTTTCATGATCTAAAGACTCAAGGATGCTAAAGGAAAATAAGATCAGAAAACACAAGTTAAACCACACATGTACTCCCCCAAACTTGCTTGACACCGTCCCGATGGCAAACAAATTCAAAGGAGCACCAAAACACAAAGCAAAAAGAAGCAAATATGAGAGGTTATGTACAATGGAAGAAGGTTGTTACCTCTGGTCTAGTCTTGGCTGGAACTTGAGGATGTTCCAGAGGAGCTAGAGACTATGGTTTTGCCCTTGTCGGTTGGTTCTTGGAGAGAAAGACGCGCCGGCTGAATGTTGCTGCCTTGAGTCTCACGGATGACAACTCCACCAGTTGAGAGCCTCCTCTTCTCGGGTTGGTGAACCTCTTCACTTGCAATTTTTTTAGGCGAGCCTCCTTGAAGTGCCTTGACCTTCTTGGCAAGTTTCTTGAGCATTTTGCCTTGCCATTTGTTGATTTTCCTTTGCATCTCCACAACAGATGGTAGGAACTTCTCAGTTTTGGTTCTCGGCTCAAAGTCTATCTTGGGAAGGGTGTAGGCTTCGGGCATCTCATCTTCCGTGGCTGGAGACTCGGACCTTTGACGAGGAGCAATCGCTGGGGCAGGCGGTCCTCCTAGAGGAGCAAAGCACTCCTCTTCTGTTGGTAAGAACTCGATGTTCCCAACACCAAGCAGCTCGGTCTCGTCTTTGTTTGGCAGGATGCACACTCTCTTCTCGCTTTTGTCGTCTATGAAGAGGTAAGCGTAGAACCCTTCTGCTGGTGTGCATCCCAAGCTGTCGGTATTCCTCATGTAGACCTCATCCATGAAAGCTCTAGCTTGTACGTGTGTGAAGTCGTGTATAGGTACACCAGCTTGTAAGAAAAGAGGGGTGAGGAAGCCGCCAATGAAAGATGAGGTTGCCTTGCACCGCAAGGCATAAGCCTTGTATTTCACCAAGGAGGCAGCAAGCACACATCCATAGTTCACCTCGTCGCCGAGCTCATCCTCCATAGGCTCGTCATTCTCATCTGGGTCACACAACAAGTGCTTCACGCCTTGGAACAGGAAGCAAAGCTCGGTCTTCGTTACCGTGGGAGCAACTGACCTTTCGCTAAACGTGTTGGCGATCAGCTTCAAAGTGTACCTCAGCACCGGGCTTCTCACTCTCTTGATCTTGGTGGTGTTGGCTTTGTAGTCTTCGTTGCTTATCAGGTCCCAAAAATCGTTTGCTCGCTTGAAGGAAGTGAACTCGACCTTGGTGGCAGCTGCGTTGAGACCAATGTTCTTGAGGAGTTGGTCGAAATCTCCAAGGATCCCTAGCTTGAACAGCAGCTCCCTGTCCGTAAACTTAGTAGGCTCAAACCGAAGCCTTTCAAGCCGTTTCTTGTCCCTCTTCTCATCCTTACTCCATCTGACCCTCTCTTGAACAGCCACCTCTTGTCCTTCTCCCTCTTGTGCTGTATCTTCTCTTGTTCTTTTGGGGGCCATTGTACCTGAAACAAATTTCTCAAGAAGTTTGATAAGCAAAACAGCGATTTGACGAGAGAATAAGAGAGGGGAAGAAGAAAGCTTATAACTACTACCCTAGAATTTTGGGGAATTAATAAAAATTATAGCAAAATAAAGGAGAATCAAATCTTTAGATACTAGAAAATCCTGAATTATTCCTTTTACTTAGCTAAATTTTAAAATTCAAAAACGGCCCTATCATCTAAAACAATGCCTTGCGAATTAAAAGGGAATTTCCCAAAAAATATTTCATTAAACTCTGAAAATACCTTTTGCAAGAATGTTAAAGAGCCTTGCTAGCCTTTGAAAACAAAAAAAAAAACTCTAACTCTCTTTGTTTAAAATTTCCGAGAAAACAAGAATGAGAGGGTGAGAAGTTGTTGAAATATTTAAAGGCTAAGCAAGAAGCAAAACCATGGGTAGGAAAGGTGGTTTTCTGACAAAGTCTTGGTCAAGGCACATCTTTCATGGTCAAAGATGCTTGCCTTGACCAAGTTTTGAATTCAAAAACTGGAGGGAAAAGAATAAAGGAGGGAAAGAAAATGTTACCTCGGCATAAGATCGAGTCCGTTTGGTCGATCTAGGACTCGATCTCATGCCCATAATGGCGTAGATCGAGAGGGTTAGTCGATTTGTGACTCGATTCATGATGAATCGAGTCTCGGATCGATTGGCTCCCTCGATCGTTGAGATTTTGGCTCCACGGCTAAGTCCTCGTGATCGAGCTACGTCCTCGATTTGGGGGTCGATTTGGCATAGATCGAGTGATGGATCGAGTCGAGTGATCGATCTGTTTTCAAAGGATTTTTCCTGAGAGAAATTAGATCGGTCGATCCATTTAGGATCGATCGATCCGTTTTCATCTAGATCGATCTTATCACTCGTTCTCATCTAGATCGACTGGCTCATCTCGATTCACTGACTCGATCTAGCAATGACCGAGTCAGGATCAGTCGATCTAGCACTCGATCTCTAGCCTTTTCTTAACCCCTATCGTCTCTTTTGGACTTCAAGATCGAGGTTTAGACTCCTCATACCAGCTCTTACACACTTGCAAAATAAAAAGATAAAACTGAAAGAGAAATTAAGCAGAAATATGTACAGGATAGACATGTGAATGCCTCCCAAGTGCGCTTTCTTTAACGTCTTTAGCTAGACTTTACTTGGTTTAGGCGGATGGTCGGTCTTGGAGGAGCACTGAGGTACTCTCCTTGTCATAGCTGTCCGCCAAGTAAGGCTTGACCCTGTGTCCGTTGACGGTGAATGCACTGCCACTCTTTCCCATTAATGTAACAGCTCCATAAGGCAGCACTTCTTGGATCACAAACGGCCTGCTCCACCTTGACTTCAGCTTTCCCGGGAAGAGTTTGAGTCTTGAATTGTACAGCAACAGTAAACCTCCTTCCTTAAGCTCCTTGGCAACCAACTTCTTTTTATGAGCTTCCATAGTCCGCTCCTTGTATATCCGAGAGCTCTCATAAGCGTTCAGTCTTAATTCGTCCAGTTCATGTAGCTGAATGAGGCGCCTCTCTTGAGCAGTCTTGAGGTCAAAGTTCAACCTCTTCACAGCCCACAATGCACGGTGTTCCAGCTCAACCGGGAGATGACAGCCCTTGCCATAGAGTAGAGTGAAAGGGGTTGTACCAATCGGTGTTTTGAAGGCGGTACGGTAGGCCCAAAGAGCGTCGTCCAGCTTCACTGCCCAGTCTTTCCTTGTTGCTTCGACAGTCTTCTCCAGTATAGCCTTGATTTGCCGGTTGGAGACTTCCACTTGACTGCTTGTTTGAGGATGATACGGTGTAGCCACCTTATGCTTAACGCCATACTTTCTCAAGAGGTTCTCAAAGACCTTGTTTATGAAGTGGCTTCCTCCATCGCTTATAACCACCTTAGGTACCCCAAACCTCGGGAAGATGATACTCTTGAACAGCTTGATCACCACCTTAGAATCGTTTGTAGGGGAAGCAACAGCCTCAACCCATTTAGAGACATAATCCACTGCTACGAAGATGTACTTGTTGCCATGTGAAGAAGGAAATGGTCCCATGAAGTCTATGCCCCACGCGTCGAACACGTCAACCTCGAAGATGGGAACCTGAGGCATCTCGTTCCTCTTAGTTATATTCCCTGCTCGTTGACATGCCTCACAGCTCTTCACAAACTCGTGTGCATTTTTGAAGATGGACGGCCACCAGAAACAAGCTTGCAGTGTCCTCCGTAGGAAGAGCCATGGCAGTGATAGAGGATGTCTCTAGCTTCTTCCTTCGTAACACACCTCCGGTACAAACTGTCCACTCCTCTCTTGTATAAGTAGGGCTCGTCCCAAAAGTAGTCACTAGCCTCTCTCATGAACCGCTTCTTGTGGTAGCTGTTGAGATGTGTTGGCTCCTCACCACACGCTAAATAGTTCACGACATCAGCGTACCACGGTAGATCCTCCTCTTTGAAGCTCACAACTCTTCGAACTGCCCCTATAGCTTTCCACAAACAGCTGTGGTGATCGCCATGAGTTGCTCTTCTGGAAGAGAGTCATCTAAAGGGAGAGACTCGTTGATCCTTAGCCGTGAGAGATGGTCAGCGACTCCGTTTTCTATTCCCTTCTTGTCTTTAATCTCCATGTCAAACTCCTGGAGCAAGAGAATCCACCTTAAAAGCCGAGGCTTAGTGTCCTTCTTCTAATAGATGTATCGCAAAGCCGCGTGATCTGCGTAGACAATAGCCTTGGAACCCAAATGATATGACCAGAACTTCTCAAAGGCGAACACTATTGCAAGCAACTCCTTCTCTGTAGTAGTATACCTTGTTTGCGTGTCATCCAAGGTTCTTGAAGCATAGTAAATCACGTGCAGCTTCTTGTCTTTCCTCTGACCAAGGATGGCTCCTACGGCGTAGTCACTAGCATCACACAGGATCTCGAAGGGTAGTGTCCAGTTTGGTGCTTGAACTATAGGGGCTGATGTAAGGGCTTCCTTGATGGTCACGAATGCTCGCAAACACTCTTCACCAAACACAAACTCAGCTTCTTTGCACAATAACCGTGTAAGAGGGCGTGCAATCTTGGAGAAGTCCTTGATGAAGCGCCTATAGAACCCGGCGTGTCCCAAGAAACTTCTGACTCCCTTAACGTTAACCGGCGGCTCAAGACCCATCATGACTTCCACTTTAGCCTGATCAACCTCAATGCCCTTCTCTGATATCTTAAGGCCAAGCACGATCCCTTCATTAACCATAAAGTGGCATTTCTCCCAGTTTAGCACCAAGTTTGTCTCTTCAAAACGCTTTAGTACCCTGTAAAGATTCAACAAACAAGCAGAAAAGGACGCACCATAGACAGAGAAGTCATCCATAAACACCTCTACCATCTCTTCTATTAGATCGGAGAAGATCAACATCATACACCGCTGAAACGTAGCCGGTGCATTACACAATCCAAGCGGCATCCTTCGATAAGCGAAGGTACTGTAGGGACATGTGAAGGTCGTCTTCTCCTGATCATTTGGGTGAATTGGTATCTGAAAGAAACCGCTATACCCATCGAGGAAACAGTAGTAAGGGTGATTAGCAAGTCTCTCAAGCATTTGATCAATAAAAGGCAAAGGGAAATGATCTTTCCTAGTTGCAAGGTTAAATTTCCTATAATCAATACACATCCTATAACCAGTGATGGTTCTAGTAGGAATAAGCTCATCTTTTTCATTCCTTATGACCGTGATCCCTTCCTTCTTAGGCACCACGTGTACAGGAGAAACCCACGTGCTGTCACTTATGGGATAGATCACGTCAGCCTCTAAAAGCTTAAAGATCTCTTTCTTAACAACCTCTTTCAAATTAGGATTCAAACGCCTTTGATGTTCTATAGAAGAGACGTTCTCATTATCCAAGTGAATCCTGTGAGTGCAAAGCATTGGTGAAAGGCCCTTGATGTCACTTAAAGAGTACCCAATGGCCTTCCTATACTTTCTCAGCTCAGTCAGGAGCGAGTGCAACTCATCATCACTTAAGTTTTCATTAACAATCACGGGATAGGTGTTATTAGGCCCTAAGAAAGCATACCTTAGCCCTTTTGGGAGTTCCTTAAGGTCCACCTTTGGGGCTAACAGCTCACTCCAGTCATCCTCGTGGCTATTGTTGTTGACTTCCTCCTTGGAACCCTCCTTAGAACCCGAGGCATGGCCATTAAGACTGCTCTCCTCAACCGCTATCCCTTCTGAAATCGAGTCCTCCAGTCGATCTTGCTCTCGATGTCGTCGAGATCGAGCAGTTTCGCTCGATTTACTTACTCGATTTGATGTGGATCGAGTAAGGGATCAAGACGCTGAGTCGATCTCCTGATTAGACCCCAAAATAATCGGAAGGTCTCTCTCGATCGTCAACTCGATTGTTTTTTCGGATCGATCATTCTTCTCGATCTGTCAGTCGATTGCTGCACCGGATCGAGTTATTTTCTCGATTGCCTTGTCGATCCGACTCCTGGATCGAGTGATAGAGTCGATCTCAGGGTCGATCTCTAGGCAACAGCTTTCATCCTTCTTAACAATCTTCCTAGAATCCAGCAAGTTGACGTACTCCTGGGTTCTCTGATCCACATAGCCAAACTCTCCTGGCTCCTTTGTCAGTGCCAGCTTCAGATGGTCCTCCTGAGCCAGTTCTTCCAGCAACTCATCCGCTAAGGCATCCATCGTTTCAATGTAAAAGGCTTGCCCTTCTATGGTCGGCTTCTTCAGAACCTCATTGATATCGAAGTCCAGCCTTATATCCTTTCCTAAGTGCAAGGCATCCTTCCCGTTCTTGACGTCGATGATAGCCTCGGCGGTTGCTAGGAATGGTCTTCCTAGGATGAGTGGATCCTTAGGCTCTTCATCCATTTCCAACACGACGAAGTCCGTAGGCACGTTCACACCGCTGATTCGCACCGGTAGATCTTCAAGCAGCCCCACTGGTAGCCTCACACTCCTATCAGCCAGTACCAACGAGATCCTACAGTCTTTGAAACGAGTAAAGCCAAGCTTCTTCGCCACGGAATGAGGCATCAGATTTATGCTAGCTCCGAGATCACAAAGGCAACTCTTGAACTCCAGAGGACCTAAAGCGCAGGGTATAGTGAAGCTTCCAGGGTCTCCCAACTTCTTAGGGACTATCTCCTTATGTATCACAGCACTACACTCTTCACTTAGAACAAGCACCTCCTTGCTTTCCTTATTCTTCTTCACGAGAGTGTCTTTGAAGAGTCAACGAGAGGTAGCTTGATCTCCACGTCTTTAAGATGCTTCTCAAAGAGGATTCTATGCTTCTCAATGAGTTGCTTCTTGAATAGGCCAGGAAAAGGCGGCTTAGGTACATACGGTGGAGGTACATAAGCATTCTTCTCCTTAGTAGTTTGCTCTGCTTTCTTCTCAGCAACTGCTTTTTCTCCTCTTCTTGGCCCTTGGATCCAGACATTGTCAAAGTTAATCTCATCATCAGCTGAAAGCTTACCCTCCCCCTCTTGAATTACAACGTCCTCGTTGTTCTTAGGAGTAACCGGAGGTGCTAGCTCTTTGCCGCTTCTTAACGTGATGGCGTTGGCATATTCCTTGGGATTCTGCTCACACTTGCCCGGTAGGCTATTCTGACCACTTGTACTCGCTTTCCCCTTCTCTAGCTGTTTGATCTTGTTGTTTAAGTTGGTGATCTGAGTGGAGAAGTCAGTGAGAGACGAGTCTAGACGAGTGTTCATCTCAGCGAACTTCTGGTTTGTAGAGGCTTGCCCTTGTATCAGCTGCTGAAACATGGCCTGAACCAGATCAACCTGTTGTTGCATCGGCTGTTGCTGCTGAGGTGCAAAGCCCGGAGGGTAGTTTGGCATATAACCCTTGTTACCTTGATGTTGCCCTCGGAAGTTGTTCTGCCCTTGACCTTGGAAACCACCACTCGGCTGAAAACCTTTGTTGTAAGGGATGAAAGGTTTTGCTTGCTGAGCAGGGTACACTTGGTCCTTAGGGTTGGCGACGTTGGTACTACGGTAGGAGAGATTTTTGTTCTGGTTGTAGCCTTGGTTGTAGCCTTGAGGTTTGTAAGTGCTCTGTCCCGCCACCCAATTGGCTTCTTCCTGGCTCAACTCAAGCTCCTCTTGATTCTCATCTGCTTCACCAACAAAGTGAACATACTTCTGGTTGGCTAACACCAGCTTATCTATCTTCTCATGCAAAGATATCAGCTCCTTTTTGTGAGACTCTAGCTCGGATCCTCACGGTGCACGGTCATAATCCTCAGCGTAGTTGCCATCACTCAATGCCAAGTTTTGTATGAGCTCCATACCCTCCTCTACCTTCTTACTAAGGAAGTTTCCTTTACTAGCTGTGGCAAGCAATAACCTGATCTTTGGTGAAGCTACGCGATAGATGGTGCTGAGTAGGGTCTCCTCGCTGAAACCGTGATGAGGACATTGGATCGTGTAGTCTTTGAAACGTTCCATTGCCTCGTTGAATGTCTCGTTGTTTCGTTGAGTGAAGCCGCTGATTTTGCTTCTCAACCGTGCTGTCCTGGTGCTAGAGAAGAATTTTGAGAGAAAGGCCTTCTTACACTTGGCGCATGAGGTGATTGTGCCTTGTGGGAGGGTCTTCTTCCAATGCCTAGCCTTGTCTCCGAGTGAAAAGGGAAAGAGACGAAGCTTGAAAGCATCTTCGGATATGCCGTTTATCTTGATCATCCCACATACTTGCTCGAAATTTTCAAGGTGCTCCAAGGGATCTTCCATTGCTAAGCCGTGGAACTTGTTGTTTTGCACCATGGAGATGAAACCTGGCTTAATCTCGAAGTTGTTGTTTTGTACAGGAGGAGGAGTGATCCCAAACCTATTGTGATGAGTATTGGGAGCATCTCCGGCTCCTATGATCCTTGGGGGTCTAGCCGCATGTTGGGGGTTTCCATTGCCCCTTCCCACTACCCCGTGAGCTGGAGGAGGTCCCTCTGGATGCTCGTGTTCAGCCATAGCTTCAAAGTCAACCAAACCGTGCTGAACAATCTCCTCAAAGGCTCTGGCTTGTTCTCGTACTCTTTTTTGCTGTGAATGACCAAGCTGATGAATGTTGTCCAAGGGTTGAAGTAGATTGTTGTCTCCCCTTGAACGAAGATTCCTGTACCTGAGAGACACAAGTTTGAGAGTAGAATGATTAGTAACTAAAACAAGGTAAAGGGTGTTTTCTACCTGAGAGACACAAGTCCCAAATCTCTATGTTTTCTAAACAATCCTAGGATGGCAACGGCGCCATTTGATAACTAGATTCTTTGCAAGGGTGAGTATGCAATGAGGCTATCAAAACTCAAATGCAAGACAGGTTGTAGCACTGTATGCAAGAGAGAGTCAATCCACACCTAGGATGACAGAAAAAGCAAAGAGAATGCAAGGGCTTTGCAAATCTAAGCGAAAGGAGATCGGTTTTGAGAAAATCCCTAGAAACTAGATGCAGCAACTAAATGGAATGCAAAACTATTTTAATATTACCAGGAATGATCAAACTACCATGAGGAACAATCAGAATAATTAAAGAACAAAGCTACGAATTACTAAAATTCGACTAGTGGATCGACCACGGGATCGACCACTAGATCGAGCAACAACGATCGATCTCATCTAAAAATGCAAGAACAGTAAAACTAACGACCAGGATGCTATCAAAGATCAAGCGAATGACGAGAGAAGATGTAAAAATTCTAAGAAAGAGGGTCTAGGGTTGAGATTCATGGTCAGGGGTTTCAAAGGTCCGAACTTGGGTTGAAAACTTTAAATCGACTCACTTTGTGAGAATCTCTAAGCCTTGAAAACGAAATAAGATCTATCTGTGGCTTTCGGTATAGATCACTCCTTCATCCTCTCCTCCAAACCCATGGCTTTTGGTGGAAAGAGAGGTCGAAGGGCAGGAAAAACAGATTTCAAACGAATGGCTTAACTAGTCCCCCAAACTTCCATGGCTTTTGGGAAGGGGTAACTAGTCTCTAGGGTGTGATCTTCAGAGGTCCCTGAATCCTGTCAAGGTAAGAGGCCTCTAGGATCATAAAGCTCTTGGCGTGAGAGTCTTTAAGCTTTAGGAACTCGAAACTCTAGAAGAGATAGCCATTAAAACACTAGAAAACTCCAAGATCGAAAACCTTTTTGACCCCTTTAATCCTCTCAACCCCGAACCCTAATGAAACTACTCACTACACATAAGATTAATCAAGCAAAGCATGAAGGAAGAAACGATGAACATGAAAAGAAACTAGATTAAACTTCAAACGATTCGAATACAAAGCAAGAAAATCTTCAAGTTCGACAATGGTGGATAATCTCCAAAACCAGAGAGAAAAAGCATAAAAAGATAAGGTTGAAAAGTTTTTTGTTGAAAAGGACATCGCCGCCTTCCCAAAATGGCGAAAACAACTCGATGGTCCCCTCCTCGCTAGCGGCCAAAAGCGGTTGAAAGGACAGAGATCGACTTCGGGATCGAGCGTCTCTCTCGATCATCTTCGGACATCGTGTCTTCAACTCGATCTGGGCCTCGATCATCTTCGGTGGATCGAGTGTTGCATCCGATCTTGGTATCGATCTTTGGTTGGACCGAGTGGTGGACTCGATCCTGCTCTCGCTCTGCATTGCGTCATTTACTTCCGTACCGTTTGATCGACTGCTTCACTCGATCTTTGTCTCGATCATTTTCCTTGGATCGCCTGGTCTTCTCGATCTTCTGGTCGATCTCATCTAGATCGACCTGCCATGCTCGATCTGTTCCTCGATCTCTGGTCCTTAGCAGACATCCGACCTTCCACGAACCGCCACACAGCTTCAGCACGTCCACGAACCTCCACGACTCCAAAATAGCCAGAAACAACCTGAATGTGATGCAAAATGCAAGGAGCATGCGTATGCTGGTGCGAGAATGCTCTAGGACCCTAAGTGATGCAATCTAGTCTAAAGTGTGATGTAAATGCATGAAAAGCTAACTAATATGTATGCAAAATGTATGCAATATGCAGTAACATCAGTTGTGTACACGGATCATGCTGCTTTGAGGTATATATACTCGAAGAAAGACACCAAGCCGAGGCTCTTAAGGTGGATTCTCCTTCTACAAGAGTTTTATATGGAGATAAAAGACAAGAAGGGGATAGAGAATGGTGTTGCTGATCACCTCTCTAGGATGAGAATCAATTAAGCTATACCATTAGATGATTGACTTCCTGAAGAGCAGCTCATGATGATCACCACGGCGATATATGAGAAGCTTGAAGAAAAGTTTGAAGAGGTTTCGAGTTTGAAAGAAGAAGACTAGCCTTGGTACGCTGACATTGTACACTACTTAGCTTGTGGAGAGGAGCCTTCTCATCTTGATCATTATCACAAGAAGAACTTCATGAGAGACATTTCTCATTACTTTTGGGACGAGCCCTACTTGTACAAAAGTGGAGTGGACAGCTTGTATAGAAGATGTGTTTCAAGAGAAGAAGCTAAGGACATACTTCTACATTGTCACGGCTCTTTGTATGGTGGTCATTTCGCTTCTTTCAAGACCGCTACAAAGGTGTTACAAGCCGGCTTTTGGTGGCCATCGTTGTTCAAGGATGCTCATGAATTTTTTACGTCTTGTGAAGCATGTCAAAGAGCTGGAAACATCACGAAGAGGAATGAGATGCCTCAGGTGCCGATCTTTGAAGTTGATGTTTTTGATGCTTGGGGGATAGATTTCATGGGACCGTTCCCATCTTCTTACGGTAACAAGTTCATCTTCGTGGCAGTTGATTATGTGTCTAAGTGGGTTGAGGCTATAGCTTCCCCAACCAATGATGCTAAGGTGGTGATAAAGCTCTCCAAGACCATCATATTCCCACGGTTTGGAGTTCCAAAGGTAATGATCAGTGACAGTGGTAGCCATTTCATCAACAAGGTGTTTGAAAGCCTCTTGAAGAAGTATGGCGTGAAGCACAAGGTAGCAACTCCATATCATCCTCAAACTAGCGGGCAAGTAGAAGTGTCTAACAGACAGATCAAGGCGGTAAACAAAAAAATTTCACTAGTATATGTATATGTTATACATGCAATATCAATTTTCTATACATATTTCTGTATCCCCACCACGGCCATAAGTCCAAAATTTTCGATTTTTACATAAAATTACTTTTTATATCATATAAAAACATCAGATTACAATTTCTATCACATAAGAGATAAAGTCTAGTAAACTTTAAAGCTAAAAAACCGAAGATTTTTTTTTGGATTTACACACATATGGTACATGATGTGGTGGCAAAATTACGATATCATTAGGATGATGTATATAAGTTACATTTATCCTGAAATATGTACGTTGGTGGTAAAGTTTAATCTCATGACTTTGAAATCCTTTTGTTATTTCTGATTATGCAAGTGTTCCCTGCCTCATGCAAGGAAAAGTCTGAATGGGTTTTAGATCGACACAGAGTGGATGATTTACAAATAGATGGATCTTATGTACTGGGATGCCACAGCAAATGGAACTGAGAGAGGCCTGTACGATTGGGTGGACCAAATGTAATGAGCTGCTGATGATTTAGTTACACGAGCTTGATGAGCTATGGTTGGAAGCCTATGAAAGTGCAAGGATCTTGTAAAACTATGCAAATGATGGACAGTTTTGTGAAATTCCTAAAAACTAGATGCAATGATTATATGCAGAGCAAAACTATTTTTAAAATGACAGGAACGAGCTAGCTACCACGAGGAAAAGACAGAATGATTAAAGTGCAAAGCTACGAATTACTAAAATTCGACTAGTGGATCGACCACGGGATCGACCACTAGATCAAGCAAAAGCAATCGATCCAAAAGACAGTTTAAGCGAAAATAAATCTAATGACCAGGGTGCAAGCAAGCAACAAGCGAATGATCAACAGAGACTAAGAAATACTAAAAGGAGGGTCCAGGGTTGAGATTCACGTTCAGGGGTTTCAAAGGTTCAAGCTTGGTTTGAAAACTCTAGATCTACTTACTTTGTGAGGTTCTCTAAGCCTTGAAAACAAAACAAGATCCATCTGTGGCTTTCAGTATGGATCACTCCTTCATTCTCTCCTCCAGACCCATGGCATCTGGCGGAAGAAAGAGATTGAAAGGCAAGGAAACCAGATTTCAAACACCCGGCTTAACTAGTCCTCTAAACTACCATGGCATTTGGGAAAGAGTAACTAATCTCTAGGATGCGATTTTCAGAGATCTCTGGATCCTGTCAAGGTAAGAGCTCTCTCTGATCATAAAGATCTTGGCGTGAGACTCTTTAAGCCTTAAGAACTCGACATCCTAAAAGATAAAGCCATTAAGAACAAGAAAACACCAAACTTGAAAACCTTTTCGACCCCTTTGAATCCTCTCAACCCCAAAACCCAATGAAACTACCCGTGACTCATGAAATAAACTGTACGAAATGCAATAAACAAAGAACTAAACATGAAAGACAATTGATTTAACTTAAACGATTCAATATTCAAAAGTGAAAACAAGAAAAAGCTCGAAGTCTAACAATGCCGAATCGCCTAAAATGAGAGAGAAGATAGAAAAGTAGTTGACAAAAGGTGATAATGAAAGGGATCGTTGGTCTTCGCCTAAAATGGCCAAACCGCAAATGGTCCCCCCCTTCGCTACGGTCCAAAAACAGGTTGGACGGATAAGGTTGGTCTGGGATCGATCACGAAGCTCGATCTGGCTATCGATCATGTCCTGACTCGAGCGGCTCTTGGTCGATCCCCAAGTCGATCTTGTACTGATCGGGTTGGAAGCTCGATCCGGTCCTCGATCTGCATGGCGTCGTCTACGTCCGTACTCCAAATCGATCTCCATGCTCGATCTTCTGGTCAATCTCATCTAGATCGACCAGCCTTGCTCGATCTGCTGCTCGATCTCAGGTCCTTAGCGTGCAATCCTGATTCCTCCAAGTGTCCACGAATCATCCATAGCTCTAAAGTAACCGAAAGCAACCTGATTGTGATGCAAAATGCACGAAACATGTGAATGCTGGTGCAAAGACACTCTAGGACCTAAAGTGATGCAAACTAACCTAATATGCAGTGTAAATGCACGAGAAACTAAACTATATGTATGCGAAATGCATGGAATATGCAGTTATATCAACTCCCCCAAACATACCTTTTGCTTGCCCTCAAGCAAACAAAATTACGCAAGCAAACAAAATTAAAGAAGCCAGAGAGGTTTTGAAACAAACGGGGGTTTAAGCTTCTTGCAAAGGTGTTTTTCAAATGAACCAATCTCAACGTCCTAGTTACTAGTTCTAAAATGCAATGCGCACACTCATACTCCAAAGAACTTAGCAATACTCATCACACAAAGAATTTCAAATCATAACTCTCATATTCCAAACAATCAAAGAAACTCATCCTTTAACATTCATTAATGACCGAACCATGAATCAAACTTATGCACATTTGGCTAAGGGTATAGGCTATGAGCATAGAATGATCTCATTTGAAAAAGGGTTTTTATTTAAGGCAAGGGTTTCTCTCAAAAATGGTAAGAACTTTATGTATAATGCTAAAGGTAAAGAAATTGATGCATACATGATCAGATTCTTATCTACCCATGTAAACAAACAATGATCCTAAAACCCCTCTCATTTATTTTTATTTAAGCTCACTCACCACTTAGAGTCTACCCTTTTCCCAAAGCATAAGCTTAGCAATCCCCAAAACAAAACAGAAAGCATTTTAACTCTTTTAGGTTAGTGAAAAGGTTTGAAAATACTAAGCTCTTTAACTCTTTCTTATCGATAACTCTCTTATATAATTTGTTTTTCTTTTTCTTTTCTTTTATTTTTGGCACTTAGGCTTTTTTTTATTTTTATTTTTTCCCTTTTTGATTTTGAGAGAGTTATGTTCTGAAATTATTAGAGCATTATACATTTTTAAGCACAAAACCTTTCACTCAAAACCTTTTTCTTACTTCAAATACCAAACTCTTTTCGAAACCGAAAGCATATAAGCATGAAAGCAACCCCAATGATCTACCAAACATATCCTAAGCCTACATCTGCTTCAAAATGCAAAGCTAGTAATCATATGAGAACCTAATCATGTCGCCTAAACGTAACACTTTATGCTAAGTTCAAACCGGAAGAGGCCTCACAATGATGTCACACACGAAAACTTGGCTTCAAAGAAAGGTAAGGGTCAAGGTGGGAGTTCTACTTAGGCTCACAAAGAGTGGTAAAAGAAAGAAGAGAGCCTAAATATTTTTAAGATCCATGTGTTCATTTTCAAGTGCATAAGAATGATATTTAAAAATTCAGGTTAGGTTTCTCACTTAATAAGACAAGTTTCAAATCATGAGAGTTCAATTCAAGTCACGAAAATCAAAACTAGTGATCCAAGCATGGTAAGAACTTATTTTCAAAGTATGAGCAAAGCATTAGAGAACTACCAACTAGGATATTGAAACCATTCATAAGCGTAAAACACCTTTTTAAGAAAATTTTAACCCCTTATGCAAATGTAAACAACCTAGATGCTTTAAAAAATGCCAGACTCAATCCTAAAATGCTTAATAATGTGAATGCAACTACATGAATTTTTCTTAACATTTTTAAAAATTTTACCAATTTTTCATGCAATGAAGACTCAAGGATGCTAAAGGGAAAATAAGATCAGAATAAACATGTCAAACCACACACATACTCCCCCAAACCTGAATGACACCGTCCCGGTGGCAAACAAATTCAAAGGAGCTCAAAACACTATGCAAAAAGAAAGAAAATATGAACGGTATATACAAGGGTAGGTCGTTTGGTACCTCGGAGCTAGACTCGGCTGGAACTTGAGGATGTTCCAGCGGAGCTGCTCGTGCTAGAGGAGTGTCGGGCTACGTTCTTGCCTTTATCCTCGTAGGGGAAACCATGAACAGAATGGCGAGCTTGTTGCACGGTGTCTTGCTGCTCACGAATGACAATATCGCCAGTTGACCTCCTCCTCTTCTCAGGCTGGTTAACCTCTTCACTCTTTGACCCTTTAGACCTCGCGGATGAGCTTCCTTGAATCGCCTTGACTTTCTTGGCAAGCTTCCTGATCATCTTTCCTTGCCACTTAGGTATCTTCCGCTGCATCTCCACCACTCAGACAAGAAACTTCTCAGCCTTGGTCCACGGCTCAAAGTCCATCCTCGGAAGCTCAAAGTGAGCTGGCATTGCTCCATCTGATGGTGGTGACTCTTACTGCTCTCGCGTGGACTGAATGGGCATCATTGTCGTACCAAGTGGGGCGTAGCACTCCTCGTGTGTTGGGCAGAACTGAATCGTACCGATGCTATCCAATTTAGTCTCCTCAACGTTGGGAAAGATGCACATGTTCTTCTTCACTCCGTCATCGTAGAACTGATAAGCGAAGAATGCCGGAGCTGGCGTAGGTCCCAAGCTATCGGTATTTCGCATGTAAGTCTTGTCCATGTATGACCTGTCCGTGCAAGGCTCGAACCGTTGAAGTGGTACACCGGCTTGGATGAAGAGCGGCGTGAGAAACCCTCCAATGTGAGCTGAGCTCGCCTTGCATCTAAGAGCGTAAGCCTTGTACTTCACCAAGGAGGAGGCTAGAATGCACCCGTAGTTGACATCGTTCCCGAGGTCATCCATAAACGGATCATGGTTCTCCTCTTCGCTGCTGCATAGTATCCTCTTGATCCCTTGGAAGAGGAAACACAGCTCGGTCTTCGTCACCGTGGGAGACACGGCTCGTCCGCTGAAGGTGTTCGCCAACAACTTGAGCGTGTACCTCAGAACGGGATTCCTCACCTTCTTGATTTTAGCCGTGTTGGCTTTGTACTCCTTATAACAAAGCACGTCCCATATGGTGCTGGCGTTCTTGAGAGGCGGAAACTCCACTTGCTTAGCCGCGGCGTTGAGTCTGTATGCTTGGCAAAGCTCCTCAATGGAAAGGTGATAGGACCGCTTCTTGACCTTGAAGCTGAGAAGCCCTTGAAAGGGAGTTGGGAGGGTCGGATTCTCATAGGAGAACGCCAAGGCAGAGAGGAAATCCATCGTCACTTGCGTATATGTTGGACAGTCCATCCTTGAAAGGCAAGCAAGCCCCATGTTTTCTAGAAGGGAGTCAAAATCCCCTAGGAGACCCATCCTTTCCAGCAAGTCTCTTCTCGCGGACTTGGTAGGCTCGAAGCGCAGCCTCTCTAGCCTCTTCTTCGCCGCCTTTTCCTCCTTAGTCCAACGGGTCCTCTCATGAATTTGCTGAGGTTCCTCCTCTTGAACTTGTTGAGTTCCCTCTTCCTGAACCACTCGTTGTTCATCCTCTCTCTGTGCAGCCTCTTCTCTGGTTCTCTTAGGTGCCATTGGTAACTGAAACACGATTCTCAAACAAAGAGTGAGCAACGGCGGCGAGAAATCGAGAAAGAGACTAGCGAGAAGGAAAAATCTACAACTATAGATTTTTAGGGGATTTATAAAAATTGTATCTAGATAAAAGAAAATAAAATCTAGAGATAGGATTAAATCTAGATTATTTCCTGACTTCTAGCTACTTAAAAAAAATCGATGAAACCCTTAGCAACTTAAATCGATCAAGCGGTTCTAAATGGAAATATTGAAAAGATTTAATTAAAAATCTTGAAATGCCTTGCAATATCGAGGATAAGAGCTAAATGCCTTTGGGAAAAGAGGAACAACACTCTCTCTCGATTAAAAACTCGTAGGAATAGAAATGAGGGAGTGTAAAATTGTTGAAAACTTAAAGGCAACAAAAATCTAAAACCATGGGTGATGAAAGTGGTTTTTCTGATAAAAGGTGGTCAAAGCACAACTTTCGTGGTCAAAGATTCCAGCCTTGACCACCATTCAAAATTAAAAAGCGAGGGAAAGGAGAAAGGGAGGGAAAAATTTTTTGTTACCTCGGCATGAGATCGAGTCCTTTCGGTCGATCTAGGACTCGATCTCATGCCCATAGTGGCTGGATCGAGAGATTTGATCGATCAGTGACTAGATTGAAATAGAATCGAGTCTTAGATCGATTATACTCCCTCGATCCTTGACTTTTGGTCAACTGGACTGAGTCCGCGTGATCGAGCCATGTTCTCGATTCAGGGGTCGATTCGATTTAGATCGAGTGATGGATCGAGTCGAGTGATCGATCTGTCTTTGAAGGATTTTCCCGAGAGAAAATAGATCGGTCGATCCATTTTTGGACCGATCGATCTAAACTCCAAGAATTTCCCGAGACATTTTAGATCGGTCGATCTAGATAGGACAGATCGATCCGTGCTCATCTAGATCGACCTTGTCACTTGATCTCGTCTAGATCGACTTACTCCTCTCGATTCACTAACTCGAATAGATTGAGTTAGGATTAGTCGATCTAGCACTCGATCTCTAGTCGATATTCGCCCCTTCTCACTCCTTTTGGATCTAAGATCTTTGCCTGCAATCCCTTATACCTGTTCCTACACACTCACAAGATAAAAACATAAAACTGGAAAAGAAATAAAGCAAAAATATGTACAGGATAGACATGGGAATGCCTCCCAAGTGCGCTTTCTTTAAGGTCTTTAGCTAGACTTTACTTGGTTTAAGCAGATGGTGGGTCTTGGAGAAGCATTGAGGTGCTCTTCTTGTCAAATGCACTCACCATGTATGGCTTAACTCTGTGTCCGTTCACTGTGAATGCATTCCCACTCTTGCCCACCAACGTGACAGCTCCGTAAGGTAATATTTCCTTGATTTCATACAAACCGCTCCACCGTGACTTTAGCTTCCCTGGAAAGAGGTTGAGCCTTGAATTGTAAAGCAGCACCAAACTCCCTTCCTTAAGCTCCTTAGGTACCAGCTTCTTGTAATGAGCAGCCTTGGTACGCTCTGTGTAGATCCTAGCGCTTTCGTAAGCGTCCAGCCTTAGCTCATCAAGCTCGTGCAACTGGATTAACCGCTTCTCTTGAGCCGTCTTCATAAAAAAATTCAGCCGCTTCACAGCCCACAACGCCCTATGTTCAAACTCAACGGGAAGGTGACAACTTTTACCGTAGAGAAGAGTGAAAGGACTAGTACCGATGGGTGTTTTGAAAGCAGTCCGGTACGCCCACAAAGTGTCATCCAACTTCACATCCCAATCCTTCCGAGTTGTCTCAACAGTCCTCTCGAGTATCGCCTTTATCTGACGGTTGGAGACCTCCACTTGGCCACTCGTTTGAGGATGGTAAGGCATAGCTACCTTATGTTTCACGCCATACTTCCTTAGCAGATTTTCAAACAGCTTGTTGATGAAATGGCTTCCTCCGTCGCTTATCACCACCGTGGGAACTCCAAACCTCGGGAAAATAATGCTCTTAAAGAGCTTGATCACCACCTTAGAGTCGTTTGTTGGGGAAGCAATGGCCTCAACCAATTTAGAGACGTAGTCAACAGCTACGAGTATGAACTTGTTGCCGCATGATGAAGGAAACGGCCCCATGAAGTCTATGCCCCACGCGTCAAAGATGTCTACCTCAAATATGGGAACTTGAGGCATCTCATTCCTCATAGTGATATTCCCTGCTCTTTGACAAGCTTCGCAACTTATCACAAACTCATGGGTGTCTTTGAAGATGGACGACCACCAGAAACCGGCTTGTAAGACCTTAGTGGCGGTTTTGAATGAAGCAAAATGCCCTCCATACAAAGACCCGTGGCAATGAAAGATGATATCTCTTGCTTCCTCCTTTGTCACACATCTTCTGTACAGGCTATCCACTCCTCCTTTGTAAAAATAGGGCTCATCCCAATAGTAGTGGCTCACGTCCCTCATGAACTTCTTCCTATGGTAGTTTTGAAGATGCGAAGGCTCCTACATGCCAAGTAGTTCACAATATCCGCGTACCAAGGGAGATCCTCCTCTTTGAAACTCAGAACTTCCTCAAACCGCCCTTCTAGGCTCCCACAAACAGCTGTAGTGATTGCCATAAGTTGTTCTTTGGGGAGAGAATCATCTAAAGGAAGAGACTCGTTGATCCTTAACCGAGAGAGATGGTCAGCAACGCTGTTCTCTATCCCTTTCTTGTCTCTGATCTCCATGTCAAATTCTTGGAGTAAGAGGATCCATCTCAAAAGCCTCGGCTTAGTGTCCTTCTTGGAATAGATATAACGCAAAGCTGCGTGATCCGTGTAAACAATGGTCTTGGAACCCACGAGGTAAGCCCTGAACATCTCAAAGGCGAATACAACCGCCAATAGCTCCTTCTCTGTAGTGGTGTACCTCGTTTGCGTGTCATCCAAGGTTCTTGAAGCATAGTAAATCACGTGCAGCTTCTTATCCTTCCTTTGGCCTAGAACGGCTCCCAGTGCATAGTCACTAGCATCACACATAATCTCGAAAGGTAGAGTCCAGTCTGGTGCTTGCACTATAGGCGCGGATACTAGGGCCTCCTTGATGGTCACGAAAGCTTGCAAATACTCCTCATCAAAGACGAATTCAGCCTCCTTGCACAACAGCCGCGTAAGAGGGTTTGCAATCTTAGAAAAATCTTTGATGAAGCGTCTGTAGAAGCCGGCGTGTCCCAAGAAACTCCCCACTCCCTTGACGTTAACTGGCGGCTCAAGGCTTGTCATTACTTCAATCTTTGCTTTCTCGACTTCAATACCCTTCTCTGATATCTTAGGGCCAAGCACGATCCCCTCCTTAACCATGAAGTGGCATTTTTCCCAGTTAAGCACCAAGTTTGTCTCCTCACAACGCTTTAGTACCCTGCATAGATTCAACAAACACGCAGAAACGGACGCACCATAGACCAAAAAGTCATCCATAAACACCTCTACCAACTCTTCTATTAGATCGGAGAAGATCGACATCATACACCGCTGAAACGTAGCTGGTGCATTACACAACCCGAATGGCATCCTTCGATAAGCGAAGGTGCCATAAGGGCATGTAAAGGTCGTCTTCTCCTGATCATTTGGATGGATTGGTATTTGGAAAAATCCACTATATCCATCAAGAAAGCAATAGTAGGGGTGATTAGCAAGTCTTTCAAGCATTTGATCAATAAAAGGCAAGGGAAAATGATCCTTTCAAGTAGCAAGATTAAGCTTCCTATAATCAATACACATAATGTGTCCAGTAATTGTTCTAGTAGGTATAAGCTCATCTTTGTCATTCTTAATGACCGTGATCCCTCCCTTCTGAGGCACCACGTGTACGGGAGAAACTCACGTGCTGTCACTTATGGGATAGATCACGTCAGCCTCTAAAAGCTTAAGAATCTCTTTCTTAACAACCTCTTCAAAATTAGGATTCAAACGCCTTTGATGTTCTATAGAAGAGGCGTTCTCATTATCCAAGTGAATCCTATGAGTGCAAAGCATTGGTGAAAGGCCCTTGATGTCACTTAGAGAGTACCCAATGGCCTTCCTATACTTTCTCAACTCAGTTAAGAGCGAGTGCAACTCATCATCACTTAAGTTTTCATTCACAATCACAGGATAGGTTTCATTAAGCCTTAAGAAAGCGTACCTTAGCCATTTTGGGAGCTCTTTAAGGTCCACCTTTGGGGCTAACAGCTCGCTCCAATCATCCTCGTGGCTGTTGCTGTTGCCCTCCTCCTTGGAAGCTTCCTTAGAACCCGAGACATGACCCTTGAAGCTGCTTTCTCCAACCGCTATCCCTTCAGAAATCGAGTCGTCCAGTCGATCTTGCTCTCGATGTCGTCTAGATCGAGCAGTTTCGCTCGAATCACTCACTCGATTTAATGTGGATCGAGTGAGAGATCGAGACGCAGAGTCGATCTCCAGATTAGACCCCAAACTGATCGAAAGGCTTCTCTCGATCTTGGACTCGATTGTTTTCCTGGATCGATCACCCTCCTCGATCTGACTATCGATTTGACTCCTGGATCGAGTAATGCTGTCGATCTCTGAGTCGCTCCCTAGGCTAACGCCTTTATTTTCTAGCACAACCTTCCTCGAATCAAGCAAGTTGACGTATTCTTGAGTTCTCTGATCCACGTAGCCGAACTCTCCTGGCTCCTTAGTCAATGCCAGCTTCAAATGATCTTCCTGAGCCAACTATTCCAGCAACTCATCCACTAAAGCATCCAACGTTTCAATGTAGAAAGCTTGCCCTTCTATCGTAGGCTTCTTCTAAACCTCATTGATATCGAAGTCCAGCCTTATATCTTTACCCAAGTGCAAGGCAATCTTCCCGTTCTTGACCTCTATGATAGCTCCGGCGATGGCTAAGAAAGGTCTACCGAGAATGAGTGGATCCTTTGGTTCTTCATCCATTTCCAACACAACGAAGTCCGTAGGCACGTTTACTCCACTGATCTTGACTGGCAAGTCCTCAAGCAAGCCCACGGGTAATCTCACACTTTTGTCAGCTAGTACCAACGAGATTCTACAATCCTTGAAACGGGTAAAGTCAAGCTTCTTTGCCACGGAATGAGGCATCAGATTTATGCTAGCTTCGAGATCACAAAGGCAACTCTTGAACTCCACAGGACCTAAAGCGCAAGGTATAGTGAAGCTTCCAGGGTCTCCCAACTTCTTAGGGACTATCTCCTTGTGTATAAAAAACACTACACTCCTCACTTAGGACAAGCACTTCCTTGCTTTCCTTATTCTTCTTCACGAGAGTGTCTTTGAAGAATTTGGCGCATTTAAGCATCATTGCAAGGCAGTCCACAAAAGGTAGCTTGATCTCTACGTCCTTAAGGTGCTTCTCAAACAAGACTATATGCTTCTCGATGAGTTGCTTCTTGAAACGGCCAGGAAAAGGTAGCTTAGGTATATAAGCATCCTTCTCCTTAGTAGTTTGCTCCGATTTCTTCTCAACGACCGCTTTATCACCTCTCCTTGGTCCTTGAATCCAAACATTTTCAAAGTTTATCTCATCATCGGCTGAAAGCTTACCCTCCCCTTTTTGAATCTCAACGTCCTCGTTGATCTTGGGAGTAACCGTAGGTGCTAGCTCTGTCCCACTTCTCAATGGGATGGCGTTGGCATATTCCTTGGGATTTTGCTCACATTTGCCCGGTAAGCTATTCTAACCACTTGAGCTTGCCTTTCCCTTCTCAAGTTGTTTGATTTTATTATTCAAGGTTGTAATCTCAGTAGAGAATTCCGAGAGAGACGAGTCTAAGCGAGTATTCATCTCGGCAAACTTCTGATTTGTAGAGGCTTGCCCTTGAATCAGTTGTTGAAACATAGCTTGGACAGGATGAACTTGTTGTTGCATCGGTTGTTGCTGCTGAGGTACAAAGCCCAGAGGGTACATTGGCGTATAACCTTTGTTTCCTTGCGGTTGTCCTTGGAAGTTGTTCTGCCCTTGCCCTTGGAAGCCACCACTCGGCTGAAAACCTTTGTTGTAATGTACGAAAGGCTTTGCTTGCTGAGCAGGGTACACTTGATCCTTAGGGTTCGCCACATTGGTGCTACAGTATGAGAGATTGTTGTTTTGGTTGTAGCCTTGTGAATATCCTTGAGGTTTGTAGTTGTTTTGACCCGCCACCCAATTGGCTTCTTCTTGGCTCAACCCAAGCTCCTCTTGGCTCTCATCCGCTTCACCAACAAAGTGAACATGCTTCTGATTTGCCAAAACCAACTTGTCAATCTTCTCATGCAAGGATTTCAACTCTTTCTTGTGAGACCCTAGCTCAGAACCTCTCGGTGCACGGTCGTAATCCTCAGCATAGTTGCCGTCACTTAATGCAGAGTTCTCCATCAGCTTCATGCCTTCTTCTACCTCTTGACCAAGGAAGTTGCCCTTACTAGCCGTGTCAAGCAAGTTGCGAATCTTTGGTGAAGCTCCACGGTAGATGGTGCTGAGTAATGTCTCTTCACTGAAGCCGTGATGAGGACACTGGATTGTGTAATCTTTAAACCGCTCCATGGCTTCATTGAACGTCTCATTGTTCCTTTGAGTGAAGCCGCTGATTTTGCTTCTCAACCGTGCTGTTCTGGTGCTAGAGAAGAATTTTGAGAGAAACACCTTTTTACACTCGGCCCATGATGTAATGGTGCCTTGTGGAAGTGTCTTCTCCCAATGTCTAGCCTTGTCTCCAAGAGAAAATGGAAAGAGACGTAGCTTGAAAGCATCTTTGGATATGCCGTTTATCTTGATCATCCCACATACTTGTTCGAAATTATCAAGGTGTTCCAAGGGATCTTCAATTGCTAGCCCATGAAACTTATTGTTTTGCACCATTGAGATGAAACCCGGCTTAATCTCGAAGTTGTTGTTCTGTATAGGAGGAGGAGTGATCCCAAACCTATTGTGATGAGTATTGGGAGCATCTTCGGCTCCTTTGATCCTTGGGGCTCTAGCCGCGTGTTGGGGGTTTCCATTGCCCCTTCCCACTGCCCCGTGAGCTGGAGGAGGTCCCTCTGGATGCTCGTGCTCAGCCATCGCTCCAAAATTCAACCAAACCGTGCTGAACAATCTCCTCAAAAGCTCTAGCTTGCTCTCGTACTCTTCTTTACCGTGAATGACCAAGTTGATGAATGTTGTCCAAGGGTTGAAGTAGATTGTTGTCTCCCCTTGAACGAAGATTCATGTACCTGAAAGACACACGTTTGAGAATAGAGAAATTAGTAACTTAAACAAAGTAAAGGCTTAGTCTTTACTAAACCCCAAATCTCAATGCTTTCTAAACACTCCTCGAATGGCAACGGCGCCATTTGATAGCTACGGCTTTTGCAGTGTGTATGCAATGATGTATCAAAGCTCAAATGCAACACTAAGTTGTAGTAAAGTATGCAAGTGAGTATCAATCCAATCCTAGGAGCTAGAAAGTGCAATGAGAATGCAAGGATCTTGTAAAACTAAGCAAATGATGGACAGTTTTGTGAAATTCCTAAAAACTAGATGCAATGATTAAATGCAGGGCAGAACTATTTTAAAAATGCCAGGAACGAGCTAGCTACCACGAGGAAAAGACAGAATGATTAAAGTGCAAAGCTACAAATTACTAAAATTCGACTAAAGGATTGACCACGGGATCGACCACTAGATCGAGCAAAAGCAATCGATCGAAAAGACAGTTTAAGCGACAATAAATCTAATGACCAGGGTGCAAGCAAGCAACAAGTGAATGATCAACAGAGACTAAGAAATACTAAAAGGAGGGTCCAGGGTTGAGATTCACGTTTAGGGGTTTCAAAGGTTCAAGCCTGGTTTGAAAACTCTAGATCTACTCACTTTGTAAGGTTCTCTAAGCCTTGATAACAAAACAAGATCCATCCGTGGCTTTCGGTATGAATCACTCCTTCATTCTCTCCTCCAGACCCATGGCGTTTGGCGGAAGAAGAGATTGAAAGGCAAGGAAACCAGATTTCAAACACGCGGCATAACTAGTCCTCTAAACTACCATGGCGTTTGGGAAAGAGTAATTAATCTCTAGGATACGATTTTCAGAGATCTCTGGATCCTGTCAAGGTAAGAGCTCTCTCTGATCATAAAGATCTTGGCGTGAGACTCTTTAAGCCTTAAGAACTCGACATCCTAAAAGAGAAAGCCATTAAGAACAAGAAAACACCAAACTTGAAAACCTTTTCGACCCCTTTGAATCCTCTCAACCCCAAACCCCAATGAAACTACTCGCGATTCATGAAATAAACCGTACGAAATGCAATAAACGAAGAACTAAACATGAAAGGCAATTTATTTAACTTAAACGATTCAATATTCTAAAGTGAAAACAAGAAAAAGCTCGAAGTCTAACAATGGCTAATCGCCTAAAATGAGAGAGAAGATAGAAAAGTAGTCGACAAAACGTGATAATGAAAGGGATCGTTGGTCTTTGCCTAAAATGGCCAAACCGCAAATGGTTTCCCCCTTTGCTACGGTCCAAAAACAGGCTGGACGGATAAGGTTAGTCTGGGATCGATCACGAAGCTCGATCTGGCTATCGATCATATCCTGAATTGAGCGGCTCTTGGTCGATCCCCGAGTCGATCTTGTACTGATCGAGTTGGAAGCTCGATCCGGTCCTTGATCTGCATGGCGTCGTCTATGTCCGTACTTCAAATCGATCTCCATGCTCGATCTTCTGGTCGATCTCATCTAGATCGACCTGCCTTGCTCGATCCTCCAAGTGTCCACGAACCTCATCGCGAGCCTCAGCACGTCCACGAATCATCCATAGCTCCAAAGTAACCGAAAGCAACCTGACTGTGATGCAAAATGCACGAAACATGCGGATGCTGGTGCAAAGACACTCTAGGACCTAAAGTGATGCAAACTAACCTAATACGCAGTGTAAATGCACGAGAATCTAAACTATATGTATGCGGAATGCATGGAATATGCAGTTATATCAGTCCCTGATCGATTAAACCTCTCGATCCTAGCCAACGTGGGCATGAGATCGAGCCCTAGATCGACCAAATGGACTCGATCTCGTGTCGAGGTAACAATTACTTTTCCCTCTTATCTTCTTTCTCTCCTGTTTTTAAATTCAAATCTTGGTCAAGGCAGGAATCTTTGACTATGAAAGATGTGCCTTGACCAAGCTTTTTGTCAGAACCGCTAGTTTTGCTCATAGTTTAAGATTTTTGTTAGCCTTTATATTTTTAAGCAACAACACACTCTCTCTCATTTTTGTTTCGAGATTTCTAAAGCAAGAGAGAGTGTGATTTTCTTTTCCTAAAGGCTAACAACATCTGTTTTCAATCTCTGCAAAGGTATTTTCGAATCATTGTTCAAAATCTTTTGGCAAATTTCCTTTTTATTGCTTTGCTTGAATACTAGATGTTAGGGGTTTAACGATTTTTTTAAAACTAGCTAGATATTAGAAAAAATTCTAGATTTGATCCTACCTCTAGATTTCTCTCTCTATTATCGTGCTAGAATTTTTATAAATTCCCCAAAAATCTAGGGTATTAGTTATAAGTTTTTCTTTCTTGACTAGTCTTTCTCTTAATATTTGCCGCCTTTGCTCATTCTTTTGCTTGAAAATTGTGTTTCAGGTACTATGGCTCCCAGGAGAACGAGAGAAGAGACAGCACAAGAAGGAGAAGGTCAAGAGGCGAGCTTATCATCTCTCCATTGAAGAGCTTTGCCAAGCTTATGGTCTTAATGCCATGGCTAAGCAAGTAGAGTTCCCTCCTCTCAAGACCGCGAACGATCTATGGGACGTGCTTTGTGATGAAGACTACAAACCCAACACGGCTAAGATCAAGAAAGTGAGGAACCCCGTTTTGAGGTATACACTCAAGCTACTAGCCAACACCTTCAGTGGGCGATCCATGGCTCCTACAATGACAAAGACCGAGCTGTGCTTTCTCTTCCAAGGAATCAAGAGGATACTTTGCAGCAGCGAAGAGGAGAACCACGAGGCGATGCAAGATGAGCTTGGGAATGATGTTAATTATGGATGTATCTTAGCATCCTCTTTGGTGAAGTACAAGGTGTATGCCATGAGGTGCAAGGCGAATTCAGCATTCATTGGCGGCTTCCTTACACCGCTCTTCATTCAAGCCGGTGTACCTCTTCAAAGCTTCGAACCTTGCGCGGATAGAGC
Organism: Thlaspi arvense; assembly: GCA_911865555.2. NCBI lineage: Eukaryota > Viridiplantae > Streptophyta > Magnoliopsida > Brassicales > Brassicaceae > Thlaspi > Thlaspi arvense. The sequence goes on from OU466858.1 coordinate 34,971,032, forward strand.
ATACATGGACGAGACCTATATGCGCAATACCGATAGCTTGGGACCTACGCCAGCTCCAGGATTCTTTGCCTATCCGTTCTACAGTGATGACAAGAAGAAGAGCGTATGCATCTTACCTAATGTGGATGAGACACACTTGGAAAGCATAGGCACCATCGAGTTTTGTCCAACTCAAGAGGAGTGTTATGCACCACTTGGAGCAGCCATGATCCCAGTTCAAGCCGCTCGTGAGCCCTCAGAATCGCCACCCTCAGATGCTGTGATACCAGCTGACTTTGAGCTCCCGGAGATAGATTTTGAGCCAAGAACCAAAGCGGAGAAGTTCCCAGCTTCGGTCGTGGAGATACAGCGCAAGATAACCAAGTGGCAAGGCAAGATGATCAAGAAACTTGCAAAGATGGTCAAGGCACTTCAAAGGAACTCACCCGCGAAGTCTAAGCAGTCCATGAGTGTAGAGGTCGAGCAGCCCGAGAAGAGGAGGAGATCGACTGGTGCGATAGTCATCTGTGAGCCTCAAGGCAGCACACCACAAGCACGTCACTCCATCCATGAACTCCCAACCACGAACAAAGGCAAGAGCATAGCACGACGCTCCTCTAGCAAGAGCAGCTCCGCTGGAACTTCCTCAAGTTCCAGCCGAGTTTAGCCCCAAGGTACCAACAACCATCCCTTGTATATACCACGCATGTTTTAAGTTTTTGCTTTGTGTTTTGAGCTTCTCAAGACTTTGTTTGTCACCGAGACGGTATCATTCAAGTTTGGGGGAGTGTTTGGTGTGTTTGACATGTTTTCTTTCTTCTTATTTTCTGTTATCATCCTTTTAGTCTTGCATACATCCTAAGGCATATAAAAGAACAAAAAAATTGGTAAAAGTTTTAAAAATTTTCAAAAAAATTCATGTAGTTGCATTCGAATTGTTAAGCATTGTAGGATTGAGTCTAGAATTTTTGAGCATTTAAGTTGTTTACATTTGCATAAGGGGTTAATGTTTTTCTTTAAAAGGTGTTTTAAGCTCAAGAATTGTTTCAAGGCCCTAGTTAGTAGTTCTTTGATGCATTGTTCATACTTTGAAAGTAAGCTCTAACCATACTTGGATCATCTGATTTGATTTTCGTGGCTTGACTTGAATATTCATGAATTGAATCTTGTCCTAATAAGTGAGAACCCTAATCTGATCTTTAATTAATTATCATACTTATGCATTCGAAAATGAACAGATGGATCATATACATACTTAGGTTCTCTTCCTCCTTTCACCACTCTTTTGTGAGCCTAAGTAGAACTCCCACCATTACCTTTACCCTCCTTTCAAGCCAAATGTTCTTGTGTGATATCATTGTGAGGCCTCTTTTCGGTTTGAACTTGGCCTAACGTGTTACGTGTAGGCGACATGATTAGGCTCTCATTTGATTGCTAGCTGTGCATTTTGAAGCTAGTTTTAGGCTTAGGTTAGGTTTGGGGATCATGAGGGTTGTTCATTTTGCTTACTTGTTTTTGGTTTTAAAAGAGTTTGGTGTTTGAAGTGAATGAAAAGGTTTTAAGTGGAAGTGAATCGACCACAGGATCGAGCACTGGATCGAGCAGAATGGATCGATCTAAAAAGCAACTTAACCGAAATGACTTATGATGAACAGGATGCGAGCTAAATGACAAGCGAATGATTAAAAGAGGTTTAAAACACTAAAAGAGAGGGTTTAGGGTCGAGGTTCATATTCAAGGGTATCAAAGATTCAAGCTTTGGTTTGAAAACATTTAGATCTACTCTTTTAAGAGGTTTCTCTAAGCCTTGAAAACAAAACAAGAACCATCCATGGCGTGTGGTATGGTTCACTTCCTCAATCTCTTCTCCAAACCCATTGCGTTTGGTGGAAAAAGAGATCAAAGAGCATGAAAGACAGATTTCAACCAATGACCTAACTAATCCCCTTTACAACCATGGCATGTGGGAAAGGAAAGATTACCATCTAGGATCTGGTTTTCCAGGACATCTGAATCCTGTCAACGTAAGACAGCCTTTGGTTCATAAAGACCTTTTCCAAGGCTCTCTAGGGTTTAAGATCTCAAGATACTAGAATAGAAGGTATGAAGAACAAGAAAACACAAAGCTTGAACCCTTTCAACCCTTTTGAATCACCTCAACCCCAAAACCCGAAACTACTACTCACTACACATGTTTAAAACCAATCGAAAGCAATAAACGATAAGCTAAGCATGATTAACGATAGATTAAAGAAAAACTTGCTTGATATTAAAAGATTCAAAGGTTCAAAAACGAAAAAGCTTAAGCTGTTCTACAATGGCGAATCGCCTAACTTAGAGAGATAAGGGAAAAGACAGAATGAAGATAAGATAAAGGTGAAGGATGCTTTTGCCAAAAATGGCTAAACCGTTAGCTGGTCCCTCCTTCGCTAGCCGCCAAAGACAGCTGGACGGATAAGCTCGTCTGGGATCGACCTTAAGATCGACCAATGTGCTCGATCTTCTTCAGGAATCGCCTTGCTCCGCTCGATCTTCTGGTCGATATGGTAGGAGGGATCCAGTATCTTCCTCGATCTTTGGATGATCGAGTCTTGGTCTCGATCTGGCTCTCGTTCTGCATGGCGTCATTTACGTCCGTACTCCAGATCGATCTTCTCTCTCGATCTAGGTCTCGATCCTTCCTCTTGAATCGACTGGGTGCACTCGATCTTCTGGTCGATCTCATCTAGATCGACCTTCCTTGCTCGATCCGCTACTCGATCTCGGGTCCTTAGCATGCACGTCTGAGTTCTCTAAGTGTCCATGAGCTCCACTTTGAAACTCCTCACGTCCACATAGCCTCCGCAACTCCATCGTGCTCCAAACAACCTGATAATGCAAGAAATATGCAAAATGCGAATACAAAGGGACCTAAAACCTAAAATGCAACAAATGGTACAATCTAGCCTATAATGCAAGATGAATGCATGAAAAACTACTCTAAATGCAAGCAAAATATGCAGAATATATGGTAATATCAACTCCCCCAAACTTGCCTTTTGCTTGCCCTCAAGCAAACAAAATTCAAGAAGGAAGAGAGGTTTGAAAGTGGAAGCTCAAAACGAAAGTTGTCAATGGAGAAATCGATTCAACGCCCAAGTTATAAGTTCTAAGATGCAAAGAGGTTGTTCTACTTTAAAAACATTAGCCATACCCATCAAAGCAAGCAATGAACCCTATCTTAGTCTACACAAGCATTCAAATCAACCAACTCCTTAACATTCATTAAGCGTTTACAAATGGATCAAGTTGTGCACATCAAGCGAAAGCATTTGGTCAAAGGGGTAAGGTCACAAGATGAAAATGATCTCGTTTTAAGAAGGGTTTTGAAAAAATCATGGGATCACTCAACGAAAGAATCCTATCTTTGGCAAAATGCTAAAGGTAAAGGCACACCTATGCATGCAAGTTAAAGCTCCCTTCTACCCATTTTACCTAGGATGATCCTAGAACTTCTAAAACCTTAGATTAACCCCTAAATCTACCCTTTCCCAAAGCTTGATCATCTTCACTCTTCACAATGGGGGAAACATCTCATAGCTTTGCCGTGTGGTTGACTTCTTCTTTTTGAACCTTGCTCTTCATTGTTGATTATTTGGTGCCACTTTCATCGCCTATGCTGGATAGCTTGGTCAGATACTTTCTTTTGGTTGACCTCTTCTTAAATTTGTTGTTGCTGGCGCCTTTCTAATAAACCACTAAGAGCATTATTTTCTATTTTACTTAACCACAATTTACTTGTTCCCCCTTTGCTACTAACCCCACTTATTTCTTTCTTTTGAAAACATAAAAACATGAAACTCTTGAACCACTCAAACGACCTTTTCCCCAAACTCCTAACCTAATACCAAGCTCAAAATGCAAGCCGGTGTCTACAAGGGAGCTTCTCCTTGCCAGCCCTATTCCTAACACTTTTTGCTAAGATAGGATTGAAAGTAATGCAATGAAAGGCCTTACAGCTCACGCAAAAGTGTTTAGGTCTGAAAGAAGGTTACGTTTAAGGCGTGGTCAACTGTCCCATTATGATGAGGATCAGCTACTTGGATTAACAAGAGTGGTACGAAAGGAAGAAGATAATCCAAGTATGTATAAGGGTAAGCCATGCAATCGCTTTCAATGCACAAACAAGATAATTCAATGTCAAGATTAAGGTTCAAATAAGATGGAGTTGGCATCAAATCAAAGCAAGTTTCAACATAAGACTAGAGTATCAATTGCAAGTAATCAAGGTATGGTGCAGCCTTAACTTCAAACTCACTAGATGCAATCAAACAACAAACAACTTAGGCATTGAAAAGAATTTAAACATTTACAACTTAACAAGTGTTTATCTTTTACTCCCTATGCAAATGCAGCAACCTAAATGATTTTTAAAATTTCTATACTCAATCCTAAAATATTCTACAATGCAAGTGAAACTACATGAATGTTTTTTGAAAATTTTTAAAAATTTTACCAATTTTTTTGTTCTTTTCTATGCCTTAGGATGTATACAAGACTCAAAGGATGATAACAAAAAATAAGAGCAAATAAAACATGTCAAACACACCACACACTCCCCCAAACTTGAATGACACCGTCTCGATGGCAAACAAAGTCTAGAGAAGCTCAAAACACAAAGCAATAACAAAGAAAACATACGTGGTATACACAAGGGATGGTTGTTTGTACCTTGGAGCTAAGTAGTGCTGGAGCTTGAGGTAGCTCCAGACTTCTTGCTCTTCTTAGGATCATCGTGAACTACTGCCTTGCCTTTGTCCTTTGCAGCTCCTTCATGAACCGAGTAGCGAGCAGGTAGGATGGTGCTTCCTTGAGGCTCACGTAAAACGATCCGACCAGTCGATATCCTCCTCTTCTCGGGCTGCTCGACTTCTTCGCTTACAGCCTTCTTAGGTAAGCTCCCTTGAAGCGCCTTAACCTTCTTGGCAAGCTTCTTGATTACCTTGCTCTGCCATTTGTTGATTTTCCTTTGCATCTCCACAACAGAAGCAAGGAACTAATCGGTCTTAGTCTGCGGCTCAAAGTCGATCTTGGGGAGAACAAAGCTCTCGGGCATCTCATCATCTGAGGCAGGAGACTCTGATCGCGGGCGAGCTTGTTGAAGGGCGGCTGTAGCTCCTAAAGGGTCAAAGCACTCCTCTACACTCGGCAAGAACTCGATGTTGCCAACTCCTTGCAGCTCGGTTTCCTCCTTGTTTGGTAAGATGCAAACGCGCTTCTCATTTTCGGAGTCGATGTACAGATAGGCAAAGAAGCCCTTGGCTGGCGTGCGTCCCAAGCTGTCCGTGTTCGTCATATAAATCTCATCCATGAAAGCTCTCTCCAGAACAGGGGTGAAGTCTTGAAGCGGTACGCCAGCTTGCACAAACAAGGGGGTGAGAAAGCCTCCTATAAGCACCGAGCTTACCTTGCATCACAAGGCACATGCCTTGTATTTCACCAATGAGGCAGCTAGGATTCACCCATAGTTCACGTCATCGCCAAGCTCATCCTCCATTGGATCATCGTTCTCCTTAGGATCACAAAGCAGATGCTTGACGCCTTGGAACAGGAAGCATAGCTCGGTCTTTGTGACCGTGGGAGCTACTGACCGTCCGCTGAAGGTGTTAGCAATCAGTTTTAGCGTGTATCTCAGCACCGGACTCCTCACTCTCTTGATCTTTGTTGTATTCGCCTTGTAGTTGTCATTGCTTATGAGGTCCCACAGGTCATTGGCTTGAGTGAAGGGAGGGAACTCAACCTTGTTGGCAGCAGCGTTGTTGCCATAGGCTTGACAAAGTTCCGGGATTGAGAGATAAAAGGCCTGACGTTTAATCTTGAAGGAGAGGTGGCCTTGAAAAGGAGTAGGGATGCTCGGGTTCTCATATGCGAACTCCAAGGTGGCTAGGACATCGATTGTCGCCTCGGGATATGTTGGACAGTCCATCTTTGATAAGCACCGGAGTCCAATGTTCTTCAAAAGCTGATCAAAGTCTCAAAGGATCCCCATCTTAGCCAACAGACCTCTATCCGCGAACTTAGTGGGATCGAATCTCAGCCTCTCTAGCCTCTTCTTGGCTTGCTTTTCCTCTTTGGTCCATTTAACCCTCTCCTGAACCACCACTTCTTGACCTTCTCCCTCTTATGCTGTCTCTTCTCTCGTTCTCTTGGGGGCCATAGTACCTGAAACACAATGCTCAAGCAAAAGAATAAGCAAAGGCGGCGGATATTGAGAGAAAGACTAGTCAAGAAGAAAAACTTATAACAATTAGCTAAGATTTTAGGGGATTTTATTAAAACTATAGCTGGATAAAAGAAAAGAAAATCTAGAGATAGCATCAAATCTAGAATTTTTCCTAATATCTAGCTACATCTAAAAACTTTCCTAATCCCCTAGCAAATCATTCCCTAAATCACAACAAAAAAGGATTTTCTTGAAAGATTTGAGAAAATAATCACGAAAATACCTTTGAGTTTAGAGGAAAATGAAATGCACAAGTCTTAAAAATTCAAATTCGCTCTCTCTCTCTGTGTGTTTTGTGAAAATCGGGCTTTCAAAGTGAAGAAAAAAAAGAGAGAAAGAGAGGTTTTAAAGACAAGAAAATTTTGGACACATGCAAGAGTGCTTTCTGACAAAAGCTTGGTCAAGGCACATCTTTCATGGTCAAAGATTTCTGCCTTGACCAAGATTTGGATTTAAAAACTGGAGGGAAAAAAGAAAAGAGGGAAAAGAAATTGTTACCTCGGCACGAGATTGAGTCCATTTGGTCGATCTAGGACTCGATCTCATGCCTATAATGGCTAAGATCGAGAGGTTTAATCGATCAGGGACTCTATTCAACTTGCACCGAGTCTTAGATCGATTGTACCCTCTCGTTCCTTGACTTTGGTCAACTAGGCTGCACTCCTTGGATCGAGCCACGTGATCGATTTGGAGGTCGATTTGGCTTAGATCGAGTTAGGGTTCGAGTTGACTGATCGATATGTCTTTAAAGGATCTTCTCGAGAGAAATTAGATCGGTCGATCCAGATTTGGACCGATCGATCCAAACTCCAAGAATTTCCCGAGAAATTTTATATCGATCGATCTAGATGGGACCGATCGATCTGAACTCATCTAGATCGACCTTGTCTACTCGATCTCGTCTATATCGACTGGCTCCTCTCGATTCACTAGCTCGACCTAGTAAAGATCGAGCTAGGATAAGTCGATCTAGCACTCGATCTCTTGCCTATACTTAGCCCTTCTCGCCTCTTTTGAACTCCAAGATCACACCTAACAATCCTTTATCCAATCACCTACACACTTAAACATTAAAAGCATAAAACTGAAGTAGAAATAAAGCAAAAATATGTACAGGATAGACATGGGAATGCCTCCCAAGTGCGCTTTCATTAACGTCTTTAGCTAGACTTTACTTGGCTTAGGCCTGAGGGGGGTCTTGAAGAAGCACATATGTGCTCTCCTTGCTGTAGCCATCTGCCAAGTAAGGCTTAACCCTGTGCCCGTTGACCGTGAAGGCATTTCTGCTCTTGCCAACCAATGTAACTGCTCCATAAGGTAGAACCTCTTTGATCTCAATCGGTCCACACCACCTGTATTTGAGCTTGCCCGGGAACAGCTTCAACCTCGAGTCGTAGAGTAGCACCAGACTGCCTTCTCTTAACTCCTTGTGAACAAGCTTCTTGTCGTGAACAGCTTTAGTCAGCTCCTTGTAGATCTTAGCACTTCTGTAGGCTTCCAACCGTAGCTCATCAAGCTCATGTAGCTCAATTAACCGCTTCTCCTGAGCTGTCTTCTAGTTGTAGTTGAGCTGCTTCACTGCCCATAGTGCCCTATGCTCCAACTCAACAGGAAGATGACATGCCTTGCCGTATTGGAGAGTGAAAGGAGTTGTGCCTATATGGGTCTTGAAAGCGGTTCGGAAAGCCCACAAAGCAACGTCTAGTTTGACCGCCCAATCCTTTCTAGTAGCCCCAACTGTCCTCTCTGTTAGAGACCTCTACTTGCCCACTCGTTTGAGGATGATAATGTGTTTCTACCTTGTGCTTCACACCGTACTTCCTCAAGAGGCTTTCAAACACCTTGTTAATAAAGTGGCTTCCACCGTCACTGGTTACTACCTTGGGGACTCCAAAGCGTGGGAAGATGATGGTCTTGAAGAGCTTGATCACCACCCTTGCATTGTTTGTTGGGGAAGCTATAGCCTCAACCCACTTAGATATATAATCAACCGTTACTAAAATGAACTTGTTACCGTAAGAAGTTGGGAATGGTCCCATGAAATCTATCCCCCAAGCGTCAAAGACATCAACATCAAAGATAGGAGCCTGAGGCATCTCGTTTCTCTTAGTGATGTTCCCTGCCTGTTGACAAGCTTCACAACTCTTGACAAACTCGTGAGCGTCCTTGAAGATAAATGGCCACCAGAAACCCGCTTGTAACGCCTTTGTAGCAGTCTTGAAGGAAGCGAAATGACCACCATATGAAGAGCCATGACAATGTAGAAGTATGTCCTTAGCTTCTTCCCTTGTTACCCATCTTCTATACAAGTTGTCCACTCCTCTTTTGTATAAGTATGGCTCATCCCAAAAGTAATGAGAAATGTCTCTCATGAACTTCTTTTTGTGATAATGACCAAGGTGAGTAGGCTCCTCTCCACAAGCCAAGAAGTTCACTATATCAGCATACCAAGGTAAGTCTTCTTCCTTGAAACTCAAAACTTCTTCAAACTTATCTTCAAGCTTCTCACATACCGCCGTGGTGATCATCATGAGCTGCTCTTCAGGAAGTGAATCATCAAGTGGCAAAGCTTCATTGACTCTCATCCTTGAGAGGTGATCAGCAACACTATTCTCTATCCCCTTCTTGTCGTTTATCTCCATATCAAACTCTTGTAGAAGGAGAATCCACCTTAAAAGCCTCGGTTTGGTGTCTTTCTTGGAATAGATGTACCTCAAAGCTGCGTGATCTGTATATACAACAACCTTAGAGCCTACGAGGTATGATCTAAACTTCTCACAGGCAAACACAACCGCCAGCAACTCCTTCTCGCTTATAGCATACTTCACTTGCGTGTCATCGAAGGTACGGCTGGCATAGTAGATAACATGCAACCGCTTATCTTTCCTCTGACCAGGAACAGCTCCTATGGCGTAGTGGCTCGCGTTACACATGATCTCGAACGGTAGACTCCAATCTGGTGCTTGTACTATTGGCGCGGATACAAGAGCCTCTTTGATAGTCTTGAAAGCAAGAAGACAATCCTCATCAAATACAAACTCAGCTTCTTTGCATAACAACCGTGTGAGGGGCCTTGCTATCTGATGTTACTGCATATTGCATACATTTTGCATACACATTAGTTAGCTTTTCATGCATTTACATCACATTTTAGACTAGATTGCATCACTTAGGGTCCTAGAGCATTCTTGCACCAGCATACGCATGTTCCTTGCATTTTGCATCACATTCAGGTTGTTTCTGGCTACTTTGGGGTCGAGGAGGTTCGTGGACGTGCTGAAGCTGTTGTAGCGGTTCGTGGAAGGTCGGATGTTTGCTAAGGACCAGAGATCGGAGAACAGATCGAGCATGGCAGGTCGATCTAGGATGAGATCGACCAGAAGATCGAGAAGACCAGGCGATCCAAGGAGAATGATCGAGACGAAGATCGAGTGAAGTAATCGATGAAACGGTACGGACATAAATGACGCCATGCAGAGCGAGAGCCGGATCGAGTCTACCACTTGATCCAACCGAAGATCGATACCAAGATCGGATGCAACACTCGATCCGCCGAAGATGATCGAGACCCATATCGAGTTGAAGACACGATGTCCGAAGATGATCGAGATAGCCGCTCGATCCCGAGGTCGACCTCTGTCCTTTCAACCGCTTTTGGCCGCTAGCGAGGGGGGGGACCATCGGGTTGTTTTCGCCATTTTGGGAAGGCGGCGACGTCCTTTTCCCACACAACTTTTTAGTCTTATCTTTTTATGCTTTTCTCTGGTTTTGGATATCATCCACCATTGTAGAACTTGAAGTTTTTCTTGCTATTGTAATCGAATCGTTTGAGTTTAATCTAGTTTCTTTTCATGTTCAACGTTTCTTTCTTCATGCTTTGCTTGATTTATCTTATGTGTAGTGAGTAGTTCATTTGAGTTCGGGGTTGAGAGGATTTAAGGGGTCAAAAGGGTTTTTGATCTTGGGGTTTTCTAGTGTTTAATGGCTATCTCTTCTTGGGTGTCGAGTTCCTAAAGCTTAAAGACTCTCACGCCAAGAGCTTTATAATCCGAGAGGTTCCTTACCTTTACGGGAGTCAGGGACCTCTGAAGATCACACCCTAGAGACTAGTTACCCCTTCCCAAAAGCCATGGAAGTTTGGGGGACTAGTTAAGCCATGCGTTTAAAATCTGTTTTCCATGCCCTTCAACCTCTCTTTCCACCAAAAGCCATTGGGTTAGGAGGAGAGGATGAAGGAGTGATCTATACCGAAAGCCAGATATAGATCTTGTTTCGTTTTCAAGGCTTAGGGATTCTCACAAAGTGAGTCGATTTGAAGTTTTCAACCCAAGTTCGGACCTTTGAAACCCCTGACCATGAATCTCAACCCTAGACCCTCTTTCTTAGCATCTTTACATCTTCTCTCGTCATTCGCTTGATCTTTGATAGCATCCTGGTCGTTAGTTTTACTGTTCTTGCATTTTTAGACGAGATCAATTGTTATTGCTCGATCTAGTGGTCGATCCCATGGTCGATCCACTAGTCGAATTTTAGTAATTCGTAGCTTTGTCCTTTAATTATTCTGTTTGTTCCTCATGGTAGTTTGATCATTCCAGGTAATATTAAAATAGTTTTGCATTCCATTTAATTGCTGCATCTAGTTTTTAGGGATTTTCTCAAAACCGATCTTGTTTCGCTAAAATTTGCAAAGCCCTTGCATTCTCTTTGCATTTTCTATCATCCTAGGTGTGGATTGAATCTCTCTTGCATACTGTGCTACAACCTGTCTTGCATTTGAGTTTGATAGCCTCATTGCATACTCACCCTTGCAAAGAAACTAGTTATCAAATGGCGCCGTTGTCATCCCAGGATTGTTTAGAAAACATAGAGATTTGGGACTTAGTAAAGACTAAGCCTTTACCTTGTTTTAGTTACTAATCATTCTACTCGCAAACGTGTGTCTCTCAGGTACATGAATCTTCGTTCAAGGGGAGACAACAATCTACTACAACCCTTGGACAACATTCATCAGCTTGGTCATTCACGGCAAAGAAGAGTACGAGAACAAGCCAGAGCCTTTGAGGAGATTGTTCAGCACGGTTTGGTTGACTTTGAACCTATGGCTGAACACGAGCAACCAGAGGGACCTCCTCCAGCTCACGGGGCAGTGGGAAAGGGCAATGGAAACCCCCAACACGAGACCCCCAAGGATCATAGGAGCCGGAGATGCTCCCAATACTCATCACAATAGGTTTGGGATAACTCCTCCTCCTGTACAAAACAACAACTTCGAGATTAAGCCAGGCTTCATCTCCATGGTGCAAAACAACAAGTTCCACGGCTTAGCAATGGAAGATCCCTTGGAGTACCTTGACAACTTCGAGCAAGTATGTGGGATGATCAAGATAAACGGCATATCTGAAGATGCTTTCAAGCTGCGTCTCTTTCCCTTTTCACTCGGAGACAAGGCTAGGCATTGGGAGAAGACCTCCCACAAGGCACCATCACCTCATGGGCCGAGTGTAAGAAGGCCTTTCTCTCAAAATTCTTCTCTAGCACCAGGACAGCACGGTTGAGAAGCGAAATCATCGGCTTCACTCAATGAAACAACGAGACATTCAACGAGGCAATGGAACGTTTCAAAGACTACACGATCCAATGTCCTCATCACGGTTTCAGCGAGGAGACCCTACTCAGCACCATCTACCGCAGAGCTTCACTAAAGATCAGGTTGTTGCTTGACACAGCTAGCAAAGGGAACTTCCTTGGTCAGGAGGTAGAAGAGGGCATGGAGCTGATAGAAAACTTGGCATTGAGTGATGGCAACTACGCTGAGGATTATGACCGTGCACCGAGAGGATCTGAGCTAGAGTCTCACAAAAAGGAGCTGAAATCTTTGCATGAGAAGATAGATAAGCTGGTGTTAGCCAACCAGAAGCATATTCACTTTGTTGGTGAAGCGGATGAGAATCAAGAGGAGCTTGAGTTGAGCCAGGAAGAAGCCAATTGGGTGGCGGGATATAACAATTACAAACCTCAGGGCTACAACCAAGGCTACAACCAGAAAAACAATCTCTCCTACCGAAGCACCAACGTTGCCAACCCTAAGGACCAAGTGTACCCTGCTCAGCAAGCAAAACCTTTCATCCCTTACAACAAAGGTTTTCAGCCGAGTGGTGGTCTCCAAGGTCAAGGGCAGAATAACTTCCAAGGGCAACATCAAGGTAACAAGGGTTATACGACCAACTACCCTCCGGGCTTTGCACCTTAGCAGCAACAGCCGATGCAACAACAGGTTGATTCGGTTCAGGCCATGTTTTAGCAGCTGATACAAGGGCAAGCCTCTACAAACCAGAAGTTCACCGAGATGAACACTCGTCTAGACTCGTCTCTCACTGACTTCTCCACTCAGATCACCAACTTAAACAACAAGATCAAGCAGCTAGAGAAGGGAAAAGCGAGTACAAGTGGTCAGAATAGCCTACCGGGCAAGTGTGAGCAGAATCCTAAGGAATATGCCAACACCATCACGTTAAGAAGCGGTAAAGAGCTAGAACCTCCGGTTACTCCTAAGAACAACGAGGACGTTGTAATTCAAAAGGGGGAGGGTAAGCCTTCAGCTGATGATGAGATTAACTTTGACAATGCCTGGATCCATGGGCCAAGAAGAGGAGATAAAGCAGTTGCTGAGAAGAAAGCAGAGCAAATTACTAAGGAGAAGAATGCTTATGTACCTCCACCGTATGTACCCAAGCTGCCTTTTCCTGGCCGTTTCAAGAAGCAACTCATAGAGAAGCATTGAATCCTCTTCGAGAAGCATCTTAAGGACGTGGAGATCAAGCTACCTCTCGTTGACTGCCTTGCAATGATGCATAAATGCGCCAAATTCTTCAAAGACACTCTCGTGAAGAAGAATAAGGAAAGCAAGGAGGTGCTTGTTCTAAGTGAAGAGTGTAGTGCTGTGATACATATGGAGATAGTCCCTAAGAAGTTGGGAGACCCTGGGAGCTTCACTATACCCTGCGCTTTAGGTCCTCTGGAGTTCAAGAGTTGCCTTTGTGATCTCGGAGCTAGCATAAACCTGATGCCTCATTCCGTGGCCAAGAAGCTTGGCTTTACTCGTTTCAAAGACTGTAGGATCTCGTTGGTACTGGCTGATAGGAGTGTGAGGCTATCAGTGGGGCTGCTTGAAGATCTACCGGTGCGAATCAGCGGTATGAACGTGCCTACGGACTTCGTTGTGTTGGAAATGGATGAAGAGCCTAAGGATCCACTCATCCTAGGAAGGCCATTCCTTGCAACCGCCAGGGCTATCATCGACGTCAAGAACGGGAAGATTGCCTTGCATTTGGGAAAGGATATAAGGCTTGACTTTGATATCAATGAGATTCTGAAGAAGCCGACCATAGAAGGGCAAGCTTTCTACATTGAAACAATGGATGCCTTAGCGGAAGAGTTGCTGGAAGAGCTGGCTCAGGACGATTATTTGAAGCTGGCACTGACAAAGGAGCTAGGAGAGTTTGGCTATGTGGATCAGAGGACTCAGGAGTACGTCAACTTGCTGGATTCTAGGAAGATTGTTAAGAAGCATGAAAGCTGCTGCCTAGAGATCAACTCCGAGATCGACACTATCACTCGATCCAGGAGTCCGTTTGACAAGGCAATCGAGAACACAACTCGATCCGGTGCAGCAATCGACAGACAGATCGAGAGGAATGATCGATCCGGAAAAACAATCGAGTCGACGATTGAGAGAGACCTTCCGATCATTTTGGAGTCTAATCAGGAGATCGACCCAGCGTCTCGATCCCTTACTCGATCCACATCAAATCGAGTAAGTGAATCGAGCGAAACTGCTCGACCTAGACGACATCGAGAGCAAGATCGACTGGAGGACTCGATTACAGAAGGGATAGCGGTTGAGGAGAGCAGTCTTAAGGGACATGCCTCGGGTTCTAAGGAGGGTTCCAAGGAGGAAGTCAACAACAACAGCCACGAGGATGACTGGAGCGAGCTGTTAGCCCCAAAGGTGGACCTTAAGGAGCTCCCAAAAGGGCTAAGGTATGCTTTCTTAGGGCAAAATAACACATATCCCGTGATTGTGAAAACTTAAGTGATGATGAGTTGCACTCGCTCCTGACTGAGCTGAGAAAGTATAGGAAGGCCATTGGGTACTCTTTAAGTAACATCAAGGGCCTTTCACCAATGCTTTGCACTCACAGGATTCACTTGGATAATGAGAACGCCTCTTCTATAGAACATCAAAGGTGTTTGAATCCTAATTTGAAAGAGGTTGTTAAGAAAGAGATCCTTAAGCTTTTAGAGGCTGACGTGATCTATCCCATAAGTGACAGCACGTGGGTTTCTCCTGTACATGTGGTGCCTAAGAAAGGAGGGATCACGATTATAAGGAATGAAAAAGATGAGCTTATTCCGACTAGAACCATTACTGGTCATAGGATGTGTATTGATTATAGGAAACTTAACCTTGCAACTAGGAAAGATCATTTCCCTTTGCCTTTTATTGATCAAATGCTTGAGAGACTTGCTAATCACCCTTACTACTGCTTTCTCGATGGGTATAGCGGTTTGTTTCAGATACCAATTCACCCAAATGATCAGGAGAAGACGACCTTCACGTGTCCCTACGGTACCTTCGCGTATCGAAGGATGCCGTTTGGATTGTCTAATGCACTGGCTACATTTCAGCGGTGTATGATGTCGATCTTTTCCGATCTAATAGAAGAGATGGTAGAGGTGTTTATGGACGACTTCTCTGTCTATGGTGCGTCCTTTTCTGCGTGTTTGTTGAATCTTTGCAGGGTACTAAAGCATTGTGAAGAGACAAACTTGGTGCTAAACTGGGAGAAATGCCACTTTATGGTTAAGGAAGGGATCATGCTTGGTCATAAGATATCAGAGAAGGGCATTGAGGTTGATCTGGCTAAAGTGGAAGTCATGATGGGTCTTGAGCCGCCGGTTAACGTTAAGGGGGTCAGAAGTTTCTTGGGACACGCCTGGTTCTATAGGCGCTTCATCAAGGACTTTTCCAAGATTGCACGTCCTCTTACACGATTATTGTGCAAAGAAGCTGAGTTTGTGTTTGATGAGGAGTGTTTGCGAGCTTTCGTGACCATCAAGGAAGCCCTTACATCAGCCCCTATAGTTCAAGCACCAGACTGGACACTACCCTTTGAGATCATGTGCGATGCTAGTGACTACGCCGTAGGAGCCGTTCTTGGTCAGAGGAAAGACAAGAAGCTGCACGTGATTTACTATGCTTCAAGAACCTTTGATGAAACGCAAACAAGGTACACTACTACAGAGAAGGAGTTGCTTGCAGTAGTGTTCGCCTTTGAGAAGTTCCGGTCATATCTTGTTGGTTGCAAAGCTATTGTCTACACGGATCACGCGGCTTTGCGATACATCTATTCGAAGAAAGACACTAAGCCTCAGCTTTTGAGGTGGATTCTCTTGCTCCACGAGTTTGACATGGAGATTAAAGACTAGAAGGGAATAGAAAACGGAGTCGCTTACCATCTCTCACGGCTAAGGATCAACGAGTCTCTCCCCTTAGATGACTCTCTTCCAGAAGAGCAACTCATGCCGATCACCACGGCTGTTTGTGGAAAGCTAGAGGGGCGGTTTGAAGAGGTGTTGAGTTTCAAAGAGGAGGATCTACCGTGGTATGCTGATGTCGTGAACTATTTAGCGTGTGGTGAGGAGCCAACACATCTCAACAGCTATCACAAGAAGCGGTTCATGAGAGAGGCTAGTGACTACTTTTGGGACGAGCCCTACTTATACAAGAGAGGAGTGGACAATTTTTACCGGAGGTGTGTTACGAAGGAAGAAGCTAGAGACATCCTCTATCACTGCCATGGCTCTTCCTACGGAGGACACTTCGCTTCATTCAAGACTGCCACGAAAGTGTTACAAGCCGGCTTCTGGTGGCCGTCCATCTTCAAAGACGCACACGAGTTTGTGAAGAGCTGAGAGGCATGTCAATGAGCAGGGAATATCACTAAGAGGAACGAAATGCCTCAGGTTCCCATCTTTGAGGTTGACGTGTTCGACGCGTGGGGCATAGACTTCATGGGGCCATTTCCTTCTTCATATGGCAACAAGTACATCTTAGTAGCAGTGGATTATGTCTCTAAATGGGTTGAGGCTGTTGCTTCCCCTACAAACGATTGTAAGGTGGTGATCAAGCTGTTCAAGAGTATCATTTTCCCGAGGTTTGGGGTACCTAAGGTGGTTATGAGCGATGGAGGAAGCCACTTCATAAACAAGGTCTTTGAGAACCTCTTGAGAAAGTATGGCGTTAAGTATAAGGTGGCTACACCGTATCATCCTCAAACAAGCGGTCAAGTGGAAGTCTCCAACCGGTAAATCAAGGCTATACTAGAGAAGACTATCGGAGCAACAAGGAAAGACTGGGCAGTGAAGCTGGACGACGCTCTTTGGGCCTACCATACCGCTTTCAAAACACCGATTGGTACAACCCTTTTCACTCTACTCTATGGCAAGGGCTGTCATCTCCCAGTTGAGCTGGAACACCGTGCGTTGTGGGCTGTGAAGAGGCTGAACTTTGACCTCAAGACTGCTCAAGAGAGGCGCCTCATTCAGCTACATGAACTGGACGAGTTAAGACTGAACGCTTATGAGAGCTCTCGGATATACAAGGAGCAGACTAAGGAAGCTCACGACAAGAAATTGGTTGCCAAGGAACTTAAGGAAGGAGGTTTAGTGTTGCTGTACAATTCAAGACTCAAACTCTTCCCGGGAAAGCTGAAATCAAGGTGGAGCGGGCCGTTTGTAATCCAAGAAGTGCTGCCTTATGGAGCTGTTACATTGATGGGAAAGAGTGGCAGTGCATTCACCGTCAACGGACACAGGGTCAAGCCTTACTTGGCGGACAGCTATGACAAGGAAAGTACCTCGGTGCTTCTCCAAGACCCACCATCCGCCTAAACCAAGTAAAGTCTAGCTAAAGACGTTAAAGAAAGCGCACTTGGGAGGCATTCCCATGTCTATCCTGTACATATTTCTGCTTTATTTCTCTTTCAGTTTTATGTTTTTATTTTGAAAGTGTGTAGGAGCAGGTATGAGGAGTCTAAACCTCGATCTTGGAGTCCAAAAGAGGTGATAGGGGTTAAGAAAAGGCTAGAGATCGAGTGCTAGATCGACTGATCCTGACTCGATCTTTGCTAGATCGAGTCAGTGAATCGAGAGGAGCCAGTCGATCTAGACGAGAACGAGTGATAAGATCGATATAGACGAAATCGGATCGATCGATCCAAAATGGATCGACCGATCTAATTTCTCTCGGGAAAACCCTTTGAAAACAGATCGATCACTCGACTCGATCCATCACTCGATCTATGCCAAATCGACCCCCAAATCGATGACGTAGCTCGATCATAAGGACTTAGCCGTGGAGCCAACATCTCAACGATCGAGGGAACCAATCGATCCAAGACTCGATTCATCATGAATCGAGTCACAAATCGAGTAACCCTCTCAATCTAAGCCATTATGGGCATAAGATCGAGTCCTAGATCGACCAAACGGACTCGATCTCATGCTGATGTAACATTTTCTTTCCCTCCTTTATTCTTTTCTCTCCAATTTTTAAATTCAAAACTTGGTCAAGGCAAGCATCTTTGACCATGAAAGATGTGCCTTGACCAAGACTTTGTCAGAAAACCACGTTTACTACCCATGATTTTGTTTCTTGCTTAGCCTTTAAATATTTCAACAACTTCTCACCCTCTCATTCTTGTTTTCTCGAAAATTTTAAACAAAGAGAGTGAGAGTTTTTTGTTTTCAAAGGCTAGCAAGGCTCTTTAACATTCATGCAAAAGGTATTTTTGGAGTTTAATGAAATACTTTTTGGAAAATTCCCTTTTAATTCGCAAGATACTGTTCTAGATGATAGGGCCGTTTTTGAATTTTAAAATTTAGCTAAGTAAAAGGAATAATTCTTGATTTTCTAGTATCTAAAGATTTAGTTCTCCTTTATTTTGCTATAATTTTTATTAATTCCCCAAAATTCTAGGGTAGTAGTTATAAGCTTTCTTCTTCTCCTCTCTTATTCTCTCATCAAATCGCCGTTTTGCTTATCAAACTTCTTGAGAAATTTGTTTCAGGTACAATGGCCCCCAAAAGAACGAGAGAAGAGACAGCACAAGAGGGAGAAGGACAAGAGGTGGCTGTTCAAGAGAGGGTCAGATGGAGTAAGGATGAGAAGAGGGACAAGAAACAGCTTGAAAGGCTTCGGTTTGAGCCTACTAAGTTTGCGGACAGGGAGCTGCTGTTCAAGCTAGGGATCCTTGGAGATTTCGACTAACTCCTCAAGAACATTGGCTTAAGATGTCTGTCACGGATGGATTGCCCTACCATACCAGAAGTGACAATAGACTTCCTTGCCACGCTGGAGTTTCGTAACGAGAACCCTAGCGCATCCGTTCCTTCACAAGGTCGCCTCTCCTTCAAAGTTGGACGTCAAGCCTTCAGCCTCTCCATCCCCGAGCTATGTCAAGCGTATGGTCTCAACGCAGTTGCCACCAAGGTCGAGTTCCCCTCCTTCAAGCGAGCAAACGATTTTTGGGACCTGATTAGCAACGAAGACTACAAAGCCAACACTGCCAAGATCAAGAGAGTGAGAAGCCCGGTGCTGAGGTACACTTTGAAGCTGATCGCCAACACATTTAGCGGAAGGTCAGTTGCTCCCACGGTCATGAAGACCGAGCTTTGCTTCCTGTTCCAAGGCGTGAAGCACTTGTTGTGTGACCCGGATGAGAATGACGAGCCGATGGAGGATGAGCTCGGCGACGAGGTGAACTATGGATGTGTGCTTGCTGCCTCCTTGGTGAAATACAAGGCTTATGCCTTGCGGTGCAAGGCAACCTCTTCTTTCATTGGCGGCTTCCTCACTCCTCTATTCTTACAAGCTGGTGTACCTATAAACGACTTCGCACACGTACCAGCTAGAGCTTTCATGGATAAGGTCTACATGAGGAATACCGACAGCTTGGGACGCACGCCAGCAGAAGGGTTCTACGCTTACCTCTTCATAGACGACGAAAACGAGAAGAGAGTGTGCATCCTGCCAAACAAAGACGAGACCGAGCTGCTTGGTGTTGGGAACATTGAGTTCTTGCCAACGGAAGAGGAGTGCTTTGCTCCTCTAGGAGGACCGCCTGCCCCAGCGATTGCTCCTTGTCAAAGGTCCGAGTCTCCAGCCACGGAAGATGAGATGCCCGAAGCCTACACCCTTCCCAAGTTAGACTTTGAGCCGAGAACCAAAACAGAGAAGTTCCTAGCATCTGTTGTGGAGATGCAAAGGAAAATCAACAAGTTTGCCACCGGGACGGTGTCAAGCAAGTTTGGGGGAGTACATGTGTGGTTTGACATGTATTTTCTGATCTTATTTTCCTTTAGCATCCTTGAGTCTTTAGTTCATGAAAAATTGGTAAAATTTTAAAAAAAAGTTTCAAAGATTCATGTAGTTGCATTCATCTTGTCAAAACATGTTATGATTGAGTCTAGAGTTTCTCTTAGCATCTAGGTTGTTTGCATTTGCATAAGGGGTTAAAGTTTCTTAAAAAGGTGTTTTATACTCATGAATTGTTTCAATGCCCTAGTTAGTAGTTCTCTAATGCTTTGCTTATGCTTTGAAAGTAAGTTCTTACCATGCTTGGATCACTTGCTATTATTTTCATGACTTGAATTGAACTCTCATGATTTGAAACATGTCCTAATAAGTGAAAACGTTAATCTGAAATTTTAATTATCATCCTTATGCATTTGAAAATGAACACATGGATTTTAAAATATATA
Source organism: Thlaspi arvense (assembly GCA_911865555.2). Taxonomy (NCBI): domain Eukaryota; kingdom Viridiplantae; phylum Streptophyta; class Magnoliopsida; order Brassicales; family Brassicaceae; genus Thlaspi; species Thlaspi arvense. Next base: position 34,991,097 of record OU466858.1, read on the forward strand.
GGCTCTCTTCTTCCTTTTTACCACTCTTTGTGAGCCTAAGTAGAACTCCCACCTTGACCCTTACCCTTCTTTGAAGCCAAATATTTCTTGTGTGACATCATTGTGGGGCCTTCTTTTTCGGTTTTGAACTTAGCATAAACTGTTAGGTTTAGGCGACATGATTTGGTTCTCATATGATTGCTAGCTTTGCATTTTGAAGCTAGGTACAGGCTTCGGATAAGTTTGGGGGATCATTGGGGTTGTTTTCATGTCTATTTGTTCTCGGTTTCAAAGAGTTTGGTGTTTAAAAGAAAGAAATGGGTTTTAAGTGAAAGGTTGTGTTTAAAAACTATATATATGCTCTAATAAATTTCAGGAGGTAGCTCTCTCAAATAAAAATAAAAAGAAAAAAGAAAAAGAGCCTAAGTGCCAAAAATAAAAAAAGAGAAGAAGAAAAAACAAAGAGAAAAAATAAATAAATAAGAGAGCTACCAATAAGAAATAGTTAAAGAGCAAAACTATTTTCAACCTTTTCACTAGCCTAAAGAGTTAAAAATATTTTCTGTTTTGAATTGGGGAATGCTAAGCTTTGAGAAAAAAAAAGGTAGATTCTAAGTGGTGAGTGAGGATGAAAGTTAATAAATGAGAGGGGTTTAGGATCATTGTTAGTTTACATGGGTAGATGAGAATCTGATCATGTATGCATCAATTGCCTTCACCTTTAGCATTATGCATAAAGTTCTTGCCATTTTTGAGAGAAACCCTTGTTTTAATTGAAAACCCTTTTCAAATGAGATCATTCTATGCTCATAACCTACACCCTTAGCCGAATGTGTTTTGCTTTAAAGTGCATAAGTTTGATTCATGGTTCGGATGTTAATGAATGTTAAAGGATGAGTTTCTTTGATTGTTAGGAATAGGAGAGTCATAATCTGAATTTCTTTGTGTGATGAGTATGGCTAAGTTCTTTGGGGTATTAGTGTGTGCATAGCATTTTAGAACTGTTAACTAGGGGGAGTTGATGTTACTGTATATTGCATACATTTTGCATACACATTAGTTAGCTTTTCATGCATTTACATCACATTTTAGACTAGATTGCATCATTTAGGGTCCTAGAGCATTCTTGCACCAGCATACGCATGTTCCTTGCATTTTGCATCATATATGCTCTAATAAATTTCAGGAGGTAGCTCTCTCAAATAAAAATAAAAAGAAAAAAGAAAAAGAGCCTAAGTGCCAAAAATAAAAAAAGAGAAGAAGAAAAAAAAAGAGAAAAAAAAATAAATAAGAAAGCTACCAATAAGAAATAGTTAAAGAGCAAAACTATTTTCAACCTTTTCACTAGCCTAAATAGTTAAAACCTATCTTGTTTCGCTTAGATTTGCAAAGCCCTTGCATTCTCTCTGCTTTTCCTATCATCCTAGGTGTGGATTGACTTTCTCTTGCATACTGTGCTACAACCTGTCTTGCATTTGAGTTTGATAGCTTCATTGCATACTCACCCTTGCAAAGAAAATAGTTATCACAGAACAGGTGCGCCCCATGGTGAACTGCTTGGCCTTACAAAACCTTTGTCCAAAAGTTCAGCCAGTTGCTTCTTCAGCTCAGCCATCTCGGCCGGTGCCATTCTGTACGGTGCTTTCGATATCGGAGCTGTCCTCGGTTCAAGTTCAATCGTGAACGGATCTGAACGAGCCGGTGGCATTGCAGTCAAAGCTTGGAAAACATTCTCAAACTCTTGTACCACTGGAATATCTCCTAACTCCACATCCGGTCCAACCTCATCTATTAATATTGTTGCTAGGTATGCCTCACGTCCTTTCTCTATCAAACGCTCCGCTTGTATTGCTGACACAACCAAGCTACCAGAAGTCGGTCTTATTCCTTGATACACCAGAACCTCGCCATCTCTTTCGAACCTTACCCTTCCACGGTGGCAATCCAGATGCGCCTTGTACTTACTAAGCCAATCCATTCAGAGGATGACATTATAAGACTTAACATTGCAGATTACCAAATCGGCTGGCATCTAACTTTGCCAATCCAGACAGAAATGTTTTTAACCATCCCTAGTGAGTACATCACTAGGCCTCCAGCCGCCTTCACTAAACCAAAATCCTCTTCGGGTTCCTTCTGGAATTCTCCCTTTCCAATCATCTCTGGATTCACAAAACAATGTCTCGCTCCAGAGTCAAACAGAACATGGGTCTCTACCTCACCCCTTAATAAGGTCCCTACACATTCAACCCCTAGAATGCTAAGACACTTAACAGCACACGCAAACACAGACAACAAGCAACAGACAGAATTCAGAAAACTGTAAGTAATAAAACTCACCAGTGATCGGTCGAGAAGCGCTCGGATCTCCACTTCCGTCCGCGGTCGCTGCATACACTCTCAGCATGATGGCCTGCCTCTTGCCGCCGGTGCCGGTGCATCTCCTGCACGCTTAGCATGAGAAGCAGCTTGCCTAGCTGCTCCTGACCTTGGACAATCACGCTTGTAGTGTCCCGGTTCTCCACAACCGTAACACACAACAGAAACGCTGTCTCCATCCGACACTCTCACCATCCTTGTGTCTGGCTCAGGATAATCCCGCACTTGATTCTCCCGGCTTCCACAACGGTGACAAGCCCCAGCTGAACGTCTACAAATGCCCACATGCACCTTCCCGCATGACCCACACACACTGCGGTTCCCACTAGACTTGGCTGGAACATTCCTCCAAAACCTACGGTTCTGTCCTCCAGACGATTGACCACTCTTGGCCACGGCAACCACAGTACTCGCCTTTGACAAAGCTTCCTCTGCTTGTCCAGATTCCAACAGTGCTGCTTTCTCCACAAGCTCAGTGACCGTCGCATAGTCGCGCACCAGACAACTGTTCCTTAGCTCAACTCTTAGCCCACTCATGAACCTTTGGATTAGCTTATCCTCAGTGTCGTAGTCACGTCCCACGTACATACGTAACTGGTTGAACTCGGTCTCATACTGCCGAACCGTCTTGGTCCCTTGGCGCAGATACAGAAACTCAGCCTCCAACTGATTGTAAGCTTCCTGCGGGAAGTACTTACTCTGAAACATAGCAGAGAACGTCTCATACGAACAGTTCAGATTCACCAAATGCCCGGTGATTCTCTTCCACCAGCTGTGCGCAGTACCCTTCAAGTAATGCACAGCTATGTCCTTCTTGTAACCCTCAGGACAGCGGATAGACTCGAAGTTCCGCTCCAGTCTCATCCTCCACTCATCAGCCTCAATAGGCGCAGAACCTCCAGCAAAGAACTTGGTTCCTAGCCTCCCCATATGATCCAGCACCTTGAGGTAAGACGGAATCACCATACCCTGATCCGCCTCCCCAACTCCATCGGCAACTGCCGGTTCCACCACTTGTGGTGCCACTGCTGGTGCCACTACCGGCGCAGGTGCAACCACTGGTAAACGCTCCAGCACTTGAGCTAACAGCCCCAGAACAGCCTCCAACCCAACCGGTTGTGCTCCCGCAGCATTCCCTGCCACGTTTCCAGCATTGGCCGCAGCCACATTTGCAGCATTCCCAGCCGCATTCACTTGCTGGTCCATGACCACATTCTCAGTTCCAGAACTTTCAGTGTTCTCAGCACCATTCACTTGAGCTCTTGCAGTTCTCTTTCTCGGAGCCATCTGCCAAACAGAAAAACGGGTAAGCCCGAAGCTAACCCCAGACAAGAGTTTCACACTCTACAGAACAACAGACTGCGAGTCCTGGCAGTGAAAAGGTGGATAGACTTTAACTCCAACTATGCAAATGAACTGTCCTAGAATCGACCATGCTCTGATACCAACTTGTGAGGACCTTCCGTCTATCACTAGAACAGCCCGAACCTCACCGAATCTTCTCTCGGCCATAATACAAAAACATGCATATTTTAAAAACTTTTCTTAAACTTAAACAAGTTCGATTCATCAAAAGACATCCATTCTCATTGCATAATTATTTGAGAAACACTTAACAGAATTCAGATTCAGTAACAAACTAACTTATCAGATTCGGTTCAACTCATAAAGCACTAACACAAGTACTTAAATAGAAACTCAAACTCAGAACATGAATCCCAAAACCCAGTCCTAATCCACCCCTTTCCTTCACTGCCTTCCAGTCCGCCTTCAAAGCTACTCGCCCGGGACTTTATCCTTACCTGCACACTCAAACAGAGAGGCATAAGTATTTGATAAATACTTAGTGAATACGGTCATCCCGTAACACCTTAGCCAGTACCAGAAAACGCATTATACTATCAGTTATACAATTCACATTATCACTTAGCAAGCAAGTACAGAAAACAGTACGGTCCTACGATCATCTCAAGTACTTGTGAAGCCTCACAAGGCATCGATACTGCTCCAAGCGAGAATCATGCATCCCCTTGAGCTAGTAACTCAATCCAGACATTCACACAGCTAGTTAGACATCATGTATTGATCACGGTTCACACTTAACCATTCACAATAACAGAAACATTGACCTTGCTAAGCAGAAACCACTAACTTACACAAGCAATCAATGAAAATCAGATAACCTAGCAATCCAACAATTCTAGATACAGACTACAGTCACGCACTCACCTTAGACACATAAACAAACGTTTCAGTCGAAAGAATCTCAATGATTTCTCGATCAGAAACTGAGATACTCGGACACACTTGCAATTTCTCGGCTATCGTGCAGACTGGTCCGGCTAAAACTCCACACCTCTCGGCTATCTCTCAACCCGGTCACTTTTTCCTGGGCAAGAAGCTGTATTCCCTCGGAAACAGTATAATTCAGATCGATCAGTCCAAAGTTACTTGACAGAAAGTCAACAGAAATCAGAATAGCCGAACACTTACAAGATTCACTCGGACGAATCGAAGTGCTCTCGGATATCATACGATCCGCTCAGAAATCCTCGGATAAACTCTGTTATTCCCTCGGCAAACCCTTAAATCAGGACGAATGGTCGAAACAGATCCACAGAAACTCGGACAGAACACTCGATCTCTCAGTGATACTCGGAATCGCCGGCGAAACTTGGATCTCTTCCGGCCAACTCTCGGGATAATCAGAAACTATGGGATTTCTGATAAACTATTTCTCAAGCAATGTTTATGCAGCAGAGAGGTTATCAAAACTCTAATGCATGCAATGTTGTAGTAAGGCAAGCAGGGGAGTGTCAATCCACTTCTAGGAGGCAGAGAATGCACAAAGAATGCAAGATCCTAAGCAAATCTAAGTAAAATGAGACAGTTTATGAGAAATTAACTAAAAACTAGATGCAGCAACCTAAACAGAGTGAAACCTATTTTAAAAATACTAGAAAGGAAGAAACTACCACGAGAAACAAACAGATTGATTAGAGGAAAGAGCTTCGAATTGTTAAAATTCGACTAGTGGATCGACCACAAGATCGACCACTAGATCGAGTAGTAATGATCGATCTCGTCTAAAACCGTAAGAACAACAAATCTAATGACCAGGATGCTATCAGGTAACAAGCGAAAGATGAAATAAGACTTAAAGATTCTAAAAGAAAGGGCCTAGGGTTGAGATTCATGTAAAGGGTTTCAAAGGATCGATCTTGGGTTTGAAACTTTAGATCGACTCACTTGGTGAGGATCTCTAAGCCTTGAAAACAAAACAAGATCTATCCGTAGCTTTCGATATAGATCACTCTTTCATCCTCTCCTCCAAACCCATGGCTTTTGGTGGAAAGAGAGGTCGAAAGGCAAGGAAAACAGATTTCAAGTAGATGGCTTAACTAGTCCCCCAAACTTCCATGGCTTTTGGGAAAGGTCAACTAGTCTCTAAGGTGTGATCTTTCGAGGCTCCTGGATCCTGTCAAGGTAAGGAACCTCTCGGATCATGAAGCTCTTGGCGTGAGAGTCTTCAAGCATTAAGCTTTCAACACCTTAGAAGAGATAGCCTTAAAAACGTTTAGAAAACAAACCAAGATCGAACCCTTTCTACCCCTTAATCCTCTCAACCCCGAATCCAAAGCAACTACTCACTACACATAGAGTAAATCAAGAAAATCAGAAGAAACGAGACGATAAACATGAAAGAAAAAATGGATTAAACGATAAAGATTCGAATACAAAAGCTTAAGAGAAAAACTGGTTCAACAACGATGTTCTTCGTTAAACGAGAGAGAAAAACATGAAAGAAAAGATAAGGATCTAAAAGTTATTGAAAAAGCATCTCGCCGCCTTGCCTAAAATGCCCAAACAAGCCAATGGTCCCCCCTTCGCTAACAGCCAAAAACGGTTGAAAGGACAGAAATCGACCACTGGATCGAGTGGTTCTCTCGAAAACATCCGGGCATCGTGTCTTCGGCTCGATCCGGGTCTCGATCTTCTTCAGCGAATCGAGTGTTGCATCCGTTCTCGGTATCGATCTTCGTCACCAGGTTGGTGACGAGCGTCACCAGGTCAGTGATGCTCGTCACTGACTCTACAGTTCGAGTTTCTGCAGTTTCCCTGCAATTCAGCTCTGCAAGTGTTGCTTCCATTACATACACGTCTTCGTCCAGCAACTTGGCATTCATTAGAACCTCTTTTTCAAGCCCAGTCATGAAGATATGATCCTCACTGCAATCCTCAAACCCAACAGCTTCTGCAGAAGTTTCAGATATTAGCTCTTCAACAGCCATCTTGCTCACTTGCCCACTTATATCTGATTCATTGACACACTCAGCAATAGTGTCTTCTGAATGCTCCATGACAGTCTCTTCATCTCTAGAACTTCTTACAGAGAAGGTCTGACCATCAATGGTAGAACTACCTCTTAACTTATCCATGTCAAAGTTCATGACAGCATCACCAAGATCAAGCTCAATGTTCCCCTTTCTCACATCAATGATGGCTCCAGCAGTAGCCAAGAATGGTTTTCCCAGAATAAGAGGATCTTTAGGTTCTTCAGCATATTTCAGAACCACAAAATCTGTAGGAATTATGCAGCCTTCAATGTTAACATGAACATTCTCTAACATGCCTTCTGGGGTCCTTATGGATCGATCTGCTAGGATGAGAGAGATCCCAGCTGGCTTGAAATCAGTCATTCCAAGTCTAGCAGAAACAAAGAAAGGCATCAAGTTAATACTTGACCCTAGATCATATAGAGAGTGTGGAAAACGTCCTGCAGATATTGAGCAATCAAGCACAAAGGTCCCTGGATCAGATAGCTTCTCTAGAACTCTGCTTTGAGTGATGGTATTGACTTGTTCAGAAACAGTCACCTTCTTCTTCTTCTTTGGAACTGTGCCTAAGAGAATTGCACTGATGTCTCTGGTAAGCAATGCTCCTTCCTCAGGACTTACACCATTCACCACCATCCTCTTTACATACCTTCTTAGAGCTGGTGAAAGCTTGACTGCATCAACAAGTGGGATCTCAAGCATCAGCTTGTCTATCATAGCTTTGCATCTGGCTTCTTCTATCCCCTGTTTAGACTTTCTAGGATGCTTGGGGAATGGTGTTTTGGGTTTATAGACACGTTCCTGGTCATAATTTGCAGTTACATGCGAAGCAGCTTCGTTCTGGGGTGGGTGACGACCGTCACCAGGTGGGTGACGCTCGTCACTCACTTGTGACAACCCCCGATATCCTTGTAGGTTGGTGACGAGCATCACTCCTCCTTGGTGACGCTCGTCACTCCCCTCTGAGACAGAAAAATTTTCATCTTCAGACTCCATCAGTTGCACGATCTGCTCTGCACTCAGTCTCTTTTTCTGCACTGTTTTGAGCTCCTTTTCATTCCTGATGGTGATGGCATTAACCTGATGCTTGGGATTGATATCAGTCCTTCCAGGAAGGAATCCCTCTTGCCTTTGAACAGCTCCTGCAGTTTGAGCAACCTGCACATCAAGCTTCTTCATGTGAGAGTTCAGACTCTCAATTTTTCCATTCAGGTCTTGATACAGCGAATCTAGCTTGCCATTGAAGTTCATTGTCATCTTCTGCTGTCCTTCAAGTACCTGCTCCAGCATAGCTTCCATTTTATTGTCTTTTGGAGGTGCAGTTTGGTAGGAAGAAGAACCAAAATTCCTGCTGTTTTGGTAAGGTTTCTCAACTTCAGTCTTCTGGAATGGGGGCTTAGGAGTGTAACCAAGCGTGCTCTGTCCTCCTGTAAAGGTACTCTGCTGATTATTGCTGTTGTAGCGTCTGTTTCATTGCTGATTTCCAAACCTTTGGCTCTGAAAACCCCCTCTATTGATGAAATTAACATCTTTCTGCTCAAATTCTTCAGGATTTTCGAAACTCTCCACTTCTGCAGCGAATTGGACTGACTTCTTTCCCACCAAAAGGCTGTGCATGCTGTCCAACTTAGCCTTAACTTCAGCTATTTGGTTTTCATCATTCAAACCAGCCTGCTGCTTTCTCTGAAAATCTGCATTCTTAGTGCTGTTACTGCAGGCCAAGTTTTCAATCAATCTTACAGCTTCTTCTGGTATGTTGGTGTTGAAATTTCCATTACTTGAAGCATCCAGCGCCATCTGATATTTCCAGTCAATGCCTCTGAAGAAGATGCCAAGCAGCTGCACCTGATTGAAACCATGATGAGGACAGTCCCTTTGATAAGACTTAAACCTGATCCAAGAAGCCTTGAAAGCTTCAGTAGGGCCTTGTGTAAATGATGCAATTTTCGTCCTCATGTCCTCTGATCTTGCATCATCATAGAAGTTGTTCAAAAAGGCATTCTTGGTGTCTTCCCAAGTAGTCAATGAAGCAGGTTCCAGTTGCTTCAGCCAATATGCAGCTTCTCCTTCAAGAGAGTAAGGAAAAAGCTTGCAGAACAGAAAGTCATTGCTAACCCCATTGGCTTTGACACTGGAAGCCAAGTCCTCAAATCTCTCTATGTGATCCATAGGATGCTCATGAGGTAAACCATGGAAGGGATGCTGGCCAACCAGCTGATAGTAGACAGGTTTAACCTCAAAATCGTTCCTCTGGAAGGCAGGAGGTCGGATTGCAGCTCTGTTGGCATAGAACTGATCAGGTCTGTTGTAGTCACCTAGAGTCCTCTGAACAAAACGCCCAGCAGCGTTATTGACAGCAGCAGGGACTCCCACGTTCTCAGCCACTTGCTGAACCTGCTGTTCAACAATGACATTCCCCTCTTGATCAATTTTCTGCCCCTCTTCGTTCCTCCTGTTTCCTTCCCTGTCAACCAAGTGACCTTCTGCATCTTCAACCAAGATAAGTGGAGCGACCATTGTAGATTGCTTCTTAGCTTTCCTGTTAGTTCTCTCCAACCTAGCAAGCTCGTCGATGTTCAAAGTCACAAGCTCCTTCTGTTTGTTGCTTCTGGTTATGCGATTAGGCATACACCTGAAACAGGAACAAAGAAAAGTAGCTGAAAATCAGTAAACAAATAAAAACTTAGACAAAATCCTAATACTAAAAATCGATAGGCAGCTATTACTCCCCGGCAACGGCGCCAAAAACTTGATAGGGTCAGGTTTTACCCAAATAAAACTACTGCAAGTGCACAGCAAAAGCAGTTGTAGTACAAGGGGTTATCGAATCCCAAGGGAGTAAGTAAACTACACTAAAGAGTTCAGGTTCGGATTAAGCTAAGCGATAAGTAATGAATGTAATGCGAAATAACTAAAGTAATAGAAGCAAGTGGGCGTTTTTGAGACTGTTCTTAAAGTTCAGAAAGCTAAAGGCGCTAAGTCAGGACAGTTCGCAGGTTGAATCTGAGAGTGTAGAATGCATGCAATCAGGAATGAATTAAAACCGTCTTGAACATGAATCGCAAAGATATAACTAATCAATTCTCATTGCAGAAGTTATCTATGTCTAAATCACAGAGTTTCAAATCTCTTTGCAAACCCTAACAACCTAAATATGCAGTAATGATCAGGTTCAATTGTTCACAAAACTCCTAAGCCAAATCTCTTTGTACTAGGGCGTTTTTCTCATCTAATACTAGTTCATGTGATTAATAATGCTCTCACATCTATCAAACAACCTAGGGTTTCGAAATCCAGATGATGTGTCTAAGAAATCGATATGAAGGCAAGCACAGATGAAGAACCAAAGAATTTCCTAAAAGTTTTTAGCAATTCTACAAACTCTTCTTCAACCTTTGAAAAGCCCTAACTTAACTAACAAACTACTCAGACATGGTGATTTGAGAAAACATCATGAAAAGAATAGATTGCATAAAAGAAATAAGAAGTAAAAATAAAGGAGTTCAAAATCTGCTCTGAAAGAGTCTGATTTGTCTCTCCAAAAGCTCTTCTACAAATCTCTCTCTAAAGCTCTCTAAAATAATAAGATATAAGATAACTGCCAAAAGAATGGCTGAAAAACCTAATATACAAGCTAAAATACGATCTTGGGCCTTTTTGCAAAAACTGGAACTTCTGGATGACGAGCGTCACCAGCTTGGTGACGAGCGTCACCATATGGCATACTTTCTTCTTCGAGCTAGGTACTTCGTGGCTTCAACTCAAAATGCTCCAAAAGGTTCCAAAATCTCCAATTATGCTCCAGACATGCTATAACCTGCAAAGACTCTTCTAGGACTCTAAAAAGACCAAAAAGACTCAATAAAAAGAACTTATATCATGGTTAAAAAACATAAAAACCATGATATATCAGAGGGTTACTTGATTTGAGACTCGATTCATAGTGAATCGAGTCCGGGAACGATTGGCTCTCTCGATCATTGAGATGTTGGCTCCTCGGCTAAGTCCTCATGATCGAGCTATGTCCTCGATTTAGGGGTCGATTTGGCATAGATCGAGTGATAGATCAAGTCGAGTGATCGATCAGCTTTCAATAGATTTTCTTGAGAGAAATTAAATCGGTCGATCCGATTTGGATCGATCAATCCTTTTTCGTCAAGGTCGATCTTGTCACTCGATCTCGTCTAGATTAACTGGCTCCTCTCGATTCACTGACTCGCTCTAGCAAAGATCGAGCCAGGATCAGTCGATCTAGCACTCGATCTCTAGCCTTATCTTAACCCCTATTGCCTTTTTAAGACCTCAAAGTCAAGGCTTAGACTCCTTATACCTGTTCCTACACACTTGCAAAATAAAAACATAAAACTGTAAGGGAAATAAAGCAGAAGTATGTACAAGATAATCATGGGAATGCCTCCCAAGTGCGCTTTCTTTAACGTCTTTAGCTAGACCATACTTGGTCTAAGCGGATGGTGGGTCTTGGAGAAGCACCGAGGTACTCTCCTTGTCAAAGCTGTCTACCAAGTAGGGCTTGACTCTGTGTCCGTTGACGGTGAAGGCACTGCCACTTTTTCCCATCAGAGTAACAGCTCCATACGGCAAGACTTCTTGAATCATGAACGGTCCGCTCCACCTTGTTTTCAGCTTTCCCGGGAAGAGCTTGAGCCTCGAGTTGTACAGCAACACCAGTCCTCCTTCCTTAAGCTCCTTGGCAACCAACTTCTTATCATGAGCCTCCTTAGTCCGCTCCTTGTATATCCGGGAGCTCTCGTAAGCATTCAGCCTCAACTCGTCCAGTTCGTGTAGCTGAATTAGGCGCCTCTCCTGAGCCGTCTTGAGATCAAAGTTCAGCCTCTTTACAGCCCACAATGCATGGTGTTCCAGCTCAACCGGGAGGTGACAGCCCTTGCCATAGAGTAAGGTGAAAGGAGTTGTACCAATCGGCGTCTTGAAAGCGGTACGGTAGGCCCAAAGAGCGTCATCCAGCTTCACTGACCAGTCTTTCCTTGTTCCTCCGACGGTCTTCTCTAGGATAGCCTTGATTTGCCTATTGGAGACCTCCACTTGACCGCTTGTTTGAGGATGATACAGTGTAGCCACCTTGTGCTTAACCCCATACTTTCTCAAGAGCTTCTCAAAGACCTTGTTTATAAAGTGGCTTCTTCCATCACTTATAACAACCTTGGGTACCCCAAACCTTGGGAAGATGATACTCCTGAACAGCTTGATCACAACCTTAGAGTCATTTGTAGGGGAAGCAACAGCCTCAACCCATTTAGTGACATAATCCACAGCTACTAAGATGTATTTGTTGCCGTATGAAAAGGGAAAAGCCCCCATGAAGTCAATCCCCCAAGCATCGAACACGTCAACCTCAAAGATAGGAACTTGAGGCATTTCGTTCCTCTTGGTTATATTCCCTGCTCGTTGACATGCCTCACAGTTCTTCACAAACTCGTGTGCATCGTTGTAGTATAGTGGTAAGTATTCCCCCCTGTCACGCGGGTGACCCGGGTTCAATCCCCGGCAATGGCGCCATTTGATAAACTATTTCTCAAGCAGTGTTTATGCAGCAGAGAGGTTATCAAAACTCTAATGCATGCAATGTTGTAGTAAGGCAAGCAGGAGAGTGTCAATCCACTTCTAGGAGGCAGAGAATGCACAAAGAATGCAAGGTCCTAAGCAAATCTAAGCAAAATGAGACAGTTTATGAGAAATTAACTAAAAACTAGATGGAGCAACCTAAACAGAGTGAAACCTATTTTAAAAATACTAGAAAGGAAGAAACTACCACGAGAAACAAACAGATTGATTAGAGGAAAGAGCTTCGAATTGTTAAAATTCGACTAGTGGATCGACCACAAGATCGACCACTAGATCGAGCAGTAACGATCGATCTCGTCTAAAACCGTAAGAACAACAAATCTAATGACCAGGATGCTATCAGGTAACAACCGAAAGATGAAATAAGACTTAAAGATTCTAAAAGATAGGGCATAGGGTTGAGATTCATGTAAAGGGTTTCAAAGGATCGATCTTGGGTTTGAAACTTTAGATCGACTCACTTGGTGAGGATCTCTAAGCCTTGAAAACAAAACAAGATCTATTCGTGGCTTTCGGTATAGATCACTCTTTCATCCTCTCCTCCAAACCCATGGCTTTTGGTGGAAAGAGAGGTCGAAAGGCAAGGAAAACAGATTTCAAGTAGATGGCTTAACTAGTCCCCTAAACTTCCATGGCTTTTGGGAAGGGGTAACTAGTCTCTAAGGTGTGATTTTCCGAGGCTCCTGGATCCTGTCAAGGTAAGGAACCTCTCGGATCATGAAGCTCTTGGCGTGAGAGTCTTCAAGCATTAAGCTTTCAACACCTTAGAAGAGATAGCCTTAAAAAAGTTTAGAAAACAAACCAAGATCGAACCCTTTCTACCCCTTAATCCTCTCAACCCCGAACCCAAAGCAACTACTCACTACACATAGAGTAAATCAAGAAAATCAGAAGAAACGAGACGATAAACATGAAAGAAAAACTGGATTAAACGATAAAGATTCGAATACAAAAGCTTAAGAGAAAAACTGGTTCAACAACGATGTTCTTCGTTAAACGAGAGAGAAAAACATGAAAGAAAAGATAAGGATCTAAAAGTTATTGAAAAAGCATCTCGCCGCCTTGCCTAAAATGCCCAAACAAGCCAATGGTCCCCCCTTCGCTAACAGCCAAAAACGGTTGAAAGGACAGAAATCGACCACTGGATCGAGTGGTTCTCTCGATCACATCCGGGCATCGTGTCTTCGGCTCGATCCGGGTCTCGATCTTCTTCGGCGAATCGAGTGTTGCATCCGATCTCGGTATCGATCTTCGGGTGGATCGAGTGGTGTACTCGATCTGGCTCTCCCTCTGCATGGCGTCATTTACGTCCGTACCGATTGATCGATTGCTTCACTCTATCTCCGTCTCGATCATTCTCCTTGGATCGCCTAGGTTGCTCGATCTTCTGGTCGATCAACTCCTGGATCGACCGGCCATGCTCGATCTGCTGCTCGATCACTGGTCCTTAGCATATTTCCGAGCTCCCACGAACTGCTACATCAGCCTCCACACGCCCACGAATCTCCATGACTCCAAAGCAGCCAGAAACAACCTGAATGTGATGCAAAATGCAAGGAAAATGCATATGCTGATGCAAGAATGATCTAGGACCCTAAGTGATGCAATCTAACCTAAAACATGATACAAATGCATGAAAAACTAACTAATGAGTATGCAAAATGTATGCAATATGCAATAACATCAACTTCCCTCGACCAATCTGTCTCTCTCACGCGATATTTCTCTCAAATAATGCGGCTGTCTCGAGAAAAAGTCTCAAAATCCCTTTTATATGCTCGCAAAACCTAGTTAACCCGGTTATAGCCGGCGTCTCCCGGTTCCAATCAGGTTTATCCCGGTCAGCTTTGATTTCTCTTGGATATCGCCTAAACTGCTCGAGGATCCCCACGAGAAATTAGTTTTTATCCGACCAAACTCCTAGCCCAAGGGCCCAGCCCATTTTTACTCGGCTAAAACCACAAAGCCTCGGCTATTTTCCTTTTTCCCTCGGGCATGATCCATTTCTCTCAGACATAATCCATTTCCTCTCGGACATAATCCATTTCTCTCGGACAGAACCATTTTTCTCCCGGATATGGTCCGTCCTGCTCGGCCAGCCCGGCCATCCTTCGACTATTTCCCAGTCATCCATCGACTATAGTCTGAACCTCCCATCCATACGGATTTTCCCTTGACTGAACTCACATTCCTTCGGACAACCTCCTGTCCGGCTCGATCATTCCAGATTTTCTCGGATACGGATGCTACAAGATCGATGCTGGTCTTCTGGTGCCTGACATCGATCAGATGATGATCGATGTGCTTGATCGATACTGTCTACAAAGCTCTCGGGTCAAATGCATCGATCAGTCTTGGTCGATGTGCTTAATCGATGTGGTTGTCATGTATCTTGACATCGATCACAAGTGATCGATGTGGTTGATCGATGTGGACTTCCCATCTCTCTGCTGCTTTACATTGACCACTCCTGATCGATGCGGTTTGTTCCATAGCTCCTTTTGCTCCTCCTCAGGTTGGACACCTCCTTGAATCATCCCCATGCTTCCTCCTTGCTCGAAATAGCTCCTTAGGTACCTAAAAACATCACCATCAAAGAGAATGCAAACTACAACTTAAATGCAACCCTAGTCTAAAAAGAAAGGAAAATGTGACTAAAAGAAGGAAAACATGCTAAAGAAAACAAAAACATGAACTAAATGCAAGCCTAAATGATGTAAATGCAAGAGATATCATCTATGAGAATGATCACAAACTCATCTAGGTACTCTCTAAATATGCCATTCATCAGATTCATAAATGCAGCTGGCGCATTCGTCAAACCAAATGGTATGACCACAAATTCGTAATGACCATACCTTGTCCAAAAGGCAGTCTTCCGAACGTTTGTCTCCTCTATGGGTATTTGATAGTACCCTGATGCCAAATCGATCTTAGAAAACCAAGTAGCTCCCCTGATTTGATCCAACAACTCGTCTGTCCTGGAAGTGGATACTTGTTCTTCACGGTCATATATTTAAATCCGCAGTAATCAATGCAAAGCCTGAAGCTTTCATCTTTCTTTTTCACGAACAACACAGGCGCACCCCATGGCGAACTGCTCGGTCTAATGAACTCCTTGTCCAGCAATTCCGTTAGCTGATTCTTCAGTTCCACAATCTCAGTTGGCGCCATCCGGTATGGTGCTTTGGACAATGGAGCTATCCCTGGCTCATGTTCAGAGCTGAACGAGCTGGTGGCAGTCCAGCCAACGCCTGAAATACATCCTCAAAGTCTTGCACCACCGGTATACTGTCCAAGTCAATATCCGGCCCTCCTTCTGTGGTAGTGATCATTGCTAGATACACCTCACAACCTTTCTATATCAGCCGTTCTGCTCGAATCGCTGATACCACCAAACTTCGCGATGTTGGTCTAACTCCTTGATAAACCAAGGCCTCACCGTCCCTCTCAAACCACACCCTTTCTCGGTGACTATCCAGGTGGGCTCTATACTTGCCTAACCAGTTCATCCCTAAGATGACATCACAGGACTTCAATCTACAGATCACCAAATCTGTTGGCATATCAACTTCGCCAATCCATACAGAAACGTATTTAACCGTTCCTATTGAAAACATCACTTGGCCTCCAGCCGCCTGTACTAACCCAAAATCCTCTCCCGGTTCCCTTTGGAACTCTCCCTTTCCGATCATCTCTGGCCAATGTCCTGAGGTCACGAACCACACATCCATTCCTAAGCTGCACTCGCAGTCTGCTCATGAGCCTACGAATCAGCTTCTCCTCAGTATCAAACTCATGGGCCATGTACTTCCTCAGCTGATTAAACTGAGTCTCATACTGCCTCACTGTTAGCGTCCCCTGAAGGTACAGAAACGCCTTCTCCAACTCATTGTAAGCTTCCTCTAGGAAATACTAACTCCTAAACATCGCAGAAAAGGTCTCATATGAACAGTTCGCATTAACCAATCTCCCCACGATTCCTTTCCACCATGTGTGTGTATCACCCTCCAAGTAGTGCACGGCTATGTCCCTCTTGTAACCCTCAGGACATCGGATAGACTCAAAGTTCCTTTCCAGTCTCATCCTCCACTCATCCGCCTCAATAGGTGTGGTTCCACTGGGAAAGAACTTAGTTCCCAACCGCACCATGTGATCCAACACCTTTAGGTTAGACAAAACCCTCTCCACTTGGTCCGCTTCCTCCCCAACTACATCCGCATTAGCCCCACCAGGCTGAACTACTTGTGGTGCTGCTGCAACCGCCAGAGCAGGAGACACCACAGGCAATCTGGCCAGTACCTGCGCCAACATCCCTAGCACAGCCTCTAACCCCACCAGTGCTAAATTCACAGCAACTCCAGCCGTATTCCTGACTATCCCAGCTGCTACACCCGCAGCATTACTCGCTGCCACATTAGCTGCACGTGCAGCATTCCCTGCTGCCACATTTGCTGCATTCCCTGCTGCAGCTCCTACCGCCTCATTTGCAACCTCAGCTGCTTGTCTCTCGCCGTCCCTTGCCCTCTCATAAACATCACCTTTTACTGAATTCACAGACCCAGTAGCTTGTTGGTTCTCACGATTTCTAACGGTTCTGCTAGTATCAACCATCTGCAAATACAATCATGCCAGTTAGCCAAAGCTAACTTAATCCGTGTTCAGAGATCCAACACACAAAACCTTACTGCGAGACCTAGCAGTGAATAATGGAACTGACCCCCTTAAACTCCACACAAACTAACAACAGCAATAACCAGCAACCAGTCCTAGAAGCGTAAAACACTCAAATACCAACTTATGGAGACCCGACCCACCTAAATAAATCGCTGCCGCGCCTTCACTACATCCTAACAGTCTGTTTCAATACTTAGGCAAAATTTTAAACTTTTCTTTGCATTTATCAATACACAGCGGATTCAATATAACCTGAATAAAACACTTAAACAAGATTCAGGATTCTCATAAAACAAAGCACAAGGTTCGCTAATGAATACAACAGATCATCTAGCAACCTAAACGGTCAACACCAAAGCCCATGAGACGAAACACACGTATTAAACATAAAAACACCCTATCCCCGCTCCATCCATGTTCATCACTGCTACCGGTCTCGCTCCACTTACTGCTTAGATCCTGTACACTTAAACAAGAGAGGCAAAAGTATTGTCATAAATACTTAGTGAGTATGGTTATCCTGTAACACCTTGGTCAGTACCATCCACGCATTCGTACTATCGAATTCAACATCCCACACAATCAATTCTCAATAAACATAACACATGTCAAACGGCCATGATCATCTACCTAAACCGCCCAAGTTCAATCCCTTTTTAAGACACATGTGTACTTCAGTGAGAATCCCACATCCCCTAAGCTAGTACATGATACGGATTATCCTGAGGTTAGCAAGATATAATCTGTGCCATGGTAAACACCTCACAATATCAAAGTATAGAATCGTTTAAAACACGCTAACACAAACCATGCAAATGACACAATCAAACATTCAAAAGATCAAATCCTAGTAATCCAACGATCCTAAATACTAACCACAGTCACGCACTCACTTTAGACAAGGTTGGAAACAGAATGGTCAGAAGAAATCCCGGTATAACTCAGGTGGAAACGAAGATATCCGATCACCCTAGAGATCTCTCGATTATTGCTACGATCCGATCCCTCTTTCCATTGCTATCTCTCGATCCGTTCACCTTTCTTCAAGCTTAACTCTGTTTTCCCTCAGAAACCCCACAAAACACACCTATTAGCTCGAGGTTATCCGATGGAAACTCGACACAATGGGAAATATCCGATCGCTTACCAGTTTATCTCGGCGATGGTCAAATCTGTACGGCGATGGCTCAATCTCTCTCGGCTATCCTCGGGATAAACTGTTTTCTCTAGGGTTATCTCTCGACTAATCTGTCTTCCTAGCTTTATTATTCTCTATAGACGCAACTCTCCCGAGATAAGTCTCAAAAATGCCTTATATACTCGCAAAACCCTAAGTAACTTGGACTTAACCGACGTTCCTGGTTGTAGTAGGATTTATCCCGATCCGATTAGATTATCTCGGCTATAACCCGTAGCATCTCTACCTTCCGCGTAATAAACCACGTTTTAGCCGACCTATTCACACACGGACCACGGCCCAGCCCAGCTTCCCTTTGCTATTTCCTTTTGATGAGGACCTCCAACCGGTTAAGGTACCTACAATGTACGAGCCTCCAAGAACACGTTCGGGCACAAGGACCACGAGAGAAGAGTTCAACAAAGCAGTGGAGAACCTCCTCAACCTTAGGCAAATGAATGATATCAACACCCTTCTCAAACGACTGTGCATGACGGGATGGTACGATGACATAGAACGGAACGAGGCAAGACGGTACAATGACATAGAATGGGACGAGGCAAGATGGTACGATGACATAGAACGGGACAAGGCAAGACGGTACGAGGACATGGAACGGGACGGTATGGGGCATTACGACCGCATTACGGACCACCCTCATACCTCGGACGACCGCATTACGTACCAACCACGTTCCACGGACGAAGACATCACGGTACGCATGACCGAAGGACACGACGATCAAATGTCCCAACACTTAGGCGATTTTCAAGATGATCACAGCCCAGCCAAGATCAAGGGAGGGCTCAACTTAGGTGAATGGCCCCTTCTCAAGGACAGCCTCAGCCCAACTCTTCTCATCATCGCTCCACATCAAAACCACCATGTTTAAGAGCAAGCGTGAAGACAAAGGCTTACCATACTCAGACCCTAATCATTCAAGTGGCAACGGTAAGATTTATCATTTATTTCAATTATATTTCATGTTTTTCTTTTTGTTTTGCAGGGATTTATTCTTAGTTTCTATATAGAACTTTTAGAATAAACTTTGTAATCTTTTGTTTTTTCTTTTGTATTTTCGGTCTTGTAATTTCTTTTATTTTCGACCCTAGAAGGTCAAGGCTGAAGGACTATTAATAAAGTCCCACATGCAGCATTGTAGCTCACCTTTTTTACCTATTATCAATAAAAGAATGAACTTTCTTCAAAGAAAGCCGCCGCCGAGTTTTAGAGCATTGTGTGGTTTCCCCATTGTTCTTGAGTTTAAATCGACTTTATCACGGTTCTAACATCAGCCGTGTGTGTGTCATTCGATCCACCATTCATTTCCATTCATTCGGTTAAGTAAAGATTGTCGTTTGGCCAGTTGCTTGATCACCATCCCACCGTATCATTCATCACATACCGGATCTAAGTAGAGAGTGCCGTGTGGCCAGCTGCTTGATTCCCCAATTGTACCGGTCATATAACATCATACCTTTGATCTTATATCATTTGGTATCAGAGCTTAAACGCTCCTACACCAGGTTTTATCTATTCCCTTTAGATCTTGTTTTGTTTTTCATTGTTTGCTTTCATTGCTTTTCATAAACCAAAAAAAACCATAAAAATCATTTGTTGCTTTTGTTTCGGTTGTTTCAATTATAAAACCCCAAAAGAATTTGCTTATTAAGTTGTTAAATTTGTTTTGTAAATCCCAAAATCAAAAAAAAAAAATTAGCTAAGACCCTTTGTTCATTTGCTTCGGCAAAGAACTTGCTACACTTGTGCTTTTGATTTGTTTGTTATTTTACGCAGGATATACAAATGGGATAGCAAGGAGCACCGGTTGACATGGGACAACTCCTAGGTGCTATTCAAGCCCTTGGCGAGAGGATGACCAGAATTGAGAGATTGCCGCCAGCCCCACTTCTACCAAGGAGAAGACCGTTAAGGCTGCCCCACCAGCCAGTAGACCAAGGAGAGACTGATGAGGACATGCCCGGCTTAGATGATGACCCGCCACCAGCACCAAACGTTCAGAATCTGCCCGCGAGGTGAGCTAGGGATCCCATACACCGAGGACGTATCCAAGAAGAGGAAGGTTACCGACCTAATAACAATGATGTGAAACTGAATGCCCCAACCTTTGCTGGAAGGGTTAACCCCGAAGCTTACCTAGAGTGGGAACGGCGAATGGAGTACATCTTCGAGTACTACGGCTACAATGACCAGAAGAAGGTGTCACTAGCAGCTGCTCAGCTAACTGATCACGCCTTGTCATGGTGGGATAGAGATGTGTCCGAGAGGAGGAGGCATCGTCATGACCAGATCAGTACGTGGGCCGAGATGCAGTTCAACATGAGGAAGCGGTACGTCCCAACTCACTTTCACCGAGACCTCCAGAAGAAGTTTCATAAGCTGGTGCAAGGTAACCGGTCCGTAGAGGAATACTTTGAAGAGTTTGAGCAGCTAGGCAACCGTTTGGAGCACGAGGACACGGAGGAGACCCTCATGGCTCAGTTTATAGATGGACTACAAGACCGTATAGCGAGAAAGGTCGAGAGACAGCCGTACCACGACATGTCCGAGCTGTTACACCTAGCCATACAAGCGGAGCAACACGTCAAGCATAAGGTAGCAGCTACCAATCGCTTAAATCCAAACACAAGCGGGACCCCTACACCACCAAAGGCGCTTGACAAGGGCAAAGCCGTGGAGGTTGATTCCCGGTTTAAAAAGCTAGCAGCCGCATCCTCCAAAACTACTCGGCCAGAGCAAGGTAAGCCCCCATTTGCTCAAAGAACACGTGACATTACATGTTATAAATGTCAGGGAAGAGGTCATATGGCGAGAGAGTACCCCAACAATCGCGTCATGATCCTCACAGCCGATGGAGGTTATGAATCTCAAGATGAGATGGAAGAAGACACAACGGAGGCCGGAGCAAAGGAGATTGAATACCCGGACTCAGGGGATATGTTGGTGATTCGTAGAGCCCTTAGTGTTCTTGTTGAGCCAGAGACGATTCAGAGAGAGAACATCTTCCATACCAAGTGTACCGTGAACACCAAGGTATGTAGCTTGATTATAGATGGTGGTTCTTGCACTAACGTAGCTAGCAAGTATTTGGTAGATAAGCTAGGTTTGGAGACTATCAAGCACCTGAGACCCTACAAACTAAGATGGCAAAACGATGACACGGAGCTTAAGATAGCGGACCACGGAGTTGTTACTTTCAGCGTGGGGAGATACTTAGACAAGGTGACGTACGATGTAGTACCAATGCAAGCGGGACATCTCTTGCTTGGGAGGCCTTAGCAGTTTGACAAGGAGGCTATACATCACGGGCGTACCAATCAATACACCTTTACTAATGACAAGCTAATCAAGTGCATGAAATGCAACTCAAATTCGCTAAGGATGCCAAGGTAAGTAAGACTAACTTATTTGCTTCCACTAAAGTTATTACACGAGCCTTAAACTGTCAAGACATGGTGTTACTTATGGTCTTTAGAGAATGGTTACTT
Organism: Thlaspi arvense; assembly: GCA_911865555.2. Taxonomy (NCBI): domain Eukaryota; kingdom Viridiplantae; phylum Streptophyta; class Magnoliopsida; order Brassicales; family Brassicaceae; genus Thlaspi; species Thlaspi arvense. The sequence goes on from OU466858.1 coordinate 35,012,759, forward strand.
TCCGGAGTTAGTGAGAAAGAGATACCCGTGGAGATAAGAGGCTTGCTAGACAAGTATCAAGACGTGTTCCCTGAAGAGATACCCTCGGGACTACCACCAATAAGGGGGATAGAGCATCAGATAGACTTTGTGCCCGGGTCAGCCTTACCCAACAGGCCAGCTTACCGGATGAACACCGTGGAGACTAAGGAGCTAGAGAGGCAAATCCAAGACTTAATGTCTAAGGACTACATTAGAGAAAGTCTAAGCCCTTGTGCGGTTCCCGTCTTGTTGGTGCCTAAGAAGGATGGTACATGGCGAATGTGCGTGGACTGCCGTGCTATCAACAACATCACCATCAAGTACCGCCACCCCATTCCCCGTCTAGACGACATGTTAGACGAGCTCAGTGGTGCTACCATCTTCTCAAGAGTAGATATGAAGAGCGGTTATCATCAAGTACGTAAGAAGGAGGGCTGATAACATGCTTTTTCTAGGGGTGAGCAAATGCAACAGGAGGTTATTAAAACTCAAGCAGCACATTGTCGTAGTATAGCATGCAAGAGGAATCAATCCAATCCAGGAGCTAGAAAGTGCAATGAGAACGCAAGGATCGAGTAAAGCTAGGCAAATGGTGAACGGTTTTGTGAAATTCCTAAAAACTAGATGCAATGATTAGATGCAGGGGAAAACTATTTTAAAAATACCAGGAATGAACTAGCTACCACGACGAACAAGCAGAATGATTAAAATGCAAAGCTATGAATTTATAAAATTCGACTAGTGGATCGACCACAGGATCGACCACTAGATCGAGCAACAACGATCGATCTAAAAGACAGATTAAGCGAAAACGAATCTAATGACCAATGTGCAAGCAAGCAACGAGCGAATGATCAACAGAGACTAAGAAATATTAGAAGGAGGGTCTAGGGTTGAGATTCACGTTCAGGGGATCAAGCTTGGTTTGAAAACTCTAGATCTACTCACTTTGTGAGGTTCTCTAAGCCTTGAAAACAAAACAAGATCCATCCATGGCGTGTGGTAAGGATCACTCTCTCATTTTCTCCTCCAGACCCATGGCGTTTGGCGGAAGAAGAGATTGAAAGGCGAGGAAAACACATTTCAAACACACGGCTTAACTAGTCCTCTAAACTACCATGGCGTTTGGGAAAGAGTAACTAATCTCTAGGATGCGATTTTCAGAGATCTCTGGATCCTGTCAAGGTAAGAGCTCTCTCTGATCATAAGGATATTGGCGTGAGACTCTTTAAGCCTTAGGAACTCGACATCTAGAAGAGAAAGCCATTAAGAACAAGAAAACACCAAACTTGAAAACCCTTTCGACCCCTTTGAATCCTCTCAACCCCAAAACCCGATTAAACTACTCACTACACATTAAATAAACCAAGCAAAGCATGAAAGATGAAACGATAAACATAAAACGATGGATTAAGCTTAAAACGATTTGAAAAATTCAAGAACAAAGCTCAAAGTCTAACAATGGCGGAATCGCCTTCGAACAGAGAGAAAAAGATGAAAATGATAAAGTGAAAAACGTGTGTCCAAAAGCATGCTCGCCGCCTTCCCAAAATAGGCCAAAAACGGTTAAGGCACTGAGATCGACCTCGAGATCGAACACCTCGCTCGATCATCTTCGGACATCGTGACTTCGGCTCGATCTGTGTCTCGATCTTCTTCGGTGGATCGGGTGCTTCGTTCGATCTTGAAATCGATCTTTGGAGGATCGAGTGGTTGACTCGATCCGACTCTTGATCTGCATGGCGTCATTTACATCCGTACTCCTTGATCGGTCACTTCACTCGATCTTCGTCTCGATCGGTTCCCTTGGATCGGCTGGACTATTCGATCTTCTGGTCGATCTCATCTAGATCGACCGGCCTTGCTCGATCCTCCTCTCGATCTCTGGTCCTTAGCAAGCATTCCTGAATCCTCTAAGTCCCACGAACTTCCTCACGAGCCTCAGTATGTCTACGAACCTTCCAAGACTCCAAAGTAGCCGAAAACAACCTGTATGCGATGCAAAATGCAAGAAATATGCCTATGCTGATGCAAGAACACTCTAGGACCTAAAGTGATGCAAACTAACCTAAAATGCAATGTATATGCGTGAGAAACTAACTTATATGTATGCAAAATGCATGGAATATGCAGCTATATCAACTCCCCCAAACTTACCTTTTGCTTGCCCTCAAGCAAACAAAATTAAAGAAGGGAGACGTTTCTAAAACAAACGGGGGTTTAAGCTTCCTGCAAAGGTGTCTTTCAAATGAATCAATCTCAATCTCAACGTCCTAGTTACTAGTTCTAAAATGCAATACACACACTCATACTCCAAAGAACTTAGCCATACTCATCACACAAAGAATTTCAGATCATGACTCTCCTATTCCAATTAATCAAAGAAACTCATCCTTTAACATTCATTAACAACCGAACCATGAATCAACCTTATGCACTTTAAAGCAGAACACATTTGGCTAAGGGTAAAGGCTATGAGCATAGAATGATCTCATTTGAAAAAGGGTTTTTATTTAAGGCAAGGGTTTCTCTCAAAAATGATAAGAACTTTATGCATAATGCTAAAGGTAATGGCAATTGATGCATACATGATCAGATTTTCATCTACCCATGTAAACTAACAATGATCCTAAAACCCCTCTCATTTATTTTTTTAAGCTCACTCACCACTTAGAGTCTACCCTTTTTTCCAAAGCAAAAGCTTAGCAATCCCCAAAACAAAACAGAAAGCATTTTAACTCTTTTAGATTAGTGAAAAGGTTAGAAAATAATAAGCTCTTTAACTCTTTCTTTTCGATAACACTCTTATATATATTTTTTCTTTTCTTTTCTTTTATTTTTGGCACTTAGGCTCTTTTATTAATTTATTTCCCTTTTTTTTTAGAGAGTTATCTTCTGAAATTATTAGAGCATTTTACCTTTTAAACACAAAACCTTTCACTTAAAATATTTTTCTTACTTCAAATACCAAACTCTTTTTGAAACCGAAAGCATATAAGTATGAAAGCAACCCCAATGATCCCCCAAACTTATCCTAAGCCCACATCTAGCTTCAAAATGCAAAGCTAGCAATCATATGAGAACCTAATCATGTCGCCTAAACGTAACAGTTTATGCTAAGTTCAAACCGGAAGAGGCCTCACAATGATGTCACACACAAAAACTTGGCTTCAAAGAAAGGTAAGGGTCAAGGTGGGAGTTCTACTTAGGCTCACAAAGAGTGGTAAAAGGAAGAAGAGAGCCTAAATATTTTAAAATCCATGTGTTCATTTTCAAATGCATAAGGATGATATTTAAAAATTCAAGTTAGGGTTCTCACTTAATAGGACAAGTTTCAAATAATGAGAGTTCAATTCAAGCCACGAAAATCAAAACAAGTGATCCAAGCATGGTAAGAACTTACTTTCAAAGTATGAGCAAAGCATTAGAGAACTACCAACTAGGATATTGAAACCATTCATAAGCTTAAAACACCTTTTTAAGAAAACCTCAACCCCTTATGCAAATGCAAACAACTTAGATGCTTAAAAATCCTAGACTCAATCCTAAAATGCTTAACAAGATGAATGCAACTACATGAATTTTTCTTAAAAAGTTTTAAAAATTTTACCAATTTTTCATGCTTTTTCATGCAATGAAGACTCAAGGATGCTAAAGGGAAAATAAGGTCAGAATAAACATGTTCAACCACACACATACTCCCCCAAACTTGAATGACACCTTCCCGGTGGCAAACAAATTCAAAGGAGCTCAAAACACAATGCAAAAAGAAAGAAAATATGAATGGTATATACAAGGGTAGGTCATTTGGTACCTCGGAGCTATACTCGGCTGGAACTTGAGGATGTTCCAGCGGAGTTGCGCTTGCTAGAGGAGCGTCGAGCTATGTCCTTGCCCTTATCCTCGGTTGGGAAACCATGGACTGAATGGCGCGCCTGTTGCTCTTCGCCTTGTGGCTAACGGATGACAATACCGCCGGTTGAGAACCTCCTCTTCTCCGGTTGGTAAACCTCTTCACTTACAGTCTTCTTTGGTGGACTCCCTTGAAGCGCCTTGACTTTCTTGGCAAGATTCTTTATGACCTTGCTTTGCCAATTGTTGATCTTCCTTTGCATCTCCACAACCGAAGCAAAGAACTTTTCTGCTTTGGTTTGCGGCTCAAAGTCAATCTTGGGAAGGACAAAGGCTTCGGGCATCTCATCACCCGTGGCAGGAGACTCTGACCTTGGGCGAGGAGCTCCTTGGATGGCGGTTGTGCCTCCTAGAGGAGCAAAGCACTCCTCTACGCTTGGAAGAAACTCGATGTTCCCAACTCTCAATAGCCCCATCTCGTTCAGGTTTGGCAGTATACACACCCTCTTCTCATTCTCCTCGTCAATGAATAAGTATTCAAAGAAGCCCTCGGCTGGCGTGCGTCCCAAGCTGTCGGTGTTCCTCAGGTAAGTCTCGTCCTTGAAGGCTCTATCCGTTACGGGAGTGAAGTTCTGGAGCGGCACGCCGGCTTGCACGAACAAAGGAGTGAGGAAACCGCCAATGAGTGACGAAGTTGCCTTGCATCTCAGGGCATACGCCTTGTATTTGACCAATGAAGCGGCAAGGATGCACCCGTAGATCACGCTATCTCCGAGTTGGTCTTCCAACGGCTCATCGTTCTCATCCGGATCACAAAGAAGATGCTTGAGGCTTTGGAACAAGAAGCAAGGCTCCGACTTGGTTAACGTGGGGCTACAGACCGACCACTAAACGGCTTGAAAGGCTTCGGTTTGAGCCTACTAAGTTTGCGGTCAGGGAGCTGCTGTTCAAGCTAGGGATCCTTGGAGATTTTGACCAACTCCTCAACAACATTGGCTTAAGATGTCTGTCACGGATGGATTGCCCAACCATTCCAGAAGTGACAATAGACTTCCTTGCCACGCTGGAGTTTCTTTACGAGAACCCTAGCGCACCCGTTCCTTCACAAGGTCACCTCTCCTTCAAAGTTGGACGTCAAGCCTTCAGTCTCTCCATCCCCGAGCTATGTCAAGCGTATGGTCTCAACGCAGCTGCCACCAAGGTCGAGTTCCCCTCCTTCAAGCGAGCAACCGATTTTTGGGACCTGATTAGCAACGAAGACTACAAAGCCAACTCCGCCAAGATCAAGAGAGTGAGAAGCCCGGTGCTGAGGTACACTTTGAAGCTGATCGCCAACACATTTAGCGGAAGGTCAGTTGCTCCCACGGTCACGAAGACCGAGCTTTGCTTCCTGTTCCAAGGCGTGAAGCACTTGTTGTGTGACCCGGATGAGAATGATGAGCCGATGGAGGATGAGCTCAGCGACGAGGTGAACTATGGATGTGTGCTTGCTGCCTCCTTGGTGAAATACAAGGCTTATGCCTTGCGGTGCAAGGTAACCTCTTCTTTAATTGGTGGCTTCCTCACTCCTCTATTCTTACAAGCTGGTGTACCTATACACGACTTCGCACACGTACCAGCTAGAGCTTTCATGGATGAGGTCTACATGAGGAAAACCGACAGCTTGGGACGCACGCCAGCAGAAGGGTTCTACGCTTACCTCTTCATAGATGACGAAAACGAGAAGAGAGTGTGCATCCTGCCAAACAAAGACGAGACCGAGCTGCTTGGTGTTGGGAACATCGAGTTCTTGCCAACAGAGGAGGAGTGCTTTGCTCCTCTAGGAGGACCGCCTGCCCCAGCGATTGCTCCTCGTCAAAGGTCCGAGTCTCCAGCCATGGAAGATGAGATACCTGAAGCCTACACCCTTCCCAAGTAAGACTTTGAGCCGAGAACCAAAACAGAGAAGTTCCTAGCATCTGTTGTGGAGATGCAAAGGAAAATCAACAAGTGGCAAGGCAAAATGCTCAAGAAACTTGCCAAGAAGGTCAAGGCACTTCAAGGAGGCTCGCCTAAGAAAGATGCAAGTGAAGAGGTTCACCAACCCGAGAAGAGGAGGCTCTCAACCAGTGGAGTTGTCATCCGTGAGACTCAAGGCAGCAACAACATTCAGCCGGCGCGTCTTTCTCTCCAAGAACCAACCGACAAGGGCAAAACCATAGTCTCTAGCTCCTCTGGAACATCCTCAAGTTCCAGCCGAGACTAGACCAGAGGTAACAACCTTCTTCCATTGTACACAACCGCTCATATTTGCTTCTTTTTGCTTTGTGTTTTGGTGCTCCTTTGAATGCGTTTGCCACCGGGACGGTGTCAAGCAAGTTTGGGGGAGTACATGTGTGGTTTGACATGTGTTTTCTGATCTTATTTTCCTTTAGCATCCTTGAGTCTTTAGTTCATGAAAAATTGGTAAAAATTTTAAAAAAAATTTCAAAGATTCATGTAGTTGCATTCATCTTGTCAAAACATGTTAGGATTGAGTCTAGAGTTTCTCCTAGCATCTAGGTTGTTTGCATTTGCATAAGGGGTTAAAGTTTCTTAAAAAGGTGTTTTATACTCATGAATTGTTTCAATGCCCTAGTTAGTAGTTCTCTAATGCTTTGCTTATGCTTTGAAAGTAAGTTCTTACCATGCTTGGATCACTTGCTATGATTTTCGTGACTTGAATTGAACTCTCATGATTTGAAACTTGTCCTAATAAGTGAAAACCTTAATCTGAAATTTTAACTATCATCCTTATGCATTTGAAAATGAAGACATGGATTTTAAAATATTTAGGCTCTCTTCTTCCTTTTTACCACTCTTTGTGAGCCTAAGTAGAACTCCCACCTTGACCCTTACCCTTCTTTGAAGCCAAATATTTCTTGTGTGACATCATTGTGAGGCCTTCTTTTTCGGTTTTGAACTTAGTATAAAGTGTTAGGTTTAGGTGACATGATTTGGTTCTCATATGATTGCTAGCTTTGCATTTTGAAGCTAGGTATAGGCTTAGGATAGGTTTAGGGGATCATTGGGGTTGTTTTCATGTCTATTTGTTCTCGGTTTCAAAGAGTTTGATGTTTAAAAGAAAGAAATGGGTTTTAAGTGAAAGGTTGTGTTTAAAAACTATATATATGCTCTAATAAATTTTAGGAGGTAGCTCTCTCAAATAAAAATAAAAAGAAAAAAGAAAAAGAGTCTAACTGCCAAAAAAAAAAAAAAAAGACAGAGAAGAAGAAAAAAAAAGAGAAAAAAATAAATAAGAGAGCTACCAATAAGAAATAGTTAAAGAGCAAAACTATTTTCAACCTTTTTCACTAGCCTAAAGAGTTAAAAATATTTTCTGTTTAGAATTGGGGAATGCTAAGCTTTGAGAAAAAAAAAGGGTAGATTCTAAGTGGTGAGTGAGGATGAAAGTTAATAAATGAGAGGGGTTTAGGATCATTGTTAGCTTACATGGGTAGATGAGAATCTGATCATGTATGCATCAATTGCCTTCACCTTTAGCATTATGCATAAAGTTCTTGCCATTTTTGAGAGAAACCCTTGTTTTAATTGAAAACCCTTTTCAAATGAGATCATTCTATGCTCATAACCTACACCCTTAGCCGAATATGTTTTGCTTAGTGCATAAGTTTGATTCATGGTTCGGATGTTAATGAATGTTAAAGGATGAGTTTCTTTGATTGTTAGGAATAGGAGAGTCATGATCTGAATTTCTTTGTGTGATGAGTATGCAATGAGGTTATCAAACTCAAATGCAAGACAGGTTGTAGTACAGCATGCAAGAGAGAGTCAATTTATACCTAGGATGATAGAAAATGCAAAGAGAATACAAGGACTAAAGCAAATCTAAGCGAAACAAGATAGGTTATGAGAAAATCTCTAAAAACTAGATGTAGCAACTAAATGGAATGCAACCTATTTTAAAATTACCAGGAATGATCAAACTACCACGAGGATTAAACAGAATAATTAAAGGACAAAGCTTCGAATTACTAAAATTCGACTAGTGGATCGACCATGAGATCGACCACTAGATCGAGCAATAACAATCGATCTCGTCTAAAAATGCAAGAACAGTAAAACTAACGACCAGGGAGCTATCAAAGATCAAGCGAAAGATGAGAGAAGATGTAATGATGCTAAAAGAGAGGGCCTAGGGTTGAGATTCATGGTCAGGGGTTTCAAAGGTTCGACCTTGGATTGAAAACTTTAAATCGACTCACTTTGTGAGGATCTCTAAGCCTTGAAAACTAAGCAAGATCTATCCGTGGCTTTCGGTATAGATCACTCCTTCATCCTCTCCTCTAAACCCATGGCTTTTGGTGGAAAGAGAGGTCGAAGGGCATGGAAAACAGATTTCAAATGAGTGGCTTAACTAGTCCCCCAAACTTCCATGGCTTTTGGGAAGGGGTAACTAGTCTCTAGGGTGTGATCTTCCGAGGTCCCTGAATCCTGTCAAGGTAAGGAACCTCTCGGATCATGAAGCTCTTGGCGTGAGAGTCTTCAAGCATTGAGAGCTCAACACCCTAGAAGAGATAGCCATTAAAACACTTAGAAAACCCCAAGATCGAAACCCTTTAGACCCCTTAATCCTCTCAACCCCGAACCCAAATAAACTACTCACTACACATAAGGTAAATCAAGCAAGGCATGGAAATGGAAACGATGAACATGAAAAGAAAACTAGATTAATATGAAAACGATTCGATTACAAAGCTTAAGAAAACTCAAAGTTTGACAATGGTGTTATTCCTCCCCAAAACCAGAGAGAAAACATACATAAAAAGATAAGGATAAAAGTTGTGTGGGAAAAGGACGTCGCCGCCTTCCCAAAATGGCCAAAACAAGTTGATGGTCTCCCCCTCGCTAGCGGCCAAAAGTGGTTGAAAGGACAGAGATCGACTCTGGGATCGAGCAGTTCTCTCTATCATCTCCGACCATCGTGTCTTCGGCTCGATCTGGGTCTCGATCGTCTTCGGCGTTGCATCTGATCCCGGTATCGATCTTCGGTCGGATCGAGTGGTGTACTCGATCTGGCTCTCGCTCTGCATGGCGTCGTTTACGTCCGTACCGTTTGATCGACTGCTTCACTCGATCCTCGTCTCGATCATTTTCCTTGGATCGCTTGGTCTTCTCGATCTTCTGGTCGATCACTTCCTAGATCGACTGGCCATGCTCGATCTGCTCCTCGATCTTTGATCCTTAGCAAATATCCGAGCTTCCACGAACTGCTATAACAGCCTCAACATGTCCACGAACCTCCACGAATCCAAAGCAGCCAGAAACAACCTAAGTGTGATGCAAAATGCAAGGAATATGCATATGCTGGTGCAAGAATGCTCTAGGACTCTAAGTGATGCAATCTAACCTAAAACGTTACACAAATGCATGAAAAGCTAAATAATGAGTATGCAAAATGCAAGTAATATGCAGTAACATCATTGTATTGCTGACACAACCAAGCTACCAGAAGTCGGTCTTATTCCTTGATACACCAGAACCTTGCCATCTCTTTCGAACCTTACCCTTCCACGGTGGCAATCCAGATGCGTCTTGTACTTACTAAGCCAATCCATTCCGAGGATGACATCATAAGACTTAACATTGCAGATTACCAAATCTGCTGGCATACTAACTTTGCCAATCCAGACAGAAATGTTTTTAACCATCCCTAGTGAGTACATCACTTGGCCTCCAGCCGCCCTCACTAACCCAAAATCCTCTCCGGGTTCCTTCTGGAATTCTCCCTTTCCAATCATCTCTGGATTCACAAAACAATGTCTCGCTCTAGAGTCAAACAGAACATGGGTCTCTACCTCACCCATTAATAAGGTCCCTACACATTCAACCCCTAGAATGCTAAGACACTTAACAGCACTGGCATACACAGACAACAAGCAACAGACAGAATTCAGAAAACTGTAAGTAATAAAACTCACCAGTGATCGGTCGAGAAGCGCTCGGATCTCCACTTCCGTCCGTGGTCGCTGCATACACTCTCAGCATGATGGCCTGCCTCTTGGCCGCCGGTGCCAGTGCATCTCCTGCACGCTTAGCATGAGAAGCGGCTTGCCCAGCTGCTCCTGACCTCGGACAATCACGCTTGTAGTGTCCCGGTTCTCCACAACCATAACACACAACAGAAACGTTGTCTCCATCCGACACTCGCACCATCCTTGTGTCTGGCTCAGGACAATCCCGCACTTGATTCTCCCGGCTTCCACAACGGTGACAAGCCCCAGCTGAACGCCTACAAATGCCCATATGCACCTTCCCGCATGACCCACACACACTGCGGTTCCCACTAGACTTGGCTGGAACATTCCTCCCAAACCTACGGTTCTGTCCTCCAGACGATTGACCACTCTTGGCCACGGCAACCACAGTACTCGCCTTTGACAAAGCTTCCTCTGCTTGTCCAGATTCCAACAGTGCTGCTTTCTCCACAAGCTCAGTGACCGTCGCATAGTCACGCACCAGACAACCGTTCCTTAGCTCAACTCTTAGCCCACTCAAGAACCTTCGGATTAGCTTATCCTCAGTGTCGTAGTCACGTCCCACGTACTTACGTAACTGGTTGAACTCGGTCTCATACTGCCGAACTGTCTTGGTCCCTTGGCGCAGATACAGAAACTCAACCTCCAACTGATTGTAAGCTTCCTGCGGGAAGTACTTACTCTGAAACATCGCAGAGAACGTCTCATACGAACAGTTCAGATTCACCAAACGCCCGCTGATTCCCTTCCATCAGCTGTGCGCAGTACCCTCCAAGTAATGCACAGCTATGTCCTTCTTGTAACCCTCAGGACAGCGGATAGACTCGAAGTTCCGCTCCAGTCTCATCCTCCACTCATCAGCCTCAATAGACGCAGAACCTCCAACAAAGAACTTGGTTCCTAGCCTCCCCATATGATCCAGCACCTTGAGGTAAGACGGAATCACCACACCCTGATCCGCCTCCCCAACTCCATCGGCAACTGCCGGTTCCACCACTTGTGGTGCCACTGCCGGTGCCACTACCGGCGCAGGCGCAACCACTGGTAAACGCTCCAGCACTTGAGCTAACAGCCCCAGAACAGCCTCCTACCCAACCGGTTGTGCTCCCGCAGCATTCCCTGCCACGTTTCCAGCATTTGCCGCAGCCACATTTGCAGCATTCCCAGCCGCATTCACTTGCTGGTCCATGACCACATTCTCAGTTCCAGAACTTTCAGTGTTCTCAGCACCATTAACTTGAGCTCTTGCAGTTCTCTTTCTCGGAGCCATCTGCCAAACAGAAAAACTGGTTAGCCCGAAGCTAAGCCCAGACAAGAGTTTCACGCTCTACAAAACAACAGACTGCGAGACCTGGCAGTGAAAAGGTGGATAGACTTTAACCCCAACTATGCAAATGAACTGTCCTAGAATCGACCATGCTCTGATACCAACTTGTGACGACCCGACCGTATATCACTAGACCAGCCCGAACCTCACCGAGTCTTCTCTCGGCCAGAATACAAAAACATGCATATTTTAAAAACTTTTCTTAATCTTAAACAAGTTTGATTCATCAAAAGACATCCATTCTCATTGCATAATTATTCGAGAAACACTTAACAGAATTCGGATTCAGTAACAAACTAACTTATCAGATTCGGTTCAACTCATAAAGCACTAACACAAGTACTTAAATAGAAACTCAAACTCAGAACATGAATCCCAAAACTCAGTCCTAATCCACCCCTTTCCTTCACTGCCTTCCAGTCCGCCTTCAGAGCTACTCTTCCTGGACTGTATCCTTACCTGCACACTCAAACAGAGAGGCATAAGTATTTGATAAATACTTAGTGAATACGGTCATCCCGTAACACCTTAGCCAGTACCAGAAAACGCATTATACTATCAGTTATATAATTCACATTATCACTTAGTAAGCAAGTACAGAAAACAGTACGGTCCTATGATTATCTCAACTACTTGTGAAGCCTCACAAGGCATCGGTACTGCTCCAAGCGAGAATCACGCATCCCCTTGAGCTAGTAACTCAATCCGGACATTCACACAGCTAGTTAGACATCATGTATTGACCACGGTTCACACTTAACCATTCACAATAACAGAAACATTTACCTTGCTAAGCAGAAACCACTAACTTACACAAGTAATCAATGAAAATCAGATAACCTAGCAATCCAACAATTCTAGATACAGACTACAGTCACGCACTCACCTTAGACACAAAAACAAACGTTTCAATCGAAAGAATCTCGGTGATTTCTCGATCAGAAACTGAGATACTCGGACACACTTGCAATTTCTCGGCTATCGCTCAGACTGGTCCGGCTAAAACTCCACACCTCTCAGCTATCTCTCAACCCGATCACTTTTTTCTGGGCAAGAAGCTGTATTCCCTCGGAAACAGTATAATTCAGATCGATCAGTCCAATGTTACTCGACAGAAAGTCAACAGAAATCAGAATAGCCGAACACTTACAAGATTCACTCGGACGAATCGAAGTGCTCTCGGATATCACACGATCCGCTCAGAAATCCTCGGATAAACTCTGTTATTCCCTCGGCAAACCCTCAAATCAGGACGAATGGTCGAAACAGATCCACAGAAACTCGGACAGAACACTCGATCTCTCAGTGATACTCGGAATCGCCAGCGAAACTTTGATCTCTCTCGGCCAACTCTCGGGATAATCAGAAACTATGGGATTTCTCTCGACCAATCTCTCTCTCACGCGATATTTCTCTCAAATAATGCGGCTGTCTCGAGAAAAACTCTCAAAATCCCTTTTATATGCTCGCAAAACCTAGTTAACCCGGTTATAGCCGGCGTCTCCCAGTTCCAGTCAGGTTTATCCCGGTCAGCTTTGATTTCTCTCGGATATCGCCTAAACCGCTCGACCATCCCTACGAAAAATTAGTTTTTATCCGACCAAACTCCCAGCCAACGGGCCCAGCCCATTCTTACTCGGCTAAACCACAAAGCCTTGGCTATTTTCCTTTTTCCCTCGGACATGATCCATTTCTCTCGGACATAATCCATTTCCTCTTGGACATAATCCATTTCTCTCGGACAGAACCATTTTTCTATCGGATATGGTCCGTCCAGCTCAGCCAGCCCGGCCATCCTTCGACTATTTCCTAGTCACCCATCGACTATAGTCTGAACCTCCCATCCATACGGATTTTTCCCTTGACTGCACTCACATTCCTTCGGACAACCTCCTGTCCGGCTCGATCATTCCAGATTTTCTCGGATACGGATGCTACAAGATCGATGCTGGTCTTCTGGTGCCTGACATCGATCAGATGATGATCGATGTGCTTGATCGATACTGTCTACAAAGCTCTCGGGTCAAATGCATCGATCAGTCTTGGTCGATGTGCTTAATCGATGTGGTTGTCATGTATCTTGACATTGATCACCAGTGATCGATGTGGTTGATCGATGTGGACTTCCCAACTCTCGGCTGCTTTACATTGACCACTCCTGATCGATGCGGTTTGTTCCATAGCTCCTTTTGCTCCTCCTCAGCTTGGACAACTCCTTGAATCATCCCCATGCTTCCTCCTTGCTCGAAATAGCTCCTTAGGTACCTAAAACTATCATCAATGCAAAGAGAATGCAAACTTGATAGACACTTTTTTTGCAAGGGTGAGAATGCAATGAGGTTATCAAACTCAAATGCAAGACAGGTTGTAGTACAGCATGCAAGAGAGAGTCAATCCATACCTAGGATAATAGAAAATGCAAAGAGAATACAAGGACTAATGCAAATCTAAGCGAAACAGGATAAGTTATGAGAAAATCCCTAAAATCTAGATGCAGCAACTAAATGGAATGCAACCTATTTTATAATTACTAAGAATGATCAAACTACCACGAGGAATAAACAGAATAATTATAGGACAAAGCTTCGAATTACTAAAATTCGACTAGTGGATCGACCATGAGATCGACCACTAGATCGACAATAACAATCGATCTCATCTAAAAATGCAAGAACAGTAAAACTAACGACCAGGATGCTATCAAAGATCAAGCGAAAGACGAGAGAAGATGTAAAGATGCTAAAAGAGAGGGCCTAGGGTTGAGATTCATGGTCAGGGGTTTCAAAGGTTCGACCTTGGATTGAAAACTTTAAATCGACTCACTTTGTGAGGATCTCTAAGCCTTGAAAACTAAGCAAGATCTATCCGTGGCTTTCGGTATAGATCACTCCTTCATCCTCTCCTCTAAACCCATGGCTTTTGGTGGAAAGAGAGGTCGAAGGGCATGGAAAACAGATTTCAAATGAGTGGCTTAACTAGTCCCCCAAACTTCCATGGATTTTGGGAAGGGGTAACTAGTCTCTAGGGTGTGATCTTCTGAGGTCCATGAATCCTGTCAAGGTAGGGAAACTCTCGGATCATGAAGCTCTTGGCGTGAGAGTCTTCAAGCATTGAGAGCTCAACACCCTAGAAGAGATAGCCATTAAAACACTTAGAAAACCCCAAGATCGAAACCCTTTAGACCCCTTAATCCTCTCAACCCCGAACCCAAATAAACTACTCACTACACATAAGGTAAATCAAGCAAAGCATGGAATAGGAGACGATGAACATGAAAAGAAAACTAGATTAAAATGAAAACAATTCGATTACAAGTTAAAGAAAAACTCAAAGTTCGACCATGGTGTTCTTCGTCAAAACCTGAGAGAAAATCATACAAAAAAGATAAGGATAAAAGTTGTGTGGGAAAAGGACGTCGCCGCCTTCCCAAAATGGCCAAAACAAGCTGATGGTCCCCCCCTCGCCAGCGGCCAAAAGTGGTTGAAAGGACAGAGATCGACTCCGGGATCGAGCGGTTCTCTCGATCATCTCTGAACATCGTGTCTTCAGCTCGATCTGGGTCTCGATCATCTTCGGCGGATCGAGCGTTGCATCCGATCTCGGTATCGATCTTTGGTTGGATCGAGTGGTGTACTCGATCTGGCTCTCGCCCTGCATGGCGTCATTTACGTCCGTACCGTTTGATCGACTGCTTCATTCGATCCTCCTCTCGATCATTCTCCTTGGATCACCTGGACTTCTCAATCTTCTGGTCGATCACATCATAGATCGACCGGCCATGCTCGATCTGGTCCTCGATCTCTGATCCTTAGTAAATATCTGAGCTTCCACGAACAACTACAACAGCTTCAGCACGTCCACGAACCTCCACGACTCCAGAGCAGCCAGAAACAACCTAAATGTGATGCAAAATGCAAGGAACATGCGTATGCTGGTGCAAGAATGCTCTAGGACTCTAAGTGATGCAATCTAACCTAAAACGTGATGCAAATGCATGAAAAGCTAACTAATGAGTATGCAAAATGTATGTAATATGCAGTAACATCAACTCCCCCAAACTTACTTCTTGCTTGCCCTCAAGCAACAGAAAATAAGTAAGGAAGAGAGGTTTTAAGAAAAACGAATAGGGGTTTAAACTTCTTGCAAAGGTGCCTTTCAAATGAATCAATCTCAATGTCCTAGTTAACAGTTCTAAAATACTATGCTCACACTCATACTCCAAAGAACTTAGCCATACTCATCACACAAAGAAATTCAGATTATGACTCTCCTATTCCTAACAATCAAAGAAACTCATCCTTTAACATTCATTAACATTCGAACCATGAATCAAACTTATGCACTTTAAAGCAAAACACATTTGGCTAACGGTGAAGGTTATGAGCATTGAATGATCTCATTTGAAAATGGTTTTCAATTAAAACAAGGGTTTCTCTCAAAAATTGTTGAACTTATGCATAATGCTAAAGGTAAAGACAATTAATGCATACATGATCAGATTCTCATATACCCATGTAAACTAATCAATGATCCTAAACCCCTCTCATTTATCAACTTTTATCCTCACTCACCACTTAGAATCTACCCTTTTTCTTTTCAAAACTTAGCAATCCCCAATTCGAAACAAAAACATTTTAAACTCCTTAGGCTAGTGAAAAAGTTTTGAAAATAACTTTGCTCTTTAAATATTTCTTATTGGTAGCTCTCTTATTTTTATTTTTTTTCTTTTCTCTTTTTTTTTTCTTTTTCTTTTTATTTTTATTTGGGAGAGCTACCTCCTGAAATTTATTAGAGCATATACTTAGTTTTAAAATACAACCTTTCACTTAAAACCCATTTCTTTCTTTTAAACATCAAACTCTTTGAAACCGAGAGCAAATAGAAGTAAAAACAACCCCAATGATCCCCCAAACATATCCTAAGCCTATTCCTAGCTTCAAAATGCAAAGCTAGCAATCATATGAGAACCAAATCATGTCGCCTAAACCTAACACTTTATGCTAAGCTCAAAACCGAAAAGAAGACCTCAGAAAGATGTAACACAAGAAATATTTGGCTTCAAAGAAGGGTAAGGGTCAAGGTGAGAGTTCTACTTAGGCTCACAAAGAGTGGTAAGAAGGAAGAAGAAAGCCTAAATATTTTAAAACCATGTATTCATTTTCAAATGCATAAGGATGATAATTAGAATTTCAAATTAAGGTTCTCACTTATTAGGACAAGTTTCAAATCATGAGAGTTCAATTCAAGTCACGAAAATCCAAGCAAGTGATCCAAGCATGGTAAGAACTTACTTTCAAAGCATAGACAAAGCATTAGAGAACTACTAACTAGGGCATTGAAACAATTCATAAGTAAAAACACCTTTTTAACAAACTCTAACCCCTTTTGCAAATGCAAACAACCTAGATGCTATGAGAAATTCGAGACTCAATCCTAACATGTTTTGACAAGATGAATGCATCTACATGAATCTTTGAAAAGATTTTAAAACTTTTACCAATTTTTAAAGAACTAAAGACTCAAGGATGCTAAAGGAAAATAAGATCACAAAACACATGTCAAACCACACATGTACTCCCCCAAACTTGCTTGACACCGTCCCAGTGGCAAACTCATTCGAAGAAGCACCAAAACACAAAGCAAAAAGAAAAAAATATGAGCGGTTATGTACAATGGAAGTAGGTTGTTACCTCTGTTCTAGTCTCGGCTGGAACTTGAGGATGTTCCAGAGGAGCTAGAGATTGTTGCATTGCCCTTGTCGGCTGGTTCTTGGAGAGAATGGCGCGCCGGCTGAATGGTGCTGCTTTGTGCCTCGCGGATGACAACTCCACCGGTTGAGAGCCTTCTCTTCTCGGGTTGGTGAGCCTCTTTACTTGCATCCTTCTTAGGCGAGCCTCCTTGAAGTGCCTTGACTTTCTTGCCAAGTTTCTTGAGCATTTTGCCTTGCCACTTATTGATCTTCCTTCGCATCTCCACAACAGATGTTAGGAACTTCTCGGTTTTGGTTCTCGGCTCAAAGTCTAACTTGGGAAGTGTGTAGGCCTCGGGCATCTCATCTTCCGTTGCTGGAGACTCGAACCTTTGACGAGGAGCAATCGCTGAAGCAGGTGGTCCTCCTAGAGGAGCAAAGCACTCCTCTTCCGTGGGCAAGAACTCGATGTTCCCAACACCAAGCAGCTCGGTCTCATCTTTGTTTGGCAGGATGCACACTCTCTTCTTGTCTTCGTCGTCTATGAAGAGGTAGGCGTAGAACCCTTCTGCTGGCGTGCGTCCCAAGCTATCGGTAGTCCTCATGTATGCCTCATCCATGAAAGCTCTGGCTGGTACATGGGCGAAGTCGTGTATAGGGACACCCGCTTGCAAGAATAGAGGAGTGAGGAAGCCGCCAATGTAAGAAGAAGTTGCCTTGCACCGCAAGGCATAAGCCTTGTATTTCACCAAGGAGGCAGCAAGCACACATCCGTAGTTCACCTCGTCGCCAAGCTCATCCTCCATAGGTTCTTCATTTGCATCCGGATCACACACCAAGTGCTTCACGCCTTGGAATAGGAAGCAAAGCTCGGTCTTTGTGACCGTGGGAGCAACTGATCTTCTGCTAAACGTGTTGGCAATCAGCTTCAGAGTGTACCTCAGCACCGGGCTTCTCACTCTCTTGATCTTGGCGGTGTTGGCTTTGTAGTCCTCATTGCTAATCAGATCCCAAAAGTCATCTGCTCGTTTGAAGGCGGGGAACTCGACCTTGTTGGCATCCACGTTGAGATCATACGCTTGACATAGCTCGGGGATGGAGAGGGTGTAGGCTTGATGTCCAACCTTGAAGTAGAGGCGACCTTGTGAAGGAACGGGTGTGCTAGGATTCTCGTAACGGAACTCCAACGTGGCAAGGAAGTCTATTGTCACTTCTGGTATGGTTGGGCAATCCATCCGTGACAGACATCTTAGGCCAATGTTCTTGAGGAGTTGGTCGAAATCCCCAAGAATCCCTAGCTTGAACAGCAGCTCTCGATCAGCAAACTTGGTAGGCTCAAACCGAAGCCTTTCTAGCCGTTTCTTGTCCCTCTTCTCATCCTTAGTCCATCTGACCCTCTCTTGAACAGCCACCTCTTGTCCTTCTCCCTCTCGTGCTGTCTCTTCTGTTGTTCTCTTGGGGGCCATTGTACCTGAAACAAGTTTCTCAAGAAGCTTGATAAGCAAAACGGCGGTTTGATGAGAAAATAAGAGAGGAGAAGGAGAAAGCTTATAAGTACTACCCTAGAATTCTGGGGAATTAATAAAAATTATGGCTAAATAAAGGAGAATCAAATCTTTAGATACTAGAAAATCTAGAATTATTTCTTTTATTTAGCTAATTTTTAAAAATCAAAACCGACCCTATCTTCTAGAACAATATCTTGCGAATTTAAAGGAAATTTTCCTAAAGATAAATCATTAAATTCTGAAAATACCTTTGCAATAATGTTAAAGATCTTTGCTAGCCTTTGAAAACCGAAAACTCTCATTCTCTTTGTTTAAAATTTTCGAGAAAACAAGAATGAGAGGGTGAGAGGTTGTTGAAAACATTTAAAGACTAGCAAAAAGCAAAACCATGGGTAGTAAAGGTGGTTTTCTGACAAAGTCTTGGTCAAGGCACATCTATCATGGTCAAAGATGCTTGCCTTGACCAAGTTTTGAATTTAAAAATTGGAGGGAAAAGAATAATAGAGGGAAAGAAAATGTTACCTCTGCATGAGATCGAGTCCATTTGGTCGATCTAGGACTCGATCTCATGCCAATAGTGGCTCCCTCGATCATTGAGATGTTGGCTCCACGGCTAAGTCCTCATGATCGAGCTATGTCCTCAATTTAGGGGTTGATTTGGCATAGATCGAGTGATGGATCGAGTCGAGTGATCGATCTGTTTCCAACAGATTTTCCCGAGAGAAATTAGATCGGTCAATCCATTTTGGATCTATCGATCCTTTCTCGTCAAGGTCGTTCTCGTCTAGATCGACTGGCTCCTCTCGATTCACTGACTCGATCTAGCAAAGATCGAGTCAGGATCAGTCGATCTAGCACTCGATCTCTAGCCTTGTCTTAACCCCTATCGCCTCTTTTGGACTTCAAGATCAAGGTTTAGACTCCTCATACCTGTTCCTACACACTTGCAAAATAAAAACATAAAACTGAAAGAGAAAGAAAGCAAAAATATGTACAAGATAGACATGGGAATGCCTCCCAAGTGCTATTTCTTTAACGTCTTTAGCTAGACTTTACTTGGTTTAGGCGGATGGTGGGTCTTGGAGAAGCACCGAGGTACTCTCGTTGTCATAGCTGTCTGCCAAGTAAGGCTTGACTCGGTGTCCATTGATGGTGAATGCAATGCCACTCTTTCCCATCAGTGTAACAGCTCCATAAGGCAACACTTCTTGGATCACAAATGGCCCGCTCCACCTTGACTTCAGCTTTCCCGGGAAGAGTTTGAGTCTTGAGTTGTACAGCAACACTAAACCTCCTTCCTTAAGCTCATTGGCAACCAACTTCTTGTTATGAGCTTCCTTAGTCCTCTCCTTGTATATCCGAGAGCTCTCATAAGCGTTCAGCCTTAACTCGTCCAGTTCATGTAGCTGAATAAGGCGCCTCTCTTGAGCAGTCTTGAGGTCAAATTTCAGCCTCTTCACAGCCCACAACGCACGGTGTTCCAGCTCAACCGGGAGATGACAGCCCTTGCCATAGAGTAGAGTGAAAGGGGTTGTACCAATCGGTGTTTTGAAGGCGGTACGGTAGGCCCAAAGAGCATCGTCCAGCTTCACTGCCCAGTCTTTCCTTGTTGCTCCGACAGTCCTTTCCAGTATAGCCTTGATTTGCCGGTTGGAGACTTCCACTTGACCGCTTGTTTGAGGATGATATGGTGTAGCCACCTTATGCTTAACGCCATACTTTCTCAAGAGGTTCTCAAAAACTTTGTTTATGAAGTGGCTTCCTCCATCGCTTATAACCACCTTAGGTACCCCAAACCTCGGGAAGATGATACTCTTGAACAGCTTGATTACCACCTTAGAGTCGTTTGTAGGGGAAGCAATAGCCTCAACCCATTTAGAGACATAATCCACTGCTACTAAGATGTATTTGTTGCCATATGATGAAGGAAATGGCCCCATGAAGTCTATGCCCCACGCGTCGAACAGGTCAACCTCGAAGATGGGAACCTGAGGTATTTCGTTCCTATTAGTGATATTCCCTGCTCGTTGACATGCCTCACAGCTCTTCACAAACTCGTGTGCATCTTTAAAGATGGACAGCCACCAGAAACCGGCTTGCAACACTTTCGTGGCAGTCTTGAATGAAGCAAAGTGTCCTCCGTAGGAAGAGCCATGGCAATGATAGAGGATCTCTCTAGCTTATTCATTTGTAACACATCTCCGGTACAAACTTTCCACTCCTCTCTTGTATAAGTAGGGCTCCCTCGATCATTGAGATGTTGGCTCCACGGCTAAGTCCTCATGATCGAGCTATGTCCTCAATTTAGGGGTTGATTTGGCATAGATCGAGTGATGGATCGAGTCGAGTGATCGATCTGTTTCCAACAGATTTTCCCGAGAGAAATTAGATCGGTCGATCCATTTTGGATCTATCGATCCTTTTTCGTCAAGGTCGTTCTCGTCTAGATCGACTGGCTCCTCTCGATTCACTGACTCGATCTAGCAAAGATCGAGTCAGGATCAGTCGATCTAGCACTCGATCTCTAGCCTTGTCTTAACCCCTATCGCCTCTTTTGGACTTCAAGATCAAGGTTTAGACTCCTCATACCTGTTCCTACACACTTGCAAAATAAAAACATAAAACTGAAAGAGAAAGAAAGCAAAAATATGTACAAGATAGACATGGGAATGCCTCCCAAGTGCTATTTCTTTAACGTCTTTAGCTAGACTTTACTTGGTTTAGGCGGATGGTGGGTCTTGGAGAAGCACCGAGGTACTCTCGTTGTCATAGCTGTCTGCCAAGTAAGGCTTGACTCGGTGTCCATTGACGGTGAATGCAATGCCACTCTTTCCCATCAGTGTAACAGCTCCATAAGGCAACACTTCTTGGATCACAAATGGCCCGCTCCACCTTGACTTCAGCTTTCCCGGGAAGAGTTTGAGTCTTGAGTTGTACAGCAACACTAAACCTCCTTCCTTAAGCTCATTGGCAACCAACTTCTTGTCATGAGCTTCCTTAGTCCTCTCCTTGTATATCCGAGAGCTCTCATAAGCGTTCAGCCTTAACTCGTCCAGTTCATGTAGCTGAATAAGGCGCCTCTCTTAAGCAGTCTTGAGGTCAAAGTTCAGCCTCTTCACAGCCCACAACGCACGGTGTTCCAGCTCAACCGGGAGATGACAGCCCTTGCCATAGAGTAGAGTTAAAGGGGTTGTACCAATCGGTGTTTTGAAGGCGGTACGGTAGGCCCAAAGAGCGTCGTCCAGCTTCACTGCCCAGTCTTTCCTTGTTGCTCCGACAGTCCTTTCCAGTATAGCCTTGATTTGCCGGTTGGAGACTTCCACTTGACCGCTTGTTTGAGGATGATATGGTGTAGCCACCTTATGCTTAACGCCATACTTTCTCAAGAGGTTCTCAAAAACTTTGTTTATGAAGTGGCTTCCTCCATCGCTTATAACCACCTTAGGTACCCCAAACCTCGGGAAGATGATACTCTTGAACAGCTTAATTACCACCTTAGAGTCGTTTGTAGGGGAAGCAATAGCCTCAACCCATTTAGAGACATAATCCACTGCTACTAAGATGTATTTGTTGCCATATGATGAAGGAAATGGCCCCATGAAGTCTATGCCCCACGCGTCGAACACGTCAACCTCGAAGATGGGAACCTGAGGCATTTCGTTCCTCTTAGTGATATTCCCTGCTCGTTGACATGCCTCACAGCTCTTCACAAACTCGTGTGCATCTTTAAAGATGGACGGCCACCAGAAACCGGCTTGCAACACTTTCGTGGCAGTCTTGAATGAAGCAAAGTGTCCTCCGTAGGAAGAGCCATGGCAATGATAGAGGATGTCTCTAGCTTATTCATTTGTAACACATCTCCGGTACAAACTGTCCACTCCTCTCTTCTATAAGTAGGGCTCCCTCGATCATTGAGATGTTGGCTCCACGGCTAAGTCCTCATGATCGAGCTATGTCCTCAATTTAGGGGTTGATTTGGCATAGATCGAGTGATGGATCGAGTCGAGTGATCGATCTGTTTCCAACAGATTTTCCCGAGAGAAAGTAGATCGGTCGATCCATTTTGGATCTATCGATCCTTTTTCGGCAAGGTCGTTCTCGTCTAGATCGACTGGCTCCTCTCGATTCACTGACTCGATCTAGCAAAGATCGAGTCAGGATCAGTCGATCTAGCACTCGATCTCTAGCCTTGTCTTAACCCCTATCGCCTCTTTTGGACTTCAAGATCAAGGTTTAGACTCCTCATACCTGTTCCTACACACTTGCAAAATAAAAACATAAAACTGAAAGAGAAAGAAAGCAAAAATATGTACAAGATAGACATGGGAATGCCTCCCAAGTGCGCTTTCTTTAACGTCTTTAGCTAGACTTTACTTGGTTTAGGCGGATGGTGGGTCTTGGAGAAGCACTGAGGTACTCTCGTTGTCATAGCTGTCTGCCAAGTAAGGCTTGACTCGGTGTCCATTGACGGTGAATGCAATGCCACTCTTTCCCATCAGTGTAACAGCTCCATAAGGCAACACTTCTTGGATCACAAATGGCCCGCTCCACCTTGACTTCAGCTTTCCCGGGAAGAGTTTGAGTCTTGAGTTGTACAGCAACACTAAACCTCCTTCCTTAAGCTCATTGGCAACCAACTTCTTGTCATGAGCTTCCTTAGTCCTCTCCTTGTATATCCGAGAGCTCTCATAAGCGTTCAGCCTTAACTCGTCCAGTTCATGTAGCTGAATAAGGCGCCTCTCTTGAGCAGTCTTGAGGTCAAAGTTCAGCCTCTTCACAGCCCACAACGCACGGTGTTCCAGCTCAACCGGGAGATGACAGCCCTTGCCATAGAGTAGAGTGAAAGGGGTTGTACCAATCGGTGTTTTGAAGGCGGTACGGTAGGCCCAAAGAGCATCGTCCAGCTTCACGGCCCAGTCTTTCCTTGTTGCTCCGACAGTCCTTTCCAGTATAGCCTTGATTTGCAGGTTGGAGACTTCCACTTGACCGCTTGTTTGAGGATGATATGGTGTAGCCACCTTATGCTTAACGCCATACTTTCTCAAGAGGTTCTCAAAAACTTTGTTTATGAAGTGGCTTCCTCCATCGCTTATAACCACCTTAGGTACCCCAAACCTCGGGAAGATGATACTCTTGAACAGCTTGATTACCACCTTAGAGTCGTTTGTAGGGGAAGCAATAGCCTCAACCCATTTAGAGACATAATCCACTGCTACTAAGATGTATTTGTTGGCATATGATGAAGGAAATGGCCCCATGAAGTCTATGCCCCACGCGTCGAACACGTCAACCTCGAAGATGGGAACCTGAGGCATTTCGTTGCTCTTAGTGATATTCCCTGCTCGTTGACATGCCTCATAGCTCTTCACAAACTCGTGTGCATCTTTAAAGATGGACAGCCACCAGAAACCGGCTTGCAACACTTTCGTGGCAGTCTTGAATGAAGCAAAGTGTCCTCCGTAGGAAGAGCCATGGCAATGATAGAGGATGTCTCTAGCTTATTCATTTGTAACACATCTCCGGTACAAACTTTCCACTCCTCTCTTGTATAAGTAGGGCTCCCTCGATCATTGAGATGTTGGCTCCACGGCTAAGTCCTCATGATCGAGCTATGTCCTCAATTTAGGGGTTGATTTGGCATAGATCGAGTGATGGATCGAGTCGAGTGATCGATCTGTTTCCAACAGATTTTTCCGAGAGAAATTAGATCGGTCGATCCATTTTGGATCTATCGATCCTTTTTCGTCAAGGTCGTTCTCGTCTAGATCGACTGGCTCCTCTTGATTCACTGACTCGATCTAGCAAAGATCGAGTCAGGATCAGTCGATCTAGCACTCGATCTCTAGCCTTGTCTTAACCCCTATCGCCTCTTTTGGACTTCAAGATCAAGGTTTAGACTCCTCATACCTGTTCCTACACACTTGCAAAATAAAAACATAAAACTGAAAGAGAAAGAAAGCAAAAATATGTACAAGATAGACATGGGAATGCCTCCCAAGTGCTCTTTCTTTAACGTCTTTAGCTAGACTTTACTTGGTTTAGGCGGATGGTGGGTCTTGGAGAAGCACCGAGGTACTCTCGTTGTCATAGCTGTCTGCCAAGTAAGGCTTGACTCGGTGTCCATTGACGGTGAATGCAATGCCACTCTTTCCCATCAGTGTAACAGCTCCATAAGGCAACACTTCTTGGATCACAAATGGCCCGCTCCCCCTTGACTTCAGTTTTCCCGGGAAGAGTTTGAGTCTTGAGTTGTACAGCAACACTAAACCTCCTTCCTTAAGCTCATTGGCAACCAACTTCTTGTCATGAGCTTCCTTAGTCCTCTCCTTGTATATCCGAGAGCTCTCATAAGCGTTCAGCCTTAACTCGTCCAGTTCATGTAGCTGAATAAGGCGCCTCTCTTGAGCAGTCTTGAGGTCAAAGTTCAGCCTCTTCACAGCCCACAACGCACGGTGTTCCAGCTCAACCGGGAGATGACAGCCCTTGCCATAGAGTAGAGTGAAAGGGGTTGTACCAATCGGTGTTTTGAAGGCGGTACGGTAGGCCCAAAGAGCGTCGTCCAGCTTCACTGCCCAGTCTTTCCTTGTTGCTCCGACAGTCCTTTCCAGTATAGCCTTGATTTGCCGGTTGGAGACTTCCACTTGACCGCTTGTTTGAGGATGATATGGTGTAGCCACCTTATGCTTAACGCCATACTTTCTCAAGAGGTTCTCAAAAACTTTGTTTATGAAGTGGCTTCCTCCATCGCTTATAACCACCATAGGTACCCCAAACCTCGGGAAGATGATACTCTTGAACAGCTTGATTACCACCTTAGAGTCGTTTGTAGGGGAAGCAATAGCCTCAACCCATTTAGAGACATAATCCACTGCTACTAAGATGTATTTGTTGCCATATGATGAAGGAAATGGCCCCATGAAGTCTATGCCCCACGCGTCGAACACGTCAACCTCGAAGATGGGAACCTGAGGCATTTCGTTCCTCTTAGTGATATTCCCTGCTCGTTGACATGCCTCACAGCTCTTCACAAACTCGTGTGCATCTTTAAAGATGGACGGCCACCAGAAACCGGCTTGCAACACTTTCGTGGCAGTCTTGAATGAAGCAAAGTGTCCTCCGTAGGAAGAGCCATGGCAATGATAGAGGATGTCTCTAGCTTATTCATTTGTAACACATCTCCGGTACAAACTGTCCACTCCTCTCTTGTATAAGTAGGGCTCCCTCGATCATTGAGATGTTGGCTCCACGGCTAAGTCCTCATGATCGAGCTATGTCCTCAATTTAGGGGTTGATTTGGCATAGATCGAGTGATGGATCGAGTCGAGTGATCGATCTGTTTCCAACAGATTTTCCCGAGAGAAATTAGATCGGTCGATCCATTTTGGATCTATCGATCCTTTTTCGTCAAGGTCGTTCTCGTCTAGATCGACTGGCTCCTCTCGATTCACTGACTCGATCTAGCAAAGATCGAGTCAGGATCAGTCGATCTAGCACTCGATCTCTAGCCTTGTCTTAACCCCTATCGCCTCTTTTGGACTTCAAGATCAAGGTTTAGACTCCTCATACCTGTTCCTACACACTTGCAAAATAAAAACATAAAACTGAAAGAGAAAGAAAGCAAAAATATGTACAAGATAGACATGGGAATGCCTCCCAAGTGCACTTTCTTTAACGTATTTAGCTAGACTTTACTTGGTTTAGGTGGATGGTGGGTCTTGGAGAAGCACCGAGGTACTCTCGTTGTCATAGCTGTCTGCCAAGTAAGGCTTGACTCGGTGTCCATTGACGGTGAATGCACTGCCACTCTTTCCCATCTGTGTAACAGCTCCATAAGGCAACACTTCTTGGATCACAAATGGCCCGCCCCACCTTTACTTCAGCTTTCCCAGGAAGAGTTTGAGTCTTGAGTTGTACAGTAACACTAAACCTCCTTCCATAAGCTCCTTGGCAACCAACTTCTTGTCATGAGCTTCCTTAGTACGCTCCTTGTATATCCGAGAGCTCTCATAAGCGTTCAGTCTTAACTCGTCCAATTCATGTAGCTGAATAAGGCGCCTCTCTTGAGCAGTCTTGAGGTCAAAGTTCAGCCTCTTCACAGCCCACAACTCACGGTGTTCCAGCTCGACCAGGAGATGACAGCCCTTGCCATAGAGTAGAGTGAAAGGGGTTGTACCAATCGGTGTTTTAAAGGCGGTACGGTAGGCCCAAAGAGCGTCGTCCAGCTTCACCGCCCAGTCTTTCCTTGTTGCTCCGACAGTCCTTTCCAGTATAGCCTTGATTTGCCGGTTGGAGGCTTCCACTTGACCGCTTGTTTGAGGATGATACGGTGTAGCAACCTTATGCTTAACGCCATACTTTCTCAAGAGGTTCTCAAAAACCTTGTTTCTGAAGTGGCTTCCTCCATCGCTTATAACCACCTTAGGTACCCCAAACCTCGGGAAGATGATACTCTTGAACAGCTTGATTACCACCTTAGAGTCGTTTGTAGGGGAAGCAATAGCCTCGACCCATTTAGAGACATAATTCACTGCTACTAAGATGTATTTGTTGCCATATGAAGAAGGAAATGGCCCCATGAAGTCTATGCCCCACGCGTCGAACACGTCAACCTCGAAGATGGGAACCTGAGGCATTTCGTTCGTCTTAGTGATATTCCCTGCTCGTTGACATGCCTCACAGCTCTTCACAAACTCGTGTGCATCTTTAAAGATGGTCGGCCACCAGAAACCGGCTTGCAACACTTTCGTGGCAGTCTTGAATGAAGCAAAGTGTCCTCCGTAGGAAGAGCCATGGCAATGATAGAGGATGTCTCTAGCTTATTCATTTGTAACACATCTCCGGTACAAACTGTCCACTCATCTCTTCTATAAGTAGGGCTCCCTCGATCATTGAGATGTTGGCTCCACGGCTAAGTCCTCATGATCGAGCTATGTCCTCAATTTAGGGGTTGATTTGGCATAGATCGAGTGATGGATCGAGTCGAGTGATCGATCTGTTTCCAACAGATTTTCCCGAGAGAAATTAGATCGGTCGATCCATTTTGGATCTATCGATCCTTTTTCGTCAAGGTCGTTCTCGTCTAGATCGACTGGCTCCTCTCGATTCACTGACTCGATCTAGCAAAGATCTAGTCAGGATCAGTCGATCTAGCACTCGATCTCTAGCCTTGTCTTAACCCCTATCGCCTCTTTTGGACTTCAAGATCAAGGTTTAGACTCCTCATACCTGTTCCTACACACTTGCAAAATAAAAACATTAAATTGAAAGAGAAAGAAAGCTGAAATATGTACAAGATAGACATGGGAATGCCTCCCAAGTGCGCTTTCTTTAACGTATTTAGCTAGACTTTACTTGGTTTAGGTGGATGGTGGGTCTTGGAGAAGCACCGAGGTACTCTCCTTGTCGTAGCTGTCTGCCAAATAAGGCTTGACTCTGTGTCCATTGACGGTGAATGCACTGCCACTCTTTCCCATCAGTGTAACAGCTCCATAAGGCAACACTTCTTGGATCACAAATGGCCCACTCCACCTTGACTTCAGCTTTCCCAGGAAGAGTTTGAGTCTTGAGTTGTACAGCAACACTAAACCTCCTTCCTTAAGCTCATTGGCAACCAACTTCTTGTCATGAGCTTCCTTAGTCCTCTCCTTGTATATCTGAGAGCTCTCATAAGCGTTCAGTCTTAACTCGTCCAGTTCATGTAGCTGAATTAGGCGCCTCTCTTGAGCAGTCTTGAGGTCAAAGTTCAGCCTCTTCACAGCCCACAACGCACGGTGTTCCAGCTCAACCGGGAGATGACAGCCCTTGCCATAGAGTAGAGTGAAAGGGGTTGTACCAATCGGTGTTTTGAAGGCGGTACGGTAGGCCCAAAGAGCGTCGTCCAGCTGCACTGCCCAGTCTTTCCTTGTTGCTCCGACAGTCCTTTCCAGTATAGCCTTGATTTGCCGTTTGGAGACTTCCACTTGACCGCTTGTTTGAGGATGATACGGTGTAGCCACCTTATGCTTAACGCCATACTTTCTCAAGAGGTTCTCAAAAACCTTGTTTATGAAGTGGCTTCCTCCATCGCTTATAACCACCTTAGGTAACCCAAACCTCGGGAAGATGATACTCTTGAACAGCTTGATTACCACCTTAGAGTCGTTTGTAGGGGAAGCAATAGCCTCAACCCATTTAGAGACATAATCCACTGCTACTAAGATGTATTAGTTGCCATATGATGAAGGAAATGGCCCCATGAAGTCTATGCCCCATGCGTCGAACACGTCAACCTCAAAGATGGGAACCTGAGGCATTTCGTTCCTCTTAGTGATATTCCCTGCTAGTTGACATGCCTCACAGCTCTTCAGAAACTCGTGTGCATCTTTAAAGATGGACGGCCACCAGAAACCGGCTTGCAACACTTTTGTGGCAGTCTTGAATGAAGCAAAGTGTCCTCCGTAGGAAGAGCCATGGCAATGATAGAGGATGTCTCTAGCTTCTTCCTTTGTAACACATCTCCGGTACAAACTGTCCACTCCTCTCTTGTATAAGTAGGGCTCGTCCCAAAAGTAATCACTAGCCTCTCTAATAAACCGCTTCTTGTGATAGCTGTTGAGATGTGTTGGCTCCTCACCACACGCTAAATAGTTCACCATATCAGCATACCACGGGAGATCCTCCTCTTTGAAACTTAACACCTCTTCAAACCGCCCCTCTAGCTTTCCACAAACAGCCGTGGTGATCGCCATGAGTTGTTCTTCTGGAAGAGAGTCATCTAAGGGAAGAGACTCGTTGATTCTTAGCCGTGAGAGATGGTCAGCGACTCCGTTTTCTATTCCCTTCTTGTCTTTAATCTCCATGTCAAACTCCTGGAGCAAGAGAATCCACCTCAAGAGCCGAGGCTTAGTGTCTTTCTTCGAATAGATGTATCGCAAAGCAGCGTGATCCGTGTAGACAATAGCTTTGGAACCAACAAGATATGATCTGAACTTCTCAAAGGCGAACACTACTGCAAGCAACTCCTTCTCTGTAGTGGTATACCTTGTTTGCGTGTCATCCAAGGTTCTTGAAGCATAGTAGATCACGTGTAGCTTCTTGTCTTTCTTCTGACCAAGAACAGCTCCTACGGCGTAGTCACTAGCATCACACATGATCTCAAAGGGAAGAGACCAGTCTGGTGCTTGGATTATAGGAGCTGATGTAAGGGCTTCCATTTGGTCGATCGAGTCCATTTGGTCTATCTAGGACTCGATCTCATGCCAATAGTGGCTTAGATCGAGAGGGTTACTCGATTTGAGACTTGATTCATGACGAATCGAGTCTTGGATCGATTGGCTCCCTCGATCAATGAGATGTTGGCTCCACGGCTAAGTCCTCATGATCGAGCTATGTCCTCGATTTAGGGGTCGATTTGGCATATATCGAGTGATGGATCGAGTCGAGTGATCGATCTGTTTCCAACAGATTTTCCCGAGAGAAATTAGATCGGTCGATCCATTTTGGATCGATCGATCCTTTTTCGTCAATGTCGATCTTATCACTCGTTCTTGTCTAGATCGACTGGCTCCTCTCCATTCACTGACTCGATCTAGCAAAGATCGAGTAAGGATCAGTCGATCTAGCACTCGATCTCTAGCCTTGTCTTAACCCCTATCGCCTCTTTTGGACTTCAAGATCAAGGTTTAGACTCCTCATACTTGTTCCTACACACTTGCAAAATAAAAACATAAAACTGAATGAGAAAGAAAGCAGAAATATGTACAAGATAGACATGGGAATGCCTCCCAAGTGCGCTTTCTTTAACGTATTTAGCTAGACTTTACTTGGTTTAGGCATGGTGGATCTTGGAGAAGCACCGAGGTACTCTCCTTGTCGTAGTTGTCTGCCAAATAAGGCTTGACTCTGTGTTCATTGACGGTGAATGCACTGCCACTCTTTCCCATCAGTGTAACAGCTCCATAAGGCAACACTTCTTGGATCATAAATGGCCCGCTCCACCTTGACTTCAGCTTTCCCAGGAAGAGTTTGAGTCTTGAGTTGTACAGCAACACTAAACCTCCTTCCTTAAGCTCATTGGCAACCAACTTCTTGTCATGAGCTTCCTTAGTCCTCTCCTTGTATATCTGAGAGCTCTCATAAGCGTTCAGTCTTAAGTCGTCCAGTTCATGTAGCTGAATTAGGCGCCTCTCTTGAGCAGTCTTGAGGTCAAAGTTCAGCCTCTTCACAGCCCACAACGCACGGTGTTCCAGCTCAACCGGTTCTTGTGATAGCTGTTGAGATGTAATCACTAGCCTCTCTCATAAACCGCTTCTTGTGATAGCTGTTGAGATGTGTTGGCTCCTCACCACACGCTAAACAGTTCACCATATCAGCATACCACGGGAGATCCTCCTCTTTGAAACTTAACACCTCTTCAAACCGCCCCTCTAGCTTTCCACAAACAGCCGTGGTGATCGCCATGAGTTGTTCTTCTGGAAGAGAGTCATCTAAGGGAAGAGACTCATTGATTCTTAGCCGTGAGAGATGGTCAGCGACTCCGTTTTCTATTCCCTTCTTGTCTTTAATCTCCATGTCAAACTCCTGGAGCAAGAGAATCCACCTCAAGAGCCGTGGCTTAGTGTCTTTCTTCGAATAGATGTATCACAAAGCAGCGTGATCCATGTAGACAATAGCTTTGGAACCAACAAGATATGATCTGAACTTCTCAAAGGCGAACACTACTGCAAGCAACTCCTTCTCAGTAGTGGTATACCTTGTTTGCGTGTCATCCAAGGTTCTTGAAGCATAGTAGATCACGTGTAGCTTCTTGTCTTTCTTCTGACCAAGAACAGCTCCTACGGCGTAGTCACTAGCATCACACATGATCTCAAAGGGAAGAGACCAGTCTGGTGCTTGGACTATAGGAGCAGATGTAAGGGCTTCCATTTGGTCTATCGAGTCCATTTGGTCGATCGAGTCCATTTGGTCGATCTAGGACTCGATCTCATGCCAATAGTGGCTTAGATCGAGAGGGTTACTCGATTTGAGACTCGATTCATGACGAATCAAGTCTTGGATCGATTGGCTCCCTCGATCATTGAGATGTTGGCTCCACGGCTAAGTCCTCATGATCGACTATGTCCTCGATTTAGGGGTCGATTTGGCATAGATCGAGTGATGGATCGAGTCGAGTGATCAATCTGTTTCCAACAGATTTTCCCGAGAGAAATTAGATCGGTCGATCCATTTTGGATCGATCGATCATTTTTCGTCAATGTCGATCTTATCACTCGTTCTTGTCTAGATCGACTGGCTCCTCTCGATTCACTGACTCGATCTAGCAAAGATCGAGTCAGGATCAGTCGATCTAACACTCGATCTCTAGC
The DNA here is from genome assembly GCA_911865555.2 of Thlaspi arvense. Classification (NCBI taxonomy): domain Eukaryota; kingdom Viridiplantae; phylum Streptophyta; class Magnoliopsida; order Brassicales; family Brassicaceae; genus Thlaspi; species Thlaspi arvense. Next base: position 35,044,516 of record OU466858.1, read on the forward strand.
CTTGTCTTAACCCTTATCGCCTCTTTTGGACTTCAAGATCAAGGTTTAGACTCCTCATACCTGTTCCTACACTCTTGCAAAATAAAAACATTAAACTGAAAGAGAAAGAAAGCAGAAATATGTACAAGATAAACATGGGAATGCCTCCCAAGTGCGCTTTTTTTAACGTATTTAGCTAGACTTTACTTGGTTTAGGCGGATGGTGGGTCTTGGAGAAGCACCGAGGTACTCTCCTTGTCGTAGCTGTCTGCCAAATAAGGCTTGACTCTGTGTCCATTGACGGTGAATGCACTGCCACTCTTTCCCATCAGTGTAACAGCTCCATAAGGCAACATTTCTTGGATCACAAATGGCCCGCTCCACCTTGACTTCAGCTTTTCGAGGAAGAGTTTGAGTCTTGAGTTGTACAGCAACACTAAACCTCCTTCCTTAAGCTCATTGGCAACCAACTTCTTGTCATGAGCTTCCTTAGTCCTCTCCTTGTATATCTGAGAGCTCTCATAAGCGTTCAGTCTTAACTCGTCCAGTTCATGTAGCTGAATTAGGCGCCTCTCTTGAGCAGTCTTGAGGTCAAAGTTCAGCCTCTTCACAGCCCACAACGCACGGTGTTCCAGCTCAACCGCTTCTTGTGATAGCTGTTGAGATGTAATCACTACCCTCTCTCATAAACCGCTTCTTGTGATAGCTGTTGAGATGTGTTGGCTCCTCACCACACGCTAAATAGTTCACCATATCAGCATAGCACGGGAGATCCTCCTCTTTGAAACTTAACACCTCTTCAAACCGCCCCTCTAGCTTTCCACAAACAGCCGTGGTGATCGCCATGAGTTGTTCTTCTGGAAGATAGTCATCTAAGGGAAGAGACTCATTGATTCTTAGCCGTGAGAGATGGTCAGCGACTCCGTTTTCTATTCCCTTCTTGTCTTTAATCTCCATGTCAAACTCCTGGAGCAATAGAATCCACCTCAAGAGCCGAGGCTTAGTGTCTTTCTTCGAATAGATGTCTCGCAAAGCAGCATGATCCGTGTAGACAATAGCTTTGGAACCAACAAGATATGATCTGAACTTCTCAAAGGCAAACACTACTGCAAGCAACTCCTTCTCTGTAGTGGTATACCTTGTTTGCGTGTCATCCAAGGTTCTTGAAGCATAGTAGATCACGTGTAGCTTCTTGTCATTCTTCTGACCAAGAACAGCTCCTACGGCGTAGTCACAAGCATCACACATGATCTGAAAGGGAAGAGACCAGTCTGGTGCTTGGACTATAGGAGCTGATGTAAGGGCTTCTTTGATGGTCACAAAAGCTCTCAAACACTCCTCATCAAACACAAACTCAGCTTCTTTGCACAACAACTGTGTAAGAGGGCGTGCAATCTTGGAGAAATCCTTGATGAAGCGCCTATAGAACCCGACGTGTCCCAAGAAACTTCTGATTCCCTTAACGTTAATCGGCGGCTCCAGACCCATCATGACTTCCATTTTAGCTTGATCAACCTCAATGCCCTTCTCAGATATCTTATGACCAAGCACGATCCCTTCCTTGACCATAAAGTGGCATTTCTCCCAGTTTAGCACCACGTTTTGTCACTTCACAACGCTTTAGTACCATGCAAAGATTCAACAAACATGCATAAAAGGACGCACCATAGACAGAGAAGTCATCCATGAACACCTCTACCATCTCCTCTTTTAGATCGGAGAAGATCGACATCATACACCGCTGAAACGTAGCCGGTGCATTACACAATTTAAACGGCATCCTTCGATACGCGAAGGTACCGTAGGGACACGTGAAGGTCGTCTTCTCCTGATCATTTGGGTGAATTGGTATCTGAAAGAAACCGCTATACCCATCGAGGAAACAGTAGTAAGGGTGATTAGCAAGTCTCTCAAGCATTTGATCAATAAAAGGTAAAGGGAAATGGTCTTTCCTAGTCGCAAGGTTAAGTTTCCTATAATCAATACACATCCTATGACCAGAGATGGTTCTAGTAGGAATAAGCTCATCCTTTTCATTCCTTATGACCGTGATCCCTCCCTTCTTAGGCACCACGTGTACAGGAGAAACCCACGTGCTGTCACATATGGGATAGATCACGTCAGCCTCTAAAAGCTTAAGGATCTCCTTCTTAACAACCTCTTTCAAATTAGGATTCAAACACCTTTGATGTTCTATAGAAGAGACGTTCTCATTATCCAAGTGAATCATGTGAGTGCAAAGCATTGGTGAAAGGCCCTTGATGTCACTTAAAGAGTACCCAATGGCCTTCCTATACTTTCTCAGCTCAGTAAGGAGCGAGTGCAACTCATCATCACTTAAGTTTTCATTCACAATCACGGGATAGGTGTTATTAGGCCCTAAGAAAGCATACCTTAGCCCTTTTGGGAGCTCCTTTAGGTCCACCTCTGGGGCTAACAGCTCGCTCCAGTCATCCTCGCAGCTGTTGTTGTTGACTTGCTCCTTGGAACTCTCCTTAGAACACGAGGCATGGCCCTTAAGACTGCTTTCCTCAACCGATATCCCCTCTGAAATCGAGTCCTCCAGTCGATCTTCCTCTCGATGTCGTCTAGATCGAGCCATTTCGCTCGATTCACTTACTTGATTAAATGTGGATCGAGTAAGGGATCGAGACACTGAATCGATCTCCTGATTAGACCCCAAAATGATCGGGAGGACTCTCTCGATCGTCGACTCGATTGTTTTTCCGGATCGATCATTCCTCTCGATCTGTCTGTCGATTGCTGCACCGGATCGATTTGTGTTCTCGATTGCCTTGTCGATCTGACTCCGGGATCGAGTGATAGCGTCGATCTCAGGGTCGATCTCTAGGCAGCAGCCTTCATCCTTCTTAACAATCTTCCTAGAATCCAGTAAGTTGGCATACTCCTGGGTCCTCTGATCGACATAGCCAAACTCCCCTGGCTCCTTAGTCAGTGCTAGCTTCAGATGGTCTTCTAGAGCGAGCTCTTCCAGCAACTCATCTGCTAAGGCATCCATCGTTTCAATGTAGAAGGCTTGCCCTTCTATGGTCGGCTTCTTCAGAACCTCATTGATATCGAAGTCTAACCTTATCTCCTTTCCCAAGTGCAAGGCAATCTTCCCGTTCTTGATGTCGATGATAGCCCCGGCGGTTGCAAGGAATGGTCTTCCTAGGATAAGTGGGTCCTTAGGTTCTTCATCCATCTCCAACACGACGAAGTCTGTAGCCACGTTCACACCACTGATTCGCACCGGTAGATCTTCAAGCAGCCCCACTGGTAGTCTCACACTTCTATCAGCCAGTACCAACGAGATCCTACAGTCTTTGAAACGAGTAAAGCCAAGCTTCTTAACCACGAAGTGAGGCATCAGGTTTATGGTAGCTCCGAGATCACATAGGCAACTCTTGAACTCTAGAGGACCTAAAGCGCAGGGTATAGTGAAGCTTCCAGGGTCTCCCAACTTCTTAGGGACTATCTCCTTATGTATCACAGCACTACACTCTTCACTTAGAACAAGTACCTCCTTGCTTTCCTTATTCTTCTTCACGAGAGTGTCTTTGAAGAATTTGGCGCATTTAGGCATCATTGCAAGGCAGTCAACGAGAGGTAGCTTGATTTCCACGTCCTTAAGATGCTTCTCAAAGAGGATTCTATGCTTCTCTATGAGTTGCTTCTTGAAACGGCCAGGAAAAGGCAGCTTAGATGCATACGGTGGAGACACATAAGCATTCTTCTCCTTAGTAGTTTGCTCAGCTTTCTTCTCAGCAACTGCTTTTTCTCCTATTCTTGGCCCTTGGATCCAAACGTTGTCAAAGTTAATTTCATCATCATCAGCTGAAGGCTTACCCTCCCCCTGTTGAATTACAACGTCCTTGTTGTTCTTAGTAGAGACCGGAGGTTCTAGCTCTTTGCCGCTTCTCAACGTTATGGCGTTGGCATACTCCTTAGGATTTGGCTCACACTTGTCCGGAAGGCTATTCTGACCACTTGTACTCGCTTTCCCCTTCTCTAGCTGCTTGATCTTGTTGTTTAAGTTGGTGATCTGAGTGGAGAAGTTAGTGAGAGACGAGTCTAGACGAGTGTTCATCTCGGCAAACTTCTGGTTTGTAGAGGCTTGCCCTTGTATCAGCTGTTGAAACATTGCCTGAACTGGATCAACTTGTTGTTGCATCGGCTGTTGCTGCTGAGGTGCAAAGCCCGGAGGGTAGTTAGGCGTATAACCCTTGTTACTTTGATGTTGCCCTTGGAAGTTGTTCTACCCTTGACCTTAGAAACCACCACTCGGCTGAAAACCTTTGTTGTAAGGGATGAAAGGTTTTGCTTGCTGAGCAGGGTACACTTGATCCTTAGGATTGGCAACGTTGGTGCTTCGGTAGGAGAGGTTGTTGTTCTGGTTGTAGCCTTGGTTGTAGCCTTGAGGTTTGTAGTTGTTCTGTCCCGCCACCCAATTGGCTTCTTCCTGGCTCAACTCAAGCTCCTCTTGATTCTCATCAGCTTCACCAACAAAGTGAACATGCTTCTGATTGGCTAACACCAGCTTGTCTATCTTCTCATGCAAAGATTTCAGCTCCTCTTTGTGACTCTAGCTCTGATCCTCTCGGTGCACGGTCATAGTCCTCAGCGTAGTTGCCATCACTCAATGCCAAATTTTCTATCAGCTACATACCCTCTTCTACCTCCAGACCAAGGAAGTTCCCTTTGCTAGCTGTGTCGAGCAACAACCGGATCTTTGGTGAAGCTCCACGGTATATGGTGCTGAGTAGGGTCTCCTCGCTGAAACCGTGATGAAGACATTGGATCGTGTAGTCTTTGAAACGCTCCATTGCCTCGTTGAATGTCTCATTGTTTCGTTGAGTGAAGCCGCTGATTTCGCTTCTCAACCGTGCTGTCCTGGTGCTAGAGAAGAACTTCGAGAGAAAGGCCTTCTTACACTCGGCCCATAAGGTGATGGTTCCTTGTGGGAGGGTCTTCTCCCAATGCTTAGCTTTGTCTCTGAGTGAAAAGGGAAAGAGACGCAGCTTCAAAGCATCTTCCGATATGCCATTGATCTTGGTCATCCCACATACTTGCTCGAAGTTGTCAAGGTGCTCCAAGGGATCTTCCATTGCTAAGCCATGGAACTTGTTGTTTTGCACCATGGAGATGAAACCTGGCTTGATCTCGAAGTTGTTGTTTTGTACAGGAGGAGGAGTGATCCCAAACCTATTGTGATGAGTATTGGGAGCATCTCCGGCTCCTATGATCCTTGGGGGTCTAGCCGCGTGTTGGGGGTTTCCATTGCCCCTTCCCACTGCCCCGTGAGCTGGAGGAGGTCCCTCTGGATGCTCGTGTTCAGCCATAGCTTCAAAGTCAACTAAACCGTGCTGAACAATCTCCTCAAAGGCTCTGGCTTGTTCTTTGACTCTTCTTTGCCGTGAATGACCAAGCTGATGAATATTGTCCAAAGGTGGAAGTAGATTGTTATCTCCCCGTGAACGAAGATTCATATACCTGAGAACACACGTTTGAGAGTAGAGTGATTAGTAACTTAAACAAGGTAAAGACTTAGTCTTTGCTAAGACCCAAATCTCTATGTTCTCTAAACAATCCTAGGATGGCAACGGCGCCATTTGATAGACACTTATTTTGCAAGGGTGAGAATGCAATGAGGTTATCAAACTCAAATGCAAGACAGGTTGTAGTACAGCATGCAAGAGAGAGTCAATCCATACCTAGGATGATAAAAAAATGCAAAGAGAATGCAAGGACTATGCAAATCTAAGCGAAACAAGATAGGTTTTGAGAAAATCCCAAAAAACTAGATGCAGCAATTAAATGGAATGCAAACTATTTTAATATTACCAGAAATGATCAAACTACCATGAGGAACAAACAGAATAATTAAAGGACAAAGCTTCGAATTACTAAAATTCGACTAGTGGATCAACCATGAGATCGACCACTAGATCGAGCAATAACAATCGATCTCGTCTAAAAATGCAAGAACAGTAAAACTAACAACCAGGATGCTATCAAAGATCAAGCGAATGACGAGAGAAGATGTAAAGATGCTAAAAGAGAGGGCCTAGGGTTCAGATTCATGGTCAGCAGTTTCAAAGGTTCGACCTTGGGTTGAAAACTTTAAATTAACTCACTTTGTGAGGATCTCTTAGCCTTGAAAACTAAGCAAGATCTATCCGTGGCTTTCGGTATAGATCACTCCTTCATCCTCTCCTCCAAACCCATGGCTTTTGGTGGAAAGAGAGTTCGAAGGGCATGAAAAACAGATTTCAAATGAGTGGCTTAACTAGTCCCCCAAACTTCCATGGCTTTTGGGAAGGGGTAACTAGTCTCTAGGGTGTGATCTTCCGTGGTCCCTGAATCCTGTCAAGGTAAGGAACCTCTCGGATCATGAAGCTCTTGGCGTGAGAGTCTTCAAGCATTGAGAGCTCAACACCCTAGAAGAGATAGCCATTAAAAACGCTTAGAAAACCCCAAGATCGAAACCCTTTAGACCCTTTAATCCTCTCAACCCCGAACCCAAATAAACTACTCACTACACATAAGGTAAATCAAGCAGAGCATGGAAAAGGAAACGATGAACATGAAAAGAAAACTAGATTAAGCTGAAAACGATTCGATTACAAGCTAAAGAAAACTCAAAGTTTGACAATGGTGTTCTTCTTTCAAAACCAGAGAGAAAACATAAAAAAGATAAGGATGGAAAAGTGTGTGGGAAAAGGACGTCGCCGCCTTCCCAAAATGGCCAAAACAAGCTGATGGTCCCCCCCTCGCTAGCGGCCAAAAGTGGTTGAAAGGACAGAGATCGACTCCAGGATCGAGCGGTTCTCTCGATCATCTCCGAACATGGTGTCTTCAGCTCGATCTGGGTCTCGATCATCTTCGGCGGATCGAGCGTTCCATCCGATCTCGGTATCAATCTTTGGTTGGATCGAGTGGTGTACTCGATCTGGCTCTCGCTCTGCATGGCGTCATTTACGTCTGTACCGTTTGATCGACTGCTTCACTCGATCCTTGTCTCGATCATTCTCCTTGGATCGCCTGGTCTTCTCGATCTTCTGGTCGATCACATCCTAGATCGACCGGCCATGCTCGATCTGCTCTTCGATCTCTGATTCTTAGTAAATATCCGAGCTTCCACGAACTACTACAACAGCTTCAGCACGTCCACAAACCTCCACGACTCCAAAGCAGCCAGAAACAACCTAAATGTGATGCAAAATGCAAGGAACATGCGTATGCTGGTGCAAGAATGCTCTACGACTCTAAGTGATGCAATCTAACCTAAAACGTGATGCAAATGCATGAAAAGCTAAATAATGAGTATGCAAAATGTATGTAATATGCAGTAACATCAACCCGCAGCATTACTCGCTGCCACATTAGCTGCACGTGCAGCATTCCCTGCTGCCACATTTGCTGCATTCCCAGCTGCAGCTCCTACCGCCTCATTTGCAACCTCAGCTGCTTGTCTCTCGCCGTCCCTTGCCCTCTCATAAACATCACCATTTACTGAGTTCACAGACCCAACAGCCTGTTGGTTCTCATAATTTCTAACGGTTCTGCTAGTATCAACCATCTGCAAATACAATCATGCCAGTTAGCCGAAGCTAACTTAATCCGTGTTCAGAGACCCAACACACAAAATCTTACTGCGAGACCTAGCAGTGAATAATGGAACTGACCCCCTTAAACTCCACACAAACTAACACATGTCAAACGGCCAAGATCATCTACCTTAGCCGCCCAAGTTCAATCCCTTTTTAAGACACATGTGTACTTCAGTGAGAATCCCACATCCCCTAAGCTAGTACATGATACAGATTATCCTGAGGTTAGCAAGATATAATCTGTGCCACGGTAAACACCTCACAATATCATAGTATAGAATCGTTTAAAACACGCTAACACAAACCATGCAAATGACACAATCAAACATTCAAACGATCAAACCCTAGTAATCCAACGATCCTAAATACTAACCACAGTCACGCACTCACTTTAGACAAGGTTGGAAACAGAATGGTCAGAAGATATCCCGGTATAACTCAGGTGGAAACGAAGATATCCGATCACCCTAGAGATCTGTCGACTATTGCTACGATCCGATCCCTCTTTCCATTGCTATCTCTCGATCCGTTCATCTTTCTTCAAGCTTAACTCTGTTTTCCCTCAGAAACCCCACAAAACACACCCATTAGCACGAGGTTATCTGATGGAAACTCGACACAAAGGGAAATATCCGATCGCTTACCAGTTTATCTCGGCGATGGTCAAATCTGTACGGTGATGGCTCAATCTATCTCGGCTATTCTCGGGATAAACTGTTTTCTCTAGGGTTATCTCTCGACTAATCTGTCTTCCTAGCTTTATTATTCTTTATAGACGCAACTCTCCCGAGATAAGTCTCAAAGATGCCTTATATACTCGCAAAATCCTCAGTAACTTGGACTTAACCGATGTTCCTGGTTGTAGTAGGATTTATCCCGATCCGATTAGATTATCTCGGCTATAACCCGTAGCAGCTCTACCTTCCGCGTAATAAACCACGTTTTAGCCGACCTATTCACAAACGACCACGGCCCAGCCCAGCTTCCCTTTGCTATTTCCTTTTGATGAGGACCTCCAACCGGTTAAGGTACCTACCATGTACGAGCCTCCAAGAACACGTTCGGGCACAAGGACCACGAGAGAAGAGTTCAACAAAGCAGTGGAGAACCTCCTCAACCTTAGGCAAATGAATGATATCAACACCCTTCTCAAACGACTGTGCATGACGAGACAGTACGATGACATAGAACGGGACGAGGCAAGACGGTACGATGACATAGAACGGGACGAGGCAAGACGGTACGATGACATAGAACGGGAAAAGGCAAGACGGTACGAGGACATGGAACGGGACGGTACGGGGCTTTACGATCGCATTACAGACCACTCTCATACCACAGACGATCGCATTACGTACCAACCACGTACCACGGACGAAGATATCACGGTACGCGTGACCAAAGGACACGATGATCAAATGTCCTAACACTTAGGCGATTTTCAAGATGATCCCAGCCCAGCCAAGATCAAGGGAGGGCTCAACTTAGGTGAATGGCCCCTTCTCAAGGACAGCCTCGGCCCAACTCTTCTCATCATCGCTCCACATCAAAACGACCATGTTTAAGAGCAAGCGTGAAGACAAAGGTTTACCATACTCAGACCCTAATCATTCAAGAGGTAAAGGTTAGATTTATCATTTATTTCAATTATATTTCATGTTTTCCTTTTTGTTTTGCAGGAATTTATTTTAAGTTTCTATATAGAACTTTTAGAATAAACTTTGTAATCTTTTGTTATTTCTTCTGTATTTTCGGTCTTGCATTTTCTTTTATTTTCGACCCTAGAAGGTCAAGGCTGAAGGACTATTAATAAAGTCCCACATGCAGCATTGTAGCTCACCTTTTTTACCTATTATCAATAAAAGAACGAACTTTCGTCAAAGAAAGCCGCCGCCGAGTTTTAGAGCATTGTGTGGTTTCACCATTGTTCTTGAGTTCAAATCGACTTTATCATGGTTCTAACATCAGCCGTGTGTGTCATTCGATCCACCATTCATTTCCATTCATTCGGTTAAGTAAAGAGTGTCGTTTGGCCAGTTGATTGATCACCATCCCACCATATCGTTCATCACGTACAGGATCTAAGTAGAGAGTGCCGTGTGGCCAGCTGCTTGATTCCCCAATTGTACCGGTCATATAAGATCATACCTTTGATCTTATATCATTTGGTATCAAAGCTTAAACGCTCCTACACCAGGTTTTATCTATTCCCTTTAGATCTTGTTTTGTTTTTCATTGTTTGCTTTCATTGCTTTTCATAAACCAAAAAAAACCATAAAAATCATTTGTTGCTTTTGTTTCGGTTGTTTCAGTTATAAAACCCTAAAAGAATTTGCTTGTTAAGTTGTTAAATTTGTTTTATAAATCCCAAAATCAAAAAAAAAATTAGCTAAGACCCTTTGTTTATTTGCTTCGGCTAAGAACTTGCTACACTTGTGCTTTTGATTTGTTTGTTATTCTACGCAGGATATACAAATGGGATAGCAAAGAGCACCGGTTGACATGGCCAACTCCTAGGTGCTATTCAAGCCCTCGGCGAGAGGATGACCAGAATTGAGAGATTGCCGCCAGCCTCACTTCTACCAAGGAGAAGACCGTTGAGGCTGCCCCACCAGCTAGTAGACCAAGGAGAGACTGATGAGGACAAGCTCGGCTTAGATTATGACCCGCCACCAGCACCAAACGTTCAGAATCTGCCCGCGAGGCGAGCTAGGGATCCTATACACCGAGGACATATCCTTGAAGAGGAAGGTTACCGACCTAATAACAATGACGTGAAACTGAATGCCCCAACCTTTGCTGGAAGGGTTAACCCCGAAGCTTACCAAGAGTGGGAACGGCGAATGGAGTACATCTTCGAGTACTACGGCTACAATGACCAGAAGAAGGTGTCACTAGCAGCTGCGCAGCTAACTGATCACGCCTTGTCATGGTGGGATGGAGATGTGTCCGAGAGGAGGAGGCATCGTCATGACCAGATCAGTACGTGGGCCGAGATGCGGTTCAACATGAGAAAGCAGTACGTCCCACCTCACTTTCACTGAGACCTCCAGAAGAAGTTTCGTAAGCTGGTGCAAGGTAACCGGTCCGTAGAGGAATACTTTGAAGAGTTTGAGCAGCTAGGCAACCGTTTGGAGCACGAGGACACGGAGGAGACCCTCATGGCTCAGTTTATAGATGGACTACAAGACCGTATAGCGAGAAAGGTCGAGAGACAGCCGTACCACGACATGTCCGAGCTGTTACACCTAGCCATACAAGCGGAGCAACACGTCAAGCATAAGGTAGCAGCTACCAATCGCTTAAATCCAAACACAAGCGGGACCCCTACACCACCAAAGGCGCTTGACAAGGGCAAAGCCGTGGAGGTTGATTCCCGGTTTAAAAAGCTAGCAGCCGCATCCTCCAAAACTACTCGGCCAGAGCAAGGTAAGCCCCCATTTGCTCAAAGAACACGTGACATTACATGTTATAAATGTCAGGGAAGAGGTCATATAGGGAGAGAGTGCCCCAACAATCGCGTCATGATCCTCACAGCCGATGGAGGTTATGAATCTCAAGATGAGATGGTAGAAGACACAGCAGAGGCCGGAGCAAAGGAGATTGAATACCCGGAATCAGGGGATATGTTGGTGATTCGTAGAGCCCTTAGTGTTCTTGTTGAGCCAGAGACAATTCAGAGAGAGAACATCTTCCATACCAAATGTACCGTGAACACCAAGGTATGTAGCTTGATCATAGATGGTGGTTCTTGCACTAACGTAGCTAGCAAGTATTTGGTAGATATGATAGGTTTGGAGACTATCAAGCAGCTGAGACCCTACAAACTAAGATGGCTAAACGATGACACGGAGCTTAAGATAGCGGACCACGCAGTTGTTACTTTCAGCGTGGGGAGATACTTAGACAAGATGACGTACGATGTAGTACCAATGCAAGCGGGACATCTCTTGCTTGGGAGGCCTTGGCAGTTTGACAAGGAGGCTATACATCATGGGCGTACCAATCAATACACCTTTACTAATGACAAGCGCAAATACACCTTAGCTCCTCTCACGCCTAATCAAGTGCATGAAATGCAACTCAAATTCGCTAAGGATGCCAAGGTAAGTAAGACTAACTTATTTGCTTCCTGAAAGTAACCCTTCTCTAAAGACCATAAGTAGCACCATGTCTGTGACCATAACTAAGCAAGATCTATCCGTGGCTTTCGGTATAGATCACTCCTTCATCCTCTCCTCCAAACCCATGGCTTTTGGTGGAAAGAGAGGTCGAAGGGCATGGAAAACAGATTTCAAATGAGTGGCTTAACTAGTCCCCCAGACTTCCATGGCTTTTGGGAAGGGGTAACTAGTCTCTAGGGTGTGATCTTCCATGGTCCCTGAATCCTGTCAAGGTAAGGAACCTCTCGGATCATGAAGCTCTTGGCGTGAGACTCTTCAAGCATTGAGAGCTCAACACCCTAGAAGAGATAGCCATTAAAAACGCTTAGAAAACCCCAAGATCGAACCCTTTAGACCCCTTAATCCTCTCAACCCCGAACCCAAATAAACTACTCACTACACATAAGGTAAATCAAGCAAAGCATGGAAAAGGAAACGATGAACATGAAAAGAAAACTAGATTAAGCTGAAAACGATTCGATTACAAGCTAAAGAAAACTCAAGGTTCGACAATGGTGTTCTTCTATCAAAACTAGAGAGAAAACATGAAAAAGATAAGGATGGAAAAGTGTGTGGGAAAAGGACGTCGCCGCCTTCCCAAAATGGCCAAAACAAGCTGATGGTCGCCCCCTCGCTAGCGGCCAAAAGTGGTTGAAAGGACAGAGATCGACTCCGGGATCAAGCGGTTCTCTCGATCATCTCCGAACATCGTGTCTTCAGCTTGATCTGGGTCTCGATCATCTTCGGTGGATCGAGCGTTGTATCCGATCTCGGTATCGATCTTTGGTTGGATCGAGTGGTGTACTCGATCTGGCACTCGCTCTGCATGGCGTCATTTACGTCTGTACCGTTTGATCGACTGCTTCACTCGATCCTCGTCTCGATCATTCTCCTTGGATCGCCTGGTCTTCTCGATCTTCTGGTCGATCACATCCTAGATCGACCGGCCATGCTCGATCTGCTCTTCGATCTCTGATCCTTAGTAAATATCCGAGCTTCCACGAACTACTACAACAGCTTCAGCACGTCCACGAACCTCCACGACTCCAAAGCAGCCAGAAACAACCTAAATGTGATTCAAAATGCAAGGAAAATGCGTATGCTGGTGCAAGAATGCTCTAGGACTCTAAGTGATGCAATTTAACCTAAAACGTGATGCAAATGCATGAAAAGCTAACTAATGAGTATGCAAAATGTATGTAATATGCAGTTACATCAACCCGCAGCATTACTCGCTGCCACATTAGCTGCACGTGCAGCATTCCCTGCTGCCACATTTGCTGCATTCCCAGCTGCAGCTCCTACCGCCTCATTTGCAACCTCAGCTGCTTGTCTCTCGCCGTCCCTTGCCTTCTCATAAACATCACCATTTACTGAGTTCACAGACCCAGCAGCCTGTTGGTTCTCACGATTTCTAACGGTTCTGCTAGTATCAACCATCTGCAAATACAATCATGCCAGTTAGCCGAAGGTAACTTAATCCGTGTTCAGAGACCCAACACACAAAATCTTACTGCGAGACCTAGCAGTGAATAATGGAACTGACCCCCTTAAACTCCACACAAACTAACAACAGCAATAACCAGCAACCAGTCCTAGAAGCGTAAAACACTCAAATACCAACTTATGGAGACCCGACCCACCTAAATAAACCGCTGCCGCGCCTTCACTACATCCTAACAGTCTGTTTCATTACTTAGGCAAAATTTTAAACTTTTCTTTGCATTTATTAATACACAGTAGATTCAATATAACCTGAATAAAACACTTAAACAAGATTCAGGATTCTCATAAAACAAAGCACAAGGTTCGCTAATGAATACAACAGATCATCTAGCAACCTAAACGGTCAACACCAAAGCCCATAAGACGAAACACACGTCTTAAACATAAAAACACCCTATCCCCGCTCCATCCATGTTCATCACTGCCACCGGTCTCGCTCCACTTACTGCTTAGATCCTGTACACTTAAACAAGAGAGGCAAAAGTATTGTCATAAATACTTACTGAGTTTGGTTATCCTGTAACACCTTGGTCAGTACCATCCACGCATTCGTACTATCGAATTCAACATCCCACACAATCAATTCACAATAAACATAACACATGTCAAACGGCCAAGATCATCTACCTTAGCCGCCCAAGTTCAATCCCTTTTTAAGACACATGTGTACTTCAGTGAGAATCCCACATCCCCTAAGCTAGTACATGATACAGATTATCCTGAGGTTAGCAAGATATAATCTGTGCCACGGTAAACACCTCACAATATCATAGTATAGAATCGTTTAAAACACGCTAACACAAACCATGCAAATGACACAATCAAACATTCAAACGATCAAACCCTAGTAATCCAACGATCCTAAATACTAACCACAGTCACGCACTCACTTTAGACAAGGTTGGAAACAGAATGGTCAGAAGAAATCCCGGTATAACTCAGGTGGAAACGAAGATATCCGATCACCCTAGAGATCTCTTGACTATTGCTACGATATGATCCCTCTTTCCATTGCTATCTCTCGATCCGTTCACCTTTCTTCAAGCTTAACTCTGTTTTCCCTCAGAAACCCCACAAAACACACCTATTAGCTCGAGGTTATCCGATGGAAACTCGACACAATGGGAAATATCCGATCGCTTACCAGTTTATCTCGGCGATGGTCAAATCTGTACGGCGATGGCTCAATCTCTCTCGGCTATCCTCGGGATAAACTGTTTTCTCTAGGGTTATCTCTCGACTAATCTGTCTTCCTAGCTTTATTATTCTCTATAGACGCAACTCTCCCGAGATAAGTCTCAAAAATGCCTTATATACTCGTAAAACCCTAAGTAACTTGGACTTAACCGACGTTCCTGGTTGTAGTAGGATTTATCCCGATCCGATTAGATTATCTCGCCTATAACCCGTAGCAGCTCTACCTTCCGCGTAATAAACCAAATTCGCTAAGGATGCCAAGGTAAGTAAGACTAACTTATTTGCTTCCACTAAAGTTATTACACGAGCCTTAAACTGTCAAGACATGGTGCTACTTATGGTCTTTAGAGAAGGGTTACTTTCAGGAGTTAGTGAGAAAGAGATACCCGTGGAGATAAGAGGCTTGCTAGACAAGTATCAAGACGTGTTCCCTGAAGAGATACCCTCGGGACTACCACCAATAAGGGGGATAGAGCATCAGATAGACTTGATGCCCGGGTCAGCCTTACCCAACAGGCCAGCTTACCGGATGAACCCCGCGGAGACTAAGGAGCTAGAGAGGCAAATCCAAGACTTAATGTCTAAGGGCTACATTAGAGAAAGTCTAAGCCCTTGTGCGGTTCCCGTCTTGTTGGTGCCTAAGAAGGATGATACATGGTGAATGTGCGTGGACTGCCGTGCTATCAACAACATCGCCATCAAGTACCGCCACCCCATTCCCCGTCTAAACGACATGTTAGACGAGCTCAGTGGTGCTACCATCTTCTCAAGAGTAGATTTGAAGAGCGCTTATCATCAAGTACGTATGAAGGAAGGCTGATAACATGCTTTTTCTAGGGGTGAGCAAATGCAACAGGAGGTTATCAAAACTCAAGCAGCACACAGTCGTAGTATAGCATGCAAGAGGAATCAATCCAATCCAGGAGCTAGAAAGTGCAATGAGAACGCAAAGATCGAGTAAAGCTAGGCAAATGGTGAACGGTTTTGTGAAATTCCTAAAAACTAGATGCAATGATTAGATGCAGAGAAAAACTATTTTAAAAATACCAGGAAATGAATTAGCTACCACGACGAATAAGCAGAATGATTAAAATGCAAAGCTATGAATTTATAAAATTCGACTAGTGGATCGACCACAGGATCGACCACTAGATCGAGCAACAACGATCGATCTTAAAGACAGATTAAGCGAAAACGAATCTAATGACCAATGTGCAACCAAGCAACGAGCGAATGATCAACAGAGATTAACAAATATTATAAGGAGGGTCTAGGGTTGTGATTCACGTTCAGGGGTTCAAGCTTGGTTTGAAAACTCTAGATCTACTCACTTTGTGAGGTTCTCTAAGCCTTGAAAACAAAACAAGATCCATCCATGGCGTGTGGTAAGGATCACTCTCTCATTCTCTCCTCCAGACCCATGGCGTTTGGCGGAAGAAGAGATTGAAAGGCAAGGAAAACAGATTTCAAACACACGGCTTAACTAGTCCTCTAAACTACCATGGCGTTTGGGAAAGAGTAACTAATCTCTAGGATGCGATTTTCAGAGATCTCTGGATCCTGTCAAGGTAAGAGCTCTCTCTGATCATAAAGATCTTGGCGTGAGACTCTTTAAGCCTTAAGAACTCGACATCCTATAAGAGAAAGCCATTAAGAACAAGAAAACACCAAACTTGTAAACCCTTTCGACCCCTTTGAATCCTCTCAACCCCAAAACCCGATTAATTTACTCTTTACACATTAAATAAACCAAGCAAAGCATGAAAGATGAAACAATAAACATAAAACTATGGATTAAGCTTAAAACGATTCGAAATATTCAAGAACAAAGCTCAAAGTCTAACAATGGCGGAATCGCCTTCGAACAGAGAGAAAAAGATGAAAATGATAAAGTGAAAAACGTGTGTTCAAAAGCATGCTCGCCGCCTTCCCAAAATAGGCCAAACAGCTCGATGGTCCCCCCCCCCCTCCTCGCTAGCGGCCAAAAACAGTTAAGGCACTGAGATCGACCTCGAGATCGAACACCTCGCTCGATCATCTTCGGACATCATGACTTCGGCTCGATCTGTGTCTCGATCTTCTTCGGTGGATCGGGTGCTTCGTTCGATCTTGGAATTGATCTTTGGAGGATCGAGTGGTTGACTCGATCCGACTCTCGATCTGCATGGCGTCATTTACATCCGTACTCCTTGATCGGTCACTTCACTTGATCTTCGTCTCGATCAGTTCCCTTGGATCGGCTGGACTATTCGATCTTCTGGTCGATCTCATCTAGATGGACCGGCCATGCTCGATCCTCCTCTCGATCTCTGGTCCTTAGCAAGCATTCCTGAATCCTCCAAGTCCCACGAACTTCCTCACGAGCCTCAGTATGTCTACGAACCTTCCAAGACTCCAAAGTAGCCGAAAAAAACATGTATGCGATGCAAAATGCAAGAAATATGCCTATGCTGATGCAAGAACACTCTAGGACCTAAAGTGATGCAAAGTAACCTAAAATGCAATGTATATGCGTGAGAAACTAACTTATATGTATGCAAAATGCATGGAATATGCAGCTATATCAACTCCCCCAAACTTACCTTTTGCTTGCCCTCAAGCAAACAAAATTAAAGAAGGGAGAGAGGTTTCTAAAACAAACGGGGGTTTAAGCTTCTTGCAAAGGTGTCTTTCAAATGAATCAATCTCAATCTCAACGTCCTAGTTACTAGTTCTAAAATGCAATACACACATTCATACTCCAAAGAACTTAGCCATACTCATCACACAAAGAATTTCAGATCATGACTCTCCTATTCCAATTAATCAAAGAAACTCATCCTTTAACATTCATTAACAACCGAACCATGAATCAACCTTATGCACTTTAAAGCAGAACACATTTGGCTAAGGGTAAAAGCTATGAGCATAGAATGATCTCATTTGAAAAAGGGTTTTTATTTAAGGCAAAGGTTTCTCTCAAAAATGGTAAGAACTTTATGCATAATGCTAAAGGTAAAGGCAATTGATGCATACATGATCATATTTTCATCTACCCATGTAAACTAACAATGATCCTAAAACCCCTCTCATTTATTTTTATTTAAGCTCACTCACCACTTAGAGTCTACCATTTTTCCCAAAGCAAAAGCTTAGTAATCCCCAAAAAAAAAACAGAAAGCATTTTAACTCTTTTAGATTAGTGAAAAGGTTTGAAAATAATAAGCTCTTTAACTATTTCTTATCGATAACTCTCTTATATATATTTTTTTTCTTTTCTTTTCTTTTATTTTTCACTCTTAGGCTCTTTTATTAATTTATTTCCCTTTTTTCTTTTATTTTGAGAGAGTTATCTTGTGAAATTATTAGAGCATTTTACCTTTTAAACACAAAACCTTTCACTTAAAATATTTTTCTTACTTTAAATACCAAACTCTTTTTGAAACCGAAAGCATATAAGTATGAAAGCAACCCCAATGATCCCCCAAACTTATCCTAAGCCCACATCTAGCTTCAAAATGCAAAGCTAGCAATCGTATGAGAACCTAATCATGTCGCCTAAACGTAACACTTTATGCTAAGTTCAAACCGGAAGAGGCCTCACAATGATGTCACACACGAAAACTTGGCTTCAAAGAAAGGTAAGGGTCAAGGTGGGAGTTCTACTTAGGCTCACAAAAAGTGGTAAAAGGAAGAAGAGAGCCTAAATATTTTAAAATCCATGTGTTCATTATCAAATGCATAAGGATGATATTTAAAAATTCAAGTTAGGGTTCTCACTTAATAGGACAAGTTTCAAATCATGAGAGTTCAATTCAAGCCACGAAAATCAAAACAAGTGATCCAAGCATGGTAAGAACTTACTTTCAAAGTATGAGCAAAGCATTAGAGAACTACCAACTAGGATATTGAAACCATTCATAAGCTTAAAACACCTTTTTAAGAAAACCTCAACCCCTTATGCAAATGCAAGCAACTTAGATGCTTAAAAATCCTAGACTCAATCCTAAAATGCTTAACAAGATGAATGCAACTACATGAATTTTTCTTAAATAGTTTTAAAACTTTTACCAATTTTTCATGCTTTTTCATGCAATGAAGACTCAAGGATGCTAAAAGGAAAATAAGATCAGAATAAACATGTTAAACCACACACATACTCCCCCAAACTTGAATGACACCGTCCCGGTGGCAAACAAATTCAAAGGAGCTCAAAACACAATGCAAAAAGAAAGAAAATATGAACGGTATATACAAGGGTAGGTCGTTTGGTACCTCGGAGCTATACTCAGCTGGAACTTGAGGATGTTCCAGCGGAGTTGCGCTTGCTAGAGGAGCGTCGAGCTATGTCCTTGCCCTTATCCTCGGTTGGGAAACCATGGACTGAATGGCGCGCCTGTTGCTCTTCGCCTTGTGGCTCACAGATGACAATACCGCCGGTTGAGAACCTCCTCTTCTCCGGTTGGTGAACCTCTTCACTTGCAGCCTTCTTTGGTGGACTCCCTTGAAGCGCCTTGACTTTCTTGGCAAGCTTCTTTATGACCTTGCTTTGCCATTTGTTGATCTTCCTTTGCATCTCCACAACAGAAGCAAAGAACTTTTCTGCTTTGGTCTGCGGCTCAAAGTCAATCTTGGGAAGGACAAAGGCTTCGGGCATCTCATCACCCATGGCAGGAGACTCTGACATTGGGCGAGGAGCTCCTTGGATGGCGGTTGTGCCTCCTAGAGGAGCAAAGCACTCCTCTACGCTTGGAAGAAACTCAATGTTCCCAACTCCCAATAGCCCCGTCTCGTTCAGGTTTGGCAGTATACACACCCTCTTCTCATTCTCCTCGTCAATGAATAAGTATTCAAAGAAGCCCTCGGCTGGCGTGCATCCCAAGCTGTCGGTGTTCCTCAGGTATATCTCATCCATGAAGGCTCTATCCGGTACGGGAGTGAAGTTCTGGAGCAGCACGCCGGCTTACACGAACAAAAGAGTGAGGAAACCGCCAATGAGTGACGAAGTTGCCTTGCATCTCAGGGCATACGCCTTGTATTTGACCAATGAAGCGGCGAGGATGCACCCGTAGATCACGCTATCTCCGAGTTGGTCTTCCAACGGCTCATTATTCTCATCCAGATCTCAAAGAAGATGCTTGAGGCCTTGGAACAAGAAGCAAGGCTCCGACTTGGTTACCGTGGGGGGTACAGACCGACCACTAAAAGTGTTGGCCATCAGCTTCAAGGTGTACCGTAGCACTGGGTTCCTCAGTCGCTTGATCTTCGCGGTATTCGCCTTGTAATCTTCATTGGCGATGAGGTCCCAAAAGCTGTTTGCTTGGGTGAAGGAGATAAACTCCACTCTTGTGGAAGCTGCATCGAGGCCATAAGCTTGGCAGAGCTTAAGGATTGAAAGGCTGAAGGCTTGTCGCTTTATCTTGAAGGAGAGGCGGCCTTGAGGAGGAATTGGGACGCTAGGATTCTCGTACGCAAGCTCCAGAGTGGCAAGGAAGTCGATTGTCACTTCGGGATAGGTTGGGCAATCCATCCATGACAAACACCTCAGCCCTATCTTCTGGAGTACTTGATCAAAATCCTCCAGAATCCCCATCTTAAACAGCCATCCCCTGTCCGCGAACTTGGTTGGCTCGAACTTCAGCCTTTGAAGCCGTTCCTTGTCCCTTTTCTCAGCCTTACTCCAACGAACCCTTTCCTGAACAGCCACCTCTTGATTCTCTCCCTCTTGTGCTGTCTCCTCTCTCGTTCTTTTGGGGGCCATTGCGCCTGAAACAAAGTTTTCAAGCAAAGCAATGAGCAAATATGCGATGTGTTGAGAGAAATAGAGAAGCAAAGAAGAAAGTCGATAGCTAATACCCTAGGATTTTTAGGGAATTTATAAAAATTATAGCAAAATAATAGAGAATCAAATCTAGAGATACTAGAAAATCCAGATTTTTCCCTATTATTAAGCTAGTTTTCAAAATTCAAAACCGCCCTAGCATCTAAAACAATCAATTGCGAAATAAAAAGGAATTTCCTAAAGATTTTCTCAAGATCCGAAAATACCTTTGCAAGGATTATTAAAAAAATGCTTGTTAGCCTTTTGAAAACAAAGAAATCTCACTCTCTTTTACTTAGCAACTCGAGAAAACAAGAATGAGAGAGTGTGAAGTTGTTGAAAACATTTAAAGGCTAACAAAAACAAAACTATGGGTACAAGAAGTTGTTTCTGACAAAAGTCTCGGTCAAGGCACATTTTTCAGGGTCAAAGATTCTTGGCTTGACCGAGATTTGAATTTAAAAAGTGGAGGGAAAGAATGAGAGAGGGAAAAGAAAATATTACCTCGGCACGAGATCGAGTCCCTTCGGTCGATCTAGGACTCGATCTCATGCCCATAATGGCTGGATCGAGAGATTTGATCGATCAGTGACTCGATTGAAATAGAATCAAGTCTCAGATCGATTATATTCCCTCGTTCCTTGACTTTTGGTCAACTGGGCTGAGTCCGCGTGATCGAGCCATGTTCTCGATTCAGGGGTCGATTCGATTTAGATCGAGTGATGGATCGAGTCAAGTGATCGATCTGTCTTTGAAGAATTTTCCCGAGAGAAAATAGATCGGTCGATCCATTTTTAGATCGATCGATCTAAACTCCAAGAATTCCCCGAGACATTTTAGATCGGTCGATCTAGATTGGACCGATCGATCCGTGCTCATCTAGATCGACCTCGTCACTCGATCTCGTCTAGATCGACTGACTCCTCTTGATTCACTAACTCGATCTAGTAAAGATCGAGTTAGGATTAGTCGATCTAGCACTCGATCTCTAGTCGATATTCACCCCTTCTCATTCCTTTTGGATCTAAGATCTTTTCCTGCAAACCTTTATACCTGTTCCTATACACTCACAAGAGAAAAACATAAAACTGGAAAAGAAATAATGCAAAAATATGTACAGGATAGACATGGAAATGCCTCCCAAGTGCGCTTTTCTTTAACGTCTTTAACTAGACTTTACTTGGTTTAGGCAGATGGTGGGTTTTGGAGAAGCATTGAGGTTCTCTCCTTGTCAAACGCACTCGCCATGTATGGCTTAACTCTGTGTCCGTTCACTGTGAATGCATTCCCACTCTTGCCCACCAACGTGACAGCTCCGTAAGGTAATACTTCCTTGATTTCAGACGGACCGCTTCACCGTGACTTTAGCTTCCCTGGAAAGAGCTTGAGCCTCGAGTTGTATAACAGCACCAAAATCCCTTCCTTAAGCTCCTTAGGTACCAGCTTCTTGTCATGAGCAGCCTTGGTACGCTCCTTGTAGATCCTAGCGCTTTTGTAAGCGTCTAGCCTCATCTCATCAAGCTCATGCAACTGAATCAACCGCTTCTCCTGAGCTGTCTTCAGATCAAAATTTAGTCGCTTCACAGCCCACAACGCCATATGTTCCAACTCAACGGGGAGATGACATCCTTTGCCGTAGAGAAGAGTGAAAGGAGTAGTACCAATGGGTGTCTTGAAAGCAGTCCGGTACGCCCACAAAGCGTCGTCTAACTTCACAGCCCAGTCCTTCCGAGTAGTCCCAACTGTTCTCTCGAGTATCGCCTTGATCTGACGGTTAGAGACCTCCACTTGGCGACTCGTTTGAGGATGGTAAGGAGTAGCTACCTTATGTTTCACGCCATACTTCCTTAGAAGATTTTCAAACAGCTTGTTGATGAAATGGCTCCCTCTGTCGCTTATTACCACCTTGGGAACTCCGAACCTCGGGAAAATAATGCTCTTAAAGAGCTTGATCACCACCTTAGAGTCGTTTGTTGGGGAAGCAATGGCCTCAACCCATTTAGAGATGTAGTCAACAGCTACGAGTATGAACTTGTTGCCATATGATGAAGGAAACGGCCCCATAAAGTCTATGTCCCACGCGTCAAAGACATCTACCTCGAAGATAGGAACTTGAGGCATCTCGTTCCTCTTAGTGATATTCCCTGCTCTTTGACAAGCTTCACAACTCATCACGAATTCATGGGTGTCCTTGAAGATGGACGGCCACCAGAAACCGGCTTGTAAGACCTTAGTGGCGGTTTTGAATGAAGCGAAGTGCCCGCCATACAAAGAACCGTGGCAATGGAAGATGATATCTCTTGCTTCCTCCCTTGTCACGCATCTTCTGTACAGGCTATCCACTCCTCTCTTGTATAAATAGGGCTCATCCCAATAGTAGTGGCTCACGTCCCTCATGAACTTCTTTCTATGGTAGTTGTCAAGATGCGAAGGCTCTTCCCCACATGCCAAGTAGTTCACTATATCCGCGTACCAAGGGAGATCCTCTTCTTTGAAACTCAGTACTTCCTCAAACCGCCCTTCTAGGCTCCCATAAACAGCCGTAGTGATCGCCATCAGTTGTTCCTCAAGGAGAGAATCATCTAAAGGTTGAGAGTCATCGATTCTTAACCGAGAGAGATGGTCAGCAACGCCGTTCTCTATTCCCTTCTTGTCTTCGATCTCCATGTCATATTCTTGGAGCAAGAGGATCCATATCAAAAGCCTCGGCTTAGTGTCTTTCTTTGAATAGATGTAGCGCAAAGCTGCGTGATCTGTGTAGACAATGGCTTTGGAACCCACGAGGTATGACTGGAACTTCTCAAAGGCGAAGACTACTGCTAATAGCTCCTTCTCCGTGGTAGTGTACCTCGTTTGCGTGTCATCCAAGGTTCTTGAGGCATAGTAAATCACGTGCAGTTTCTTATCCTTCCTTTGGCCTAGAACAGCTCCCACGGCATAGTCACTAGCATCGCACATAATCTCAAATTTGAGAGTCCAATCCGGTGCTTGCACTATAGGCGCGGATACTAGGGCCTCCTTAATGGTCACGAAAGCCTTCAAACACTCCTCATCAAAGATGAATTCAGCCTCCTTGCACAATAGCCACGTGAGAGGGCATGTAATCTTAGAAAAATCTTTGATGAAGCGCCTGTAGAAGCTGGCGTGTCCCAAGAAACTTCTCACTCCTTTGACGTTAACTGGCGGTTCAAGGCTTGTCATCACTTCAACCTTTGCCTTGTCGACCTCAATACCCTTCTCTGATATTTTATGGCCAAGCACGATCCCCTCCTTAACCATGAAGTGGCATTTTTCCCAGTTAAGCACTAAGTTTGTCTCTTCACAACGCTTTAGTACCCTGCAAAGATTCAACAAACACGCAGAAAAGGACGGACCATAGACCGGAGAGGTTCCCTAGTCAAAGGAAGAGCAAGTTGCCACCAAGAGGAGATGGTTCTATCAAAGTCATTGAGCAAATCAACAACAACGCCTACCGCTTAGAACTTCCAGGTGAGATGAACATCTCTAATAGTTTCAACGTGACTGATTTGGCCCCGTTTGATGCAGATATGGTTCTGAGGTCGGAACCTCTTCAAGAGGGAGGGAATGATGAGGACCTCCAACCGGTTAAGGTACCTACTATGTACGAGCCTCCAAGAACACGTTCGGGCACAAGGACCATGAGAGAAGAGTTCAACAAATCATTGGAGAACCTCCTCAACCTTAGGCAAATGGATGATATCAACACCCTTGTCAAACGACTATGGATGACAGGACAGTACGATGACATAGAACGGGACGAGGCAAGACAGTACGATGACATAGAACGGGACGAGGCAAGACGGTACGATGATATGGAACGGGATGGTACGGGGCATTACGACCGCATTACGGACCACCCTCATACCACGGACGACCGCATTATGTACCAACCACGTACCACGGACGAAGACATCATGGTACGCGTGACCGAAGGACACGACGATCAAATGGCCCAACACTTAGGCGATTTTCAAGATGATCACAGCCCAGCCAAGATCAAGGGAGGGCTCATCTTAGGTGAATGGCCCCTTCTCAAGGACAGCCTCGCCCCAACTTTTTTCATCATCGCTCCACTTCAAAATGACCAAGTTTAAGAGCAAGCGTGATGACAAAGGCTTACCATACTCGGACTCTAATCATTCAAGAGGCAACGGTAAGATTTATCATTTATTTCAATTGTATTTCATGTTTTCCTTTTTTTGCAGGGATTTATTCTTAGTTTCTTTATAGAACTTTTAGAATAAACTTTGTAATCTTTTGTTATTTCTTTTGTATTTTCGGTCTTGCATCTTCAATTATTTTCGACCCTAGAAGGTATAGGCTGAAGGACTATTAATAAAGTCCCACATGCAGCATTGTAGCTCACCTTTCTTACCTATTATCAATAAAAGAACAAACTTTCTTTAAAGAAAGCCTCCGCCAAGTTCTAGAGCATTGTGTGGTTTCCCCATTGTTCTTGAGTTCAAATCGACTTTATCACGGTTCTAACATCAGCCGTGTGTGTCATTCGATCCACTATTCATTTCCATTCATTCGGTTAAGTAAAGAGTGCCGTTTGGCCTGTTGCTTGATCACCATCCCACCGTATCATTCATCATGTACCGGATCTATGTAGAGAGTGCCGCGTGGCAGCTGCTTTATTCACCCATTGTACCGGTCATATAAGATAATACCTTTGATCTTATTTCACCTTTTCACTCAGATAAACCGCCTTTATCCGAGATATTTCCCTTTTCTCCGGTTATTTTCCCATTCTCTGTCGGATAAATCACACTACCTCGGCTAATTTCTATTTTTCTCTAGGAGACTTTCCTTTTCTCCGGACACAGTCCACTCTCACTCGGACTAATCTTTCTCACAGACTGGACCATTTTCTCTTGGACATGGTCCATCCAGCTCGGTTATCCCAGCCATCCATTGAATATTTCCCAGTCATCACCTGACCATAGTCTCAACCCCCCATTTCCCAGCCAATGTCTGAACCTTGGCTCGATCATCCTTCGAACAATGTCCTGTCCTGTCTCGATCATTTTAATTTTCTCAGATACGGATTATACAGAAGTTGTCTAGGACTTGTGTTTAGCAAAGTGATTAGTACCAAGGAATTGGGCTAGTTATAAATGTTAATCCTATGCTTAGAAGATAGCATTGTTTGAACGGTTTTGAAGCATCACTAGTTTGGTTCTAGCCCCTTTTAGTCAATAACCCCCATCTTAGATCCTTTCTTTAATCTATTTGAATCTCTTACTTCTAAATTGCATTACCTTGTCTTGTTTATTTTAATCATTAGAGTTTGATCACATCTATTATCTTGATATTGGCACTAGAGTGAACTGCTGCATTCTTAGTGTCTTACTTGCCCAAATTGATAAATACCTTACATGCTGTAATGTCGTAAGTGTGTTGGGATTTGATTAGAGACCAACAATCTGCTATCAAGATGCGTTAGATTTAGGAATTTTGATGCTTGATCCATGTTAGCTTAGTGTTAATTTTCCATTTCCTTTCTTATTTGTTATCTTTAATGCCTGATTAGCCCTAGCTAAGTTGATTAGCATCATATGTTCAATTTATGCCCACCAAGTGTATGTTGAAATGCCTGATTTGCAAAGGAAGAGAATTGTGTATCCTAGCTCAAGAGATTGACTGTCTCGGGAGTGGTTTGGCAATAAATGATTGAATATTTGTCTTACTGCTTGTTGCTTAACATATCACTAATGAGAATTAGTTCTTATCTTGATTATTAGCAAAGAGATTAGTGCCAAGAGATTGGATTAGTCATATAAATAAATTTTATGCATAAGGAATAACATTGTGTGAGTTTGTAAGCATCATGGATTGAGTAGAGAGTTCCTTAATATTAATTATCCCATCTTGAGTCCTGCCTTTTCTTTGTTTATTGCTATTTTTGAATTTGCCTTAGTAATTTCTCTTGTCTTATTTGGTTTTGATCTTTTGCTAGTTGCTTATTCTTGTTAAGTGTTTACTTCAAGTTTGCTTTGATCCTTTAGGTTGTTAGACATTTAAATCTTCTTGTTTGGCTTGAATTGAGATCTTTACTGCATTCATACTGTTTTGAACATCCCCTTTTGGATTAACACTCACATACTACAATGATATGAGTATATGTGGGAATTGAAATAAGATAAACTCCTACATCAATTTAGTGCCGTTATCAATAGGGGAATGATTTGATCAGTAGGATTTGTAGAGATTTTGAGATCAAGCTTTCTTATTTTCATTTTTGGTTACTAACTACTTTCTTTGGTCTAGAATTTCTTTTGTATGTACCAAAGTACTTGCTCTTAAGTGTCTACAACTGCAACTGAAGTGCAAGGTGATATTGCTGCATATTTCATGTGTTTTGCATACATATAAGATAGTTTCTCATGCATTTACCTTGCACTTTAGGCTAGTTTGCATCACTTTAGGTCCTAGAGTACTTTTGCACCAGCATTTGCATGTTTCTTGCATTTTGCATCGCATTCAGGTTGTTTTCGGTCACTTTGGAGCTATGGAAGATGCGTGCAGGTGCTAAGGCTCGTGAGGAAGTTCGTGGATACTTGGAGAAATCAGGATTACACGCTAAGGACCCGAGATCGAGTAGCAGATCGAGCAAGGCAGGTTGATCTAGACGAGATCGACCAGACGATCGAGTATGGAAATCGATCTGAAGTACGGACGTAAATGACGCCATGCAGATCGAGGACCGGATCGAGCTTCCAACCCGATCAGCACAAGAACGACTCAGAGATCGACCAAGAGCCATCCGATCCAAGACGAGATCGAGTGCCAAATCGAGCTTCATGATCGATCCCAGACCAACCTTATCCATCCAGCTGGTTTTGGACTGTAGCGAAGGGGGGGACCATTTGCGGTTTGGCCATTTTTGGCAAAAGGCAACGATCCCTTTCATTATCCCATCATATCGGCTACTTTTTCTATCTCTCTCGTTTTTTGGTGAATCGCAATTGTAGACCTTCGAAGCTTTTCGTGCTTTTTATGTTTTGAATATTGAATCTTTGCTTTTAATCTACCGTTTTCATGTTTAGTCTATCATCTATTGTATTTCGTTCGGATTACTTTATGAGTAGTGAGTAGTTTCATCGGGTTTTCGGGGTTGGGAGGAATCAAAGGGGTTGAAAAGGTTTAAAGCTTGGTGTTTTCTTGTTCTTCATCGCTTTCTCTTCTAGGATTTGAGCACTTAAGGCTTAAAGACTCTCACGCCAAGATCTTTATGATCAGAGGGATATCTTACCTTGATGGGATTCAGATTTCCTGGAGAAGTCAAATCCTAGAGGCTAATCCTTCCTTTCCCATACGCCATGGTCGCTTTGGGGATTAGTTAGGCCCTGTGTTTGAAATCTGTGTTTTATGCCCTTCAATCTCTTTTTCCACCAAAAGCCATGGGTTTGGAGAAGAGAATGAAGGAGTGATCCATACCACACGCCATGGATGGATCTTGTTTTGTTTTCAAGGCCTAGAGAGTCTCACAAAGTGAGTAGATCTAAAGTTTTCAAACCAAGCTTGAACCTTTGAAACCCTTGAACATGATCCTCAACCCTGGACCCTCTTTCTTAGTATTTTCTCGTCTCTTTTAATCATTCCTTTGCTATCTGTTCGCATCTTGGTCGTTAGATTCATTTCCGTTCAAACTGTTAGTAGATCGATTGTTGTTGCTCGATCTAGTGGTCGATCCCGTGGTTGATCCACTAGTCGAAATGTAATAATTAGTAGCTTTGCATTTTAATTATTCCGCTTATTCCTCGTGGTAGTTAACCCTCTTCCAGGGATTTTAAAATTGTTTTTCTTTGCATTTGACACTTGCATCTAGTTTTTAGGGATTTTACCAAACAATTATCATTTTAGCTTAGCTTTACTCATCCTTTGCATTCTTAGTGAACTTGCTACCCCTAGGTGTGGATTGATATCTCTCTTGCTCACTATACTACATCTCTGTGTGCATTAAAGCTTTGATAACCTCTCTGTTGCATCTTGACATATCATTGCACTAAGAAACCTGTTATCAAATGGCACTGTTGCCATCTTAGGGGATAGAAAGCATTAAGATTTGGGGTTTGGTAAAGACTAAGCCTTTACTTTAAGTTGGTTACTGATTTCTCTACTCTCAAACTTGTGTCTTTCAGGTACATGAATCTGCGTTCCAAGGGTGACAACAACCTACTCACGCCCTTGGACAATATTCATCAGCTTGGCAACGCAAGATCAAGAAGAGTTCGAGAACAAGCTACAGCCTTTGAGGAGATTGTTCAGCAAGGTTCAGTGGATTTTGAAGCGATGGCTGAGCACGAGCACCTAGAGGGACCTCCTCCAGCTCACGAGGCAGTGGGAAGGGGTAATGGAAACCCCCACCACGTGGCTAGACCCCCACGTATCATTGGAGCGGGAGATGCTCCCAATACTCACCATAATAGGTTTGGGATCACTCCTCCTCCAGTGCAGAACAATAATTTCGAGATAAAGCCAGGGTTTGTTCAGATGGTGCAAAACAACAAATTTCATGGGTTAGCTTTGGAGGACCCATTGGTGCATCTAGACAACTTCGAGCAGCTTTGTGGAATGCTCAAGATAAATGGCATCTCGGAAGACAGCTTCAAGCTGTGCTTGTTCCCCTTTTCCTTAGGAGACAAGGCACGGCATTGGGAGAAGACTCTTCCACAAGGCACTATCACTTCTTAGGCCGATTGTAAGAAAGCTTTCCTCTCCAAGTTTTTCTCAAGCTCTCGGACAGCAAGATTGAGAAGCGAGATCAGTGGCTTCACTCAGAGACAGAATGAGTCATTCAACGAGGCTATGGAGCGCTTTATGGATTATACAATCGCTTGTCCTCACCACGGTTTCAGTGAAGAGACCTTATTGAGTACTATCTACCGCGGAGCACTTCCAAAGATCAGGTTACTACTTGACACTGCAAGCAAAGGAAACTTCCTTGGTCAATAGGTTGAGGAAGGCATGGAGCTAATTGAAAACTTGGCGTTAAGTGAAGGAAACTATTCAGAGGACTATGATCGTGCACCAAGAGGAGGTGATCTTGAAGCCAACAAGAAGGAAAAGAAGTCTCTACATGAGAAGATCGATAAGCTCATGCTTGCTAACCAAAAGCATGTCCATTTTGTTGGTGAAGCCGCGGATGTCTTGGATGAGCTAGAGCAATGCCAAGAAGAAGAAGCTAATTGGGTAGCCGGTCAAAACAACTACAAACCTCAAGGTTACTCTCAAGGCTACCAAGGCAACAACAACTTGTCTTATAAAAGCACCAACGTTGAAAACCCAAAGGATCAGGTGTACCCTCCTCAACAAGCTAAACCGTTTGTGCCCTATAACAAAGGTTTTCAGCCAAGTGGTGGTTTTCAAGATCAGCGCCAAGGTAACTTTCAGGGACAGCAGCAGCATCAAGGAAACAAACCTTATACTCCTATGTACCCTCCAGGCTTTGTTCCACAACAACAGATGCAATTGCAACAAGTTGATCCTGTATAAGCCATGTTTCAGCAGTTGCTCCAAGGGCAAGCTTCCACAAATCAGAAGTTCGCCGAGATGAACAACCGCTTAGACTCCTCTCTCACTGATGTCTCTACTTAGATAACAACTCTAAACAACAAGATCAAGGAGTTAGAGAAGGGTAAAGCAAGTACAAGTGGTCAGAATAGCTTACCGGGCAAGTGTGAGCAGAATCCCAAGGAATACGCCAATGCCATTACACTACAAAGTGGGAAAGAGCTTCCACCGAGGGTTGCACCTAAGGACAATGAGGACATTGTGGTTCAAGAGGGGGAGGATAAGCCGTTGGCTGATGATGAGATCAACTGCCACAACATGTGGATAGAGCGGCCAACAAAAGGGAAAGAAGCAGCTGTAAAGAAAAAGCGGAGAAAGCAACCGAGGAAAAGGATGAGTACATACCTCCACCTTATGTTCCTAAGCTTCCTTTTCCTGGCCGTTTCAAGAAACAGCTTATAGAGAAGCATAGGGTCTTGTTTGAGAAGCATCTAAGGGACGTAGAGATCAAGCTACCTCTCGTGGATTGCCTTGCGATGATGCCTAAATGTGCAAAATTTTTCAAAGACACGCTTGAAAAGAAGAATAAGGAAAGCAAGGAAGTGCTGGTACTTAGTAAAGAATGTAGCGCCGTGATACACAAGGAGATAGTCCCCAAGAAGTTGGGAGATCTAGGAAGCTTCACTATACCATGTGCTCTCGGTCCTTTAGCATTTCAGAGCTGTCTATGCGATCTCGGTGCTAGTAAAAATTTGATGCCCCATTCTATAGCAAAGAAGCTAGGTTTTACCCGGTTCAAAGACTGTAGAATATCATTGGTGCTAGCCGACAGAAGCGTGAGGTTACCTGTGGGTTTGCTTGAGGACTTACCAGTGAGGGTCAGTGGTGTGAACGTGCCTACAGACTTCGTTTTGCTTGAAATGGATGAAGAACCTAAGGATCCGCTCATTCTTGGAAGGCCATTCCTTGCAACCGCTGGAGCAATCATCGATGTCAAGAATGGGAAGATAGCTCTACACTTGGGTAAGGATATAAGGCAGGATTTTGATATCAACGAGGTCTTGAAGAAGCCAACCATAGAAGGGCAAGCTTTCTACATAGAGACGTTGGATGCCTTGGCGGATGAATTGCTAGAAGAGCTTGCACAAGAGGATCACTTGAAGCTAGCATTGAATAAGGAGAGAGGAGAATACGGTTTCGTGGATCAGAGGACTCATGAGTATGTTAATCTCCTTGATTCTAGGAAAGTTGTGCTAGAAGATGAAGGCGGATGCCTAGAGATCGATCAGGCAATCGAAAAGATCACTCGATCCAAGTCAGCAATCGACAAGAAGATCGAGGATACTGGTCGATCCAGAGAAGAGAACGACTCAGACGCACGATTCACCACTCGATCCCATCTAAATCGAGTGAGTGATCGAGTTGAGGGCAGTCGATCCAGAAAAACAATCGATGGAAAGATTGAGGGCAGCCAACCGATCAATTCAGAGATCGAGATGGAGCCTCGATCTCCTGGTCGATCCCAATTAAATCGAGTAGGAGAATGGAGTGAAGTTGCTCGATCCGGGTCAGAACGAGTGCAAGATCGACTGGAAGACTCGATCTCGGAGTCGACGACGGTTCAAGAAAGCAGTCATTTGGGTCATGTCTCGGGTTCTAAGGAGGCTACTGAGGATGGAAATGTTAACATGAGCCACGAGGAGGACTGGAGCGAGCTCCTAGCCCCAAAGGTGGACCTTAAGGAGCTCCCAAAAGGGCTAAGGTATGCTTTCTTAGGGCTTAACGTAACCTATCCCGTGATTGTGAATGAGAACTTAAGTAATGATGAGTTGCACTCGCTCTTAAATGAGCTGAGAAAGTATAAGAAGGCCATTGGGTACTCTCTAAGTGGCATCAAGGGCCTTTCACCAATGCTTTGCACTCATAGGATTCACTTGGATAATGAGAACGCCTCTTCTATAGAACACCAAAGGCGTTTGAATCCTAATTTAAAAGAGGTTGTTAAGAAAGAGATTCTTAAGCTTTTAGAGGCTGACGTGATCTATCCCATAAGTGACAGCACGTGGGTTTCTCCCGTACACGTGGTGCCTAAGAAGGGAGGGATCACTGTCATTAAGAATGATAAAGATGAGCTTATACCTACTAGGACTATTACAGGACATCGTATGTGTATAGACTATATGAAACTTAATCTTGCTACTAGAAAGGATCATTTCCCCTTACTTTTTATTGATCAAATGCTTGAGAGGCTTGCTAATCATCCTTACTATTGCTTTCTTGATGGATATAGTGGATTCTTTCAAATACCAATCCATCCAAATGATCAGGAGAAGACGATCTTTACATGCCCTTATGGCACCTTCGCGTATCGAAGGATGCCATTCGGGTTGTGTAACGCACCGGCGATGTTTCAGCGGTTTATGATGTCGATCTTCTCGGATCTAATAGAAGAGATGGTAGAAGTGTTTATGGATGACTTCTCTGTATATGGTGCATCTTTTTTCTGCGTGTTTGTTGAATCTTTGCAAGGTACTAAAGCGTTGCGAAGAGACGAATCTTGTGCTTAACTGGGAGAAGTGTCACTTCATGGTGAAGGAAGGGATCGTGCTTGGCCACAAGATATCAGAGAAAGGAATAGAGGTTGATAAAGCCAAAGATGAGGTTATGATGAGTCTTGAGCCGCCGGTTAATATCAAAGGGGTGAGGAGTTTCCTATGCCATGCTGGCTTCTACAGGCGCTTCATCAAGGATTTTTCCAAGATTGCACGCCCTCTCACACGGCTGTTGTGCAAGGAAGCTGACTTTGTGTTTGAAAAGGATTGCCTTCATGCTTTCGTGACCATCAAGGAAGCTCTAGTATCCGTGCCTATAGTACAAGCACCGGATTGGACTCTACCGTTCGAGATAATGTGTGACGCGAGTGACTACGCCGTGGGAGCTGTTCTTGGTCAGAGAAAAGATAAACAGCTGCACGTGATTTACTATGCTTCAAGAACCTTGGACGACACTCAAGCCAGATACACTACGACTGAGAAGGAGTTGCTAGCAGTTGTATTCGCCTTTGAGAAGTTCAGGTCATACCTCGTAGGCTCCAACGCCATTGTCTACACAGATCACACGGGTCTGAGGTACATCTATTCCAAGAAAGACACTAAACCGAGACTTTTGAGATGGATCCTTTTGCTCCAAGAATTTGATATGGAAATTAAGGACAACAAAGGGATAGAGAACGGCGTCGCTGACCACCTCTCTAGGATGAGAATCAATGAGTCTCTTCCCTTAGATGATTCGCTTCCAGAAGAAAAACACATGATGATCACTACGGCTGTTTGTGGAAGGCTAGAAGGACGGTTCGAAGAGGTTTTGAGCTTCAAAGAGGAGGATCTTCCTTGGTACGCTGACATTGTGAATTTCTTAGCGTGTGGAGAGGAGCCTTCTCATCTTGACAACTATCACAAGAAGAAGTTCATGAGAGACATAGGCCACTACTTTTGAGACGAGCCCTACTTATACAAAAGGGGCGTGGACAGTTTATACAACAGGTGCGTAACAAAGGAAGAAGCTAAGGACATTCTCCTTCACTGCCATGGCTCTTCATACAGTGGTCACTTTTGCCTCATTCAAGACCGCTACAAAAGTCTTACAAGCCGGTTTCTGGTGGCCGTCTATCTTCAAAGACGCCCATGAGTTCGTGAAGAGTTGTGAAGCAAGAAACATCACGAAGAGGAACGAGATGCCTCAAGTTCCTATCTTTGAGGTAGACGTATTTGACGCGTGGGGCATAGATTTCATGAGACCTTTCCCTTCTTCTTACGGCAACAAGTTCATTTTGGTGGCTGTTGACTATGTTTCTAAATGGGTTGAGGCCATTGCTTCCCCTACAAACGACTCTAAGGTAGTGATAAAGCTCTTCAAAACCGTCACATTTCCACGGTTTGGAGTCCCCAAGGTTGTAATCAGTGACGGTGGTAGCCATTCCATCAACAAGTTGTTTGAGAGCCATCTAAGGAAATATGGTGTGAAGCACAAGGTAGCTACACCGTATCACCCTCAAACAAGTGGTCAAGTGGAGGTCTCTAACCGACAGATCAAAGCCATACTTGAGAAGATAGTGGGTACCACTCTGAAGGATTGGGCAGCTAAGTTAGACGACGCTTTGTGGGCTTACCGGACTGCTTTCAAAACGCCCATTGGTACTACTCCTTTCACTCTTCTCTACGGCAAAGGTTGTCACCTCCCCGTCGAGCTGGAACATAGAGCATTGTGGGCTGTGAAGCGGCTGAATTTTGATCTAAAGACAGCTCAGGAGAAGCGCTTGATCCAGCTACACGAACTTGATGAGCTAAGGCTGGATGCTTACGAAAGCGCTAGGATCTACAAGGAGCGTACTAAGGCGGCTCATGACAAGAAGCTGGTCCACAAAGAGCTTAAGGAAGGCATTTTGGTATTGCTCTACAACTCGAGGCTGAAGCTCTTTCCAGGAAAGCTGAAGTCTAGGTGGTGCGGACCATTTGAGATCAAAGAGGTATTGCCTTACGGAGCCGTTACGTTGGTTGGCAAGAGTGGGAATGCATTCACGGTCAACAAACATAGAGTGAAGCCATACCTGGCCAGTGCATTCAACAAGGAGAGCATTTCAATGCTTCTCCAAGACCCACCATCTGCCTAAACCAAGTAAAGTCTAGCTAAAGACGTTAAAGAAAGCGCACTTGGGAGGCATTCTCATGTTTATCCTGTATATATTCTTGCTTTATTTCTCTTTCAGTTTTATGTTTTTATCTTATGAGTGTGTAGGAACAGGTATAAGGGCTTGCAGGCCACGATCTTAGATCCAAAGGGAGTAAGAAAGGGCGAATATAGGCTAGAGATCGAGTGCTAGATCGACTCATCCTGGCTCGATCTTTGCTAGATTGAGCTAGTGAGTCGAGAGGAGTCAGTCGATCTAGACGAGATCGAGTAGACAAATCGAGTGGAACGGTCGATCATGAGAGGACAATTCACCAATGCGTTCAGCCTGAAAAGCGAACGAGGTGTAGATCGACCGAGTCACTCGATCCTTGAAAAGATCGAGCAGTCTACTCGATCTGCCATTCGATCTCAGCCAAATCGACCCCTGAATCGATCAAGGAAATCGATCCAAGGAGTACAGCTTAGTTGACCAAAAGTCAAGGAACGAGAGAGTAAAATCGATCTAAGACTCGATTCTAAACCAATCGGGTCACTGATCGATCAAAACTCTCAATCCAGCCAACATGGCTTGAGATCGAGTCCTAGATCGACCAAAATGACTCGATCTCGTGCCGAGGTAACCAAAACTTTTCCCTCTTTTCTGTTTTCCCTCCAGTTTTTATATTTAAAAAGTGGTCAAGGCAAGCATCTTTGACCATGAAAGATGTGCCTTGACCACAGCTTTTGTCAAAAAACCACTACTTTTACCCATGGTTTTGTAAAAGCGTTAGCCTTTATATTTTTAAGCGCTCTCACACTCTCCCATTTCTATTTTCGCGAGTTCACAAGCAAAAGAGAGTGTGAATTTTTATTTCCTAAAGGCTAACAGCATTCTCTTTCAATCTTTGCAAAGGTATTTTCGAATCTTTAACAAAATCTTCAAGAAAATTTCCTTTTAATTCGCTTTGATGCTAGGGCGGTTTAATTTTTTTTTAAAACTAGCTCGATATTAGGGAAAATTCTAGATTTACCTATATCTCTAGATCTGATTCTCTGTTATCTTGGTAGGATTTTTATAAATTCCCCAAAATTCTAGGGTATTAGTTATAAATTTTCCTTCTTGCTAGTCTCTTTCTCGGTTTTTCGCCGCCTTTGCTCATTCTCTTGTTTGAGAATCGTGTTTCAGGCACCAATGGCACCTAAGAGAACCAGAAAAGAGGACGCACAAAGAGAAGATGAGTAACGAGTGGTTCAAGAGGAGGAAACTCAACAAGTTCAAGAGGAGGAACCTCAGCAAGTTCACGAGAGGATCCGTTGGACTAAGGAGGAGAAATCAGCAAAGAAAAGGTTGGAGAGGCTGCACTTTGAGCCTACCAAGTTTGCAAGTAGAGACTTATTGGCAAGGATGGGTCTCCTAGAAGATTTTGACTTTCTTCTCCAAAACATGGGACTTGCTTGCCTTTCAAGGATGGATTGCCCAACATATCCGCAAGTCACCTTGGATTTCCTCTCCACCTTGGCGTTTTCCTATGAGAATCCGAGCCTCCCTACTCCCTCACAAGGACATCTCACCTTCAAGGTCAAGAGGCGAGCTTATTACCATTCCATTGAGGAGCTTTGCCAAGCATATGGACTCAACGCCGCGGCTAAACACGGCCAAAATCAAGAAAGTGAGGAACCCCATCCTGCGGTAGACTCTCAAGTTGCTGGTGAATACTTTCAGCGGGCGGTCCGTGTCTCCTACAGTGACAAAGACCGAGTTATGCTTCCTTTTCCAAGGATCAAGAGGGTACTGTGCAGCAGCGAAGAAGAGAACCACGATCCGCTGATGGATGACCTTGGGAATGATGTTAACTACGGGTGTATTCTAGCATCCTCCTTGGTGAAGTACAAAGCATACGCTCTGAGGTGCAAGGCGAGTTCAGCATACATTAGAGGGTTTCTCACGCCAGTCTTTATCCAAGCAGGTGTACCCCTTCAACGGTTTGAGCCTTGCGCGGATAGATCATTCATGGATGAAACCTACATGCGCAATACCGATAGCTTGGGACCTACGCCAGCTCCAGGATTCTTCACCAAGAGCGTGTGCATCTTACCCAACGTTGAGGAGACACACTTGGATAGAATCGGTACGATTCAATTTTGCCCAACTCACGAGGAGTGCTACGCGCCACTTGGTACAACAATGATGCCTATTCAGTCCGCGCGAGAGCAGTCAGAGTCACCACCCTCGGATGGCGCAATGCCAGCCAAATTTGAGCTTCCCCAGATGGACTTTGCGCTGCGGACCAAGGCTGAGAAGTTTCTTGCTTCGGTGGTGGAGGTGCAGCGAAAGATAATTATGTGGCAAGGGAAGATGATCAAGAAGCTGGCCAAGAAGGTCAAGGCGCTTCAAGGGAGCTCATCCGCGAGGTCTAAGGGGTCCATGAGTGTAGAGGTCAACCAGCCCGAGAAGAGGAGGAGATCAACTGGCGGTATTGTCATCCGTGAGCCACAAGGCAACTCGCAACAAGCACGTCATTCCGTTCATGGCTTCCCGACCGAGGATAAAGGCAAGGACATAGCCCGACGCTCCTCTAGCAAGAGCAGCTCCGCTGGAACATCCTCAAGTTCCAGCCGAGTTTAGCTCCAAGGTACCAATAACCTTCCCTTGTATATACCGCTCATATCTTCTTTGTTTTTGCTTTGTGTTTTTGAACTCTCTCGAATTTGTTGGCCACCGAGACGGTATCATTCAAGTTTGGGGGAGTATATGTGTGGTTTGACATGTTTATTTTGCTCTTATTTTCTATTTGCATCCCTTGAGTCTTGCATAAATCCTAAGGCATAGAAAAGAAAAAAAAAATTGGTAAAATTTTTAAAAAATTTTCAAAAAAAATTCATGTAGTTGCATTCACATTGTTAAACATTTTAGGATTGAGTCTAGAATTTTTAAGCATCTAGGTTGTTTACATTTGCATAAGGGGTTAAAGTTTTCTTAAAAAGGTGTTTTAAACTCATGAATTATTTCAATGCCCTAGTTAGTAGTTGTTTGATTCTTTGCTCACGCTTTGAAAGTAAGTCCTTCCCATGCTTGGATCAATTGTCTTGATTTTCGTGACTTGACTTGAACATTCATGATTTGAAACTTGTCCTAATAAGTGAGAACCCTAATCTGACTTTTAAATATCATTCCTATGCATTTGAAAATGAACACATGGATCTTATACATATTTAGGCTCTCTTCCTCCTTTTACCACTCTTTGTGAGCCTAAGTAGAACTCCCACCGTGACCCTTACCTTTCTTTCAAGCCAAGCATTCTTGTGTGCCATCATTGTGAGGCCTCTTTTCGGTTTGAACATAGCATAACGTGTTACGTTTAGGCGACATGATTAGGTTCTCATTTGATTGCTAGCTTTGCATTTTAAAGATAGTTTTAGGCTTAGGATAGGTTTGGGGTTCATAAGGGTTGTTTATATGCTTTCGGTTTCAAAACGTTTTGGTGATTGAAGTAAATAAAAGGTTTTAAGTGAAAGGCTTTGTTTTCAAAATGTATAAAGCTCTAAGTATTTCAGAAGATAGCTCTCTCAAGTAAAATAAAAATTAAAAAAAGGTAAAAAAAGAGTCTAAGTGCCAAATAAAAAGAAAAGAAAGGAAAGAAAAGAGTAGAGAGCTATCAATAAGAAAATAATAAAGAGCTAAAATATTTTCAGCCTTTTCACTAGCTTAAAGAGTAAAGATGTTTTCTATTTTGATTTGGGGTTTGCTAAGCTTATGCTTTGTTGATAAGGGTAGTATCTAAGAGGGTGAGTGAGCTTAAAAGAAAAAAATGAGAGGGATTTTAGGATCATTGGTTAGCCTATATGGGTAGATGGTAATCTGATCATGTATGCATCAATTGCCTTTACCTTTAGCATTATGCATAAAGTTCATACCATTCTCAAGAGAAACCCGTTGCATTATGAACCCTTTCAAAATGAGATTATTCTATGCTCATAGCCTTCACCCTTAGCCAAATGTGTTCTGCTTTAAAGTGCATAAGTTTGATTCACGGTTTGATCATTAATGAATGTTAAAGGATGAGATTCTTTGATTGTTTGGAATAGGAGAGTCATGATTTGAAATTCATTGTGTGATGAGTATGGCTAAGTTCTTTGAAGTATGAGCGTGTGCATTGCATCTTAGAAATAATAACTAGGACGTGAGATTGATTCATATGAAAGACACCTTTGCAAGAAAGTTAAACCCCCGTTTTTAAAAAACCTCTTTCCCTTCTTAAATTTTATTTGCTTGAGGGCAAGCAAAAGGCAAGTTTGGGGGAGTTGATATTGCTGCAAATTTCATGTGTTTTGCATACATATAAGATAATTTCTCATGCATTTACCTTGCACTTTAGGCTAGTTTGCATCACTTTAGGTCTATAGAGTACTTTTGCACCAGCATTTGCATGTGTCTTGCATTTTGCATCGCATTCAGGTTGTTGTCGGTCACTTTGGAGCTATGGAAGATGCGTGGACGTGCTAAGGCTCGTGAGGATGTTTGTGGATACTTGGAGAAATAAGGATTGCATGCTAAGAACCCGAGATCGAGTAGCCGATCGAGCAAGGCAGGTCGATCTAGACGAGATCAACCAGAAGATCGAGTATGGAGATCGATCTGAAGTACGGACGTAAATGATGCCATGCAGATCGAGGACCGGATCGAGCTTCCAACCCGATCAGCAAAAGATTGACTCAGAGATCGACCAAGAGCCATCCGATCCAAGATAAGATGGAGTGCTATATCGAGCTTCATGATCGATCCCATACCAACCTTATCCGACCAGCTGGTTTTGGACCGTAGCAAAAGGGGGGACCATTTGCAGTTTGGCCAGTTTTGGCAAAAGGCAACGATCCCTTTCATTATCCCATCCTGTCGACTACTTTTTCCATCTCTCTCATTTTTAGGCGAATCGCCATTGTAGACCTTCGAAGCTTTTCTTGATTTTTATGTTTTGAATATTGAATATTTGCTTTTAATCTACCGTTTTCAGGTTTAGTCTATCATCTATTGCATTTCGTTCGGTTTACTTTATGAGTAGTGAGTAGGTTCATCGGGTTTTCGGGGTTGAGAGGATTCAAAGGGGTTGAAAAGGTTTAAAGCTTGGTGTTTTCTTGTTCTTCATCGCCTTCTCTTCTAGGATTTGAGCACTTAAGGCTTAAAGACTCTCACGCCAAGATCTTTATGATCAGAGGGATATCTTACCTTGGCGGGATTCAGATGTCCTGGAGAAGTCAAATCCTAGAGGCTAATCCTTCCTTTCCCATACGCCATGGTCGTTTAGGTGATTAGTTAGGCCGTGTGTTTGAAATCTGTGTTTTATGCTCTTCGATCTCTTTTTCCACCAAAAACCATGGGTTTGGAGAAGAGAATGAAGGAGTGATCCATACCACACGCCATGGATGGATCTTGTTTTGTTTTCAAGGCCTAGAGAGTCTCACAAAGTGAATAGATCTAAAGTTTTCAAACCAAGCTTGAACCTTTGAAACCCTGGAACATGATCCTCAACCCTGGACCCTCTTTCTTAGTATTTTCTCATCTTTGTTAATCATTCGCTTGCTATCTGTTCGCATCTTGGTTGTTAGATTCATTTCTGTTCAAACTGTAAGTAGATCGATCGTTGTTGCTCGATCTAGTGGTCGATCCCGTGGTCGATCCACTTGTCGATTTTTAATAATTAGTAGTTTTGCATTTTAATTATTCTGCTTGTTCCTCGTGGTAGCTAACCCTCTTTCAGGGATTTTAAAATTGTTTTGCTTTGCATTTGACAGTTGCATCTAGTTTTTAGGGATTTTACCAAACAATTATCATTTTAGCTTAGCTTTACTCATCCTTTGCATTCTTAGTGAACTTGCTACCCCTAGGTGTGGATTGATATCTGTCTTGCTCACTATACTACATCTCTCTGTGCATTAGAGCTTTGATAACCTCTCTGTTGCATCTTGACATATCATTGCACTAAGAAACCATTTATCACAAGGTCAAAAATTTTGGATTCTCAGCGGCTCACATCAGCTTTTGAAGCATGGAAGAACATCCATATGCTATTGGTTTTTGTCTGCAAGGTCCACAAGGGATCCAAGGCTTGCAAGAACAGAAAGGTCCAGCTGGTTTACAAGCTACATTGGGTATGAGAGATCAAAGACCAACAAGACCAATAGGCGTTGGAGATACACCTTCTAGCTATGCCTTAAGACAAGGTATCCTTACACCTATGGAGACTCATCACTATGAGATAAAGAGCAGTATGATTGCTATAGTACTGGAAAGGAAGTTCTTTGGCTTGCCTAATCAAGATCCTCTTGAGCATTTGAATCATTTTAAAAGTGTTTGTGCTATGACAAAGCTTAGTAGGGTTTCAGATGATGGATTCAGGCTCAGATTGTTTTTATTCTCTCTTCGAGACAAAAGTGGGAAAAGTCCTTACCACAAGCAAGCATCACTTCTTGGGAGCAATGCAAAGAAGCTTTTCTCAACAAGTTCTTCTCTCCTTCTAGAACTGTAAGATTAAGGAATGAGATACTAACTTCAAACAATGGTCAAATGAGAGTTTTAGAGATACTTGGGAAAAGTTTAGAAGCTTCACTCAGCAATGCCCTCATCATGGCTTTACCAAAGAGATGCTTCTCTCAAACCTCTATAGAGGTGTTGTAGAACGAATAAGAGTCCTCATAGACACAGCTAGTAATGGTTATTTCTTAGGAAAGTAATACAAGAGTTTTTGAGTCTCTTTCTTAATTACCCAAGCTTGTAATAGCCATTGTAGTATAGCAAAGGTTTTATCAAATCCAACGGTCCAAGAAAGATACCATTAGGAATGCAATAGAAATTTTAAGTCAAGCCAAAACAGAGAGAAAGTTCTTTAAACTACTAAACTAATCAACTAAGTGAACCAAAGACTAAGCAAGACTAATGAAATCAATACTTAAGTAATAATCAGGCACAAAACAGAGCAACAAAAACAGAGTACTAAGCAAATTTGATGAGTCCCTTCTCCTGAGCTGTGTTGATGTCAAAATTCAACAACTTTGTTGCCCACAAGGCTTTATATTCCAGCTCAACAGGCAGATGACATGCCTTGCCATAAAGGAGTAGAAGGAAGTTCTACCAATAGGTGTTTTAAAGGCTGTCATGTATGCCCACAAGGCATCATCAAGGTTATTAGACCAATCTTTTCTTGTAATACCAAGTGGCTTCTCTAAAATGGCTTTGATCTCCCTGTTAGACAGCTCCACTTGACCACTTGTTTGAGGATGGTAAGGAGTGGCAACCTTATGCTTAACACCATTCTTCCTTAGCAATCTCTCAAAAACCTTGTTGATGAAGTGGCTCCCTCCATCTCTTATAACACACCTTGGAACACCAAACCTTGGGAAGATGATTGTCTTGAAAAGCTTCAGCACAACCCTAGCATCATTTGTTGGTCTAGCTATGGCTTTAACTCACTCTGAGACATAATCTACAGCAACAAGGATGTATTTATTCCTATAGGATGAAGGGAAAGGTCCCATAAATGCAATCCCTGATACATCAAACAGATCTACTTCAAGAATAGAGTTTAGAGGCATCTCATCTCTCTTGCAGATGCTTCCCTTCATTTGGCATGCATCACATGAGGAGATGTAAGCCTGGGCGTTCTTGAACAAACTAGGCCACCAAAAACCAGCTTCAAGTACCTTTGAGGCCGTCTTAAAGGTTGCAAAGTGACCCCATAGGCTGAACCATGGCAATGATGTAGAATTCCCTGAACTTCGTCCTCAGCTATGCATCTTCTTAACAATACATCATTCCCTTTCCTGTAGAGATAAGTTTTTATCCCAATAGAAGTGAGAGACATCTCTAAAGAACTTTTTCTTTTGATGGGAGTTAAGGTTTAGTGGTATCTTGCCAATAGCCAAATAGTATACAAAGTCAGCATATCAAGGCAGTTTGTTGTCTTCTAAACTCATCACTTCAGCTGTATTCACTTCTAAAACATGCAGCTGCTCTTCTGATAGAGTAGCATTGATGGGGACAAAGTCATCAATCCTTAGCCTTGAGAGGTGATCAGCTACACCATTTTCAATGCCCCTCTTATCTACAATCTCCATGTCAAACTCCAGTAAGAGGAGTATCCATCTAAGGAGTCTTGGCTTGGTATCCTTGTTGGCATAGATGTGCCTTAGTGCAGCATGTTCAGTGTAGACTATCACCTTAGACCCAACGAAGTAGTTCTTGAACTTTTCAAATGCAAAGACAACTGCTAGGAGTTCCTTCTTAATTGTAGCATATCTGGTTTGGG
Source organism: Thlaspi arvense (assembly GCA_911865555.2). Classification (NCBI taxonomy): domain Eukaryota; kingdom Viridiplantae; phylum Streptophyta; class Magnoliopsida; order Brassicales; family Brassicaceae; genus Thlaspi; species Thlaspi arvense. The sequence continues at coordinate 35,087,282 of OU466858.1, forward strand.
CTTCATCCATTGTCTTGCTTGCATAATAGATGACATGCAGCTTCTTGTCCACTATTTGTCCTAAGACATCTCCCACAGCATAATCACTAGCATCACACATGATTTCAAAGGGGAGATCCCTGTTTGGAGCTTGCACTATCAGCGCACTGACTAAGGCCTCCTTGAGGGTGAGGAAAGCTTGTAAGCAATCTTCATCAAAGATAAATTCTGTCTCCTTGCATAGAAGCCTTGTCAATGGTCTTGCTATCCTTGAGAAGTCTTTGATGAACCTCCTATATAAACTAGCATGTCCCAAGAAGCTTCTGATTCCTTTGACTGAATTTTGAGGCTCTAAGTGCAGCATCACATCTATCTTGGCTTTGTCCACTTCTATCCCCTTCTCTGAAATCTTGTGACCCAACACTATGCCTTCTTGGACCATGAAATGGTATTTCTCCCAATTCAAAACTAGCTTAGTGTCTTCACATCTATGTAAAAGCTGAGAAAGATTGGACAAGCAGACACCAAAGGAGGATCCATAGACACTAAAGTCATCCATGAATACCTCCACCATATCTTCAAGTAAATCAGAGAATATGGATGTCATACACTTCCAAAATGTTGTTGGGGCATTGCACAGTCCAAATTGCATTCTTCTATATCTTCAAGTAAATCACAGAATATGGATGTCATACACCTCCGAAATGTTGTTGGGGCATTGCACAGTCCAAATTGCATTCTTCTATATGCAAAAGTGCCATCAGGACATGTGAATCTGGTTTTTTCTGATCTTTAGGATGAATGGGGATCTGTAAAAAACAACTATACCCATCTAAGAAGAAATAGTATTTATGATTAGCTAATCTTTCTATCATTTAGTCTATGAATAACAAAGGGATGTGATCTTTACTAGATGCAGAAATTAGTTTTCTATAATCTATGCACATCCTATGACCAGTTATAGTTCTAGTGGGGATTCACTCATCGTTTTTGTTTTTTACCACAGTGATTCCTCCTTTCTTATGAACCACATGGACTGGTGAGACCCATGTGCTGTCTGAGATAGGATAAATCACACCAGCTTCAAGAAATTTTAAGATTTCCTTTTTAACCACTTCTTTCAGATTATGATTCAATCTCCTTTGAGGTTCTACATAATTTTTTTTGTCTCATCCTCTAGATGGATCCTATGAGTGCAGAGGTTAGGAGAGAGGTCTTGGATATCATCAAGTGAATACCCAATGGCTCTCCTAAACTTCTTAGCACATTGACAAGAGCAAGGATCTCATCATCACTGAGATTATCATTGACAGTTACAGGATAAGTAGAGTTAGAGCCTAGGAAGACATACCTTAGCCCTTTAGTAGAGGTTTGAGGTCCACCTTGGTTGCCTTGAGCTCACTCCAATCCTCTCCTAAGCAGCTCTGCTCCTTTGCGCCAGCTTTATTGCTTGGTGAGCCAACTTCTTGAGAAGAGAGCACCTCTTTATTTGTGTATTCCAGCTTCTCAAATTGTTCCTCTTCTTCCAAGGCTTTGTGAAAGTCTAGCCTTAGCATGTAACCCAAGCTCTCCTTATCCAACTAACCATCTTTCCCATGCTCCTTTGTCAAAGCCACTTGGAGTTTGTCATCACAGAACAGATCCTCTTGAACCTCATCATGCAGCTCTTCTAAGATCTCTATCTTGAACATTTGACCTTCAATAGTAGGCTGTTGCATGATCTGCTTGATGTCAAAATTAAGGGACATGTCTTTCCCAATTGCAACTCAATCTTCCCTTTCTTGACATCTATAACAGCTCCTGTTGTGGCTAAAAAAGGTCTCCCAAGTATGAGAGGGTCTCTAGGCTCCTCATCCATCTATAAGACTACAAAGTCAGTTGGGATCTCCACATTCTCTATTCTGATTGGCACATCCTCAAGCAGTCCTTCAGGGAGTCTCACTGATCTATCATCCAACACTAAAGAGATTATGCAATCTTTAAATTTAGTGAACCCAAGGCGCCTGGCTATAAATTAAGGCATTAAGCTTTCACTTGCTCCTATGTCACACAAGAATTTATCAAACAGTAGTGGACCTATAGAGCTGGGCAAAGTAAAAATTCATGGGTCACTAAGCTTGTTAGGAGTCACCTTTTGTTGTTGAATGATGGCGCTGCATTCATGTGTTTCAACCACAGCATCCTTCAAGAACTTATGGTAAAGTGGAACCAAGACAAAAGCATCTAGCAATGGCATAATGAGCCGAATCTTCTTCATCTGCCCATCAAAGAGACCTTTATACTTAGCAATTAGCTGCTTCTTGCACCTTCCAGGAAATGGTATTGTAGGTTGATATGGTGGAGGAACGTCTCTTGGCTCTTTGGCTAATTCCTTAGGTGCTTCTTTTGGTTTTTCCTTAAACACCTCTTTGGCCTTGCTGCTCTTTGAACCTTTTTCAGCTTCAACCAATTCATCCTCTTTAACTTCTTCAGAATCTTTGACCACCACCCACTCTTCTTCTTCCTTAATGTCCACATTGGGTGTAAAAGGTTCAGTTCTTGGAGGAAGCTGCCTCCCACTCCTTAAGGTGACAGATTTGATACTCTCTTGTAATAGTGAAGAATGACATGATTGTGCATGACTCTGTTGCTTATTTAGCTTTAGATTCAAAGAGTCTAGTTGGGATTGGAGGTTGTTGTTGTAGAGTCAACACTCCTTTGGATGCGAGCAGCCATACTTCTCTTAACTTCAGCTATATTGCTTTGGATATCAGCTATATTGCTTTGAATTACACCCATAATGCTTTGAATTTCTGCAGTTTGGAGTTTTTGCATTTGTAGAAGAAGGTGCTTAACATCCAAAGCTTGAGAGGACTGAGAGTTGTTGGCGCCAACTGTTTGAGAAAAAGAACCTTCATGTTGGGGAATGTAAGGGCTTCCATTGAACTATTGCTACCAAACATCATAGCCCTGTCTCATTTCTGGCTCCTCTTCGATCTGAACAGATTTGATTTTATGCTCTTTGTAGTGGCTATGTGGATCAACATTTTGAAGAGGTTTGGTGGCTCCATTGAACAATATATCCACCTTTTCCTGCAAGGCCTTCATCTCATGCATTTGCTGTTTTAAACTTCTCTTCAGCTGTATTTGCATGGTTCTCAAACTCATCCACATAATCCAAATTGCTGAGCGCCATGTTCTCTACTAGGATCCATCTTTCATCAACATCCTTGCCAAGGAAGTGGCCATTACTAGCTGTATCTAAAAGGATTCTTATTTTTGGTACAATACCTCTATAGATAGTCGAGAGAAACATTTTCTTGGTAAAACCATGATGAGGGCATTGTTGAGTGAAGCCTCCAAACCTTTCCCAAGTGTCTCTGAAGCTCTCATTTGACCATTGTTTGAAGTTTGAGATCTCATTCCTGAATTTGGTAGTTCTAGAGGGATAGAAGAACTTGGTTAAGAAAGCTCATTTGCATGGTTCCCAAGAGGTGATGCTTCCTTGTGCCAAAGACTTTTCCCACATTTAAGCTCTATCTCCAAGAGAGAATGCAAACAATCTAAGTTTCAATCCACCATCTGAGACTCCACTAAGATGGTGGATTGAAACTCAGATTGTTTCCATTCTCTCTTGGAGATAGAGCTTAAATGTGGAAAAAGTCTTTGGCACAAGGAAGCATCACCTCTTGGGAACAATGCAAATGAGCTTTCTTAACCAAGTTCTTCTATCAACTGGGGCAAAAGTGCAAATAGTGGGAAACTTCTGGGCTTCTTCGCGATCACAACCGGTGTCGATCGACACCAAGTGGTGGGTGTCGATCGACACCCTGCTCCTTAATGTCCTTCGACTTGGTCCTTTCAGCATCAACTTCAGTATAGCTCCAAAAGGTTCCAAAATCCACAATTATGCTCCATTTGTACCTAGACATGCAAAGACTCTATAGGACACGAAAAATACCAAAAAGACTCTATAAACAAGACTTATATCATGGTCAAAAACCAGCAAAAATCATGATATATCAACTCCTCCAGACTTATCTTTTGCTTGCCCTCAAGCAAACATCAGACATAGCCTAGAGTAGAGGTTTGAAAACACAGAAAAAGTCAGTCAGACATCAGGAACACCATATTGATTAATACTTTCGAATCCACATACCACAGAGTCAATACAAGATCAAATTTCAGTCTAATCATCACAGGCTTAGCAAATCTTTCAAATCCAGTTCAAGCTCCTTCAAGAAATCCGAAATATCTACTGTTAAACTCCTTATTTCTATCTAAGTGATATCTCATCAAGGTTTTAATATCTCTATCACTTATAGATTCTTTTCCCTTCCTAAACAACTGAACAAAGAAATCTCAACACAGTTCTCCTATTTTCTCTTCTCCTGATCTTTCTTTCTGATATATTTTTTTTTAATTTTAAGCTCTTTCTCATTCTTTTACAGTCTAAGATATTGTGCTACTCAATACTTGTGCTCCTTGTGAGGAGACAGGTTCTTGAATGTGTTCATTACTGTTTTTCCTTGTGAGGAGACAGGGTCATGAATGCACCATTCTTTTGACTCAAACTTTTAAAGCTCTATCACGGAAGATCTAAGAGAGACTGTGTTTTAATATACTTGTCAGTGTTAGAAGAGAGAATCAAGATCAAAGAGAATCAAGCACCAAGACAAGAAGTTTTAAGTTCAGTTAAGTGGAGCTAACAGCAAATTTTCCAGATTCTCTAGGAACCTAAACCTTCATTGCTAGACTGATCTACCTATGACTTTCAACTTAGTAAGACTTGCAATCAACAACTGTGGCAATGGTTCTTATAAGCATCAATGTTTTGTGGTTGGTTACAAGAAAAACTGACAATTTCAAAAATTTTGACTCAATAAAACAGGTTTTGACTCAACTTTGAGACTCTATAAATACAAAACAATGTACACAATGTCAGCAACGACCTCCCCCAGACTTAAACAACACTGTCCCCAGTGTTATTAAGCAAGGAGTTGGTAAAAAGAGGCAATAAAACGGTTTGTTCAGAGATGAGAAAGTGGTACCTGTGACTGCGCGTGGTGTCGATCGACACCACATGGTTGGTATCGATCAACACCCTGTCCGAAAACAGAATGAGATGACCCAAACATGTGTACTTGTTGCAAGTTAGATTGTTAGCTGAAGTTTTCCCAAGTCAAGACTATTAGGAACACTTAAGCAATCAATTAAAAGCAACAACATAATCTATAATCTCATCAGTTCAAACAAGTTTCAAAACATAATCAAAGCTGACAAACTTGACAAACTGACTCAAGACAAAGACATAAAAACTGACTCGAGAAAAAAATGAAAAAGAACAAAGGGAAAAGAAAAAGTAACCAGGATAGCTAGAAGAACTAATCCTCATCCTCAGTATCAGGTGAGTGTGGGCGAACACAACCGCAGCTGGACAGCACCGAGACGGCGTTCCACAACGCCTGAATACTCTGCACGCAGAAAATCAAGAACACACAAAAATTTCCAAAATCAGACCAAAAATCAAAAATTTAAAAATTCAATATCTGGCCTATATCATCAATGGCGAACCTAACCAGCAACTTAATGATCTCTAACCCACAAACAATTCCAGTCTAAATCAAAATTTTGCAAAACAAGCTGTAATAACTGAGGGGCAAGGTCTAATACCTCCTAAACAACCTAGAGAAGCATGATTCAAGTACCAAATCAAGCTAAAACAGGTTAAATCGGAAGTTTCAAACCTTGGGGTCAAACTGAAAAATTGAGTTTCGAATGTCATACCTTGCAGATCGGATGAATGAGTTATATATTCAGAATCAGCACGAAATTCCGCCCAATATAGGTTTTGAAATCACTCAATTCCGTTAACAAACAAGAAAGTTGTGATTTGGTGTTTATGGTTTCGTGGGTTTGGGTTTGAGAGAGAGGAGGAAGAAGAAGTCCCGAAAAATATTTTTTTTATGACTGAATATGTAACACGAAAATAAGTCACAAAAAATCAAAAATCAAACTAAGTATGTACACATACATGTGGGTTGCCTCCCACCAAGCGCTCGTTTAACGTCATTAGCTTGACTGTCCTCAGGATCAGGCTGTGGGTGCATCTGCCAAAGGTACAATATGTCCTTCGGGAATCGCGGCTTGCACCCAGTAATGTTTCACCCTTTGCCTATTGACAACATACTCCGTGCCCTCTGGAGTTGATAGAACAATTGCGCTATATGGTCTGACTTCCTTGACTGTGAAGGGACCTGACCAACGAGAACGTAATTTTCCAGGAAATAATTGTAAACGTGGTTCAAAGTGTCTGGCAAGGATCTTCTTGTCATGGTAGGCTTTAGTCCTCTCCTTATACAGCTTTGAGTTCTCATATGCATGATGCCTGATTTCATCTAACTCATTGAGCTGTATCTGGCGCGTTTCTGCTGCCCAATTTGCCTTGTGTTCAAGCTCCACTGGAAGGTGACATGCTTTCCCATAAAGCAAATGGAATGGTGTGGCGCCAAGTGGTGTCTTGAATGCTGTTCTGTAGGCCCAAAGTGCATCATCTAACTTGGCAGACCAATCTTCTCTTGTCTTCCCTACTATCTTCTCCAGGATTTCCTTGATTTGCCTGTTGGAAACTTCAACCTGGCCACTTGTCTGAGGGTGATAAGGTATAGCAACCTTGTGATGAAATCCATACTTCTGCAGCAGCTTCTCAAACACTCTATTGATAAAGTGTTTCCCACCATCACTTGTTACAATCCGTGGCACTATAAACCTAGGAAAAATTATGGTTTTGAACAGTTTCAGGACCATTGCAGCATCATTGTGTGGACTGGCAATTGCTTCCACCTATTTGGAGAGATAGTCCACTGCAACCAGGATTTATTTGTTCCCATAGGATGAAGGAAAGTGCCCCATGAAATCAATACCCCAGCAATTGAAGACTTCAACTTAAGTATGAAGTTCTGTGGCATCTCATGTCTTTTACTGATCTTCCCTCTCCTTTGGCAGACATCGCATTGTGGTATCAATGTCTGAGCATCCTTGAACATTGTAGGCCACCAGAAACCTGCTTGTAGAACTTTGGAGACAGTCTTGAAGGTAGCAAATTGTCCTGCATACTCAGAGCCATGACAATGGAACAGCACATTCTGAACTTCAGCTTCTGCAAGACATCTTCTATAGATTCCATCTGAACAGTGCTTATACAAGTAAGGCTCATCCTAGTAATATCTCCTTAGTTCTCTAATAAATTTGTTCTTCTCATACCCTTTGAGAGTGTCAGGGACCTCATCTGCAGCTAGGTATTTGGCAATATCAGCATACCAAGGCCTAGAAGAGGTTGCAACTGCGAAGATAGGCTGAGAGAAAACATCACGCAGGATCTGCTGAAGCAGAATTGCAGTTCGGGACTGGTGTCGATCGACACAAGATGGGGTGTGTCGATCGACACCAAGTCTGTGTCGACTTGGTGACGAGGGCGATGTCGATCCTGCTCAATTATGGCTCGCGTGGAGATTGGTGTCGATCGACACTAAGTGGTGGGTGTCGATCCAGACCCTGTGTGCAGTTCGAGAAAACTGCAGTTCTTCCAGATCTGAAGACTGCAACCTTGCCTCAATGAGGCATATATTCTCCTCTGGCATGAAATCATCAATGGGGACGCTGTCTTCAATCCTGATTCTTGAGAGATGATCTGCTACTCCATTCTCAACCCCTTTTTGTCCCTTATCTCAATGTCAAATTCTTGTAGCAGCAAAATCCATCTCAGCATACTTGGTTTTGCGTCTTTCTTCTGCATCAAGAACTTGAGAGCAGAATGATCAGTATGCACAATAACCTTAGCTTCAACCATGTACTGCCTAAAATTCTCAAATGCAAATACTACAGCCAACAATTCCTTCTCTGTAGTTGCATAATTTTTCTGAGAATCATCCAAGGTTCTGCTTGCATAGTAGATTGCATGAAGCTTCTTTTCCTTCCTCTGACCCAATACAGCGCCCACTGCAAAGTCTGAAGCATCACACATCACCTCAAATGGTAGATTCCAGTCAGGAGGTTTCACAATAGGGGCACTTACTAATGCCTGCTTGATTTACTGGAAGGCTGAATGACACTCTTCAGTAAATTCAAACTTCACATCCTTGCAAAGCAGAGCTGTGAGTGGTCTTGCAATTATACTGAAATCCTTAATGAACCTCCTGTAAAATCCAGCATGTTATAGAAAGCTCCTGACTGAATTCACACAATCTGGTGGCTGTAAACTGGTCATCACTTCGATCTTGGCTCTGTCGACCTCAATACCATCTCTAGAAACTCGATGCCCAAGCACAATCCCATCTCTGACCATAAAATGGCATTTCTCCCAGTTCAGAACTAAATGCTTCTCTTCACACCTTGCAAGCACTTGACAAAGGTTGCCAAGGCAGTCTTTAAAAGAGGATCCATACACTGAGAAGTCATCCATGAAGACCTCCATATACTTCTCAATCATGTCTGTGAAGATAGACAGCATGCATCTCTGGAATGTCGCAGGAGCATTACAAAGTCCTAATGTCATTCTGCGATATGCAAATGTACCATAAGGACAAGTAAATGTTGTCTTCTCCTGGTCATCTGGGTGGATGGGGATCTGAAAGAAGCCAGAGTAGCCATCCAGGAAGCAGTAATAGGAGTGATTCGCCAACCACTCCAGCATCTGATCAATGAATGGCAGTGGGAAATGAACCTTCCTTGTAGCAGCGTTGAGCTTCCTGTAGTCAATACACATCCTGTGCCCAGTGATGGTCCTTGTGGGAATCAGCTCATTCTTCTCATTTTTCACCACTGTGACTCCTCCTTTCTTGGGAACCACATGCACTGGACTGACCCAAGTGCTGTCTGAAATCAGATAAATGATCCCAGCAGCCATAAGCTTCGTGATTTCCTTCTACACTACATCCTGCAAGTTCGGATTCAGCCTCCTTTGGTTCTCAATTGACGACTTTGACTCATCCTCAAGGTGTATCCTATGCATGCACAACTCTGGAGAGATACCTGAAATGTCATCAAGAGAATAGCCTAGAGCCTTGCGAAAAGTGCGCAGCTTGCTTAGCAGTAAAGTGAGCTCTGCATTGTTTAAGGTAGCACTAACTATAACAGGATATGTAGAGTTAGGTCCTAGAAAAGCATACCTTAGCCTGCAAGAAGCTGTTTGAGTTCGATTTTGGGAGCTTTTTCTTGACTCCAATCGCCTAACTTTGCAGCTTTTACAGATGTTCCAACCAGTTTCTGTTGTGCTACTAGCTGCATGACCTGCTCACTTGCATCCATAATTCTGACATAACCAGCAGCAATATTGTCTAGATGTTCTGTTGCTTCTATAGAGACTGTCAATGCCCTCTCCAAAGGGTCTGCAGGATGCTTCTCTTGGAAAATCTCTTCTGCAAGACTAGTGAGGGAGTCTACATAGAATGTGTGACCATCTATTGTTGGTCTCTGCATCAACTTGTCCATGTTAAAATGCATCACCAAATCACCCACATTCAAAGCAATGCTCCCTTTTCTGACATCAATGATGGCGCCTGTAGTAGCCAGAAATGGTCTTCCCAAAATCAAGGGATCCTTTGGTTCTTCACCATAAGCCAGAACCACAAACTATGTGGGAATCACACAATCTCCCACTTTGACTGGTACATATTCTAAAATGCCTTCAGGAATCCTTACAGACCTATCTGCTAAGAAAAGAGATATTCTGGTTGGCTGGAAATCAGTCATACCCAAGCTGACAGCAACTGAATGAGGCATCAGGTTGACACTTGACCCCAGATCACATAATGACCTCTCAAACCTTTCAGAAAAGATTGTGCAATCCAGAAAAAAACTCCCAGGATCAGTCAGCTTCTTTGGTATCTTGTTCTGAATCACTGCACTCACTTGTTATGAGATCAGCATTGTCCCTTGCTCAATTCCCAGATTCGTGGTCATCATTCTTTTCATATATCTCTTAATCACAGGAGTAGTCCTTATAGAATCTATCAAGGGAATCTCCACCACAAGCTTATCCATGATAGCTTTGATTCTAGCATCATCCAGTTCTTGTTTAGACTTCTTCTGGTTCCTTGGATAAGGCACCTTTGGCTTGTAAACCTTTTCTTCTGCACTTTCTGGAGTCTGAAAATTCGCAGCTTGCTTCTATGGTGGGCGTCGATCGACACCAGGGGGTGGGTGTCGATCGACACTGGCTCCTGAGCGTGGTGTCGATCGGGCGTCGAGCAGCTTGTCGACCTCGGTCGATATCCGTTCGCTTCGAGTCGAGGAGTCACGAATTTCCTCTGGTGTCGATCGACACGGAGGGGTTGGTGTCGATCGACACCCTTCAAAACTTTCAAAATTCTCATCTTCAAACTCATGCAGTTGCTCGAAATCTTCTGTACTTAGGCCCTTTTTCTACACTGGTTGCAGATTCTTTCCACTCATCAGCGTGATGGCATTATCGGAGTATCTTGGGTTGGTGTCTGTCCTTCCTGGAAGGAATCCATCCTGTCTTTTCATAGCCCTAGCAATTTGAGCCACTTGAATATTCAAAGTCTTCACATGAGTGTTCAGAGCTTTGATTTTCCCATTCAAATCTTGATACAGGGCGTCAATCTTGCCATTGAAGTCAACTGTAATCTTCTGCTGACCTTCTAGCAACTGCTCCAGTATGGCTTCCATTTTGCTTGAAGCTGATCGTGCTGGTACAGGCTGATAAGATGAGGAACCATAGTTCCTGTTGAAGTTGCTGTTCTGGTAAGGCTTCTGGTACTCAGGCTTCTGAAACTGAGGCTTGGGAGTGTAGCCAGTGGATTTCTGGTTTCCTGTGAAGTTGTTTCTCTGCACATTCCCACTGAATCCTCTGTTTCCCTGCTGATTGTTGTACCTTTGTCCCTGAAAACCAGCTCCATTGATGTAGTTGACATCCTCTTCTTCAAACTCCTCAGCTGGTTCAAATGTTTCAACCTCAGCAGCAAACTGAACAGACTTCTTACCCATCAAGAGGTTGTGAACAGTTTGTCCGCTCCTTATATAACTTGGAGTTTTCATAGGCCAGATATCTGATTTCATCCAGTTCATTGAGCTGAATCAAGCGCTTCTCTGCAGCAGGCTTCAAATCAAAGTTCAGCTTCTTGATAGCCCATTCTGCTTTGTACTCTAGCTCCACTGGAAGATGGCATGCCTTGCCATAGGGCAGATGGAATGGTGTAGTCCCAAGTGGCGTTTTGTAGGCAGTGCTGTAAGCCCACAATGAATCATCCAATTTCGCTGACCAATCCTTCCTTATCTTCCCAACTGTCTTCTTCAGAATCTGCTTGATTTGTCTATTGGAAACTTCAACTTGTCCACTGGTCTGGGGATGATAAGGCGTGGCCAGGTATCTGATTTGTCTGTGCTGTACACCATACTTCTTCAGCAACTTGTCAAAGACCTTGTTAACAAAGTGAGAACCACCATCACTGATAACAATTCGCGAGACACTAAATCTGGGGAAAATAATGGTCTTGAACAGCTTCAAAACCGCTGCAGCATCATTGGTAGGAGTAGCCAATGCCTCTACCCACTTAGATACATAATCAACAGCAACTAGAATGTATATGTTCCCATAAGATGAGGGAAAAGGGCCGATGAGGTCAATGCCCCAACAGTCAAAGACTTCAACCTCAAGAATAAAATTATGTGGCATCTCATGTCTTATGCTAATTTTCCCTCTCCTCTGACATGTATCACAGTGTGTAATGAATGCTTGAGCATCCTGAAACATAGTAGGCCACCAAAAACCAAATTGAAGAACTTTGGAGACTGTTTTGAATGTGGCAAAGTGGCTAGCATACTCTCAGCCATGACAGTGAAACAGGACATCTGGAACCTCTGCTTCTGCTAAGCATCTCCTGTAAATTCCATCAGCATAATTTCTATAAAGATATTGCTCATCCCAATAGAATCTCCTAAGTTCTCTTAGGAACTTCTTCTTAGAATATCCCTTGAAATCATGTCGTTCATCCTCTTCAGCAAGATAATTGGCAATATCACCATACCAGGGTCTTTGGGGATCAGTAGTGGCATACACATGCTCTTCAAAAGTAGCTCCTAAGCTAGCACAGATCATTGCCAACGTCTGAGTTTGGTGATGAGCGTCACCAGACTGGGTGACGAGCGTCACTGGCTTCGTGCCTAAACTGGATCGTGATTCAGCCGAAGTGGTGACGAGCGTCACCCCCCTGGTGTCGCTCGTCACTGCCCTGTAGTTGCGAGAAGACTGCAGATTTTCAATACTTTCTTCCTGGAATCGAGTCTCAATCAGATACACATTCTCCTCAGGCATAAAATCATTAATTGGCACATCATCTTCAATCTTGCTCCTAGAGAGATGATCAGCAACTCCATTCTGGACTCCTTTCTTGTCCTTGACTTCAATATCAAACTCTTGAAGAAGCAGAATCCATCTCAACAACCTTGGCTCTGCATCCTTCTTCTGCATCAGATATGTTAGTGCTGAATGGTCTGTGTGGACCACGACCTTGGAGCCAACAAGGTACTGGCGAAATTTCTCAAATGCAAAGACCACAGCCAACAGTTCCTTCTCAGTTGTTGCATAGTTCTTCTGAGCTTCATCCAATGTCCTGCTGGCATAGTAGTTGGCGTGTAGCTTCTTGTCTTTCCTCTGTCCCAGCACTGCACCAACTGCAAAATCGCTGGCATCAAACATAACCTCAAAAGGCAAGTCCCAATCTGGAGGCTGCACAATAGGAGCTGTCGCCAAAGCTTGTTTGATCTGTTCAAAAGCAGACTTGCATTCTTCTGTGAATTCAAACTTCACATCTTTGCAGAGGAGAGCAGTAAGAGGTCTTGCAATCTTGCTGAAGTCCTTGATAAACCTTCTGTAGAACGCAGCATGACCTATAAAACTTCTCACTGCCTTGACAGAATCAGGCGCCTGCAAGCTTGTCATCACTTCAATTTTCGCCTTATCCACTTCTATGCCATCTCCTGAGACTCTGTGACCAAGAACAATGCCATCTTGTATCATAAAATGACACTTCTTCCAATTCAGAACCAAGTGCTTCTCTTTACATCTCTGCAGAACTGCACACAAGTTATCCATACAGCTCTTGAATGAAGACCCATAAACTGAGAAGTCATCCATGAAAACCTCCATAAACCTCTCAATCATGTAAGTGAAAATCGACATCATACATCTCTGGAAGGTTGCAGGAGCATTACATAGTCCAAAAGGCATTCTGCGATATGAAAATGTGCCATAAGGACATGTAAATGTGGTCTTCTCCTGATCATATGGATAGATGGGGATCTGAAAGAAGCCTGAATAACCATCAAGGAAGCAGTAATTCTTGTGATTCGCCAGCCTCTCCAGCATCTTATCGATGAAAGGCAAAGGGAAGTGATCTTTTCTTGTGGCTGCATTCAGCTTCCTGTAATCGATGCACATTTTGTGTCATGTCATTGTTCTGGTTGGAATCAGCTTATCCTTGTCATTCTTCACCACTGTAACACCTCCTTTCTTAGGGACCACGTGGACTGGACTGACCCAAACGCTGTCTGATATAGGATAGATGATCCCAGCTTGCAGCAGCTTCATGATCTCCTTCTTGACAATATCATGCAGGTTCGGATTCAGTCTCCTCTGAGGGTCCACTGATGAGTTCGATTCATCCTCCAAATGTATCCTATGCATGCACAAGTCTGTAGAAATCCCTGAAATTTCATCAAGAGAATAGCCAAGAGCTTTGCAAAATCTGCGCAGCTTACATAGCAAAAGACTGAGCTCTGCATTGTTCAATAAAGCATTAACAATAATAGGATAAGTGGAGTTTTCTCCAAGGAAGGCGTACCTTAGCCCTGCAGGGAGCTGTTTAAGCTCAACTGTTGGTGCTTTTGCTGCACTCCAATCACCCATTGCAGCATCTTTTGCAGATGTGGTGGCTAGTTATTCTTGAGCAACCAGTTCCATGACATGTGTAGTAGCATCCATCATCTTTGCGTAGCCAGTAGCAGCTGCATCTAGATGCTCAAACTCTGCTGTAGAAGTGGTCAATGCCCTCTCCAATGGGTCTTCTGATCTCATCTCTTGAAAGATCTGATCAGCAAGGTTGGTAAGAACATCCACATAGAATGTATATCCATCTATGGTTGGCCTCTTCATCAGCTTGTCTATTTCGAATTGCATCACCAAATCACCAATATTCAGCTCTATTCTACCCTTTCTGACATCTTTAATAGCTCCCACAGTAGCCAGGAAGGGTCTGCCAAAAATTAAAGGATCTTTGGGTTCTTCTCCATACTCCAGAACCATAAAATAAGTAGGAATCATGCAGTCTCTAACTTTTATAGGAACATCTTCTATCACTCCTTCAGGAACTCTAACTGATCTATCAGCTAGGACAAGGGATATCCTAGTACTTTTAAAATCGGTCATCCCCAAGCTCTTGGCAACAGAATGAGGCATAAAGTTTCCACTAGAACCAAGATCACACAAAGATCTCTCAAATCTGTCTGGAAATATTGTGCAGTCTAAAACAAAGCTTTATGGGCCTGAAAGCTTCTTTGGTACTCTTTTCTGAGTCACTGCACTGACCTGCTCGTTGATCATCATTGCTCCTGCCTCTAAGCTCAAGTTGTTGGTTACCATCCTCTTCACATATCTCCATATAACAGGAATGAGCCTCATAGCATTGGAATCTTAATGACCAGCTTTTCCATGGTAGCCTTGCATCTGGCGTCTTCAAGCACTTGTTTAGACTTCTTAGGATGCTTAGGATAGGGTACCTTAGGCTTGTACACCGTTTCCTTAGCAATGTTTGAAGTCTCAGGCGAAGCAGCTGTGATTCGGGGTTGGTGATGAGCGTCACCCTCCTAGTGATGGTCATCACTCGTAGAGGACGAAGTCGCATCGGGTTGTAGCAAATTGGGTGACGATTGTAACCCGTTATTTTTCAGTAGGAATTTCATCATCTTCGTACTCTTCAAGTCCAACGAATTTCTCTGAGCTCAAATCCTTCTGCAACACTGGTTACAGGTTCTTTCCACTCCTCAATGTGATGGCATTCACATGGTGTTTGGGATTACCAGCTGTCCTTCCAGGAAGGAATCCTTCTTGTCTTTGAACAGCTCCTGCAGTTTGAGCAACCTGAACATCCAGTTTCTTCATGTGAGAGTTCAGACTCTAAATTTTTCCATTCAGGTCTTGATACAGCTAATCCATCTTGCCATTGAAGTTTACAATCATCTTCTGCTGTCCTTCTAGAAGTTGTTATAACATAGCTTCCACCTTGTTGTCTTGTGGAGGTGCAGCTTGATAGGAAGAAGAACCATAATTCCTGTTGAACCATGCTTCTTAGCTTTCCTAATAGTCCTCTCCAACTTAGCTAGCTCGTCAATGCCTAAAGTCAAAAGCTCCTTCTCTTTGTTGTTTCTAGTACTGCGATTAAGCATACACCTGAAACAGCCACAAAGAAAAGTTGTAGAAAGTTAGTAAACAAATAAAAACTTAGACAAAATCCTAATACTAAAAATCGATAGGCAGCTATTACTCCCTGGCAAAAACTTGTCTTAATTACTGCAAAGGTTTTATCCAAATAAAAACTACTGCAAATGCACAGCAAAGCAGTCGTAGTATAAGGGGTTATCGAATTCCAAGGGATTAAGTAAACTACACTAACAATTATAGATTTGGACTAGGGTAAGCAGTGGATAATAAATGTAATGCGAAATAGCTAAAAATATGGAAGCACGCGATTTTGATTGATCTAAGATTCAGAAAACTAAAAGCGCTAAGTCAGGACAATTCGCAGGTTGAATCCGAGAATGTAGAATGCAAGCAAATCAGGAATGAATTAAAACCGTCTTGAACATGAATTGCAAAGATATAACTATTCAATTCTCATTGCATAAGTTAACTATGTCTAAATCACAGAGTTTTAAATCTCTTTGCAAATCCTAACAAACTAAACATGCAGTAATGATCAGGTTCAATTGTTCACAAAACTCAAAAGCGAAATCTCTTTCCACTAAGGTGTTTTGTTCATCTAATACTAGTTCAGGTTATCAATAATGTTCTCACATCTATTAAACAACCAGATGATGTGTCTAAGAAATCGGTTTTAAAGCAAGTAAAGATGAAGAACCAAAAGATATTCCTAACAGGTTTAGCGATTCTACAAACTCTTCATCAACCTTTGAAAAGCCCAAACTTAACTAGCATATTACTCAAATATGATCATGGAAACACAAAGCATAGGTGAATAAAATTGCATTGAAAGAATAGAATAAAAGATAAAAAGGTTCAAAATCTTCTCCAAAAAGAGTAGAGGATCTGTCTCCCAAAAGCTCTATATAAAACTCTCTCTAAAGCTCCTTAAATTCTAAACTCTGAGATGAAAGCCAACAATGGCTGAAAACCTAATATATACAAGCTAAAACACTAGCTGTACACTTTTGTAATTATTGAAACTTTTGGGGCAAAAGTGCAAATAATCCTCCATCTTTTAAAAACAGTTGCGACTCCTCTTAAGATACGGGTGACGAGCGTCACCCTTGAGTGGTGACGATCGTCACCACAGCCAAACGATGCCTCCGAGTTGCTAACTTCGTGGTTGATTCTTGGAATGCTCCAAAAAGCTCCAGAACCTCCAATTATGCTCCAGACATGCTATAACCTGCAAAGACTCTACTAGGACTCTAAAAAGACCAAAAAGACTCAATACAAAAGACTTGTACCATGGTTAAAAACCATAAAAACCATGATATATCAAAAGTTCTACAAAATCTTTTGTCTTAAACAACAGATTTAAAAGAAATCATAGAAGATGAAAAGTCATAATGATCCAGGCGAAATGATGATGGTGATGATAAATTGAATTGATAAGATTGATAGTAAAAGAATACTCAACTTTCAAAGTGTGCTCTGATACCACATAATTTGATCCTCCCAAGGAATGGGCTCTTATCAAGTTGAGAGATAGATGGAGGTGGCTGTGAGGCCGTGATGATGGATGATGGTTTGAATGGTTGATGGTTATCGGTGACGCTTGCGGAAAGAGCTTCAAGATAACAACTTAAACAACTCTGGATATACACACCAAAGAGTCTAAGGATTTTGCTGGATATACACACCAACCAGATGATCTTCTTTAGATAGGATTTTGATTAAAAAGAATGATTATTTCGTCCAGAGTACAGGAGAGGTTATAAAGAAGAGAGAAAGAGAAGAAATGAAGAAAAGGAGGTAATTAAGACAAGTCTTGGAACATGCTCCAAGACTAGTCTCGAAAACCAGCAAATAATTAAAACGGAGTTCGAATTCAAAAATAACTCTTGCACTCCCTTTGGCCACGAAAATATAAAAGAATATGGGCCTGATTATGATTAACAAAATGACTATTATGAAGTGAAACATAAACCTCATTAAAAACGTTCCTTTGCAAAACCCATTGGGACAGAACCAAAGGTAAGGGATAAAGAGCACTTATGAATCAGTTATCCATTTGTTCAATCACTTAGCTTGTATGGAGACCAAAGATGTGTTGATCATGTCTTCATTGTGACTTGTTTGGCTTAAAATGTGTTTAAGTAATCCCCCAATGGCTTGGTTGAATGTCTTGGCTCTAGATCGAGTCATAGGCCCAATTGGCATCACTAGAGCATCTTCTGCTACAAGCTCTTCCTCAGCTACAAGCTCATCTGGTTCTTGCTCCAAGTCCTTGCTGCTATCCATGATCATATCACAAAGGCAGCTTTTGAAAGTCTTTTCCTTCAGCTCACAAGGCAGAGTGAAGCAACCTGGATCACCAAGCTTGGTGAGGTTGAGCTTCTCCAGTTTTGGCCAAATTAGGTGACTCAGCCTTGTCTCCATGGATCTTCTTATGCTGAGCTTCATAGAGATTAGTGTACTTCTCAATCAGCTCCTTCTTAAACCGTCCAGGGAAAAGGGAGAGCAGGCTTCTATGGTGGAAGAACATAAGCTTTGTCTTCCTTCTTGGCTTCAACAGTTTCAAGCGTCGCCTTCTTCTTCTTTTCATTGGTTGTTTCTTCTTGTTGAGACTCCTCCTTAGTGTCCTCCTTGGTGGCGTCAGCTACCAGAGACTCGTCTCCCCCACTCTGAAGTTCAGTGTCCTAATTGATTAATGAAAGGAAGACTTCAATGACAACCTCTTCATCAGCCCAGAGAGGCTCTTCTTTTGAGACTATAGAATTGCAAAACTCTTTTGGATTAGCCTCTGATTTTTCAGGAAGGTTTCATTGAGGTCTTGGTCCAGCAATGCCTTAGCTGACTTCTAATGTCTTCACTCTTGAAGTGAAACCATCAATCTTGGTTGAGAACTCAGAATGGAAAGTATCAATCCTGTTGTAAACCTCAACAAATTTGTTGCTGGTCTCCAAGTTTGTGGTTTGCTATCCTTGAAGGAGTTGTTAAAGGAGTCCCTTCATCTCAGGTTCATTGGTGTTTGAGGAGCTTTCTTAACCTTGTGCAAAACCAGGAGGAGCATACTGCTTGAACTGGAAATTCCCCTGAAAGTTGTTCTTTGGAGCTTATCCTTGGTTGAAAGGCACAAAGTTCCTTTGCTGGTTGCCTTGATCTTGTTGTGGAGGGTCTAGCTGATCTTGTGGGTTGGCCACATTATTGTTTCTATAAGAGAGGTTTGGGTTAGGCTTATAGTTGCCATAGTTGTAGCCTCCTTGTTGATTACCCACATTGTTCATCTCTTCCACTTGCAGCTCTTCCTGACTTGGCATCTCAACCACATCACCAATAAAGTTTATCTCTTTATGTTGCACTTGTAGAAGCGTGTCCAGCCTAGAGTTCAACTCCTTCATCTCTCTCCTTGTTGACGCTAACTCCTTTTTTGTAGTCTCTTCACCTCTTGGAGTCCTGCCATAGTCCTCATTCTTGTTCCCATCACTTTGAGCCAAGTTTTCATCCAGCTCAAGACTTTCATCTATATCCTTAGACAGTAACTTCCCATTGCTAGCTGTTTCAAGGAGCAAAATGATCTTCGGTAAGGTGCCTCTATAAAGAGTAGACATCAGACATTAATTAGAGAAGCCATCATGGGGACATTGAAAAATGTATACCTTCAACCTCTCCCAAGCCTCTCCAAAGGACTCATTGCTTATTTGTGACAAGTTTGATATCTCATTTCTGATCGTTACTGTTCTAGAGGTGCTGCAGGACTTTGCTATGAAGGCTTTCTTACACTGATCCCAGTTCGTGATGCTCCCTTGAGGTAAATTTTTCTCCCATTGCTGGGCTTTGTCACCCAAAGAGAATGGGAAAAGCCTTAACTTCATGCCATCTTCACTAATTCCATTGATTTTTTTATGAGGGAACATAATCTATCAAATTTGTCAAGATGATCTAGGGGATCCTCCAATGGTAGTCCATAAAATTTGCTGCCTTGTACTATTGAGATAAGGCTGCTCTTTATCTCAAAGTTATTGTTGTGGATATGAGGAGGAAGGATACCATTCCTGTTGTTATATGCATTTAGAGCATCTCCTGCACCAATTGGCCTTATTGGGCGTGGAGTATAAGCTGGACCACTAAGTCCCTGTTCGCCTTGCACACCTTGCTGTCCTTGTTGGCCCTGTTGGCCTTTCACTCCTGCAGCTTCTTGAACTCCTGGAGCTCCTTGTGGCCCCTGACCATAAACATGCTCATCTTGAACATCCATCCCTAACATCTCAAAATCTTGTAACCCCTCTCTTTGCCTTCTTGCGCTTTGACCTCTTATCTAACAAGTTGATATTGTCAGTAAAGTCAACCATGTTATTAGAGCCACCTGTTCTTAGTTTCATGTACCTGAAGAGAGAAATGAGAGTGAAAGAGAATTAGTAACCAAATAAAAATAAAAATCTTGATCTTAGAGTTTCTACAAATCCTAATGATTTAAACTATAGCGTATGGCAATACCGCCAAATTGATGCATGCTAATTAGCTATCTCAATTAATCAACCTACACTAGTCATTATAGTAATGAGCTCTTATCAATCCAACGGCTAATGTGAAAACACCAAGAATGCAATAAATACTCTAATTCAAGCAGGAATAGAAAGATTGTTTAAACTATCAACCTAATGAATCATTAACCAAACAAAACTAGCAAGAGAAGTGATTAGGTGACAACTAATTTCTTTGCAGGGGTGAGTATGCAATGAGGCTATCAAAACTCAAATGCAAGACAGGTTGTAGCACAGTATGCAAGAGAGAGTCAATCCACACCTAGGATGATAGAAAGAGCAAAGAGAATGCAAGGGCTTTGCAAATCTAAGCGAACAAAGATCGGTTTTGAGAAAATCCCTAAAAACTAG
Source organism: Thlaspi arvense (assembly GCA_911865555.2). NCBI lineage: Eukaryota > Viridiplantae > Streptophyta > Magnoliopsida > Brassicales > Brassicaceae > Thlaspi > Thlaspi arvense. The sequence continues at coordinate 35,107,577 of OU466858.1, forward strand.
ATGCAGCAACTAAATGGAATGCAAAACTATTTTAATATTACCAGTAATGATCAAACTACCATGAGGAACAAACAGAATAATTAAAGAACAAAACTACGAATTACTAAAATTTGACTAGTGGATCGACCACGGGATCGACCACTAGATCGAGCAACAACGATCGATCTCCTCTAAAAATGTAAGAACAGCAAAACTAAGGACCAGGATGCTATCAAAGATCAAACGAAAGACGAGAAAGGATGTAAAGATGCTAAGAAAGAGGGTCTAGGGTTGAGATTCATGGTCAGGGGTTTCAAAGGTCTGAACTTGGGTTGAAAACTTTAAATTGACTCACTTTGTGAGAATATCTAAGCCTTGAAAACGAAATAAGATCTATCCGTGGCTTTCGGTATAGATCACTCCTTCATCCTCTCCTCCAAACCCATGGCTTTTGGTGGAAAGAGAGGTTGAAGGGCAGGAAAAACAGATTTCAAACACATGGCTTAACTAGTCCCCCAAACTTCGATGGCTTTTGGGAAGGGGTAACTAGTCTCTAGGGTGCGATCTTCAGAGGTCCCTGGATCCTGTCAAGGTAAGAGACCTCTCGGATCATAAAGCTCTTGGCGTGAGAGTCTTTAAGCTTTAGAAACTCATCACCCTAGAAGAGATAGCCATTAAGCGCTAGAAAACACCAAGATTGAAAACCCTTTTGACCCCTTGAATCCTCTCAACCCCGAACCCTAATGAAACTACTCACTACACATAAGATAAATCAAGCAGAGCATGAAGAAAGAAATGATGAACATGAAAAAGAACTAGATTAAACTTCAAATGATTCGAATACAAAGCATGAAAAACTTCAAGTTCGACAATGGTGGATAATCTCCAAAACCAGAGAGAAAAGCATAAAAAGATAAGATTGAAAAAGTTGTTTGGGAAAAGGTCATCGCCGCCTTCCCAATATGGCAAAAACAGCCGACGGTCCCCCCCCCCCTCGCTAGCGGCCAAAAGCGGTTGAACGGACAGAGATCGACTTCGGGATCATGCAGCTCTCTTGATCATTTTCGGACATCGTGTCTTCGACTCGATCTGGGTCTCGATCATCTTCGGTGGATCGAATGTTGGATCTGATCTTGGTATCGATCTTCGGTTGGATCGAGTGGTGGACTCGATCTGGCTCTCGCTCTGCATGGCGTCATTTATGTCCGTACCGTTTGATCGATTGCTCCACTCGATCTTCTGGTCGATCTCATCTAGATCGACCTGCCATGCTCGATCTGTTCCCCGATCTCTGATCCTTAGCGAACATCCGACCTTCCACGAACCGTCACAACAGCTTCAGCACGTCCACGAACCTCCACGACTCCAAAGTGGCCAGAAACAACCTGAATGTGATGCAAAATGCAAGGAACATGCGTATGCTGGTGCGAGAATGCTCTAGGACCCTAAGTGATGCAATCTAGTTTAAAGCATGATGCAAATGCATGAAAAGCGAACTAATATGTATGCAAAATATATGCAATATGCAGTAACATCAACTCCCCCAAACTTACTTCTTGCTTGCCCTCAAGCAACAGAAAATAAGTAAGGAAGAGAGGTTTTAAAAACGAATGGGGGGTTTAAGCTTCTTGCAAAGGTGCCTTTCAAATGAATCAATCTCAATGTCCTAGTTAATAGTTCTAAAATGCTATGCACACACTCATACTCCAAAGAACTTAGCCATACTCATCACACAAAGAAATTCAGATCATGATTCTCCTATTCCTAACAATCAAAGAAACTCATCCTTTAAAATTCATTAACATCCGAACCATGAATCAAACTTATGCACTTTAAAGCAAAACACATTTGGCTAAGGGTGTAGGTTATGAGCATAGAATGATCTCATTTGAAAAGGGTTTTCATTTAAAACAAGAGTTTCTCTCAAAAGTGGCAAGAACTTTATGCATAATGCTAAAGGTGAAGGCAATTGATGCATACATGATCAGATTCTCATCTACCCATGTAAACTAACAATGATCCTAAACCCCTCTCATTTACTAACTTTCATCCTCACTCACCACTTAGAATCTACCCTTTTTTTTCAAAGCTTAGCATTCCCCAATTCAAAGCAGAAAACATTTTTAACACTTTAGGCTAGTGAAAAGGTTGAAAATAATTTTGCTCTTTAACTATTTCTTATTGGTAGCTCTCTTATTTATTTATTTTTTTTTTCTTTTTCTCTCTTCCCTTTTTATTTTTTTTTGGCACTTAGGCTCTTTTTCTTTTTCTTTTTATTTTTATTTGAGAGAGCTACCTCCTGAAATTTATTAGAGCATATATATAATTTTTTTGAACACAACCCTTCACTTAAAACTTATTTCTTTCTTTTAAACACCAAACTCTTTTGAAATCGAGAACATATAATCATGAAAACAACCCCAATGATCCCCCAAACTTATCCTAAGCCTATACCTAGCTTCAAAATGCAAAGCTAGCAATCATATGAGAACCCAATCATGTCGCCTAAACCTAACACTTTATGCTAAGTTCAAAACCGTAAAAATAAGGCCTCACAATGATGTCACACAAGAAATATTTGGCTTCAAAGAAAGGTAAGGGTCAAGGTGGGAGTTCTACTTAGGCTCACAAAGAGTGGTAAAAGGAAGAAGAGAGCCTAAATATTTTGAAATCCATGTGTTCATTTTCAAATGCATAAGGATGATAATTAAAATTTCAGATTAAGGTTTTCACTTATTAGGACAAGTTTCAAATCATGAGAGTTCAATTCAAGTCACGAAAATCATAGCAAGTGATCCAAGCATGGTAAGAACTTACTTTCAAAGCATAAGCAAGGCATTATAGAACTACTAACTAGGGCATTGAAACAATTCATGAGTATAAAACATCTTTTTAAGAAAACTTTAACCCCTTATGCAAATGCAAACAACCTAGATGCTAAGAAAAATTCTAGACTCAATCCTAACATGTTTTGACAAGATGAATGCAACTACATGAATCTTTGAAACAATTTTAAAAATTTTACCAATTTTTCATGAACTAAAGACTCAAAGATGCTAAAGGAAAATAAGATCAGAAAACACATGTTAAGCCACACATGTACTCCCCCAAACTTGCTTGACACCGTCCCGGTGGCAGACAAATTCAAAGGAGCACCAAAACACAAAGCAAAAAGAAGCAAATATGAGCGGTTATGTACAATGGAAGAAGGTTGTTACCTCTGGTCTAGTCTTGGCTGGAACTTGAAGATGTTCCAGAGGAGCTAGAGACTATGGTTTTGCCCTTGCCGGTTGGTTCCTGGAGAGAAAGACGCGCCGGCTGAATGTTGCTGCCTTGAGTCTCACGGATGACGACTCCACCAGTTGAGAGCCTCCTCTTCTCGGGTTGTTGAACCTCTTCACTTGCATCTTTCTTAGGCGAGCCTCCTTGAAGTGCTTTGACCTTCTTGGCAAGTTTCTTAAGCATTTTGCCTTGCCATTTGTTGATTTTCCTTTGCATCTCCACCACAGATGCTAGGATTTTCTCTGTTTTGGTTCTCGGCTCAAAGTCTATCTTGGGAAGGGTGTAGGCTTCGGGCATCTCATCTTCCGTGGCTGGAGATTCAGACCTTTGACGAGGAGCAATTGCTGGGGCAGGCGTTCATCCTAGAGGAGAAAAGCACTCCTCTTCTGTTGGCAAGAACTCGATGTTCCCAACACCAAGCAGCTCGGTCTCGTCCTTGTTTGGCAGGATGCACACTTTCTTCTCGTTTTCGTCGTCTATGAAGAGATAAGCGTAGAACCCTTCTGCTGGCGTGCGTTCCAAGCTGTCGGTATTCCTCATGTAGACCTCATCCATGAAAGCTCTAGCTGGGACGTGTGCGAAGTCGTGTATAAGTACGCCAGCTTGTAAGAATAGAGGAGTGAGGAAGCCGCTAATAAATGAAGAGGTTGCCTTGCACCGCAAGGCATAGGCCTTGTACTTCACCAAGGAGGCAGCAAGCACGCATCCATAGTTCACCTCGTCGCCGAGCTCATCCTCCATAGGCTCGTCATTCTCATCCGGATCACACAACATATGCTTCACGCCTTGGAACAGGAAGCAAAGCTCGGTCTTTGTGACCGTGGGAGCAACTGACCTTCCGCTAAATCTGTTGACTATCAGCTTCAAAGTGTACCTCAGCACCGGGCTTCTCACTCTCTTGATCTTGGCGGTGTTGGCTTTGTAGTCTTTGTTGCTAATCAGGTCCCAAAAATCGTTTGCTCGCTTGAAGGAGGGGAACTCGATCTTGGTGGCAGCTGTGTTGAGACCAAACGCTTGACATAGCTCGGGGATGGAGAGGCTGAAGGCTTGACGTCCAACCTTGAAGGAGAGACGGCCTTGTGAAGGAACGGGGGCGCTAGGGTTCTCGTAACGAAACTCCAACGTGGCAAGGAAGTCTATTGTCACTTCTGGAATGGTTGGGCAATCCATCCGTGACAGACACCTTAAGCCAATGTTCTTGAGGAGTTGGTCGAAATCTCCAAGGATCCCTATTTTGAACAGCAGCTCCCTGTCCGCAAACTTAGTAGGCTCAAACCGAAGCCTTTCAAGCCGTTTCTTGTCCCTCTTCTCATCCTTACTCCATCTGACCCTCTCTTGAACAGCCACCTCTTGTCCTTCTCCCTCTTGTGATGTCTCTTCTCTCGTTCTTTTAGGAGCCATTGTACCTGAAACAAATTTCTCAAGCAGTTTGAGGAGTTTGTCGAAATCTACAAGGATCCCTAGTTTGAACAGCAGTTCCCTGTCCACAAACTTAGTAGGCTCAAACCGAAGCCTTTCAAGCCGTTTCTTGTCCCTCTTCTCATCCTTACTCCATCTGACCCTCTCTTGAACAGCCACCTCTTGTCCTTCTCCCTCTTGTGCTGTCTCTTCTCTCGTTCTTTTAGGATCCATTGTACCTGAAACAAATTTCTCAAGCAGTTTGATAAGCAAAACGGCGATTGGATGAGAGAAGAAGAGAGGCGAAGAAGAAAGCTTATAACTAATACCCTAGAATTTTGGGGAATTAATAAAAATTATATCAAAATAAAGGAGAATCAAATCTATAGATACTAGAAAATCCAGAATTATTCCTTTTATTTAGCTAAATTTAAAAATTCAAAAACGGCCCTATCATCTAAAACAATGGCTTCCGAAATAAAAGGATTTTCCAAAAAATATTTTATCAAGCTCCGAAAATACCTTTTGCAAGATTGTTAAAGAGTTTTGCTAGCCTTAGAAAACAGATAACTCTCACTCTCTTTGCTTAAAATTTTCGAGAAAACAAGAATGAGAGGGTGAGAAGTTGTTGAAATATTTAAAGGCTAAGCAAGAAACAAAACCATGGGTAGGAAAGGTGGTTTTCTGACAAAGTCATGGTCAAGGCACACCTTTCATGGTAAAAGATGCTTTCCTTGACCAAGTTTTGAATTTAAAAACTGGAGGGAAAAGAATAAAGGAGGGAAAGAAAATGTTACCTCGGCATGAGATCGAGTCCGTTTGGTCGATCTAAGACTCGATCTCATGCCCATAGTGGCTTTGATCGAGAGGGTTACTCGATTTGTGACTCGATTCATGATGAATCGAGTCTCGAATCGATTGGCTCCCTCGATCGTTGAGATCTTGGCTTCACAGCTAAGTCCTCGTGATCGAGCTACGTCCTCGATTTGGGGGTCGATTTGACATAGATCGAGTGATGGATCGAGTCGAGTGATCGATCTGTTTTCAAAGGATTTTCCCGAGAGAAATTAGATCGGTCGATCTATTTAAGATCGATCGATCTGTTTTCGTCTAGATCGATCTTATCACTCGTTCTCGTCTAGATCGACTGGCTCCTCTCGATTCACTGACTCGATCTAGCAAAGATCGAGTCAGGATTAGTCGATCTAGCACTCGATCTCTAGCCTTTTCTTAACCCATGTCGCCTTTTTTGGACTTCAAGATCGAGGTTTAGACTCCTCATACCTGCTCCTACACACTTGCAAAATAAAAACATAAAACTGAAAAAGAAATAAAGCAGAAATATGTACAGGATAGACATGGGAATGCCTCCCAAGTGCGCTTTCTTTAACGTCTTTAGCTAGACTTTACTTGGTTTAGGCAGATGGTGGGTCTTGGAGAAGCACCGAGGTACTCTCCTTGTCAGAGCTGTCCGCCAAGTAAGGCTTTACCATGTGTCCGTTGACGGTGAATGCACTGCCACTCTTTCCCATTAATGTAACAGCTCCATAAGGCAGCACTTCTTGGATCACAAACGGCCCGCTCCACCTTGACTTCAGCTTTCCCAGGAAGAGTTTGAGTCTTGAATTATACAGCAGTACCAAACCTCCTTCCTTAAGCTCCTTGGTAACCAACTTCTTGTCATGAGCTTCCTTAGTCCGCTCCTTGTATATCCAAGAGCTCTCATAAGCGTTCAACCTTAGTTCGTCCAGTTCATGTAGCTGGATGAGGCGTCTCTCTTGAGCAGTCTTGAGGTCAAAGTTCAGCCTCTTCACAGCCCACAATGCACGGTGTTCCAGCTCAACCGGGAGATGACAGCCCTTGCCATAGAGCAGAGTGAAAGGGGTTGTACCAATCGGTGTTTTGAAGGCAGTACGGTAGGCCCAAAGAGCGTCGTCCAGCTTCACTGCCCAGTCTTTCCTTGTTGCTCCGACAGTCTTCTCTAGTATAACCTTGATTTGCCGGTTGGAGACTTCCACTTGACCGCTTGTTTGAGGATGATACGGTGTAGCCACCTTATGCTTAACGCCATACTTCCTCAAGAGGTTCTCAAAGACTTTGTTTATGAAGTGGCTTCCTCCATTGATTATAACCACCTTAGGTACTCCAAACCTCGGGAAAATGATGCTCTTGAACAGCTTGATCACCACCTTAGAATCGTTTGTAGGGGAAGCAACAGCCTTAACCCATTTAGCGACATAATCCACTGCTACTAAGATGTACTTGTTGCCATATGAAGAAGGAAATGGCCCCATGAAGTCTATGCCCCACGCGTCGAACACGTCAACCTCGAAGATAGGAACCTGGGGCATCTCGTTCCTCTTACTGATATTTCCTGCTCGTTGACATGCCTCACAGCTCTTCACAAACTCGTGTGCATCTTTGAAGATGGACGGCCACCAGAAACCAGCTTGCAACACTTTCGTGGCAGTCTTGAATGAAGTGAAGTGTCCTCCGTAGGAAGAGCCATGACAGTGATAGAGGATGTCTCTTGCTTCTTCCTTCGTAACACAACTCCGGTACAAACTGTCTACTCCTCTCTTGTATAAGTATGGCTCGTCCCAAAAGTAGTCACTCGCTTCTCTCATAAACCTCTTCTTGTGATAGCTGTTGAGATGTGTTGGCTCCTCGCCACACGCTAAGTAGTTCACAACATCAGCGTACCACGGAAGATCCTCCTCTTTGAAGCTCAACACCTTTTCAAACTGCCCCTCTAGCTTTCCACAAACAGCCGTGGTGATCGCCATGAGTTGCTCTTCTGGAAGAGAGTCATCTAAGGGGAGAGACTCGTTGATCCTTAGCCGTTAGAGATGGTCAGCGACTCCGTTTTCTATTCCCTTCTTGTCTTTAATCTCCTTGTCAAACTCCTGGAGCAAGAGAATCCACCTTAAAAGCCGAGGCTTAGTGTCCTTCTTCGAATAGATGTATCGCAAAGCCGCGTGATCTGTGTAGATAATAGCCTTGGAACCCACAAGATACGACTGGAACTTCTCAAAGGCGAACACTACTGCAAGCAACTCTTTCTCTGTAGTGGTGTACCTTGTTTCCGTGTCATCCAAGGTTCTTGAAGCATAGTAAATCACGTGCAGCTTCTTGTCTTTCCTCTGATCAAGAACGGCTCCTACGGCGTAGTCACTAGCATCGCACATGATCTCAAAGGGTAGTGTCCAGTCTGGTGCTTGAACTATAGGAGCTGATGTAAGGGCTTCCTTGATGGTCACGAAAGCTCGCAAGCACTCTTCGTCAAACACAAACTCAGCTTCTTTGCACAGCAACCGTGTAAGAGGGCGTGCAATCTTGGAGAAGTCCTTGATGAAGCGCCTATAGAACCCGGCGTGTCCCAAGACCCATTATGACTTCCACTTTAGCTTGATCAACCTCAATGCCCTTCTCTGATATCTTATGACCAAGCACGATCCCTTCCTTAACCATAAAGTGGCATTTCTCCCAGTTTAGCACCAAGTTTGTCTCTTCACAATGCTTTAGTACCCTGCAAAGATTCAACAAACACGCAGAAAAGGATGCACCATAGACAGAGACGTCATCCATAAACACCTCTACCATCTCTTCTATTAGATCGGAGAAGATCGACATCATACACCGCTCAAACGTAGCCGGCACATTACACAATCCAAACGGCATCCTTCGATAAGCGAAGGTACCGTAGGGACATGTGAAGGTCGTCTTCTCCTGATCATTTGGGTGAATTGGTATCTGAAAGAAACCGCTATACCCATCAAGGAAACAGTAGTAAGGGTGATTAGCAAGTCTCTCAAGCATTTGATCAATAAAAGGTAAGGGGAAATGATCCTTCCTAGTTGCAAGATTAAGTTTCCTATAATCAATACACATCCTATGACCAGTGATGGTCCTAGTAGGAATAAGCTCATCTTTATCGTTCCTTATGACCGTGATCCCTCCCTTCTTAGGCACCACATGTACAGGAGAAACCCACGTGCTGTCACTTATGGGATAGATCATGTCAGCCTCTAAAAGCTTAAGGATCTCTTTCTTAACAACCTCTTTCAAGTTAGGATTCAAACGCCTTTGATGTTCTATAGAAGAGGCGTTCTCATTATCCAAGTGAATCCTGTGAGTGCAAAGCATTGGTGAAAGGCCCTTGATGTCACTTAAAGAGTACCCAATGGCCTTCCTATACTTTCTCAGCTCGGTCAGGAGCGAGTGCAACTCATCATCACTTAAGTTTTCATTCTCAATCACGGGATAGGTGTTATTAGGCCCTAATAAAGCATAACTTAGCCCTTTTGGGAGCTCCTTCAGGTCCACCTTTGGGGCTAACAGCTCGCTCCAGTCATCCTCGTGGCTGTTGCTGTTGTTTCCCTCCTTGGAGTCCTCCTTAGAACCTGAGGTATGACCCTTAAGACTGCTTTCCTCAACCGCTATCCCATCTGAAATCGAGTCCTCCAGTCGATCTTGCTCTCGATGTCATCTAGATCGAGCAGTTTCACTCAATTCACTTACTCGATTTGATGTGGATCGAGTAAGGGATCGAGAAGCTGAGTCAATCACCTGATTAGACCCCAAAATGATCGAAAGGTCTCTCTCGATCGTTGACTCGATTGTATTTCTGGATCGATCATTCCTCTCGATCTGGCTGTCGATTGCTGCACCGGATCGAGTTTTGTTCTCGATTGCCTTGTCGATCTGACTCCTGGATCGAGTGATAGCGTCGATCTCGGGGTCGATCTCTAGGCAGCAGCTTTCATCCTTCTTAACAATCTTCTTAGAATCCAGCAAGTTGACGTACTCTTGGGTCCTCTGATCCACGTAGCCAAACTCTCCTGGCTCCTTTGTCAGTGCCAGCTTCAGATGGTCCTCCTGAGCGAGTTCTTCCAGCAACTCATCCACTAAGGCATCCATCGTTTCAATGTAAAAAGCTTGCCCTTCTATGGTCGGCTTCTTCAGAACCTCATTGATATCGAAGTCCAGCCTTATATCCTTTCCCAAGTGCAAGGCAATCTTCCCGTTCTTGACGTCGATGATAGCCCCGGCGGTTGCAAGGAATGGCCTTCCAAGGATGAGTGGATCCTTAGGCTCTTCATCCATTTCCAACACGACGAAGTCCATAGGCACGTTCACACCGCTGATTCGCACCGGTAGATCTTCAAGCAGCCCCACCGGTAGCCTCACACTCCTATCAGCCAGTACCAATGAGATTCTACAGTCTTTGAAACGAGTAAAGCCAAGCTTCTTCGCCACGGAATGAGGCATCAGATTTATGCTAGCTCCGAGAACACAAAGGCAGCTCTTGAACTCCAAAGGACCTAAAGCGCAGGGTATAGTGAAGCTTCCAGGGTCTCCCAACTTCTTAGGGACTATCTCCTTATGTATCACAGCACTACACTCCTCGCTTAGAACAAGCACCTCCTTGCTTTCCTTATTCTTCTTCACGAGAGTGTCTTTGAAGAATTTGGCGCATTTAGGCATCATTGCAAGGCAGTCAACGAGAGGTAGCTTGATCTATACGTCCTTAAGATGCTTCTCAAAGAGGATTCTATGCTTCTCTATGAGTTGCTTCTTGAAGCGGCCAGGAAAAGGCAGCTTAGGTACATACGGTGGAGGTACATAAGAATCCTTCTCCTTAGTAGTCTGCTCTGCTTTCTTCTCACCAACTGCTTTGTCTCCTCTTCTTGGCCCTTGGATCCAGACATTTTCAAAGTTAATCTCATCATCAGCGGAAATCTTACCCTCCCCCTCTTGAATTACAACGTCCTCGTTGTTCTTAGGAGTAACCGGAGGTGCTAGCTCTTTGCCGCTTCTTAACGTGATGGCATTGGCATACTCCTTAGGATTCTGCTCACACTTGCCTGGTAGGCTATTCTGACCACTTGTACTCGCTATCCCCTTCTCTAGCTGCTTGATCTTGTTATTTAAGTTGGTGATCTGAGTGGAGAAGTCAGTGAGAGACGAGTCTAGACGAGTGTTCATCTCGGCGAACTTCTGGTTTGTAGAGGCTTGTCCTTGTATCAGCTGTTGAAACATGGCCTGAACTGGATCAACTTGCTGTTGCATCGGCTGTTGCTGCTGAGGTGCAAAGCCCGGAGGGTAGTTTGGCGTATAACCCTTCTTACCTTGTTGTTGCGCTTGGAAGTTGTTCTGCCCTTGACCTTGGAAACCACCACTCGGCTGAAAACCTTTGTTGTAAGGGATGAAAGGTTTTGCTTGCTGAGCAGGGTACACTTGGTCCCTAGGGTTGGCAACGTTGGTACTACGGTAGGAGAGATTGTTGTTCTGGTTGTAGCCTTGGTTGTAGCCTTGAGGTTTGTAATTGTTCTGTCCCGCCACCCAATTGGCTTCTTCCTGGCTCAACTCAAGCTCCTCTTGATTCTCATCCGCTTCACCAACAAAGTGAACATGCTTCTGGTTGGCTAACACCAGCTTATCTATCTTCTCATGCAAAGATTTCAGCTCCTTTTTGTGAGACTCTAGCTCGGATCCTCTCGGTGCACGGTCATAATCCTCAGCGTAGTTGCCATCACTCAATGCCAAGTTTTCAATCAGCTTCATGCCCTCTTCTACCTCCTGACCAAGGAAGTTCCCTTTACTAGCTGTGTCAAGCAACAACCTGATCTTTGGTGAAGCTCCGCAGTAGATGGTGCTGAGTAAGGTCTCCTCACTGAAACCGTGATGAGGACATTGGATTGTGTAGTCTTTGAAACGTTCCATTGCCTTGTTGAATGTCTCGTTGTTTCGTTGAGTGAAGCTGCTGATTTTGCTTCTCAACCGTGCTGTTCTGGTGCTGGAGAAGAATTTTGAGAGAAAGGCCTTCTTACACTCGGCCCATGAAGTGATGGTGCCTTGTGGGAGGGTCTTCTCCCAATGCCTAGCTTTGTCTCTGAGTGAAAAGGGAAAGAGACGCAGCTTGAAAGCACCTTCGGATATGCCGTTTATCTTGATCATCCCACATACTTGCTCGAAATTGTCAAGGTGCTCCAAGGGATCTTCCATTGCTAAGCCGTGGAACTTGTTGTTTTGCACCATGGAGATGAAACCTGGCTTAATCTCGAAGTTGTTGTTTTGTACAGGAGGAGGAGTGATCCCAAACCTATTGTGATGAGTATTGGGAGCATCTCCGGCTCCTATTATCATTGGGTGTCTAGCCGCGTGTTGGGGGTTTCCATTGCCCCTTCCCACTGCCCCGGGAGCTGGAGGAGGTCCCTCTGGATGCTCGTGTTCAGCCATAGCTTCAAAGTCGACCAAACCGTGCTGAAAAATCTCCTCAAAGGCTCTGGCTTGTTCTTGTACTCTTCTTTGCCGTGAATGACCAAGCTGATGAATGTTGTCCAAGGGCTGAAGTAGATTGTTGTCTCCCCATGAACGAAGATTCATGTACCTGAGAGACACACGTTTGAGAGTAGAATGATTAGTAACTAGAACAAGGTAAAGGCTTAGTCTTTACTAAGTCCCAAATCTATATGCTTTCTAAACAATCCTAGGATGGCAACGTCGCCATTTGATAACTAATTTTTTTGCAGGGGTGAGTATGCAATGAGGCTATCAAAACTCAAATGCAGGACAGGTTGTAGCACAGTATGCAAGAGAGAGTCAATCCACACCTAGGATGATAGAAAGAGCAAAGAGAATGCAAGGGCTTTGCAAATCTAAGCGAACAAAGATCGGTTTTGAGAAAATCCCTAAAAACTAGATGCAGCTACTAAATGAAATGCAAAACTATTTTAATATTACCAGTAATGATCAAACTACCATGAGGAACAAACAGAATAATTAAAGAACAAAACTACGAATTTCTAAAATTCGACTAGTGGATCGACCACGGGATCGACCACTAGATCGAGCAACAACGATCGATCTCCTCTAAAAATGTAAGAACAACGAAACTAAGGACCAGGATGCTATCAAAGATCAAACGAAAGACGAGAAAGGATGTAAAGATGCTAAGAAAGAGGGTCTAGGGTTGAGATTCATGGTCAGGGGTTTCAAAGGTCCGAACTTGGGTTGAAAACTTTAAATCGACTCACTTTGTGAGAATCTCTAAGCTTTGAAAATGAAATAAGATCTATCCGTGGCTTTCAGTATAGATCACTCCTTCATCCTCTCCTCCAAACCCATGGCTTTTGGTGGAAAGAGAGGTTGAAGGGCCGGAAAAACAGATTTCAAACACATGGCTTAACTAGTCCCCTAAACTTCCCTGGCTTTTGGGAAGGGGTAACTAGTCTCTTGGGTGCGATCTTCAGAGGTCCCTGGATCCTGTCAAGGTAAGAGACCTCTCGGATCATAAAGCTCTTGGCGTGAGAGTCTTTAAGCTTTAGAAACTCATCACCCTAGAAGAGATAGCCATTAAGCGCTAGAAAACACCAAGATTGAAAACCCTTTTGACCCCTTGAATCCTCTCAACCCCGAACCCTAATGCAACTACTCACTACACATAAGATAAATCAAGCAGAGCATGAAGAAAGAAACGATGAACATGAAAAAGAACTAGATTAAACTTCAAACGATTCGAATACAAAGCAAGAAAAACTTCAAGTTCGACAATGGCAGATAATCTCCAAAACCAGAGAGAAAAGCATAAAAAGATAAGATTGAAAAAGTTGTTTGGGAAAAGGTCATTGCCGCCTTCCCAAAATGGCGAAAACAGCCGATGGTCCCCCCCCCTCGCTAGCGGCCAAAAGCGGTTGAAAGGACAGAGATCGACTTTGGGATCGACCGGCTCTCTCGATCATTTTCGGACATCGTGTCTTCGACTCGATCTGGGTCTTGATCATCTTCGATGGATCGAGTGTTGCATCCGATCTTGGTATCGATCTTCGGTTGGATCGAGTGGTGGACTCGATCTGGCTCTCGCTCTGCATGGCGTCATTTACGTCCGTACCATTTGATCGATTGCTCCACTCGATCTTCTGGTCGATCTCATCTAGATCGACCTGCCATGCTCGATCTGTTCCCCGATCTCTGGTCCTTAGCAAACATCCGACCTTCCACGAACCACCACAACAGCTTCAGCACGTCCACGAACCTCCACGACTCCAAAGTGGCCAGAAACAACCTGAATGTGATGCAAAATGCAAGGAACATGCGTATGCTGGTGCGAGAATGCTTTAGGACCCTAAGTGATGCAATCTAATCTAAAGCATGATGAAAATGCATGAAAAGCTAACTAATATGTATGCAAAATGTATGCAATATGCAGTAACATCATTAGGCAATGATCAAAGTAACCAAGACAAGTACTTAAGCAAATTCAAGATTCAATAAATTAAAAGCACGGATCCTAGATGAGGTTATGGAGTTAGGTGGATTCAAACACAAGACTAAGATGCTTTCAATCTAATTATAAATTTAACAAGGCAAGTAATGCTAATTCCTAGGCATAGAATTCAACAATCAAGCAAGATAAACTCAATCCTTTGGTGATCATCCTTTTACTAATACAACCTAGCAAGAACTAATTCCCATTAATGCTAGACTCAATAACAAGCAGGTTTGATTAATTCTATGAAGCCAAAATATTTCTTAGACAGTCAATCCCTTGAGCTAAGACAGATAAATCCTCTAAAAGATAAGATCAGCATTTCATCGAACACTTGGTGGGCATAAGAGAAAGCTAAAATGCAGGTTTAAGTGATCAAGAGAAACTTAGCATCTAAACAGTCTAATATAGAGGAATCAATGATAATAAGAACAAACAAACAGTTATCAAGCTATAGAATCCCCCTGATCTATCCCACCTAAGAGCCTTTAAGAGACTACTCACTAATCATGGTGGAAACCATCAAATCTATGAAGAAAGAATGGTTAAACATGATTAGGGAGAGATATTAAGAAACATTAAGTATGGAAGTACAAAAACTTAGATTAAAAGATGAAACTTAGTTCTTACAAATCACAAAAGCAAAGAAGAATAATGTTTGAAACCAAGAACAGAGCATGCCTAATAGTTTTAGGTCTTTAAGTATTTATACAAAGAGACAAATAACCCTAACTGAGTGGTAAAAGTGTAAATAATTGGACTTCTGGATGAGAACATATTTGGCTTAGTGGTTGATATCGTGCTCGATGGGGAGCTACTACTGGTTCCAATCTCGAGCACCGTGCTCGATGTGAAGACAAGGACTCTTCCTGGAAGATTATGTCGGGCACGCCTTTCCCGACATCCAGCTCGATGTAGAGCATCAGTTATTCATGCAAGGTTACATCGGGCATCCCTTGCCCGATGTGGTGTTTGATATGCTTGTCCTGTCTTTCGAATATCGGACATGGTTTCCCGATGTGAACTCTGTCCTTTGCTGCTGGTGCATGTCGGCCTCTATGCCCGATGTGCAGGCCGAGATCAGCCCTGGAAGTATACTCCTTTGGCTGTACTTGGTTCTCCTTGGTAGGTACATCTTCTTGGATCACTCCCACTCTTCCACAATGTCCCCAACAGCTCCTTTAGTATGAAGAAACATTCCATATGCAAGGAAAATGCAAACTATATTCTAAATGTACCCCATGTTTACAAGCAAAAGAAAATGGGACAAATGATAAGGAAAACATGCAAGAAGAGACAAAACATGTACTATATGCAGTCCTAAATGGTGCAAATATAGGAGACATCACTTCCGTATAAATTCTATAACCTAAGAAGATTTTTGGTTATCCAAGCTTTATTCATTTCTAAACAGAAAACTCTCTCCTTTGTAATCTCTTTAATAATCTTGTTGATCTTGGATCATTCTAATTAAGTTTTCTATTTGCCTTTGTTTGTGTATCATCATCTAATCATGCTTAGTCATATCCTTATGGTTCTAAATATGGTTAGTGAGTAGTTTCATTAGATTTTGAGATGGGGTATTTAGGGTGATTAGATGGTTGATTAATGATGTATTGCTCTTGATTCTTCCTTATCATTGCTTAATTAATGTTCTTAATACTTGGTTGGCCTTGGGAAAGCTATTCTTGATCGTAAGAGTTTTTTTGCATTGAAAATTTTTGATAAAATTCCTGAGTGAGTTAATTAAGTGGTTTGCATTCTTAGCCTAAAGGATTAGTTGTCTAAGGTGCTTATTAGGCTTCGTAGAACTGATTTTTAATGTTTGCAAGTGGTATTTTCACCATTGAAAGTGGGTTAAAATTTATAATTAGTGGAGGGATTATTACCAAGGGATTGGATTAATCTTGTTTTGATGTTCTTTGCATAAGGATAAGCATGTCTATGTTGTTTGAAGCATCATGAATCACCATTGAAGTCACTCTAGTGCCAATGCCCCCATCTTAGAACCATTTCGCATTCCCTTGTTTAAGCTTGATCTTGCTTTAATTTGTTGCTTTGTTCTTGTATTTTTTTGAGTTTAAGTCTCTTGCTTAAGTTTGCTTTTAGTTTGCTTGCTTGTTCTCATGATTGCACTTGACAGTTTGATGAGTGTTAGCACTTTTAAACCTTAATTTCATGCTTAACTAAACAGTATTGTGCATCTTCTCTGTGCTATCCCCATAAAGGATTGATAACCTCATGTGCTGCAATGACATGATTTCAGACTTGAGGAATTGAGTCACAAGAGTTTAAAAACTATTGTATCAATTTGGCGCCGTCACCTTAGTGGGATGATTCGTATACTGACGTTTGAACATTTGTTTCGACAAAGCCATTTATTTCAGTCTTAATCCTCTTAAGTTGCATTGCTCCTTTTCAGATACAATAAACTTCATCTATCAACGCCTTTAAGAGGGCAACACTAGCAGTTTGAGAAGAGTCTCAGCACCTTCAGAGTTGAGTATGGATGACCCTCCCGGTCAAGGTGGTCATGGACCGTATGGAGAGCAAGGTGTTCAGTTTCTGTGGAA
Source organism: Thlaspi arvense (assembly GCA_911865555.2). Lineage (NCBI taxonomy): Eukaryota > Viridiplantae > Streptophyta > Magnoliopsida > Brassicales > Brassicaceae > Thlaspi > Thlaspi arvense. The sequence continues at coordinate 35,124,080 of OU466858.1, forward strand.
CCAAGGAGCTGTTTCATTTGCTGCACGGTTTCAGGAGAATGGTCAAATAGTTGTGAGGAACCTAGGAGCTCATTATACACCAAACAGTCATGTCAACAGATATGGTATTGTCCCTCCTTCTTTTGGAAACACCAATTTTGAAATCATGAGCAGCCTCAACACCATGATTGGGTTGCATATAGAAGATCTGTTGGAGCATAGAGATCAGTTTGATAGAGTTTGCAGCTTGACCAAGATAAGGAGTCTCAGATGTGGCTTTCAAGCATAGGCTTTTCACTTTCTTACTTGGGGATAAAGCTCCCCTTTGGGAGAAGAATCTTCCACATCGCTGCATAACTTCATAGGATGAGTGTGAAAGAGCCTTTCTTGCCAAGTTTTTCAACAACTCAAGAACATCTAAGTTGAGGAAGGACATTTCCAGCTTCGCACTACAACATGATGATCGGTTTTGTGATGCATGTGAGCGGTTGAAGGGATATATGATGAAGTGTTCTTATCATGGCTTCTCCATTGAGGCTTTGCTTAGCACCTTATATAGAGGAGTATCACCAAAATTCTGCATGCTTCTGGGCACAACAAGCTGATACAAGAGTTTTGAGTCTCTTTCTCAATCACCCTCTATACTAGTTATTGTAGTAATGATTTTATGTCAATCCAAAGGGGTTAAGATAGACGCCAATATGATTCTAGTAGAATGCTTTAAGTCAAGCAAGATCAGAGAAAGGATTGCTTAAACTTCTAAACTAATCAACCTAAATGAACCATAAACCAAGCAGAACTCAAGGAAGCAATACTTAGCAATGATCAAACACAAAACAGAGCAAACAAAACAGAACACTAAGCAAATTCGAAATTCAATGTATTAAAAGAAAGGATCCTAGATGTGGTTATTGACTTTGGCGAATTCAAAGGGAAGACTAAGCTGTTATCAAACTCATTGAGAATGAAAACAAGCAAGCAATGCTAATTCCTAGGCATAGAGTTCGCAATCAAGCAAGTTAAATCCAATCTATTGGCAAATAACACTTTGCGAAACATCCTAGCAAGAACTATATCTCATTAGTACTAGAATCAATTACAAGAAAGCTGAACAAACTCCATTCAAACCAAAATACTCACTGGACAATCAATCTATTGAGCTAAGATAAGTAAATCCTCTAAAAGGCCTAATCATCATTTCATCAAATACTTGGTAGGCATAAGAGAAAGCCTAAATCTAGATTCATGTGATCAAGACAAATCTAGCATAATAACAACCTAATAGACAGGAATCAATCATATTTAAGCACTAACAGGCACTAATCAAGCCTTAAATTCCCCCTAATCTAAAACATCTAAAACCCTAAAAGTGAATACTCACTCATCATCATAAAAAACACCAAATCACAAGGGGGAAAGATGTTAAACATGATTAAGAGAAGATTAATTTATGCAAATACAAAAACTTGGATTAAAAAGATGATCTTGTTCTTACAAAGAGAGAAAATCACTTAAGAAACTAAGCAAGAACTAAGAACTCCCCAAAAACCATTAGTTCATGGGTATATATATTAAATGACAAAAACGTTAAAGCAATGGCAAAGTTGTAAATAAAAGGTTTTCGGATAAGGCCAACATCGAGCACATATGCTCGACGTGAGTCTTCGGGTGCTTAATATCGAGCAGGTGGTACTCGATGTGCTTGGTCGATGTTGAAGTCCAGACTCTCAGGTGCCTTACATCGAGTGATGTTGATACTCAATGTGCTTGTCTTGTCGCTGTCTTGCTCAATGTGGATGCTCGATGTGGACTCCCTTCCTCTCGGCTGGATTACATCGCGCAATGTACACTCTAGCATGCTCGATGTTGAACCAAATTTCCACTTCCTTAGCTCTGTTTGCTCCTCCTTGGCTTGGGCTCCCTGAATCATTCCCATTGTTCCTCCTTGCCTCCAATGGCTCCTTAGGTACCTAAATACATCCTTTATGCAAAGAAAATGCAAACTTCAACCTAAATGCAACATAAGTCTAAAGGCAAAAGAAAATGGGACAAAAGAGAAGGAAAACATGCAAAAGGAGACTAAAACATGAACTAAATGCAAGCTTAAATGATGTAAATTTGAGAGATATCAACACCCCCCACACTTGCCTTTTACTTGCCCTCAAGAAAACAAAGTAAGTCAAATGGAGGATGAGGTTTAAAAGTAAGCACTCAAATCAATGTCCAAGTGCCTAATTGTAGGATGCAAATCATGATCAGATGTACTTTTAATAACTTAAGCATGTTCATCATGTTTCAAAATGATCTCAAATCTCAGCCTACACAAGTGTTCAAATCAATTAACTCTTTAACATTCATTAAACATGTAACCATGAACCAAGTTTATGCAAATCAAGTGAAGACATTTGGTCTAAGGGTATGGTCATTAGATGAAAATGATCTCATTCAAATAAGGGCTCATAAGCTCAAGGGATCACTCAATGAAAATGATTCTATCTTAGGCAAAATGCTAAAGGTAAAAGCATACTTATGCATGCAAGTTAAAGCTCTCTTCTACCTTTTTACCCAAATATGAATCCTTAAAATTTCTAATCCCAAAGTGAAACCTCTAAGTCTACCCTTTCCCAAAGAACTTGATCTCCTTCTTCTTCATGTGTGGGGAAACTCCTTCTCCTTTACTTGTGTGGTTGACTCTTATGTTGGGCTTTGCTCTTCTTTTATTGATTAGGCGCCATTCTTCATCACCTTTGGTGGATTGCTTTGGTCTGATTTCTCCTTTTTGGATGACCTTTCAAAGCATGCTGTTGTTGGCACCTTCTTTTCCTAAACACTTAAGAGTTATATTTCCATATATACTTAACCACAAACTTAACTTGTTTTCCCACACTACCATCCCCTTACTTCTTCTTCTTCTTAAAAGATATAAACAATGAAGTTCAAACCACTTAACACTACCCTTTCCCAAACTCCTATCCTAGAATCAAGCTCAAAATGCAAGCTGATATCTACATGAGAGTTTCTCCTTCCCAGCCTTAATCCTAACACTTTTTGCCAAGATAAAATTCGAAAATATGTATGCAAGGCCTCACACTCTCACTAAAGTGTTTAGATTTAGAAAGGAGGATTGGTTAAGGGTGTGGATTAACTCTCTCATAATTATGAGGATCAGCGACTTGGATCAACAAGAGCAGTAAGAAGGGAAGAAGATGATCCAAGTATGTATAAGGTAGCCATGAATTCACTTTTCAATGCACAAACATGATATTTCAAATTCAGATTAAGGTTCTAATAGATAGATTTGATTTTCAAAGAACAAATGGTTTCAGCATGACATTAGAGAATCAAATTTAGCATTTTAAAACATAGTTCAGCCTTAACTTCTAACTTTTTCATGATGCATCAAACACTTAACCACTTAGACATTGAAATCATTTCTAAACGCTAAGCATTTTACAAGGAAATATCATCATTGGGCCCTATGCAAGTGCAATGCAACCTATTCGAAAACACTAGACTCAATCCTAATCAGATGAATGTAACTATATGCTTTCTTTTTGGTTTGCAAAAGATGCAAATGTTTTCAAATTTTTCGAATTTTTGTGTGTTTTTCTATGCATTTACATGTATGCATGTATGCATGAGACTCAAAGATGAATAAAAGAAAACCTAAGAAAAGAAAAAACAAAGTCAAACCTCAAATCCCTCCCCCACACTTAAATTACACAATCCCTTGTGTAATAAAAGAGTGAAAGAGAGAAGCAAGAGAAATATATAACATAAACTTAAAGAAAAATGCAATGGTATCTACCAGGAAAGGGATGTGGTACCTTAATTGTGTTTTGAGGAGGTGTGTGATAGGCTCAGGTTTTACCCAAATAAAACTACTGCAAGTGCACAGCAAAAGCAGATGTAGTACAAGGGGTATCGAATCCCAAAGGAGTAATGCAGACTACACTATCGAATGTAGGTTCGGATTAAGCTATGCATAATGTAATGTATGTAATGCGAATGATAAAATAAAAGTAAGCAAATGAAATTCAAGTTGTTGTTCTAAGTTTCAGAAGACTAAAAGCGCTAAGTCAGGACAGTTCGCAGGTTGAATCCGAGAATGTAGAATGCATGAAATCAGGAATGATTAAGAACCGTTTTGAACATGAATATCAAATATATGACTAATCAATTCTCATTGCAGAAGTTAACTATGTTTAAATCACAGAGTTTCAAATCTCTTTGCAAACCCTAACAACCTAAACATGCAATATGATCAGATTCAATTGTTCACAAAACTCCTAAGCCAAATCTCTTTGCACTAAGTTGTTTTGCTCATCAAATACTAGTTCAGGTTGTCAATAATGCTCTCACATATATTTAACAACCTAGGATTTTCGGATTTCTAGATGGTGTTTCTAAGAAATTTGATTTTAAAGCAAGTAAAGATGAAAACCAAAAGATATTCCTAACAGGAAGCAATTCTACAAACTCTTCATCAACCTTTGAAAAAGCCCTAACTTAACTAGCAGATTACTCAGACATGATCATGGAATCACAAAACATAACTGAATAAATTTGCAATAAAAGGATAGAATAAAAACAAAAGGTGTTCGAAATCTTCTCCAAAAAGAGTACATGATCTGTCTCCCCAAAAGCTCTCAATAAAATCCTCTCTAAAAGCTCTCTGAATTCGTAAAAACTAAGATAAAAGCCAACAATGGCTGAAAAACCTAATAAACAGAGGCTAAACACGATCTGGGGCCTTTTTGCAAATAATGGAACTTCTTATCCAATTCAGCAAATAATGCTCCATCTTTTAATAAACATGCCACGCTCCTTCCTTGGTGGGTGACGAGCGTCACCAAGAGTGGTGACGATCATCACCATATCGCATACTTTCTTCTCCGAGCTAGTTACTTCGTGGCTTCAACTTGAAATGATCCAAAAAGCTCCAATATCTCCAAATATGCTCCAGACATGCTATAACCTGCAAAGACTCTACTAGGACTCTAAAAAGACTAAAAAGACTTAATGAAAAGGACTTATATCATGGTTAAAAACCATAAAAACCATGATATATCATCTCCCCCAGACTTAGCTTTTGCTTGCCCTCAAGCAAACATCGGACAATGAACAGGGTCGAGGTTTGAAAACAAGAAACAGTCAGGTAATCATCAGGAACACCACATTAGTTAGAACTTTCGAACCCACATACCCCAGAGTCAACACAAGATCAAATTTCAATATAATCATCACAAGCTTAGCAAATCTCTCAAGTTCAGTCCAAATCCCTTCAAGAAATCTAAAATTTCTACTGCTAACTCCTTATTTTTTTATCTAAGTGTGAAATCTCATCAAGGATTTATCATCTCAATCACTTTACAGATTCTTATCCCTTCCTAACAACTGAACAAATCAATCTCAACACAGCTCTCATATTTTCTCTTCCATTGATATTTTCCTTTGGATATTTTCGATTTTTCACTTCCTTTTCTTATTTTTTTTTTTACAGTCTAAGATATGGTGCTACTCAATACTTGTATTCCGTGTGAGGAGACAGGTTCTTGAGTGTGTTCATTACTGTTGTTCCTTGTGAGGAGACAAGATCATGAATGCACCATTCTTTTGACTCAAACTCTTAAAAACTACATCAAGGAAGATCAAAGAGAGATTGTATCTTAACCTTATTGTCAGCGCTGAAAGAGAGAATCAAGATAAATAAGAATCAAGCCCCAAGATAAGAAGTTTAAAGTTCATTAAGGTGGAGCTAACAACAAATTTTTCAGATTCTCTAAGAACCTAAACCTTCATTGCTAGACTGATCTACCTATGACTTTCAACTTAGTAAGACTTGTAATCAACTACTGTGGAAATGGTTCTTATAAGCATAAACGTCCTATGGTTAGTTTCAAGAAAAACTGACAATTTCAAAATTTTGACTCTATAAAAACAGGTCAACTTTAAGACTCTATAAACATGACACAAAGCACACAACGTCAGTAACCACCTCCCCCAGACTTAAAAACATTGTCCCCAATGTTATTAAGCCAAGAGTTAGTCAAAAAGATGAATGAGAAGTCGTAGAACCATGGTGAAAAAGTATTACCTCGCGAAGGGTCGGGTGACGAGCGTCACCACCCTGTTTTTTTTTTACTGAATAACAACTAAATACTAATCTAAAGCACGAAAAAAAAAAACTAAGTATAGAATGTACAACTTACCAGTGGGTTGCCTCCCAATAAGCGCTTGTTTAAAGTCATTAGCTCGACTTTGGTTGGCTGTTTAGACAGCTGGTGCATCATCCAGCGACACAATGTGTCCTGCCCCAGACTTAAAAACATTGTCCCCAATGTTATTAAGCCAAGAGTTAGTCAAAAAGATGAATGAGAAGTCGTAGAACCATGGTGAAAAAGTATTACCTCGCGAAGGGTCGGGTGACGAGCGTCACCACCCTGTTTTTTTTTTACTGAATAACAACTAAATACTAATCTAAAGCACGAAAAAAAAAACTAAGTATAGAATGTACAACTTACCAGTGGGTTGCCTCCCAATAAGCGCTTGTTTAAAGTCATTAGCTCGACTTTGGTTGGCTGTTTAGACAGCTGGTGCATCATCCAGCGACACAATGTGTCCTGCTGGAATCTCGGCTTGCGCCCAATAATGCTTCACCCTCTTTCCATTGAAAGTGAACTCCTCTCCTTTGGAGTTTATCAGAACAAAAGCACCATGTGGTCGAGCTTCTTTAACAATGAACGGACCTGACCATCGAGAACGCAATTTACCAGGAAAAAGCTGTAATCGAGAGTTGTAAAGTAGTACCTGGTCATTGGGCTCGAAATGTCTGGAGATGATCTTTTTATCATGATATGCTTTTGTCCTCTCTTTGTATAACTTGGAGTTTTCATAGGCTAGATATTTGATTTCATCCAGTTCATTGAGCTGAATCAAGCGCCTCTCTGCAGCAGGCTTCAGATCGAAGTTCAGCTTCTTCATAGCCCATTCTGCTTTGAACTCCAGTTATACTGGTAGATGGCACGCCTTGCCATAGAGAAGGTGGAATGGTGTATTCCCAAGTGGCGTTTTGTATGCTGTCCTGTAAGCCCATAATCCATCATCAAGCGTTGCAGACCAATCTTTCCTTGTCTTTCCAACTGTCTTCTCCAGAATCTGCTTGATCTGTATGTTGGAAACCTCAACTTGTCCACTGGTTTGGGGAGGATAAGGTGTGGCCACTCTGTGTTGTACACCATACTTCTTCAGCAGCTTGTCAAAAACTTTGTTAACAAAGTGAGAACCACCATCACTTATGACAATCCGTGGGACACCAAATCTGGGGAAGATAATGGTCTTAAACAGTCTCAAAACCACTGCAGCATCATTAGTAGGAGTAGCCAACGCCTGTACCCACTTAGATACATAATCAACAGCAACCAGAATGTATCTATTCCCATAAGATGAGGGAAAAGGGCCCATGAAGTCAATACCCCAACAATCAAATACTTCAACTTCTAGAATGAAGTTATGTGGCATCTCATGTCTCCTGCTAATCTTCCCTCTTCTCTGACAAGTATCACAGTTTGTAATGAATACCTGAGCGTCCTTGAACATAGTAGGCCACCAAAAACCAGCTTGAAGAACCTTAGAGACTGTTTTGAATATGGCAAAGTGTCCACCATACTCTGACCCATGACAGTGAAAGAGAACGCCCTGCACTTCTTCTTCTGCTATACATCTTCTATAAATCCCATCAGCACAATGCTTGTAGAGATATGGCTCATTCAAATAGAATCTCCTAAGTTCTCTCAAGAACTTCTTCTTAGCATAGCCCTTGAAATCATGTGGTTCATCCTCTGCAGCAAGGTAGTTGGCAATATCAGCATACCAGGGCCTCTTTGGATTATCCAAAGCATAAACTTGCTCTTCAAAAGCTGTCCCTAAGCTTGCAGAAATCGCAGCCAAGTTCAGAGTTTGGTGACGAACGTCACCAGTATTGGTGACGAGCGTCACCTCTTTCGTATGAAAACTTGGTCGCGACTGTTCTCGGTTGGTGACGAGCGTCACCCCCCTGGTGTTGCTCGTCACTCCCCTGCAGTTTCGTGAAAACTGCAGGTTTTCAACACTTTCTTCCTGTTCTCTTGTTTCCACCAAGTAGACATTCTCTTCAGGCAAGAAATCATTGATTGGGACACTATCTTCGACCTGAATCCTGGATAGATGATCAGCAACTACATTCTCAACACCTTTCTTGTCCTTCACTTCAATGTCATATTCCTGAAGAAGCAGAACAACCTTCGCTTTGCATCCTTCTTTTGCATCGGATACTTCATTGCTGAATGGTCAGTATGAACCACGACCTTGGAGCCAACAAGATATTGCCTGAATTTTTCAAATGCAAAGACAACAGCCAACAACTCTTTCTTAGTTGTTGCATAGTTCTTCTGAGCATCATCCAAAGTCCTACTTGCATAGTAAATGGCGTGGAGCTTCTTGTCTTTCCTCTGTCCAAGCACTGCTCTAACTGCAAAATCGCTGGCATCACACATCACTACAAAGGGTAAGTCCCAATCTGGAGGCTGCACAACAAGAGCTGTAACCAGAGCTTGCTTGATCTGTTCAAAGGCGGATTTGCACTCTTCTGTGAACTCAAACTTCACATCTTTTAAGAGGAGAGCTGTAAAAGGGCGTGCTATCTTGCTAAAATCCTTGATGAATCTTCTGTAGAACCCAGCGTGACCCAGAAAACTCCTCACTGCTTTGACTGAATCAGGTGCTTGCAGACTTTTTATCACTTCAATTTTCGCCCTATCCACCTCTATACCATCTCCTGAGACTCTATGACCGAGCACAATGCCATCTTGTACCATAAAGTGGCACTTCTCCCAGTTCAGAACCAAGTGCTTCTCTTCACATCTCTGCAGAACTGCACACAAATTGCCAAGCAGCTCATGAAGGAAGAACCATAAACTGAGAAGTCATCCATGAAAACCTCCATAAACTTCTCAATCATGTCTGTGAAGATCGACATCATGCATCTCTGGAAGGTTGCAGGAGCATTACACAATCCAAAAGGCATTATGCGATATGCAAAAGTGCCATAAGGACAGGTAAAAGTGGTCATCTCCTGATCATCTGGATGGATGGGGATCTGAAAGAAGCCTAAGTAGCCATCAAGGAAGCAGTAGTACTTGTTATTTGCCAGCCTCTCCAGCATCTGATCGATGAAAGGTAGAGGAAAATGGTCCTTCCTTGTTGCTGCATTCAGCTTCCTGTAATCAATGCACATTACTGGCTGATATAGGATACATGATTCTAGCCTGAAGCAGCTTCATGATCTCCTTCTTGACCACATCCTGCAAATTCGGATTCAGCCTCCTCTGGTGCTCAACTGATGATTTCGATTCATCCTCAAGGTGTATCCTATGCATGCACAAGTCTGGAGAGATCCCTGAAATATCATCAAGAGAATAGCCAAGGGCTTTGCGAAATCTGCGCAGCTTACTTAGCAAAAGGGTGAGCTCTGCATTGTTCAATGAAGCATTAACAATAACAGGATAGATGGAGTTTTCTCCAAGGAAGGCGTAACTTAGCCCTGCAGGGAGCTGTTTAAGCTCAACTTTTGGTGCTTTTGTTGCACTCTAATCACCCATTGTAGCAGCTTTCGCAGATGCGGTAACAAGCTCATCTTGTGCAACCAGTTGCATCACTTGTGCAGTAGCATCCATCATCTTTGTGTAGCCTGTTGCAGCAGCATCCAAATGCTCATACTCTGCTATATAAGTGGTCAACGCCCTTTCCAAGGGGTCTTCTGAACTCATCTCATGGAAGATCTGATCAGCAATGTTTGTGAGAACATCAACATAAAAATTTTGTCCATCTATGGTTGGCCTCTTCATCAGCTTGTCCATTTCGAATTTCATCACTAAATCACCAACATTCATCTCTATTCTACCCTTCCTGACGTCAATGATAGCTCCTGCAGTAGCCAAGAAGGGTTTGTCAAAAATCAAGGGCTCTTTGGGTTCTTCTCCATATTCCAGAACCACAAATTCAGTAGGAATCATGCAATCTCCTACTTTGATAGGAACATCCTCTATCACTCCTTCAGGAACTCTGACTGATCTATCATCTAGGACCAGAGATATCCTTGTAGCCTTAAAATCGGTCATCCCCAAGCTCTTGGCAACAGAATGAGGCATGAGGTTCACACTTGAACCTATATCAAACAATGATCTCTCAAACTTGTCAATAAATATTGTGCAGTCTAAAACAAAGCTTCCTGGGTCTGGAATCTTCTCTGGTACTCTGTTCTGGATCACTGCACTGACCTGTTCGTTGATCATATCATAGCCCCAGCTTCTAAACTCAAGTTATTGGTCACCATTCTCTTTACATACCTCCATTATAACACGAGTGATCCTCACAACATCAATCAATGGGATTTCAATAACCAACTTGTCCATGATAGCCTTGCATTTAGCATCTTCAAGCTCCTGCATAGACTATCTTGGGCTTAGGATAGGGTATCTTGGGCTTATACAATGTCTCCTTAGCATTATCGGAAGTCTTAGACGAAACTGCAGTATGTTGCAACGGGTGACGAGCGTCACTCGTTTTGGACAAGTCGTGGTTATTTGCTCGATTTGGGTGACGAGCGTCACCCTCCTGGTGACGGTCATCACCAACTTGTGAAGAAGGGTCGTCGGGGTTGTGCTCAAGGGGTGACGAGCGACACCCATTATTGGTGACGAGCGTCACCCGTGGATTTTCAGTAGAAATTTCTTCATCTTCATACTCTTCTATACCCACGAAACTTCTTGAGCTTAAATCCTTCTGCAACACTGGTTGCAGGTTCTTTCCACTCCTCAATGTGATGACATTCACATGGTTTTTGGGGTTAGCATCAGTTCTTCCTGGAAGAAATTCTTCTTGCCTCTAAACAGCTCCTGTAGTTAGGGCAACTTGGACATCAAGCTTCTTCATGTGAGAGTTCAGACTTTCAATTTTCCCATTCAAGTCCTGATAGAGCGAATCTATCTTGCCATTGAAGTCCACTATCAGCTTCTGTTGTCATTCTAGGATCTGTTCCAGCATTGCTTCCATCTTGTTCCCTTGTGGAGGTGCAGGTTGGTAGGAAGAAGGTCCATAGTTTCTGTTGAAATTTCCACAGTTCTGGAATGGTTTCTGGTACTCTGTCTTTTGGAATAGAGGCTTAGGTGTGTAACCAGGCGTGCTCTGTCCTCCTGTAAAGGCACTCTTCTGATTGTTGTTGTTGTAGCCTCTGTTCAATTGCTGATTTCCATATCTTTGACCCTGAAAACCTCCAGAATTGATGAAATTCACATCTTCCTGATCAACCTCCTCTGAACCTTCGAAAGTCTCCACCTCTGCAGCGAAATGAACTGACTTCTTTCCCACCAAGAGGTTGTGCATACTGTCCAGCTTAGCCTTAACTTCAGCAATCTGATTTCCATCATCCACACCAGCTTGTTTCATTCTCTGAAAATATGCATCCTTAGTGTTGTTGCTGCAGGCCAAGTTCTCAATCAACCTGATTGCTTCTTCTAGTCTGTTGGTGTTGAAGTTTCCAGCACTAGCTGCATCCAGCGCCATTGAATACTTCCAGTCAATGCCTCTATAGAAGATCTCAAGTAGTTGCACTTGACTGAAGCCATGATGAGGACAGTCCCTTTGGTAAGACTTGAATCTAAAAGCTTCAGTAGGTCCTTGTGTAAAGGATGCAATTTTCGTCCTCATGTCTTCTGACCTTGCATCATCATAAAAGTTGTTCAGAAAAGCATTCTTAGTGTCTTCCCAAGTGGTCAGTGAAGCAGGTTCCAGTTGCTTCAGCCAATATGCAGCCTCTCCTCCAAGAGAGTAAGGGAAAAGCTTGCAGAACAGAAAGTCATTAGTGACTCCATTGGCTTTGACACTTGAAGCTACATCCTCAAACCTCTCAATGTGATCCATAGGATGCTCATGAGGTAAGCCAGGGAATGGATGCTGGCCAACCAGTTGATAGTAGACAGGATTAAGCTCAAAATCGTTCCTCTGAAAGGTAGGAGGGCGGATTACAGCTATGTTGGCATAGAACTGATCTGGTCTATTGTAGTCTCCTAAAGTTCTCTGCACAAAACGCCCAGCAGCGTTATCAGAAGCAGCAGGGACTCCAGCGTCATGTCCCACTTGTTGAACCTTCTGTTCAATAATGACATTCCCATCTTGATCAATCCTCTGTCCCTCTTCGTTCTTCCTATGTCCTTCTCTGTCAACTAAGTGACCTTCTGCATCTTCAACCAAGATAAGTGGAGTGACCATTGTAGATTGCTTCTTAGCTTTCCTGTTTGTATTAAGTTGGGTCGGGTCCGTCTGTGTCTCCTCGGCCATAACCGAATTGGCCTTGCTCCCAACTGGTTCGCCACCAGTTCCGCCTCGCTGTTGGCATCCCTGTTCCTGACAACTTCTCTTCGGTTCAAGCGTGGTGGGACTCCGATGTTTGGCCTTGTAGTGGTAGGTGTATGTTCTTCGGGGGCAGGTCGTGATTGGAGAACTCCTGAACCTCTAGGTCTGCTATTGCTCGTCACTGGTGTAGAGAAATTGAGTGCCGTAGGGTTGAGTCCGTGTCTCCTGAACCTGCCTGGTGGATTCGTCGGTGGGAGGACGCTCCCGATGCGTTGGCTTTGGGCTCGACTCTCCGCTGCTAACACCTCAAGGGTTTTGTCTTGCTCTCTCGTCTTTTTCGTCAGCATCGCCACCATCTCCTTCACCTCGGCTAAGGCAGTCGTGAGAGCCTCGGTTTATGTCTGTGGATGTTGAACTACGTCGCCTGCGCCTCCATCGCCTCGCCCAACTCCGGTGTTATCTCCGTCTTGTGCTCCGGTGGATATCTCTTCAGATCTTGCGTCTCTCGGTTCGTGGGTGTAAGAATTCTTTTACCCCCTCCTTCTTGCGCCAAATTGTGTGGGCTGGATTTCACACAATCGAATTTGTCTGTTAAAATTAAAAGAGGACGTAAAAATTCTAAGTTAAACACGAGAGAACAAGGATCCAAAGATGGTGATTTTATTATTGCCGTTTAGATAAGCTTTTGGTACAAGTTTTCTGCCAAGTCTTTTGCTAGGTCAAAAAGATCTTTCGAGCTAATGAATTTAACTCCCTATTTATACAACTGCTATCATAATCTAGGCAAAAATCTAGGGATATACTTCGTAGATTTTCTTCCTTATCTCCTTCGCGGCGCCCCCTTCCTGAAGGCTTCGTCTTCTAGAGTAAACACCGCTTTGGACCTCTTCGTGGATTTGGGCTCGGCCCACTTGAACAACGCTTCGCTTTGGACTTATTATTTCCGAGCCTTTGTCTCGGATTGTCAATGAGATGTTCTGGCTCGGCCCACGAACGTTTATGGATCGGCCCAAAAAGTTCCACATATGGTTGGTTTGCACAAACGGTTCGTCTCTGATTCACACGGTTTGTGCACGGTTTGCCTTGCCTCGTTCATGGTTCAGGCAAGGCTGCCGGTTCGCCGTGTACAAAACTCGCACGGTTCGCTTCGCCGTTTGTACAAGGTTTATACGGTTCGCCTCGCCGTGCATAGTCTGGGCAAGGCATCCGGCTCGTCACTTGTATAAGGTTTGCACGGTTAGCCTCGCCGTGCAAAGTTTGGGCGAGGCGACCGGCTCGTCATTTGTACAGGGTTTGCATGGTTCGCCTCGCCATGCATAGCTTGGGCAACGCGACCGTCTTGCTGTTTGTACAAGGTTTGCACAGTTCGCCTCGACGTGCATAGTTTGGGCGAGGCGACCGGCTTGCCATTTGTACAAGGTTTACACGGTTAGCCTCGCCATGCATAGTTTGGGCGAGGCAACCGGCTCGCCGTTTGTACAAGGTTTGCACGGTTCGCCTCGCCGTGCATAGTTTGGGCGAGGCGACCGGCTCGCCATTTGTACAAGGTTTGCACGGTTCGCCACGCCGTGCATAGTTTGGGCGAGGCGACCGGCTCGCTGTGTACAAAATGTGCACGGTTTGTACATTACAGGTTTTTAACGTGCAAGCAAGGAGGTTATCAAAACTCAAGCAATACACAGTTGTAGTACATCAAGAGGTAGCAATCCAATCCTAGGGAGCAGGAAGAGCAATGAGAATACAAGGATGAAGCAAATCTAAGCAAATTGGTAAATGATTGGTAAAACCTAGAAAAACAAAATGCAACGATCTAATGCAATGCAAAACAATTTTAAAATCCATGGAAGAGGGTTAACTACCACGAGGAACAAGCAAAAGATGAAAAATGCAAAGCTACTAAAAACTAAAAATCGACCAGTGAATTGACCACAGGATCGAGCACTGGATCGAGCAGAATAGATCGATCTAACAAACAACTTCAAGCAAATGACTTTTGATGAACAGGATGCAAGCTAAATGACAAGCGTATGATGAACAGAGGTTTAAAACACTAAAAGTGAGGGTTTAGGGTCGAGGTTCATATTCAAGGGTATCAAAGATTCAAGCTTTGGTTTGAAAACATTTAGATCTACTCTTTTAAGAGGTTTCTCTAAGCCTTGAAAACAAAACAAGAACCATATATGGCGTGTGGTATGGTTCACTTCGTCAATCTCTTCTCCAAACCCATGGCGTTTCGTGGAAAAAGAGATCGAAGAGCAAGAAAGACAGATTTCAAACAATGACCTAACTAATCCCCTTTACAACCATGGCATGTGGGAAAGGTAAGATTAGCCTCTAGGATCTGGTTTTCCAGTACATCTGAATCTTGTCAAGGTAAGACAGCCTTTGGTTCATAGAGACCTTTTCCAAGGCTTTCTAGGCCTTAAGATCCCAAGATCCTAAAAGAGAAAGTATGAAGAACAAAGAAAACACAAAGCTTTGAACCCTTTCAACCCTTTTGAATCACCTCAACCCCAAAACCCGAAACGACTACACATGTTTAAGATCGAATCAAAAGCAATAAACGATAAGCTAAGCATGATTAACGATAGATTAAAGAAAAACTTGCTTGATATTAAAAGATTCAAAGGTTCAAAAGCGAAAAAGCTTAAGCTTTTCTCCAATGGCGAATCGCCTAACTTAGAGAGAGATGAAGGAAAAGACAGAATGAAGATAAGATAAAGGTGATGGCTGCTTTTGCCAAAATTGGCTAAACCGTTAGCTGGTCCCCCCTTTCGCTAGCCGCCAAAGACAGCTGGACGGATAAGGCTCGTCTAGGATCGACTTTGAGATCGACCAATGTGCTCGATCATCTTCAGAAATCGCCTTGCTCCGCTCGATCCTCTGGTTGATCTGGTTGGAGGGATCGAGTATCTTCCTCGATCTATGTCTTGATCTTTGGATGATCGAGTCTTGGTCTCGATCTGGCTCTCATTCTGCATGGCATCATATACGTCTGTACTCCAGATCGATCTCCTCTCTCAATCTCGGTCTCGATCCTTCCTCTTGAATCGATTTGGTGCACTCGATCTTCTGGTCGATCTCATCTAGATCGACCTGCCTTGCTTGATCCGCTATTTGATCTCGGGTACTTCGCATGTCGAGCTAAGTTCTCACAGTGTCCACGAGCTCCATTTTGAACCTCGTCACGTCCACATAGCCTCTGCAACTCCACAGTGCTCCAAACAAACATATAATGATGCATATATGCAAGAAATATGCAAAATGCGAATGCAAGGGGACCTATAACCTAAAATGCAACAAATGGATCAATCTAGCCTATAATACAAAATGAATGCATGAAAAACTACTCTAAATACATGCAAAATATGCAGAATATATGGTAATATCAACTCCCCCAAACTTGCCTTTTGCTTGCCCTCAAGCAAAAAAAATTCAAGAAGGAAGAGAGGTTTTAAAAACAGGGGTTTAAGCTTCTTGCAAAAGTGTTTTTCAAATGAATCAATTCAATGGTCCTAGTTCTTAATCCTAAGATGCAATGCACACACTCATACTCCAAAGAACTTATCCATACTCATCACATAATGAATTTCAAATCATGACTCTCATATCCCAAACAATCCAAGAATCTTATCCTTTAACATCCATTAATCTCAAAACCGTGAATCACACTTATGCACTTTAAAACCGGATACACTTGGCCAAGGGACAAGGGTTGCGAGATAAAAATGATCTCACTTACAAGGGCTATTCAAACAAGGGGTTATCTCAAAGAATGGTTGAACTTTCACATAATGCTAAAGGTAAAGACAATTGATGCATACATGATTAAACCTTCATCTACCCATGCATACTAATCAAAGATCCTAGAACCCTCTCTCATTTTTCTTATCTTTTAAAGCTCACTCACCCTCCTAAAGACTACCCTTATCATCAAGGAAATTCGCCTAGCAAAAACCCAAGTAAAAGCATCATTTTAAAACTCTTTAGGCTAGTGGAAAGGCTGAAAACAAACTTAGCTCTTTTCTTTTACTTTGATAGCTCTCTACTCAATTTTTTTTTCTTTTCTTTTTAAACACTTGACATTTTGGCTCTTTTCTTTTCTTTTTTCTTTTTGTTTTGAGAGCTACCTTCTTAGATAAACTTAGAGATTTTATTTTTAAAACAGTAAGCCTTCCACTTAAAACCATTGAAACCTTTTTAATTCAACTTCCAAATATCAAACTCTTTAAACCAAAGCAAAACAAAGCAATCCCCAAGAACACCCGCCCTATCCTAAGCCTAAAACTAGCTTCAAAATGCAAAGCTAGTATCAATACGAAAGCCTAATCATGTCGTCTAAACCTAACACTTTATGCTAAGTTCAACCGAAAAGAGGCCTTACAAAGATTTAACACACAAGAACATTGGCTTGAAAGGAAGGTAAGGTAAGGGTGGGGAAATCTATTTAGGCTTACAAGAGAGTGGTAAAAGGAAGAAGAAAGCTTAAATATGTATAAGTAATCCGTGTATCCTTTTTCAAATGCATAAGTATGATAATTAAGAAGATTCAATTTAAGGTTCTCACTTATTAGGATAGGATTCAATTCATGAATGTTCAACTTAAGCCACGAAAATCAAAACACATGATCCAAGTATGGTTAGAGCTTACTTTCAAAGAGTGTACAATGCATCAAATGACTACTAACTAGGGCCTTGAAAAAATTCATGAGCTTAAAATAATTTTTTAAGAAAAATATTAACCCCTTATGCAAATGTCAACAACATAGATGCTCAAAAACTCTAGACTCAATCCTAAAATGTTTACCAAAGTGAATGCAACTACATGAATTTATTTTCAAAATTTTTAAAAATTTTACCAATTTTTTTGTTCTTTTCTATGCCTTAGGATGTATGCAAGACTCAAAGGATGATAACAGAAAATAAGAAGAAAGAAAACATGTCAAACACATCACACACTCCCCCAAACTTGAATGACACCGTCTCGGTGGCAAACAAATTCAAAGGAGTTCAAAACACAAAGCAAAAACAAAGAAAACATGTGTGGTATATACAAGGGATGGTTGTTGGTACCTCGGAGCTAAGTAGTGTTGGAGCTTGAGGTTGCTCCAGACTTCTTGCTCTTCTTAGGATCGTCGTGAGCTACTGCCTTGCCTTTGTCCTTTGCAGCTCCTTCATGAACCGAGTGGCGAGCAGGTAGGATGGTGCTTCCTTGAGGCTCACGTAAAACGATCCCACCAGTCGATCTCCTCCTCTTCTCGGGCTGCTCGACTTCTTCACTTACAGCCTTCTTAGGTGAGCTTCTTGATTACCTTGCTCTGCCATTTGTTGATTTTACTTTGCATCTCCACAACAGAAGCAAGGAACTTCTCGGTCATAGTCCGCGGCTCAAAGTCGACCTTGGGGAGAACAGAGCTTTCAGGCATTTCATCATCTGAGGCAGGAGACTCTGATCGCGGGCGAGCAGCTTATTGAAGGGCGGCTGTAGCTCCTAAAGGGGCGAAGCACTCCTCTACACTCGGCAAGAACTCGATGTTGCCAACTCCTTGCAGCTCGGTTTCTTCCTTGTTCGGCAGTATGCACACTCCCTTCTCATTGTCAGTGTCAATGAACAGATAGGCAAAGAAGCCCTCGACTGGCATGCGTCCCAAGCTATCCGTGTTCCTCATATAGATCTCATCCCTGAAAGATCTCTCCGGAACAGGAGTGAAGACTTGAAGCGGTACGCCAGCTTGCACAAACAAGGGGGTGAGAAAGCCTCCTATAAGCGCCGAGCTTGCCTTGCATCGAAAGGCATATGCCTTGTATTTCACCAATGAGGCAGCTAGGATACACCCATAGTTCATGTCATCGCCGAGCTCATCCTCCATTGGCTCGTCATTCTCCTTGGGATCGCAAAGCAGATGCTTAACGCCTTCAGCAATTGTTGGCTATTATCTTATTTTTTGAGAACTTAGAGAGCTTAGAGAGAGATTTATTCAGAGCTTTTTGGGAAGACTAATCATGTACTCTTTTGAGAAGATTTCGAACCCCTCTATTCTTTTACTCTTTCTCTTAATGCAATATTATTCAATTATGTTTTGTGATTCCATAATCATGTCTGAGTAATCTGCTAGTTAAGTTAGGGCTTTTCAAGGGTTGATGAAGAGATTGTAGAATTGCTATCTGTTAGGAATATCTTATGGTTTTTCATCTCTACTTGCTTTAAAATCGAATTTCTGACACATCATCTAGAAATCCGAAAATCATAGGTTGTTAAATATATGTGAGAGCATTATTCATAACCTGAACTAGTATTTGATGAGCAAAACAACTTAGTGCAAAGAGATTTGGCTTAGGAGTTTTGTAAACAATTGAATCTGATCATTCCTGCATGCTTAGGTTGTTAGGATTTGCAAAGAGATTTGAAACTCTATGATTTAGGCATAGATAACTTCTGCAATGAGAATTGATTAGTTATACATTAGTGATTCATGTTTAAAACGGTTCTTAATTATTCCTGATTTCCTGCATTCTACATTCTTGGATTCAACCTGCGAATTGTCCTGACTTAGCGCTTTTAGCCTTCTGAAACTTAGATCATCTTACAAAAATCGTTTGCTTACTTTTATTTATTCATTCGCATTACATACATTATATCTTGCTTAGCTTAATCCGAACCTACATTCGATAGTGTAGTCTGCATTACTCTCTTCGGATTCGATAACCCCTTATACTACAACTGTTTTGCTGTGCACTTGCAGTAGTTTTTATTTGGGTAAAACCTGAGCCCTATCATTCTCAACTGGGAGAAGTGTCACTTCATGGTGAAGGAAGGGATTGTGCTTGGCCACAAGATATCAGAGAAAGGAATAGAGGTTGATAAAGCTAAGGTTGAGGTCATGATGACTCTTGAGCCGCCGGTTAATGTCAAGGGTATAAGGAGTTTCTTGGGGCACACTGGCTTCTACAGGCGGTATATCAAGGATTTCTCCAAGATAGCTCGCCCTCTTACACGGCTGTTGTGCAAAGAAGCTGAGTTCGTGTTTGATGATGAATGTCTTCACGCTTTCAAGACCATCTAGGAAGCTCTTGTCACGGCACCTATAGTACAAGCACCAGATTGGAGCTTACCGTTTGAGATCATGTGTGACGCGAGCGACTACGCCGTAGGATCTGTTCTATGGCAGAGGAAAGACAAGCGGTTGCATGTAATCTACTATGCCAGCCGTACCTTGGATGACATGCAAGTGAGATATGCTACAACCGAGAAGGAGCTGCTGGCCGTTGTGTTTGCTTTTGAGAAGTTCAGGTCATATTTTGTTGGCTCTAAGGTTGTTGTGTACACGGATCATGCTGCTTTGAGGTATATCTACTCGAAGAAAGACACCAAACCGAGGCTCTTAAGGTGGATTCTCCTTCTACAAGAGTTTGATATGGAGATAAAAGACAAGAAGGGGATAGAGAATGGTGTTGCTGATCACCTCTCTAGGATGAGAGTGAATGAAGCTTTGCCATTAGATGATTCACTTCCTGAAGAGCAGCTCATGATGATCACCACGGCAGTATGTGGAAGGCTTGAAGACAAGTTTGAAGAGGTTTTAAGTTTCAAGGATGAAGACTTGCCTTGGTATGCTGATATAGTAAACTAGTTAGCTTGTGGAGAGGAGCCTTCTCATCAAGACCATTACCACAAGAAGAAATTCATGAGAGATGTCTCCCATTACATTTGGGACGAGCCATACTTGTACAAAAGAGGAGTGGACAGCTTATATAGAATGTGTGTAACAAGGGAAGAAGCTAGGGACATACCTCTACATTGTCACGGCTCTCCATATGGTGGTCATTTCGCTTCTTTCAAGACCGCTACAAAGGTGTTACAAGCCGGCTTTTGGTGGCCATCACTGTTCAAAGATACTCATGAATTTGTTAAGGCTTGTGAAGCTTGTCAAAGAGCTAGAAACATCACGAAGAGGAATGATATGCCTCAGGTGCCAATCTTTGAAGTTGATGTCTTTGACGCTTGGGGGATAGATTTCATGGGACCCTTCCCATCTTCTTACGGCAACAAATTCATCTTGGTAGCCGTTGATTAAGTGTCTAAGTGGGTTGAGGCTATAGCTTCCCCAACCAATGATGCTAAGGTGGTGATAAAGCTCTTCGAGACCATCATCTTCCCACGGTTTGGAGTTCCCAAGATAGTTATAAGCGACGGAGGAAGCCACTTTATCAACAAAGTGTTTGAAAGCCTCTTAAAGAAGTATGGCGTGAAGCACAAGGTAGCAACTCCCTATCATCCTCAAACTAGTGGGCAAGTAGAGGTGTCTAACAGGCAGATCAAGGCTATACTTGAGCGGACAGTTGGGGCTACTAGAAAAGATTGGGCGGTCAAACTCGATGATGCTTTGTGAGCTTACCGAACCGCATTCAAGACTCCTATAGGCACGACTCCCTTCACTCTTCTATACGGCAAGTCATGTCATCTTCCTGTTGAGTTGGAGCATAGAGCACTATGGGCAGTGAAGCAGCTGAACTACAACCCCAAGATGGCTCAGGAGAAGCGGTTGATTCAGCTACATGAGCTTGATGAGCTACGGTTAGAGGCTTACAAGAGTGCTAAGATCTACAAGGAGCAAACCAAGGCAGTTCATGAAAAGAAACTGGTTCATAAAGAGATAAGAGAAGGCAGTATGGTGCTACTCTACAACTCGAGGTTGAAGCTGTTCCCGGGCAAGCTCAAATCAAGGTGGTGTGGACCGTTTGAGATCAAGGAAGTTCTACCCTACAGAGCAGTTACATTGGTTGGCAAGAGCGGTAATGCTTTCACGGTCAACGGGCACAGGGTTAAGCCCTACCTGGCGAGTGACTACAGCAAGGAGAGCACTACTATGCTCCTCCAAGACCCACCTCAGGCCTAAAAGAAGTAAAGTCTAGCTAAACACGTTAAAGAAAGCGCACTTGGGAGGTATTCCCATGTCTATCTTGTACATATTTTTGCTTTCTTTCTATTTCAGTTTTATGCTTTTTATGTTTAAGTGTGTAGGTGAAAGGATAGGTGAATGGAGATGATGATCTTGGATTCAAAAGGAGTCAGTCGATCTAGACGAGATCGAGTAGATAATCGAGTGGAACGGTCGATCATGAGAGGATAAACTACCTTTGCGTTTAGCTTGAAAAGCAAACGAGGTGTGGATCGATTGAATCACTCGATCCTCGAGAATAGATCGATCAGTCTACTCGATCTAAGCCAAAACGACCCCCAAATCGATCACGTGGCTCAATCCAAGGAGCATAGCCTGAGTGACCAAAAATCATGAAACGAGAGGGCACAATCGATCTAAGACTCGATGCAATCTGAATCGAGTCCCTGATCGATCAAACCTCTCGATCCTAGTCAACATGGGCATGAGATCGAGTCCTAGATCGACCAAATGGACTCGATCTCGTGCCGAGGCACCATGGCTCTAAAGAGAACAAGAGAAGAGACAGCACAAGAGGTAGAAGCTTAAGAAGTGGTTCAAGAGAGGGTCAGATGGACAAAAGAGGAGAAGCAAGCCAAGAAACGGCTGGAAAGGGCTGGAAAGGCTTCGGTTTGATCCCACAAAGTTCGCGAGTAGGGATCTTTTGGCTAAGATGAGGATCTTGGGAGACTTTGATCAGCTTCTCAAGAACATTGGGCTCCGTTGCTTATCAAGAATGGATTGCCCAACTTATCCCAAGGCAACCTTGGACTTCTTAGCTACTTTGGAGTTCACCTACGAGAATCCGAGCCTCCCCACTCTTTTTCAAGGTCACCTCACCTTCAAGATCAGGAAACAAGCCTATCGTCTCTTGATCCAAGAACTTTGCCAAGCCTATGGTTTGAAGGATGACGCCAAGCAAGTGGAGTTTCCTGCCTTCATTCAAGCCAACGACTTCTGGGATCTGATAAGCAACGATGATTACAAGCCAAACACGGCAAAGATCAAGAGAGTCCGCAGTCCTGTCTTGAGATACACGCTCAAACTCATCGCCAATACCTTCAGTGGACAGTCCGTGGCTCCTACAGTCACCAAGAATGAGCTGTGTTTCTTGTTCCAAGGCGTTAAGCATCTGCTGTGTGATCCTAAGGAGAACGACGAGCCAATGGAGGACGAGCTCGGAGATGATGTTAACTACGGCTGCATCCTAGCTGCTTCTCTGATGAAATACAAGGCATGGGCGATGAGATGCAAGGCGAGTTCAGCGCTGATAGGAGGCTCCTCACTCCGATGTTTGTTCAAGCCGGTGTACCACTTCCTGACTTCGTTCCTTGCGCGGAGAGAGCCTTGTGGATGAGGTTTACATGAGAAACACTGATAGCTTGGGATGCACGCCAGCTGAGGGATTCTTCGCCTACTTGTTCATTGATTGTGAGAATGAGAAGCGAGTGTGCATCTTGCCAAATAATGTAGAAATGGAGCTGCTAGGTGTTGGCAAAGTGGAGTTTCTGCCAAGTGTTGAGGAATGCTACGCACCTCTAGGAGCCACAGCCGTACCTCCACGACTTTCTCGCCCTCGTTCAGAGTCGCCTACCTCGGATGCTGAGATGCCCGAGAGCTTCGTCCTTCCAAAGCTTGACTTTGAGCCGAGGACTAAGGTGGAGAAGTTCCTTGCTTATGTCGAAGAGATGCAGCGCAAGATCAATAACTGGCAGAGAAAGGTGATTAACAAGCTTGCCAAGAAGATCAAGGACTTGAAGAAGAAACCATCCGAGGCATCTTCAAGCGAAGAGGTTGAGAAGCCCGAGAAGAGAAGGAGATCAACTGGTGGGATAGTGATCTGTGAGCCTCAAGGCAACGAGCAAGCTGCACGCCACTCTCTACACGAAGGAGCAAGCAAGGAAAAAGGCAAGGCGGTCACTCAAGACCCTCCTAGCAAGAGCAGGAAGTCTGGAGCATCCTCAATCTCCAGCTGAGCCTAGCTCCGAGGTACCAACAACCAAACCCTTGTATATACCACGCATCATTTGATTTTTGTTTGTGTTTTGACTCCTCTTGAGCTTTGTTTGCCACCGAGACGGTGTCATTCAAGTTTGGGGGAGTGTGTGGTGTGTTTGACATGTTTTCTTTGATCTTATTTTCTGTTATCATCCCTTGAGTCTTGCATTGTTTATCATCCCTTGAGTCTTGCATTTCATCATAAGGCATAGAAAACACCAAAAAAAAATAATACAATTTTTAAAAATTTTCAAAAAAAAATTCATGTAGTTACACTTGCATTGTTAGATATTGTAGGATTGAGTCTAGAATTTTTAAAAATCATTTAGGTTGTTGCACTTGCATAAGGAGTAAATGATAAACACTTGTTAAGTTGCCAATGTTTGAATTGTTTTCAATGCCTAGGTTGTTTGTTGTTTGATTGCATCTAGTGAGTTCGAAGTTAAGGCTGCACCATTCCTTGATTACTTGCATTTGATACTCTAGTCTTATGTCGAAACTCGCTTTGATTTGATGCCAACTTCATCTTAGTAGAACCTTAATCTTGACATTGAATTATCTTGTTTGTGCATTGAAAGCGATTGCATGGCTTACCCATATACATACTTGGATTATCTTCTTCCTTTCTTACCACTCTTGTTAATCCAAGTAGCTGATCCTCATCATAAGGGACAGTTAACCACGCCTTAAACCAAACCTTCTTTCAGACCTAAACACTTTTGCGTGAGTAGTGAGGCCGTTCATTGCATCATTTTCAATCCTATCTTAGCAAAAAGTGTTAGGAATAGAGCTGGCAAGGAAAAGCTCCCTTGTAGACACCAGCTTGCATTTTGAGCTTGGTACTAGGTTAGGAGTTTGGGGAAAGGGCTGTTAAGTGGTTTATGTGCTTTATGTTTACATCTTTACAAAAGAAGGAAAAGAATGGGATTAGTAGCAAAAGGGGGAACAAATCGTTTGTGGTTAAGTAAAATAGAAAAGCTCTTAGTGATTTATTAGAAAGGCGCTAGCAACAACAAAGCTTACAAAGGTCATTCAAAAAGAAGAAAAATCAGACCAAGCCATCCACCAAAGGTGAAGAAAGCTGCGCCACGCATACAACAAAGGAGAGCAAGTTCAAACAAAGAAGTCAACCACACAGAAAGAAGAAAAAGGAGTTTCCCCCATTGTGAAGAATGAAGATGATCAAGCGCTTTGGGAAAGGGTAGATTTAGGGGTTACACTTCGGGTTTTAGAGGTTTTTAGGATCATCTTGGGTAAAAAGGGTAGAAGGAAGCTTTAACTTGCATGCATAAGTGTGCCTTTACCTTTAGCATTTTGGCAAAGATAGGATTTTTTCATTGAGTGATCCCCTGAATTTTTAACCCCTTATTTAAATGAGATCATTTTCATCTCATGACCATATCCCTTTGACCAAATGCTTTCGTTTGATGTGCACAGACTTGATCCATTGGTTATCGCTTAATGAATGTTAAGGAGTTGGTTGATTTTAATGCTTGTGTAGACTAAGCTAGAGTTCATTGTTTGCTTTGATGGGTATGGCTAAAGCTTTTAAAGTAGAACAACCTCTTTGCATCTTAGAACTTATAACATGGGTGTTGAATCTGTTTTTCCATTGACATCTTTCGTTTTGAGCTTCCACTTTCAAACCTCTCTTCCTTTCTTGAATTTTGTTTGCTTGAGGGCAAGCAAAAGGCAAGTTTGGGGGAGTTGATATTACCATATATTCTGCATATTTTGCATGCATTTAGGATAGTTTTTCATGCATTCATCTTGCATTATAGGCTAGTTTGTTCCATTTGTTGCATTCTAGGTCCTAGGTCCCTTTGCATTCGCATTTTGCATATTTCTTGCACTTTTG
Organism: Thlaspi arvense; assembly: GCA_911865555.2. NCBI lineage: Eukaryota > Viridiplantae > Streptophyta > Magnoliopsida > Brassicales > Brassicaceae > Thlaspi > Thlaspi arvense. The sequence continues at coordinate 35,149,244 of OU466858.1, forward strand.
CATCATTGTCAGGTTGTTTGGAGCACTCTGGAGTTGTGGAGATTATGTGGACGTGAGGAGGATCAGCTAGAAGCTTGTGGACACTTGGAGAGCTCAATCATGCATGCGAAGGACCCGAGATCGAGTGGCGGATCGAGCAAGGCAGGTCGATCTAGATGAGATCGACCAGAAGATCGAGTGATCCGAGTCAATTCAAGAGGAAAGATCGAGACCAAGATCGAGAGAGGAGATCGATCTGGAGTACGGACGTAAATGACGCCATGCAGAACGAGAGCCGGATCGAGACCATGACTGGATCATCCAAAGATCAAGTAGAAGATCAGACGAAGTACTTGATCCATCCAACCAGATCGACTTGCAGATCGAGCAGCAGAAGGCGATCCCTGAAGACGATCGAGTGCACTGATCGATCTCAAGGTCGATCTCTACGACCTTATCCGGCCAGCTCAGCTTTGGACCGTAGCGAAGGGGGGACCAGTTGGCGGTTTGGTTATTTTTGGCAAAGGGCAGCCATCCTTTTCATCAACAACTTTCAGTCTTATCTTTTTATGCTTTTTTCAGAGGCGATTCGCCATTGTAGAACATTGAAGATTTTTCTTTAGTTTTTGAACTTGAATCCTTTAATATTAAGCAGTTTTTCTTTAATCGCTCTTTAATCATGTTTAGTTCTTTGTTTATTGCATTTCGTTCGGTTTCTTTCATGAGTAGTGAGTAGTTCCTTTTGGGATTTGGGGTTGTGGTGATTCAAAGGGTTTAAGAGGTTTAAGTTTTGTGTCTTCTAGGATCTAAGGGTCTTAAGGCTTAAAGAGTCTTGGAAAAAATCTATATGATTCCAAGGCTATCTTACCCTGACCGGAATCAGATATCCTAGAAAACAAGATCCTATAGACTAATCTTTCCTCTCCTAAACGCCATGGTTGTAGAGGAGATTAGTTAGGTTATTAGATTGAAATCTGTTTTCTTTGCTCTTCGATCTCTTTTTCCACCAAACGCCATGGGTTTGGAGAAGAGATTGAGGAAGTGAATCATGCCACACGCCATGGATGGTTCTTGTTTTGTTTTCAAGGCTTAGAGAAAGCTCATAAATGAGTACATCTATATGTTTTCAAACCAAATCTTAAACCTTTGACTTTCTTGAATATGACCCTCGACCCTAAACCCTCTTTTAGCATCTTAAAGCCTATGTTCATCATTCTCTTATCATAAAGTTGCGTTCTTTGTTCATTAGAAGTCATCGCTTTAAGATGTTGATCTGTTTTACTCGATTCTGTGCTTGATCCAGTGCTCGATTTTTAGTTCTTAGTAGATTTGCATTTTTAATCTTCTTCTTTTTCCTAGTGGTAGTTAACCCTCTTCCAGGGATTTTAAAATAGTTTTGCATTTCATTCGGTCATTGCATTTAGTTTTCTTCAATTTTACCAAACATTTTCCCGATCAGCTTAGATTTGCTTTACACTTGCATTCTTAGTGTTCTTCCTGCTTCCTAGGTTGGATTGATTCCCCTTACTGCTATACTACATCATTGTTGTGGTTTGGGATTTGATATTTCACCTTGATTGCAAAAATCCTAGTATCAGCTGCCTTCACTCCTAAAGCATGCAGCTGTTCCTTTGGTAGAGTGCATTGATTGGGACAAAATCATCTATTCTCAGTCTTGAGAGGTGATCAGCAACTCCATTCTCAATACCTCTCTTATCCACAATCTCCATGTCAAACTCTTGCAAGAGGAGGATCCATCTAAGAAGTCTTGGCTTCGTGTCTTTCTTGGCATAGATGTGCCTTAGTGCAGCATGATCAGTGTAGACTATTACTTTAGAACCCACTAGGTAGCTACTGAACTTCTCAAATGCAAAGACAACTGCTAGGATCTCCTTTCCAGTTGTTGCATACTTTGATTGAACCTCATCCATTGTTCTGCTAGCATCGTAGATAACATGAAGTTTCTTGTCTACTCTTTGCCCCAAGACTGCTCCGACAGCATAATCACTAGCATCACACATGATTTCAAATAGCATATCCCAGTTTGGAGCTTGGACAATTGGCGCTGATACCAGAGCTTGCTTGAGGGTGAGGAAGGCTTGCAAGCACTCCTCATCAAACACAAACTATGTCTCCTTACGCAACAGTCTTGTAAAGGGTCTTGCAATCTTTGAGAAGTCCTTGATGAATCTCTTGTAGAAATCATCATGTCCCAAAAAGCTTCTGATTCTCTTTACTGTGTTTGGAGGCTCTAAGTGCAGCATCACATCAATCTTTGTCTTGTCCACTTCAAACCCCTTCTCTGAAATCTTGTGACCCAACACAATGCCTCCTTGAACCATGAAATGGCACTTCTCTGATATACTCATATATTTAGCATATTTAGCATGCATTTAGTGTAGTTTTCATGCATTCATCTTGCATAATAGGCTAGTTTGCACCATTTTAGGTCCTAGAGCACTTTTGCATTAGCATTTGCATGTTTCTTGCATTCTTGCATCATATTCAGGTTGTTTTGGACACATTAGAGCTGTGGAGAGTTCATGGACATGCTAAAGATCAAAGAGGAGCTCGTGGACACTTAGGAGAAATCAGCCTTGCTACAAGGAAACCGAGATCGAGAGGTAGATCGAGCTAGGCAGGTCGATCTAGATGAGATCGACCAGTAGATCGACTAAGCCTGGGTCGTTCCAAGGAAGGGATCGAGGATGAGATCGAGTGAGAAGATCGATCGTGAGTACGGACGTGGGCTAAGCCATGCAGAACGAGAGCCAGATCGAGTTCACGACTCGATCGTCCAAGGATCGAGTAGAAGATCGAGCAAAAGGAGACGATCCACCAGCAGATCGAGCTAGAGATCGATCAACCAACTCGATCTCTAGCACCTTATCCGGCCAGCTCACTTTTGGCACGTAGTGAGGGGACCATTTTGATTGTTTAGCCATTTTGGGAAATTTCTTTCCTATCCATTCATTCTGTCGAGAAAAAACTTAACTTTTGCTTTTTCATTAAGGCGATTTCGCCATTGTTGAACCTTTTAACCTTTTTCATGTTTTAAACTCTTAATCTTTCCTTAATCATTGAGTATCTCATTAATCACTCTTGCTTAATCATGTTTAGGTTTTCTTCCTTTGCATTTTCGTGTGTTTTAGCTATGTGTACTGAGTAGTTTCTCTTTGGGTTTAAGGTTGGGGCGATTTAAGGGGTTTAAAGGTTTAAGCTTTGGTCTTTTTCTTGTTCTTAACCTTTTCTCTCCTTAGATTTGGGGTCTTAATGCCTAGGGAGTCTTGGAAAAGACCTCTATGATTCCAGGGCTTTCTTACCTTGACCAGATTCAGAAATCCCTTAAAGCCAAATCCAAGAGAGTAGCTCATCTTTTCCCAAACGCCATGGATGCTTAGGGAGCTAGTTAGGCCAGTATTTGAGATCTTTACTTAATATTCTTTGACCCATCTTTCCACTATACGCCATAGGTTAGGAGGAGGGGTCGAAGAAAGGGGTCATACCATACACCATGGATGATCTTAGCTTAAGTTTCTCAAGGCTTAGAGTTAGCTCATCAAATGAGTAGATCTATTGTTTTTAAACCCAAAGCTTGAATCTTTGACCCTCTTGAATATCCTCAACCTTAGATCCTCTTTCAGCATTTTTAAACCTCAGGTTATCGTCTTTTAGTTATAAAGTTCTCATCTTCATTCCTTTAAAGTCATTGCTCTAAGTTGCTAGAAGTTCTCTGTTTTTCTGCCTTTAGATCTCGATTTTTAGTAATTAGTAGTTTTGCCTTTTGAATTCTCAGTTTTCTTCTTGTAGTTGTTAATCCTCTTCCAGGGATTTTAAAATAGTTTTCTTGTTCATTTCGCATTTCATTTAATTTTTGTAGAATTTCTCCCTCATTTACCCGAATCTGCTTAGCTTTGCATTGCTCTTGCATTTTTAGTGTCTTTCTACAACCCAGGCTGGATTGACACCTCTTGCACTATACTACATCATAAACATGTGCATTTGGCTTTGACAAAACAGTCCTAAAACATTCTGTTTATCAAATGGCGTCGTTGCCATCTTGGGTTTGATTAGAAAGCATTAGGATTTCGAGCTTAGTAAAGACTAAGCCTTTTACTTTTCTTTTGGTTACTCATTGCTCTACCTTACTGTTTGTCTTCTCAGGTACATGAAATTGAGGTCCAGTGGTGACAACAATCTACTACAACCTCTGGAAAATATTCACCAACTCGGAAGTGCAAGGCATAGAAGGACAGTAGAGCAAGAACAGAACTTTGAGGAGATAGAGCAACCTGGTCTAGCTGAATTTTGGGTTATTGCTGAGAAAGACCAAGAAGAAGCTCCACCTCACCGTGCTGCTGGTGCCAGGGGCAATGGAAACCCCAACCACGCTCCAAGGCAGCCGAGAATCATTGGTGCTGGTGACGCTCCAAACACACATCATAACCGCTTTGGAATCACTCCTCCACCAGTGCAGAACAACAACTTCGAGATCAAGCCAGGCTTCATCTCCATGGTGCAAAACAACAAGTTTCATGGGCTTGCAATGGAGGATCCTTTGGAGCATCTTGAAAACTTTGAGCAAGTTTGTGGGATGATAAAGATCAATGGCATCTCGGAGGACAGCTTCAAGCTAAGGCTTTTCCCTTTCTCTCTTGGGGATAAAGCAAGACATTGGGAGAAGACATAACCTCAGGGGACCATCACTTCATGGGCTGATTGCAAGAAAGCCTTTCTGTCAAAGTTTTTCTCAAGCACAAGAACAGCAAGGCTAAGAAGTGAGATCAGCGGCTTCACACAAAGGCAGAATGAGACCTTTAATGAAGCTATGGAGCGGTTCAAAGACTACACTATAGCTTGCCCTCATCATGGCTTCAGTGAAGAGACACTCTTGAGCACAATATATAGAGGAGCACTCCCCAAGATTTGCATGTTGCTAGATACAGCAAGTAAGGGAAACTTTCTTGGGCAAAATGTTGAAGAAGGAATGGAGCTCATAGAATTTGGCTTTAAGCGATGGGAACTATTCTGAGGATTATGACCGAGCACCAAGAGGAGCTGATATAGAAGCTCACAAGAAAGAGATGAAGTCGCTCCATGAGAAGATTGATAAGCTAGTGCTTGCGAATCAAAAACAAGTGCATTACGTAGGAGAAGTCGCGGATGTATTAGATGAGCTAGAGCAATGCCAAGAAGAGGTCAATTGGGTTGGAGGCAACAACTACAACAAGCCACAAGGCTATGCTCAAGGTTATCAGGGAAACAACAACCTTTCCTACAGAAGCACTAACGTGGAGAATCCTAAAGATCAGGTGTATCCTCCACAACAAAGCAAACCCTTTGTCCCTTATAACAAAGGCGGGTTTACAAGCAACAACGGATATCAAGGGCAGCGACAGGGCAACTTTCAAGGTCCGCAGCAGCAAGGAAACAAGAGTTACTCTCCTGTGTTTCGTCCTGGTTTCATGCCTCAGCAGCAACAACCTCAATCGCCTCCTTAAGATCCAGTTCAAGCGATGTTTCAACAATTGCTTCAGGGACAAGCAAGCACAAATCAGAAGTTTGTTGACATGAACAACAGGCTAGACTCTTCTCTAACTGATGTGTCTACTCAGATCACCAACCTGAACAACAAGATCAAACAATTAGAGAAAGGCAAAGCCAGTTCAAGCGGTCAAAGCAGCTTACCCGGGAAGTGTGAGAAAAACCCCAAAGAGTATGCAAACGCTATTACCTTGAAAAGTGGGAAAGAGCTACCACCAAGGACTGCACCTGAAGACAATGAGGACATTGTTGTTCAAGAGGGGGAGGGTAAGCTTTCGAATGATCATGGGATCACCTTTGACGATGTGTGGATTGCAAGACTTAAGAAGGGGAAAGAAGCGGTTGTAGAGAAGAAGGTAGAGGAGGTTAGCAAAGAAAAAGAAGCTTATGTGCCTCCACCCTACAAACCAAAGCTTCTTTCCCTGGACGGTTCAAGATGCAGCTGCTTGAGAAGCATAGAGCAGTCTTTGAAAAGCACTTGAAGGATGTTGAGATCAAACTGCCTTTAGTTGATTGTTCGGCCATGATGCCAAAATGCGCCAAGTTTTTCAAGGATACCCTTACTAAGAAAAGCAAGGAGAGTGAAGAGGTTTTGGTGTTGAGTGAAGAGTGCAGTGCAATCATTCACAAGGAGATAGTTCCTAAGAAGTTAGGAGATCCAGGATCATTCACCATCCCTTGTGCTCTTGGACCTTTGAAGTTTGAAAGTTGCTTATGTGATTTAGGAGCAAGTATCAATCTTATGCCTCACTCCATTGCAAAGAAGCTAAGCTTTGCAAGGTTTAAGGAGTGTAGGATCTCTCTCGTGCTGGCTGATAGAAGCATAAGACTCCCTGTAGGTATGCTTGAAGACTTACCCGTGAGGATCAGTGGTGTGAATGCGCCGACTGATTTTGTTGTTCTTGAAATGGATGAAGAGCCAAAGGACCCTCTTATCCTTGGTACACCGTTTCTAGCAACTGCTGGAGCCATCATTGACGTGAAGAATGGCAAGATCTCTCTACACTTGGGCAAAGACATCAAGCTATATTTTGATGTCAATGAAGTTTTGAAGAAGCCAATCATTGAAGGACAAGCTTTCTACATTGAAACTTTGGATGAGTTAGCGGATGAATTGCTTGAGGAGTTAGCACAAGAGGATCACCTTCAGCTAGCTTTAACTAAAGAGTGTGGAGAGTATGGTTTCCTGAGTGGACAAACCCAAGAGTACATGCACATCCTTGATTCTCGCAAGGTTGTGAAAGAAGATGAAGGCGGATGCCTAGAGATCGATCAGGAAATCGACGAGATCACTCGATCCAGGGCAACGATCGACAAGAAGATCGAGAGAGCCAACTCGATCAGTTCAGAGAACGACTCAGCAACTCGATCTCCTGCTCGATCCATATCAAATCGAGTTAGTGAATCGAGAGAGTGCAATCGATCCAGACCAGAATGAGGGGAAGATCGACTGGATGACTCGATCTCTGAGGAAGGAACGGTTCAAGATTGCAGCCTGAAAGCTCATGGCTCGGGTTCAAAAGAGGTTGATGAGGATGGCAACGTCAACACAAGCCACGAGGAGGACTGCAGCAAGCTGCTAGCCCCAAAGGTGGACCTTAAGGAGCTCCCGAATGGGCTATGGTACGCTTTCTTGGGATCTAATGACACTTATCCCGTCATTGTGAATGAAAATCTAAGTGATGATGAGTTAAACTCACTCCTTAAGGAGTTGAGGAAGTATAAAAGGGCCATTGGTACTCTATAAGTGACATCAAGGGCCTTTCACCAATGCTTTGTACTCACAGGATTCACTTAGAGAATGAAAACACTTCTTCTATTGAACATCAAAGACGTTTGAACCCAAACTTGAAAGAAGTAGTTAAGAAAGAGATCCTGAAACTGTTAGAAGCTGACGTGATATACCCTATCAGTGATAGCACATGGGTCTCTAAGTGAACCATGTGGTACCAAAGAAAGGGGGTATCACGGTCATTAAAAATGAAAAAGATGAGTTGATTCCTACAAGAACCATAACTGGACATCGAATGTGTATTGATTATAGGAAGCTTAACTCAGCTACTAGAAAAGATCATTTTCCTCTTCCCTTTATTGGTCAGATGCTTGAAAGATTAGCTAATCACCCATACTACTGCTTTCTTGATGGTTATAGTGGTTTCTTTCAAATACCAATTCTTCCTAACGATCAAGAGAAGACAACTTTCACATGCCCTTATGGTACCTTTGCATATCGAAGGATGCCTTTTGGGTTATGTAATGCACCAGCGACCTTTCAAAGGTGCATGATGTCTATCTTCTCTAATCTTATAGAGGAAATGGTAGAAGTTTTTATGGATGATTTTTCTGTGTATGGTGCATCCTTTTCTGCTTGTTTGTCAAATCTTTGCAAGGTACTCAGGCGATGTGAGGAGACAAACTTGGTGCTGAATTGGGAAAAGTGTCACTTCATGGTGAAGAAAGGCATTGTACTTGGGCACAAGATCTCTGAGCAGGGAATTGAGGTTGATAAAGCAAAGATAGAGGTCATGATGAGCCTAGAGCCGCCGGCTAATGTCAAGGGGATAAGGAGTTTCTTAGGTCACGCAGGCTTCTACAGGCGGTTTATCAAGGATTTCTCCAAGATAGCACGCCCCCTTACAAGGCTACTTTGCAAAGAAGCCGAGTTTGTGTTCGATGATGAGTGTCTTCACGCTTTCAAGACGATCAAGGAAGCTCTTTTCACCGTTCTTATCGTGCAAGCACCATACAGGAGCTTACCCTTCGAGATCATGTGCGACGCGAGTGACTACGCCGTAGGAGCTGTGTTGGGTCAGAAAAATGATAAGAGGCTGCACGTTATCTACTATGCCAGCCGTTCCTTGGATGACACGCAAGTGAGATATGCTACCACCGAGAAGGAGCTACTAGCTGTGGTATTCGCTTTTGAGAAGTTCAGATCATACTTGGTGGGTTCTAAGGTCATTGTATACACTGATCACGCCGCTTTGAGGTACATCTACTCCAAGAAAGACACCAAGCCGAGACTGCTAAGGTGGATCCTTCTCTTACAAGAATTTGATTTGGAGATCAAGGATAAGAAGGGGATAGAGAATGGAGTTGCTGATCATCTTTCAAGAATGAGGGTGATAGAAGTCTTACCTTTAGATGATTCACTTCCTGAGGAGCAGCTCATGGTGGTCAACACTGTTGTATGTGCACGGCTAGAGGATCAGTTTGAAGAAGTTTTGAGTTTTAAAGAAGACAACCTGCATTGGTATGCGTATATAGTTAACTTCTTAACTTGTGGAGAGGAGCCTACTCACCTAGACCACTACCACAAGAAGAAGTTCATGAGAGACATCTCTCATTACTTTTGGGACGAGCCTTACCTGTACAAGAGGGGAGTAGATAGCTTATACAGAAGATGTGTTTCAAGAGAGGAAGCAAGGGACATTCTCCTACATTGTCACAGTTTGTCATATGGTGGACACTTCGCCTCTTTCAAGACGGCTACAAAGGTTCTACAAGGCTGGTTTTGGTGGCCAACACTTTTCAAAGACGCTCACGAGTTTGTAAAGGCGTGCGAGGCTTGCCAAAGAGCTGGAAACATCACCAAGAGAAATCAGATGCCTCAGGTACCAATCTTTGAGGTTGATGTGTTTGATGCTTGGGGAATAGACTTCATGGGGACGTTTCCATCTTCATACGGCAACAAATACATCTTGGTGGCTGTAGACTATGTGTCTAAGTGGGTTGAGGCTATAGCTTCCCCAACTAACGAATCAAAGGTGGTGGTTAAACTTTTCAAGACTATCATCTTCCCACGGTTTGGAGTACCAAAGGTAGTGATCAGCGATGGGGTCAGCCACTTCATCAACAAGGTCTTTGAAGGTCTTTTGAAGAATTATGGGGTTAAGCACAAGGTAGCTACACCTTATCACCCTCAAACTAGAGGGCAAGTGGAGGTCTCGAATAGACAGATCAAGGCTATCTTAGAGAGGACCGTAGGAGTAACTCGGAAGGATTGGGAAAGTAAGCTGGACGATGCCCTTTGGGCGTATAGAACCGCCTTCAAGACTCCTATAGGTACCACTCCCTTCACTCTCCTCTACGGCAAGGCATGTCACCTCCCTGTGGAGCTGGAGCTTAGAGCACTATGGGCCGTGAAGCAGATGAACTTCAGTCTCAAGACGGCACAGGAGAGAAGGTTTATTCAACTCCACGAGGTTGATGAGTTAAGGCTAGAGGCTTTTGAGAGTGCCAAAATCTACAAGGAAAGGACCAAGGCCGTTCATGACAAGAAGCTGGTACTAAAGGAGCTTAAGAGGGAGATCTGGTCTTGCTTTACAACTCACGCTTGAAGCTGTTCCCTGGAAAGCTCAAGTCTTGAGGAGCAGACCTTTTGAGATTAAGGAAGTTCTACCTTATGGAGCGGTTATATTGGTTGGCAAGAGTGGACAGAGCTTCACGGTGAATGAGCATAAAGTCAAGCCCTACATGGCGAGTGAATGCAGCAAGGAGAGCACTACACTGCTTCTCCAAGACCCACCTCTAGCCTGAACCAAGTAAAGTCAAGCTTAGGACGTTAAACAAGCGCACTTAGGAGGCATTCCCATGTCTATCTTGTACATATTTTTTTCTTTATTGCTATTATAGTTTTATGCTGTTTATGTCTAAGTGTGTAGGTGAAAGGATAAGGGAACCAGAGATCATGATCTTGGAGTCAAAAAGGGCAAGGAAAAGAGAAGTCAGTCGATCATGAGAGGATGACCCACCCATGTGCTTAGCTTGAAATGCAAACGGGGTGTGAATCGACTGACCTCACTCGATCCTCGAGCTAGATCGATTATTTTGCTCGATCATGTCACTCGATCCTTGCCAAAACGACCTCTAAATCTATCATGTGGCTCGATCCAAGGAGCATGGCCTTAAGGACGTAAAATCTTGGAACGAGGGGGCATACTCGATCTAGGACTCGATTCACATCGAATCGAGCCCCTAATCGATCATCCTTCTCGATCCTAGCCAACATGGGCATGAGATCGAGTTCAAGATCGACCAAATGGACTCGATCTCATGCCGAGGTTAGTCCAAAATTTTCCCTCTCTTTTCTCTTTCCCTCCTATTTTAAATTCGAATCTTGGTCAAGAAAAGCATCTTTGACCATGAAAGATGTGCCTTGACCAACTTTGTCAGAAAACCACTTGCATTGTCCATAGTTTTCTTGGCCTTTATTCACATGCATCCACACTCTCTCATTTGTGTTCGATATTGTTTTCTAAAAGAAAAGACAGAGTGTAATTTTGATTTTAAATCTAAGAGCATCTTGCATTCATCCTTTTTAAAGGTATTTTCGGTTTATTGCATTGCTTGTTTTAAATTTTTTAAAAAATTCCTTTTGTTTGATTAGGATGAATGTTAGTTGTTAAGGGATTATAATAATTTTTAGAAGTATCTAAATATTAGGGAAAATTGTTAGATTTGATCCTATCTACAGATATTTTGCTTCTAGTATTTAGGTATAATTTTATAAATTCCTTAAAAATCTAGGGCGTATGCTACGAATTTTTCTCTATTGCCCTCTCTTTCTCTTTAAAATCGCCGCCTATACTCATTCTTCTCTTTGAGAATTTGTATCTCAGGTCCAATGGCACCAACGAGAAGCAGAGATGTGGCAAAACAAGGAGAGGAAACTCAAGAAGTGGTTCAGGAGAGGGTTAGATGGACTAAAGAGGAGAAGAAGGCTAAGAAGAGGCTGGAACGGTTGAGGTTGGAACCCACAAAGTTTGCAAGCCGAGATCTCTTGGAGAAGCTTGTTTTGCTGAAGGACTTCGACATGTTGCTCAAGGACATGGGGCTAGCGTGTTTGTCAAGGATGGATAGCCCCACTAACCCCGAGGCAACTCTAGACTTCCTCTCAACCTTGGACTTCTCCTATGAAGATCCAAGCCTCCCAGCTCCTTCCAAGGGTCATCTCACTTTCAAGATAAGGAAGCAAGCTTACCACAGGACCATAGCCGAGCTCTGCCAAGCAAGTGGAGTTCCCTCAGCTCAAAGCCGTCAATGATCTATGGGACCTGATATGCGATGATGACTACAAAGCCAACACCGCAAAGATCAAGAAGGTTCGCAACCCCGTGCTGAGATACTCCCTCAAGCTCCTTGCCAACACCTTCAGTGGGCGATCCGTGGCTCCAACAGTGACAAGGAATGAGCTGTGCTTCCTCTTTCAAGGCGTTAAAGGGGTAGTATGCGACCAAGAGCTGAATGATGAGCCGATGGAGGATGAGCTTGGCAATGACATCAACTATGGTTGTATCTTGGCCTCTTCTTTGCTCAAGTACAAGGCGTGGGCCTTGAGATGCAAGGCGATCTCAGCACTGATTGGAGGCTTCCTCACACCGCTGTTCACACAAGCCGGAGTCCCACTTCAAGAATTTGAGCCTTGTGCGGAGAGAGCCTACATGGACGAGCAGTACATGCGCAACACTGACTCCTTGGGTCCTACGCCAGCTCCAGGGTTCTATGCTTACCTGTTCACAACCTGTGAGAATGAGAAGAAGGTGTGTATCTTACCCAACCAAGAAGAGACGACCCTAGACTGCATGGGAGCCGTCGAATTCTTACCGAGTGATGAGGAGTGTTTTGCACCACCTGGACCCGTGGCTGCACCACCTCAAATCCCTCGTGCACCTTCAGAGTCGCCACCTTCAGAGGGCATGATGCCAGCGAGCGTCGATCTTCCAAAGCTTGATTATGAACCGAGGACAAAAGCCGAGAAGTTTCTTGCATCCGTGGTGGAGATTCAGCGGAAGGTGAATAAGTGGCAGAGCAAGATGATTAAAAAGCTTGCTAAGAAGATCAAGGACTTGCAAGGAAGCTCATCTGATGCATCTTCAAGCGAGGAGGTCGAGCAACCCGAGGAGAGAAGGAAGTCCACCGGTGGTATAGAGATCCGTGAACCCCAAGGAAGCAACCAAGCTGCACGCCTCTCTCTACACGAAGGAGCAAGCAAGGAGAAGGGCAAGGCGATCTCTCACGATGCTCCTAGAAAGAGCAGGAAGTCTGGAGCATCCTCAAGCTCCAGCCGTGCCTAGCTCCGAGGTACCAACACACAACCCTTGTAAATAACATGCATCTCTTTCATTTTTGGTTTGTTTTTTTGGCTCCTCTTGAATATGTTTGACACCGAGACAGTGTCATTCAAGTTTGGGGGAGAGTGTGTGTTATTTGACATGTTTTCTTTGATCTTATTTTGTGTTATCATCCCTTGAGTCATCATGCATCATGTAAGGCATAGAAAAGAACAAATAATCATAAACTTTTAAAAAAAATTTCAAAAAAAATTCATGTAGCTTGCATTTGAATTGTTAAACATTTTAGGATTGAGTCTAGAATTTTAAGCATTTAGGTTGTTTGCATTTGCATAAGGGGCAAAGGTTTTTCTTGAAAAGTGTTTTAAGCTCATGAATTGTTTAAAGACCCTAGTTAGTAGTTCTTTAATGCTTTGTACATACTTTGAATGTAAGCTCTAACCATATTTGGATCATTTGTTTTGATTTTCATGGCTTAACTTGAACATTCATGAGTTGAATCCTTTCCTAATAAGTGTAACCTTAATTCAGATCTTTGAATTATCATACTTATGCATTTGAAAAAGGATACATGGATCACTTATACATATTCAGCTTTCTTATCCCTTTCACCACTCTCTTGTAAGCCTGAGTAGACTTCCCACCTTGACCCTTACCCTCCTTTCAAGCCAATTTTCTTGTGTGACATCTTTGTGAGGCCTTATTTTTCGATTGAACTTGGCATAAAGTGTTAGGTTTAGGCGACATGATTAGGGTTTCATATTGATGCTAGCTTTGCATTTTGGAGCTGGTTTTAGGCTAAGTTTGGGGGCGGGGATTCATGGGAGTTGTTTGCTTTGGTTTCGGTTTGAAAAGATTTTTTGTTTGGGGTTTGAACAAAAGGGAAATGAATGGTTTTAAGTGGTAGGCCTTGTGCTTAAAAATGAATGCTCTTGTTTAAAAAGAAGGTAGCTCTCAAAGAAAAGAAAAAAAAAAAAAATCAGAAAAGAAAAGAGTCAAAAGGCCAAGTTTTTAAGAAAAAATAATAATAATAAGAGAAGAGAGCTACCAAAAGTATCTAAAAGAGCTTAATATGTTTTTGGCCTTGCCACTAGCCTCAAAAAAGGTTTTAAAATGATGTTATTATTTGGGTTTTGCTTGGCGCCTTGCCTTGTTGATGTGGGTAGTCTTTAGGAGGGTGAGTGAGCTTAAAAAGAAAAGAAAAAAATAAGAGGGGTTTAGGATCATTGTTAGTATATATGGGTAGATGAGAGTCTAGTCATGTATACATCAATTGTCTTTACCTTTAGCATTATGCATAAATTCAACCCTCGTTGAAGAACCCTCTGTTTGAATTAACCCTTATAAATGAGATCATTTTTGTCTCATGACCATGTCCCTAGCCAAATGTATTCAGTTTTAAAGTGCATAAGTGGGATTCACGGTTTGATCTTAATGAATGTTAAAGGTTAGGATTCTTGGATTGTTTGGGATATGAGAGTCATGATTTGAGATTCAACATATGATGAATATGGCTAAGTTCTTTGGAGTATGAGTGTGTGCATTGCATCTTAGGATTAAGAACTAGGACCATTGAATTGATTCATTTGAAAAACACTTTTGCAAGGAATTTGAGCCCCCGTTTTTAAAACCTCTTTTCCTTTCTTGAATTTTGTTTGCTTGAGGGCAAGCAAAAGGCAAGTTTGAGGGAGTTGATATACTCATATACTTAGCATATTTAGCATGCATTTAGTGTAGTTTTCATGCATTCATCTTGCATAATAGGCTAGTTTGCACCATTTTAGGTTCTAGAGCACTTTTGCATTAGCATTTGCATGTTTCTTGCATTCTTGCATCATATTCAGGTTGTGTTGGACACATTGGAACTGTGGAGAGTTCATGGACATGCTAAGGATCAAAGAGGAGCTCGTGGACACTTAGGAGAAATCAGCCTTGCTACAAGGGAACCGAGATCGAGAGGTAGATCGAGCTATGCAGGTCTATCTAGATGAGATCGACCAGAAGATCGACTAAGCCCGGGTCGTTCCAAGGAAGGGATGGAGGATGAGATCGAGTGAGGAGATCGATCGTGAGTACGAACGTGGGCTAAGCCATGCAAAACGAGAACCAGATCGAGTTCACGACTCGATCGTCCTAGGATCGAGTAGAAGATCGAGTGAAAGGAGATAACCCACCAGAAGATTGAGCTAGAGATCGATCAATTAACTCGATCTCTAGCACCTTATCCGTCCAGCTCACTTTTGGCACGTAGTGAGGGGACCATTTTGGTTGTTTAGCCATTTTGGGCAATTTCTTTCCTATCCATTCATTCTGTCGAGAAAAAACTTTACTTTTGCTTTTTCTGTTAGGCGATTTCGCCATTGTTGAACCTTTTAAGCTTTTTCATCTTTTAAACTCTTAATCTTTCCTTAATCATTGAGTATTTTGTTAATCGCTCTTGCTTAATCATGTTTAGCTTTCTTTCCTTTTCATTTTCGTGTGTTTTAGCTATGTGTAGTGAGTAGTTTCTCTTTGGGTTTAAGGTTGGGGCGATTTAAGGGGTTTAAAGGTTTAGGCTTTGGTATTTTTCTTGTTCTTAACTTTTTCTCTTCTTGGATTTGGGGTCTTAATGCTTAGGGAGTCTTGGAAAAGACCTCTATGATTCCAGGGCTTTCTTACCTTGACCGGATTCAGAAATCCCTTAAAGCCAAATCCAAGAGACTAGCTCATCTTTTCCCAAATGCAATGGATGCTTAGGGAGCTAGTTAGGCCAGTATTTTAGATCTTTACTTAATTTTCTTTGACCCATATTTCCACTATACGCCATAGGTTAGGAGGAGGGGTCAAAGAAAGAGGTCATACCATACGCCATGGATGATCCTAGCTTAAGTTGCTCAAGGCTTAGAGTTAGCTCATCAAATGTGTAGATTTATTGTTTTTAAACCCAAAGCTTGATTCTTTGACCCTCTTGAATATGACCATCAACCTTAGATCCTATTTCAGCATTTTTAAACCTCAAGTTATCGTCTTTTAGTTATAAAGTTCGCATCTTCATTCCTTTAAAGTTACTGCTCTAAGTTGCTAGAAGTTCTCTGCTTTTCTGCCTTTAGATCTCGATTTTTAGTAATTAGTAGTTTTGACTTTTAAATTCTCAGTTTTCTTCTAGTAGTTGTTAACCCTCTTCCAGAGATTTTAAAATAGTTTTCTTGTTCATTTAGCATTGCATTTAGTTTTTGTAGAATTCTCCATCATTTACCCGAATCTGCTTAGCTTTGCACTGCTCTTGCATTCTTAGTATCTTTCTACAACCCAGACATGATTGACACCTCTTGCACTATACTACATCATAAACATGTGCATTTGGCTTTGATAAAACAGTCCCAAAACATTATGTTTATCATTCTCCCAATTCAGAACCAGCTTAGTCTCTTCACACCTTTATAGAACCTGAGAAAGATTGGACAAGCAGACACCGAAGGAGGATCCATAGAGACTAAAGTCAGCCATGAATACCTCCACCATCTCTTCAAGCAAGTCAGAAAAGATAGAAGTCATACACCTTTGAAAGGTAGCAGGAGCATTGCATAAACCAAAAGGCATTCTCCTATAAGCAAATGTTCCATATGGGCAAGTAAAAGTAGTTTTTTCTTGATCATTAGGATGGATAGGGATCTGAAAGAATCCACTATAACCATCTAAGAAGCAGTAATACTTATGATTTGCTAATCTTTCTAACATTTGGTCTATGAATGGCAAAGGGAAGTCATCTTTCCTAGAAGCAGAATTAAGTTTTCTGTAATCTATGCACATCCTATGACCAGTGATTGTTTAGTTGGTATTAGCTCATCATTTTCGTTTTTTACAACAGTGATCCCTCCATTCTTAGGCACCACATGGACTGGTGAGACCCATGTGCTGTCTGAGATGGGATAGATCTTTCCTGCTTCAAACAACTTCAAGATTTCCTTTTTTACTACTTCTTTTAGAATAGGATTCAATCTCTTTTGAGTTCAACAAAAGTTCTTGTCTCATCCTGTAGATGGATCCTATAAGTGCAGAGATTTGGAGAAATGCCTTGGATGTCATCTAATGAATATTCAATGGCTCTCCTAAACCTCTTTAATACATTGACAAGAGCAAGGATCTCATCATCATTGAGGTTATCATTGACAATTACAGGATATGTAGAGTTAGAGCCTAAGAAAACATACCTTATGCTTATAGGAAGAGGTTTGAGCTCCACCTTGGGTGCTTTGAGCTCACTCCAGTCCTCTTCTAAGCTGCTCTGCTCCTTGGCGCCAGCTTCATTGCTTGGGGAACCAGTTTCTTGAACTGAGAAGACCTCCCTTCTGGTGTAATCCAGCTTCTCAAATGGCCCCTCTTCTTCCAAGACTTTGTGAGAGTCTAACCTCAGCTTATAACCCAAGCTTTCCTTATCCAAGTAACCATCTTCTCCATGCTCCTTTGTCAAAGCCACTTGAAGTTTATCCTCACAACACAACTCCTCTTGAAGTTCATCATGCAGCTTCTCTAAGATCTCAATTTGGAATACTTGACCTTCAATAGTAGGCTGCTGCATAATCTGCTTGATGTCAAACTTCAAAGACATATCTTTGCCCATCTGTAGCTCAATCTTCCCTTTCATAACATCAATGACATCTCCTGTTGTGGCCAGGAAGGGTCTCCCAAGAATGAGAGGAACTCTAGGTTCCTCATCCATATCCAAAACCACAAAATCAGTAGGTATCTCTACACTCCCAATCCTGAGTGGTACATCTTCAAGCAAGCCTTTGGGGAGCCTCACTGATCTATCAGCCAACACCAAAGAGATTCTACAGTCCATGAACTTGGTGAAGCCTAGGCGCTGTGCCACAGAGTAGGGCATCAAGCTGACACTAGCTCCTAGATCACACAAACATTTCTCAAACAGAAGTGGACCTATAGAGCAGGGTAATGTAAAGCTCCCTGGATCTCCTAGATTGTTGGGAGCCACTCTCTTCTGTTGAATAATGGGGCTACACTCATGTGTGAGGACTACCATCCCTTGTAGGTCATTGGTTCTTTCAGCAACAACATCCTTCAAGAAGTTTTGATAAGGAGGAACCAGAACAAAGGCATCTAGTAGTGGCATTGTGAGCTGGATCTTCTTCATCTGTTTATCAAAGAGCCCTTTGTATTTAGCAACCATCTGCTTCTTAAACCTTCTAGGAAAAGGTATGGTGGGCTGATAAGGAGGAGGGATGAATCTTGGTTCCTTGATCAACTCCTTAGAGGCTTCCTTTGATTTTCCCTTAACCACTTCCTTGTCTTTGGTGTTTTCTGGACCCTTTTCAGCTTCAATTACTTCATCCTCTTGAGCTTCCTCATTATCTTTAGCTTCCACCCCATCTTCTTGTTCCTCAATGTCCACATTGGGTGTAGAAGGCGCCACTCTTGGACGAATTTGCTTCCCAAATCTTAAAGTGACAGCTTTGACACACTCTTGTGCAAGTGAAGAGGTAGATGATTGAGCCATGCTTTCTAGTTTGTTGATCTTCATATTCAATGGACCAAGTTGGGATTGCAAGCTGGAGTCAATGCCTTTGTGTATCTCAACAGTCATATTTTTTTGAATGTCAGTCATACTCTTTTGAATCTCAACAGCCATGATCTTCTGAAATTCTGCATTCTGAAGTTGTTGGAGTTGCAGGAACATCTCCTTAAGGTCCAATTCATGTGAAGGTTGGGAGGTGTTGGCGCCAACTGTTTGAGAAGAAGAACTCTGATGTTGTTGAGTATAAGTGTCTCCATAGGCTGGTGGACACAAACATTATTGGCGCCTCTTGTAGTTGAACAGCTTTGATTGGATGGTCTTTGTAGTGGTTTGGTGAAGCAACACTAAGAAGAGGTTTAGTGGTCTCATTGAGCAAAAAGTCAACTTTCTTCTGCAAGGCTTTCATCTCATACAATGCTGTCTCTAAGTTCTCTTCAGTTGCTTTGGAATGTTGCTCCTTGTCATCCACATAGTCCCAATTGCTGAGTGCCATGTTCTCCACTAGAAGCCATCCATCATCAAGATCTTTACCAAGTAAGTAACCATTGCTTGCTGTATCTAGAAGGATCCTTATTGTTGGTAGAACACCTCTGTATAGTGTGGAGAGCAGCATCTCTTTGGTGAAGCCATGGTGAGGACCTTGGTGAGTGAAGCTTCTGAACCTTTCCCAAGTGTCTCCAAATCTTTCATTAGACCACTGTTTGAAGTTTGTGATCTCATTCCTGAAATGTGCAGTTCTTGAGGGAGAGAAGAACTTGGTTAAGAAAGCACATTTGCATTGATCCCAAGAAGTGATGCTTCCTTGTGCTAAAGACTTCTCCCATAATTTAGCTTTATCACCAAGAGAGAATGGAAATAATATGAGCTTCAAACCATCATCTGAAACTCCACTAAGCTTTGTCAAAGCACATATCCTCTCAAAGTGATCCAAGTGCTCTAGAGGATCTTGGTTTGGCAATCCAAGGAACTGCTTTTCTTGGATCATAGTAATCATGCTGCTCTTGATCTCATAGTGATGAGTCTCCATGTGTGGAAAAATACCTTGTATTGAAGCATAACCTAAAGGTATATCAGCAGCACCAATAGGTCTCAATGGTCTTTGAACCCAAGCTCCTTGTAAACCATGTGGACCTTGCTGTCCTTGAATCCCTTGAAGACCTTGTGGACCTTGCAAACCAAAACAAGCAGCATACTGATGTTCTTCCATGCTTCAACAGCTGAATTCTGATGTTGCAAACCCAAATTCTTTGACCTTGAACCTCTGTTGTTTGTAGACACTTAAGAGCAAGTGTTGTTGTACCTACAAAAGAAATTCTAGACCAAAGGAGAAATCAGTAACCAAAAACGAAAATAACAAAGCTTGATCTCAAGATCTCTGCAAATCCTACTGAACAAAGCATTCCCCTAATGGCAACGGCGCCAAATTGATACAAGACTTTTTAGGACTTGATTCAAGCACCCAAGCTTGTACTAATCAGTTGTAGTATAGCATAGGGTTTTATCAATCCAAAAGAGGAGAATGAAGCAGTAAGAATGCAATAGAGCTCTTAATTCAAGCAAACTAAGATGATTTAGATGTCTAACAACCTAAAGGATCAAACAGAAATGAAGAGAACATCAATCAAAGAGTGAACAGCAAGTAAATCAACTAGAATAAGGGTAAAAACAGAGCAATTTCGGATTTGAGCTATAAACAGAAAAAAGATGGGACTTGGGATGAGATAATTGGTATTAGAGAACTCTTGACTCAACCTATGATGCTTACAAACTCAAACAATGCTATTCCTTATGCATAGGATTCATTTATTTGACTAATCCAATCTTTTGGTACTAATCTTTTTGCTAATTACCAAGTCAAGAACTAATTCTCATTAGTAAAATGATAAACATTAAGCATTAAGACAAGTTTATCAACCCTATATTGCCAAATCACTCCCTAGACAGTCAATCTATTGAGCTAGGATAAGCAATTATCTTGCAAAGCAGTTCAGGCATTCACCAAACATTTGGTGGGCATAAAATGAGCCTAAGATCTTAATCAACCTAATTAGGGCTAATCAAGCATTAAACACAGTAATCAAGAAAGGAAATGGAAGAATTAACACTAAGACATCATAGATTAAGTCTCAAATTCCCTAAGCCTAACCCATCTCAAATCCCTAAAAAGACTACTCAGTAAGCACCATTAAAGCCATCAATTCAAAGAGAGAGAGATGACTAATCATGATTAGAGAGATTAAATAAGAAGATAAATGCAAACTCTTATTAAAATCAAGCAAAGATTCAAGTTACATAATCAAAAATCTAAAACAGAGAAGAAAGGACTGCTGGATAATAGAGTGTACCCAGAAATAAGGGATTTTTCGTATTTAAAGAAGTTCAAGCAAAAATGGCAAAATTGTAAATAAGTGGTCTTCAGTCTGGGATCCTATCGGTTACTTCCAGACCGATAGGCTGATCGATGGGATTGCTATCGGTCTGAAGATGACAGATAGGGTGACCGGAATACGCTCGTTTGTTTTCTATCGGTCAGTCATCCTGACCGATAGGTAATCGATAGCTCCTCTATCGGTCACCCCTTTGACCGATAGTCTTCGTGCTCTGACCGATATGGCTTGCAGAAATCGTCTGCCTTGGCTCCTCTTACTTCATCCAAGCTCAGTAAGCCTCCTGGTTCATTCCCAAAGCTCCTCCTTGCTCCTCATAGCTTCCTAAGCACCTAAAAACATCTTTTATGCAAAGAAAATGCAAACTACATCCTAAATGCAACCTAAGTCTAAAAGGAGAAGAAAGTGAGACTAAAGAGAAAGAAAACATGCAAAAGAGGACCAAAACATGAACTAAATGCAAGCCTAAATGATGCAAATGTATGAGATATCAGTGACTCCCAACAAGCTAGGTGATCCAGGAAGTTTTACCTTACTCTGCTCTATAGGTCCACTTCTGTTTGAGAAATGTTTGTGTGATCTAGAAGCTAGTGTCAGCTTGATGCCCTATTCTGTAGCACAGCGCCTAGGCTTCACTAAGTTCAAGGACTGCAGGATATCTCTAGTGCTAGCTCTCCAAGGGATTGCTTGAAGCTGTACCACTTAGGATTGGGAGGGTAGAGATACCTACTGATTTTGTGGTTTTAGATATGGATGAGGAACCTAGGGACCCTCTCATCCTTGGGAGACCTTTCCTAGCTACAACAGGAGCTGTCATTGATGTTAAGAAAGGGAAGATTGAGCTACAATTGGGTAAGGACATGGCTCTAAAATTTGACATCAAGCAGATTATGCAGCAGCCTACTATTGAAGGTCAAGTGTTTCAGATTGAGATATTAGAGAGGCCACATGATGACCTTCAAGAGGAGTTGTGTTGTGAAGATAAACTCCAAGTAGCTTTGACGAAGGAGCATGGAGAAGATGGTTACTTGGATAAGGAAAGCTTGGGTTATAAGCTGAGGTTAGACTCTCACAAGGTCTTAGAAGAAGAGGAGCTATTTGAGAAGCTGGAATACACAAGAAAAGAGGTGTTCTCAGTTCGAGAAGCTGGTTCTCCAAGCATTGAAGCTGGCGCCAAGGAGCACAGTAGCTTAGAGGAGGACTGGAGTGAGCTCAAGGCACCCAAAGTGGAGCTCAAACCTCTTCCTAAAGGGCTAAGATATGTCTTCTTAGGCTCTAACTCCACTTATCCTGTAATTGTCAATGATAACCTCAATGATGATGAGATCCTTGCTCTTGTCAAAGTGTTAAAGAGGTTTAGGAGATCCATTGGATATTCACTAGATGACATCCAAGGATTTCTCCAAGCCTCTGCACTAATAGGATCCATCTAGAGGATGAGACAAGAACTTCTGTTGAACCTCAAAGGAGATTGAATCCTAACTTGAAAGAAGTAGTAAAAAGGAAATCTTGAAGTTGCTTGAAGCTGGAGTGATCTATCCTATCTCAGACAGTACTTGGGTCTCACCAGTCCATGAGGTGCCTAAGAAAGGGGGGATCACTGTGGTAAAAAACGAAAATGATGAGCTAATACCCACTAGAACAATCACTGGTCATAGGATGTGCATAGATTACAGAAAACTTAATTCTGCTTCTAGGAAAGATCACTTTCCTTTGCCATTCATTAACCAAATGTTAGAAAGATTAGCAAATCATAAGTATTACTGCTTCTTAGATGGTTATAGTGGATTCTTTCAAATCCCTATCCATCTTAATGATCAAAAGAA
Source organism: Thlaspi arvense (assembly GCA_911865555.2). Classification (NCBI taxonomy): domain Eukaryota; kingdom Viridiplantae; phylum Streptophyta; class Magnoliopsida; order Brassicales; family Brassicaceae; genus Thlaspi; species Thlaspi arvense. Next base: position 35,171,565 of record OU466858.1, read on the forward strand.
ACCTAATTTTACTTGCCCATATGGAACATTTGCTTATAGGAGAATGTCTTTCTGTTTTTGCAATGCTCCTGCAACTTTTCAGAGGTGTATGACCTCAATATTCTCTGACTTGCTTGAAGAGATGGTGGAGGTATTCATGGATGCCTTTAGTGTCTATGGATTTTCTTTTGATTATCACTACACAAACTTGGTTTGTATATGTCAGTTTAGCATAACCGATTGACGAGGGCATCCCAGATTTGAAAATAAAATGGCAACACTTGTAAATATATGGAAAATCGTGTCATTTAGTTAGTGGTTCCAATATAAACATATATCAATTTATTAGGGATAACTAATTAATAAATGGTAATTTTGTTATTATTTTTAAAAAGATTAATTAAACTGTACTTTCCGCATAAATTGGTCCCCTTCTCACAATATTCCCAAAGAAGGATCTTCTATTAGAATTAGAATTGTAGAACACACTATTTAAAAAAAATCTTTCTTAAAAATATGTTTAAGACTTTCAGAAATTGATTATTATATATTTTGCCACTGCATTAAAATCTGTTTTTAAGTTCAGAATGCGTTAGATTTTAGTACATCACTATTAATAGCTATTCACATTTAGAACCGGAAAATTATATATATATATATATATATATATATATATAAAGATGCAATCCCAACAATATACAGTTTATCGATATGTTATTTTATTCATCTATAACTGTTTATTGTATATGCAAATACTATTATTGTCTATTTTATTTTATTTTTCTAAACGGTATAAATCTAAGGTCATAAGTTCTTAACAACATACTACATATTATCGAATAAACACACCGAAAAATCTGAAGAAGAAAGATGTTTTCCGGCCTTCCTTGCTTGATGGAGAAAGCGGCCGCCGTGATCATCGGTGTGATGAGGAAAGGGATACGTTGTCAACAGTCCGGAATTACCGCTGGAGCAATAATGGGGAGAAAGACTGTATTTTAGATTTACAAAACAATTAAAATATAAAGGAAAGCCTTCATCATTTCTCTTCTTCTTCCTCGCCTACATCCTCTTCTTACAGTTCTTTAGTGTTTACAGCTACTTCTATTTCTTTGTTTATAAAAGAAACAACCCAATCTAAACATAGAGGTTATATTTCAATCATACTTTTTATTGAAATAAAAACTAAAAGTAGATTTTATTTCTACAAAATGCACATAACATTAACTTGAATTTCTTATTTATTAGAACTGAATTTTCTAGTTCTAGTTTCTAAACCGAATGTTCACCTTTAGAGAAAAGGAAGATTGGGGAAAAATTAATATCATGCAAGATATACGGCAAGGGAACGCAAACGGAAGCACAACCAACCATGCGAGTCATTTCCTCTCGGTCATACTCATTATTCATCTTTATATCAGCCAAACCTTCAAAGTTTCCTTGCAGATGCTCGGTTAAGAAAAGGTTGTGCCTGTTATACATTATTAAAACAGAGCATTTGCTTTATTCAACAGTCAGATTGTTAAAAAAATCATGGAAAAAATTAGATTATTTGAAGTCGAAGTAAATATGTACTCAGTGAAGCTATCATCTACGTAGGTATTGTTTTCACAACGTCCGGCTATTAGTTTCAAAAGTACAACACCGAATAAGCAAATGTCAAACTTCTCTGTGAACTTTCATTGAGACTTCTCTGTAAATACCTAAAGCATAAAGCCAAAGTCTAAGAAAAACCAGAAAATGTTGTCATATGAATCTAAATATGAATACATACTTTTTCACCATGAGAAGTTAGCTTCAAGGTTACTTTTACCCAAAGTCCCCATCGCCCTTGTAGATCTGACTATGAGTCTTTATATATCCAGTTTTAACCAGTTCTAAGCAGGTTTTTTTAACTTTTTCGTAACAGTTATGTGAAAGAGGTGGAAATCATTGATTGAAAGAGCGGAAATCTCAACCGTGAAAATTTTTATTGTTTAATTTTTGTTAGCATACCTTTTTTTTTAATTGGAGATTAAAAGCAACAACTTGATATCATTTAACTTAAAAAGTAGCCACATAAAAGAAAGAGAAAGAAAGTTTTTAGGCAGAAATTTTGTTAAAATTGATGAACATTTCAAATTGAAAAAAAAAAGAAACAAAAAATGTAAAAAAACACGTATTAAATAAACAATTGCCAACTGACTTGTGTTTTATAACTATAAAGAAATTCAGTTAAGCATGATCCTTTAGCATAGAACTCAACTTATAAATCAATCCAATCTCTTGATAATGATTCCTTTGTTCACATCCTAATCAAGATCGAATTCCCATTAGTGAAAAGCAATGTGATCAAGTATAAAGAAACAGTTTTATAGAGCCAAAATACTTCCTAAGCATCCATTCTCATGTGTAAAAATAAGCAAATCCATTTGAAGGTCTGTTCAAGCAATTCATCAAACACCTTTGATGCAAGATAAAGCCTATAATCAGAACCTAAGTGATCAGCAAAGATTAAGCATTAAAAACACCTAATAATGAAGGATCTAACATGATATATACCTAAACATCACATCCTAAATCTTGGATCATGTTAGATCTATACCATCTACAAACCCAGAAATTGACTATTCACAATACATCATGAACATGGCGAAAACTTATAATATAAAGTAAGAAAACATGATCAAAAGCAATAGATAGATAGATAATGAAAGCAAATGCAAGACTTGACTAAATTCTAAAAGGTTTGCTTACAAATACAAAAACTCAGAAAATAGATATGAACTAGAGCGAAAAAGTTTAGAGAGATTGTTTTATTCAGAAAAGGCATAATGAATCCTAAAGATAAGGTTTTGCTTTTATTGTCAAAAGATTAGGCCTTGGTCAAACTCCTAGTCAAGAATATTAACAAAAGTCAAAGCTAGGCGGAATGAGGTCAAATCGCGCACCTCGCCGGTGAAACTCGCCGGTGTGCATTCACTTTGAGGTGATGAAGCCGGTATGGGTCACCGGTGTGGAATTGTGAGAACTGATGGTTCCTTTGCACCGAGGAGTAGACGCCAGTATGACACCCCGGTGTGCTCCTCCAAAACTACTGGCTCTCGCTCTGAGGTAATGTAGCCGGTTCAACACGTCAGGGAGAGTCCTCTCCTTTGCTTTGCTTCCCTTAAGCTCTCCTTCAAGTACCCACTCGAACTCTAGTTGATATCAAGCCTTCTTAGCCTCCATAGTACCTAGATAACACCTCCAAAAGCAAGAAAACATGCAATGCAGACCTAAACACAAGCTAACTCTAATATGAATGCGAAAGGGGCCTATAATGTAAGTTTATGCATGAAAAAGACTCAAACACATATGATTATGTATGTCTAAATGATGTAAATATGCAAGGGTATCACTGGGCCCAATGAATTATTTGATTGTTGTTGGGCCTGAGCCAATGAACTTTGTTGAAGTAAAGCGTCGTCATTTTGTGTGGGGAAAAGCTGGGCAATTCATCAGAAATGGATGAGAGAGACTACAGTGATGGTGGTTATGATGATGATCGGAAGGAGGCATCGATAATGTTTCTGGAATCAGCTTAAACCGGAGATGCTGGATAAAGGTTGTTATGCCGTCGCGAGGTGGTTGGCGTTGGACCAAAGCTTGGTGCCGTAGGTACAGAAGACAATACGAGGGGGCAGGAATGTGTGTGAATGATTGAACGTGGTGGAAGAGTAAGAGAAGAATTTGATGCGTGAGAAGGAGAGGGGATGGGAGGAAAAAAAGAGGAGTATATGAAGCTTTGCTTGTGGAATTTCACATGACGAGAGATATAAATATACTTCTGGAGAGGATCAAAGCAATGGTAATCACTTCATGTTAATGAATGTCCTAAGAACACACATAATGGATCTAGGTTCTAGCTTATGGGAGCGGTAAGGTCGAAGCCATAGAAAATAAAGACACACAAAATCTTTAACTTTGTGTAATTTGGTGCAGATTCCAAGAGAAGAAGATGAGGAGAATAAAAAGATAGAACATGATTCTGCATTCAATTTATAAGATAGACAGCGGCAGAAAAACACATATATTGATATTGAGACATTAACAAAAAAGAGCATTTTATAGAGTTCTTTTACAAAAAAGAGTACTTTCTTCAACTAGGGTAGTTTTTTTGTCTTTTTCTTTACTCTTTTGTCTATTATACCCTTTGTAAAATCACCATTCTTTTTTTTTGCCATTCTTTATATTTACAGATCTATGACAGTAAAATGATATCCAAGCGTGGATAAGTGTTCGTGGACATCAACATATAATAGCCTACAATGAGTTTTAATGCATTTACAATGTATCATTTATTTATCATTGTATGTTCATCTATAGTAGTATGTCCATAAAAGGGCATCCATGTATAACCAAGGGCATCCATTGTAACAATTCCATGTATATATAAAAATAAATGTATCATGGACAAGATAAAATGGATAGAGTTGCATGGATAGAGAAACACTATTTTACACGATACAACTAGTTTGTAGCCGATTTGTTAGAGATGAAGGTCATGGACGGTTTAGTGTAGATATAGCTGATTTATAAAAGATAAAGGTCGTGGACAGTTTAATGTGGATAGCTAATTAGAAAGTTTGTTAGATTAAATTTTATCTATCCATCATAAAGGATTTATAAAAAAAAGATTCGATTTTGTAAGAGACAAAGGTCGTGGACGGTTTGATGTGGATATAATTAATTTGTAGGAAAGGAATATTGTTGATAGTTTAGTGTGAATATAGCTAATTAGAATGTTACTTAGATTTGATTTTATCCATCCATAATAAAAGATCCATAAAAAAAGCATCTGGGTAATAAGAGAAGACATGAGGAAAGAGAGATGAAAAATATGAGAAGTAGATACGAAAGAGAGGAGAGAAGGAGAGAGAAGGAGAGAATGTAGAAATTAAAAAATTAAAAAATTATCAAGAGAGAGAAGAGATGGAAAAAAATAAAAAATAAATAAAATTGGGTAAAATAAAGAAAAAGGATAAGAAAGAAAGACTTTTCACTCAATAAAACTATTCTACGTGAAGAAAGTGCTCTTTTGTGTAACTAGACTTTACCAAAATATTTTTTTTTGTAATTATCTCTATTGATAATTGATATTCTACATGCATTTCACTGTCCAAAACAACATGGAATACACTATTAGAGGATAAATAAGCACATTCCATAAAAAGCTCTCCCACCATTAATAATAGTAACCCATCAAGACGAATAGGAATTAACCGCCTCAAATAAAAGAAAAATATTTAGTACAAAAAAGTCTCCAATGAATAGGGAAAATGATGAAGATAAACATGAAGATTTCCTAAAGAAAAAAGGAAAAAGAAGTCAAAAGAACCAACTTCCTCTCCACTATAAATAGAAACCTCTCACAACTCGAAGACCATCCAACATTATTGAGAGAACTGGAGAGCAAGACTTTTGCACTTACAGTTTTCTAGTTTGTATTAGTAAGACTTTTGCACTTACATCTTGGGTGATGTATTAGTAAGCGTAAATCGCCCAAATATGTAAACAACATTAACAAATACTATTGATTTTTTGACAAATTCGAAGGTGATAGTTACAAACAGAAAAAAAATCTATTCTTTTCTGTATAAAAGAAAAATAAAAGACATCAATTTGATTATAAAACAAGTGGTTATAACAACAATAAAAATAATATGTAAGTTAAATTCATTTAAAACAAATATGTAAGCTAAAAATATTAAAAGATAAATTTGTCTTTGTAAAATTATCGTACTTATTTGATTCTAAACTAAAACAATCCAAATGTTATGAAAAATAAAAATATAAATAAAAATTTATATTTTTTTAGTATCATATTATTAATTGAGAAGCAAGTTTGGCTGTGGTTAAGAGTTATGATGGTTGATTACATTTTGCCCCTTATGTGAATTTACTTTAATTATCCTTAAAGAAATTAACAAATTAATATAATCTAATTTTTAAATAATTTTCGTTTTGTTTAAATCTAAATTTCTAAATTCGACTTTATATCATATAAATATTCAGTATACTAAAAAAAGGTAACTAGCATAAATAACTAAAAAATCCTAATAATTTCATTTAACTAATTTAAATTTGATAGTCTAACCTACTAATTTTTTTGACTAACCTAATTGATTTATGCGGCTACAAGTAGAATCTTAAATCATTTAAGCTCTTTTAAAACTATATATATTAATTAATGTTAAGTTGATATGAAACAAGGATCTTTTGGTTTTGGTTATTTCGGATTGCTATATTTATTTTTTTATGCAAACATTTAATTTCATTAATCTTAATCTACCAATTTACATCAAAAGAATATAATTATTTATCATGTTTGATAAATGCAATAAAACAACAAAGCATACATATAAGTTTTTATTAGATAATATAAAAGATATTAAAAATAAGATATAAATAATTTGTCACAAAAACCAATATACTCATGAAAATTATATTTTTTTTAATATACTAAGTTTGGTTTCGAATTATTATAAAATCTGATTTTTTTTATCTATAAATAAACTCATGTTATACTTTTTAAAAAATTTAATCGATCCTCGCATAAGATGCGGAGAAACACCTAGTAAACAACAAGTAATAATAAAAAATATATTTTTAAAATAACAAATAAACATTGTAAAACAAATCTGCGCATAGCGCGAACATATCCTAGTTTAATTATAAGAATAACTTTAACTCACACAGGGGATCGCCGATAATGTTCGCCCTAAGGTCTAGGAGACAAAAAAGGCGACGCCGATCCCAATAACCTTGAACCAGATTCAACGATAGATCCAATCTCATTTATCGTCTCCTCTACATTATAGGTATTTCTAATCTCAAAGCCCCTTGGTGCAGGTTTTCGTGAGTAATAGATTTCAGGATTTCTGTTTCTTTTGCTTTGTGGTCGTTTTGGTCTAGGGGTTTTGGCTGGAATTTTGTGTATGATCAGATCTTTGTCTCGAGGTTCGTCTAGCGGGTGCTACGTAAAATACGACAGTTCTTAATCTAATGTCTGGTTTAATGATATTAATCTCTAGCTTTGTGCTACGATCCGATTGATATAGTGCGGGAGAGGAAGGCATAAGAAAACAGATATAAAACTTATAGCTTTCCAAACGAATATGTCTGAATGAGCAATACATCAAGGATGCTGAATAAGGGAGGGACTACGTCGCAAACAAGGAGACGCCTAGAGCTACCGGAAGATGACACCATCAAGATCCCGGTGTGCGATCTGGTAGCATGGCAGAGCGGTTCAAGAGGACCCTCATTGGCCATATGTTTTACCGTGATGGGAGAAATACAGAGGCCTTACTGACCCAACTACCAAGAGCTCAGATCTGGGATGTGGAAGGAAGAGTCAAGGGTACAAACCTTGGCAATGGCAGATTCCAATTCGACTTTGATAAGGAGGAAGATCTGGTGAAAGTCTTAGCGAAGCACCCCTGTCACTTCAATCGCTGGAGTTTTGCACTTGAGAGATGGAAACCCTGAACACGAGATGATTTCCCGTTCACGTTGCCCTTTTGGATACGAATTACCGGGGTACCTATGCATTACTGGAACGATGATACTTTTAAGGCTATTGGTAAAGCTTTGGGAGGTGTTCTCAAAACGGATGCAGAGAAGGCACGTTTGCATGTTTCTGTTAACGTGAATGAGCCTCAACAGTTTGAAAGTAGAGTCGGTTTTCCGAATGGTGATGTTGGCAAGATTGAATTCGAATATGAGGGACTGCAACGGTTTTGCTTCAAATGCAAATGCATCTCACACGAAATAAGCTCATGCCCAGAGGTGCCTGCAGAGGAAAAACAGAGCTTTAATAAACCGGGAGAGGAAAAAAAAGAGAAAAGAGAATCGTTGCTGCTTCAGAACGATACAAAGGATTCCCTAAAGAGAATGAGATCCCTGAGAAGGGAGGAATATGGGAATCAGTACCAACTCGCTCAGTCAAGAAATATGTTCAAAGAAACAGGGGAAAACTACTACCCCGAGAGAAGGAGGTCTGATTCGCATCCAAACAAACTGGGGAAATTAAACTCGGGGGCTATCCGAGAAGTGTGGTGCAAGAAAGAAGAAGGGAGATTTGCTGATAATAAGAATTGGAACAATAATCTGTATTTTCCAACTTATGAAACAAATAGAAAGAGGGACTTACGGATGAATCTCAGAGAAAAGAGACTAGCCCGAGGAAAGAATGTTTGGAATAGGATTGACGAGACTTAAACAAACTCTGCTCCCGAATTCGCGAGTCCAAAGTATGGTATCCCAAATCTGGGTTTCTGCAACACCCAAGGAGACACGATGGTGATAATCAAAAAACGGCCTGGAGACCAAAACAAAAGGATAATAGAGATGAATATTTACCTCGACACTCCCTTCATAGAGACACATCTCGACAGAATATACATAGGACAACAGAGAATACAAAAGAGATATCGGATTCACATAGAACTATCTCGGATCATATCGCTGCTTTAAACATTGGCACGTCCCGAAAGGAAACTGAGGTCGACGAGACCCGGATGGAAACAGAGGAGGAGAGACGAAGGAGGGTTAAAGGCAAAGCTCACGTTGCAGAAGCTAACTCCAAGAACGAAAAAAATGTTCATTATGGATACTTGAAGAGACCGGGTATCCTGATGATAAAAGGAACCTGGAAATCACGATACTCCAACCTCGCCGCGACAGCCAGAGAAAACGATGAAGAATCCGGTTAATACCGAGCAAATGGAGATCGACGAAGACCTGGTCTCAGCTAAGCTGGGTGACGACCTGACCTCGAAATCTCTAATGACCGATAAAGAGCTCGGAGACTTCGATAGGATGGTGATGGATGAAAACTAATATGCTATGAACGAGGAAGAGCTGGAAAATGACAATCTGTTGGGAGAAGAAAGCAACGAGGAGGCTGAGAAAATTGAAGCTTTATCACAGCTTACTCCGTCACCATCACCAATCCAAGAAAAGGCGGACAATAATAGAATACAACAAGACGATATCCCTACATGCTCAGGTGTAAAACTGAAGAATCAAATAGGGAAACACACGGATTTTGGGGCAGGAAGTAAACAACAAGTGATGCGTAGCCGAGAGGCTAGAGAGGGGGGGGGGGGGGGGGGGGGGGGGGGGGGGGGGGGGGGGGGGGGGGGGGGGGGGGGGGTGGGGTGGGGAGGGAGGGAGGGTGCGTCCAAGACGATCCAAGGCAATAAAGGATGTGCATCACCAAAGAAAAGACAGGGACTCGGTAATAATATGTTTCCCTCTCGTAAATCATATGTCCCTCATAATGAGGTGTTTCTTTCTGCTCTAAGCAAGAAGACTACTGCTATTTCAGGTTTGGTGGTGTCCCAGAAACCACCCAGTAAGAAGATATGTACACAATAGCATGGAATTGTCAAAGTGCAGGAGCTTATCTTACCAAACAACACTTTAGAGAGCTGCACCGCTGTTTTTCACCCGCTTTTTTTTTTTTCAGAAACAAAAAATAATTTTTCTTTTATGTAAGTCTTTCAAATTTCTTTTGGTTATAATAAATTGTTCACCGTGGAACCGGAAGGTAAAAGCTGGGGACTTTCTTTGTTTTATATGGATGATTTTGATGTTAAAATCCTGTTCTCAAATGATCATCTATATATTTGACATCGAGGCAGTTGTAGAAGGGAAACAATTTTTTATGACATTTTTTATGGAGATCCGGTCCCTGAGTACCGAGCGTTGGTGTGGGAAAGATTGACATTTATAAGTACCACGAGATCAGGAGACTGGTTTATAATAGGAGATTTTAACGAGATCACAGGCCACCACGAGAAGCGAGAGGGGCGAAAACATTCTGACGCATCCTTTATCCCTTTTCAATACGATGCTGGATGATTGTGGGATGATGGAATTTCCCGCTAAAGGAAATACATTCTCATGGATGGGCAATCGAAGAAGTGGTCGGGTTCACTGCAAACTAGACAGAGCCCTTGGCAACGAAGAGTGGCATCATGACTTTTCCCACACTTCTTTGGAGTACCTAAAGTTATGGGGGTCTGACCATCGCCCCATCTTAGCCCCTATACAATCAAGAAAGGGACAAATGAAAAAATACTTTAATATCGACAAGCGATGGCTGGAAAAGCAAGGATTGATAGAGGCTATTATTGAGGGATGGGGATCCTCAAGCCCTACGGAAGGGATCAACATATATTCAAGGATAGGCAACTGTCGAAGAGCCATATCCAGTTGGAGACGCCTAAACCCGTCCAGCACCATCAAAAAGATCGAAGAGATCAAGGCAAAGCTAGAGTTAGCTCAAGACGATGACGAGGTTACAAATGAAGAGCTTCTTACCCTAAAATGGAATCTCTGTAGCGCATTCAGAGATGAAGAACGCTATTGGAAGCAAAAAAGCCGGGCATCTTGGCTAAAAGAAGGGGACAAGATTACAAAGTTCTTCCACGCTACCACTAAACAGACAAGGGCAAGGAATAGGATCATTAAACTAAAAAACAGCAATGGAGTATGGATCAAAAATGAGAAAGGCATATAGAAAGTTGTTGTAGACTACTTTAAAGATCTCTTTACTACAGAGCAGCTCCAAGATTTTGAGGAAGATCTCCGGTACGTTACCGTGCAAGTTACTCATCTACTAATGAGAAGCTGACATGTAAACCATCAGAGGCCGAGTTAAAGAAAGCTCTCTTTGCAATATGTCCAGAAAAGGCCCCAGGCCCGGATGGCATGACAAGCCTCTTTTTAGACGGTTCTGGGAGGTCCTCTCGAGAGACATAATCAGGATGGTGCATGGCTTTTTTGAGCAGGATAGCTTCGATCCATGATTAAATCAAACGGATATATGCTTGATACCAAAGATAAAGAGACCAACTGAAATGTCACAGTTCAGACTCATCAGCCTATGTAATGTTTGTTACAAGATTATCTCAAAGATCTTAAGTACAAGACTTAAAAACATCCTCCCGAAATTAATTTCGGAGACTCAATCAGCCTTTGTGGCTCGACGTCTAATCACAGACAATATTTTAGTGGTGCAAGAAGCCTTCCATGTCTTACGTACAAACCAGATGTGCAAAAGCAAATTTGTGGCTATCAAAACAAACATGAGTAAAGCCTACGATCGAGTTGAGTGGATATTCCTGAAAGCTTTGATGCTCAAGATGGGCTTTGCGGAAAAATAGGTTAAATTGATTAAATGGTGCATGTCTTCTGTAATATACAAAGTACTGCTTATTGGGGAAGCAAAAGGGAATATTATCCCTATAAGAGGTCTGAGACAACGGGATCCCCTATCTTTTTTCCTATTTATCATTCTCACGGAAGCACTCATAGCAAAGATAAGAGGAGCAGAAGAAGAGGGGCGGATTAGAGGCCTGAAAATCGCCAGAACATGTCCAAGTATATCACATCTCCTTTTTGCAGATGATAGTCTGTTGTTCTGTAAGGCAGATAAAACGGAATGCGCTGAACTCATTAAAATAATTGAGAACTATGGTAGAGCTTCAGAGCAAAAGCTAAACTGCTCCAAATCATCTGTTTTATTTGGGAGTAAGGTAGGGACAGAATGCAAAACTGAGAACAAGAGCACTCTGGTAATCCATCAAGAAGGCGGTATGGGAGTTTATTTAGGATTACCAGAGAAAATTTGTGGATCAAAGAAACAAGTTTTTGCATTCATTCAAGATCGCCTCAGCCAAAGGATTAACGTCTGGTCCTCAAAACTTCTCTCAAAGGGAGGAAAGGAAGTTCTGATTAAGTCAGTAGCACAGGCGCTGTCTACTTATGTCATGTCATGCTTTCTGCTGCCGAGATCTATTCTGAAGAAGCTCAATGGAGAAATTTCACACTTCTGGTAGAGTACAAAACAATCAAACAAAGGCTTACACTGGATAGCATGGGATAAAATCTGCAGTAACAAAAATAAAAGGGGTTTAGGATTTAGAGACCTAAATAGTTTCAATATAGCGCTGCTTGCGAAACAACTATGGCGATTAATCCACTACCCATCGTCCTTACTGGCTCGCGTTCTAAAGCGAGATATTACAGATTTTCTTCCCCTTTCGAGGTGGAACGCGCAAGTAACCTTTCCTACGGATGGCGGAGCATAATGGTGGGTAAGGAGCTACTACTTGCAAGACTAAGGTAGTCAATAAATTCAGAAATTAGTACAAGGGTCTGGTACGATAACTGGCTACCAGTCTGTCCACCCCGCCTCCCAAGATAATGGAGGAGGGAGAGATGTGGATCTTTATGTCCATCATCTTATTGACTCAGTCACCTCATCATGGCATACACCTCTTCTGAATACCCTTTTTAATCCGGAGAAAGTTCCGTGCATAAGAGTATACGTCCCAGCAGAGCATATACACCGGCAAGATTTATATGGGCATACTCAAAGTCAGGTATGTACTCGGTCAGAATGGGATATGATCTAGCGATCCAAATACAAGAAGCAGGACGCCGACCACCAGTCCAAGAACCAAGTTTCAACCCCTTAAAAACGAGGATATGGGAACAAAAGACATCATCAAACACTTTATGTGATAAGCCTTGTCAGGATGTATAGCAGCCAATAACCAGCTGGTTAACCGCCATTGCGGGACAGATCGCCAATGTCCATGGTGTGGAGCGACGGAAGAGACAATCAATCATGTTCTTTTCATATGTCCTCCAGCCACACAGGTGTGGGCACTTAGTACGATACCGTCCGCTTCGGGAATCTTCCCGTGTGGTTATATCACAAAATTTTGCTTACCTTACCGGACGAGCCTCCGAACAAGGGGTCCCTAAAACATGCCTAGAATTGTTCTCTTGGATCCTCTAGTATATATGGACGGTTCAAAATGATAAGGTATTTAATAATAAGGATGTCTCATGATATAGCCGCATATTCCATGCATTTTACATACATATAAGTTAGTTTCTCACGCTTATGCATGGCATTTTCGGATAGTTTGCATCACTTTAGGTCCTAGAGTGTTCTCGCATCAGCATATGCATATTTCTTGCATTTTGCATCACATACAGGTTGTTTTCGGCTACATTGGAGTCTTGGAGGGTTCGTAGACATACTGAGGCTCGTGAGGAAGTTCGTGGGACTTGGAGGATTCGAGAATGCTTGCTAAGGATCAGAGATCGAGAGGAGGTTCGAGCATGGCCGGTCGATCTAGATGAGATCGACCAGAAGATCGAGTAGCTCAGCCGATCCAAGGGAATTGATCGAGACGGAGATCGAGTGAAGCAATCGATCAAGGAGTACGGACATAAATGACGCCATGCCGAGCGAGAGCCGGATCGAGTCCACCACTCGATCCGCCGAAGATCGATACCAAGATCGGATGCAACACTCGATTCATCGAAGAAGATCGAGACACAGATCGAGCTGAAGACACGATGTCCGAAGGTGATCGAGAGAGCTGCTCGATCCCGAAGTCGATCTCTGTCCTTTCAACCATTTTTGGCCGCTAGCGAGGGGGGGACCATCGAGCTGTTTGGCCTACTTTGGAAAGGCGGCGATCATCTTTTCATACACGCTTTCACTTTTACTTTTATCATCTTTCTCTCTCGTTTAGAGGCGATTTCCGCCATTGTTAAACCTTGAGTTTGTTCTTGAATATTTTGAATTGTTTAAGCTTAATCTATCGTTTTTCATGTTTATCGTTTCATCTTTCATGTTTTGCTTGGTTTACTTAATGTGTAGTGAGTAGTTTAATCGGGTTTGGGGGTTGAGAGGATTCAAAGGGGTCGAAAAGGTTTTCAAAGCTTGGTGTTTTCTCGTTCTTAATGGCTTTCTTTTCTAAGATGTTGAGTTCTTAAGGCTTAAAGAGTCTCACGCCAAGATCCTTATGATCATAAAGAGCTCTTACCTTGACAGGATCCAGAGATCTCTGAAAGTCACATCTAAGAGGCTAGTTACTCTTTCCCAAACGCCATGGTAGTTTAGAGGACTAGTTAAGCCGCGTGTTTGAAATCTGTTTTCCTTGCCTCTCAATCTCTTTTTCCACCAAATGCCATGGGTCTGGAGGATAAAATGAGAGAGTGATCCATACCACACGGCATGGATGGATCTTGTTTTGTTTTCAAGGCTTAAAGAACCTCACAAAGTGAGTAGATCTAAAGTTTTCAAACCAAGCTTGTACCTTTGAAACCCCTGAACGTGAATCTCAACCCTAGACCCTCTTTTTAGTATTTCTTAATCTCAGTTAATCATTCGCTTGATACTCGTCGCATCCGGGTCATTAGTTTCATTGCATTCGCATTTTTAGACGAGATCGATAGTTGTTGCTCGCTAGTGGTTGATCCTGTGGTCGATCCACTAGTCGATTTTTATAAATTCATAGCCTTGCAATTTAATCATTCCGTTTGTTCGTCGTGGTAGTTCACTCTTCCCTAGTAATTTTAAAATAGTTTTGTATTTCATTTTACTGCTGCATCTAGTTTTTAGGATTTTCACAAAATCATTCATCATTTGCCTAGCTTTACTCGATCCTTGCATTCTCATTGCACTTTCTAACTCCTGGATTGGATTGATACTCGCTTGCATACTTTACTACAACTAAGTGTTGCATTTGAGCTTTGATAACCTCCTGTTGCATACACATCACATCCTAGACCCGAAAATAATAGTTATCAAATGGTGTCGTTGCCATTCTAGGAGTGTTTAGAAAACATTGAGATTTGGGGCTTAGTAAAGACTAAGCCTTTACTTTGTTTAAGTTACTAATTTCTCTACTCTCAAACGTGTATCTTGCAGGTATATGAATCTTCGTTCACGGGGAAACAACAATCTACTTCAACCCGTTGACAACATTCATAGACTTGGTCATTCACGGCAAAGAAGAGTACGAGAGCAAGCAAGAGCTTTTGAGGAGATTGTTCAGCATGGTTTGGTTGACTTGGAAGCTATGGCTGAGCACGAGCATCCAGAGGGACCTCCTCCAGCTCACGGGGCAGTGGGAAGGGGCAATGGAAACCTCCAACACGCGGCTAGACCCCCAAGGATCATAGGAGCAGGAGACGCTCCAAACACTCATCACAATAGGTTTGGGATCACTCATCCTCCTGTACAGAACAACAATTTCGAGATTAAGCCGGGTTTCATCTCCATGGTGCAAAACAATAAGTTTCACGGGCTAGCAATGGAAGATCCCTTGGAGCACCTTGATAACTTCGAACAAGTATGTGGGATGATCAAGATAAACGGCATATCCGAATACGCTTTCAAGCTGCGTCTCTTTCCATTTTCTCTCGGAGACAAGGCTAGGCATTGGGAGAAGACACTTCCACAAGGCACCATCACTTCATGGGCTGAGTGTAAGAAGGTTTTCCTCTCAAAATTCTTCTCTAGCACCAGAACGGCAAGGCTAAGAAGCGAGATCAGCGGCTTCACGCAAAGAAACAACGAGACTTTCAATGAAGCCATGGAACGGTTCAAGGACTATACTATCCAATGTCCTCACCACGGCTTCAGCGAAGAGACTCTTCTAAGCACTATCTACCGAGGAACTTCACCAAAGATTCGCTTGTTGCTTGATACGGCTAGTAAAGGCAACTTCCTTGGTCAAGAGGTAGAAGAAGGCATGGAGCTGATTGAGAACTTAGCACTAAGCGATGGCAACTATGCCGAGGACAATGACCGCGCGCGAGGTTCTGAGCTAGAGTCTCACAAGAAAGAGCTTAAGTCACTACACGAGAAGATTGACAAGCTGGTGTTGGCGAATCAGAAGCATGTTCACTTTGTTGGCGAAGCGGATGAGATCCAAGAGGAGCTTGAGTTGAGCCAAGAAGAAGCCAATTGGGTGGCGGGTCAGAACAACTTCAAACCTCAAGGCTACACTCATGGTTACAACCAGAATAACAATCTCTCATACCGTAGCACCAATGTCGCGAACCCTAAAGATCAAGTGTAACCTGCTCAGCAAGCAAAGCCTTTCGTACCTTACAACAAAGGCTTTCAGCCGAGTGGTGGCTTCCAAGGGCAAGGGCAGAACAATTTCCAAGGGCAACAGCAAGGAAACAAGGGTTATACGCCAATGTACCCTCCGGGCTTTGCACCTCAGCAGCAACAACCGATGCAACAACAAGTTGATCCTGTCCAAGCTATGTTTCAACAATTGATTCAAGGGCAAGCCTCTACAAACCAGAAGTTTCCCGAGATGAATACTCGCTTAGACTCGTCACTCACGGACTTCTCTACTCAGATCACCAACTTAAACAACAAGATCAAGCAGTTAGAGAAAGGAAAGGCGAGTACAAGTGGTCAGAATAGCTTACCGTGCAAGTGTGAGCAGAACCCTAAGGAATATGCCAACGCCATCACGTTAAGAAGCGGAAAAGAGCTAGCACCTACGGTTACTCCTAAGAACAACGAGGACGTTGTAATTCAAGAGGGGGAGGGTAAGCTTTCCGCTGATGATGAGATCAACTTTGACAATGTCTGGATTCAAGGGCCAAGAAGAGGAGACAAGGCGGTTGTTGAGAAGAAAGCGGAGCAAACTACTAAGGAGAAGGATGCTTATGTACCTCCACCGTATGTACCTAAGCTACCTTTTCCTGGCCATTTCAAGAAGCAGCTCATAGAGAAGCATAGAGTCTTGTTTGAGAAGCATCTTAAGGACACAGAGATCAAGCTACCTCTCGTGGACTGCCTTGCAATGATGCCTAAATGCGCCAAATTCTTCAAAGACACTCTCGTGAAGATGAATAAGGAAAGCAAAGAGGTGCTTATTCTAAGCGAGGAGTGTAGTGCTGTGATACACAAGGAGATAGTCCCTAAGAAGCTGGGAGACCCTGGAAGTTTCACTATACCATGCGCCTTAGGTCCTTTGGAGTTCAAGAGTTGCCTTTGTGATCTCGGATCTAGCATAAATCTGATGCCTCATTCCGTGGCAAAGAAGCTTGGCTTTACCCGTTTCAAGGATTGTAGAATCTCGTTGGTACTACCTGACAGGAGTGTGAGGTTACCCGTGGGTTTGCTTGAGGACTTGAGGACGTGCCTACAGACTTCGTTGTGTTGGAAATGGATGAAGAACCAAAGGATCCACTCATTCTCGGTAGACCTTTCTTAGCCACCGCCGGAGCTATCATAGACGTCAAGAACGGAAAGATGTCTCGGGCTCAAAGGAAGGTTCTAAGGAGGAAAACAACAGCAACAGCCACGAGGATGATTGGAGCGAACTTCTTGCCCCAAAGGTCGACCTTAAGGAGCTCCCGAAAGGGCTAAGGTATGCCTTCTTGGGACTTAACGAAACCTATCCTGTAATTGTGAACGAAAACTTAAATGATGATGAGTTGCACTCACTCTTAACTGAGTTAAGAAAGTACAGAAAGGCTCTTGGGTACTCCATAAGTGACATTAAGGGCCTTTCTCTTATGCTTTGCACTCACAGGATTCATTTGGATAATGAGAACGCCTCCTCTATAGAACCTCAGAGGCGTTTGAATCCTAATTTGAAAGAGGTTGTTAAGAAAGAGATTCTTAAGCTTTTAGAGGCTGGCGTGATATATCCCATAAGTGACAGCACGTGGGTTTCTCCCGTACACGTGGTGCCTAAGAAGGGAGGGATCACGGTCATTAAGAATGACAAAGATGAGCTTATACCTACTAGGACTATTACTGGACACCGTATGTGTATTGATTATAGGAAGCTTAATCTTGCTACTAGAAAGGATCATTTTCCCTTACCTTTTATTGATCAAATGCTTGAAAGACTTGCTAATCACCCCTACTATTGCTTTCTTGATGGATATAGTGGATTTTTCCAAATACCAATCCATCCAAATGATCAGGAGAAAACGACCTTTACATGCCCTTATGGCACCTTCGCGTATCGAAGGATGCCATTCGGGTTGTCTAACGCACCGGCTACGTTACAGCGGTGTATGATGTCGATCTTCTCCGATCTAATAGAAGAGATGGTAGAGGTATTTATGGATGACTTCTCGGTCTATGGTGCGTCCTTTTCTGCATGTTTGTTGAATCTTTGCAGGGTACTAAAGCGTTGTGAGGAAGCAAACTTGGTGCTTAACTGGGAAAAATGCCACTTCATGGTTAAGGAGGGGATCGTGCTTGAACATAAGATATCAGAGAAGGGTATTGAAGTCGACAAGGCAAAGATTGATGTGATGACAAGCCTTGAGCCGCCAGTTAACATCAAAGGAGTGAGAAGTTTCTTGGGACACGCCGGCTTCTACATGCGCTTCATTAAAGACTTCTCTAAGATTGCACGCCCTCTCACACGGCTGTTGTGCAAGGAGGCTGATTTCGTCTTTGATGAGGAGTGTTTGAAGGCTTTCGTGACCATTAAGGAGGCCCTAGTATCTGCACCTATAGTGCAAGCACCAGACTGGACTCTACCTTTCGAGATTATGTGCGATGCTAGTGACTACGCCGTGGGAGCTGTTTTAGGCCAAAGGAAGGATAAGAAGCTGCACGTGATATACTATGCTTCAAGAACCTTGGACGATACGCAAACAAGGTATACAACTACGGAGAAGGAGCTATTAGCAGTACTCTTCGCCTTTGAGAAGTTCAGGGCTTACCTCGTGGGTTCCAAGACCATTGTTTACACTGATCACGCGGCTTTGCGCTACATCTATTCCAAGAAGGACACTAAGCCGAGGCTTTTGAGATGGATCCTCTTACTACAGGAATTTGACATGGAGATCAAAGACAAGAAAGGGATAGAGAACGGCGTTGCTGACCATCTCTCTCGGTTAAGGATCAACGAGTCTCTTCCTTTAGACAATTCTCTTCCCGAGGAACAACTCTTGGCAATCACTACGGCTGTTTGTGGGAGCTTAGAGGGACAGTTTGAGGAAGCTCTGAGCTTCAAAGAGGAGGATCTCCCTTGGTACGCGGATATTGTGAACTACTTGGCATGTGGAGAGGAGCCGTCGCATCTTGACAGCTACCATAGGAAGAAGTTCATGAGAGACGTGAACCACTACTATTGGGATGACCCCTACTTGTACAAGAGAGGCGTTGATAGTTTATACCAGAGGTGTGTTACAAAGGAAGAAGCCACGGACATTCTCTTTCACTGCCATGGCTCTTCCTACAGAGGACACTTTGCTTCGTTCAAAACCGCTACGAAAGTGTTGCAAGCTGGTTTCTGGTGGCCGTCTATCTTCAAGGATGCACACGAGTTTGTGAAGAGTTGTGAGGCATTTCAACGAGCAGGGAATATCACTAAGAGGAATGAGATGCCTCAAGTACCCATCTTCGAGGCAGATGTCTTTGACGCGTGGGGCATAGACTTTATGGGGCTGTTTCCTTCATCATACGGCAACAAGTTCATACTCGTAGCTGTAGACTACGTCTCTAAATGGGTTGAGGCCATTGCTTCCCCAACAAACGACTCTAAGGTGGTGATCAAGCTCTTTAAGAGCATTATTTTTCCAAGGTTTGGAGTTCCCAAGGTGGTGATAAGCTACGGAGGGAGCCATTTCATCAACAAGCTGTTTGAAAATCTGCTAAAGAAGTATGGCGTGAAGCATAAGCTAGCTACGCCTTACCATCCTCAAACGAGTGGCCAAGTGGAAGTCTCTAACCGTCAGATAAAGGCGATACTCGAGAGAACAGTTGGGATTACTCGGAAGGACTGGGCTGTGAAGTTAGATGACGCTTTGTGGGCATACCAGACCGCCTTCAAGACGCCTATTGGTACCACTCCTTTCACTCTTCTCTACGGTAAAAGGTGCCACCTTCCTGTCGAGTTGGAACATAGGGCGTTGTGGGCTGTGAAGCGGTTGAATTTCGATCTGAAGACAGCTCAGGAGAAGCGGTTGATCCAGTTGCACGAGCTTGATGAGCTAAGGCTGGATGCTTACGAAAGCGCTCGGATCTACAAGGAACGTACCAAGGCTGCTCACGACAAGAAACTGGTGCCTAAAGAGCTTAAGGAAGGGAGTCTGGTGCTGCTTTACAACTCGAGGCTCAAGCTTTTTCCAGGGAAGCTAAAGTCACGGTGGAGCGGTCCGTATGAAATCAAGGAAGTTCTACCTTACAGAGCTGTCACGTTGGTCGGCAAGAGTGGGGATGCATTCACAGTGAACAGACACAGAATTAAGCCATACATGGCGAGTGCATTTGACAAGGAGAGCACCTCAATGCTTCTCCAAGACCCACCATCTGCCTAAACCAAGTAAAGTCTAGCTAAAGACGTTAAAGAAAGCGCACTTGGAAGGCATTCCCATGTCTATCCTGTACATATCTTTGCTTTATCTCTTTTCCAGTTTTATGCTTTTGTTTTGTGAGTGTGTAGGAACAAGTATGAGAGACGCAAGCCATGATCTGAGTTCCCAAGGGAGTAAGAAAGGGGCGAGTATAAGCAAGAGATCGAGTGCTAGATCGACTCATCCTGGCTCGATCTTTGCTAGATCGAGCTAGTGAATCGAGAGGAGCCAGTCGATCTAGACGAGATCGAGTAGACAGATCGAGTGACGAAGTCGATCTAAAATGTCTCGGGAAATTCTTGGAGTTTAGATCGATCAATCCAAAAATGGACCGACCGATCAATTTTCTCTCGGGAAAATCCTTCGTAGACAGATCGATCAGTCAACTCGATCCAAGCTGAATCGACCCCTGAATCGATAGCCTGGCTAGATCAGTCAACTCCTCCAAAGAATGGGGCTCAGATGTTTGTCACGGATGGATTGCCCGACCTATCCTGAAGTGACGATTGATTTCTTTGCCACCTTGGAGTTCCGGTACGAGAATCCTAGCATCCCAATCCCCTCTCAAGGCCGGCTCTCATTCAAGATCAAGCGCCAAGCTTTCAGCCTCTCGATACCTGAGCTTTGCCAAGCCTATGGCCTAGCTGCTGATGCCACGAAGGTTGATTTCCCCATCTTCACTAAAGTGAACGAGCTGTGGGACGTCATATCCGATGATGACTACAAGGCGAACACAGCAAAGATCAAGCGAGTGAGGAACCCAGTGCTGCGCTACACTCTGAAGCTGCTTGCTAACACATTCAGCGAACGCTCAGTGGCCCCCACGATGACCAGAATGGAGCTTTGTTTCTTGTTCCAAGGTATCAAGCATCTCTTGTGTGACCCGGATGAGAATGAAGATCCGTTAGAAGACCAGTTGGGAGACAGCGTCAACTACGGGTGCATCTTGGCAGCTTCGTTGATGAAATACAAGGCGTATGCCTTGAGATGCAAGGAAAGCTCTTCACTCATTGGCGGCTTCCTCACTCCTCTATTTGTGCAAGCTGGTGTACAACTTCAAGACTACACGCCTGTTCCGGAAAGAGCATTTATGGACGAGGCTTACCTAAGGAACACGGATAGCTTAGGACGCACACCAGCCAAGGGTTTCTTTGCCTACTTGTTCACTAACACGGAGAATGAGAAGAAGATCTGTATCTTGCCAAACGGCGAGGCTGAGCTGCTAGGAGTGGGGAACATTGAGTTTCTCCCGAGCGACAAAGAGTGCTTTGCTCCTCTAGGAAGAACGCCTGCCCCAGCGATTGCTCCACGACCAAGGTCTGAGTCCCCTGACACGGAAGATGAGATGCCCGAGGCTTACACCCTTCCAAAGATTGATTTCGAGCCAAGAACCAAAGCGGAGAAGTTCCTAGCATCTGTTGTGGAGATGCAAAGGAAAATCAACAAATAGCAAGGCAAAATGCTCAAGAAACTTGCCAAGAAGGTCAAATCGCTTCAAGGAGGCTCACCTAAGAAGGCTGCAAGTGAAGAGGTTCATCAGCCCGAGAAGAGGAGGCTTTCAACCGGTTGAGTTGTTATCCGCGAGACACAAAGCTGCAACATTCAACCGGCGCGTCTCTCTCTTCAAGAGCCAGGCTCCAAAGGCAAGGCAGTAGTATCTAGCTCCTCTGGAACATCCTCAAGTTCCAACCGAGACTAGACTCGAGGTAACAACCTTCTTCCATTGTATATACCGTTCATGTTTGCTTCTTTTTGCTTTGTGTTTTGCTGCTCCTTTGAATTTGTTTGCCACCGGGACGGTGTCATTCAAGTTTGGGGAGTATGTGTGTGGTTTGACTTGTTTATTTTGATCTTATTTTATCTTTGCATAACTTGAGTCTTGCATGCATCTAAAGCATAGAAAAGAAAAGGAAAAATTTGGTAAAATTTTTAAAAATTTTTAAAAATTTTTAAAAAAATTCATGTAGTTGCATTCATCTTGTTAAGCATTTTAGGATTGAGTCTAGAATTTTTGAGCATCTAGGTTGTTTACATTTGCATAAGGGGTTAAAGTTTTCTTAAAAAGGTGTTTTAAGCTTATGAATGGTTTCAATCTCCTAGTTGGTAGTTCTCTAATGCTTTGCTCATACTTTGAAAGTAAGTTCTTACCATGCTTGGATCACTAGTTTTGATTTTCGTGACTTGAATTGAACTCTCATGATTTGAAACTTGTCATATTAAGTGAAAACCTTAACTTGAAATTTTAATTATCATCCTTATGCATTTGAAAATGAACACATAGATTTTAAAATATTTAGGCTCTCTTCTTCCTTTTACCACTCTTTGTGAGCCTAAGTAGAACTTCCACCTTGACCCTTACCTTTCTTTGAAGACAAGTTTTCGTGTGTGCCTCTTCCGGTTTGAACTTAGCATAAAGTGTTACGTTTAGGCGAGATGATTAGGTTCTCATATGTTTGCTAGCTTTGCATTTTGAAGCTAGATGTAGGTTTAGGATAAGTTTGGGGGATCATTGGGGTTGCTCTCTTGTTTATATGCTTTCGGTTTCAAAAGAGTTTGGTTTTTGAAGTAAGAAAAAGGTTTTAAGTGAAAGGTTTTGTGTTTAAAAAGTATATTGCTCCAATAATTTCAGAAGATGGCTCTCTCAAAAAAAAAATATAGATATATATATATATATAAGAGCCTAAGTGCCAAAAAAAAAGAAAAAAAAAAAAAAGAAAAAAATAAGAGAGCCATCAATAAGAAAAAAAATAAGGAGCTTAATATTTTTAAAACCTTTTCACTAACCTAAAAGAGTTAAGAAGTTTCATATTTTGATTTGGGGATTGCTAAGCTTTTGCTTTGAAAAAAAAAAGGGGTAGACTCTAAGTGGTGAGTGAGCTTAAAATAAAATAAATGAGAGGTGTTTTTAGGTTCATTGTTAGTTTACATGGGTAGATGAGAATCTGATCATGTATACATCAATTGTCTTTACCTTTAGCATTATGCATAAAGTTCTTACCATTTTCGAGAGAAATCCTTTGCTTAAAACAAACCCTCTTTAAAAATGAGATCATTCTATGCTCATAGCCTCTACTCTTAGCCAAATGTGTTTTGCTTTAAGGTGCATAAGTTTGATTCATGGTTCGGATGTTAATGAATCTAAAAGGATGAGTTTCTTTGATTGTTAGGAATAGGAGAGTCACGATCTGAAATTCTTTGTGTGATGAGTATGGCTAAGTTCTTTGGAGTATGAGTGTATGTATTGCATTTTAGAACTAGTAACTAGGACGTTGAGATTGATTCATTTGAAAGACACCTTTGCAAGAAGCTTAAATCCCCGTTTGTTTTAAAACCTCTCTCCCTTCTTTAATTTTGTTTGCTTGAGGGCAAGCAAAAAGTAAGTTTGGGGGAGTTGATATAGCCGCATATTCCATGCATTTTACATACATATAAGTTAGTTTCTCACGCTTATGCATTGCATTTTAGGATAGTTTGCATCACTTTAGGTCCTAGAGTGTTTTCGCATCAGCATATACATATTTCTTGCATTTTGCATCGCATACAAGTTGTTTTCGGCTACTTTGGAGTCTTGGAGGGTTCGTAGACATACTGAGGCTCGTGAGGAAGTTCGTGGGACTTGGAGGATTCCGGAATGCTTGCTAAGGATCAGAGATTGAGAGGAGGTTCGAGCATGGCCGGTCGATCTAGATGAGATCGACCAGAAGATCGAGTAGCCCAGCCGATCCAAGGGAATTGATCGAGACGGAGATCGAGTGAAGCAATCGATCAAGGAGTATGGACGTAAATGACGCCATGCAGAGCGAGAGCCGGATCGAGTCCACCACTCGATCTGCCAAAGATCGATACCAAGATCGGATGCAACACTCGATCCATCGAAGAAGATCGAGACACAGATCGAGCTGACGACACGATGTCCGAAAGTGATCGAGAGAGCTGCTCGATCCCGATGTCGATCTCTGTCCTTTCAACCATTTATGGCCGCTAGCGAGGGGGGGGACCATCGAGCTGTTTGGCCTACTTTGGGAAGGCGGCGATCACCTTTTTATACACGCTTTCACTTTTACTTTTTATCATCTTTCTCTCTCGTTTAGAGGAGATTTCCGCCATTGTTAAACCTTGAGTTTGTTCTTGAATATTTTGAATCGTTTAAGCTTAATCTATCGCTTTTCATGTTTATCGTTTCATCTTTCATGTTTTGCTTGGTTTACTTAATGTGTAGTGAGTAGTTTAATCGGGTTTGGGGGTTGAGAGGATTCAAAGGAGTCGAAAAGGTTTTCAAACTTGGTGTTTCTCGTTCTTAATGGCTTTCTTTTCTAAGATGTTGAGTTTTTAAGGCTTAAAGAGTCTCACGCCAAGATCTTTATGATCATAGAGAGTTCTTACCTTGACAGGTTCCAGAGATCTCTGAAAGTCACATCTTAGAGGCTAGTTACTCTTTCCCAAACGCCATGGTAGTTTAGAGGACTAGTTAAGCTGCGTGTTTGAAATCTGTTTTCCTTGCCTCTCAATCTCTTTTTCCGCCAAACGCCATGGGTCTGGAGGAGAGAATGAGAGAGTGATCCATACCACACGCCATGGATGGATCTTGTTTTGTTTTCAAGGCTTAAAGAACCTCACAAAGTGAGTAGATCTAAAGTTTTCAAACCAAGCTTGTACCTTTGAAACCCCTGAACTGAATCTCAACCCTAGACCCTCTTTTTAGTATTTCTTAATCTCAGTTTATCATTCGCTTGATACTCGTCGCATCCTGGTCATTAGTTTCATTGCATTCACACTTTTAGACGAGATCGATCGTTGTTGATCGATCTAGTGGTCGATCCTGTGGTTGATCCACTAGTCGGTTTTTATAAATTCGTAGCCTTGCATTTTAATCATTCCCTTTGTTCGTCGTGGTAGTTCACTCTTTCCTAGTAATTTTAAAATAGTTTTGCATTTCATTTTACTGCTGCATCTAGTTTTTAGGATTTTCACAAAATCATTCATCATTTGCCTAGCTTTACTCGATCCTTGCATTCTCATTGCACTTTCTAACTCCTGGATTGGAATTATACTCGCTTGCATACTTTATTACAACTAAGTGTTGCATTTGAGCTTTGATAACCTCCTGTTGCATACACATAGCATCCTAGACCCGAAAATAATAGTTATCATCTCACCAGCTGAGACACTTGAGACTGCTATGCGAGAAGCTGAGTCGTGGAAAATAGTGCAACTTATAGAGCAAACCAACCCAGCACAAGGGAATAGTTCGGCATCATTATCGGAGGAATGCCAAGTACGACAAGAACAAAGCAGAGACTAGGGACTGCGAGATGTCAGGTTGATGCCTTTTGGACACATGAGGATATATTATCTGGAGGAGGCTTCTTCTTGGAGCGCAAAGACGGGAGCCGGAGGGCCTGATGGTGATTGACCAAGTCTTATCCCCACTTCATGCGGAGATGGAAGCCTTACTATGGGCTATGCAAGTTCTCACACCCTGCCATATTCCTCGTCTGATCTTTCAAACAGATTGCCAGCTGTTGGTAAGACTAATTGAAGAAGAAGAGGAATGGCTGGCTTTAGGAACGGAATTAGAAGAGTTTGAGTTTCTCAAATCTTATCTCCATAATTTCTCTTTTAAATTTATTCTTCGCAATCTTAATGTCCGGGCTGATTGTCTCGCTAAGAGCGTTCTAACCCGAGGTTATTCTTTCTCCTATGTAAACAATTTTCTTCCAAACTAGCTGGCTCTTGAGCCATCCTTATTTGAGATCTAATAATACAAGGAGCTTTTGACGTCAAAAAAAAATAAATAAATAACCTTAACTCACACCATTTATGTTTAGAAAAGTAACTGAAAATTTTCGTTCTCACATGTTTAGTTAATTATGATTTTGTAGATATAAAACATTTTACATTTGTTTAGTGAGTCAAAAAATTTATGTTAAATATATATATTTGTAGTTTGTAGTATATTCCACAATTCGATAAAATTTATTCAATTACAGTTTTTTATTATTGTTTCATATCAATAGCTTGTTCATCATTATGCGGATTTTTATTTCATTTCACCATTTTATTTCTTTGGGTGATTTCACAATTCCACAGTTTAGCAAATTGGAAGCTACATTTTCTATTTAACCAAATCTTTTTTTATATATTTTCTACTTGAAAGATAATTTTTTTATTTTATTTGATATGAATTTACTTGACTCAACAACCTTTATTTGATGTGAATTTACTTGACTTAGACTTGCATATACTTATGAGTTATATGTATGTATATTCATGGCTTTGTGGATTCTGAGAAGTGTAGACGATGCAATGACATGGCAGCGAGGGATTATCTTCTGACTACAATAACGATTTCTAAACCACCATTTCTACCTATTTGAGAGGTTTTTTATTAACTCAGTCCAGTGGTCCTCAGTTCTCACGTTTATAAGTGAGGCGATAGTCAAATAAAATATATTTTCTTTTGTGGTCAACTAATTATATTAGGTCCAGGTCCATAAAAACGTTTAGCCTAATACATAAGCAGACTAGAATTAAGAGCTGTCTGTGCCAAAGCATCGGCTTAACGGTTTGATTTTCTGGGGATGAAATTGAAAGAAATGAAAAAAAAGGAAGCAGATAGATTGTTGATATCAGAAAGGATCCCGTGGAGTTCTGTCGATCTGGTACTGGAGTTGATGGTGTATGAGCACCTGGGAATCTGATTTGATACAAATTTTGAAGACGCCGAGAACCGATGCATGTTGCAGGGCTTCTCTAATTGCAAGTGCCTCAGCCGTGAGCGGGGATCGAGTGAAGTTCTGTGATTGGGAACTTTGGGCTATGTGGGACTCTGTATGATCATAGAGGATCCATCCCAGACCAACTATTTTGGTTATCGGGTTCCAAGCTGCGTCTGTATTACATAGGATCACATCACGAGGCGTTCCTCAACTTGGGGGCGAATGAGTATTATTTCTGCTTGGTTGACTTCTCACCAGCGACTCTTGAGCCAGGGTCCATTCCCTGCCATCTGTAAGTGCTTTGGTGAGTACCGCGAGGGGTTGCATGTACCTTTCTTCGAAGATGAGGAGGTTTCGTGCTGCCCAAAGGAATAAGCAGATCCAAGCGAAGAGGGAATCCATCTGGATTCCTGTTGGGGGGAGAGGTATCGTCGTTTTAGATAAGGCCAGTCCCTCATCGAAGTAAAGGATTTAGGAGAGATCCACTTCATCTCTAAGCGGAGCGGCTCTCCACACGGTTTTGGCGAACTCGCAGTGGAAGAAAAGGTAAGTGGCTGTTTCTGGCTCTCCACATCGTACACAACTTGTGTTTGTTAAAAGTCCTCTTCTCGCCAAATTTTCACCAACAAGGATTGCATTTTGCAGGATTTTTCACAAGAAGAGCTTTAATTTTGGTGAGAAGTTACCCTTCCAGATGTTGCTTATCGAGTTGAAGCTTGGGGTGCCTTGGGGTTGCGGAGTTGGTGGGAGATCCAGTTCTCTAGCAGCGTGTACCCTGATCAGGTGGAGTACTCACCGTTTGCTTGAGGTAGCTAGATGTATCAATCTTTTGCTAGCAATTTGCTCGAGACTATGCTCAGAATATCGTATACTAGTTCTGTGAATTTTTTTTCCACACGGGGTAAGTCTCTGTCTTTTGAATCGCTACTGATGAGGTCCGCAACTTTGAGATTAAAAGAGGGTTTTTGACGTGTTTTTATTACACAACCAGATAAGAAATAGAAAGAATACTATAGATATATTTTATTAAAAATATATTATAGATGATAAGAAAGAAAAAATACTAAAGATCAATTTTATTTTGTTTAAGTAAATAAAAAATGAGAGACATATTTTGTAAAGTTTACAAGTGTAAAATCTTAGAAATATATATGGGTTTATATTAACCTATTATTGATTAATTAATTTCAAATCATTTGATGGTATATATAAGAAATGTCACGTAGATATGTCTTGCTTTGGTTATACATTACCATTTAAAATGAAAATATAGGAATTCAACATAAAGGTTTATTAAATAATAGAGATCAAATGTCCCCGAAACAAAGATCTGTCATCACAAAAACCATCTGGTCCACCGAAGGTAAAAGTTTGCCGATGAGACCCAAAATTTTCAAGATAATTCTCATCATAACATTTACCGGCGTCCGCAATCTTCGGCGACTTTATTAGAATCAGTGTCGACATTTTGATAATCTCGTGTCACATGCTTTACAAAATGCATGTTGCTAACTATATTCCCGTTCCCCATAGGCGGGCTAACTATATTCTCGGGTTGCAAGTTTTCGGACTCTGCACTCGTGAATCCACTGTACCGAACTTTCTCCGCACCATCGCCCAAATACTGATATGATCCCGGCTAATGATCGATCCTTTCAAGCTAAGTTATGAACTACTTGACGTCAGATGGTGGAATGATCCGAGCGGTGGTAAGAGGTTGTTTTAATTGAATGGGAAAAATGGGGAAAGAGTGAAGATGGAATGTAGCAAGAGAGATGGAAGGCTCTTGATACAAAGCTACTAGAACACAAGGATATGACGCACCTAGAGTTCTAAGTAGGATTTCTCAAGGATATGACGCACCAAGAGAGATGATCTATTTTGCAAAGGAAATTTTTATTCAAAGATAGATGAAACAATAAAAACAACTAACACACGGTCTTAAGGAGAGAAGAGAGAGAGGAAGGAGAACGGACAACAAGAGAGCAATAAGTTGGTCTTGAGACAAACCCCCTTGACTAACCATGCATGACTCTTGTTCAAAATATCACAAACTAAAAAGGAAGAAACAACTAAAAACAATGAAATGAACCTAGACACATCCAAACCACGGATGGTAGAAAGAAGTGGGCTTGGAACAATGCTAAGCTTAATGGGCAATGACATTGTAGGAACACTTGCCTCGTTAAAAACCTTAGTGAGAAAACCCAATGGGACAAAACTCACTAAAGGAAAAAGAGCACAAAATGTCTCACAAACCCACTAGCTTAGTCCCCGGCTACAATGCAGACCAATGTGGAACGTGTAGCCTCCTTAGTACTTGATTCATACTTGAACTGATTAAGTAGAACCTCTAAGGCATTTTGAAATGCCTTAGTCTTAGCTCGGGTCATTGGACCTCCTTGCACTTTAAGAACTTCTTCAACCTCCTTCTGGTCTTGATCTTGTTTTCCAACGGCTACATGCTCATCTTCTAGGTTAGATGTCCCCATGCTCATATCATCCCCTCCTTCTTGAAAAGGATTTGACCTCAAATCCGACTCATCTGCAACATAAGGAAGTAAATCAGTAATGTTAAAACTTGAGCTAATAGGATACTTACCTTGGAGGTCAAGTTGATAGACATTGTCATTGATCTTCTTTGTGACTGTAAAAGGGCCATCAATCCGTGGCATCAACTTGGATTTTCTTTCTGCTGGGAAGCGCTCTTTTCTTAGATGTACCCAAACTTGATCACCAGCTTCAAAAACCACCTTGTCTCTTCCTTTATTCGCATGTTTGGCATAGAGCTTAGTCTTCTCTTCCAAGTTCTTCTTAGCATCCGAATGTATTAGTTTGACCAAGTCGGCTTTTCTCTTTCCGTCTATACTTATCCTTTCACTCAAAGGTAAAGGCATTAAATCCAAAGGAGAAGTGGGGTTGAACCCATCAACCAATCTGAAAAGGTGAATACTTAGAAGCAGAATGCACAGCATGGTTATATGCAAACTCTATATGCGGCAAACAATCCTCCCAAGACTTAAGGTTCTTTTTAATTAAAGCTCTCAACAATGTACCTAAAGTCCTATTTACTACCTCGGTCTGACCATCAGTTTGCGGATGACAAGTAGTAGAAAACATAAGCTTAGTTCCTAGCTTAGACCATAAGGTTTTCCAAAAGAAGCTAAGGAACTTAATGTCTCTATCCGAAACAATGGACTTAGGCATACCATGAATGCGAACTATTTCCTTAAAGAAAAGATTGGCTACATGCAAAGCATCATCTGTTTTATGACAAGCAATAAAATGAGCCATCTTAGAGAATCTATCCATTACAACAAAAATAGAGTCCTTACCTGTCTTTGTTCTAGGCAAGCCTAAAACAAAGTCCATGGAAATGTCATTCCACGGATGAGAGGGTATGGGTAAGGGTGAGTACAAACCGTGATTTTGGACCTTGGAGTTGGCTTGTTTACAAGTATTGCATCTCCCAGAAATTCTCTCAACATCCCGTCTCATGTGTGGCCAATAGAAATGATCTTTCATTACTTCTAAGGTTTTGGCTACGCCAAAGTGACCCATTAAACCACCACCGTGTGCTTCCCTGATAAACAAATCTCTCATAGAACAATTAGGTACACAAAGACGGTTCTCATAAAAGAGGAACCCATCTTGTTTACAGAATTTACCCGAAGGAGATTTGAAACAAGAAGCAAAAGTTTCTGAAAAATCATCATCATCTTTATATAGCTCTTTAAGCTGATCAAATCCAAGCAACTTAGCTTCTAAAGTCGTGAGAAGAGTGTACCTTCTTGATAATGGATCGGTAACCATATTGTCTTTACCTTGTTTGTATTTTATGACAGATGGGAAGGTTTCTATGAATTCAACCCACCTTGCGTGCCTTTTGTTGAGCTTTTGCTGACCTTTAAGGTGTTTGAGGGACTCATGGTCCGTTTGGATAACAAATTCTTTAGGCCAGAAGTAGTGTTGCCACGTTTGTAAGGCTCTCACCAAGGCGTACAACTCCTTATCATATGTCGGATAGTTGAGCATGGCTCCTCCAAGCTTCTCACTAAAAAATGCTATGGGTTGCTTGTCTTGCATTAGAACAGCGCCAATACCTATTCCTGATGCATCACACTCAATCTCAAAAGTCTTTAAGAAATTAGGCAATATAAGAACAGGGCGTTAGTAAGCTTCTCTTTTAGGCTTTGGAAAGCCTCTTCTTGAGCCGTTTCCCACTTGAACCCAACTTCCTTTTTGATGACTTCGGTGAGTGGGGCAGCTATAGTACTAAAGTCCCTCACGAATCTCCTATAAAAGCCGGCTAGACCATGGAAACTCCTTACTTCTCCTACGGTCTTAGGACTTGGCCAGTCACGGATGGCCTTCACTTTTTCCTCATCCACTTTGACTCCTTCTGAGCTTACTACAAAACCAAGAAAAACAAGACTAGAAGTGCAGAAAGTACACTTCTTAAGGTTAGCATATAGTTTTTCTTTTCTGAGCAAATCAAGCACTAGTCTAATATGTTCTACATGCTCTTCTAGACCTTTGCTATAAACAAGGATGTCATCAAAATAAACCACCACAAAGATGCCTATATACGCCCTAAGAACATGATTCATTAAACGCATAAAAGTGCTAGGGGCATTAGTCAATCCGAATGGCATAACCAGCCATTCATATAAACCATGTTTGGTTTTGAATGCGGTTTTCCATTCATCCCCCTCTTTCATTCTGATCTGGTGGTAACCACTTTTTAAATCAGTTTTGGAGAAAATGTTAGAACCATGCAATTCATCTAACATGTCATCTAGCCTAGGAATGGGATGGCGATACTTCACCGTGATATTGTTGATTGCACGGCATTCAACACACATCCTCCAGCTACCGTCTTTCTTTGGAACTAGAAGTACTGGTACTACACAAGGGCTCATGCTTTCACGGATATGTCCCTTGGCCATCAGTTCATCCACCTGCTTCTGTAGTTCTTTGGTCTCCACGGGGTTGGTACGGTAGGCGGGACGGTTTGGCAATGATGCCCTGGGAATGAAGTCTATTTGGTGTTCTATACCCCGGATAGGAGGTAGTCCCGTTGGTGTCTCTTCTGGAAAGACATCTTCATAATCCTGCAAAAGAGCTTGCATTTCACTCGGATACACCGGTGTAAGATCAGCCATGGTGGTTAATGTTTCTTTATAAACAAATAACAGCATAGGTGTTTCAGAGTATAAAGCTTTCTTAACCTGTCCAGCCTTAGCAAAGAAGTTTAGATGTTTGGCTGACCTCAAGGTGTGTTTCTGATCGTTGTAGACTTCTTGAGGAGTCATGGGAATCAAAGTATTCTTCTTACCCTTAAACTCAAAGGAGTGCCGGTTGGAAAATCCATCATATATCACCCGGCGGTCAGATTGCCACGGCCTCCCTAGCACGATATGACTTGCTTCCATAGGTAGCACATCACAAAGTATCTCATCTTTATACTCACCTATGGCCAGTGGTACTAAGACTTGTTCGGTGACTTTCATTTCTCCTTTATCGTTCAACCAATGTAGCTTATACGGGCTGGGGTGAGGAGTAGCTTGCAAACTCAGCTTCTCAACCATGATACTGCTTGCCACATTAGCGCAACTCCCACCGTCTATGATCAAACTGCAAACCTTTCCCTGAACCAAACAACGAGTGTGAAACAGATTCTCACGCTGATCTTGTTCCTCTGGTTTGCTTTGCATGGTCAATGTCCTTCTTGCTATAAGCAACTCTCCTTGTACTGGCAATAACTCATGTTTCTCCTCTGTTTCTTCTTGTTGCTCATCCTCTGATTCTATGTCACCATTTTCTAGTAACACCATAACACGTTTGTTGATGCACTCATTGGCGTAATGTCCACGGCCTTGGCATTTGAAACATTTTACATCACGAGCCTTGGTATTAGCCTCCTTAGGTTTCCCATATGGTTGGACAGTTTCGGATTTGGAACTGATCGGCTTATCCTCTCTCGGCTGATTCTGCGGGTATGCTGACCGTTGCGAGTTTCTGTCGTCCCGCGGATAAACTGTCCGACTGTTTGGTCCGGTACTAGAACCCGGACGGTACGACCCTTTTCTCTTGACGTGCTGCTCAAACAAAACTGCTTTGTGAAGCATTTCTTCTAAGTCGACATAATGTTGTGTTTCTAGGCGGTCCTGAATCTCTCGGTTAAGGCCTCCGAGGAACCTAGCCATCGTAGCTTCCCAGTCTTCCAAGATATCTGCACGAAGCATTAGTGTTTCCATTTCCTGAAAATATTCCTCCACAGAACGGTTGCCTTGCGTCAATCTCCAAAGCCTCTGATGTAGCTCGCGATGGTAATGGCTTGGAACAAACCGTTTTCTCATCAAGTTTCTCATCTCGTTCCAAGTTGTAACCAGATACTCTTAGTTTCTCCTTCTGGTTGTGACGAGTTGATCCCACCAGCTTAGGGCATAGTCGTAGAACTCTGTGGCCGCCACTTTAACACGGTTCTCCTCAGTGTAATGTTGAATGTTGAATACCAGTTCTATCTTCTTTTCCCACTCAAGGTAGGCATCCGGATCACACTTGCCGTGAAAAGGGGGAATCTTCAACTTTAGACCGGCCAGGTTGTCTTGCACACGTTCTCTACCTTGTCTAGAACTCCTACGGCCACTTTTAGAGGAGTTACTGCTTTTGTAGTATTGATCAGTCTGATGTCCACTAGCCTGTCCTTCTTGTTCATCTTCTCTCGCGGTTTCTTTGCCTTGGCGTCTCTGAACCGTTTCTCTCTGTTCATAGTCTTGTCTGATCTTTTCTACCTCAACTTGTAACATTTTTTTCATCTCAGCCGTGAGGGCCTCGACCAAAATCCTCTGAGCACGTACGGCTGAAGGTTCCGGGTCATCTTCCCCGGCCATTGCTCCTGAATCACAAAATTTCTCTTGCAGTAAATAGTTCTTAGGTAGATTTAGAATTTATAAAAATTCTAAACTATTTTAAAAATAATTTTGTGAAAAACAAGAGATCAAAACCGTGATGAACAATAATTTTAAAAATATTTTCGACAGTAGATGAAGAGTCAAAAATATTGAAACGATGAATAAGGACGGATCGGATAAGAAAACTTAGCTTTGGAAGGTTTGCTCTGATACCACTTGATATGATCCCGGCTAATGATCGATCCTTTCAAGCTAAGTTACGAACTACTTGACGTGAGATGGTGGAATGATCCGAACGGTGGTAAGAGGTTGTTTTAATTGAATGGGAAAAATGGGGAAAGAGTGAAGATAGAATGTAGCAAGAGAGATGGAAGGCTCTTGATGCAAAGCTACTAGAACACAAGGATATGACGCACCTAGGGTTCTAAGTAGGATTTCTCAAGGATATGATGCACCAAGAGACATGATCTATTTTGCAAAGGAAATTTTTATTCAAAGATAGATGAAACAACAAAAACAACTAGCACACGGTCTTAATGAGAGAAGAGAGAGAGGAAGGAGAACGGACAACAAGAGAGCAATAAGTTGGTCTTGGGACAAATCCCCTTGACTAACCATGCATGACTCTTGTTCAAAATATCACAAACTACAAGGAAAAAAACAACTAAAAACAATGAAATGAACCTAGACACATCCAAGCCACGGATGGTAGAAAGAAATGGGCTTGGAACAAGGCTAAGCTTAATGGGCAATGACATTGTGGGAACACTTGCCTCGTTAAAAACCTTAGTGAGAAAACCCAATGGGACAAAACTCACTAAGGGAAAAAGAGCACAAAATGTCCCACAAACCCACTAGCTTAGTCCCCGGCTACAATGCAGAACAATGTGGAACGTGTAGCCTCCTTAGTACTTGATTCATACTTTAACTGGTTAAGTAGAACCTCTCAGGCATTTTGAAATGCCTTAGTCTTAGCACGGGTCATTGGACCTCCTTGCACTTTAAGAACTTCTTCAACCTCCTTCTGGTCTTGATCTTGTTTCCCAACGGCTACATGCTCATCTTCTAGGTTAGATGTCCCCATGCTCATATCAAATACGGTAGAAGTTCCCCTGGCCAATATCCTATGTAATGTTTCCCGCTCGTTAGCAACCAATTCTCCGTTTGTTTTCGATCCTATCATTTTGATTTCGGTTTTGTTTATCGAATTTTAAAAAAATTAAAAACAATTTCAAGAAAGTTCAAGCTTCAACCGGGTTTTCTCAATTTTCTTTTGACCGTTCTAATTTGTTTTGGATCAGTTCGATTTATCCATAATTCCATATCATGAATTAATGTCAGATTGGGGATTAATATATATGTTTGACTGAAAAGAAGGCGTTATATTGTTGGCCTCCCACCTTAGAGATGTTGACAAAAAGGGAACCAGGAAAGTGTCTTGGGTCGATTTGAACGAAACCCTTACAATCCGTATTGTAGCATCTGTTGTCATCGTTATCTGGCTGCAAGATTTGAGAAGTGGAAATCATATATATAGTAACTAAAAAGAAACAAAGAAAATTAACACTCTACCTGGGGAATCCCAACTTCTCCAAAACCCAATTCTTTCCCAAACCCAACTTTAAACTCTTAAGCCCAAAACCTAAAAGTTAAAGTCCACTTTAACCCTAACCCTAATTACTGCTAACCCTCATCCTCCAGCTATATAAAGGGCTCGACCAGCTATATAGAATGTACAGAAAAGCTATAAGCGAAGCTCTGCCAAAATTTCTCCAGCAAAGCAACTAATAGCCTTCCGCGCCGCCGACTTTCGAGCCAGTTTCCGATTGACTCCGATCGATCTAGATCACCATCATGGTATCATTGGAAAGCTAATCCTTCTAGATATCCAGCGCCTCTTGAATTGTCCAATTTGAAGGTATATTCTGTGAGTTATCGTCATTTGAATCTGAGCGGATCAATATGTATAAATCCAGAAACCTAACGTTTTCTCAGTTTTACATCAGAGGTTGCGGGCCAGATTCCCGACGATTCAGATCGACCCAGAGGTTGATCGTGGTACCGTTGGAAAGAGGACACTCCAAGATACAATCGTTTCTTCCCAAGCAAGCAAATCTGTTAAATTCTGAGTTTATAAACCTTAGTTGCAGAACTGCATTTTTCCAGAATCTGAGTTGAGTTTTGGGTATGCATTTCCGAACAGATCCGTGTTAGTTTGGTCAAACCATGGAGGTTCCAGTTAGAGGACGTGTCAGGGAAGCCGCCGGACTAGTCAGACCTGTCAGAAAAGGTAAACACTAGTTTGTACATCTGTTGCTTGTTGTCCAAGATTCGCCAACTTGTTATGCAATTCAACTCGAACCCTAATCTGAAAACCCTAATTATTTTAGGAATTTCATGTTTTAGAATATTCTATTTTGGCAAAGTTCTATTTTTAGAAACTTTTTATTTTTAAAAAGTTCCTATTTTTGGAAAGTTTCTATTTTAGGAAAGTTCTAATTCCCGAACCTAATTATCGCAGTTTCCGTCCGCCATCCACAGTAACCGTCTTTCCCGACTCCTCCTTTAAACTGAACTCTAAGGTGAGGATTGGTTTATGATTCATGAAGATTCATTAGTTTAATTAGTGATGTTTGTATGCTTGATATAGGAATTAGATTTGATTGATGATTGATGTTGACATTGATGATGATTGGTTTATAAGTAATTAAGAGATATAATAGGACTCGATGTTTGTACCGCTGACCGAAGTGCCAGTGTTGTTTGACGGCCTACAACGAGGGACAATTGTGAAGTTGTAGTGATCGAGAAGGGGCTGACGAGCCGTTGTCAAACCCTGTAGTGGGTGGTGGCACCATGTTATATATTAAACCCGGAATGGGCGGTAGCAAAGATTGAGTACCTTGGACGGTGGATCCTTGGAAATGTGTTATAGATTTGATAGGATGTTTGTTATGAAATAAATAATTATAGGTTGAGATTGTTTGACTTTATATGTGGAAATGCTAGAAATTCTATGTAGATTGATTGCTTGTGTTTAATTTCTGTATTTAGTAAATTTATATTATTATTTCAATTAGTGTATCCTAAGGGTCTCGCGAGCTAGCGCGCCCCTCACTGAGTATTCTTGGAATACTCATCCCTCTTTCCCTTTTCAGGTGAGACTGACGAGTAGACTTGCGACGGGTCATTTTGATGTTATTTCCGGGAACTATGGGCGATTTATTTTCTTTCGGCTTTGTTTCAAGATTTTCAAATTTATATCTTCCGCATGCGTTTTTATTATTTTTCTTGAATTTATTTGTTAAGACATTTCGAGTTTCCGGATCGGTTTTCAATAAAGATATTTTAGATATTTAATGCGTATTTAATACGTTAGTATATTTTAAAAGTAGTTAAACGCACGAGGACCACTTTCGGCTAAGATAGTGAGATTGGGGTCTATCAATTGGTATCAGAGCGTAAGGTTGCCAAGCCGATTCTGACCCGGAAGGCGGTCCTAAAATGAAGTATGTTTTCACTCCGGTTTTTGTATTTATATATTAATTTCAGAATTATATATCTTTTTAAATATTTAGTTTTAAATATAAATATTTTTATTGATATCTTATTTAAAAATGATAACCTTATTTTTTTATTACTAAATAGTAATATTTTATTTTTTGCTAAATGGGTATATGGAGAGTTTTAAAAATTTACACACCACTGACCTAAGTGGAAGTTTACCCTGTTTGTTTTCTTCAAGGTGGGGTTCTGATCAATGTGTTTGTCTTTTCAGAATGGTGGGACTAAGACGCAATGGTAACGGGAACGATAATCAGAACAGGAATGCAGTTAACCCAGCGAATGATGTTCCAGCGGTTGTGGATGAGAATGTGCCAGAAGGAGCCCCAGCGCCAGCAGTGGCGGCCCAGACCGTTGATCCTGCGGCTATTGGCGCAGCAGTCGGAGCAGTTGTGATGCATGGAATTCAGCAATTGCTTGGACCGTTGTTGGAACGACTTCCAGTGGCTGGAGCAGTTATGAGAGAGGCTCAAGGCGCAGCTGCGGGGCAGTATCCAGTCCCCGAGAATGGCGCATACCAGGACTTGCCGCCTCCACCTCCAATGTTGATGCCACATCAGGCGCAAGGATTCGGTCCGCAAGTGCCAACCTACTATAATGTGATGAGGATGATGAGAGAGTTGGGCATGGAGACTTTCGCTGGTGGGACCGACCCAGTCAGAGCAGACTGTTGGAGGAAGTTGTTGGAACGCAGCGTTGCATCAGCAAGGTGCCCAGTGGGGCACATGTTGGAATTGGCAGTTCTGTACTTGAGGGATGAAGCCCACGAATGGTGGGAAAGATTGAATGCCTGGCGGGAAGAAGGGGATATGTTACAGTGGAATGACTTTAGATATGAGTTCAATCGGAAGTACTTTCCACAGGAGGCTGAAGACAGGCTTGAAGCAGAGTTTTTGAAACTGGAACAGGGGAACCGTACCGTGAGAGATTATGCTCAAGAGTTCAACCGCCTGAAGAGGTTTGCAGGAAGGGAGATATCTGAGGTTCGTCTCGTGAAGAAGTTCATGCTCGGATTGAGAGTGGACATTCGTAATCGTTGCCAGCTTCTGGATTTTGCCTCAGTGATTGATTTGGTTGAAAAGGCCACATTGACTGAAAAAGGAATTGATGATGAAGCTAAGTTGATGAGGGGTTCCCAAGCTAGGACAACCAGAGTAGGAGAAGCTCCGAGGCAAATTCAGGATAATCGTGAGACCATTCAGGGGCATGGAAGATTGCCGATGTGCGGCAAGTGTGGGAGACCACATACCGGACTGTGCAGTAATGACACGCGAGTATGCTATGGCTGCGGGCAATCTGGGCACTTTAAACCACACTGCCCAAGTGCAAGGATTGCGTGTCGCCATTGTGGGCGCATGGGACATATGTCAAGGGACTGTAAGGTGAGGCCAGTAGGGCAGCAGCAAGGGAATCAGAACAGAGACCAGTTGCCACCACCATCAAAGCGACCAGCATTGGGACCGCGAGTGTTCCTGGCAGAGGCCGAGGATGTCATAGAGGACGAGTATGTGGAAGGAGAGGAGTATGCACCAGTAGATAATGAGGATGCAGAGCCAATTGCTGGTAAGTCTCGTTAAAAGTTCTTTTTGCATTTTCAGTTGTGTTAAAAAAATATGCTTAATAATTGCTTGAAAGTCCTTTGTGATATCGAGTCGCTTAGAGTTAGAAAACCGTGTAGGATCGGTTTTGGTGGGGGGAATTGCAGCCTACACATTGTTCGATACGGGAGCTACGCATGGATTTGTGAGCCCCAAATTGACAAAGTGTTGGGATTTTAAAGGCGAGTTCATCAGAAAGGCAAGGAAGGTCGAAACAGCAGGACCATCAGCCATTAAATCTGAAAGGACGTTCAAGGATGTACCGGTAGTAGTAGAAGGCATGGAGCTGCTTGCGGATTTGATCAGGATGCCACTTAACCGGTATGAGGTCATTTTGGGCATGACATGGTTGAAGCGCCATCAAACCGTAATGGACTGCCGTCGTAGCCGAGTAAGTTTTGCTCGTACTGGAGGAACGCTAGCGTACCAGAGCGTTAAAAACCAGAGTGGGATTCCAATGGTATCAATTATTAAGGCGGAGGAGTTGATCAGCAGAGGATGCAAAGCGTTTTTGGCTACAATCTCAGTGGAGAAGGAGGAGAAAGAGTTGGTTTTAGAAACAATTCCGATAGCGGCAAATTATGCAGACGTATTTGAAGCATTGCAAGGACCACCGCCAACGCGAGGGGATGTTTTTACTATTGAGGTGGAACCCGGGACAGCGACCGTATCAAGAGTTCCTTATCGTCTGGCACCGGCAGAGATGGCAGAGCTTAAAAAGCAATTGGAGGACCTTATGGACAAAGGTTTTGTGAGGCCGAGCAGTTCGCCATGGGGAGCTCCAGTATTGTTTGTCAAGAAGAAAGATGGCAGTTTCAGGCTTTGTATTGAATACCGAGGGTTGAATAAAGTTCCGATCAAGAATAAGTATCCACTTTCACGAATCGACGAGTTATTGGACCAACTTCAAGGAGCTTCATTTCTCTCAAAGATTGACTTGGCATCCGGTTATCATCAGATTGCAATTTCAGAAGAGGACATAAAGAAAACAGCTTTCAGAACGTGTTACGGGCATTTCGAGTTTGTGGTGATGCCGTTCGGATTAACAAACGCCCCAAAAGCATTCATGAAGTTAATGAATAACGTATTCCGGGAGTATTTGGACAAGTTCGTGATAGTATTCATTGATGATATTCAGATCTATTCATGGGACCAAGAATCGCATGCTGAACACTTAAGATCGTGTTGGGTAAGCTGAGGGAGCAAAAATTATTCGCAAAGTTAAGTAAGTGTAGTTTTGGGCATAAACAGATTGGGTTCCTGGGTCATATTGTTTCAGAGGCTGGAGTAGCTGTAGATCTTGAGAAAATTTCAGCAATTACGGATTGGCCAAGGCCTATGAATGCCACCGAGATTCGCAGTTTCCTTGGGCTGGCTGGATACTACAGAAAATTTGTTAAGGGTTTCGCTAGTGTATCCAAACCAATGACACAGCTCACCGGTAAGGACGTGAAATTTGAATGGTCTGAGGATTGTGAGAAAAGTTTCCAAAAGCTAAATGAACGCTTGACGGAGACGCCGGTGTTGGTACTGCCAAGGACAGGTGTGTCATATGTTGTGTACATTGATGCATCAGGAACAGGCTTGGGATGTGTGCTCATGCAAGAGGACCGAGTAATTACATATGCCTCTAGACAGTTGAGGAAGCACGAAACAAATTATACCACGCACGACTTAGAATTAGCAGCTGTGGTATCTGCTCTTAAGAGCTGGTGGTCATATTTATATGAGGAGAAAGTTCATATATTTTCAGACCACAAGAGTTTAAAGTATATCTTTACCCAAGGAGAGCTGAATTTGAGGCAGAGAAGGTGGGTAGAATTGCTAGCGGATTATGACGTGGATATTGCTTATTATCCGGAGAAGGCTAATCAGGTAGCAGACGCCCTTAGTAGGAGAAGAAAGAATGTCTCGCAAGCCAAGGATGTGCAGGAGTTGACATCAGTGTTAGCTTGTCGGAGATAATTCGCCACGACCGTAGAAGATGAAGAAAATCCTGGGTTGGAAGCAGTGGGTAGAGCTGATTTGTTATGGAGGATTCGTGAAGCTCAGAAGGAGGATGCTTCCTTTCAGAAGGCTGTGGATAATGAGGTTGTTGGATATCGCACAGCGTTCAATGGAACGATCCTATACCATAATCGAGTATGTGTTCCCGAGGACCAAGACTTAAAGGATGCAGTGTTAGAGCAAGCACACCAATCACGTTTCTCTATACACCCGGGAAGCACCAAGATGTACCGAGACCTAAAACGGTATTACCATTGGAGCTGTATGAAAAAGGAAGTGGAAGCTTATGTAGCTAAGTGTGAAATATGTCAGCTGGTGAAAGCCGAGCGCAGATTGCCTGGCGGGTTGTTGCAAGGGTTACCACTACCTCAATGGAAATGGGATATGGTCACTATGGGTTTTGTATGTGTTTTGCCAAAGACAACTGAGGGTTTGGATGCAATTTGGATTATCATGGATAGACTCACAAAATCAGCTCAGTTTCTTACGATAAAGATGACTTATGGTGTTGACCGTTTGGCGGAGTTGTACCTTGAAGAGATTGTAAAGTTGCATGGATTCCCTGTGAGTATCGTTTCGGACCGAGATCCAAGATTCACGTCGAAGTTCTGGCAAGCGTTTCAGAAAGCGCTAGGGACCAAGGTACATCTAAGTACGGCTTATCACCCGCAGACTAATGGACAGTCGGAACGTACCATCCAGACGATAGAAGATATGTTGCGGGCATGTGTGCAAGACTGGGATATAAGTTGGTTGCGTTATTGGCCTTTAGTTGAATTTGCCAACAACAATAGCTATCATTCAATTATCGGGATGGCACCGTATGAAGCACTTTATGGGCGTCCGTGTCGCACGCCATTATGCTGGATTGAAGTAGGGGAGCGTCGGGATTTAGAACCAAAAGTTGTTCACGAAACGGTTGAGCAAGTGGAATTGTTGAAAGAAAAGTTAAAACAGGCTCATGACCGTCAAAAAAGTTAGGCTGATAAAAGGAGAAGAGATTTAGAGTTTGCTGTGGGAGATGCAATATACTTGAAAATGAGAACATATCGGGGAAATGCAGATAAGAACCGAAAGCTGAAAAAGCTTAAGCCGAGATACTTGGGTCCCTACCAAATCATAGAGATGATCGGAAATGTGGTTTATCGTTTGGACCTTCCTGAGGAGATGAAAGAACTTCATGATATATTTCACATATCCGTGCTTCGGAAGGCAGTTAGAGAACCGGAGTTGATTATACCGTAACCACCAGAGGACCTGGGAAATAACTTGACCGTTCGGATCGAACCACTCAAAATCCTGGGTCGGAGGGAAGTTATGAAGAAAGGGAGAGTAATACAAGAAGTCCTTGTATGTTGGGAGAAAGACAGAATTCAAGATGAGACGTGGGAGTCAGAGCAGAAAATGTTAAAGGATTACCCCGAGCTCTTTAAGGACGTGAGCGGAGTACAGTTGATGGAACTGAATTCGGAGACGAATTCCTTTGTAGTTGGGGAGAATTGTGGTATCCCAACTTCCCCAACACCCAATTCTTTCTCAAACCCAACTTTAAACCCTTAAGCCCAAAACCCAAAAGTTAAAGCTCACTTTAACCCTAACCCTAATTACTGCTAACCCTCCTCCTCCAGCTATATAAAGGACTCGACCAGCTACATAAAATGTACAGAAAAGCTATAAGCGAAGCTCTGCCAAAATTTCTCCAGCAAAGCAACTAATAGCCTTCCGCGCCGCTGACTTTTGAGCCAACTTCCGATTGACTCCGATCGATCTAGATCACGATCTTGGTATCATTGGAAAGATAATCCTTCTAGCTATCCAGCGCCTCTTGAATCGTCCGATTTGAAGGTATATGATGTGAGTTATCATCATTTGAATCTGAGCGGATCAATATGTATAAATCCAGAAACCTAATATTTTCTCAGTTTTACATCAGAGGTTGCGGACCAGATTCCCGACGACTCAGATCGACCCAGAGGCTGATCGTGGTACCGTTGGAAAGAGGACACGGTGAGTTACAATCGTTTCTTCCCAAGCAAGCAGATCTGTTAAATTCTGAGTTTATAAACCCTAGTTGCAGAACTGCATTTTTCCAGAATCTGAGTTGAGTTTTGGGTATGCATTTCCGAACAGATCCGTGTTAGTTTGGTCAAACCGTGGTGGTTCCATTTAGAGGACGTGTCAGGGAAGCTGCCGGACCAGTCAGACCTGTCAGAAAAGGTAAACCCTAGTTTGTACGTCTGTTGCTTGTTGTCCAAGATTCGCCAACTTGTTATGCAATTCAACTCGAACCCTAATCCGAAAATCCTAATTATTTTAGAAATTTCTTGTTTTAGAATATTCTATTTTGGCAAAGTTCTTCTCGTGAAGAAGTTCATGCTCGGATTGAGAGTGGACATTCGTAATCGTTGCCATCTTCTGGATTTTGCCTCAGTGATTGATTTGGTTGAAAAGGCCGCATTGACTGAAAAAGGAATTGATGATGAAGCTAAGTTAATGAGGGGTTCTCAAGCTAGGACAACCAGAGTAGGAGAAGCTCCGAGGCAAATTCAGGATAATCGTGGGACCATTCAAGGGCATGGAAGATTGCCGATGTGCGGCAAGTGTGGGAGACCACATACCGGACTGTGCAGTAATGACACGCGAGTGTGCTATGGCTGCGGGCAATCTGGGCACTTGAAACCACACTACCCAAGTGCAAGGATTGTGTGTCGCCATTGTGGGCGCATGGGACATATGTCAAGGGACTGTAAGGTGAGGCCAGCAGGGCAGCAGCAAGGGAATCAGAACAGAGACCAGTTGCCACCACCACCAAAGCGACCAGCGTTGGGACTGCGAGTGTTCCTGGCAGAGGCCGAGGATGTCATAGAGGACGAGTATGTGGATGGAGAAGAGTATGCACTAGTGGATAATGAGGATGCAGAGCCAATTGCTGATATATCTCGTTAAAAGTTCTTTTTGCATTTTCAGTTGTGTTAAAAAAAATGCTTAATATTTGCTTGAAAGTCCTTTGTGATATCGAGTCGCTTAGAGTTAGAAAACCGTGTAGGATCGGTTTTGGTGGGGGGAATTGCAGCCTACACATTGTTCGATACGGGAGCTACGCATGGATTTGTGAGCCCCAAATTGACAAAGTGTTGGGATTTTAAAGGCGAGTTCATCAGAAAGGCAAGGAAGGTCGAAACAGCAGGACCATCAGCCATTAAATCTGAAA
The DNA here is from genome assembly GCA_911865555.2 of Thlaspi arvense. Taxonomy (NCBI): domain Eukaryota; kingdom Viridiplantae; phylum Streptophyta; class Magnoliopsida; order Brassicales; family Brassicaceae; genus Thlaspi; species Thlaspi arvense. The sequence goes on from OU466858.1 coordinate 35,215,753, forward strand.
GGACGTTCAAGGATGTAGCGGTAGTAGTAGAAGGCGTGGAGCTGCTTGCGGATTTGATCAAGATGCCACTTAACCGGTATGAGGTCATTTTGGGCATGACATGGTTGAAGCGCCATCAAGCCGTAATGGACTGCCGTCGTAGCCGAGTAAGTTTTTCTCGTACTGGAGGAACGCTAGTGTACCAGGGCGTTAAAAAATAGAGTAGCATTCCAATGGTATCAATGATTAAGGCGGAGGAGTTGATCAGCAGAGGATGCAAAGCGTTTTTAGCTACAATCTCAGTGGAGAAGGAGGAGAAAGAGTTGGTTTTAGAAACAATTCCGATAGCGGCAGATTATGCAGACGTATTTGAAGCATTGCAAGGACCACCGCCAACGCGAGAGGATGCTTTTACTATTGAGCTAGAATCTGGGACAGCGCCCGTATCAAGAGCTCCTTATCGTCTGGCACCAACAGAGATGGCAGAGCTTAAAAAGCAATTGGAGGACCTTATGGACAAATGTTTTGTGGGGCCGAGCAGTTCGCCATGGGGAGCTCCAGTATTGTTTGTCAAGAAGAAAGATGGCAGTTTCAGGCTTTGTATTGATTACCGAGGTTTGAATAAAGTTACGATCAAGAATAAGTATCCACTTCCACGAATCGACGAGTTATTGGACATACTGCAAGGAGCTTCGTTGTTTTCAAAGATTGACTTGGCATCCGGTTATCATCAGATCGCAATTTCAGAAGAGGACATAAAGAAAACAGCTTTCAGAACTCGTTACAAGCATTTCGAGTTTGTGGTGATGCCGTTCGGATTAACAAACGCCCCAGCAGCATTCATAAAGTTAATAAATAACATATTCCGGGAGTACTTGGACAAGTTCGTGATAGTATTCATTGATGATATTCTGATCTATTAACGGGACCGAGAATCGCATGCTGAACACTTAAGGATCGTGTTGGGTTAGCTCAGGGAGCAAGAATTATTCGCAAAGTTAAGTAAGTGTAGTTTCTGGTAGAAGCAGATCGGGTTCCTGGGTCATATTGTTTCAGAGGCTTGAGTAGCTGTAGATCCTGAGAAAAATTTCAGTAATTACGGATTGGCCAAGGCCTAAGAATGCCACCGAGATTCGCAGTTTCCTTGGGCTGGCTGGATACTACAGAAAATTTGTTAAGGGTTTCGCTAGTGTATCCAAACCAATGACACAGCTCACCGGCAAGGACGTGAAATTTGAATGGTCTGAGGATTATGAGAAAAGTTTCTAAAAGCTAAATGAACGCTTGACGGAGACGCCGGTGTTGGTACTGCCAAGGACAGGTGTGTCATATGTTGTGTACACTGATGCATCAAGAACAGGTTTAGGATGTGTGCTCATGCAAGAGGACCGAGTAATTACATATGCCTCTAGACAGTTGAGGAAGCACGAAACAAATTATACCACGCAAGACTTAGAATTAGCAGCTGTGGTATTTGCTCTTAAGATCTGGCAGTCATATTTATATGAGGAGAAAGTTCAGATATTTTCAGACCACAAGATTTTAAAGTATATCTTTACCCAAGGAGAGCTGAATTTGAGGCAGAGAAGGTGGGTAGAATTGCTAGCAGATTATGATGTGGATATTGCTTATCATCCGGAGAAGGCTAATCAGGTAGCAGACGCCCTTAGTAGGAGAAGAAAGGATGTCTCGCAAGCCAAGGATGTGCAGGAGTTGACATCAGTGTTAGCTTGTCGGAGATTAATCACCACGAGCGTAGAAGATGAAGAAAATCCTGGGTTGGAAGCAGTGGGTAGAGCTGATTTGTTATGGAGGATTCGTGAAGCTCAGAAGGAGGGTGCTTCCCTTCAGAAGGCTGTGGATAATGAGGTTGTTGGATATCGCACAGCGTTCAATGGAACGATCCTATACCATAATCGAGTATGTGTTCCCGAGGACCGAGACTTGAAGGATGCAGTGTTAGAGCAAACAGGCCAATCACGTTTCTCTATACACCCGGGAAGCACCAAGATGTACCGAGACCTAAAACAGTATTACCATTGGAGTTGTATAAAAAAAGGAAGTGGAAGCTTATGTAGCTAAGTGTGAAATATGTCAGCTGGTGAAAGCCGAGCGCAGATTGCCTGGCGAGTTGTTGCAAGGGTTACCACTACCTCAATAGAAATGGGATATGGTCACTATGGATTTTGTATGTGGTTTGCCAAAGACAACTGGGGGTTTGGATGCAATTTGAGTTATCGTGGATAGACTCACAAAATTAGCTCACTTTCTTGCGATAGAGATGACTTATGGTGTTGACCGTTTGGCGGAGTTGTACCTGGAAGAGATTGTAAAGTTGGATGCAGTCACTGTGAGTATCATTTCGGACCGAGATCCAAGATTCACGTCGAAGTTCTGGCAAGCGTTTCAGAAAGCGCTAGGGACCAAGGTACATCTAAGTACGGCTTATCACCCGCAGACTGATGGACAGTCGGAACGTACCATCCAGACGGTAGAAGATATGTTGCGAGCATGTGTGCAAGACTGGGATATAAGTTGGTTGCGTTATTGGCCTTTGGTTGAATTTGCCTACAACAATAGCTATCATTCAAGTATCGGGATGGCACCGTATGAAGCACTTTATGGGCGTCTGTGTCGCATGCCGTTATGCTGGACTGAAGTAGGGGAGCGTCGGGATTTATAGCCAGAAGTTGTTCAGGAAACGGTTGAGCAAGTGGAATTGTTGAAAGAAAAGTTAAAACAGGCTCATGACCATCAAAAAAGTTGGACTGATAAAAGGAGAAGAGATTTAGAGTTTGCTGTGGGAGATGCAGTATACTTGAAAATGAGAACATTTCGGGAAAATGCAGATAAGAACCGAAAGCTGAAAAAGCTTAAGCCGAAATACTTGGATCCCTACCAAATCATAGAGAGGATCGGAAATGTGGCTTATCGTTTGGACCTTCCTGAGGAGATGAAAAAACTTCATGATGTATTTCACATATCCGTGCTTTGGAAGGCAGTTAGAGAACCGGAGTTGATTATACCACAACCACCAGAGGACCTGGGAAATAACTTGACCGTTCGGATCGAACCACTCGAAATCCTGGGTCGGAGGGAAGTTATGAAGAAAGGGAGAGTAATACAAGAAGTCCTTGTATGTTGGGAGGAAGACAGAATTCAAGATGAGACGTGGGAGTCAGAGCAGAAAATGTTAAAGGATTACCCCAAGCTCTTTAAGGACGTGAGCGGAGTACAGTTGATGGAACTGAATTCGAAGACGAATTCCTTTGTAGTAGGGGAGAATTGTGGTATCCCAACTTTCCCAAAACCCAATTCTTTCCCAAACCCAACTTTAAACCCTTAAGCCCAAAACCCAAAAGTTAAAGCTCACTTTAACCCTAACCCTAATTACTGCTAACCCTCCTCCTCCAGCTATATAAAGGGCTCGACCAGCTACATAGAATGTACAGAAAAGCTATAAGCAAAGCTCTGCCAAAATTTCTCCAGCAAAGCAACTAATAGCCTTCCGCGCCGCCGACTTTTGAGCCAATTTCCGATTGACTCCGATCGATCTAGATTACTATCTTGGTATCATTGGAAAGCTAATCCTTCTAGCTACCCTGCGCCTCTTGAATCGTCCGATTTGAAGGTATATGATGTGAGTTATCGTCATTTGAATCTGAGAGGATCAATATGTATAAATCCAGAAACCTAATTTTTTCTCAGTTTTACATCAGAGGTTGCGGGCCAGATTCCCGACGACTCAGATCGACCCAGAGGCTGATCGTGGTACCGTTGGAAAGAGGACACTCCGAGGTTTCCATAGAAGCTGAGATCGTTCGATTTACTTCATTATTCGCTGAGTTACAATCGTTTCTTCCCAAGCAAGCAGATCTGTTAAATTCTGAATTTATAAACCCTAGTTGCAAAACTGCATTTTTTCAGAATCTGAGTTGAGTTTTGGGTATGCATTTCCGAACAGATCCGTATTAGTTTGGTCATACCGTGATGGTTCCAGTTAGAGGACGTGTCAGGGAAGCTGCCGGACAAGTCAGACCTGTCAGAAAAGGTAAACCCTAGTTTGTACGTCTGTTGCTTGTTGTCCAAGATTCGCCAACTTGTTATGCAATTCAACTCAAACCCTAATCCGAAAACCCTAATTATTTTAGGAATTTCTTGTTTTAGAATATTCTATTTTGGAAAAGTTCTATTTTTGGAAACTTTCTATTTTTGGAAAGTTTCCATTTTAGGAAAGTTCTAATTCCTGAACCTAATTATCGTAGTTTCCGTCCGCCATCCCCAGTAACCGTCTTTCGCGACTCCTCCTTTCAACCGAACTCTAAGGTGAGGAGTGGTTTATGATTCCTGAAGATTCATTAGTTGAATTAGTGATGTTTGTATGCTTGATATATGAATTAGATTTGATTGATGATTGATGTTGACATTGATGATGATTGGTTTATAAGTAATTAAAGATATAATAGGACTCGATGTTTGTACCGCTGACCGTAGTGTCAGTGTTGTTTGACGGCCTACAACGAGGGACAATTGTGAAGTTGTAGTGATCGAGAAGGGGCTGACGAGCCGTTGTCAAATCCTGTAGTGGGCGGTTGCACCATGTTATATGTCAAACCCGGAATGGACGGTGGCAAAGATTGAGTACCTTGGACGGTGGATCCTTGGGAATGTGTTATAGATTTGATAGGATGTTTGTTATGAAATAAATAATTATAAGTTGAGATTGTTTGACTTTATATGTGAAAATGCTAGAAATTCTATGTAGGTTGATTGCTTGTGTTTAATTTCTGTATTTAGTATATTTATATTATTATTTCAATTAGTGTATCCTAAGGGTCTCGCGAGCTCTCTAGCGCGCCCCTCACAGGGTATTCTTGGAATACTCATCCTTCTTTCCCTTTTCAGGTGAGACTGACGAGTAGACTTGCGGCGGGTCATTTTGGTGTTATTTCCGGGAATTATGGACGATTTATTTTCTTTCGGCTTTGTTTAGAGATTTTCCAATTTATATCTTCCGTATGCGTTTTATTATTTTTCTTGAATTTATTTGTTAAGACGTTTCGAGTTTCCGGATCGGTTTTCAATAAAGATATTTTAGACACTTAATGTGTATTTAATACGTTAGTATATTTTAAAAGTAGTTAAACTCACGAGGACCACTTTCGGCTAAGATAGCGAGATTGGGGTCTATCAATTGGTATCAGAGCGTAAGGTTGCCAAGCCGGTTCTGACCCGGAAGGCGGTCCTAAAATGAAGTATGTTTTCACTCCGGTTTTTGTACTTATATATTAATTTTAGAATTATATATCTTTTTAAATATTTAGTTTTAAATATAAATATTTTTATTGATATCTTATTTAAAAATGATAACCTTATTTTTTCTTTTCTAAATAGTAATATTTTATTTTTTGCACAGGTATATGGGGAGTTTTAGAAATTTACACACCACTGACCTAAGTGGAAGTTTACCCTATTTGTTTTCTTCAAGGTGGGGTTCTGATCGTTGAATTTTTTTTTTGGTTTTCGATGAACATTAAGAAGTTGAACCGAAAAATATCTTTATAAATTAATAAAATATTAAATTATCGATAAATTAATAATTATTAATTTATCTGTTAATTAATAACTGTATAAATTAATAAAATCTTAGTCCCAACATTATTAATTTATATAGGTTTTACTGTATATACATACATTTAAAACATTTTGTTAGTTCAAAGAACTTCTTAGTCGATTGGATTTATTTTAGAATGCACCAATACTAAATAAATGCGATGTAGAATCCATCATTTGATTGTCGTTTATCTTTAATCTAATATATGACAGATAAAAATAATTGAAATTGGATTTCTTATCCCCCCCCCCCCCTCCCTCCAACCAATTTGGTTCGTGTTGCGTTCGCCATTATACCGCTGCTGAGCCAAATCAAAGCCATGCTGAACTGGTCCTTAATCACTTTAGGCTGGTACACACCAACCCATGCTGATGCTCCACGCCATGGGGTGGCGTCTGTTTTCTGAATCAACGCTGCCTATATATATATATATATATAAGACATATAGTATAAATATACTAATCAAATGGTTCGATCGGATCATAATATATAAGGTACGATATCTAAGTGACTCGACTCCACATGTTGACCAATAGTTCCATAGCCATTAGTGTGAAAACTTTTATCGCTGGAATTGGATTTTCTTGGCTTATGGATTGGTATTGTCCTACAGGACATCCTTCTTTTTGGTACATCAAATTCTGCGACCGCTGCATCGTTAGATAAGTTTTCTGATGATGCGCATATGGATAGCATGGCTAAGACTTCGTCGCTTGGTCTCATCTATGCCATCGCATGCAACAAAACAATATGTATACAGAAAATAAAACGATTATGAAATAGTTTGGGAAGTGGGAAAACAACATATATAGAGATGTAAATGAATAAACATATACTTGGATTCGACGATTTTTGAGTCGAGGATGTTGTAGTGAAGGTTGTTTGTAGATATCAACTCATTCGAATTCGGGTTCTTGAGACTGCAATATGTGAGAATTTTTAGAATATTATCTTTATCATATAAGCAATTTTGTAAGGATCAAAGTGCTTACAAAATTGTGACATACCTGATACCTCCTATTGAGGCAAAGTAATGAAAGAGAGAATATTAATAACTATGGAGAAGCCATTTGCTTACTCTTCCTCTTCTCTATGTTCAACCGCTAGTAGTAATTTCTGCAAAAATGTTCTTCATTATATAATAGACTTAAAAAATTGTTTTAAGAAGAACTTTAGTATGCAAAATTTATAACTTAGAAATAAGCTATAATAAAAAGGCATACAGATGACAATATTTTTATATTTATTTAGGTAACAACTTCAAAATTATTTTACCATTATATTTAAAATAATTATTATATTAAATATAAATCTAAAATATATAATAAAATATAAACTCATGTGTATAAATGGATCATCACCTAATCTATAATATATAAAAGTTGATGGCATAGTGATTAAGGACGTAGGACGAAGAAACTCAATTTGATTAGTCTACATCAATATTTTTTATTAAACAAAAAAAAAATAGAAACTAAATGTCACAAAACCTAAACCAATAAAACAAAAATATGTAAATCTATAACGAAAAAGTTAATTTAATAAAAGAAATTTAAATATACTTTAAATGAAAATTTTATTTAAATTTTGCTTTAAATTAACTATTAAAGAAATCAATATAAAAAACTAAATTTTTAAAACAACTATTTAAGAAAATAATATAAAAATGAACAAAAACAAATAAAATCTAAATAATTTTTATAAAATGTTAATACAATTAAAATCGAAATTAATATCAAAAAAATATTAAAAAAATCATTGAAAAACAAATTGAGTTGATATATATATGCTAACTATTTAAAAAATCAATATAAAAGCGTCTCATGAACAGAAAAAGAGAAAAATTAACTATAAAAATGTTAATATTTACAAAAAAATTATATTTCAAAATTAAATAAGAATCAATATAAAAAATAACCTAACGAAGGAAAGAATGTCATATAAAAAAATTAACTTGATATTTAGGCTAATATTTTTAAAAAATTTAACATAAAAAATCAATAACAGAAATTTAAATTAACAAAAGATTTTTTTTAACATATATACTTAAAATGAGTAATTTTTTAAAATTTAGATTTAAACTAACTATTAAAGAAATCAATATAAAAAATAAAGCTTTAAAAAATATTTAAGAAATTATAATAAAAATGAACAAAAACAAATAAAATATAAATATGTTTTACAAAATGTTAATAAAATTAAAATTGGTATTAATATCAAAACAAAATATTAAAACAATCATCTAAGAGAATTGACTTGATATAAATGGTAACTATTTAAAATTTTCAATATAAAAGAGTCTCATGAACAGAAAAGTAAAAATGTCAACACTTACAGAAAAATTATGTTTCAAAATTAAATAAGGATCAATATCAAAAAAAGTAAACTAACAACGGAAAAAGTTATATAAAAAAACTAACATAATATTTAGGCTAACATTTTTTGAAAACTAACATTAAAAACTTTAAAAACAAAAACAAAAACAAATGATGCAGTAATATTTTGAGAGAAGTCGACATAAGATTTAAAATGAACAGTATGTCAAATCAATATTATAACTAAAGTAAAAATGAATATTAAAAAATTAAATTTAAAAAAGAAAAAGCATTCAAGTAAAATAAATTAACTTGATATCTATGTTAGCTATTTTGAGAATCAACAACCAAAAAACTTAATCATTAAAAAGTATAAATCCTAAGTATATCAAACAAACAAACAAAATTTATAGAAATTAAAATAAAATATAAATTTACTATCAAAAGATGTAAAGTAAAAGATTTTTAAAGTATTGGTATTTACAATTAATAACTATATAAAGTTGCAATAGGTTTACATATTTTTTTTTAATCAAATGTATTGTTTAAATATACAAAAGTTAATATAGTAGGTGCTTCTAACTTAAAAACTAACAAAAAATACTACATAAGTAACTTTACACTCGAAATTCAACAAGCAGTAAAATCTGATTTTTATATATATCTACTACTTATATATGAGCCAACATTAATAACATATGAGTAACACCTTCTAAAATTATATTTAAATAATAAAATATGATAGAGTTAAGAATCAAACTCAAATTAATATATCTAGATAAAATATTCAAATCAAAATAGGGATTCTTGCAAAAATGACCTAAAATTTGATTTGAAATGCAAATCTAACCCACAAAAATCACCTTCCCAACATTAGCCATTTTGTGTCCAAACAATCCTTCATAGTTTCAGTTATTCACGAAATTGCCATTGTTTTAAATTAATTTCTTTAATTTTCAAAAATCCAAATGACCAACTAATCCTCATTTTCCTCGCCTATTTACGAAAATGCCATCATCATCAATTCACCCAACCACCATTTTCAACCAATTTCGAGCTTTAATGGCACCAAAAACCTATTTTTGAGTTTGTTTAGCTCATTATCTTTCTCTTAAGCTTCTATTCTTCCATTTTCTCTCTATTTTCTTCCCAAAAACTCTATAATTTGACTATTAGAAAGTTGAAGTTCATATATATTTCTATATTCCGGCGAGTTGGTTGTTTTTTGCGGTTTTGTTTCTTTCATGGTGGCTAGAATTGAAGATCTTGACCAGAAAAGAAGCTAAAGACGAGTGGTAAGTCGGATTTTCAGTCAATTTTAGTGTTTTTCAGTTCTGGGCTTCGAAAGTAGACTTCTCTTGGTCCGAATGAAGTCTACTAGTCAATGCCTAGGTTAGTTTTGCGATTGACCGCATGAAAAAAGTAGACTTCTTTTGGTCCGAATGAAGTCTACTCCATTTCCTTTGATAACAAAAAAATGGAGTAGACTTCTCGAGTATACTTCTTCAGAAGCAGGTCATTTTTGCAATTGACCAACCTTTGACTTTGTAGAGTAGACTTCGCCATGAAAAATGACATGTGAGAAGTCTACTTCCAAAAGTAGACCAAAAAGTCAAATATTTTTCAATTGCAAAAATGACTTGCGAGAAGTCTACTTTCCGAGAAGTCTACTTTTCATGGAGAAATCTACTATTCTTTTGGCAGTTGCAAAACTAACTCGCGAGAAGTCTACTTTTATCCGAGAAGTCTACTTTTCTTGTTTTTTAAAAAAATTTATTTTTATACAATATATAACGAATTTTTAAGATTTTCGTGATCCTAAGCTTCTGTTATTAAGTATTCTTGCTCATGTATAACTTTTACTTGTTTATATTTTGTAGGTATAGTCGAGTCAGTTTTCATGTTTTATATGATATTTAGCTTATTAAGAGTAGACTCCAAGGAGTCTACTCGAGAAGTCTACTAAGTAGACTTCATCCGACTTTCAGAGAAGTCTACTTATTCAATTTTGATGTCTAATGTGGTTTGGATTTTGTTTATTTTTTCACAGAGAATGGTTCACATACCCGCTGTTTATGGAGAATGGGTGAGGAGTGAATCAGTGTGGCAGTTTGAGGTGGATGATAGCAAAGGAGGGCGAATGTTATTCTTAAGAGATGGTTGCACACATGGTGAGCTTCTTGGAACGGTGCAAGAGGATTATATGCTGGAAAAAGAAACAAAGGTGGAGTTATCCTATCCATTGCCACCTCTGATGCTTCAACAAATGCCTCATGATTCTCCGCCTATGTATGTCACAAACGATAGACATGTTCAGAGCATGCTTGAGTTAAGTAAGATGCATGGTGTTCGCCTTTGCGTTTCGAGTAGGATAGTGGACAGTGAGAATGATGATGTGGATGGACATGTGGATAAGTGCTCTGATGCTGAAGAAGATTGGGATGAAGACGCTGAAGATTGGGATGAAAACATTAAAAATGAGGATGAAGCTGATAGTTCGAATGAAGTTGAAGTTGATCAGAATATGAAAGAAAAGTATGATGACTCGGATGTGGATTACAGTGAGTACGGGAAAGTTAAAGATGAGGATGAAATTGAGGGTGTAAGAGAGCGTTGTGGTGGTTTCGATTGACTGGATACTAGTTGGTCGTCTAAAATCTTTGTTAATCAGAGTTTTCCTAGCAAGGAGAAGCTTGTATCTGAGTTGCGATTGATGGCAGTTATGAAGAGATTTGCTTTCAAGGTATATAAGTCTACGACGTCTTTGTTTGTAGCAAAATGTTCTGTCAAATGATGCGTTTGGATGGTTAGAGCAGGTGTGAAGAACGAAGCAAGCACATTCTGGGTGACAAAGTATCTGAAGGATCATACTTGTTATGTGTTAGACCGATCAGCTCATCGTAGACGTTGTACACCTAAGTACATCGGGGCTCTATTTGTGGAACGAGTTGGCATAATCGATGGAATTGTGCCAAAGCATATCAGAGATTCTATGAAGGTGATGTTTGGTCTAAACCTCAGTTACACCACATATTATAGAGCTTTGATATATGCCCAACAATTGGTGAGAGGAACAGCAGAAGATAGATATGAGAAGCAGCCTTCTTATTTGCGTCAAATTGAGAGAGCTAATCCGGGAAGTGTCACAGACCTTGCATGCGATGAGATGGATCGGTTTAAGTACTTGTTTATTTCATTTGGAGCTTCCATAGCTGGTTTTCACTACTTGAGGCGAGTGATTGTTGTAGATGGGACTCATCTAACTGGGAAGTATGGATGTGTTTTGCTAGTGGCAGCTGCACAGGACGGTAACTTTCAGATATTTCCTTTGGCTTTTGCAGTTGTGGATTCTGAGTGTAATGATTCATGGAATTGGTTTTTCACCAAATTGAGTAGATGTTTCTCAGATGGGTATCCGCTTGTCCTAGTTTCTGACCGGCACGACTCCATCGCTGATGCATGTAAGAATGTCATACCATGGGCAACACGGGGTATATGTTACTATCATCTGCAGCAAAACATTGTGACAAAGTTTCACGGGAAGCAACTCATGTACTTGGTGAAAGGTGCTGCATATGCACATATGACTTACGATTATAATCGATACATGGACGCAGTCCGAGAGGTAAACCCCATACTTGCTTAATATTTGGAGACTGCGGATCATAGGTTATGGTCACGAGTTCATTTCCCGGGAGACAGGTACAACATAAAGACTAGCAACATCGCAGAATCGATCAATGCGGCTGTTAAGGAAGCCAAAGGGTTTCCCATCACATTTCTGTTAGAGTTTATAAGAACAAAGCTCGGGAGATGGTATCATAAAAGGCGTGAAGATGCTCTGAGTCTCACAGCGAGCCATGCCCGTGGAGTAGAGTATCTATTGGCAATTCAGGAACGTGAGGCAGAAGATTTAAAGGTAGAACCCATAGATGGCTGGCGTTTCTTTGTTAAGGGTGGAGCACGAGAGGTATTGTTGATTTGGAACAAAGGAAGTGTTCTTGTGGTGTGTATGATGTTGAAAAAATCCCTTGCTCACATGTTATTCACGGGAATCCTTATATGCGACCTACTCCCATTCCATTAACCCTCCTATTTCTGATGAAAATGATGTCAAGAAGGAACCATGTGGTGTTCCAGTCATGAAGATTCCTCCTGGAAGAAAGAAAAAATCTATATGGCAAACTTGGCTAGAAATGTCAAGGAAGAAAGGCACAAGACCAAGAAAGATGCATAAGCAATACAGTTCCTCCAAGTGCAAGCAACCTGGTCATACTCGCCCCTATTGTGTAAGTTAATCTTTACATTGTATTGTGTATTGTTTTTATCTCCTGCCAAGTCGTTATGTAGTCTAATTTTAATAAAATCACATGTAGAGATTCGATGATGGTGCTGATTGAATATGAACAAGTCGAGAAGTCTACTTCAAAAGTCTACTCGACACAAGAGAAGTCTACTAGGTTGACAAGATATGTAATATAAATGGGGAAATGTACCTATGAATCATCATTAAGTTATGTATAATTATTGGCTTTAACTGGTGACCAATAAAAAAAGAATAGAAATGAAAAGGAAAAGAATGAAAAGAACAAAAGAAAAGGAATGAATAGGAATGAAAAATAAATAAGAAAGTAAATAAATATATTTTGTTCCTCCCCAATTTTAATAAGGAATACATTTGTTCTATAATTCCTTATATGATAAGAAATAAGAAGGAATGATAGGAAAATATTATTACTAGCAAATGGTAAAAAAATTTAGGAATGAATAGGAATTCATTATTCCCCCTCATTCCCTTGGTCACCAGTTGAAGTCATTGTCTTTAAGAAGTTTACTCGTGACACGAGAAGTCTACTCAGTTGATAAGTTATGTGTAAATGGGGGAAATGTCCTCTGAATCATCTTTAAGTTATGTATAATTATTGTCTTTAAGAAGTCTACTCGTGTCACGAGAAGTCTACTCAGTTGATAAGTTATGTATAAATGAGGGAAATGTCCTCTAAATCATCTTTAAGTTATGTATAATTATTGTTTTTAAGAAGTTTACTCGTGACATGAGAAGTCTACTCGTGACACGAGAAGTCTACTTGGTTGATAAGTTATGTAATATAAATGGGGAAGTGTCCCTCTGAATCACCTTTGAGTTATGTAAAATAATTGTCTTCAAGAAGTCTACTCGTGACAAGAGAAGTCTACTCGAGACAAGAGAAGTCTATTCGAAAGAAAAGAGAAGTCTACTCGAATGACAAGAGAAGTCTACTCGAAAGCCAAGAGAACTCTACTCGAAATCTACTCAAGAATTCAACACAATCCATGTTATATGTTAACCTACATATTCGGGTTACATATTCTGTTCTTTGACGGGTTACACCAAAAACATTCTAACCACATCAACCAGATACACCAAAAATTAGTTTGTTACAAAAAATAATACACTTCACAAAGATACTCGAGAAGTCAGGTGCCTTCGCATAACCCCATATTCGCCCAGTCCTGGTTTGAAGGTCCGTGGCACTTGGTCTCGTGGTGTATATCCACTGAAAGCATCTGTCTGATAACTTTCATGTTGGCGGGACACAATGATGAAGGAAATGGCAGTCTAAGAGCATGATATTCAATAAACTCCACAATCACCACCTGGCCCTTGCTGTGGTACCTCCTTTGCTTCTAGCCGTGTGTGCGTGAAAGCATCAAGTGAGAACTTGTCTTTATCTTCTCGGATAGCCATTTCCTAAAGCAGATAAGGCAGCATGACTGCAATAGGCTCAACTGCTTTCGCTATTTCTGCAGCGCTAGAATGACCAACGAGACTGTCCCAAATGAGAATGTGCTTTTGAGGTATTGAGATACACAGAGCAGCCCAATCATCATCCTTTACATTCAAGGGTGTGTATATGTCATCGACCTCGACCCCCCCTCCCCCCCATGTCTTGCCTGTTTTATAGTACATCGGTGTCTCACCGTTGTAATAATTATAGGCACCAGGCGGCTGTATTTGGACGGCAAGAAAATTTGCGTGTTTGGTACGCCACATCATGCTCAAAATCGTATCAAGGAAGCAGATACGATCACTCCTAAACCATTGCGGATGTTTTTTCTGAAATAATGCATTATACATGTCGATGAGAAGATAAACATGATAGAATAGACGGCTTTATTTATTGGAATTGAGTTAAGTAAACAAAACATAAGTCAAAGTAAAGGGTACAGGTACAAATTTTTGAAAACACACAAAAATACAACAACATCTAGTTCTTTTTGCAAGTCCTCGCTCTTGCTCTAGTAAGCCTAACGACTGGACTCAACGAAGTAATAACAGCCTTAGCAGTCTTAGAAGTCTTTTTAGTAGATTTGAGAGAGGGATCGGTACTAACCCGACCATCATTTGACTTGACTTGCTCCTCATCCTTGGCCTTTTTCATCTTGGCAACAGTATGCTCCACGGCGACAACCTTTTCAGAGAGGAGGTCAAACTGCTTATCGAAGGTCTCAAACCCAGCCTTCATTTCCCTAGACAATGTTTTGCAATATTCTAAGAAATGTTGTTTCATCGCCTCGGCCAGACTCTTCAAACCCTCCTCTTCTATGGCAGCATGAGGCACTGGACAAGTCTTCTTCATGCTCTCATCGTTTGGGTCAACACGGCTTTCATCATCTTTAACTTTCCTTTTTCGGCCCTTTGTGGCCTCTAAATTCTTAACCCCTTTGGACCGCCAATCACTAGGCTTCCACTTCCAACCACCACCATCAAACTCCCCAAACATGGCTTTGACAATGTTCTCGGTAAGGACATCATCTACCTCATCATCCCAGGTAGGGAACATTTCCTCCCGTTCCTTGACAGCAAAGTTGTTGAAGCTAACCTGCAAACAATTGGGATATGTTACAGAGGTCTACGCAAAGAATTATACTCGAGGAGAAGTCTACTCGAGGAGAAGTCTACTCGAGAAGAAGTCTACTCGGAGAGAAGTCTACTCGGAGAGAAGTCTACTCGGAGAGAAGTCTACTCGAAGAGAATTCTACTCGAAGAGAAGTCTACTCGAAGAGAAGTCTACTCAAAGAGAAGTCTACTCGAAGAGAAGTCTACTCGAGGAGAAGTCTACTAGAGGAGAAGTCTACTCGAGGAGAAGTCTACTCGAGAGAAGTCTACTCGAGAGAAGTCTACTCGAGAGAAGTCTACTCGAAGAGGAGTCTACTCGAGAGAAGTCTACTCGAGAAGCAAATATAGTTTGGGATTACCTGTTTCAGCATTGCTTCTTTGATGTATTTTCGTCCTCGGCAACCGCTGAAAGCCAGCACCGGTGGGGTTGGGTTGTTGGGAAAGGGATTTCCGTAATGCCTCCCGAAATCTGGCATAGCATAATACGCCCAAACTTGGAGCACTTCAGCAAACCCATAAAGAATAACAGTCTTTGTCAAATCGGCTCTTTTGACAAGCTCTATGAGGGTCTTGAAAGCCACTCTTCCCCAGGGGTAATTTGCAAATGCCTCGACATCCATGACTAGCCTGGCATAGTTCAACCGTGTGGGTGAATCCCTCTTCTTTGCCTCAATAAATCCAGCGAAGATGGATAAATATCCTAACCTAAGCTTCTCATCCCTTGTCCACTCCCCAGCACGCTTACATGCTTCAGTAAGCTCGTCAACGGCGGGGCCAACATCTATACTAACGCCAAGCTTCTCCCAGAAATATTTCATCTCAGGAGTAACTTCTGCTTCCTCCAGTTCCTCAACATTCTCACAGTTGAGACCGGTGAGTTGTTCAAACTCGTTGAGTGAAAACTGCAGTGGGGTTGCATTTATGAGACTCCATATCTCATACTTCTTCTTACAATCCAGCTGAAAACCGAGTATAAACTGCACCACCCTCGACGCCCAGCCAAAATTCAGTTTGTAAAATTGTAGAAAAACACCGAGCCTTGATTCCAAAAGCTCTTCTCATATATCTTCTTCCAATACTGCTTCCAATGCAGGAAACAACTTCCTATTGTTGCTGTAGTAGGCTATACTTTTTCCAGGTTAGGGCTCCTCTCCCTTTGTGAATAATCTCATTGGAAACTTGGGCTGCTTCTCCATCCTGGAAACCCCAAGGACGACATAAATATGCAAGAATTATATAATTATTAGCAAAAACCAGAAGTCTAGTTCAGAAAGAAGTCTACTCGTCTCCGAGAAGTCTACTTTTCTCCGAGAAGTCTACTTTTCTCCGAGAAGTCTACTTTTCTCTGAGAATTCTACTTTCTCCGAGAAGTCTAATTTCTCCGAGAAGTATACTCGAAAGAGAAGACTACTCGAAAGAGAAGTCTACTTGAAAGAGAAGTCTACTCGAAAGAGAAGACTACTCGAAAAAGAAGTCTACTCGAAAGAGAAGTCTGATACGAATTCTAAAATAAATCACTAGTTACATAAATTACCTTTGCGAACACTGAAATCCGGTGGAGACAACCAACAGCGTCGTCGACATCTGTAAATCCAAACAAAAAAAATCCAAATTAGCGGCAGCGATGATATATAGGGCAAAAAATTGAATCTAACAGATGTTGGGCAAAGAGAAATGAGGACAGAATTATCAGCAGTAACAAGGCGACGAGGCGACAAGGCAACAGAGGGCAGCGATGAAAAGAGATGAACGAAATCGATTAAGGTCTATATACAGATAAAGAGATATACAGAAGTGAGAGATCTGAGAGAGAGCAACAGAAATTACCTTTGTTGACAATTTACAAACGGTGGTGACGAGTTGAAGCAGCGGCGGCGACGACGGTAGGAACGGCAACAGAAATGGCGACAAAAATCGCCCAAACGCTGGTTACGAGTTGAGAGAAACTAGGGTTTGTGCAATAAAAAGTAAATGTTGCTCTTTCTGGTAAAATTGAATATATATGCCGGTTAATAATGGGTTAGTAAAATTGTTCGGTTCAGTCGGAGTGTTTTTATTTACTCGGAAATAACCAGTCAAAGAAGTCTACTTTATAGTCTAATTCGGTAAGAGAAGTCTACTCTCGAGAAGTCTACTTTGGTCCGTGAAGTCTACTCGAGAAGTCTACTTAACCCTAAACCCTAAATCAAAATTTTTGATTAAAACTTATATGAAAACATTAATTTACTTACCATATTGACAACTCATAGTTAAAATAACAAATATATGAACCATGATTCATTAACTGAACCATAAACTATGATTCATATAGAAATTGTGCAGATTCTAAGAATTACAATCTTATACCATAAACCCTAAACATCTACCCTAACCCTTTTGAATTGTATAATTATGAAACTTATAAATTGATTCATTTTCATGATTTTTTTTTATATATATGCTAAATGTATGTATTTTAGTTGTGTATATAATGTTTTTACCAAATTATTTTTCATGATTTTTGTAATTAATGGTAAAGAAATTATTAGAGAGTAGACTTCTTGGAGAAGTCTACAAATATATGTTTTTGTACTCTCTAATAATTTTTTTACCAAAGAAGTCTACCCCTGAGAAGTCTACTCGAGAACCCGAAAAGTCTACTTAGTATTCATTTCTAACATAATTTATCTATGATGATTTAAACTGATTATTTTGTGTCAAGTTTTATTTTTAATAGGTGTGAAAACTATGTATTTATGTTATGTATCTAATCTTTTTATCAAATTATTTTTCATGATTTTTAAAATTAATTGTAAATAAATTATTATAGAGTAGACTTCTCGGAGATAAAATAGTAATTGCGGCTGACGTTTTTTTGTTTGGTCAGAAGAATTAATGTTGTAATTTCACTATCTCTGTGAGTTATTTTTGTCAAACATGCAATAGGGGGTCTAGTTTTGTATTTCAACTCAAGTTTTAAGTCATATTCAGCAATTCTCCCATCAAAATATGCATAAAGCACACAGAAGATAAAAACAGTAAAAGAAATACGAATACTTCACACCACCCATCCTACAAGTTTAAGAATTAGAATTATCAAATATTAGACTGCCAAAATAAAAATTCTCAATGATAAACTAAATAAAGATATAAAAATAAAATTCATGAAAGACATGATGGAGAAGTAGGAAACGGCTTTGTACGATCATTGGAGTTTCTAACAAAACTAAATGTGAATCAACATGAATCATGAATTTTATATATATATATATATATATATATATATATATATATATATATATGCATAGGCACACAACATCAATGAGATATTCAATCAAAAAATTTAAATTTTAATATATAAACCTTACAGAAAAAAGAAATGTAGAATTTATATGGAAATAAAACAAAACACCAAGATCTTAGCAAAGAAACCATTCTCTAAATCAAATGTGTGTTCATGTCAAAATTGAATAATTTGATAAGCGTCATTGTTATTATTTCATTTAGTAAGATTTAATTGTTTATAAACAAAATTTTTTGGAAAAACTACATGTTGTATTTTAAATTCTCTTATATAAAAAAAGGAAATTTATATATCTATTATAGTTTTGATAATTTTAAAAGTAATAACTAAAAAAAGAATTAAACTAAACTACTAATACAGAGTCGTGCGTACCGCGAATTAAAAATCTAGTCTATTACTAATAAAAGTTGATGTTAAATACCTTTAAGGGTGTCCACATAGGATTTAAAAGATTCAATTTAATTGGTACACATCATCATTATCTATAGTTAATTATATATTATATATTAAAATTAATTAATTCATTTTTATTGTTATAAGGAATGCTTCTAAATTTTAATTAATTTTGTTTTTGTTATTATTGGGAAAGTTTTGAAATTTTAAGTTAATTATTAATAAGAAAGAGTTTATAAAGTATATTTTATTATTCTATTAACAATAAAAAGTAAATTAACATATAAATATCTTTAACAACAACAAAAATTAACATATAAATCATAATTAAAGAAAATCATATATATTGAACAACAAAATTAAAAAGTATATTTAAGACCATAATTAA
The DNA here is from genome assembly GCA_911865555.2 of Thlaspi arvense. NCBI lineage: Eukaryota > Viridiplantae > Streptophyta > Magnoliopsida > Brassicales > Brassicaceae > Thlaspi > Thlaspi arvense. Next base: position 35,234,605 of record OU466858.1, read on the forward strand.
ACTATTTTATATTTTTAATCATGATAAATAATTAAAATATGAACTGCATGCTAACCTAAAATATATTAGTTGTGGTCCGTGTTGATGTTTTATGCCAATAAGAGCATCCATATATGACGTAGAAATTCAATCTGATTGGTCCACATCAGCATTTTTTCTTTAAATATAAAATATTAAATATGATTAATAATTTTAATAAATTAAAATATGCAAAAAAGAAATTTATTATAGTAGAATAGAAAATTAAAATAAAAAAGTTCAACTAACAAAACAGATAAAATAAAATTATGTCAGAAATCCAAACCTATAACGTTTGTCAAAATAAAATAGAAACTTATTGTCACAAAAGCTAAAATAACAAAAATAAAATATGTAAATCAATGACAAAAAGTTTAATTGAAAAAAAAATGGGATTACTGCAAAAAACCCCCTAAACTAATTATATTTTACAAGAAAAACCCTCACTTCAAAAAAATGCAAGTCAATCTATTCAGCTTAGAAGTCACCCGCTACATAACCCTTCTCTGTATTGCCAACGTGGCTTCATTGAACGTCTGTTACAAAAACTAACAGAAATCAAAACACTGTGTTTTCATAATGTAAAACGACAAGATGTGTGTTTGTTTGTTGTTGTTTTAGAATCTAAAACGGGAAGAACATCACTCGATTTAGAGAACAAATTTCCAAAAATTAGGTTTTATTTTATTTTCGAAACTCAATCAAACTGGATAAAATCGAGTAGAAATCGTGTAAGGAGTGTAATGATTCATGGGTAAGGTTAAATAGGGTGCTCTTTCGTAGGGAGATTGCCTGTAAATTTGTTCTGTGAATTCATATCTTGCTTTCGAGCCCTCCATTTCAAAGCTTCGTGAGCTTTATGCCATGGCAGATATTGTGTTACAAAAGCAGCTGAGTTAGGTTGGTGGGGATGATTCAGTTTAACTATAACAAACCCTAATAAACCGTTTAACTTCTCACTGAATTTAATTGATTGAGTAATCCAATCCGGTTTAAGAGGGTAAATCATACGCCGACATTCTTTTTATCAAAACAATTTTTTAAGTAAACCAATTTAATTAATAAACCAAAATTTAGGAGTATTGAACCAGTTTTTCTATAACCCCACGATATTTTCTTTCAATTAGAATCTCTAATATTTTTAGAAACTTGAAACTCTAAATCCAGAATCTTCAAAACATAACTATGGTGTGCTCTGTGTAAACTCAATTCCAAGATCATCCAATCATTCACCTTTCTCCTTTTCTCTTTCTCTTTGTTGATTAGATCTTAGTTTTCATTTTCTCCATAGACGAAGAGAAGATGAAAGAGATAAGCCAATTCATTTTTTTTATATATCACATTGCTTTTTATCATTATTAATTATATTTAAGTGATAAAAATATTTTAAACATTATTAATTATAATAAAGTGATAAAAATATTTAAAATGGCATGGAGTTTGTAAATTCATTGTAATTAAAACGCTGCGTTTTAAAGCTCAGTCATCGATATAACAATTACTTGACGGAAGGGTTATATAGCGGGGTCACTTTTGAGGTTAATAGATTGACTTGCATTTTTTTGAAGTGATAGTTTTTTTTGCAAAAAATAATTAGTTTGAGATTTTTTTTGCAGTAATCCCCAAAAAAATTAACATACATATTTTAAATGAGTAATTTATTTAGAAAAAAATATTAAGATTAAATTGTTTAGATAAACGTATAAAATTATTATTTAAAACTATCAATACTATCAAAAAGAATTCATGTTAAATTAACAAAAGAAAAAATCATTTACAAATTGATATTTAGCGTAATTATTTAGAAAATCAACACAAAAAACTGAACTAACCGAATTGGGTGCTAGATTAAAAAAAAAAATCAAAAACAAATCTTCTACCTATTAACGATGGCGACGACTAGCTAATGGCAACAGAGGCCAGATCTATACAGATCGGATTACTTTCTCATTTTTTAGGGCAGAGGATTTGATTTGGATGCTACTACTTAAGGTCTATTGATCATATATTGGTCAAGTTTGAAGATGGCCGGATTGACGGGCAGATCAGTCCTATAGCGGAAAATGATATCAAATCAGGTTTATCAAATCCCTAGGATTTCCAGGGTGATTCATCAATTCTGAGTCCAGTTTGGAAATCTTGGCATGAGATCTGCAGTCTGGGATCATCGGGATATCTTGAACCAGCTTTGGATTGCTTGGTACGTTTTTTGGATATGATTGGATTGAAAGTATATATTCTGTTTATGGTAAATCGAAATCAGGATCAAGAGATTGAGGATAAGATATTTACCAAATTGAATTTTCCATTGGGATTGATTGAATTTGATTATCGGGTGTTAAAGGAAAATTTTGAGACTCACATGAACCTTGGGATATTAGTGGGGAGACCAGCAATTTTTGGAATCAGAGATCGTCTTTTAATCTTATTTGCTGATAATAATACATATATGATGGTGTTATTCTTTGATACTTCACAAAATGGGTTACCTAGAAGTTTTGGAATCAATCGAGTTATTGTGCAACTCTTTATCGGGTTTGTGCAGGTTGGGAGAGAAGATGAGGTGAATGAATATTTCTGGTTTTCAGAGGCCCCTCGAATCTGTTAAGGAAAGCAGTGGATTCGAGATTTCATAATTATGGGCAGGAGCGATCATCATTTGCTGATATTTCGTTTAATGTATTACGGGTTCACTTGCCACAGATCTGGAGCCTTACTGGAGATACAGTCCAAAGGATTTATATTTGTCAATAACTTTTGGCTATGATACAGGTTATGGAAGTTAATTTGATGTACTGTAATGATGATTGTCCAATCAAAGATATGATAAATCTCATTCAGTGGAGGGGTTACAGGAATTAGATCATGACATTAATTTGGGTACAAAACAGGATATAAAAGAAACAACATGTTGGGTCTCATCTGCATATTCGTTCACTTACAATCTTTTATTTGCCTCCTTATACTGTTTCCTTTGTTTTTGTTTGCGAGAGTACACAATGTCTCAAGCAATATGTATGGTATCCAGAGGAGGACACAAAGGAAACAAGGGTAAAGAGACTCTTCCACAGAGGTTGAAGATAATGGTTCCTCATTTCGACAACACTCAGTTGTTAAACGCTTACTCCAAGACCCTTTTAGGACGGTGTATGAATCCGATGGCACAAGATATGCAGGCTCTCTTATTCATGTTGCCTAGGATTTGGAAGGTGGAAGAGAGAGTGGCAGGTCCAGACCTTGGTATGGGGAGGTTCCAGTTTGATTTTGATGAAGAAGAGGACATTACTGCGGTGTTGCAAATGGAGCCATACCACTTCGATGGCTGGATGGTGGTGCTAGTCCGTTGGGAGCCAGTTATAGAGCCGAACTACCCTTCGGCTCTTACATTTTGGATTTGTATGATGGGTGTACCTCTACACTTTTGGGCAAAGCAAACATTTCGCTGCATTGGCCAGGCTATTGGTGAAGTACAAGGCGTGGACCTAGATGGAGGCAGAGTTCATATCCAAATAGATGGCTTCAAGCCACTAGTCTTCGAGACCTCGGTTAAGTTTCACAGTGGGATTGAGACAACGGTAATATTGAGATACGAACGACTTCATAGCTTCTGCCGTGAGTGTTGTAGCCTCTGTCATGAATCCAGCAAATGTCCATTGGTGATACCAAAGCGAGAACGTATGGAAGAATCCAGGTACAAGGTTGATAAGCGTGATGAAGGAGCCATGAGCAACAAAGGTGCAGTAGGAAGTTCAAACGACGGGACTGTGGTTAAACCGCTCTCAGCAATCTCACATCTCGACCAGGCAAAAGGAAAGGGGAAAGAAGTGAAAATTCGGGAGTACAAGAGGGCTGTTAACCAGAGTGGAGGTAGAGATAGACAAAACGCCATCAAACCAGTAGGTTTCAGGATACCATCGAGGGGTACATATGCACCACGAGAGTTGAGAAACCGATTTGGTGGCCCGTCAAGGGGTATCCACAGGGTTCTGGAAGCACAGGAATCACGACAAAGGGATAATGAGACGGATTATGGCACGGTGAAGGAAAAACGAAGTGGGAAAAGTTCTTAGAAAAGTCCCACTTAACATTCAGCCAAAAGGTTAGAAAAGCTCTTGAATTTGAGGAACAAGTCGTAGGTATGGATGATCTTGGGAACATGATTGATAGAGTTGTGATGGTAGATCAAACAGAGGAAGTATTTGGAAAGATGGAGGTTAAGGTTAACAGTGGAAATGAGTTGCTGCAGGAACAGAGATGGCGAGTTTTGAAGCGGATGCTTCGTTTGATTCTGGTATTCTAGAGGAAGATTCTGTTGTGGTTGATAAGGCTGATTTACAGGAGTTTAGCGGACTTGGTGCATGCTGATAATTAGACAGTTATGGAGGAATTTGGTGTGGCTTTGAACACATTGGCTACGGTGCCTTTAGGAGAAACAAGCAAAGATGCCATGACCCACAAAGTTCCGGCAAAAATTACAGTGAAGAAGAAACTGTTTAAGGGGCCCTTTGTGGGTGCTGGGGGCTCTAAGAAGATGCTTCCTGCCACAAAACCAAAGAAAAAAGGTGTACGGGAGATTAAACGGAAAGGAGATAAATCTCAAGCACAATACAAGTCGACGGATGTTTCGACTGAGGAGATAGGGGATCAATCGATTGTTAAATGAGAGTTCTAAGCTGGAATTGTCAGGATTTGGGTAACATGTACACAATAAGCTATCTCAGAGAGATTTGGAGAAAATTCAGGCCTGATTTCTTATTTTTATCTGAGACAAAGCAATGTTTTAATCTTTTGGAGCAATTTCAATTATATTTTGGTTTTGATATGTTGTATACAGTTGAGCCGTGTGGGCTAGTGACGGATTAGCCTTATTTTATAATAAAACTTTTGATGTTAAGATTCTATTTTCTAATAAGAGGATTATCGATATTGAAGCAATTATTGAAGGAAAAACCACAAATTTATCTTTTGTTTATGGTGATCCGATCCCAAAGATGAGGAGCCAAGTTTGGGAGCGAATAACAAGAACAAGTTTAACAAGGACAGATCCATGGTTCCTCATTGGGGACTTCAATAAAATAACGGGTAATCATGAAAAACAAAGAGGAACACTTAGACAGGCTTCCTCATTTATTGATTTTAATATGATGATCAGTAATTGCAGATTCATTGACTTTCCCAACCGGGGGAATACGCGATCTGGGAAAGGTTGGCGTCACAGTCAAAATGTTCGTTGTTGATTGGATAGAGGTCTTGCTACAGAAAATTGGCATGATTTATTCCTTTTTTCTTATATGAAATATTTACGGATGATTGGATCAGATCATCGGCCAATAGTGGCAACAATCAAGGCAAATAAAATAAAACAAAGACGACAATTTAGGTTTGACAAATAGTGGATTGATCAAGAGGGGTTACTTGAGGCAATATCTCTAAGCTGGAATTTTAATCATTCTGCTCTGTCTCACTCAATGGTTGACAGAATTAGTACATGTAGACATGAAATTTCAAAATAGAGGAAACAAAGTCAAACGGAAGGGAAAGATAAAATTGAGGAGTTACAAAGATAATTAGAGGATGTCCAAACTGATGATACCAGAACACAAGAAGAACTTAGTGAAATAACACAAAAACTTAAGGATGCATATCGTGATGAGGAACAGTTCTGGCAGCAAAAGAGCATGAATTTATGGAATAGATGTGGAGACCTAAACAAAAAGTTTTATCATGTGACAACACAACAGCGAAGAACTATAAGTAGAATAGTTGGCATGCATAATAAGCAGGGTGATTGGGTAGTAGGAGAAAAAAAGGTGGAGAAAGTTGGAGTGGAATATTTCAATGACCTTTTTACAACTACATCGCCAACATCCTTTACGGATGCTCTAGAGAAAATACAACCGGAAATAACGGTGCGAAAAAACGACGAGCTAATTAGGCTGGCAACAATAGAAGAGGTGAAGGAAGCATTCTTCCAGATGCATCCAGAAAAGGCCCTCAGGCCTGATGGAATGACGGCTTTATTTTTTCAGCGGTCATGGAACATTAGGATGTGGTCCATATGGTAAATGGTTTTTTCAATTCAGGGACGTTTGACAAACGTTTGAATATAACAAATATTTGTCTTATCCCCAAGACAGCAAGACCAACTCGGATGGCTGAATTAAGACCGATTAGTCTTTGTAATGTGGGATATAATATAATATCCAAAGTTCTGTGTCAAAGATTAAGGAAAATATTGCCACGAGTGATTTCAGAGACACAATCCGCTTTTGTGTTTCGCAGGTTAATTTCAGATAATATTTTAATTGCTCAAGAAATATTTCACGGCTTACAGACAAATAATTCTTGTAAGAAAGATTTTATGGCAGTCAAGACAGATATGAGCAAGGCTTATGATCGGGTTGAATGGCCTTTTATTGAACATCTACTTCGGAAAATGGAGTTCACGGGAAAAAGAATTACATGGATGATGTGGTGTATTGGGTCAGTACAATACAAGGTCCTTATTAATGGGCACCCGAGAGGTAATATAAAACCAGAAAGAGGGCTACGGCAGGGAGACACTCTGTCTCCGTATCTATTTATTCTCTGTACAGAGGTATTAATATCTAACTTAAAAAAGGTGGAAAGAAATAAATTGATTACTGGGATGAAAGTAGCACGAACAAGTCCGCCGGTCTTGCATTTATTTTTTGTGAACGACAGTTTATTTTTTGTAAAGCTAGTAAGGAAGAAGCACATGTGCTGCTTAATATACTAAAATAATATGAGGTGGTCTCTGGTCAACAGATTAATTTTGAAAAATTATCGGTGCAATTTGGGCATAAAGTCGATATGGCAATAAAAGGACTGATACATGATGTATTAGGAATCACTACGATTGGTGGTATGAGTACATATTTGGGGATACCAGAGAGTATGAGTGGTGCAAAGACAAAGATCTTTAATTTTCTATTAGATAGGCAACAAAAGAGGGTTAATGGATGGACGTCTAAACTATTGTCCAAAGGAGGAAAAAATATTCTTATCAAATTGGTGGCTACAGCAATTCTGACATATACTATGTCGTGCTTTGTACTTCCAAAAGCGATTACTACTAAACTTACTAGTAAAATGGCCAAGTTTTGGTGGAGTAATAATGGACAAATACAGGGTATACACTGGCTAGCTTGGAATAAGTTATGCAAGTCAAAACCTGAAGGTAGTCTGGGATTTCGGGTTATTGAGAATTTTAACACAGCTTTACTGGCTAAACAACTTTGGTATTTTATTGAGTTCCCAGACTCTCTCTTTGCTAGAGTTTTTAAAGGTCGATATTTTAGGAAAGCAACGCCTCTAGATCCCATAAAATCGTATTCCCCGTCTTATGGGTGGAAGAGTATTACATCTGCTCAATCTCTGGTACAGAAAGGACTTATTAAAAGAGTTGGATCTGGTCATTCTATATCTGTATGGAATGACCCATGGCTTCCATCCTCATTCCCGAGATCAGCATCATGCAAGGGGTTTAATTTTTATCCTGAGCTAACAGTCAATCAACTGATTGAGCAGTCAACTGCAACATAGAATATACCACTACTTGAACAATTAATTGTATCATATGATATACCTTTAATTACGGGGCTGGCAACTACTAGAGAACAAAGGGAGGATGCATTGGGTTGGCATTTCACGAAAACAGGATGGTACACAGTCAAATCAAGATACCAAACGGCACAAGCTTATCCCCAACAGGAGAATAAGCTAATTTTAAATGGACCGAATATCTGTCAATTACAGGCACAAGTATAGAAGGTCAAATGCCCATAAAAGCTGAAACATTTTTTATGGCAAGTACTTTCAGGATGTCTGGCGGTCATGGACCGGCTACGGAACAGAAGTGTAGATTGTGATCCACATTGCAGTAGATGTGGTGCGGATAGAGAAACTATTAACCATACTCTTTTTGAATGTCCTCCGGCATTTCAGGTTTGGGCATTGTCATCAATACCTATACCTATACATCGGTTTCCAACGGATGGCTTATATTCCAATATGGCCAATCTATTTTGGCATCTTCCGGATCATGAAGACATGAAGGTATACCCTTGGATTTTATGGTATAACTAGAAAATGAGGAATGACAAGATATTCTTAAACATTAATCGCGAGCCCCGCGAAATATTAAAATTAGCAGAGAAAAATTATGGATCAAAGAAACAAGTTTTTGCATTCATTCAAGATCGCCTCAGCCAAAGGATTAACGCCTGGTCCTCAAAACTTCTCTCAAAGGGAGGAAAGGAAGTTCTGATTAAGTCAGTAGCACATGCGCTGTCAACTTATGTCATGTCATGCTTTCTGCTGCCGAAATCTATTCTGAAGAAGCTAAATGGAGAAATTTCACACTTCTAGTGGAGTACAAAACAATCAAACAAAGGCTTACACTGGATAGCATGGGATGAATCTGCAGTGACAAAAGTAAAAGGGGTTTAGGATTTAGAGACCTAAATAGTTTCAATATAGCACTGCTTGCAAAACAACTATGGCGATTAATCCACTGCCCATCGTCCTTACTGGCTCGCGTTCTAAAAGCGAGATATTACAGATTTTCTTCCCCCTTAGAGGTGGAACGCGCAAGTAACCCTTCCTACGGATGGCGGAGCATAATGGTGGGTAAGGAGCTACTACTTGCAAGACTAAGGAAGTCAATAAATTCAGAAATTAGTACAAGGGTCTGGTACGATAACTGGCTACCAGTCTGTCCACCCCGCCTCCCAAGATAATGGAGGAGGGAGAGATGTGGATCTTTATGTCCATCATCTTATTGACCCAGTCACCTCAGCATGGCGTACACCTCTTCTGAATACCCTTTTTAATCCGGAGTAAGTTCCGTGCATAAAGAGTATACATCCCAGCAGAGCATATACACCGGACAGATTTATATAGGCATACTCAAAGTCAGGTATGTACTCGGTCAGAACGGGATATGACCTAGCGATCCAAATAAAAGAAGCAGGACGCAGACCACCAGTCCTAGAACCAAGTTTCAACCCCTTAAAAACGAGGATATGGGAACAAAAGACATCAGGGAAGATCAAACACTTTATGTGACAAGCCTTGTCAGGATGTACAGCAGCCAATAACCAGCTGGTTAACCGCCATTTCGGGACAGATCGCCAATGCCCATGGTGTGGAGCGACAGAAGAGACAATCAATCATGTTCTTTTCAAATGTCCTCCAGCCACACAGGTGTGGGCACTTAGTACGATACCGTCCGCTTTGGGAATCTTCCCGTGTGGTTATATCACAAAATTTTTGCTTACCTTACCGGACGAGCCTCCGAACAAGGGGTCCCGAAAACATGCCTAGAATTGTTCCCTTGGATCCTCTAGTATATATGGACGGTTCGAAATGATAAGGTATTTAATAATAAGGATGTCTCACCAGCTGAGACACTTGAGACTTCTATGTGAGAAGCTGAGTCGTGGAAAATAACGCAACTTATAGACCAAACCAACCCAGCACAAGGGAATAGTTCGGCATCATTATCGGAGGAATTCCAAGTACGACAAGAACAAAGCAGAGAGCTAGGGACTGCAAGATATCAGGTTGATGCCTTTTGGACACATGAGGGTATATTATCTGGAGGAGGCTTCTTCTTGGAGTGCGAAGACGGGAGCCGGACGGCCTGATGGCGATTGACCAAGTCTTATCCCCACTTCATGCGGAGATTGAAGCCTTATTATGGGCTATGCAAGTTCTCACACCATGCCATATTCCTCGTTTGATCTTTCAAACATATTGCCAGCTGTTGGTAAGACTAATTGAAGAAGAAGAGGAATGGCCGGCTTTAGCAACGAAATTAGAAGAGTTTGAGTTTCTCAAATCTTATCTCCATAATTTCTCTCTTAAATTTATTCCTCGCAATCTTAATGTCCGGACTGATTGTCTCGCTAAGAGCGTTCTAACCCGAGGTTATTCTTTCTCCTATGTAAACAATTTCCTTCCAAACTAGCTGGCTCTTGAGCCATCCTTATTTGGGATCTAATAATACAAGGAGCTTTTGACGTCAAAAAAAAAAAGAGTAACCTTAACTCACACCATTTATGTTTAGAAAAGTAACTGAAAATTTTCGTTCTCACATGTTTAGTTATTTATGATTTTGTAGATATAGAACATTTTACATTTGTTTAGTGAGTCAAAAATTCATGTTAAATATTTGTAGTATTGTAGTATATTCCACAATTCAATAAAATTTATTCAATTACAGTTTTTTATTATTGTTTCATATCAATAGCTAGTTCATCATTATGCGGATTTTTTTTTCATTTCACCATTTTGTTTCTTTGGGTGATTTCACAATTCCACAGTTTAGCAAATTGGAATCTATATTTTTTATTTAACCAAATCTTTTTTTATATATTTTCTACTTGAAAGATAATTTTTTTATTTTATTTGATATGAATTTACTTGACTCCACAATCTTTATTTGATGTGAATTTACTTGACTTAGACTTGCATATACGTATGAGTTATATGTATGTATATTCATGGCTTCATGGATTCTGAGAAGTGTAGATGATACAATGACACAGCAGCGAGGGATTATCTTCCGACTACAATAACGATTTCTACGCCACCATTTCTACCTATTTGAGAGGTTTTTTATTAACTCAGTCACAGTGGTCCTCAGTCCTCACGTTTATAAGTGAGGCGATAGTCAAATAAAATATATATTTTTTTGTGGTCAACTAATTATATTAGGTCCAGGTCCATAAAAACGTTTAGCCCAATACATAAGCAGACTAGAATTAAGAGCTGTTTGTGCCAAAGCATCGGCTTAACGGTTTGATTTTCTGGAGACGAAATTGAAAGAAATGAAAAAAAAGTAAGCAGATAGATTGTTGATATCAGAAAAGATGCCGTGGAGTTCTGTCGATCTGGTACTGGAGTTGATAGTGTATGAGCACCTGGGAATCTGATTTGATACAAATTTTGAAGACGCCGAGAACCGATGCATGTTGCAGGGCTTTTCTAATTGCAAGTGCCTCAGTCGTGAGCGGAGATCGAGTGAAGTTCTGCGATTGGGAACTTTGGGCTATGTGGGACTCTGTATGATCATAGAGGATCCATCCCAGACCAACTTTTTTGGTTATCGGGTTCCAAGCTGCGTCTGTATTACATCGGATCACATCACGAGGCGTTCCTCAACTTGGGGGCGAATGAGTATTATTTCTGCTTGGTTGACTTCTCACCAGCGACTCTTGAGCTAGGGTCCATTCCATGCCATCTGTAAATGCTTTGGTGAGTACCGCGAGGGGTTGCATGTACCTTTATTCGAAGATGAGGAGGTTTCGTGCTGCCCAAAGGAACCAGCAGATCCAAGCGAAGAGGGAATCCATCTGGATTCCTGTTGGGGGGAGAGGTATCGTCGTTTTAGATAAGGCCAGTCCATCATCGAAGTAAAGGATTTGGGAGAGATCCACTTCATCTCTAAACGGAGCGGCTCTCCACACGGTTTTGGTGAACTTGCAGTGGAAGAAAAGGTAAGTGGCTGTTTCTGGCTCTCCACATCGTACACAACTTGTGTTTGCTAAAAGTCCTCTTCTCGCCAAATTTTCACCAACAAGGATTGCATTTTGCAGGATTTTCCACAAAAAGAACTTTAGTTTGGGTGAGAAGTTACCCTTCCAAATGTTGCTTATCCCGTTGAAGCTTGGCGTGCCTTAGGGTTGCGGAGTTGGTGGGAGATCCAGTTCTCTAGCAGCGTGATACCCTGATCAGGTGGAGTACTCACCGTTTGCTTGAGGTAGCCAGATGTATCAATCTTTTGCTAGCAATTTGCTCGGGACTATGCTCAGAATATCGTGTACTAGTTCTGTGAACTCTTTTTCCACACGGGGTAAGTCCCATTCTTTTGAATCTCTACTGATGAGGTCCGTAATTTTGAAATTAAAAGAGGTTTCTTGACGTGTTTTTATTATACAACCAGATATGAAAAAGAAAGAATACTATAGATATATTTTATTAAAAATATATTTTAGATGATAAAAAAGAAAAATACTAAAGATCAATTTTATTTTGTTTAAGTAAATAAAAAATGGGAGACATATTTTGTAAAATTTACAAGTGTAAAACCTTAGAAATATATATGGGTTTATATTAACCTATTATTGATTAATTAATTTCGAATCTTTTGATGGTATATATAAGAAATGTCACCTAGATATGTCTTGCTTTGGTTATACACTACCATTTTAAATGAAAATATAGGAATTCAAAATAAAAGTTTATTAAATAATAGAGATCAAATGTCCCCAAAACAAAGATCTGTCATCACATAAACCACCTGGTCCACCGAAGGTAAAAGTTTGCCGATGAGACCCAAAATTTTCAAGATAACTCTCATCATAACATTTACCGACGTCCGCAATCTTCAGCGACTTTATTAAAATCAATGTCGACATTTTGATAATCTCGTGTCACATGCTTTACAAAATGCATGTTGCTTTAGATCCACTTCCTCCTCTAGTGGTTTATTCCCGTTCCCCATAAGCGGGCTAACTATATTCTCGGGTTGCAAGTTTTGGACTCTGCACTCGTGAATCCACCGTACCGAACTTTCTCCACACCATCGCCCAAATACGGTAGAAGTTCCCCTGGCCAATATCCTATGTAATGTTTCCCGCTCGTCAGCAACCAATTCTCCGTTTGTTTTCGATCCTATCATTTTGATTTCGGTTTTGTTTATCAAATTTAAACAAAATTAAAAATAATTTCAAGAAAGTTCAAGCTTCAACCGGGTTTTCTCAATTTTCTTTTGAACGTTCTAATTTGTTTTGGATCAGTTCGGTTTATCCATAATTCCATATCATGAAGTAATGTCAGATTGGGGATTAATATACCTGTTTGACTGAAAAGAAGGCGTTATATTGTTGGCCTCCCACCTTATAGATGTTGACAAAAGGGAACCATGAAAGTGTCTTGAGTCGATTTGAACGAAACCCTTACAATCCGTATTGTAGCATCTGTTGTCATCGTTATCTGGCTGCAAGATTTGAGAAGTGGAAATCATATATATAGTAACTAAAAAAAAACAAAGAAAATTAACTAGGGTGGACAAACGGGAATGTGGGACGGGATTTGTGGGAATGGGAACAGGACGGGAATATAAGAATCAAAATAATTGTCCCGTATGTGTTCCATTTAAAATTTGTGACGGGACGTGATAGGACGGGAATGGGACGGGAATTTCCAAAAAACCTAAAAACATGACAAATTGACAATTGTAAAAAAAGAAAATTCAATTTATATTCGTCCATTGTTCACTTCCTAAATCCTAATAAGTAATAATAATATGTCATATAAGATTATAAATTAACGAAGAAACAAATGAAATCAAACTTAACTTACTTATTAAAATTTAAAAGCTTTAATTTATTTTTTAAAAAAACTAACATAATCCATTGAATAGTAAACAAAAAACCACATATAGTTTATTAGTCATATAGAATAAAATAAAAAATAAAAACTAACATAATACGTTCAAATCTCAGCAATCAACATGCATTTAGACTATAACTTATAAGTTAGAACTTTAGGGGTGTAACTTTTAAGTTTTAACTTTCGTTTATATAAAATAATATATTAATAAATAATAATTATCATTTTTGGTAATATATTTTAAACATCTAATTTATTATTTATATATAATTCGGGACAAATGGGACTTCGAGAATTCTCGTTCCCGTCCCGTCCCGTCCCATTCCCAAATGGGAATCAATATGTTGTACCATATGGAAAGCGCATTCCCATATGGTACGGGAATTTGAGATTGGGACTAAGACGGGATGAGACGGGATGAGATGAGACGGGAATTGTGGCCACCCCTAAAATTAACACTCTACTTTTTGTAATATAGTCTAGCTGATATATAGGTGAGAGCTGGCTGACATTGTTACTCACACTCCAATACGTAGCAAGTCTTGTACGATGATCGCCATATAATTGTGGAACCACCTAAAATCGAGATTAAGTATAATTAATATCATAAAGTGAGTGTATGTCATCTCCAAGGTATGAAGATAATAATGTGCAATTTTCTTATTAAAATTAGTTTTAACTTTTTTAATAAAATTAAGGACCTCAATATATATATATATATAGTAGAATCTCTATAAATTAATACTCGATAAATTAATAATCATTATAAATTAATAGTTTTTACCAGTCCCAAGTCGGGTCAGTGTAAAAATTGACAAAATTCTATAAGATAATAAAATAATATATTTTTTGAAAGTCCTATGTAAAAATATGGTCTCAATAATAATATAAATTAATAATTATACATTTAGGCATATATAAGTAATATAATATAGTAAAATATGATAGTATTGTTGTTTCATGTTTATAAATATTGTTTGATTTATCTTCTAAATTTATTATTATGATATTTTTTTAATGAATTTTACATCGTTGAATTTTTTTTTTGGTTTTCGATGAACATTAAGAAATTAAACCGAAAAGTATCTCTATAAATTAATAAAATATTAAATTATTGATAAATTAATAATTATTAATTTATCTATTATTTAATAATTCTATAAATTAATAAAATCTGAGAGTCCCAATATTATTATTTTATAGAGGTTTTACTGTATATACACACATTTAAAACATTTTGTTAGTTCAAAGAACTTCTTAGTCGATAGGATTTATTTTTGAATGCACCAATACTAAATAAATGCGATGTAGCAATCATCATTTGATTGTCGTTTATCTTTAATCTAATATATGACAGATAAAAATAATTGAAATTGGATTTCTTACCCCCCCCAACCCATTTGGATCGTGTTGCGTCCATTATACCGCTGCTGAGCCAAATCAAAGCCATGCTGAACTGGTCCTTAGTCACTTTAGGCTGGTACACACCAACCCATGCTGATGCTCCACGCCATGGGGTGGCATCTGTTTTCTGAATCAACGCTGCATATATATATATATATATATATATATAGTATAAATATACTAATCAAATGGTTCGATCGGATCATAATATATAAGGTACGAAATCTAAGTGACTCGACTCCACATGTTGACCAATAGTTCCATAGCCATTAGTGTGAAAACTTTTATCGGTGGAATTAGATTTTCTTGGCTTATGGATTGGTACTTGTCCTACAGGACATCCTTCTTTTGGTACATCAAATTCTGCAACCGCTGCGTCGTTATATAAGTTTTCTGATGATGCGCCTATGGATAGCATGGCTAAGACTTCGTCGCTTGGTCTCATCTATGCCATCGCATGCAACAAAACAATATGTATACAGAAAATAAAACGATTATGAAATAGTTTGGGAGGTGGGAAAACAACATATATAGAGATGTAAATGAATAAACATATATTTGGATTCGATGATTTTTGAGTCGAGGATGTTGTAGTGAAGGTTGTTTATAGATATCAACACATTCGAATTCGGGTTCTTGAGACTGCAATATGTGAGAATTTTTAGAATATTATCTTTATCATATAAGCAATTTTATAAGGATCAAAGTGCTTACAAAATTGTGACATACCTGATACCTCCCATTGAGGCAAAGTAATGAAAGAGAGAATATTAATAACCATGGAGAAGCCATTTGCTTACTCTTCCTCTTCTCTATGTTCAACCGCTAGTAGTGATTTCTGCAAAAATGTTCTTCATTATATAATAGACTTAAAAATTGCTTTAAAAAGAACTTTAGTATGCAAACTTTATAACTTAGAAATAAACTATAATAAAAAGGCATACAGATGACAATATTTTTATATTTATTTAGATAACAACTTCAAAATTATTTTACCATTATATTTAAAATAATTATTATATTAAATATAAATCTAAAATATATAATAAAATATAAACTCGTGTGTATAAATGGATCATCACCTAATCTATAATATATAAAAGTTGATGGCATAGTGATTGAGGACGTAGGACGAAGAAACTCAATATGATTAGTCCACATCAATATTTTTCATTAAACAAAAAAAATGTTAAATATGATTAGTAATTTGAATAAATTAAAATACATAAAAAAGAAAAATATCAGGGTAGAATAGAAAATAAAGATAAAAAAATATCTAACAAAACAGATAAAAAAAGTTATGTCAGAAATCCAAATTTATAGCGTTTATCAAAATAAAATAGAAACTAAATGTCACAAAACCTAAACCAATAAAAAACAAATATGTAAATCTATAACGAAAAAGTTAATTTAACAAAAGAAATTTAAATATACTTTAAATAAAAAATTTATTTAAATTTCGCTTTAAATTAACTATTAAAGAAATCAATATAAAAAACTAAAGTTTTAAAACAACTATTTAAGAAAGTAATATAAAAATGAACAAAAACATATAAAATGTAAATAATTTTTATAAAATGTTAATACAATTAAAATCGAAATTAATATCAAAAAAATATTAAAAAATCATTGAAAAACAAATTGAGTTAATATATATATGCTAACTATTTAAAAAAATCAATATAAAAGCGTCTCATGAACAGAAAAAAAGAGAAAAATTAACTGTAAAAATGTTAATATTTACAAAACAATTATGTTTCAAAATTAAATAAGAATCAATATAAAAAATAAACTAACGAAGGAAAAAATGTCAAATAAAAAAAACTAACTTGATATTTAGGCTAATATTTTTTTAAAATTAACATAAAAATCAATAACAGAAATTTAAATTAACAAAAGATTTTTTTAACACATATACTTTAAATGAGTAATTTTTTAAAATTTAGATTTAAACTAACTATTAAAGAAATCAATATAAAATATAAAGCTTTAAAAAAATATTTAAGAAATTATAATAAAAATGAACAAAAACAAATAAAATATAAATATGTTTTAGAAAATGTTAATACAATTAAAATTGGTATTAAAATCAAAAACAAATATTAAAACAATCATCTAAGAGAATTGACTTGATATAAATGGTAACTATTTAAAATTTTCAATATAAAAGTGTCTCATGAACAGAAAAGTAAAAATGTCAACACTTACAGAAAAATTATGTTTCAAAATTAAATAAGGATCAATATAAAAAAAGTAAACTAACAACAGAAAAAGTTATATAAAAAACTAACCTAATATTTAGGCTAACATTTTTTGAAAACTAACATTAAAAACTTTAAAAACAAAAACAAAAACAAATGATGCAGTAATATTTTGAGAGAAGTCGACATATGATTTAAAATGAACAGTATGTCAAATCAATATTATAACTAAAATAAAAACGAATATTAAAAAAGTAAATTTAAAAAAGAAAAAGCATTCAAGTAAAATAAATTAACTTGATATCTATGTTAGCTATTTTGAGAATCAACAACCAAAAAGCTTAATCATTAAAAAGTATAAATCCTAAGTATATCAAACAAACAAAAAAAATTATATAAATTAAAATAAAATATATATTTACTATCAAAAGATGTAAAGTAAAAGATTTTTAAAGTATTGGTATTTACAATTAATAACTATATAAAGTTGCAATAGGTTTACATATTTTTTTTAATCAAATGAATTGTTTAAATATACAAAAGTTAATACAGTAGGTGCTTCTAACTTAAAAACTAACAAAAAATACTACATAAATAACTTTACACTCGAAATTCAACAAGCAGTAAAATCTGATTTTCATATATCTCTACTACTTATATATGAGCCAACATTAATAACATATGAGTAACACCTTCTAAAATTATATTTAAATAATAAAATATGATAGAGTTAAGAATCAAACTCAAATTGATATATCTAGATAAAATATTCAAATCAAAATAGGGATTCTTGCAAAAATGACCTAAAATTTGATTTGAAATGCAAATCTAACCCACAAAAATCACCTTCCCAATATTAGCCATTTCGTGTCCAAACAATCCTTCATAGTTTCAGTTACTCACGAAATTGCCATTGTTTTAAATTAATTTCTTTAATTTTCGAAAATCCAAATGACCAACTAATCCTCATGTTCCTCGCTTATTTACGAAAATGCCATCATCATCAATTCACCCAACCACCATTTTCAACCAATTTCGAGCTTTAATGGCACCAAAAACCCATTTTTGAGTTTGTTTAGCTCATTATCTTTCTCTTAAGCTTCTATTCTTCCATTTTCTCTCTATTTTCTTCCCAAAAACTCTATAATTTGACTATTAGAAAGTTGAAGTTCATATATATTTCTATATTCTGGCGTTGGCTGTTTTTTGCGGTTATGTTTCTTTCATGGTGACTAGAATCGAATATTTTGACCAGAAAAGAAGCTAAAGACGAGTGGTAAGTCGGATTTTCAGTCAATTTTAGTGTTTTTCAGTTATGGGCTTCGAAAGTAGACTTCTCTTGGTCTGAATGAAGTCTACTAGTCAACGCCCAGGTTAGTTTTGCAATTGACCGCATGAAAAAAGTAGACTTCTTTTGGTCCGAATGAAGTCTACTCCATTTCCTTTGATAACAAAAAAAATGGAGTATACTTCTCGAGTATACTTCTTTAGAAGCAGGTCATTTTTACAATTGACCAACCTTTGACTTTGTAGAGTAGACTTCGCCATGAAAAGTAGACTCCTCCGAGAAGTCTACTTTTGGAAGTAGACTTCTCGCAGGTCATTTTGCAATTGACCAAATATTTTTTAAATTGCAAAAATGATGTGCGAGAAGTCTACTTCCAAAAGTAGACCAAAAAGTCAAATATTTTTCAATTGCAAATATGACTTGCGAGAAGTCTACTTTCTGAGAAGTCTACTTTTCATGGAGAAATCTACTATTCTTTTGGCAATTGCAAAACTAACCCGCGAGAACTCTACTTTTATCCGAGAAGTCTACTTTTCTTGTTTTTTTAAAAATTTTATTTTTATACAATATATAACGAATTTGTAAGATTTTCGTGATCATAAGCTTCTGTTATTAAGTATTCTTGCTCATGTATAACTTTTACTTGTTTATATTTTGTAGGTATAGTCGAGTCAATTTTCATGTTTTATATGATATTTAGCTTATTAAGAGTAGACTCCAAGGAGTCTACTCGATAAGTCTACTAAGTAGACTTCATCCGACTTTCAGAGAAGTCTACTTATTCAATTTTGATGTCTAATGTGGTTTGGATTTTGTTTATTTTTTCACAGAAAATGGTTCACATACCCGCTGTTTATAGAGAATGGGTGAGGAGTGAATCAGTGTGGCAGTTCGAAGTGGATAATAGCAAAGAGGGCGAATGTTATTCTTAAGAGATGGTTTCACACATGGTGAGCTTCTTGGAATGGTGCAAGAGGATTATATGCTGGAAAAAAAAACAATGGTGGAGTATCCTATCCATTACCACCTCTGATGCTTCAACAAATGCCTCCTGATTCTCCGCCTATGTATGTTACAAACGATAGACATGTTCAGAGCTTGCTTGAGTTAAGTAAGATGCATGGTGTTCGCCTTTGCGTTTCGAGTAGGATAGTGGACAATGAGAATGATGATGTGGATGGACATGTGGATAAGTGCTCTGATGCTGAAGAAGATTGGGATGAAGACGCTGAAGATTGGGATGAAAACATTAAAAATGAGGATGAAGCTGATAGTTCGAATGAAGTTGAAGTTGATCAGAATATGAAAGAAAAGTATGATGACTCAGATCTGGATTACAGTGAGTAAGGGAAAGTTAAAGATGAGGATGAACTTGAGGGTGTAAGAGAGCGTTGTGGTGGTTTCGATCGACTGGATATTAGTTGATCGTCTAAAATCTTTGTTAATCAGAGTTTTCCTAGCAAAGAGAAGCTTGTATCTGAGTTGCGATTGATGGCAGTTATGAAGAGATTTGCTTTCAAAGTATATAAGTCTACGACGTCTTTGTTTGTAGCAAAATGTTCTGTCAAATGATGCGTCTGGATGGTTAGAGCGGGTGTGAAGAACAAAGCAAGCACATTCTGGATGACAAAGTATCTGAAGGATCATACTTGTTCTGTGTTAGACCGATCAGCTCATCGTAGTCGTTGTACACCTAAGTACATCGGCGCTCTGTTTGTGGAACGAGTTGGCATAATCGATGAAATTGTGCCAAAGCATATAAGAGATTCTATGAAGGTGATGTTTGGTCTAAACCTCAGTTACACCACATCTTATAGAGCTTTGATATATGCCCAACAATTGGTGAGAGGAACAGCAGAAGATGGATATGAGAAGCAGCCTTCTTATTTGCGTCAAATTGAGAGAGCTAATCCGGGAAGTGTCATAGACCTTGTATGCGATGAGATGGATCGATTTAAATACTTGTTTATTTCATTTGGAGCTTCCATAGCTGGTTTTCACTACTTGAGGCGAGTGATTGTTGTAGATGGGACTCATCTAACTGAGAAGTATGGAGGTGTTTTGCTAGTGGCAGCTGCACAAGACGGTAACTTTCAGATATTTCCTTTGGCTTTTGCAGTTGTGGATTCTGAGTGTAATGATTCATGGAATTGGTTTTTCACCAAATTGAGTAGATGTTTCTCAGATGGGTATCCGCTTATCCTAGTTTCTGACCGGCACGACTCCATCGCTGATGCATGTAAGAATGTCATACGATGGGCAACACGGGGTATATGTTACTATCATCTGCAGCAAAACATTGTGACAAAGTTTCACGGGAAGCAACTCATGTACTTGGTGAAAGATGCTGCATATGCACATACGACTTACGATTATAATCGATTCATGGATGCAGTCCGAGAGGTAAACCCCATACTTGCTCAATATTTGGAGACTGCGGACCCGAGGTTATGGTCACGAGTTCATTTCCCGGGAGACAGGTACAACATAAAGACTAGCAACATCGCAGAATCGATCAATGCGGCTGTTAAGGAAGCCAAAGGGTTTCCCATCACATATCTGTTAGAGTTTATAAGAACAAAGCTCGGGAGATGGTATCATAAAAGGCGTGAAGATGCTCTGAGTCTCACAGCGAGCCATGCCCATGGAGTAGAGTATCTATTGGCAATTCGGGAACATGAGGTAGAAGATTTGAAGGTAGAACCCATAGATGGCCGGCTTTAAGGGTGGAGCACGAGATTGTATTGTTGATTTGGAACAAAGGAAGTGTTCTTGTGGTGTGTATGATGTTGAAAAAATCCATTGCTCACATGTTATTGCTGAGGCAGAAGAGGCCAACGTGAAACTGTCAACACTTATGTGTCCATCTTACTCACCGGAATCCTTATATGCGGCCTACTCCCATTCCATTAACCCTCCTATTTCTGATGAAAATGATGTCAAGAAGGAACCATGTGGTGTTCCAGTCATGAAGATTGCTCCTGGAAGAAAGAAAAAATCTATATGGCAAGCTTGGCTAGAAATGTCAAAGAAGAAAGGCACAAGACCAAGAAAGATGCATAAGCAATACAGTTCCTCCAAGTGCAAGCAACCTGGTCATACTCGCCCCTATTGTGTAAGTTAATCTTTACATTATACTTGTTGTGTATTGTTTTATCTCCTGTCAAGTCGTTATGTAGTCTAATTTTAATAAAATCACATGTAGAGATTCGATGATGGTGCTGATTGAATATGAACAAGTCGAGAAGTCTACTTCAAAAGTCTACTCGACACAAGAGAATTCTACTAGGTTTACAAGATATGTAATATAAATGGGGAAATGTCCCTATGAATCATCATTAAGTTATGTATAATTATTGGCTTTAACTGGTGACCAATAAAAAAGGAATAGAAATGAAAATGAAAAGAATAAAAAGAACAAAAGAAAAAGAATGAATAGGAATGAAAAATAAATAAAAAAGTAAATAAATATATTTTGTTCCTCCCCAATTTTAATAAGGAATACATTTGTTTAATAATTCCTTATATGATAAGGAATAAGAAGGAATGATAGGGAAATATTATTACTAGTAAATGGTAAAAAAATTTAGGAATGAATAGAAATTAATTATTTCTCCTCATTCCCTTGGTCACCAGTTGAAGTCATTGTCTTTAAGAAGTCTACTCGTGACACGAGAAGTCTACTCAGTTGATACGTGATACAAGAGTTTTGACTCTCTTGGTCAATCACACATTGTACTAGTCATTGTAGCATTGGGTTTTAATGTCAATCCAAAGGGGAAGATTGAAACAGCAGGATTATAGTAGATTTCCTAGTTCAAGCAGATATGAAAGGGGTTTTAGAATATCTAGCAACCTAAGTGATCAGGCAGAAACCAAACAAACACAAAGTAAGGAAGAAGATGAGCAAACAATCAAAGTAAAGGCAAAACAGGGCAAATTCAGAACAGAGCTTAAAACAAAGAAAAGATGGAACTTGAGATGAGACAATTGGTAATAGGGAACTCTTGACTCCACTTATGATGCTTACAAACTCACACAATGCTATTCCTTATGCATAGGATTCATTTATATGACTAATCCAATCTCTTGGAACTAATCTCTTTGCTAATTACCAAGTCAAGAACTAATTCTCATTAGTTAAATGATAAAGAGCAAGCATTAAAACAAATCTATCAACCCTATATTGCCAAATCACTCCCTAGATAGTCAATCTCTTGAGCTAGGATAAGCAATTCTCTTGCAAAGCAGTTCAGGCATTTCATCAAACACTTGGTGGGCATAAAATGAGCCTAAGATCTCAATAAACTTAGCTAGGGCTAATCAAGCATTAAACACAGTAATCAAGAAAGGAAATGGAAGAATTAACACTAAGCAATCATAGATAGAGTCTCAAATTCCCTAAACCTAACCCATCTCAAATCCCTAAAAAGAACTACTCACTAATCACCATTAAAGCCACCAAATCAAAGAGAGAAAGATGACTAATCATGATTAGAAATCTTAAACAAGATGAAAGATGCAAACTTTGATTAAAATGAAGCAAAGATTCAAATTACAAAACCCAAGGGTCCAAACAAGAAAGAAAAAACTGCTGGGTAAAAGCTTGTTCCCAGAAATTAGGGATTTTTCGTATTTATAGGAGTCCAAGTGAAAATAGCAAAGTTGTAAATAGAAGATCTTCAGTCTGGCAGCATATCAGTCAGTTGTGTCGGTCTTGAGTGACCGAAAAGGATCCATATCGGTCTGGAGTGATCGACACAAATGACCGAAATTCAAACGGTGTGTTTGTGTCGATCACGTTTGACCGATACTAGTGATCGAAATTGCTCTGTATCGGTCATCATTGACCGATACTCTCTGTGCTCTGACCGAAAACTTCGGAAGAGATCTTCTGCTGTGATCCTTCTTGCTCTCTTTTGCCCAGATAGGATCTTGTATCATTCCCAAAACTCCTCCAAGCTTTTTTAAGCTCCAAAAGCACCTAAAAACATCTAAAATGCAAAGAAAATGCAAACTATACTCTAAATGAAACCTAAGTCTAAAAGAAGAAGAAAATGGGACAAAAGCAAAGGGAAAACATGCAAAATAGGACCAAAATATGTACTAAATGCAGCCCTAGATGGTGTAAATACAATGGATATCAATAAGTTATGTATAAATGGGGGAAATGTCCTCTGAATCATCTTTAAGTTATGTATAATTATTGTCTTTAAGAAGTCTACTCGTGACACGAGAAGTCTACTCAGTTGATAAGTTATGTATAAATGGGGGAAATGTCCTCTAAATCATCTTTAAGTTATGTATAATTATTATCTTTAAGAAGTCACTCGTGACACGAGAAGTCTACTTGGTTGATAAGTTATGTAATATAAATGGGGAAGTGTCCCTCTGAATCACCTTTGAGTTATGTAAAATTATTGTCTTCAAGAAGTCTACTCGTGACAAGAGAAGTCTACTCGAGATAAGAGAAGTCTATTCGAAAGAAAAGAGAAGTCTACTCGAATGACAAGAGAAGTCTACTCGAAAGCCAAGAGAAGTCTACTCGAAATCTACTCAAGAATTCAACACAATCCATGTTATATGTTAACCTACATATTCGGGTTACATATTCTGTTCTTTGACGGGTTACACCAAAAAATTTCTAACCACATCAACCAGATACACCAAAAATTAGTTCGTTACAAAAAATAATACACTTCACAAAGATACTCGAGAAGTCAGGTGCCTTCATATAACCCCATATTCGCCCAGTCCTGGTTTCAAGGTCCGTGGCACTTGGTCTCGTGGTGTATATCTACTGAAAGCTTCTGTCTGATAACTTTCATGTTGGCGAGACACAATGATGAAGGAAATGGCAGTCCAAAAGCATGATATTCAATAAACTCCACAATCACCACCTGGCCCTTGCTGTGGCACCTCCTTTGCTTCGAGTCGTGTGTGCGTGAAAGCATCAAGTGAGAACTTGTCTTTATCTTCTCGGATAGCCATTTCCCGAAGCAGATAAGGCAGCATAACTGCAATAGGCTCAACTGCTTTCGCTATTTCCGCAGCGCTAGAATGACCAACGAGACTGTCCCAAATGAGAATGTGCTTCTGAGGTATTGAGATACACAGAGCAGCCCAATGATCATCCTTTACATTCAAGGGTGTGTATATGTCATCGACCTCCCCCCCCCCCCCCCCCCCCCCCCCCCCCCCCCCCCCCCCCAACCCCATGTCTTGCCTGTTTTGCAGTACATCGGTGTCTCACCGTTGTAATAATCATAGGCACCAGGCAGCTGTATTTGGACGGCAAGAAAATCCGCGTGTTTGGTACGCCAATCATGCTCAAAATCGTATCAAGAAAGCAGATACGATCACTCCTAAACCATTGCGGATGTTTTTTACTGAAACAATGCATTATACATGTCGATGAGAAGATAAACATGACAGAATAGATGGCTTTATTTATTGGAATTGAGTTAAGTAAACAAAACATAAGTCAAAGAATTATACTCGAGGAGAAGTCTACTCAAGGAGAAGTCTACTCGAGAAGAAGTCCATGTCTTGCCTGTTTTGCAGTACATCGGTGTCTCACCGTTGTAATAATCATAGGCACCAGGCAGCTGTATTTGGACGGCAAGAAAATCCGCGTGTTTGGTACGCCAATCATGCTCAAAATCGTATCAAGAAAGCAGATACGATCACTCCTAAACCATTGCGGATGTTTTTTACTGAAACAATGCATTATACATGTCGATGAGAAGATAAACATGACAGAATAGATGGCTTTATTTATTGGAATTGAGTTAAGTAAACAAAACATAAGTCAAAGAATTATACTCGAGGAGAAGTCTACTCAAGGAGAAGTCTACTCGGAGAGAAGTCTACTCAGAGAGAAGTCTACTCGGAGAGAAGTCTACTCGGAGAGAAGTCTACTCGGAGAGAAGTCTAGTCGAAGAGAAGTCTACTCGAAGAGAAGTCTACTCGAGGAGAAGTCTACTCGAGGAGAAGTCTACTCGAGGAGAAGTCTACTCGAGAGAAGTCTACTCGAGAGAAGTCTCCTCGAAGAGGAGTCTACTCGAGAGAAGTCTACTCGAGAAGCAAATATAGTTTGGGATTACCTGTTTCAGCATAGCTTCTTTGATGTATTTTCTTCCTCGGCAACCGCTGAAAGCCAGCACCGGTTGAGTTGGGTTGTTGGGAAAGGGATTTCCGTAATGCCTCCTGAAATCTGGCATAGCATAATACGCCCAAACTTGGAGCACTTCAGCAAACCCATAAAGAATAACAGTCTTCGTCAAACTGGCTCTTTTGACAAACTTTATGAGGGTCTTGAAAGCCACTCTTCCCCAGGGGTAATTTGCAAATGCCTCGACATTCATGACTAGCCTGGCATAGTTCAACCGTGTGGGTGAATCCCTCTTCTTTGCCTCAATAAATCCAGCGAAAATGGATAAATATCCTGACCAAAGCTTCTCATCCCTTGTCCACTCCCCAGCACGCTTACATGCTTCAGTAAGCTCGTCAACGGCGAGGCCAAC
The DNA here is from genome assembly GCA_911865555.2 of Thlaspi arvense. Taxonomy (NCBI): domain Eukaryota; kingdom Viridiplantae; phylum Streptophyta; class Magnoliopsida; order Brassicales; family Brassicaceae; genus Thlaspi; species Thlaspi arvense. Next base: position 35,260,464 of record OU466858.1, read on the forward strand.
ATCTATACTAACGCCAAGTTTCTCCCAGAAATATTTCATCTCAGGAGTAACTTCTGCTTCCTCCGGTTCCTCAACATTCTCGCAGTTGAGACCGGTGAGTTGTTCAAACTCGTTGGGTGTAAACCGCAGTGGGGTTGCATTTATGAGACTCCATATCTCATACTTCTTCTTGCAATCCAGCTGAAAACCGAGTATAAACTGCACCACCCTCGATGCCCAGCCAAAATTCAGTTTGTAAAACTGTAGAAAAACAGCGAGCCTTGATTCCAAAAGCTCTTCCCATATATCTTCTTCCAATACTGCTTCCAATGCAGGAAACAACTTCCTATTGTTGCTGTAGTAGGCTATACTTTTTCCAGGTTAGGGCTCCTTGCCCTTTGTGAATAATCTCCTTGGAAACTTGGGCTGCTTCTCCATCCTGCAAACCCAAGGACGACATAAATATACAAGAATTATATAATTATTAGCAAAAATCAGAAGTCTAGTTCAGAAAGAAGTCTACTCTTCTCCGAGAAGTCTACTTTTCTCCGAGAAGTCTATATTTCTCCGAGAAGTCTACTTTTCTCCGAGAATTCTACTTTCTTCGAGAAGTCTACTTTCTCCGAGAAGTCTACTCAAAAGAGAAGACTACTCGAAAGAGAAGTCTACTTGAAAGAGAAGTCTACTCGAAAGAGAAGACTACTCGAAAAAGAAGTCTACTTGAAAGAGAAGTCTGATACGAATTCTAAAATAAATCACTAGTTACATAAATTACCTTTGCGAACACTGATATCCGGCGGACACAACCAACAGCGTCGTCGACATCTGTAAATCCAAACAAAAAAATCCAAATTAGTGGCAGCGATGATATCTAGGGCAAAAAGTTAAATCGAACAGATGTCGGGCAAAGAGAAATGAGGACAGAATTACCAGCAGTAACGAGGCGACGAGGCGACAAGGCAACGGAGGGCGGCAATGAAAAGAGATGAACGAAATCGATTAAGGTCTATATACAGATAAAGAGATATACATAATTGAGAGATCTGAGAGAGGAACAGAGATTACCTTCGTTGATAATTTACAAAGGTGGTGACGAGTTGAGGCAGCGGCGGCGACGACGGTAGGAACGGCAACAGAAATGGCGACAAAAATCGTCCAAACGCTGGTTACGAGTTGAGAGAAACTAGGGTTTGTGCAATAAAAAGTAAATGCTGCTCTTTCTGGTAAAATTGAATATATAGGCCGGTTAATAATGGGTTAGTAAAATTGTTCGGTTCAGTCGGAGTGTATTTATTTACTCGGACATAACCGGTCAAAGAAGTCTACTTTATAGTCTAATTCGGTAAGAGAAGTCTACTTTGGTCCGCGATGTCTACTCGAGAAGTCTACTTAACCCTAAACCCTAAATCAAATTTTTTGATTAAAACTTATATGAAAACATTAATTTACTTACCATATTAACAACTCATAGTTAAAATAACAAGTATATGAACCATGATTCATTAACTGAACCATAAACTATGATTCATATAGAAATTGTGCAAACTCTAAAAATTACAATCTTATACCCTAAACCCTAAACCTCAACCTAACCCTTTTGAATTGTATAATTATGAAACTTATAAATTGATTCATTTTCATGAATTTTTTTTATATAGATGCTAAATGTATGTGTTTTAGTTGTGTATATAATGTTTTTACCAAATTATTTTTCATGATTTTTTTAATTAATGGTAAAGAAATTATTAGAGAGTAGACTTCTTGGAGAAGTCTACAAGTATATGTTTTTGTACTCTCTAATAATTGTTTTACCAAAGAAGTCTACCCCTGAGAAGTCTACTCGAGAATCCGAAAAGTCTACTTAGTATTTATTTCTAACCTAATTTATCTATGATGATTTAAACTGATTATTTTGTGTCAAATTTTATTTTTAATAGGTGTGAAAACTATGTATTTATGTTATGTATCTAATCTTTTTATCAAATTATTTTTCATGATTTTTAAAATTAATTGTAAATAAATTATTATAGAGTAGACTTCTCAAAGATAAAACAGTAATTGCGGCTAGCGTTTTTTTGTTTGGTCAGAAGGGTTAATGTTTTAATTTCACTACCCCTGTGAGTTACTTTTGTCAAACATGCAATATGAGGTCTAGTTTGCATTTCAACTCAAGTTTTGAGTCATATTCAGCAATTCTCCCATCAAAATATGCAGAAAGCACACAGAAGATAAAAACAGCAAAACAAATATGAAGACTTCACACCATCCATCCTACAAGTTTAAGAATTATAATTATCAAATATTAGATTGCCAAAATAAAAATTCTCAATGATATACTAAATAAAGATATAAAAAAAAAACTCATAAAAGACATGATGGAGAAGTAGGAAACAGCTTTGTACGATCACTGGAGTTTCTAACAAAACTAAATGTGAATCAACATGAATCATGAATTATATATATATGCATAGGTACACAACATCAATGAGATATTCAATCAAAAAATTAAAATTTTAATATATAAACCTTACAGAAAAAAGAAATGTAGAATTTATATGGAAATAAAACAAAACACCAAGATCTTAGCAAAGAAACCATTCTCTAAATCAAATGTGTATGCATGTCAAAATTGAATAATTTGATAACCGTCATTGCTATTATTTCATTTAAAAACTTAGTCTATTACTAATAAAAGTTGATGTTAAATTTCTTTAAGGGTGTCCACATAGGATTTAAAAGATTCAATTTAATTGGTACACATCATCATTATCTATAGTTAATTATATATTGTATATTAAAATTAATTAATTCATTTTTATTGTTATAAGGAATACTTCTAAATTTTAATTAATTTTATTTTTGTTATTATTGGGAAAGTTTTGAAATTTTAAGTTAGTTATTAATAAGAAAGAGTTTATAAAGTATATCTTATTATTCTATTAACAATAAAAAGTAAATTAACATATAAATATCTTTAACAACAACAAAAATTAACATATAAATCATAATTAAAAAAAATCATATATATTGAACAACAAAATTAAAAAGTATATTTAAGACCATAATTAAACTATTTTATATTTTTAGTTATGACAAACAATTAAAATATGAACTGCATGCTAACTTAAAATATATTAGTTGTGGTCCGTGTTGATGTTTTAGACCAATGAAAGCGTCCATATATGACGTAGAAATTCAACCTGATTGGTCCAAATCTTCTACCTATTAATGATGGCGACGACTAGCTAATAGCGACAAGGGCCAGATCTATACAGATCGGATTACTTTCTCAATTTTTGGGGCAGAGAATTGGATTTGGATGCTACTACTTAAGGTCTATTGATCATATATTGGTCAAGTTTGAAGATGGCCGGATTGACGGGCAGATCAGTCCTTTAGCAGAAAATGATATCAAATCAGGTTTATCAAATCCCTAGGATCTTCAGGGTGATTCATCAATTCTAAGTCCAGTTTGGAAATTTTGGTATGAGATCTGCAGTCTGGGATCTTCGGGATATCTTGAACCAGCTTTGGATTGCTCGGTACGTTTTTTGGATATGATTGGATTTTTTGGATATGATTGGATTGAAAGTATATATTCTGTTTATGGTAAATCGAAATCATGATCAAGAGATTGAGGATAAGATATTTACCAAATTGAATTTTCCATTGGGATTGATTGAATTTGATTATCGGGTGTTAAAGGAAAATTTTGAGACTCACATGAACCTTGGGATATTAGTGGGGAGACCAGCAATTTTTGGAATCAGAGATCGTCTTTTAATCTTATTTGCTGATAATAATACATATACAATGGTGTTATTCTTTGATACTTCACAAAATGGGTTACCTAGAAGTTTTGGAATCAATCGAGTTATTGTGCAACTCTTTATCGGGTTTGCGCAGGTTGGGAGAGAAGATGAGGTGAATGAATATTTCTTGTTTTCAGAGGCCCCTCGAATCTGTTAAGGAAAGCAGTGGATTCGGGATTTTATAATTATGGACAGGAGCGATCATCATTTGCTGATATTTTGCTTAATGTATTACGGGTTCACTTGCCGCAAATCTGGAGCCTTACTGGAGATACAGTCCAAATGATTTATATCTGTCAATAAATTTTGGCTATGATACAGGTTATGGAAGTTAATTTTATGTACTGTCATGATGATTTTCCAATCAAATATATGATAAATCTCATTCAGTGGAGGGGTTACGGGAATTAGATCATGACATTAATTTGGGTACAAATCAGGATATAAAAGAAACAACATGTTGGGTCTCATCTGCATATTCGTTCACTTACAATCTTTTATTTGCCTCCTTATAATGTTTCCTTTGTTTTTTGTTTGCGAGAGTACACAATGTCTCAAGCAATATGTATGGTATCCGGAGGAGGACACAAAGGAAACAAGGGTAAAGAGACTCTTCCACGGAGGTTGAAGATAACAGTTCCTCATTTTGACAACACTCAGTTGTTAAACGCTTACTCCAAGACCCTTTTTCGGACGGTGTATGAATCCGATGGCACAAGATATGCAGGCTCTCTTATTCATGTTGCCTAGGATTTGGAAGGTGGAAGAGAGAGTGGCAGGTGCGGACCTTGGTATGGGGAGGTTCCAGTTTGATTTTGACGAAGAAGAGGACATTACTGCGGTGTTGCAAATGGAGCCATACCACTTCGATGGCTGGATGGTGGTGCTAGTCTGTTGGGAGCCAGTTATAGAGCTGAACTACCCTTTGGCTCTTACTTTTGGATTTGTATGATGGGTGTACCTCTACACTTTTGGGCAGAGCAAACATTTCGCAGCATTGGCCAGGCTATTGGTGAAGTACAAGGCGTGGACTTAGATGGAGGCAGAGTTCATATCCAAATAGATGGCTTCAAGCCACTAGTCTTCGAGACCTCGGTTGAGTTTCACAGTGGGGATGAGACGACGGTAATATTGAGATACGAACGACTTCATAGCTTATGCCGTGAGTGCTGTAGCCTCTGTCATGAATCCAGCAAATGTCCATTGGTGATACCAAAGCGAGAACGTATGGAAGAATCCAGGTACAAGGTTGATAAGCATGATGAAGGAGCCATGAGCAATAAAGGTGCAGTAGGAAGTTCAAACGAGGGGACTGTGGTTAAACCGCTCTCAGCAATCTCACATCTCTACCAGGCAAAAGGAAAGGGGAAAGGAGTGAAAATTCGGGAGTACAAGAGGGCTGTTAAACAGAGTGGAGGTAGAGATAGACAAAATGCCATCAAACCAGTAGGTTTCAGGATACCATCGAGGGGTACATATGCACCACGAGAGTTGAGAAACCGATTTGGTGGCCCGTCAAGGGGTATCCACAGGGTTTTAGAAGCACATGAATCAGGAAAAAGGGATAATGAGACGGATTATGGCACGGGGAAGGAAAAACGAAGTGGGGAAAGTTCTTAGAAAAGTCCCACTTAACATTCAGTCAAAAAGGTTAGAAAAGCTCTTGAATTTGAGGAACAAGTATTAGGTATGGATGATCTTTGGAACATGATTGATAGAGTTGTGATGATAGATCAAACAGAGGAAATATTTGGAAAGATGGAGGTTGAGGTTAACAGTGGAAATGAGTTGCTGTAGGAACAGAGATGGCGAGTTTTGAAGCGGATGCTTCGTTTGATTCTGGTATTCTGGAGGAAGATTCTGTTGTGGTTGATGAGGCTGATTTACAGGAGAGTTTAGCGGACTTGATGTATGCTGATAATTAGACGGGTATGGAGGAATTTGGTGTGGCTTTGAACACATTGGCTACGGTGCCTTTAGGAGAAACAAGCAAAGATGCCATGACCCACAAGGTACCGGCAAAAATTACAGTGAAGAAGAAACTGTTTAGGGGGCCCTTTGTGGGTGTTGGGGGCTCTAAGAAGATGCTTCCTGCCACAACACCAAAGAAAAAAGGCGTACGGGAGATTAAACGGAGAGGAGATAAATCTCAAGCACAATACAAGTCGACGGAGGTTTCGACTGAGGAGATAGGGGATCAATCGATTGATAAATGAGAGTTCTAAGCTGGAATTGTCAGGGTTTGGGTAACATGTACACAATAAGCTATCTCAGAGAGATTTGGAGAAAATTCAGGCCTGATTTCTTATTTTTATCTAAGACAAAGCAATGTTTTAATCTTTTGGAGCAATTTCAATTACATTTTGGTTTTGATATGTAGTGTACGGTTGAGCCGTGTGGGGCTAGTGACGGATTAGCCTTATTTTATAATTAAAATTTTGATGTTAAGATTCTATTTTTTAATAAGAGGATTATCGATATTGAAGCAATTATTGAAGGAAAACCCACAAATTTATCTTTTGTTTATGGTGATCTGATCCCAAAGTTGAGGAGCCATGTTTGGGAGCGAATAACAAGAACAAGTTTAACAAGGACATATCCATGGTTCCTCATTGGGGACTTCAATAAAATAACGGGTAATCATGAAAAACAAAGAGGAACACTTAGACAGGCTTCCTCATTTATTGATTTTAATACGATGATCAGTAATTGCAGATTCATTGACTTTCCCAACCAGGGGAATACACTATCTTGTAAAGGTTGGTGTCACGGTCAAAATGTTCGTTGTAGATTGGATAGAGGTCTTGCTACAGAAAATTGACATGATTTATTCCCTTTTTTTTATGTGGAATATTTACGGATGATTGGATCAGATCATAGGCCAATAGTGGCAACAATCGAGGCAAATAAAATAAAACGAAGACGACAATTTAGGTTTGACAAATGGTGGATTGATCAAGAGGGGTTACTTGAGGCAATATCTCTAGGCTGGAATTCTAATCATTCTGCTCTGTCTCACTCACTGGTTGACAGAATTAGTACATGTAGACATGAAATTTCAAAATGGAGGAAAAAAGTCAAACGGAAGGGAAAGATAAAATTGAGGAGTTACAAAGACAATTAGAGGATGTCCGAACTGATGTACCAGAACACAAGAAGAACTTAGTGAAATAACACAAAAACTTAAGGATGCATATCGTGATGAGGAACAATTCTGGCAGCAAAAGAGCATGAATTTATGGAATAGATGTGGGGACCTAAACACAAAGTTTTATCATGTGACAACACAACAGCGAAGAACTATAAATAGAATAGTTGGCATGCATAATAAGCAGAGCGATTGGGTAGTAGGAGAAAAAAAGGTGGAGAAAGTTGCAGTGGAATATTTCAATAACCTTTTTACAACTACATCGCCAACATCCTTTACGGATGCTCTAGAGAAAATACAACCGGAAATAACGGAGCGAGAAAACGACGAGCTAATTAGGCCGACAACAATAGAAGAGGTGAAGGAAGCATTATTCCAGATGCATCCAGAAAAGGCCCTCGGGCCTGATGGAATGACGGCTTTATTTTTTCAACGGTCATGGGATATTATAAAGGAGGATGTGGTCCATATGATAAATAGTTTTTTCAATTCAGGGACGTTTGACAAATGTTTGAATATAACCAATATTTGTCTTATCCCCAAGACAGCAAGACCAACTCGGATGGCTGAATTAAGACCGATTAGTCTTTGTAATGTGAGATATAAAATAATATCCAAAGTTCAGTGTCAAAGATTAAGGAAAATATTGCCACGACTGATTTCGGAGACACAATCCGCTTTTGTGTTTGGCAGGTTAATTTCAGATAATATTTTAATTGCTCAAGAAATGTTTCACGGCTTACAGACAAATAATTCTTGTAAGAAAGATTTTATGGCAGTCAAGACAGATATGAGCAAGGTTTATGATCGGATTGAATGGCCTTTTATTGAACATCTACTTCGGAAAATGGGGTTCACGGAAAAATGGATTACATGGATGATGTGGTGTATTGGGTCAGTACAATACAAGGTCCTTATTAATGGGTACCCGAGAGGTAATATTAAACCAGAAAGAGGGCTACGGCAGGGGGACACTCTGTCTCCGTACCTATTTATTCTCTGTACAGAGGTATTAATATCTAACTTAAAAAGGCGGAAAGAAATAAATTGATTACTGGGATAAAAGTAGCGCGAACAAGTCCGCCGGTCTCGCATTTATTTTTTGTGAACGACAGTTTATTTTTTGTAAAGCTACTAAGGAAGAAGCACATGTGCTGCTTAATATACTAAAATAATATGAGGTGGTCTCTGGTCAATAGATTAATTTTGAAAAATTATCGGTGCAATTTGGGCATAAAGTCGATATGGCGATAAAAGGACCGATACATGATGTATTAGGAATCACTACGATTGGTGGTATGAGTACATATTTGGAGATACCAGAGAGTATTGGTGGTGCAAAGGAAAAGATCTTTAATTTTCTATTAGATAGGCAACAAAAGAGGGTTAATGGATGGACGTCTAAACTATTGTCCAAAGGAGGAATAAATATTCTTATCAAATCGGTGGCTACAGCAATTCCGGCATATACTATGTCGTGCTTTATACTTCCAAAAGCGATTACTACTAAACTTACTAGTACAATGGCCAAGTTTTGGTGGAGTAATAATGGACAAATACAGGGTATGCACTGGCTAGCTTGGAATAAGTTATGCAAGTCAAAACCCGAAGGTAGTCTGGAATTTCGGGTTATTGAGGATTTTAACACAGCTTTACTGGCTAAACAACTTTGGTGTTTTAATGAATTCCCGGACTCTCTCTTTGCTAGAGTTTTTAAAGGTCTTTATTTTAGGAAAGCAACGCCTCTAGATCCCATAAAATCGTATTCCCCGTCTTATGGGTGGAAGAGTATTACATCTGCTCGATCTCTGGTACAAAAAGGACTTATTAAAAGAGTTGGATCTGGTCATTCTATATCTGTATGGAATGACCCATGGCTTCCATCCTCATGCCCGAGATCAGCATCATGCAAGGGGTTTAATTTTTATCCTGAGCTAACAGTCAATCAACTGATTGACCAGTCAACTGCAACGTGGAATATACCACTACTTGAACAATTAATTGTATCATATGATATACCTTTAATTACGGGGCTGGAAACTACTAGAGAACAAAGGGAGGATGCATTGGGTTGGCATTTCACAAAAACAGGACGGTACACAATCAAATCAGGATACCAAACGACACAAGCTTATCCCCAACCGAAGAATAAGCTAATTTTATATGGACCGAATATCTGTCAATTACAGGCACAAGTATGGAAGGTCAAATGCCCACCAAATCTGAAACATTTTTTATGGCAAGTACTTTCAGGATGTCTGGCAGTCATGGACCGGCTACAGAACAGAGGTGTAGATTGTGATCCACATTGCAGTAGATGTGGTGCGGATAGGGAAACTATTAACTATACACTTTTTGAATGTCCTCCGGCATTTCAGGTTTGGGCATTGTCATCAATACCTACACCTATACATCGGTTTCCAACGAATGGCTTATATTCCAATATGGCCAATCTATTTTGGCATCTTCCGGATCATGAAGACATGAAGGTATACCCTTGGATTTTATGGTATAACTGGAAAATGAGGAATGACAAGATATTCTCAAACATTAATCGCGACCCCCGCGAAATATTAAAATTAGCAGAGAAAATTTGTGGATCAAAGAAACAAGTTTTTGCATTCATTCAAGATCGCCTCAGCCAAAGGATTAACGCCTAGTCCTCAGAACTTCTCTCAAAAGGAGGAAAGGAAGTTCTGAATAAGTCAGTAGCACAGGCGCTGTCAACTTATGTCATGTCATGCTTTCTGCTGCCGAAATCTATTCTGAAGAAGCTCAATGGAGAAATTTCACACTTCTAGTGGAGTACAAAACAATCAAACAAAGGCTTACACTGGATAGCATAGGATGAAATCTGCAGTGACAAAAGTAAAAGGGGTTTAGGATTTAGAGACCTAAATAGTTTCAATATAGCGCTGCTTGCGAAACAACTATGGTGATTAATCCACTACCCATCGTCCTTACTGGCTCGCGTTCTAAAAGCGATATATTACAGATTTTCTTCCCCCTTGGAGGTGGAACGCGCAAGTAACCCTTCCTACGGATGGCGGAGCATAATGGTGGGTAAGGAGCTACTACTTGCAAGACTAAGGAAGTCAATAAATTCAGAAATTAGTACAAGGGTCTGGTACGATAACTGGCTACCAGTCTGTCCACCCCGCCTCCCAAGATAATGGAGGAGGGAGAGATGTGGATCTTTATGTCCATCATCTTATTGACCCAGTCACCTCAGCATGGCGTACACCGCTTCTGAATACCTTTTTTAATCTGGAGGAAGTTCCGTGCATAAAGAGTATACGTCCCAGCAGAGCATATACACCGGACAGATTTATATGGGCATACTCAAAGTCAGGTATGTACTCGGTCAGAACGGGATATGACCTAGCGATCCAAATAAAAGAAGCAGGACGCAGACCACCAGTCCTAGAACCAAGTTTCAACCCTTTAAAAACGAGGATATGGGAACAAAAGACATCAGGGAAGATCAAACACTTTATGTGACAAGCCTTGTCAGGATGTATAGCAGCCAATAACCAGCTGGTAAACCGCCATTGCGGGACAGATCGCCAATGCCCATGGTGTGGAGCGACGGAAGAGACAATCAATCATGTTCTTTTCAAATGTCCTCCAGCCACACAGGTGTGGGCACTTAGTACGATACCGTCCGCTTCGGGAATCTTCCCGTGTGGTTATATCACAAAATTTTTGATTACCTTACCGGACGAGCCTCCGAACAAGGGGTCCCGAAAACATGCCTAGAATTGTTCCCTTGGATCCTCTAGTATATATGGACGGTTCGAAATGATAAGGTATTTAATAATAAGGATGTCTCACCAGCTGAGACACTTGAGACTGCTATGTGAGAATCTGAGTCGTGGAAAATAGCGCAACTTATATACCAAACCAACCCAGCACAAGAGAATAGTTCGGCATCATTATCGGAGGAATGCCAAGTACGACAAAAACAAAGCAGAGAGCTAGGGACTGCGAGATGTCAGGTTGATGCCTTTTGGACACATGAGGGTATATTATCTGGAGGAGGCTTCTTCTTGGAGCGCGAAAACGGGAGCCGAACGGCCTGATGGCGATTGACCAAGTCTTATCCCCACTTCATGCGGAGATGGAAGCCTTACTATGGGCTATGAAAGTTCTCACACCATGCCATATTCCTCGTCTGATCTTTCAAACAGATTGCCAGCTGTTGGTAAGACTAATTGAAGAAGAAGAGGAATGGCCGGCTTTAGCAACGGAATTAGAAGAGTTTGAGTTTCTCAAATCTTATCTCCATAATTTCTCTCTTAAATTTATTCTTCGCAATCTTAATGTCCGGGCTGATTGTCTCGCTAAGAGCGTTCTAACCCGAGGTTATTCTTTCTCCTATGTAAACAATTTCCTTCCAAACTAGCTGGCTCTTGAGCCATCCTTATTTAGGATCTAATAATACAAGGAGCTTTTGACGTCAAAAAAAAAAATAACCTTAACTCACACCATTTATGTTTAGAAAAGTAACTGAAATTTTTTGTTCTCACATGTTTAGTTATTTATGATTTTGTAGATATAGAACATTTTACATTTGTTTAGTGAGTCAAAAATTCATGTTAAATATATCTATTTGTAGTTTTGTAGTATATTCCACAATTCGATAAAATTTATTCAATTACAGTTTTTTATTATTGTTTCATATCAATAGCTTGTTCATCATTATGCGGATTTTTATTTCATTTCACCATTTTGTTTCTTTGGGTGATTTCACAATTCCACAGTTTAGCAAATTAGAATCTATATTTTCTATTTAACCAAATCTTTTTTTATATATTTTCTACTTGAAAGATAATTTTATTTTATTTTATTTGATATGAATTTACTTGACTCCACAACCTTTATTTGATGTGAATTTACTTGACTTAGACTTGCATATATTTATGAGTTATATGTATGTATATTCATGGCTTCGTGGATTCTGAGAAGTGTAGACGATGCAAGGACACGGCAGCGAGGGATTATCTTCCGACTACAATAACGATTTCTAAGCCACCGTTTTTAATGCCTGGTCCTCATAACTAAACGTAAATTATTTTTTTACAGTATATCAGTACAATTAGAATAAAATTCTTATAAAAAAATAACTAAAATTAACAAAAAAGAGGATATTAACTTGATATCTATGCTATTTTTTATTTAACAAATATTAATATAAACAAAACAAGTAACAAAATAAAATAACTTAATTAATATTGAAAAACTTTACTAACAAAAAAAAGATAAATATTTAAGCAAATTATTTTAAAAATTAATATTAAGAAATTAATTAACAAAGTAAAATAAAACATAAATTAATTTTTACAAGATGTTAAATTTTTTAAAAATTACCTAAAAGTAAATTGACTTGATATCTGACTAACTACTTAAGAAATCAATATTAAAATATTTAACTAACAAAAAATGAAAAATAAAGTTATGTCTTCAAAAATATTAATATATTCAAAACAATTATGTCTTAACATAAAATAGAAATTAATATCAAGAGAGGTAAATTATCAAAGGAAAAATTGTATAAAAAAATCTAGTTTGATATTTAGGCTAATATTTTGGAAAATTAACATAAAAAGATTAATTAAAAAGCAAATGATGGTATAAACTTTTGAGAGAAGTCCACATAAAATTTAGAATACCCAGTCATAGCATGTCAAAATAGCATTATAATTAAAATAAAAATTAACGTAAAAAATAAATTTAACAAAGAAAAAATATTTATGTAAAACATATTAAATTGATATATGCTACATATTTGGAAAATCAATAACAAAAGAGATTAATTAAGGATATATATGTTTTAAATATAAACAACATGCAAAAAATTAGATAAGTTAAAATAAAATATAAAATTACCATCGAAAGATACGTAAAATAACAAAAAAATAAAATCTAAGAAGAAAATTAGTTTGAAATTTAGTACTAGAAAATTCATGATTTCTAAAATATTAGTATTGACTATGAATAATCATATAAAGTTACAGTAAGTTATATAAGTTTCTAAATCAAACATATTATTTAAATTTACAGTGACTAATACCTTGGCTGAGTCTGGTTAAAAAACTAACAAAAAAATACTACACAAGTAATTTTACATTCGAAATATAACAACTAATATATACATAGTTACTACTTATAACTTAGCCAACATGAACACAACATGAGTAACATCTTCTAAAACTTCTTTTAAATAATAAAGTATGACACAATTATGAATCAAATTCAAATTAGAATATATCTAGATAAACTGTTCAAATCAAAACATGAATAAACCTCACAAAAGATAAAAATAGTGATAATGTGAAGACTCCGCACCATCTTATATGTTTCAAAACAAAAACTATCAAATAGTTAACTGCAAATAAAACAGATTTTATAAATTGAATAGAGATATAACCTAAAATTCATAGAATTAGATCCGGTAGAGAAGCAAGAAGCAACATTACATGATTATTGTAGCATCTTAACAAAATAAATCAAAATCATGAATCATATATTATATATATATAGGTACACAACATCAGCAAGACATTGAATCAAAAATTAAATATTTGAACATATAAACCTTAAAAAAGAACTATATAAATCCTAAGGACACAAAACAAAACACTAAAAAATTAGTAAATAAATTATTCTCTAAATCAAACATATGCACGTCGAAGTTGGATAATTCGATAAATGTTATTACTAAGATTTTATTTAATAAGATTTATAATTATTATAATAAAAATAGGTAAAGCTACATATTAGGTTTTATTTTTTTTTATATAAAAGAAAATTTCTATAAATATATTATAGTTTTGAGTCTTTTGATAATTTAAAAGATATTAGCCTAAAAAGAATTAAACTAAATTATTAATACATATTTGTGTGTTATACGAGTTAAAAATCTAGTCTATTATATAATGATAGACTTGTGTCTCACAAGGAAGTGACATGTCAGCACTCTTTCATGACACCTGCGCAATATTTTGTTTTTCTGTTTTTAATTTTCATGAAGAAATGATTTCCTATTCGGCCTAAACTATAATAAGATGATAAAAAGAGTGCGTTTAATATATTGTGGCCCATTAACAGTACAGTCCATAATTTTCTTCCTATATTCCTCTAAAATCCAGAAACCCCAAAAACTTGTACATAAATAATCTATGTACTCCAAAAGCCAGCGGAAGATGAAGGAGGAGATGACAAGACGAATCGATAAGAGATCAAGCGTCAATTCGTTGCGACAAAGCTTGCTACTCTATTCACTCGCAAGTCGCATCATCCCCCGAGGCCACCATCGATACTGCCGGCGAAGTTAATAAAAGGGAGTAGATGTGTTCGGTAATGCGTGAATTGTCGATGAAGGCATGAATGAGCTGAATTCAGTCCATGTCGACATGGATTTGCTGTTACAGTCGCATGTAAAGGCGTTTCTTCGTGTTGTTTCATTTTCATCATGGTGATTGGTGATTGTCAATTATTTGATCATGATTTACTATGACTGAGATTTTGAAATAAGGGTAAGGGGATGTTATTTTGCTTCTAATTCTTTTGTTTTTTATAATCGAATCTTGAGAGGAAATTGCATTATTTTTTGATGTTTGAAGCCGCCGCGGAAAATCCAGCCACCAACGATCAGCACCACCATCAGGTTAGCTGCTGGAAACAACCCTTATGCATATGCTTCCACATCCTTCATGTCATAATAATTTTACATGTGCGATGGTTTCTGCAGTTTACTTTTCTCAAATCAATAAAAAGGAATTTCAGCAGGCATCAGAAGATAGTCAAGAGTCCATTGAAACGAGCAAGAGAGAACGACAGAAGCACCTGGCACCTCGTGTGTGTTCTACAGTCGGTTCCGTTTCGTGTTCAACGGCCACGGTTCTCTGGCAAGCAGTCGAAACCCTCATCTTCTTCGCATTAAACCCTAACCCTCTCACCCCATTTCTTCAGCTCGCATTAACGCTACTTGTTCTCTGAAAGAGAAGAAGAACGTTTCAATTAGGATTTCGTTTGTGAGTTTGTGACCGTTTCATAGGTTCAAACGAGTGACTTTCGCCAAAAAAATATCTGGGTTTTTCCTTAGAGGAACTGTTTCTGCGTTTTTCTGCTATTTTCGATGTGTCTTTACTGCTGGTTTAGATGTATGGTTTCTAAATATGTAATCTTTGATTTGCTTGGGTCTATGTTTTACTTGACTGTGCTTCGTTTTGGTTTCATTTTCTCCTCATTTTAAAGATTTAGTTCCATTTGTTTCATTTTCGTAGCTTGCTTCTTCCGCATTTGACATAATAAGGATGATCAAATGTCTTAAACCCTTGAAGCGACTCACTTTCTGCGTTTTTCTGCTATTAGCGGTTTGTCTTTGCCGCTAGGTTAGATATTTTGGGTCTGAATTGTTGATTTTGCTTTGGGTTTGTCTTTTTTGCTTTTGATTCTGCTTTTTGCTTTGAAGGTGATTCTGATGAGGAAGATGAGGAGTTTCTAATCTGTCTTTCGAGTCTCTCTTATGTGATTGAAATCAGTTTCTTCTTTTATGTTCTTTTATGTCTCTTTCAAGACCATCTTCACTTGTTTATCCTCTATTCCAAGAGCATTCATAGCACTAAAAGCTTTCTTGAACTGGGAGTTAATTGCCAAGGACAATTATAAGGCTCTCGCTGATGCTATCTTCGAAGCCCAAGAGACTCAGGTATCTCTACTTGTCTCCTTGACTCACTGAAATTTTGATTTCTGTAGTTTATATCAGCTTGACATTTCCAATTTGATTTATTACATGAAAGACTACTCAAGAAAGGAATGAAATGGAAAAGAAAGCTGAATGCAGCGTATGTTCTTTCCTCAAAAATCTTCCTTTTTATTAGTTTCTTTTGCTTTGTTATCATCATGCTTTCGCTTAATTGTTGATCAAATGTTTTCAGGGTTCAGAACCGGACAGAGGAAAGAAGAAGGCACGTGAGGTATGCAAAACGGAATATACCTTTTGTTGTGTTAGAGTTAATGTTTTCTTCCTTGTTCTTGCATTTTTTATTCAGTTTCTGCCATGTTTACATGTGCGATGGTTACATGTAAATAAATTTACCACTTCATATTACAACAATGGTGACTTCTCCAATATTTCTAAGGTTTGCTTTCAAAATAATATTGTTTAAGAGCATAAATCTTTATACAATGGTATTTTTTGATCAATTGAATAAAACTTACCAGGTTGTTTTGTTTCCTTTTGGGCCTTATGTTCAAGCAAGGCTAGAGATTTTTTTAAAGTTGCTGTTAAGAAATGTGAATGTTGACAATCTTGATAGATCATTTTGGCAATGTTGATTATCTTGTTTGAACAGATTGGATGGGATTCAGTTATGAGCATCGCCTCCAAGATTTAATTTTGTACGAAGCATTTCTTTATTACAACCCTCTTCTCTTGTGGTAAGTTCATAGTCTACTCTATTTTTGACATTTAGACCTCTTTCTCTTCTGATTAGGTCATCTCGCTTTGTGCCTTAAAATACTTAAGACGATGATGGTTTGGCTCTGATGAGTAAATTTATAGGTGTTCTCTCAAGCATGTCTCAATTATGACAGTCTTTGATCTCGACCATAACCAACTTACTTATAGAGAGATGTGGCAGGTATCTAAGTTCAGTTTAAGCTCTTATTTTTTGGGTTCTGAGATTCTTATGTATGAATGATAGGGTTAGGTTTTACACAAATAAAACTACTGCAAGTGCACAGCAAAAGCAGTTATAGTATAAGGGATTATCGAATCCCAAGAGAGTATGTAAACCACATTAGCGATTATAGATTCAGATTAAGCTAAGCGATAAATAATGAATGTAATGCAAAACAGTAAAATAAATGCAAGAAGACGTTTTTATGTTTGTTCTTAAAGTTCAGAAGGCTAAAGGCGCTAAGTCAGGACAGTTTGCAGGTTGAATCCGAGAGTGTAGAATGCATGCAATCAGGAATGAATTAAAACCGTCTTGAACATGAATCGCAAAGATATAACTAATCAATTCTTATTGCAGAAGTTATCTATGTCTAAGTCACAGAGTTTCAATCTCTTTGCAAATCCTAACAACCTAAACATGCAGTAATGATCAGGTTCAATTGTTCACAAAACTTCTAAGCCAAATCTCTTTGTACTAGGGCGTTTTGCTCATCTAATACTAGTTCAGGTGATTAATAATGCTCTCACATCTATCAAAAACTTAGGGTTTCGAAATCCAGATGATGTGTCTAAGAAATCGATATGAATGCAAGCACATATGAAGAACCAATGAATTTCCTATAAGTTTTTAACAATTCTACAAACTCTTCTTCAACATTTGAAAAGCCCTAACTTAACTAACAAACTATTCAGACATGGTGATTTGAGAAAACATCATGAAAAGAATAGATTGCATAATAGAAATAAGAAGTAGAAATAAAGGAGTTCAAAATCTGCTCTGAAGGAGTCTGATTTGTCTCTTCAAAAGTTCTTCTACAAATCTCTCTCTAAAGCTCTCAAAATAATAAGATATAAGATTACTGCCAAAAGAATGGCTGAAAAATCTAATATACAAGCTAAAACACGATCTGGGACCTTTTTGCAAATACTGGAATTTTTGGGCAAAAACTGCAATTTCTTCCCAATCTTTTAAAAACAGGCCACGACCTCCTTCCTTGGTGGGTGACGAGCGTCATCCATATGCATACTTTCCTTCCCGAGTTGGATACTTCGTGGCTTCAACTTGCAATGCTCCAAAAAGCTCCAATATTTTCAGTTATGCTCCAGACATGCTATAACCTGCAAAGACTCTTCTAGGACTCTAAAAAAACCAAAAAAACTCAATAAAAAGGACTTATATCATGGTTAAAAACCATAAAAACCATGATATATCAACTCCCTCAGACTTAGCTTTTGCTTGCCCTCAAACAAACATTAGACAAAGAATAAGGTCGAGGTTTGAAAACAAGAAACAGTCAGTCAGTCATCGGGAACACCACACTAGTTAGAGCTTTCGAATCCACATACTACATAGTCAACACAAGATCAAATTTCAGTCTAATTATCACTAGCTTAGCAAATCTTTCAAGTCCAGTCCAAACCCCTTCAAGAAATTCGAAATTTCTACTGTTAACTCCTTATTTTTTATCTAAGTGTGAAATCTCATCAAGGCTCTATCATCTCAATCACTTTACAGATTCTTTTCTCTTCCTAACAACTGAACAAATCAATCTCAACACAGCTCTCCTATTTTCTCTTCCCTTAATTTTTTTTCTTAGGATATTTTCGATTTTTCACTTCTTTTTCTCAACTTTTTCAGTCTAAGAAGTGGTGCTACTCAATACTTGTGTTCCTTGTGAGGAGACAGGTTCTTGAGTGTGTTCACTACTGTTGTTCCTTGTGAGGAGACAGGGTCATGAATGCACTATTCTTTGGACTTAATCTTTTAAAAACTACATCAGGGAATATCAAAGAGAGACTGTATTTTAACATTATTTTCAGTGCTGAAAGAGAGAATCAAGATCAATAAGAATCAATCACCAAGACAAGAAGTTTAAAGTTCATTAAGGTGGAGCTAACAGCAAATTTTTCAGATTCTCTAAGAACCTAAACCTTCATTGCTAGACTGATCTACCTATGACTTTCAACTTAGTAAGACTTGTAATCAACTACTGTGACAATGGTTCTTATCAGCAAAAACGTCATATGGCTAGTTCCAAGAAAAACTAACAGTTTCAAAAATTTTGACTCTAGAAAAACAGGTTTTTTGACTCAACTTTAAGACTCTATAAACATGACACAAAGCACACAACGTCAGTAACTACCTCCCCCAGACTTAAACAACACTGTCTCCAGTGTTATTAAGCCAAGAGTTGGTCAAAATAAAGTATGAGAACGTGTAAAACCAAGGTGGAAAAGTGGTACCTCGCAAAGGACCTGGTGATGAGCGTCACCAGATTGGTGACGAGCGTCACCATCTCTGATACTCCAGAAATCGACATGTTGGATGTTTAAAATGCTATGCCATCATGTGTACTCCGAAGTCAAACTGTAAGACCACTAAAAACACACATCAAAACATCCAAACAAAGCATAATCCATGATCCAACAAGTTCACAAAATATCATCCAAGCAAACTGAACAAAGTGACTTTTTTTTTTTTTTTTTGATTTTTCCTCATTTGTTTGGATTTTTTTTTTAGCTATGTAATAGAAAACTAAACTAATATATGAAAAAGAAAACTTACTAGTGGGTTGCCTCCCACTAAGCGCTTGTTTAAAGTCATTAGCTCGACTTTGAATGCTGCTCAGACAGCTGGTGGAGCAGAGGGTGGCATTGAATGCCTTGGAGAAGAATGTCTCCTCATCCATGGTGGTTTATAGGCAGTAGATGCATGGATTCTTTCAAGGAAGTGAGAAACATCAGCAGGGTGGGTCGTGAGTGTGGGTGGGATACTTCTAATCATCAAAAGAAACACCAAGCATTCTTTGCTTAGTTGCAGGTTTCTGGGTTGTGGAATGGTTAATTTTCGGATTGGCAACATATGATGGACTTGTAGCTGTAAAATCACGTTGCTGCTTTGTGTTCAGGTTGGTGACGAGCGTCACCAGGTCAGTGACGGTCGTCACTGACCCTGCAGTTCGAGTTGCTGCAGTTTTCCAGCAATTCAGCTCTGCAAGTCTTGCTTCCATCACATACACGTCTTCCTCCAGCAACTTGGCATTCATTAGAACCTCTTTTTCAATCTCAGCCATGAAGATATGATCCTCACTGCAATCCTCAAACCCAACAGCTTCTGCAGAAGTTTCAGATATTGACTCTTCAACAACCATCTTGCTCACTTGCCCACTTATATCTGATTCATTGACACACTCAGCAATAGTGTCTTCTGAATGCTCTATGACAGTCTCTTCATCTCTGGAAGTTCTTACAGAATAGGTCTGACCATCAATGGTAGAACTCTTTCTTAACTTATCCATGTCAAAGTTCATGACAACATCACCAAGATCAAGCTCAATGTTCCCCTTTCTCACATCAATGATGGCGCCAGCAGTAGCCAAGAATGGTCTTCCCAGAATAAGAGGATCTTTAGGTTCTTCAGCATATTTTAAAACCACAAAATCTGTAGGAATTATGCAGCCTTCAATGTTAACATGAACATTCTCTAACATGCTTTCTGGGGTCCTTATGGATCGATCTGCTAGGATTAGAGAGATCCCAGCTGGCTTGAAATCAGTCATTCCAAGTCTAGCAGCAACAGAGAAAGGCATCAAGTTAATACTTGACCCTAGATCACATAGAGAGTGTGGAAAACGTCCTGCAGATATTGAGCAATCAAGCACAAAAGTCTCTGGATCAGATAGTTTCTCTGGAATTCTGCTTTGAGTGATGGTATTGACTTGTTCAGAAACAGTCACCTTTTTCTTCTTCTTTGGAACTGTGCCTAAGAGAATTGCACTGATGTCTCTGGTAAACAATGCTCCTTCCTCAGGACTTACACCATTCACCACCATCTTCTTTACATACTTTCTTAGAGCTGGTGAAAGCTTGACTGCATTAACAAGTGGGATCTCAAACATCAGCTTGTCTATCATAGCTTTGCATCTGGCTTCTTCTATCTCCTGTTTAGACTTCCTAGGATGCTTGGGGAATGGTGTTTTGGGTTTATAGACACGTTCCTGGTCATAATTTGCAGTTACAGGCGAAGCAGCTTCGTTCTGGGGTGGGTGACGACCGTCACCAGGGGGGTGACGCTCGTCACTCACTTGTGACAACCCCCGATATCCTTGTAGGTTGGTGACGAGCGTCACTCCTCCTTGGTGACGCTCGTCACTCACCTCTGAGACAGAAAAATTTTCATCTTCAGACTCCATCAGTTGCACGATCTGCTCTGCACTCAGCCTCTTTTTCTGCATTGTTTTAAGCTCCTTTTCATTCCTGATTGTGATGACATTAACTTGATGCTTGGGATTAATATCAGTCCTTCCAGGAAGGAATCCCTCTTGCCTTTGAACAGCTCCTGCAGTTTGAGCAACCTGCACATCAAGCTTCTTCATGTGAGAGTTCAGACTCTCAATTTTTCCATTCAGGTCTTGATACAACGAATCTAGCTTGCCATTAAAATTCATTGTCATCTTCTGCTGTCCTTCAAGTACCTGCTCCAGCATAGCTTCCATTTTATTGTCTTTTGGAGGTGCAGTTTGGTAGGAAGAAGAACCAAAATTCCTGCTGTTTTGGTAAGGTTTTTCAACTTCAGTCTTCTGGAATGAGGGCTTAGGAGTGTAACCAGGCGTGCTCTGTCCTCCTGTAAAGGTACTCTGCTGATTATTGCTGTTGTAGCCTCTGTTCCATTGCTGATTTCCAAACTTTTGGCTCTGAAAACCCCCTCCATTGATGAAATTAACATCTTTCTTCCCAAAAGTGGTGACGAGCGTCATCCATATGCATACTTTCCTTCCCGAGTTGGATACTTCGTGGCTTCAACTTGCAATGCTCCAAAAAGCTCCAATATCTTCAGTTATGCTCCAGACATGCTATAACCTGCAAAGACTCTTCTAGGACTCTAAAAAGACCAAAAAGACTCAATAAAAAGGACTTATATCATGGTTAAAAACGATAAAAACCATGATATATCAATGAAGATTGCCACCATAACAGTAGACACATGTTGTTCTCGGTTGGTCTCTGAATTTAGTTGTTTTTCTTTATTGTAATTTTAAGCTGCAGTGTAGCATATGGATGAAAATCATTGTCCCAAGTAGCATGACAACATATCTATATCTGTCTTCTCATGTGGAAGTAGCTTTGGGTGCTTCACAACCGATTAGCTACATGTCCTTATAATCTATTGTAAAGGTTATGATTTGTGCTTTACTCGGTGTACTTTTTGTATTCAAGACAAATATGCGTAAAAGTTGATGTTCTCACTATTGCAGGTGCTCCTGTACATTGGTTTTGCTTTGGTTCTGATATTTCCGATCGCCATTTTCTACTTGTAAACTTGACATTTTCTACATTATGCAGCAGGATAGCTCTAAAGTTTTTTTATTGGAATAGTTCTTAATTTTGATAGTATTCTGTTTGTAATAAAGCAACTCTTTGAAAGTAAAGTAACTATTCAATTAATGAGTGAGAGAAAGTAGAAAGGAAGATTTAGAGAGTGGGATTCAAAAGAAAATCATACTATCCTGCCATTAGAGCATTGACTGACTGAGAAAGGAGACCAACATAGAAGTCGAATAGATGATATTTATGGTTTGAATAGCTTCATACTGAAAGAACCAATGGAAAAGTCAAGGAAAACAATGTCATAATAACCAAATTTAAATTTTAATTTTACATAAATTTAAATCTTAATCTTACATGTGTGATAGTTGGGGGAAGTGTCGTTTTAACAAGAAGAAAACAACAGAATTTTGATAAAAACAACTTTTGAATGATACATTATAATCTCTCTCATTTAACACATAGTAGATGAGTGTAGTTAATTATTATCAACTTCTATTTAATATTAAAATGTTTTCATCTATCTTTTTATAACTAATAAATTTAAAACTAACACTATAATTTGTGAAGAGATATATGTAAAATAATAAAGATATATGATCATAGAAATATGGATGATACTAATATCAGTTAAAAGCATTTAGTAAAATTTTTTTTACAAATTAATTTAAATAATATTTTTATATTTATATAAGTTAACAAATTTAAAATTATATCACCATTATATATATAGTATAAAGAATTTTAATAATCATAAATTAAAATATATATAATAAAATATTAATTTACGTGTATAAACAGAGAACAGAACCAGCGATTACATAAAAGCATCAGTAATGCACAATTTTGTGTTGAGATTCTTATATATAATTTAATATTAAAACAGGAGAGAGAAGAATAATTTTTAATAATAAAAAAATATAAGACAAAGCAAAAAGTAGAACTGATTCTACAGACCCTATCCAGAGAATAGATTCTCAAATATTGGCTTGCCACATCATTTTTTTTTTTTTTTTTTTTTAAATTTAAGAACTTCTGAGAAGTTGTGCATTACTGATGCTCTAAGAGCATCAATAACGCAGAGGCGTAAAAAAACTTTAAATTTTTTTTTTATTATTAATTTTTTTTAATCGTTTAAAAAAAAAAAATCGACGAATCATGTCTTGCCACGTCAGCGAGAGTCGCTCCTTCCGCCCCTGCGTATAGAGACGCCTCTCTCCTCAAATCTCGCCATGTCATCCAAAAAAATCTTTTTTTTTTTTTTCTTAGAGCTTCAGTGAAGCTCTGCGTTATTGATGCTCTAAAAACGTAAAATCACATGTTCACGTTTTACATACACACAAACATAACGTTAGTACTTGGCATCATTGCTGGAAAGTGGAAATTTTATGCATTTTTTGAGTGAGTTTAAGCCTATAAAATATGTAAGAGCATGTATGTAATGTATATATTTGTGTAGATATATGATAATATATGACTTATTTAGGATGTTCTTCTGAAACTTTGTGAAGATTGATCATTCACCGTATCAAGGAGATGTTCTTGGATGACTTCAAAGTCTTGTACCCTGATTTCTAGAAGGGTGTCAGTAAAAATTGTTTGGTTCCACCGATGTAGAAAGAATACCTTATTTGCTGTGATGATTTTTTCGAGCACCTCCTATGGATAAAGTAATCATTTGTGGCCATAAAGATTTCTTTTGGTAACTAAAACATGCCGAAGGAATAGTGAAGAGAGCTCTAACCTCGTCTATCATTGACAAACTGTTATCAAACTTTTTGGGCATGTCCTTCTGCTCGAAAGAATATTTGGTGCATAAACTTTATGGCTTCTGCTGTTAAATGAAAGATGTGTGGAGAATTTATAAGATCCAAACACACGTGTTCCAGCGCGTTTCCTTCGTATGGAAGTTGTTGAAAACTAAAATGTTAATAAATCAATGTGGTTCTCTTAAAAGCAGAGAGCGAGATAGAAAGAAAATTAAGAAGACGGAAAGAGAGAGCATGTAAGTTTTTATCCATGGCAATTGATGTACCCATCAAGATCACCTCGACTATACTGCCGTTTAGTTTTATGCGAAGCTCATAACCTCTGATAAAATCGTGATCGATGAGCGAAAGTGTTTTAGAAGATTATGAAGATCGGAAAGACATAGAATATTCACCATTGATATTACAGTAATATTATTATTCTCAGCTTAGAGCTGCGATGAAGGAGTCGATGGACTAAGTCTGAAGATTATGTGTGTATAATTTGTAGAAGAATCTGTAAAATCTGTTGAAGAACACGAGAAGCATTTTAATAAGTAGCGAATCACCGATTCGATAAGAGATTAAAGGGAAATGATTCATAGATTCAGTTCACACTGTATAAGCAGACTTTAACATCCAAAATCTTTCACCACCATCAGAACTCAGAAATGAGTCTATTCGTCTCAATCTAACAACTCGAATCGAAAATCAACATCCAATTAATAACTACGACCAAAACATAAAAAGAATCAGAATCTGGGACGGGAAGAGAGACCTGACGGTGATTGGGAATCCCTTTGATCTGAGGAGACATACGATTTTTTCTGATAATCTGGAAAATGGCCGCTTTTAAGAATCATCTTCTTCCCAATTACCGATCCATCTCAGCTTCATCACCTGCTCTGGCTCTTTAGGTATCGACTTTTCTCATCCAACAAACTTCCACACACATCTCAGTTCTTACCCGCACACTACATAGGAAAAGAGTTCTCCAGCGTTAACCTCTCGACTCCCATTTTCACTCTTAAACTGTTTTCCAATCCGAAATCTCACAAGTTCTATCGCCAATACGGAATGCAGGATTCACAGAGACCAATCTTAAGAAAAGGAAAAAAATAGAAAATTTGGGGTAGAAGAAGAAAACGGATAAGGTCGCCAACCGAATTCACACATAGGAAAATTCACTCAGAGAAAGCAAAGAATATGAGAGAAGAGCACGGACACCTACATTATTATCATTTTTGTCGTTTTGGTTTCATGAATGTAAGAGCATCTTTATCGGTTCGTCTCTAATATAGCTTCTTTTAAACATATTTTATTAATAAACAAAAATAAACTAATTAGATGATGACATTTGGCTATATACCATTTCTTGCATCACTCAAATAAGCGACGTCTCTTTATCTCTCTCCTTCCTTCTCATTATTTTATATGTTTTTAATTATGAAAACATGATTGTATCTAAATTAGATACGACCGATGGAGATGGTCTAATTTATCCTTTTTGGGATTGAATTTTTTTTTCTTTTTTGCTTTGGATGATTAAACGTTCTGTTAAGAGATATTTTGTCTCTAAATATTAACGCTTATCCATTTAAGTTTTGTCTTTAAACATTGTAACTCTCTCTCTCCTTCACTATATAAACCCCTCCCTATGTTTTGTAACGAAGATATACGACCACATCAATAAGAAAGAAAATACTCATCTTTCCTATTCTCTCTCTCACGTCTCTCCTCCTTTCCATAGACACCTACTTCATATATATATATATATTACTTATATCTCACTTGTATAATAAATAGTTTATAATACGTTATTAGCACGAACGTCTCTATACTCCGAAGTCAGATCTATATCCAGAAGGTAAAATTTATTTTAGTTCAATTTATTTTAAATTTATAATTTATCCTGAACATCTCCGTTTATATTGTTTATTATGCCGGGATGGTAGGTTCTGCCTCCTCCAAGCGGATCGTTATGGTAGGCTATGCCTTCATGATCTAAATGATCACATGATAGACTATGTCTCCTCGGATCATTGAGTGGAAGATTAAAACCCCCATCTTTATTTATCTGTTTATTAATTAATTAATTAATTTATTTATTTATTGTGTGGGTGATTAAAACTCTCCATCTTTGTTCATTTATTTATCTATGCAATTAGCAATTGTATGGTAGGCTCTGCCTCCTCATATTGCTTTTAATTATTGTCATTTATTATGCCGTTACTATGCTCAAATTTTTAATCTAACGAATTAAGCTTTTGTTATTAAGTATTTGTCAAAGCTCGAGATGGCCATCCTTGACTTGTGTGGAAAGAATTATATGTCTTGGGCGGTAGGTGCAAAGTTGCATCTAGAGAGAAATGATCTCTTGAGCACTATAGATATATCAGAAACGATATTTGATGAAATAAGGCAAATATCATGATCTTTTTACGCCACCATATCCATGATGGTTTAAATGATAAATCCATCACGAGTAAAGATCCTGAAGATATTGGGAAATAAGTGGTTGAATCTCCAGGCGAGAGAATTCACCCAAAGCTCGGAGTTGATATAAATCCTCCTGGTAGTTTAATAATATAATAAACTTGTGATGAGAAACCATCAGTTTTGTCCAACTAAATTAACTCCATTCCTAGGGGAGAATGTTGAGTAATCCACTTACAGTAAATGTGATGGACAAATTTAATGAAAGAATAGGATGATGGTTGGGACGTTGAAAGACAAAAGCTTAATGTTTTAATGTATTATATGCTTCTGTTTTTGAGTGTTTTTGTTGTAGGTTCTATTGTACCATAAGCTGTATTGCCAGGTATGTGTTTAATATTTATTAATACATCTTTTATGAATATTTTAAATTCAAAAAATTTCAGAATTTGAGACTATGGATGGAGAAATATGTCTGGCAGACAGTGCTACAATGCACACGATTATTAAAGATAAAAAGTATTTCTCCAGTCTCAAAATAAGTGATTCCGCTGAAAGCGTGAATACGATATCTGGTAATGCAAAAATTATTATGGGCTCTAGAAGAGTCAGTTTTTCAATGCCAAGGGGAACAAAGTTTAAGATAAATGATGCATTATATTCCTCAAAGTCTTACAGAAACTTATTAAGTTTCAAAGATATCCGCGGAAATGGATATAATATAGAGACTATGAATAAGAATGTCATTAAATATATTTGCATTACATCAGAGAGGAAACATATATTGGAAGAATTGAAAATGTTATCCTCTGGATTATATTGCACAAAAATAAGTATGACTGAATCATATGTCACAGTAAACCAGAAGTTTACTAGTACATTTAAAGTTTGGCATGAAAGGTTAGGCCATCCTGGTTCAGTCATGATGAGAAAGATTGTGCAAAATTCTAATGGCCATCCGTTGAAAAACAGGAAAATATTACAAATGGGCGAGTTTTTATGTAATGCTTGTTCTCAAGGAAAACTCTTAACTCGGCCATCACCAGCCAAAGTTGGGAATGAATCACCAGAAGTTTTGGAAAGAATACATGGTGATATATGTGGGCCGATCCACCCACAATGCCGGCCGTTTAGATATTTTATGGTTTTGATTGACGCATCTAGTAGATGGTCACATGTGTGTCTATTGACCACACGAAATACAGCTTTTGCTAAATTCATTACCCAAATAATCAGGTTGAGAGCACAATACCCTGATTATGTTATAAAGAAAGTAAGGCTGGATAACGTTGGTGAATTCACTTCACAAGTGTTTTATGATTATTGTATGTCTTTGGGAATCGATGTTGAGCATCCGGTTCCACATGTTCATATACAAAATGGCATGGCTGAGTCATTAATTAAACGGTTGTAATGGTTGCAAGGCCGTTAATATTGAGAACAAGACTCCCAATTAATGTATGAAGACATGCTATTTTGCATGCAGCGGCCCTAATCCAGATACGGCCAAATGCATATAATGAGTATTCTCCATTACAGTTGGTATCTTGACAGGAGCCAAATATATCCCATCTCTGTGTGTTTGGGTGTGCGGTCTATGTCCCTATAGCGCCACCCCAAAGAACAAAATGGGACCACAATAAAGATTGGGAATATACATCGGTTATACGTCACCGAGTATAATCAGGTATCTTGAACCAGTAACTGGTGATATGTTTACGGCACATTTGGCCGATTGCCATTTTAACGAAGTTGAATTCCCCGCGTTAGGGAGAGGATTGAGAGAATCACCAAAAAATATCACTTGGTGTACAAAATATTTGGCTTCTCTTGATCCTCCTACCAATCAACGTGAGATGAAAGTTCAGAAAATTGTACATATGCAAATTATGGCAAACCAGTTACCAGATGCGTTCACAGATACAAAGAGGGTGACAAAATCATATATACCCGCAGCAAATGTTCCATCCAGGATTAGTGTTCCTGAAGAACACATTGATGGGAACATATCAAATGAACCTAGGGTTCAGTTAAAGAGAGGGAGACCGATGGGTTCTAAAGATAAAATTCCCCGAAAGAAAAATAATATGGAAGAACAAAGTAAAAAGGTTCTGGAAGAACCATTTAAAAAAAATGTCCTGAAGACATTTGTGAAAAGGTTCTAGAAGAACCAGATAAAGAGATTCGTCTTGGAGACGAATGTGAAACAGAAAAATATGAAATTTTCATCAATTACGCCCAAAATGGAGAATTATGCTTCATTCTTCTTGCATATTTCTTTGACTCCAGATGATCCTCCATCCTCCCATAAATCTCTTTAGCTCTAAAAACACCTGAAATACATCTTAAACATGCAAATGTGTGCATTCCTAATCTAAATGCATGCATGGCTACTTTTATATGTAAATGAGACTAAAATGATAAGAAATAATGCAAGAACAATGTATGAAATGCTGCCTAAAATGCTCCAATATAGCAAGCTATTAATTTCTATGGGCGATATTTACGTAGCCAGCAAGTCCAGCTACTATCCCACTAATTATGTCTTATCCATTTTTGTATGTGAGTCAATTCTCCAAACATGCGTAAAACTCTCAATTCAAAGCTCCGATGATAGAATACAGAACGAAATATTATCGCAAAAGAAGATACAGTATATGATTGCTTTGATCATTGGTTGTCTGTACATATGTACTATTTTACTTGTGGTTCCTATCAACCTCTATCGTCAGGAAAAGACAAACCACAAGAATTTTATGTTAAAGCTTGAAATAGATATATTAATGAGTTCTGTTGAGAGTCGAATCAAGGAAATGAGTGTTGGAGTACATGGGTTGGTTAAGGAAAAGAGTGATTAAGAGTGTGTGATTAGGAATTTGAAAGGAGAACCCTATGAGCTGATGATGCGTAAACTAGAGACTGAGAGAAAGGTTTACGTGATCGGGTTATTGGGTTAGATCATACTCTTGGTGAGGTAATGGAGAAAGCAAAAGCGAGGGTATTGCACATCAATGCACTGATGAAAGAGATTAAGGAATCTGAGCTACACTATTAGTATTGTAGTGTATCATTCGAAGTGTAAAACTAATATGTAGCCTAATTTTATTAATGAAATCAGTTATAGTAACACAAGTATTTGGGTAAAAGAAAATTCATTTACAAGCTTTTCACACTAGCTATTTTGGAAACGGGTTATATTAATCTTCTTTTCTAGCATTTAGTTCCTACAGACTACTAACATCAAAGCTTTGGAAGATGTCAAATATGCTTTTTCAATTGGTTCAGTTGTTCCTTTGTGGTTAGTGCGAGTGAAAGAAAATATACACCTTTAACTAATTTTCTTGATTAGTCTCATCAAACGATTAAATCAATCTCATTAATAAAACAATATCTAAATTTGCATATACATTTGCTTTCATATATCGTAACTGAAATAGAATAGCTGTGTATAGAATCCCACGTAGTCATACCTCAGATTAGCCGTTATATATATTTATACTTAATACATGCTCAAATATCATCTCTATCTATAAAAATACATATAAATTTTACAAAATATCATATAAAATCAATGTATTTTCTTTATATAAGATATAAATCCGTGCGCATAGCGCGGGTATTATTCTAGTTAAGGATGATATGTCATTGAGAGGAGTGCTGAGGTGTCAAACTCTTGTGAGACACAATCTAATTTTTATAAAAAAAATTACATATACATACTTAAAATATATTGATTTTTATCTAAAAGAAAATATCTATAAACATTTCTGACTATCCACATCAACAAAAAATAATTTTTTTACAAACTCAACATGTAAAGAAAACTAATATGGTTTTTTTGGGTTAAGAAACTCTTTTAAAAATAATATAATAGATATTAGTTTAATTATAAAGACTCATAAAAATATATATATTAGTTAAATTACAAGCCAAATACAAATGTACATTTTACACATTTTGAGTTTTGAGAAACTTGACATACTTTGTTTAACAGAATGAGTTAGTATGAAATTATATTTGTTTATGTATTACTTGATTTATTCATCTACATTTATATAGTTTACATATGCTTAAGGGACGAAATCAAAATTACAGTTTATCAATATGATTGTGATTTTGTATACGTACTATGTAAATGTTGCTTTTATTGATATGAAAATAGTTATTTTACAGATTTGTAAGAGTTTGGAACAATGATTTGTGTTTCGCATTCGAGACTACTAATAAAATAAAAACACTACATGAACACAAATGAAAAGCCAAAAAATCTAAATTAATTGGAACGATAACCAGATGCTTCAATTGTACTCATATATTTGCTATGTTATTTTTTTTTTATTTAAAATGAAAAATTATTTTAAATTAAATAAAAAGAAAACTTATAGTTGTTGGATTCAATTATATATCAAATTTAATTAAAGCAAAAATAATTTTAATAATATTTTGAATATTGGTAAACAACAATGAGTTTATATACAAATATTAAGTTTTAGATTAACATTTAATTCTCATATATATATAAAGTTAGTAAAATTTTAAATTATATCATACTACATTTTCAAAAAAATAACATATACATTTTTATGTAAAAGAAAATATCTAAAAACATCACTAACCATCCACATTAACAAAAAATAAATTCTGTATAAACTCAACTTGTAAGGAAAACAAATATGATTTTTTTTATTGGGTTAAGAAACTCTTTTAAAAATAATATAATATATATTATTAGTTTAATTATAAAGGCTCATCAAAATATATATGTAGTTTAAAAAAAATATTTAAGTTAAATTACAAGCCAAATAAAAATAAACCTTTAACATCTTTTGAGTTTTGAGAAACTCGACATACTTTATCTAACAGAATAAGGTAATATGAAATTGTATTTGTTATGTATTACTTGCCTTATTCATCAACATTTCTATAGTTTACATATGCTTCAGAGACCAAATCGAAATTGTAGTTTATCAATATGATTGTGATTTTGTATACTATGTAAATATTGTTTTTATTTATATGAACAATAGTTAATTTACAGATTTGTAAGAGTTTGGAACATTGAGTGTTGTTTTGTATTTGAGATTGCTAATGAAATAAAAACACCACAGGAACATAATTGAAAAATAACAAATCTAAATTAATTGGAATAATTATCAGGTGCTTCAGTTGTACTCATGTGTTTGCTAAGTTATTTATTTTTTTTATTTAAAATGATTTTTTAAAAATTAAATAAAATGAAAATTTATAGTTGTTGAGTTTAATTATATATCAAAATTAGTTAAAACAAAAATAATTTTAATAATATTTTGAAAGTTAGTGAACAACAGCGAGTTTATATACAAATATTAAGTTCTTAGATTAACAATTAATTTTCACATATATCAAGTATGTAAATTTTTAAATTAAATCATAATACATTTTTTGAATACGTTAAAATCTTTGCGATGTATAACCATATTAAAACGATATTAAAAATCAAATATTATATTTAAAATATTAATTTAAAATTTAATTTAAATAATAATCAAATATCTATTTAAAAACAATCTACGTAGCGAAAACATTTCTAGGAACTCTAGTAAGTTGAAAAGCAGGTAAAGAAAGTTCACGAGCTCTTCTAATACTTAATCTTATTATAATTCATAGTAAGCTATTTATTAAAAAATGTTTCCATTACATTTTTTATTTAATTATTCTCTTACATTTCTAAAATTTAATAGATGGATACTAAATTTAACATTTTTAGGATTATCATTTTCTATGCGATTGTTAAAACTAAATCTTAATTGTACATAATGGGTTAGTTAGAAATAACTTATCCATCTGGATCATGTATAACTAATTTAAATGAACGGATTGATGACTCAAAAAGATTGTAACACATAAACTAACTTGGTTATAATTTAATTAGTTTACGTTAATTAAAAAATGTAATCATCAATTCGTCATCATTATTATCATCAATCAATGGTGAAGAGAAAATTATACCGTTATCAATTCATCACCAATATAAGTACCATTATCATCGTAATTATCATTATTATCATAATCATCACTATCATCATCATTTCATCATACGGAATCGTGTTTTGACAGCAAAACTTACTGATCACGGTTTTTCGCCAAATAAACTTTGCGACCTATTTTTTTTTACTTTAACGCAGGCGAAGACAAATGCCCTGTCCGTTTGGTAGTACCTGCGGCTGCGGCGACGGCAAAGTCTTGTTCATTTCATTGTCACGGCTACCTATGTCTAAATGCAGTGTTAACCACAGATACTTGCGTTCGAAATTTTTAGATGCAAAAGAAATTTTGCGGTGCGGTAAAATTTGCTGCGACTAAATTATCTATACTCTTATTTGTAAATTACAAGTAAATGCTAACAACCATAATATTTATGTTCTTCTAGGCTCAGATCTTCTTCTCCGAGCCTCTTCTCCCATAGCTTTTTCAAACTTCATCTTCATCTTTGATCTTCTGGGTTTGTTCATTTCAGATTTTTTTTTACATTCCCTTCTCTTTCTCTCTCTCTATCTCTTCCTCTTTCTCTATCTCTTTAAAGCACCATTGGAGGTTTTAGAGAACCTTTTGAAGCCCTACTTTCTGATTCTGTATCTTGCTGCTCAGCACGTACCTGTCTAGCAAGGATTCGTCTCGTTTCAGCTCCAGAAGGCCCCTCGTTTCATAAACCCATGTGTTTAATTCTGTAATTTAATTCGACAACCTTGCAAGGATTCGTCTTGGTTTAAAGTTCTTATCTGATGAACTTAATGTTTATGCATCTTGGTTTTCTCTGATTTAATCTACTAGATTTAATGGTGTTAGTCTATACCCAATCTATTGAACT
Organism: Thlaspi arvense; assembly: GCA_911865555.2. Taxonomy (NCBI): domain Eukaryota; kingdom Viridiplantae; phylum Streptophyta; class Magnoliopsida; order Brassicales; family Brassicaceae; genus Thlaspi; species Thlaspi arvense. The sequence goes on from OU466858.1 coordinate 35,293,444, forward strand.
TGATAAAAACCCTTTCAATGGAACAATTAAATTTGTGTGTGTATCTCTGCGCTTTTATTCAAATGGGTTTCTCAAATGGGTCATCTCAAATGAGTTTCTTCTTATGAATTTCTGGGTTTTTTCGTTGCAGGTTTTAAGAGTCTGTGAGAAGACTCCGTTCAGTTGTGAAGTATTTCGAATATCAGTTAAGGTAAACGAATTCCCCTACTTTTACAAATGCTTTTTGGTTTCTGTTCTACAAATGCTTATGTTCGTGTTGCATACAAATAGTTACAAATAGTTTATGTATTCGCTGGTGCATAGCTCTCATTATGTATTCGCTGTTGAGCATCCACCATGTCTTGATAACCAAGCTTTTGTGTATGTAGCTCTCATTGTAGTTGAAGATCACATCCTGTTGTTTATATACCTCTGCTTAGTTCTCAGTTTATTCTTTGTGTACTTATGTTTGTCGTTTATTTCACTCCTGCACTTTTGTAACGTTATTTTCATTTCACTATAAGTAATTTGCTCCTGCACTTAGTTAGTTGCCGAGTCTAGTTAGTGCATTACGGTTTGTGCATTTCACTATAAGTAAATGCTTTTATGTTCGTGTTGCATACAAATAGAAGAGGTCACCTTTCTGCTGTTGATTTGTGAGATATATGTGATTGTTCTTCTCTTCTTCTTCTTCTGTTATTTAAAGTTCTGATCTGATGAACTTAATGTTTATGCAGCTTGGTGTTGAAACCATTCCTGTACTTGTTGGCCCTGTCTCTTGTTGCTTTCTAAGGCTGCCAAGGGTGTAAAGAAGTCAACTGACCTTCTTTCTCTTTTCCCAAAAATTCTCCCTGTCTACAAGTAAGAAATCACTTTGCTTATGTGTGTGCTTCGTGATATTTGTTTGCTCCTTTGATGATTTTCATGTACTCTCTGTTTTGTAGTTAATTGCCGAGTCATGTACTCTCTCTGTTTTGTAGTTAGTTGCCAAGTCTAGTTAGTTGCTTTTGGATGTTGCTTATGAAATGCTTTTATCTTTGCTTATCTTTGTATATGTTTGCTTGTGTTTCTTCAGGGTCTTGTCATCACAGCGAGGACAAAACTTGACCCAGCGTTTAGAGAAAGAAGATGGCTAAAGATGTAAGTGTTTTGGTTTTGATCTTATTGTTTTGTTAGTGTTTTGGTTTTGATTGTAGAGTCTTTTATGCATCGTTTAGAATTGGACCGATGAAGAAACTAGATACTTTTTTCAAATTTTTGCGGACGAGGGAAGCAAAAGAAATAGGACTAGTACATGAATGAATCAAACCGAGAAAGATTGTATCATGAAGAAGTTTGAAGCGAGATTTAAGAGAGGATATGAGAAGTGGAACCCTTTCAAGAACAAGTATGACTCGTGTAAAAAGAAATACACTAGCTATAGGATGTTAACTCACAATAGGACTGGGATTGGGTATGATGATATGGGAAAGCTGGACATGTCAGATGATTGGTGGGAGGCACGCATAAAGGTAATCATCTCTTTCAAGCTTTTCACATAGTTTTTGGCTTTAGCGATTAGCAGAATGCCACTGACCCTGATCTTTTTTTTTTGCTATATAGGAATGGCCTGAAGCTAGAAAATGGAAAGGCAAATTGGTTGCTAATATAGACGTGTTTGAAGCTGAATTTTGAGCTGTAATAGTAACTGGAGCTGACGGATGGAGCACTCAAAGTGGAGAAGCTAATTTAAATTCTAGAGTGGATGGAGATGAAGACGATGAAGCTGATTCTGTTGCCATTGATATGGAGACACAAACTCAGACACAAACCCAGCCACAACCACAAACACAGACCGGAAGTTCAAGAGCAAAAAGAAGACGTAAAGAGAAAGATGTGATTGTAGAAGCTGTTGTAAAACGGACTGATGTTCTCGACAAGAAGAACAGAATAGCAGAACAGATGTTGGATCGTGAGCAATCTTTGAGTGTTGAGAATGTTCTAGAGATACTTAATGCATTGTCGGGAGTGACAATGTGGTCTCCATTTCATGAAGCAGCAATTGCTCATCTTGTAGATAGTGAAGGGAACCGGAGGGGGGTTTATAGCAATTTCTAAGGCTGAAGATAAGATTAGGTTTTTGGAGCTTAGGACTAGAACAAAACTTGATGATTGAAATTGTTTTTGCTTGAATGTTTGATAACAGGATTTTTCTATGCAAGCAAGGAGGTTATCAAAGCCCAAACCACATGTTATGATGTAGTACAGTAGTAAGGAGAATCAATCCAACCTAGGAAGCAGGAAGAACACTAAGAATGCAAAGATGAAGCAAATCTAAGAAAATCGGGTAAATGATAGAAAAAAATAAGGGAAAACTAAATGTAACCACTAAATGAGATGCAGAACAATTTTAAAATCCCTAGAAGAGGGTTAACTACCACTAGGAACAAGCAGAAGATTAAAAATGCAAAGCTACTAAGAACTAAAAATCGACCAGTGAATCGACCACTGGATCGAGCACTGTATCGAGCAGAATGGATCGATCTAACAAACAACTGAAAGGAAATGACTTCTAATGAACATGATGCAACTTTATGACAAGCAAACGATTAACAGAGGTTTTAAAATACTAAAAAGGAGGGTTTAGGGTTGAGGGTCATATTCAAGGGTCTCAAAGGTTTAAGCTTTGGTTTGAAAACATTTAGATCTACTCACTTGTGAGGTTTCTCTAAGCCTTGAAAACAAAACAAGAACCATCCATGGCGTGTGGTATGGTTCACTTCCTCAATCTCTTCTCCAAACCCATGGCGTTTGGTGGAAAAAGAGATCGAAGAGCAAGGAAAACAGATTTCAATATAATGACCTAACTAATCCCCTTTACAACCCTGGCGTGTGGGAAAGGAAAGATTAGTCTCTAGGATCTGGTTTTCTAGGATATCTGAATCCTGTCAAGGTAAGACAGCCCTGGAATCATAGAGACCTTTTCCAAAGCTCTCTAAGTCTTAAGACCCCAAGATCCTAGAAGAGAAGGTATGAAGAACAAAGAAAACACAAAACTTAAACCCTTTCAACCCTTTTGAATCGCCTCAACCCCAAAAACCCAAAAAGACTACTCGCTACTCATGGTTAAGATCGAATGAAAAGCAATAGATAGAAAGCTAAGCATGATCAACAAACGATTAAAGGAAAAACTTGCTTAATCTTAAAAGATCCAAAGGTTTAAAGCACGAAAAGCTTAAGATGTTCAACAATGGCGAAATCGCCTAAGGTAGAGAGAAAACAAAAAGACAGAATGAAGATAAGAGAAAATGATGGCTGCTTTTGCCAAAAATGGCTAAACTGTTAACTGGTCCCCCCTTCTCTAGCCGCCAAAGCCAGCTGGACGGATAAGGCTCGTCTAGGATCGACTCGGGTCACTCGATCTCTGGCTCGATCATCTTCTTGTATCGGATGGCTTCGGTCGATCTTTGAGTCGATCCTGTGATGATCGGGTTGAGAACTCGATATGGCTCTCGATCTGCATGGTGTCATTCACGTCCGTACTCCAGATCGATCTCCTCTCTCGATCCTGGTCTCGATCCTTCCTCTTGAATCGGCTTGGGTCATTCGATCCTCTGGTCGATCTCGGGTCCTTAGCATGCGAGGTTGAGTTCTCCAAGTATCCACGAGCTTTGTTGTGATCGTCCTCACGTCCACATAACCTCCTCAAACAACCTGATAATGATGCATTTATGCAAGAAATATGCAAAATGCGAATGCAAAGGGACCTAGGACCTAGAATGCAACAAATGGAACAAACTATCCTATAATGCAAGCTGAATGCATGAAAAGCTATCCTAAATACATGCAAAATATGCAAAATATATGGTAATATCAACTCCTCCAAACTTGCCTTTTGCTTGCCCTCAAGCAAACAAAATTCAAGAAAGGAGAAGAGGTTTTAAAAACGGGGGTTTAAGCTTCTTGCAAAAGTATTTTTTCAAATGAATCAATTCAATGGTCCTAGTTCTTAATCCTAAGATGCAATGCACACACGCATACTCCAAAAAACTTAGCCATACTCATCACATAATGAATTTCAAATCATGACTCTCATATCCCAAACAATCCAAGAATCCTATCCTTTAACATTCATTAAGCTCAAAACCGTGAATCACACTTATGCACTTTAAAACCGGATACACTTGGCTAAAGGACAAAGGTTACGAGATAAAAATGATCTCACTTACAAGGGCTATTCAAACAAAGGGTTATCTCAAAGAATGGTCGAACTTTCACATAATGCTAAAGGTGAAGACAATTGATGTATACATGATTAAACCTTCATCTACCCATGCATACTAATCAAAGATCCTAGAACCCTCTCTCATGTTTCTTATCTTTTAAAGCCCACTCACCCTCCTAAAGACTACCCTTATCATCAAGGCAATTTAAAACTCTTTAGGCTAGTGGAAAAGCTGAAAACATACTTAGCTCTTTTCTTTTTACCTTGATAGCTCTCTACTCATTTTTTTTTCTTTTTTTTTTCTTTTTTTTAAACACTTGGCCTTTTGGTTCTTTCTTTTCTTTTTTTTTTCTTTTTGAGAGCTACCTTCTTAGTTAAACTTAGAGCTTTCATTTTAAAACAACAAGCCTTCCACTTAAAACCATTAAAACCCTTTTATTCAACTTCCAAATATCAAACTCTTCAAACCGAAGCAAAACAAAGCAATCCCCAAGAACACCCGCCCTATCCTAAGCCTAAAACTAGCTTCAAAATACAAAGCTAGTATCAATATGAAAGCCTAATCATGTCGCCTAAACCTAACATTTTATGCTAAGTTCAACCAAAAAGAGGCCTCACAAAGACTTAACACACAAGAACATTGGCTTGAAAGGAAGGTAAGGTAAGGGTGAGGAAATCTATTTAGGCTTACAAGAGAGTGGTGAAAGGAAGAAGAAAGCCCAAATATGTATAAGTGATCCATGTATCCTTTTTCAAATGCATAAGTATGATAATTAAAAAGATTCAAATTAAGGTCCTCACTTATTAGGATAGGATTCAATTCATGAATGTTCCACGAAAATCAAAACACATGATCCAAGTATGGTTAGAGCTTACTTTCAAAGAGTGTACAATGCATCAAAGAACTACCAACTAGGACCTTGAAACAATTCATGAGCTTAAAACACTTTTCAAGAAAACCTTTTACCCCTTATGCAAATGTAAACAACCTAAATGCTCAAAAATTCTAGACTCAATCCTAAAATGTTTAAAAATTCGAATGCAACTACATAAATTTTTTTTGAAAATTTTGAAAATTTTTATCATTTTTTTTGTTCTTTTCTATGCCTTAAGATGCAATGCAAGACTCAAGGGATGATAACAGAAAATAAGAGCAAAGAAAACATGTCAAACACACCACACACTCCCCCAAACTTGAATGACACCGTCTCGGTGGCAAACAAATCCAAGAGGAGTCAAAACACAAAGCAAAAACAAAGAAAACATGCGTGGTATATACAAGGGATGGTTGTTGGTACCTCGGAGCTAAGTAGTGCTGGAGCTTGAGGTTGCTCCAGACTTCTTGCTCTTTGTGGGGGTCTCGTGAGCTACTGCCTTGCCCTTATCCTTGTTAGCTCCTTCGTGAACTGAGTGGCGTGCAGGTAGGATGTTGCTTCCTTGAGGCTCACGTAAAACGATGCCTCCGGTGGATCTCCTTCTCTTCTCGGGCTGCTCGACTTCTTCGCTTGAAGGTGAACCAGGGGAGTTGCCTTTAAGCTTCTTCATCTTCTGAGCAAGCTTCTTGATCATCTTACTCTGCCACTTGTTCACCTTCCTTTGCATCTCTACGACAGAAGCAAGGAACTTCTCTGCCTTAGTCCTCGGCTCAAAGTCAAGCTTGGGAAGGACAAAGCTCTCGGGCATCTCAGCATCCGAGGTAGGGGACTCTGACCGTGGTTGAGCAAGTCGTGGGGGTGCGGCTCCTAGAGGTGCGTAGCATTCCTCAACACTTGGCAGAAACTCCACATTGCCAACACCTAGAAGCTCCGTTTCCACCTTGTTTGGCAAGATGCACACTCGCTTCTCATTCTCACAATCGATGTACAAGTAGGCAAAGAATCCCTCAGCCGGCGTGCGTCTTAAGCTTTCCGTGTTTCTCATGTAAACCTCGTCCATATAGGCTCTCTCCGCGACAGGTACAAAGTCAGCTAGTGGTACTCCGGCTTGAACAAACATAGGCGTGAGGAAGCCTCCTATCAAAGCTAAACTCGCCTTGCATCGCAATGCCCATGCCTTGTACTTCACCAAAGAGGCAGCTAGGATGAAACCGTAGTTAACATCATCACCAAGCTCGTCGTTCTCCTTAGGATCGCAAAGGAGGTGTTTAACGCCTTGGAACAAGAAGCAAAGCTCATTCTTGGTGACTGTGGGAGCCACAGACCATCCACTGAAGGTATTGGCGATGAGTTTGAGCGTGTATCTCAAGACAGGACTGCAGACTCTCTTGATCTTCGCCGTGTTTGGCTTGTAGTCATCGCTGCTTATGAGGTCCCACAGGTCGTTAGCTTGAGTGAAAGAGGGGAACTCCACTTGCTTAGCATCAGCCTTCAAACCGTAGGCTTGGCAAAGCTCCTGGATCGAGAGATGATAAGTTTGATGCCTGATCTTGAAGGTGATGTGGCCTTGGGAAGGAGTAGGAAGACTCGGGTTCTCATACGTGAACTCCAAGGTAGCCAAGAAGTCCAAGGTTGCCTCGGGATAAGTTGGGCAATCCATTCTTGATAAGCATCGGAGCCCAATGTTCTTGAGAAGGTGATCAAAGTCTCCCAAGATCCCCATCTTAGCCAAAAGATCCCTACTCGTGAACTTTGTGGGATCGAACCGAAGCCTCTCTAGCCTTTTCTTAGCAAGCTTCTCCTCCTTGGTCCATCTAACCCTCTCCTGAACCACCACTTCTTGACCTTCTCCTTCTTGTGCTGTCTCTTCTTTCATTCTCTTTGGAGCCATGGTGCCTGAAACACAATTCTCAAGCAAGAGGATGAGTAAAGGCGGCGAATATTGAGAGAAAGACAAGGTAGAAGGAAAAACTTTTTAACAACTACCCTAGATTTTTGGGAAATTTATAAAAATACTAACTAAATAATAGAGAAGGAAATCTAGAGATAGGATTAAATCTAGAATTTTTCCTAATATCTAGCTATTTTTAAAAATTTGTTAAACTTCCTAACAACTAACTAACAACCAAAACAAATAAAAGGAAAATTTCCAAAAGATTTTAAATCATTAACCGAAAATACCTTTGCAAAGTTTGAAAGCAGATGTTGTTAGCCTTTAGGAAAAGAAAATCACATTCTCTCTTGTCTTAGAAAACTCAGATTACAAATGAGAGAGAGTGTGTGGTTTCATTGAAAATATAAAGGCCAACAAAAAAGAAAAACCATGGGTAAAACTAGTGGTTTCTGACAAAAGTGTGGTCAAGGCACATCTTTCATGGTCAAAGATGCTTGCCTTGACCACAATTCAAATTTAAAAATAGGAAGATAAGAGGGAAGAAATCACTAACCTTGGCACGAGATTGAGTCCATTTGGTCGATCTAGGACTCGATCTCATGCCCATGTTGGCTAGGATCGAGAGGTTTGATCGATCAGGGACTCGATTCAAATTGCATCGAGTCTTAGATCGATTGTACCCTCTCATTCCTTGACTTTTGGTCAACTAGGCTGTACTCCTTGGATCGAGCCACATGATCGATTTGGGGGTCGTTTTGGCTTATATCGAATGGCAGATCGAGTAGACTGATCGATCTATTCCCGAGAATCGAGTGACTCGGTCGATCTACACCTCGTTTGTTTTTCAAGCTAAATGCATAAATGGTTTATCCTCCCGTGATCGACCGTTCCACTCGATTTGTCTACTCGATCTCGCCTTGATCGACTGACTCCTCTCGATTCACTAGCTCGATCTAGTAAAGATCGAGCTAGGATGAGTCGATCTAGCACTCGATCTCTAGCCTACACTTAGCCCTTCTCGCCTCTTTTGACTCCAAGATCACACCTGACAATCCCTTATCCTTTCACCTACACACTTAGACAATAAAAGCATAAAACTGAAATAGAAATAAAACAAGAATATGTACAGGATAGACATGGGAATGCCTCCGAAGTGTGCTTTCTTTAATGTCTTTAGCTAGAATTTACTTGGTTTAGGCCTCAGGGGTGTCTTGGAGAAACACGGAGGTGCTCTCCTTGCTGCAATCACTCACCAGGTAGGGCTTAACCCTGTGCCCGTTGAACGTGAAAGCATTACCGCTCTTGCCAACCATTGTAACCGCTCCATAAGGTAGAAACTCTTTGATCTCAAACGGTCCACACCACCTTGATTTGAGCTTGCCCGGGAACAGCTTCAACCTCGAGTCGTAGAGTAGCACCAGACTGCCTTCTGTGAACTCCTTATGCACCAGCTTCTTGTCATGAACCGCCTTGGTCTGCTCCTTGTAGATCTTAGCACTTTCGTAGGCTTCCAACCGTATCTCATCAAGCTCATGTAGCTCAATCAACCGCTTCTCCTGAGCTGTCTTGAGGTTGTAGTTCAGCTGCTTCACTGCGCCATAGTGCTCTATGCTCCAACTCAACAGGAAGATGACATGCCTTGCCGTAAAGAAGAGTGAAAGGAGTCGTGCCTATAGGGGTCTTGAAAGCGGTTCGGTAAGCCCACAAAGCATCATCGAGTTTGATCGCCCAATCTTTTCTAGTAGCCCCAACTATCCTCTCTAGTATAGCCTTGATCTGCCTGTTAGACACCTCTACTTGCCCACTAGTTTGAGGATGATATGGAGTTGCTACCTTGTGCTTCACGCCATATTTCTTCAAGAGGCTTTCAAACACTTTGTTGATAAAGTGGCTTCCACCGTCACTGATCACTACCTTTTGGACTCCAAACCGTGGGAATATGATGGTCTTGAAGAGCTTTATCACCACCTTAGCATCATTGGTTGGGGAAGCTATAGCCTCAACCCACTTAGACACATAATCAACCGCCACCAAGATGAACTTGTTGCCGTAAGAAGATGGGAACGGTCCCATGAAATCTATCCCCCAAGCGTCAAAGACATCTACTTCAAAGATTGGTACCTGAGGCATCTCATTCCTCTTCGTGATGTTTCCAGCTCTTTGATATGCTTCACAAGACTTAACAAACTCATGAGCATCCTTGAATAGCGACGGCCACCAAAACCCGGCTTGTAACACCTTTGTACCGGTCTTGAAGGAAGCGAAATGACCGCCATATGAAGAGTCGTGACAATGTAGAAGTATGTCCTTAGCTTCTTCCCTTGTTACACACCTTCTATATAAGCTGTCCACTCCTCTTTTGTACAAGTATGGCTCGTCCCAAAAGTAATGAGAAATGTCTCTCATGAACTTCTTCTTGTGATAATGATCAAGATGAGAAGGCTCCTCTCCACAAGCTAAGTAGTTTACTATGTCAGCGTACCAAGGCAAGTCTTCTTCTTTGAAACTCAAAACCTCTTCAAACTTGTCTTCAAGCTTCTCACATACCGCCATGGTGATCATCATTAGCTGCCCCTCGGGAAGTGAATCATCTAATGGCAAAGCTTCATTGATTCTCATCCTAGAGAGGTGATCAGCAACACCATGGTGAAGTCAACTGACCTTCTTTCTCTTTTCCCAAAAATTCTCCCTGTCTACAAGTAAGAAATCACTTTGCTTATGTGTGTGCTTCGTGATATTTGTTTGCTCCTTTGATGATTTTCATGTACTCTCTGTTTTGTAGTTAATTGCCGAGTCATGTACTCTCTCTGTTTTGTAGTTAGTTGCCATGTCTAGTTAGTTGCTTTTGGATGTTGCTTATGAAATGCTTTTATCTTCGCTTATCTTTGTATATGTTTGCTTATGTTTCTTCAGGGTCTTGTCATCACAGAGAGGACAAAACTTGACCCAGCGTTTAGAGAAAGAAGATAGCTAAAGATGTAAGTGTTTTGGTTTTGATCTTATTGTTTTGTTAGTGTTTTGGTTTTGATTGTAGAGTCTTTTATGCATCGTTTAGAATTGGACCGATGAAGAAACTAGATACTTTTTTCAACTTTTTGCGGACGAGAGAAGCAAAGGAAATAGGACTAGTACAAGAATGAATCAAACCGAGATAGATTGTATCATAAAGAAGTTTGAAGCGAGATTTAAGAGAGGATATGAGAAATGGAACCCTTTCAAGAACAAGTATGACTCGTGTAAAAAGAAATACACTAGCTATAGGATGTTAACTCACAATAGGACATGGATTGGGTATGATGATATGGGAAAGCTGGACATGTCAGATGATTGGTGGGAGGCACACATAAAGATAATCATCTCTTTCAAGCTTTTCACATAGTTTTTGGCTTTAACGATTAGCTGAATGCCACTGACCCGGATCTTGTTTTTTTGCTATATAGGAATGGCCTGAAGCTAAAAAATAGAAAGGCAAATTGGTTGCTAATATGGACGTGTTTGAAGCTGAATTTCGAGCTGTAGTAGTAACTGGAGCTGAAGGATGGAGCGCTCAAACTGGAGAAGGTAATTTAAATTATAGAGTGGATGGAGATGAAGACGATGAAGCTGATTCTGTTGCCATTGATATAGAGACACAAACTCAGACACAAACCCAGCTACAACCACAAACACAGACCGGAAGTTCAAGAGCAAAAAGAAGACGTAAAGAGAAAGATGTGGTTGTAGAAGCTGTTGTAAAACGGACTGATGTTCTTGACAAGAAGAACAGAATAGCAGAACAGATGTTGGATCGTGAGAAATCTTCGAGTGTTGAGAATGTTCTAGAGATACTTAATGGATTGCCGAGAGTGACAATGTGGTCTCCAATTCATGAAGCAGCAATTGCTCATCTTGTAGATAATGAAGGGAACCGGAGGGGGGTTTATAGCAATTTCTAAGGCTGAAGATAAGATTATGTTTTTGGAGCTTAGGACTAGAACAAAACTTGATGATTGAAATTGCTTTTGCTTGAATGTTTCTCTTAAACATGTCTTTTATTTTGGTGATGAATTACTTATGTTTATGTTTGAACCGTTAAGTTGAAAATAATGATGATGATGTTTTGTTAAACATGTTTTGTGTTTTTGAGATGAGTTTTGATGATGAATATCTTGTGTTTGAACCCGAAAATAATGATAGATTATCTTGTGTTTGCAGATGGTTAAAAGATGGATTTTGGGTGATGATGATGATGAACTTGGTTTGCTAGATTCACTTGCTACTGAGGAATTGAGTCATAGAACAGATCGAGGAGCAGGTTGGCGTCATGTTCAGCAACTTATGCATGGATCAGATCAGTAGTGTTATGACATTCTTCGAATGAATTAAAGAGCATTTGGAGCTTTATGTAAGATGCTAACTAGGCGATATGGATTAGAAGAGTCAGAAAATGTCTATGTTGAGGAATCTGTTGCAATGTTTCTTGAGGTGGTTGGTCAGGACAAGACTATATGGTATATAGCCGATAGGTATCAACGGTCACTGGATACTGTGAAAAGGAAGCTTAATGAGGTTTTGAGTGTTCTCCTCAATTTTGCAGCGTATACGCTAAATCCATAAGAAGGTGAGTTTACAAGAGTAAAACCTGTTTTGAGGAATGATGATAAATATATGCCTTTTTTTAAAGATTGCATTGGAGCACTTGATGGAACTCATGTCCCAGTTCACCCACCGAGTCAAACCACAGAAGCTTATAAAGGTAGAAAACATGAACCCACAATGAATGTCCTTGATATATGTAACTTCAATATGAAGTTCATATATGCATATGTCGGTGTTCCTGGTAGAGTACATGATACAAAAGTCTTGACTCATTGTGCGAAGAATGAGCCCTTTTTCCCACATCCGCCTAGTGGAAAGTACTACCTAGTTGACTCCGGATATCCCAACAGGACAGGATATCATGGTCCGCATCGTAGGATGCGATATCATCTTGGTCAATTTGCTAGAGGAGGACCACCAGTAAATGCACGAGAGTTGTATAACCGAAAGCATTCAGGTTTGCGATCAGTGATTAAGAGGGCATTTGGAGTATAGAAAGCAAAATGGAGGATTTTAGATCGCAAGCATCCAAAGTATCGTCTGACCAAGTGGATTGAGCTTGTAACAGCGACAATGGCACTACACATTTTCATACGTGATTCACATCGGGAAGACCATGATTTTGTACATTGGCAAAGCACATAAAGAGAAGGAGAAGGAGAAGGAGAAGGAGAAGGAGAAGAAGGAGAAGGAGAATGAGGAGAAGAAGAAGTTGATAGTAATGAAGATCATGGTGGACATATTGCATATGAACCGACCGATGTTAGAGCGATAGAAATTTTGCATGATAATATTACAAATTCGTTTACTTTATTAATTTTTTGTTTAAAACTTTGTTTATGACTTTTTGTTAATTAGTTGAGATAATGTCTTCGATTATTATTTCTATATAACTTTAGTTATTTATAACTTGGTGTTGTACTTTTATTTTATTTCAGTTAAATATTTTAATTTATTACTTTTATTTTAGGTTATCTTATGATTTATCACAAAATAAGTTGTTATAAGTTGTTATAGTTATATATTTAACTTAAAAATTATTACTAACTAAATATAATATTTTTTCTGGATATAAATATATTTAAATTATATTTTTTGATTAGAAATTAAATTATACAAATTTACAAAAATAAATATGAATTATATGAAAACTTGTCGCAGAGTCTGCAAAACGAACAACATTATGCATCCTGCGGCTGCGACATGAGGCTGTGAAACGAACAAAAATAAATTTGATGAGGCTGCGGCTGCGACTGCCAAACGAACATTGAGCTGCAATAATGTTGCCGCCGCCGCCACCACTGCTCTCCCGCTACGGCTGCTGCTGCCGCCTGTAGCTGCAAAACGAACAGCACTAAAGTATAAAGAAAGAAAGGCGAGGGACCAAAAAAACAAAGGCCTTTGTTTATCTATTCTGGGCCTAAATTACCTATCAAAGAAAATAAATAAAACCTTATTTCCTTTTCCTTTTTCCCCCAAATGTGTGTCTTCTAGAATTCGAATTTCACAGCCATTGATCCCTAGCTTTCTCTTTCTCTCTCTTATTCTCTGTTTCCGGTGTTGTTAGTAAGCAAGCAGCAGGGTTTCTCATCATTACCATTTCGTTCATAGTTTTGGATAATACTGCGCAATGAGGAAGGGAGCAAAGAGAAAGGTTGGTTCGAAAGCAGGTCCCAAAGCTGCGGTTGAGGAGATTTAGAACGAAGAGGTGATAGCTGAGTCTCAGGAGGCGACAACGCAGGAGAATGGGAAGACACGAAGGGAGAACATGAGAATGGAGAGGAAGTCTTACCGACAAAACCTGATGATTCAACGGAGGAGAATCAGGACGATGAGGTCAAAGACGCTTCTCCTTCTCAGCCGCAAGAGAATGAAAGTGCCGAGGAAGTGAAGGAGGATAAGAAGAAACCTGCGCGTGGCGATGGTGGTAAGCGAAAGAGGGCCACGAACAAGGAGACTGAGAAGAAAGATGTGAAAAAACCGGCTCCAAGAGCTAAGAAACCCCGAGCGACCAAACCACAGGAAGAGCCCGAGTACTTCGAGGACAAACGGCAAGTCTTATTTGTCAAGGAAACACATTGTAACCCTTAAGTTTGGAAGCATTAATAAAAATTGTTCTTTTAAACCCACAACTTTTCAATTCTGATTAAGGTCAAAAACCAGCTTTTTTTCCTCTTCTCTCTCTTAAAAGCTCCGCCTTCTCCTCTTCTTCTACTCAATCTCCGTCGTTCTTCAGCTCCGGCGACTTCCATAGCGCCGGGGCTATCTCCTTTTATTGTTTTTAAGTTTATCTTCCCTTCTTTTGCTGTTTTTCTCTTTGTTTTTAGATCTTGGGTTGTAAGGGTATTTTCTTAGATCTAGATCTGTAGATCTGGGTTTTGCTTTTAGCTCTAGTTTTCAGTCCTTTCTTTTGATGGCATCTCTATTTTTTTCCTCTAAAATAGAGGTGGATTGGTGAAGAAAATAATACCTCTATTTTTTCTTCTAAAAGTAGAGGAAAAAATAGCAATAGATTGGAGATGCTCTTAGTTTCAAGACGATTCAGTGGTTTCGACTTTCAGCTGTTCTCTTGCGAGGAGGAGGTCGGTCTTTTGTCTGTAGATTTCTGAGGCTAGGTTCCGCGAGTGTCCGCGTGTAAGAGCTGTTGGTCTTAGGTGGCGTTTTCCCCGCTCTGATCTCAAATGGTTTGCTGTTTGTTCTTTCTCCTTCTCGGCTGCTTCTTCTCAGTAGAGGGCTTGTCTTGGGATGGTGTTGGGTTCTGTGCTTCTGCGTTTCTGCGTTCTTTGCTGCTGTCGTGCTGCTGATTGAGTTCTTTTCGACCCTAGTTACTGTGTGGTTGCAGTCTGGAGGAGGTTAGTTGTTTGGGGTCTCCTGTTCTCATATCTCTCAGTGTGCTACAACTTTATCTCTAGTCTTCTTGGCAAGCTCGTGGTTAGTCTTAAGTCCAGCTTCTCGGTGTTCACCCTCCGACTCTCCTTGGTTTAGTTTTTTTTTCAAGTATATTCCCTTGTTCAAAGTTTAGTTTCTTATCAAGGATTCGATCTAGTTGTCCGGTGATTTGTGTTTTACCGGATTGATCTGTTTCACCTCAGCATTCCATACCCTGTATTCCACCCCTGTATTCCTGTTCAATGTTCAATATTAAATATTTAAGTTAAAAAAAAAAACCCACAACTTTATATTATTTATTTACTTAACTGATATTTTGGTTTAACACATACCTAGATAACACGAGCTGCTGCTATTTTTCTCTGTTTCATGGCTCTCATTTCTTTCAACCAGACAACATTTCTCTTTGCTTTTATAATATGTTCTTCTATCCACCATGGCAGCACCTTCACCTTATGGAAACTCTTTTCATTGAAGGCATTATAAACATCACCCTCAGCAAAATCATCTTTTCTCTTCTCTAAGTCCTCTAACTGCACATTTGATTTCATAGTTCCTTCACTTCCGGGCCATCATCGGGAAAGAAACAATCTTGTCCCTGTGCTCTAAAAATATGTTGTTATTTTTTACCCGTTTGTGTATTTGGGAATAATAAAATTTATGTGATGTAACTTTTAGAAATTAAATAAAATATCAAAACAAATTATTTGGTGTTATGAACTATTATGTGATGTCCATTATAAGCCCATAAGGCCTACATTCTAAAATGTTCTAGAGTTACTTGTAAACTAGGTTTTACTTTGTCACCATGTAAAACCCTCTCTTTGTACTCCTATATAAAAGACCACCTATTCATTGGAATAAGACAACATCAATTCCTTATTTCTCTTCTCTCTATTCACAACACGTTATCAGCACAAAACTCTAGCTGTCTGAGCTAAGAGGTATACAAATCTGCTTCTTAGAATTTATTCATTCCAACTTCAAATCATGTTTATTATCAACTCATGGTTTGTAGGAACGAATCATTAATCAGTATTATGATAGTCTCCTGCAGATATTCAAATCATTTGTTTATTTATTAATTTTTGTTTTTACAAGATCAATATTATGATAAATTCTCTTGAAGAGATTTACATAATCAATATTATGATGAATTCTCTTGTAGAGATTCAACTTATATGTTTATTATGATGAATTCTCTTGTAGAGATTCAACTTATATGTTTATTAAGACGAATTCTCTTGTAGAGATTCAATTTATATATTTATTTTATTATATTTATGATTAATATTATGATAAATTCTCCTGCATAGATTTAAATCATATAATTATTTTATTATTATTATTTTTATAATTGATAAATTCTCCAATAGAGATTCAAATCACATGTTTTACTAATCTATTTTTGCATGATATTTATAAACATGTATTTATTCATTAACTTAAATTTATTATTTTCTGCACATTATATGAATATCAAATATTTTATTCCGTTTTTGCACATAGTTTGCACGAAATATATTAAACGGAATATTGTTCATTAAAATCATATATTGCTTATATTATTTATACACATGATTTGCACGGAATTTGTTAAATTGAATCTTATTCATTAAAATCGAATATTGCCTCATATTGTTTCTGCACATATTTATTAAATCGAATATTTTCCATATTGTTTTTGCACAGAATCGTTTTTACACGAACTTTGCACGGATTTTAGTATGTCATTATTCAGATCTAGATTTCTGTTTTAAATACTACACTAGTTTCTGTTTTCAATATTGTTAACCCGAAGTTTGTACATATATGATTATTCGAATTTTACACGAGTTTTGCACATATATCCCAATTTTTGCACATAACTATGCATCATGCTTGTATGTTCTCACGAGATTTGCACCATTGCATCAAAACTTGTTTATTTTCATGATCACGAAATTTACTCATATTTTATCAATGATGAATCATTAAATTATTTTATGATATTATCATTTTTATTTATAGTGTATGTGATCTTTTATGATTGTACTTATCTGACATTATATTTTTGATGATTTTAAAATCAAATAATTGACATAGAGCAATATAAAGAAAATGCATGATCACCAGAATGTGATATGATCAAACTTATAATGCATGATTGCATCTAAAACGACATGACTTGAAGTCTATAAGTGAATATAGTGGATATAATATTACTTATATAAAGATGTAAATATTATTGTCTTGCACACATAATCAAGAAGTATTTTGTAATTATATATTATCTCTTTGATTTTTTTTTAAAAACAATTCAAGTTGTCACCTGAAGTGATAATATTGATGATACATGTTATTGATATTATTTGTTTTTTTAATACGCTTTCATTTATATATATATATAGTTATATAATATTTATTTTCTACCATCATCTATAAGAATATCTTGTATTTTATTGTAATAGATCCCTAAGTTCTTTACATAAATCTAAGGAAAAGTTTAATCACTATAATGTGATATTACCTAAAGCTTATTATGAGTCTTTACATCTAAGATTATAAGACTTGAAGTCTGTAAATAATTCTTATTATGTTGAAAATTATGTGAAGAGAAAATCACTAATTTAGAGATGCTAGAAGACATGCTCTAATCCTTAGACAAACAATATTGTCTTGTAGACAATATGAAATGAAGTTAAAGAACTATTTTGAAAAGATAAATGAGTTATCCATAAAAAGTCATGAATTATATCTAATTAGTTATGATTCATTCCTTGAAGAGAATGTGACATTATATAGTGGGATAGAAAAAGAATCCTGTTAATAAAATTAGCCAAGGAACTGGCTCAAGAAGTGGTCATGAATGTGAATATGAAATGGATATGATCAAGGTCTAGATCAAAAATTTTATTTCAAGAACTCAAATTCTTACAAGAAGTGAGAAAATAAAGATGGTATAAACAAGAGGTAAATCTCTTGTCTAAAGATGAAATAAACCAGTGTGAGTATAAGATCTGGTAATATATGGATTATTGAAAGCTCCAGAATAATAGATATATTTGCCAGTAGGAATGCAATTATTGATGCATTATATCTCCCAAATCTCAAAAGTTTAAATAATCAAAGATAGAAGACATAATCCAAGTTGGATATGTTATTGATTTTAGATTGGGATTCAACTCAAAATAGATGATCCTGAAGTGTCATCATCTTGAAGGGGAGAATTGGTGAATCCCACAATCCATAGTAAGTAAAACATCTAGAAGATTATGTTCAAAGTTAAAATGATCTTGATGAATCATTTATAAGGTAATTTTAATGGATTTCAAAGTTAATCAAGTTAAGACAACAAAGAAGAAAATTTTGAATACCTTCAAATCTAGAGTATTACTAAATGCAGTAAAAGTATTTTGGATAAATTACATACACTCTCTAATAGATTGTAATATATAAAGATTGTATAATGGAGATAAATGTTATATAGTAAACCAGAAGTTTAAGGAATATAACATAGTTTGGCATTAGCTGGTTAGACCATTCCGGTTCAAGAAATAAGCAGAAATAACCAATAGGTCTATAGACATCCATTGAAGAACTTGAAGATTCTTCCTAATGATTTAATCATATGACAAATATGATATTATGATTTTCACTAGCTAAAATAGATTTGAAATTTATATCATTTTCTAGAAAGTTTACAAGGAAAAGTTTGTGGTTCAGTAATTTATTATATTGAATATCTGCAACTTGAAATTTGCTAGACCCCTTGGCAATGTTAGTAAATTCACGTCTTAAGCCTTTGATGATAAAATCATAAAGATAAATATTGAACATCTAATATCAAATGTTCATACACAAAATTCAGAAGTATGAATTCGCATAAAACCAACAAGTAATCAAAGTTCTCCCATCAAATCTGGTTTTGGGTCAGAAACCAAATATTTTCCATCTAAATGATTTGGATGTGCAGTATATATCCACATTGATCCACTACAACATTATAAGATGGATCCTCAAATGAGGTTGAGAATATATGTTGGATATAAATCTCCATTGATAAATAAGTATGTAGAGTCCATCCATGAAGGATTTATATTAGGCTTGATTTGTAGACTGTCATTTTAATATGCCAGTAATTCTAACATCAGGGGGAGAAAAGAAACAGCTGGAAAAGATAAGTTGGAATGAACTATCATTGATCCTCGGACTAAAGAATGTGAATGAAAGTCCAAAAGATAATTCATTTACAACGTTTAATAAATCAGTTGCCAGAAACATTTACTGATCCAAATAGAGTGACAAGATCACATATCAGCTATAAAGGCTCCAATAAAATTTAATGTTCCAGAAGGACAATATCAACCTGCTAAAGAGTTTAAAGAATGCATGAAGCGTGATAGAATTATTGGTTCCAAACATAAATATCCTCAGAAAAGAAAAAGATCAGAATTGACAATGGTCAGAGTGAGGAGATAGATTTTTGAATGATCTCAAGAAGAGACATTAAACATGACAAGAAAGAAAGTCAGGTACCTGAGACAATAAAGAGATCGATCTCAACAAGTTATGTCATGTCTAGAATAAAATGGAACCGAAAAGCAAAACGACGTCGTAAATATTATTGCATGCACGGTAGCAGTTGATATGATAAATGAGAAAGAGGATCACAAAATATATTGCAAAGTGTACACAGAGAAATGATTGGCCAAATTATAAAGAAGCAATAGTCATAGAGTTAAAATCTCTTGTAAAGAGATGAATATTTGGACCAGTTGTCCATACACCTAAGGGTGTAAACCCAGTAGGATATAAAGAAGACTTTATATAAAAGAATGATAAATATGAAATTAAATATGAAGAGACAAACTCTTCTGTGGTGGATGCAACTACTTTCAAGTTCCTTATCAGTCTGGCAATAAGAGAAAAACTTGACTTATACTACCCACTGGATAATGAAACTTAAATAAAATCCCAGAAGGATACAAATTCCCGAAGGATTAAGATTGTCAAAATTATGTTCCTAAAGATTCTAATTATTCGATCAAATTAAGACAAAAATGTTTTATGTGGTATAAGTGAATATTATAAGGTTAACCAATATACCCATATGTATTTACCAAAAGATTATGGATCCAGAGGATCATAGATTTGAATATAATTAAATTTCTTGAAGAGTTATCTCAAATTGTAATTTGGAAGAAAAATCTTTGGAAAAGATGACATTGTCTTCAAGTGTTCCAAATTGAGATATTTAAGTGATAGAGATACTATCTCAAATGATCCTTGAAGAATTTATATAAAGAATGCTCACAATATTTTGATCCTGAATAATACTTAAATTGCTAGTTGAGAAATGTATTTATCTATTTCATGATTGAAAGATATGATTTAGTATAACAAGAAAGAAAGCTAAAATAGTAAAGAAGAGCATGAATAACATCTTATGTATAAGTATGTACCATACAACTTTAGAATGTTGTAAGTTAAATGAAGCTTAGACTTGAAGTTCAAAAGATCAAGAAATAGTTGTTTATATGAAAAAGTTGTTATGAACAAGAAGTCCAGTAACCTAAGAGATTATAAGATAATCATACGAGTTTATTCATTAAGCTTATACTTATAATTATTGCCAAAATATGGTATATATGATTGGAATGCATCTCCTGAAGAAGACACTTCCAAGGGGGAGAAATATGATGATGTGTGTGGTTATACTCTTTTTCCTTATCATGGTTTTTATCCCATTGAGTTTTTCCATGAAAGGTTTTAATGAGGCAACAAAGAACACGCAAATGATAGACATCTAAAAGAGAAATTTAAAGATGAAAGTTTATCACCCCTCCAAAGTATTTGTCATACTTTAATAAGATCAAATAAAGCAAAGAGAATGAACTATACGAATCATTAACAAGAGTCATGCAATGCAGAAGAATGGCGATGTACGTATCCTACAAATTCATTCAAGTGAAGATTCAACAGACAGATTTGCCAAGACATCACTTTCAAGAAGTTATTTCTTCATAGTGGATTGCGTCATTTCAAAGATCTCAAGTGATGTAGTCATGAGGGGGAGTTAATGCGCGCTGCACTCTTTTTCCCTTAGCTATGGTTTTTCCCAGTGGGTTTTCCTAGCAAGGTTTTTAACGAGGCAGCATCCTACGTGCTTTAGAGAATGGTTTGTATAATGAACATCAAGGGGGAGTGTTATGAACTATTATGTGATGTCCATTATAAGCCCATAAGGCCCACCTTCTAAAATGTTCTAGAGTTACATGTAAACTAAGTTTTACTTTGTCACCAAGTAAAACCCTCTCTTTGTACTCCTATATAAAGGACCACCTATTCAGTGGAATAAGACAACATTAATTCCTTATTTCTCTTCTCTCTATTCACAACATTTGGTTATTTATGAGTTTTTAATGTTTTTTAAGATTAAAGAGTAAGAGTACTTTGAATTGCTTAAGTAATTGGTTTTGGGAGAGAAAATCAATGATTGTATATATTACCAATTGTTCTCCCCGGATCTGCATCCATACTGAATTCCTATAAAAGGTTCTTCGGTGGTCTGCACCCCTACAGAATTCGTGTAAAAGGTAGAAATAGACAAATATATCTTTAAAAAAAAGAACATATCATATAACACCATATTTTTTTTTTTGATAGCGATATATACGAGAAGAACATGTTCAGAACATCTAAACATCTAAACATTTCCTAAAGCAACATACATAACATATATAAACAAAGCTAAGAGAATTTCATATCTATAAGAAAAGACAAACTGTTGGAACTTATTTTTGACAAATAGCTCAGACCAATTTTTCGGCGATATTTTCAGTGATCATAATTACCAAAATGACCGGATTATGGATTCTTTGGATTCCTTGTAATGAGTACTATAAGATAATGTATTCACTTGTTAAAAATGAAGTTGATTTGAGTGAGAAATCTTTGGTCAAAGTGGACATGTAAGCAAGACAAAAAGTCAACAAATGTCAATATGAGCATTTGTTCCACATCGAAAGTTGGAAGAATTTTCCAATAATATATATAGTGATGCAATCTCAACAAGGTTTAATAACTTTGAGAAGAGTACACTATGGAGAAGGAGAGAAATGACTGTTATGTAAAACCACACATACGCGCGCACCCTGCCGGGCCGGGCTTGGGTTTTGGGTCTTGGTGAATATGGGCTTTTAGCCTACAAAAGATGTTCTTTTTGGAGTAAATATGTTAATATTCCTTTATTCTTTTGCGATAAGAAAAAAAAGATTTTTGGAATATTTTCGTTTATCTAAAGAGAGGCGGCAAAGGCAAACCCTTGCGTCCCAATCCTTCCATTCGCTATATATACTCGCATCTCTCATTCATTATTCTTCATCAGCGAAACACATATCTTTCGAAAACACAAATATCCAGCAAATCCCTCACGTCTCTACAATCTTAGGTAAGTCTCGAGAGTATAACATATATTCTTAAGTTTGCAGATTCTATAGTCGGGTGCTGCGACTTTAGTCTCAACATGATTGTATCCTAAGATTCTGAATCTCTTCAAACCGCCAGACTGCGGAAGATTTAAAGAATCAAGGAAAGAGATCATATCTTGACGTTTTCCTTAAAGGTTTTATTAAAATGTTTTATAAACTATTATTATTTATTATTATTTTCAATCGTTTTTGGTTTCATGATTTTAATTCGGATTTTCGCGGTCCTACACAAATTCTAGCAAACTGAAACATCAGCCATTAAAGTAATTGTCATGGCCAAGTATCTGAACTACAAACATATAATATCAAAATCACATTAAATGAAAAATATCAAATTTATAATTCAAACGCCAAGGATAAATTCTCATTCTAAATTTAAAGTAAAATAAAATTCATTAAAATGAAAATCAACAGATACCTATTCGACCATAAAATTTAAATGGTCCCCAAGAAATAGACTTTGAAAAAAGAGTATCTGAAAAATAATATTTTTTGACACTTATTTTAAAAGTTATCTCAAACTTGTAAGATAATAAAAAAATATTTCAAACTTGTAAATTTTTGATAATTTTTTTGAACAAAATCATCTTCAAAATTGTTGATAAAAATAAAAAAAATAAAATAATAATAAAGGAGTATAAACCCCCAGCCCTTCAGACGAGGTATCGGGCTTCAAAAAAACTATAATAGATTTTCTGCAAAAAATGGTGTACGGAATGTTCAAAAAAACAAATAATAGTGTACGGGATGTTTCATTGTAAAATGTATGTGAGTTATATTATATTAGGTTATTCTAAATCTCATCGAGAAGGGGATGATGAAATATAAATCTCATTTAGGTTATTTCAGAGTCTATCCATAGCTATTATATTTAGAATAACCTAATATAACTCGCATACATTTTACATTAAAACATCTCGTATAATATTTCGCACACCATGAATATTTGATTACCAAATTCATCAAAATCTAATTTATTAACAAAAAAAAACTTTATATTTCTATATTTTTATATCAACACCATAATGTTTTTACTCCTTATATTTTTGCAAAACAAGAACACATTTTTTATTTTTTTGGTCAAAGTGGAAACAATTTTGTTATGTTTCTAGATTCTGACATTTTTTTTTATCAGTTTATTAGCTGACACAAGAGGTTTTTAGGTCTCAGTCAATCATCCCTCTATGTTAATCAATTGTAGTATAACAAGGGTTTTATGTCAATCCAAATGGATTTGTTGAAAGTAGAAGAGTTGTGAGCAGAGATCTATAAGTCAAGCAAAGCAAAGAGAGCTTTTGTTGTCTAAGCAACTTATCTAAGAACCTAGAATGATAAATCACCAAAGAGAATTCAAAAGAAGACATTTTAGCAATGATCAAGAAGTAAAACAGAGCAATATAAATAGAGTACTTAACAAATTCGAAATTCAATAAAGAGAAAACAAGTTCCTAGATGTGGTTATTGATTTTGGGGAATCTAGAGACTGGCTAAGGTTGTTTCAAACAGCATTGATCAAGCAAACAAACTAGCAATGGTGGTTCCTAGACATAGAGTTCACAAACAAGCAAGCTAAGTTCAATCTCTTGTAATATAGCCCTTTACTAAACACCTTAGCAAGATCTAACTCTCATTAGTGCTAAAACATCTAGCAAGCAATAGCAACCAACTATATTCATGTCAAAATGCTCCTCAAACAGTCAATCTCTTGAGCCAAGGCCAGCAAATCCTCTATCAAACAAGATCAGCATTTCATCAAACACTTGGTGGGCATAAGAGAAAGCCTAAATTCTAGATAAGTGTGATCAAGACAAATCTAGCTTATAAACAGATTAATAGAGAGGAACCCATGAAATTAAATACTAAACAAACCTTAATCAATCTCTAAATCCCCTTAATCTACCACATCTAAGAACCCTAAGCAAACTACTCACTAATACTCATGTTTAACACCAAATCACAAGAGGAAAAGATGTTAATCATGATTAGAAAAGAGATTAGAGAGAAATTAATGGCAAATACAAACTTATATTAAATAAAGCAAGAAATTTGTCTACAAACCCATAAAATAAACTCAAGAACAGTGTTATGAGGCGACTTATCAAAAATCCCAGAAAAAGGGTATTTATACAAAATAGAAGGAAACCCTAAAGTAATGGCAAAAGTGTAATGATAGGGTGACCGATAGGAATGATCGATAGGGATCCTATTGGTCTGGAAGATGACCGATAGGGTGACCGAAATATAACCGGTGCACTGCTATCGGTCACTTCACTAACCGATAGGTCTGGTCGATAGGGATCCTATCGGTCACTCCTTGACCGATAGGTCTTGTGCCTTGATCGATAGGCTCTGCAGAAATCGTCTGCATTGGTCCCTTTTGCTCCTCCTGGTCCAACTAGCTTCTTGGATCATCCTCAAAGCTTCTCCATGCTCCTTATGGCTCCATAGGTACCTAAAAACATCCATAATGCATAGAAAATGCAAACTATGTCCTAAATGCAACATAAGTCTATAAGGAGAAGAAAATGGGACAAAAGATAAGGAAAATATGCAAAAGAGAACCAAAACATGTACTAAATACAAGCCTAAATGGTGAAAATACAAAAGATATCAACACCCCCACACTTGCCTTTTGCATGTCCTCAAGCAAATAAGAACAAATGAGAGAGTGAGGTTTGAAGGTGGGCATTCAAATCCAAAAGTGCAAAGGTAAAGAGATGGTATCAATGCTTAAGTGCCTAGTTGTAGGATGCAAACATAATCAGCTATACTTTAAAGATCCTAGCCATGCTCATCATGTTTCAAAATGACCTCAAATCTCAACTTAGGCAAATGCTCAAATCAACCAACTCTTTAACATTCAATTAAACTCAGAACATGAATCATGCTTGAGCAAATCAAGTGAAGACATTTGGTTCAAAGGGTAAGGTTATGAGATAAAAATGATCTCATTTTAGCAAAAGGGTTTTCAAACACAAGGGATCACTCAATGAAAGAGAATCCATCTTAGGCAAAATGCTAAAGGTAAAAGCACACTTATACATGCAATTCAAAGCTCCCTTCTACCCAAAGATGAATCCTAAATACTTCTAAACCCAAAAGTGAACCCCTAAGTCTACCCTTTTCCTAAACTCTACCCTTTACCATTCTTCATGGCTGGGGAAACTTCTCATTTTGCTTGTGTGGTTGCTTCCTTTTGGTTGAGACTTGCTCTTCTTTGTTGCATTGGCACCTTCATCACCTTTGGTGGATTGCTCTTGGTCTGATTTTTCTTCTTTTGACCTTTCTAAGCTTTGTTGCTGGCACCTTTCTTCTTTACACTTAGAGCTTTTACTGTCCTTTACTTAACCACAACTCTAAACTGTTTCCCCTTTTCTACCATTTCAAACCTTTTCCTTTTCTTTCAAAACGTAAATACATGAAGTTCAAACCACTTAACACTACCCTTTTAACCCAAAACTCCTATCCTAGAATCAAGCTCAAGATGCAAGATGATATCTACAAGAGAGCTTATTATTGCCATCCTTATTCCTAACACTTTTTGCCAAGAAAAAATCAAAAATGATATGCAAAGGCCTCACAGCTCTTAAGATAGTGTTTAGGCTTAAAAGAAGGTTTTGGTTAAGGGAGTGGATTAACTGTCCCATAAGTATGAAGATTAGCTATTTGGATCAACAAGAGTGGTAGAAAGGAAAAAGATGATCCAAATATGTATATGGTAGCTATGAATTCACTTTTCAATGCATAAGACATGATAATTAAAAGTCTAAATTAAAGTTCAAGTTGATAGAGTTGATTTTCAGAGAACAAGTGCTTTCAGTATGATATGAGATGATCAAAATTAGCATTCCAAGCATGGATCAGTCTTAACTTCTAGCTTTCTTATGATGCATCAAACAACTAATCACTTAAACACTGAAATCATCTCTAAACTCTAAGCACTTTACAAGGAAATTTCATCATTATGCCCTATGCAAATGCACTGCAACATATATGTCAACACTAGACTCAATCCTATAAGAATGAAATGCAACTATATGCTTTCTTTTTGGTTTGCAAAAATGCAAAATTTTTCAAATTTTTCAATTTTTTGTGTTTTTCTATGCTTTAGATGAATGCATGATATGAATGTGACTCAAAGTGAAAGAAAATGAAAAACTAAGTAAACAAAACACAAAGCCAAACCCCAAATCTCTCCCCCACACTTAAATTACACAGTCCCTTGTGTAATGAAAGCAATGAGAGAGAGAAGCAACAAAATATAATACAGAATTGAAAAAAAAATGCAATGGTATAGAAAATGGATAGGATGTGGTACCTTGTTTAATCAGTGGAGTGGTGAGAGGATCCAGATGTCTGAGGAGACTTGCTAGCTCTCCTCTTGTTCCTCCTCTCATAAGTCTTTGAAGATGGCGCTGCTTCTTGTGGTGGGGGAACCCAACTTGACCATAACTGCTCAGCTTGAGAAGAAGTACCTTGGTGACCCCATTTCCATGTTTGTTGAACCTCAGAAGGGATGGGAGTTGGTTCCCATGCTGATGGAATATGGGACCTTGGCTCATATGATGAAGCCATTGGTTGTGCCCATGTCCCCCATTGATCACTTGGCTGTGCATGAAAGCAATGTCTTCCATGGGGTTCCAAACAGCCTCCTCTTCTTCAGTTGGGTCAGCTTGTGGCATAGGCTCTTCTTGATGAGAAGTGTGCTCATGAGTATGGCTATGATGGGAAGCTCCTACTGATGTAGCTTTGTTCTTCGTGAACTTCCCTTTGACCATTTTCACCAAACTTCTAATGGCTTTGTCTTGCCACTTACACCATTTTTGAAGGGTGTTGATGTGTTCATGAGCAGACTTCATAAAGCCCTCTTGGCTTGGGCCTCCATAAGTTTTGAAGTGGAACTGCTTTGAACTATAGTTCAGCACTTCTTATTCATCAATCTCATCTTCTTCTTCTTGTGTTTCCCCTTGGCTTTCAGCGCCAGCAGTAGCATCTTCATGGACTTCTTCTTCACCTTCTTCTCTTCTCTCTTCTCTTACTTCTTCTTCAACCTCTTCTTGTTCTTCTTCCTCACTAGCTTCTGCTCTTTCTTCAGGGACAAGGCGGCCTTGGTAGAGCTGATCATCACTTGGATTGAAACTGATGTTGCTCCTTGTGGTGAAGGAGGTAAGCTTTGGATTAGGGAGAAGGACTCTTGCTGGCTCTTGGAGTTCATTGAGGAACTTGTAGACATGCTTGTCTTGAACGCTCTTCTCAATGTAATGGCTTCTCCTAAGGTAGTCCATATCTATCCATAAAGGACCCAGAGCATCATCAACATGTTCTTCAAAGTCCACACCACTGGCTATTAGAACAGCAGTCACAATTCCTCCAATGTGAAGCTGTGGATTCTTCTCCCTTTTCCCCTTGTTTAAAACCCAGCTCTGATAGGTCAGCAGCTGCTCCATCAGTAATCTCACAAAGCATGGGAATCTGCTTGGTGGGCCTATAGGTGTTCCATTGTCGCTGGTACCCACAAGTGCAAACATTCCAGTGTAGATGAAGTCTCTTTCTTTGCCAGTGAGGTTTGTTGTCTCCTTCCTTGCAAATAAAGTGTTTGCAAGCGCCTTGTGAGCATATCTCACTGCAGGATGCTTCACGTGTTGGTTCCTTGTGGTGCCAGCTATGAATTCCCCAGCTCCAATCATCCTCCATAGCTTTGTGTGCTGCTTTTGAGTGATTGAGAACTTGTTCCCTCTTTGTGCATAAGACATTAGCCCAAGCTCTTGAGAGAGGTCAAGGAAAGTTGTTGTGAACCTTTGCCTTCCAAGCTTGAAGGAGATCCATCCATCTTTGTTGGGGAGCTCACTTTCATCATATCCAACCACCTTGAGAGTAGAAAGGAATTGATAAGTGAGCTGCTGGTAGGAGGGAAGTGGTTTTGACATCAATTCGCTAAGCCCCATGTACTCATAGATGCACTTGCAGTCCATGTAGATCCCAAGTGCTTTCATTGTGTTGGCACAAGGGTATCTGGTTGGCTTGAAGGTGCACTGGTTGAAAGCTTCCATGAGCTCCCTAGCACTTGGCTCATGGTGTGGGACTTCCTCCTCTACAGTTTTTCTTTTTCCTTTCTGCTTGGCGCCCTTGTCTCCAACTGGTCTCTTTCCAGCCGCCTTTGATGAGTGTTCAGCAGCAGCACCCTTTCCTTTATCCCTTCTTGCTCTAGGAGAAGTGGGCACTTCCTCCTGATGTGCCTTTCTCTTGCTTCCAGCAGTTGCTCTTGTTTTATCAATGGTACCTACAAAATCAAAGCTTGAAGATACTATAAGTACAAGAACAAAGGTTTGAGAAACCAATAACTGAAAGCTTTAAAATGAATTTCTCTAAGCTAAAAAAAGTTTATCTAGTCACTAAACAAGATTAAACTCCTACAAAGCAAGAAGAATTTACAAGCTAACAGTTTAAACATGCTAGAGTTCATAAAGATATGACATTCATGCATGTGAACCTAGCATGGTGGCTCTAAGCAAAAGAGAAAATGATCATGCAAAGGAATATCAAACTAGCAAGAACTGAGATTAAAGAACAGTAAACAAAGCTTTAACAGTAAAATTTCTCAATTTAAACATATCCACCATGCAAAACCAAAGCAAAACATCTTAAACTAAACAAAACTTGTTCTTAAAACCATAGATTAAGCAATTATAAGCACATTCATTGATTAAGAACAAAAGATGAATAGTTGAGGAAGCAAACCTTAATAATGCTTCTGAGCACTTAGAGAAGATAAATAAAAGAGAGAAAGAGCTAATATGTTCGTGCTATAAGTGAGAGAAGTAGTGAAATGAAGTGTGAAGAGAAGAGGAGAAGATTGTTGTTTATATAGAGTAAAAAAGGGGGAATCAAAAGAATCAAAAGTTGGTGAGGGAACCAAAGGAATCTAAAGAGTGGGGGACAAGAACAAAAGTGCTCAGGAGCTCTAAAAAGTGGCAGGAAAGATCCAAAGTTTGAATTTAAACCTCCTTGGCTCCAAACCAAAGGAGGGAAATTTTTTTGAAAATTGAAGCACTTGCCTCGCGGCGCTATCGGTCATAATATGACCGATAGGAATGACCGATAGGGTGCATATCGATCACAAGTGATCGATTGCAATGACCGATACCTTCCTGTGAATCCTATCGGTCTTCATCTGATCGATACACTGACCAAAATATATCTGATGGATTTCTATTGGCCAGTGTCTGATCGATAGGTATGACCGATAGGACACTCACTTGCAAACTCCTTTCCCTATCGATCACAAGTGACTGATAGGTTGACTGGTGAAATCTGGCTCTATTGCTATCGATCACAAGTGAAATCTGGTCTCGTCTAGACCGATACTGTAATACCTCGTTCAAGCGCTATACGATCCGACCGAAGTTTCAAGCTGAACGACCCCTCGGTATAATTTGAAAAATTATGGGATTAATCACGGAGGTAGCTAAGACCCTGCGGAAGACCATCCAAAAAGAATCAGGCCAAGAAAAATTCTTCTGCGACCTACAAAATTCGCACAGTCCGATAGATGTTCAAGTGCCGCGGAATGGGTCAGTTGAGGGAAAAACAAGCTCGGTCCAAAATCCAACAGCTCGAAAGTCTAAGAAACTTTAACTAAGCCTAAGAGGAGTCCATCCAGCAACTATTATGGCCAAGATCTCGGAGAAAACAAGAAAGAATGTATGAGTCTGAATTTATTGCTTATCTGGTCCATTTCCGCCTAACTAAGGACCAAATGGATGATACTTTGACAACCAAGAGAGAGGACCGTCATTATGCAACAATGGAGGGTTAAAGAAGTTTTTTTAATGAGCTAGGCGAGTTACCTGAAGAGTTAGGCAATAAAATGCACAGGAGAAGGGAGAAAGGAATAGTTATGAACCAATGAGAAGCTCTCAGCTTAAGCTTATGGATAAGCTCGGTTTGGCAGGCCTAGGATCTATGAGAAGGAGGCTAGAGCATAAGGTGAAAACGTGGCCTGCATTGAAGTAAAGAAGAGTCTAGATTTTACATAACTTAAGTAGTTTCCATGGGGTAACTTTTCAGCTATAAATACCACCCCCTTTCCTCTCACTTTCCATTCCCACTCCTAAAGCCTTTCAAACCTTAGAGGGAGTGTGTGAGGCGTGTAGAATAGAAAAGCTTAGCTTCGGTAGGCTGCTTGGTAGTATAGTCCGGTTCCGTGTCCAGTTCGAGGTGAGTCCCGGTAGTGGTGGACTATCGCAGTTGCTGGTCGTGGTGCAGTGTAGATCTCGGATCTGCATTGTATCACAACACTAGCCTCAGTAGATTAGGTTGTGTGCTTCTGTGTATGTGTGTGACTAACGTGTGATGCAGGGAAGCTCGGATCTGTATAGATCCGAGTGTATACTAACGTTTTTATGCAGGAATAACCTCAGATCTGGTAAATCTGTGTGCTGCAAAACCCGTTGGGTGAGGTAACGGTTTGATGCATGTCTATGGGACATGTTATTATCCTTACCGAGTGATACGAAGGGTGTAAGGACAGCCGGATCTCAGATCCATTTGCATGTTCCTTCACCAGATGAGCAAGTGTGCAGATTATGTAAAACAAGCTGCATGGCTGAAAGGTCATGTAAGTGGAGTTGTAAATAAACGTGCATGAGCGAGGTTCAAGCATGATGCTTGTAACCGTAAACGAGAGTTGGGACTAGAGAAGTTCTGGCTTTGCCGTCACTCTAGGGCGCTAACTTCTCGGAGGTTGTGTGGAGGTGTGTTGGCGTTTGATCTAGTGTGGATCGACGCGGATGTGAGGTATAATGGCGTGAGATCCATTATACGGCGGAGTCATGTTGAAGGTGTAGCCTTCGTGACTTAGTGACGGTGTTGTCGGAGTTCCCCGCTCCCCAAGTTTAGCGACGGAATGCTAGATGGGAAGACTCGGCGCTAGACAGGTCTAGCTAACCTGGCCGAGTACTATCCGACGGGATAGTCGGGAATACCAGCGAGGAGTCATGGTATATCCCGCCTGGGATGTGAACTCACTTGGCGGCTCTCGGATAGAAACCCCACCGAGATGTGAACCGACCGAGGAGCTCCCAGAGTGTCCGATGTTCCGGCTTGGCTTGTCTTCGTGATAGTCAAATGTAGGGTGTTCGTGGTACCGATGTTCCGCCTTCACTTGTCTTTGTGATAGTAAAGTGCAGGGTGTTCGTGGTAGGGGAACTAGCCGACCCACTTAGAGATCTCTGTGTCCAAGCGAGTGTGTGTGTGTGGTATGGAAGTTAGGATAACGCTTGCATATAGATCTGGGATTGCATGCTTCGGCTATTTATTCTTTGTTGCTTCGGCTATTGCATGTTGTTTGGGGGTTCTTGGGGTTCTCGGGGTTTTCTTTTTTTTAGTGGGTCCTGGACTTACTGAGTAATCTTAGATTACTCATCCCTCCTTTTCTTTTTTGCAGGAAACCTTAGTAAGCAATCGGGAATTAGAGGGTGATGTAGACGTTAGAACCACCGGAGTTGATTTGGATGCCTTTTGTAAGATATAGTAAGTATGTTTTGTACAAGAGTTTTTGTATAATATTTGAAATATCGGATGGATCCGCTATGTATTAAAAATAAATGTTAGTAATATGTATGCTTCTTTGAATAAAAGCAGATTTTCTATCTATAAAACCCTTGTGTCTTCCGCTGGTAAAATGGCTGAGTCTGAGTCTACACAACTCTCGGCTGGACTACGGGTTGGCAAGCCTTAGGCTTCAGTCGGGAGGGTCGAACTAACTTGCCGAGACGGCCTTAAGCTTAGATGTGTTCTAAGACGGGCTGACCTATCGAGTGAACCTCGGCATTTTGTAGCGTCTCCGGTCGGGACTGGTCCTATCCTGAATCGGAGGTGTTACAAATGGTGGTATCAGAACATGGTTTCCGTATCATGCTTTCGGAAGCAAGGGATTTTTCAAAAATGTTTTTAAAATGTTTTATCGAGTCAAAAACGAGTCGCAAAAGCACCATTAGGAAACCGGTCACGTCCACACAGTAGGTCTAGGTGGGGTATTGGGGTAAACCTTTTTTCCACTAGGATAAACCTAACCGTGCAGAATCTTGTCGACAGACAGAGATGGCGTCGAGAGACAGGCAGGGTGAGAACTACCTGGGGAATTCGTGGTTTAGTGGAGGATATGAGTCAGACAGTTCAGACTCGTCGGGAGACTCGAGTTCAAACGAAGAACATTACCTCGAGTTTACTGATTACGATGCTTACGTGGGACAGAGCACCGTAGACGGAGAAAATCTGGCGGATCAGTTCACGTATGTGTTCGGCCAACAGTCATATGGAGGGATGGTCGTGGAAGAACATTACTACATTGAGGCACCAATACAAAACTCAGGTCCAGAAATCATCGTACGATCAATGGAGATTATCGAGATATCATCAGGAGAAGTCACGTCAAACTCTTGGGATACGAACAACTAAACCAGTCCATTACCTAGCATCCCGATGCCGCATGTATTCGTACCAGAATACGGCCTATACCCGTACATGCCTACGGAGTCCAATCCAGTCGACTATGTGTATCCCTTCATTGTCACGGGGAAAGACACTAAGGACATGACGGCAACAGTCCGAGCAAATCTCGCGAGATAGGGAGGACAAGTTGAGAACGCTGATCCTAACGAACGAGCCTACGGAGAAGACGGATTCGTAGATCTAAGGTATTCACCGACCCGTTGGACGGAAGAACTTATACGCATCCCAACCAGCCCAGAGGAGACCGTAGAGAATCCAGCCGACGAATACAGCAGGACAAACATAAATCCAGAGAGCTATCCGAGAGTTTCCTATGATATCAGTGAATTATTTGGACAACTGTTCATACCCGAGGCGAATCTCCGCGGACCCAACTACACGGTGACTCCAACGAAGTAAACGGAGGAAGTGGACTCAACACCGATGAGAACATGGATCCGACCCCGATATTCGAGCAAGGCAATTCAAGGCGAGGAGGAAGACCTCCCAAGAGGACTCCTCGTATGAGCGTTCTGCCACCCGAAAGAGTAATGATGGGCATACGGTGTAGCGAGTGAGGGGAACATGGACATTTCCCTCACGCCTGTCCCAATATTCCAACCTCGAAGTCGTCCGCCACTAGACACAAAACATGCACTGAATGCGGATACAAAGGAGCCCATAAGAAGAGCTGTTCGAAGCGCTGGAAGCCACAACCACCGAACCCCGCTCACCACCCTGTCACTCGCTCCGTGTCTCACCAGCAAGAGGAAGATCAGACTTCCGAAAGAGATATGAAAGTCGGTATTAGGTTTAGGTCTGAGTCTGAGACCAAGTCAAGGTTAGTATGGGTGCTAACTCAGATCTCTTGTGCGTGTTGTGTGAAAGTCCGTAGATCTAGGTGTTAGGTAGAGTCATTTCGCCTCTTTGTGAGTGCGCTTAGTAAGGATTTCTCGGTAAGTCGGTTTCAGAAGAGAACGAATTTATCTAGAGGTTTTCTAGTAGGTGAGTGTTAGGATCCCAGTAGTGGAGATAGGACAACCTGTTTCCCGTTTAGTCAGAATCTCTAGGATTTAGACCGAGGAGATCTAAGGGAATTTGAGAAAAGGATCGGAATGGGGGTATGGTAGTTGTGTAGATCTGAAATGAAGACGGGACAAGCTACGCAAACCAACGGACGAAATCGAATCAAGAAAAAGGAAACCGGAAAGCCAACCTTGGAGAAACGAAGGAGAACGACGACATCCAGAAAGACGACGGTACTAGGCAAAGTGAACGGCAGAATGGTGATATATAAGGACCCGAGATTTCAACACCGAATAACGATGTTAAAAAGGCGACATTAAGAAGACGGATGGCCAGAAGCCCAAGAGGAGATGTTTAGAAGAAGAGAATTCGGGGACGAATCCTATTTAAGGAGGGGAGAATGTAATACCCCGTTCAAGCGCTATACGACCCGACCGAAGTTTCAAACTGAACGATCCCTCGGTACAATTATAAAAATTATGGGATTAATCACGGAGGTAGCTAAGACCCTGAGGAAGACCATCCAAAAAGAATCAGGCCAAGAAAAATTCTTCTGCGACCTACAAAATTCGCACAGTCCGATAGATGTTCAAGTGCCGCGGAATGGGTCAGTTGAGGGAAAAACAAGCTCGCTCCAAAATTCAACAGCTCGAGAGTCTAAGAAACTTTTACTAAGCCTAAGAGGAGTCCATCCAGCAACTATTATGGCCAAGATCTCGGAGAAAACAAGAAAGAATGCATGAGTCCGAATTTATTACTTATCTGGTCCATTTCTGCCTAACTAAGGACCAAATGGATGATACTTTGTCACCAAGAGAGAGAACCGTCATTATGCAACACTAGAGGGTTAAATAAATGTTTTTAATGAGCTAGGCGAGTTACTTGAGGAGTTAGACAGTAAAATACACATGAGAAGGGAGAAAGGAATAGTTATGAACCAATGAGAAGCTCCCACCTTAAGCTTATGGATAAGCTCGGTTTGGCAGGCCTAGGATCTATGAGAAGGTGGCTAGAGCATAGGGTGAAAACGTGGCCAGCGTTGAAGTAAAGAAGAGTCCAGATTTTACATAACTTAAGTAGTTACCATGGGGTAATTTTTCAGCGATAAATACCACCCTTTTTCCTCTCACTTTCCATTCTCACTCCTAAAGCCTTTCAAACCTTAGAGAGAGAGTGTGAGGCGTGTAGAATAGAGAAGCTTAGTTTCGGTAGGCTGCTTGGTTGTATAGTCCGGTTCCGTGTCCAGTTCGAGGTGAGTCCCGGTAGTGGTGGACTATCACAGTTGCTGGTCGTGGTGCAGTGTAGATCTCAGATCTGCATTGTATCACAACACTAGGCTCGGTAGATTAGGTTGTCTGCTTGTGTGTATGTGTGTGATTAACGTGTGATGCAGAGAAGCTCGGATCTGTATAGATCCGAGTGTATACTAATGTTTTTATGCAGGAATAGTCTCAGATCTGGTAAATCTGTGTGCTGCGAAACCCGTTTGGTGAGGTAACGGTTTGATAAATGTCCATGGGACATGTTATCATCCTTACCGAGTGATAAGAAGAGTGTAAGGACTGCCGGATCTTAGATCCATTTGCATGTTCCTTCACCAGATGAGCAAGTGTGCGGATTATGTAAAACACGCTGCATGGCTGAAAGGTCATGTAAGTGGAATTGTAAATAAACGTGCATGAGCAAGGTTCAAGCATGATGCTTGTAACCGTAAATGAGAGTTTGGACTAGAGAAGTTCTGGCTTTACCGTCACTCTAGGGCGCTAACTTCTCGGAGGTTGTGTGGAGGTGTGTTGGCGTTTGATCGAGTGTGGATCGACGCGGATGTGAGGTATAATGGCGTGAGATCCATTATACGGCGGAGTCATGTTGAGGGTGTAGCCTTCATGACTTAGTGACGGTGTGGTCGGAGTTCCCCGCTCCCCAAGTTTAGCGGCGGAATGCTAGATGGGTAGACTCGGCGCTAGACAGGTCTAGCTAACCTGGCCGAGTGCTATCCGACGGGATAGTCGGGAATACCAGCGAGGAGTCATGGTACGTCCCGCCTGGGATGTGAACTCACTTGGCAGCTCTTGTATGGAAACCCCACTGACATGTGAACCGACCGAGGAGCTCCCAGGGTGTCCGATGTTCCGGCTTGGCTTGTCTTCGTGATAGTCAAGTGCAGGGTGTTCGTGGTACCGATGTTCCAGCTTGACTTGTCTTTGTGATAGCCAAGTGCAGGGTGTTCGTGGTAGGGGAACTGGCCGACCCACTTAGAGATCTCTGTGTCCACGCGAGTGTGTGTGTGTGGGATGAAAGTTAGGATAGCGCCTGCATATAGATCTAGGATTGCATGCTTTAGCTATTTATTCTTTGTTGCTTCGGCTATTGCTTGTTGTTTGGGGGTTCTTGGGGTTTTCTTTCTTTTAGTGGGTCCTGGACTCACTGAGTAAACTTAGATTACTCATCCCCCTTTTTCTTTTTTGCAGGAAACCTTAGTAAGCCATCGGGAATTAGAGGGTGTTGTGAACGTTAGGACCACCAGAGTATATTTGGGTGCCTTTTGTAAAATATAGTAAGTATGTTTTGTACAAAGGTTTTTGTATAATATTTGAAATCTCGGACGGATCCGCTATTTGTTAAAAATAAACGTTTGTGATAACAAGATTTTTCTGTCTTGGGTGAGCAAATGCAACAGGAGGTTATCAAAACTCAAGCAGCATACAGTCGTAGTATAGCATGCAAGAGGAATCAATCAAATCTAGGAGCTAGAAAGTGCAATGATAATGAAAGGATCGAGTAAAGCTAGGCAAATGGTGAACGGTTTTGTAAAAATCCTAAAAACTAAATGCAATGACTAAATGCAAGGCAAAACTATTTTAAAATTATCAGAAACGAGTGAACTACCAAGGCGAACAAACAGAATGATTAAAATGCAAAGCTATGAACTTATAAAAATCGACTAGTGGATCGACCGCTAGATCGAGCAACAACGATCGATCTCGTCTAAAAGTTCAGATGCAACGAAACTAATGACCAGGATGCAACAGGTAACAAGCGAATGACTAGCAAAGATGTAAGAATACTAAGAAAGAGGGTCTAGGGTTGAGATTCACGTTCAGGGGTTTCAAAGGTTCCAGCTTGGTTTGAAAACTCTAGATTTACTCACTTTGTGAGGTTCTCTAAGCCTTGAAAACAAAACGTGATCCATCCATGGCGTGTGGTATGGATCACTCCTTCATTCTCTCCTCCATACCCATGGCGTTTGGCGGAAGAAGAGATTGAAGGCCAAGGAAATCAGATTTCAAACACGCGGCTTAACTAATCCCCTAAACTACCATGGCGTTTGGGAAAGGGTAACTAGTCTCTAGAATGCGATTTTCAGAGATCTCTGGATCCTGTCAAGGTAAGAGTTCTCTCTGATCATAAATATCTTGGCGTGAGACTCTTTAAACCTTAAGAACTCGACATCCTAGAAGAGAAAGCCATTAAGAACAAGAAAACACCAAGCTTGAAAACCTTTTCGACCCCTTTGAATCTTCTCAACCCCAAAACCCGATTAAACTACTCACTACACATTAAGTAAACCAAGCAAAGCATGAAAGATGAAACGATAAACATGAAAAACAATGGATTAAACTTAAAACGATTCAAAGATTCAAGAACAAAGCTCAAAGTCTAACAATGGCGGAATCGCCTTCGAACAGAGAGAAAAAGATGAAAATGATAAAGTGAAAAACGTCTGTGGGAAAGCATGATCGCTGCCTTCCCAAAATAGGCCAAACAGCTCGATGGTCCCCCCCTCGCTAGCGGCCAAAAACGGTTAAAGCACTGAGATCAACCTCGAGATCGAGCACCTCGCTCGATCATCTTCGGACATCGTGACTTCGGCTCGATCTGTGTCTCGATCTTCTTTGGTGGATCGAGTGCTTCGTTCGATCTTGGAATCGATATTTGGAGGATCGAGTGGTTGACTCGATCCGACTCTCGATCTGAATGGCGTCATTTACGTCCGTACTCCTTGATCGGTCGCTTCACTTGATCTTCGTCTCGATCAGTTTCCTTGGATCGGCTGGACTACTCAATCTTCTGGTCGATCTCATCTTGATCGACCAGCCATGCTCGATCCTTCTATCGATCTCTGGTCCTTAGCAAGCATTCCAGAATTCTCCAAGTCCCACGAACTTCCTCACGAACCTCAGCATGTCTACGAACTGTCCAAGACTCCAAAGTAGCCGAAAACAACCTGTATGCGATGCAAAATGCAAGAAATATGCATATGCTGGTGCAAGAACACTCTATGACCTAAAGTGATGCAAACTAACCGAAAATGCAATGTATATGCGTGAGAAACTAACTTATATGTATGCAAAATGCATATAATATGCAGCTATATCAACTCCCCCAAACTTACCTTTTGCTTGCCTTCAAGCAAACAAATTAATGAAGGGAGAGAGATTTTTAAAACAAACGGGGGTTCAAGCTTCTTGCAAAGGTGTCTTTCAAATGAATCAATCTCAACGTCCTAGTTACTAGTCCTAAAATGCAATACACACACTCATACTTCAAATCATGACTCTCCTATTCCAAACAATCAAAGAAACTCATCCTTTAACATTCATTAACAACCGAACCATGAATCAAACTTATGCACTTTAAAGCACAACACATTTGGATAAGGGTATAGGCTATGAGCATAGAATGATCTCATTTTAAACAGGATTTATTTTAAGCAAGGGTTTCTCTCGAAAATGGTAAGAACTTTATGCATAATGCTAAAGGTAAAGGCAATTGATGCATACATGATCAGATTCTCATTTACCCATGTAAACTAACAATGATCCTAAAACCCCTCTCATTTATTTTTATTTTAGCTCACTCACCACTTAGAGTCTACTTTTTTTCCCAAAGCAAAAGCTTTGCAATCCCCAAAACAAAACAGAAAGCATTTTAACTCTTTTAGATTAGTGAAAAGGTTTGAAAATACTAAGCTCTTTAACTCTTTCTTATCGATAACTTTCTTATATTATATATTTTTTTTCTTTTTCTTTTCTTTTATTTTTGGCACTTATGCTCTTTTATTTATTAATTTTTTTATATATTTTTTTTATTTTGAGAGAGTTATCTTCTGAAATTATTAGAGCATTATACATTTTAAGCATAAAACCTTTCACTTAAAACCTTTTTTTTACTTCAAAGACCAAACTCTTTTCAAAACCGAAAGCATATAAACATGAAAACAACCTCAATGATCCCCCAAACTTATCATAAACCTACATCTAGCTTCAAAATGCAAAGCTAGCAATCACATGAGAACCTAATCTTATCGCCTAAACATAACATTTTATACTAAGTTTAAACTGGAAGAGGCCTCACAATGATGTTACACACGAAAACTTGGCTTCAAAGAAAGGTAAGGGTCAAGGTGGGAGTTCTACTTAGGCTCACAAAGAGTGGTAAAAAGGAAGAAGAGAGCCTAAATATTTTAAAATCCATGTGTTCATTTTCAAATGCATAAGGATGATATTTAAAAATTCAGATTAAAGTTCTCACTTAATAGGACAAGTTTCAAATCATGAGAGTTCAATTCAAGTCACAAAAATCAAAACAAGTGATCCAAGCATGGTAAGAACTTACTTTCAAAGTGTGAGCAAAGCATTAGAGAACTAATAACTAGGATATTGAAACCATTCATGAGTTAAACACCTTTTTAAGAAAACTTTAACCCCTTATGCAAATGTAAACAACCTAGATGCTTAAAAATTCTAGACTCAATCCTAAAATGCTTAACAATGTGAATGCAACTACATGAATTTTTCATAAAAATTTTAAACATTTTACCAATTTTTCATGTAATGAAGACTCAAGGATGCTAAAGGGAAAATAAGATCAGAATAAACATGTGAGAGCTAAGAACACTAAGCAAAAATCAAGAAAACATGAGCGGTATTTACAATGGAAGGTTGTTGGTACCTTGGAGCTAAACTCGGCTGGAACTTGAGGATGTTCCAGCGGAGTTGCGCTTGCTAAAGGAGCGTCGGGCTATGTCCTTGCCCTTATCCACGGTTGGGAAACCATGGACTGAATGGCGTGCTTGTTGCTCTTCGCCTTGTGGCTCACGGATGACAATGCCGCCGGTTGAGAACCTCCTCTTCTCCGGTTGGTGAACCTCTTCACTTGCAGCCTTCTTTGGCGGACTCCCTTGAAGCGCCTTGACTTTCTTGGCAAGCTTCTTGATGACCTTGCTTTGCCATTTGTTGATCTTCCTTTGCATCTCCACAACAGAAGCAAAGAACTTTTCTGTTTTGGTCCGTGGCTCAAAGTCAATCTTGGGAAGGACAA
Organism: Thlaspi arvense; assembly: GCA_911865555.2. Taxonomy (NCBI): domain Eukaryota; kingdom Viridiplantae; phylum Streptophyta; class Magnoliopsida; order Brassicales; family Brassicaceae; genus Thlaspi; species Thlaspi arvense. The sequence goes on from OU466858.1 coordinate 35,333,176, forward strand.
AGGCTTTAGACATCTCATCATCCGTGGTAGGAGACTCTGACCTTGGGCGAGGAGCTCCTTGGATAGCGGTTGTGCCTCCTAGAGGAGCAAAGCACTCCTCTACGCTTGGAAGAAACTCGATGTTCCCAACTCCCAACTGCCCCGTTTCGCTCAGGTTTGGCAGTATACACACCCTTTCTCATTCTCCTCGTCAATGAATAAGTATTAAAAGAAGCCCTCGGCTGGCGTGCGTCCCAAGCTGTTGGTGTTCTTCAGGTATGTCTCGTCCATGAAGGCTCTATCCGGTACGGGGGTGAAGTTCTGGAGTGGCACACCATCTTGCACGAACAAAGGAGTGAGGAAACCGCCAATGAGTGACGAACTTGCCTTGCATCTCAGGGCATACGCCTTGTATTTGACCAATGAAGCGGCGAGGATGCACCCGTAGTTCACACTATCTCTAAGCTGGTCTTCCAACGGCTCATCGTTCTCATCCGGATCACAAAGAAGATGCTTGAGGCCTTGGAACAAGAAGCAAAGCTCCGTCTTGGTTACCGTGGGGGCTACGGGCCGACCACTAAAAGTGTTGGCCATCAGCTTCAAGGTGTAACGTAGAACCGGGTTCCTCACTCGCTTGATCTTCGCGGTATTCGCCTTGTAGTCTTCATTGGCGATGAGGTCCCAAAAGTTGTTTGCTTGAGTGAAGGAGGGAAACTCCACTTTCGTTGATCGAGGCCATAAGCTTGGCAGAGCTCGGGGATTGGGAAGCTGAATGCTTGGCGCTTTATCTTGAAGGAGAGGCGGCCTTGAGGAGGAATTGGGACGGTAGGATTCTTGTAAGCGAGCTCCAGAGTGGCAAGGAAGTCGATTGTCACTTCGGGATAGGTTGGGCAATCCATCTGTGACAAACACCTCAGCCCTATCTTATGGAGTAGTTGATCAAAATCCTCCAGAATCCCCATCTTAGACAGCAATCCCCTGTCCGCGAACTTAGTTGGCTCGAACTTCAGCCTTTGAAGCCGTTCCTTGTCCCGTTTCTCAGCCTTACTCCAACGAACCCTTTCTTGAACAGCTACCTCTTGATTCTCTCCCTCTTGTGCTGTCTCCTCTCTTGTTCTTTTAGGTGCCATTGTGACTGAAACAAGTTTCTCAAGCAAAATATGAGCAAATCGGCGACTTGTAGAGAGAAAGAGAGAAGCAAAAGGAGAAAATCTGTAACTATTACTCTAGAATTTTTGGGGATTTATAAAAATTATAGCAAAATAATAGGGAAGCAAATCTAGAATCTCAGAAAAATCTAGAATTATTCCTATTATCAAGCTATTTAAAAAAAATAAAACTGCCCCTAGTATCTAAAACAATCAAGCGAAATAAAAGGAGATTTTCTTGAGGATTTTCTTGAAGATTTAAAAATACCTTTGCAAGATTGGATTTAGAAAACTCGTTAGCCCTTTAGAAAACAAGAATTTCACACTCTATTTGCTTTTAAATCGAGAGAACAAAAGTGAGAGAGTGTGAAAGTTATTGAAAACATTTAACGGCCAACAAACCACAAAACCATGGGTAAGAGAAGTGGTTTCTGACAAAAGTCTTGGTCAAGGCACATCTTTTATGGTCAAAGATTCCTGCCTTGACCAAGTTTTGAATTTAAAAAGCGGAGGGAAAGAGTAAGAGAGGGAAAAGGAAATGTTACCTCGGCACGAGATCGAGTCCCTTCGGTCGATCTAGGACCCGATCTCATGCCCATAATGGCTGGATCGAGAGATTTGATCGATCATTGACTCGATTGAACTAGAATCGAGTCTTAGATCGATTATACTCCCTTGTTCCTTGACTTTTGGTCAACTGGGCTGAGTCTGCGTGATCGAGCCATGTTCTCGATTCAGGGGTCAATTCGATTTAGATCGAGTGATGGATCGAGTCGAGTGATCGATCTGTCTTCGAAGGATTTTCCCGAGAGAATATATATCGGTCGATCCATTTTTGGATCGATCGATCTAAACTCCAAGAATTTCCCGAGACATTTTAGATCGGTCGATCTAGATAGGACCGATCGATCCGTGCTCATCTAGATCGACTTCGTCACTCTATCTCGTATAGATCGACTGACTCCTCTCGATTCACTAACTCGATCTAGTAAAGATCGAGTTAGGATTAGTCAATCTAGCTCTCGATCTCTAGTCGATATTCACCTCTTCTCACTCCTTTTGGATCAAAGATCTTTGCCTGCAATCCCTTATACCTGTTCCAACACACTCACAAGAGAAAAACATAAAACTGGAAAAGAAATAAAGCAAAAATATGTACAGGATAGACATGGGAATGCCTCCCAAGTGCGCTTTTTTTAACGTCTTTAGCTAGACTTTACTTGGTTTAGGCAGATGGTGGGTCTTGGAGAAGCATTGAGGTGCTCTCCTGTGTCCGTTCACTGTGAATGCATTCCCACTCTTGCCCACCAACGTGACAGCTCTGTAAGGTAATACTTTCTTGATTTCATACGGACCGCTCCACCGTGACTTTAGCTTCCCTGGAAAGAGCTTGAGCCTTGAATTGTAAAGCAGCACCAAACTCCCTTCCTTAAGCTCCTTAGGTACCAGCTTCTTGTCATGAGCAGCCTTGGTACGCTCCTTGTATATCCTAGCGCTTTCGTAAGCGTTCAGCCTTATCTCATCAAGCTTGTGCAACTGGATCAACCGCTTCTCCTGAGCCATCTTCAGATCAAAATTCAGCCGCTTCACAGCCCACAACGCCCTATGTTCCAACTCAACAGGGAGATGACATCCTTTGCCGCAGAGAAGAGTGAAAGGAGTAGTACCGATGGGTGTCTTGAAAGCAGTCCGGTACGCCCACAAAGCGTCATCCAACTTCACAGCCCAATCCTTCCGAGTTGTCCTAACAGTTCTCTTGAGTATCGCCTTTATCTGACGGTTAGAGACCTCCACTTGGCCACTCGTTTGAGGATGGTAAGGCGTAGCTACCTTATGTTTCACGCCATACTTCCTTAGAAGATTTTCAAACAGCTTGTTGATGAAATGGCTCCCTCCGTCGCTTATCACCACCTTGGGAACTCCAAACCTCGGGAAAATAATGCTCTTAAAGAGCTTGATCACCACCTTAGAGTCGTTTGTTGGGGAAGCAATGGCCTCAACCCATTTAGAGACGTAGTCAACAGCTATGAGTATGAACTTGTTGCCGTATGATGAAGGAAACGGCCCCATAAAGTCTATGCCCCACGCGTCAAAGACGTCTACCTCAAAGATAGGAACTTGAGGCATCTCGTTCCTCTTATTGATATTCCCTGCTCTTTGACAAGCTTCACAACTCATCACGAACTCATGGGTGTACTTGAAGATGGACGGCCACCAGAAACCGGCTTGTAAGACCTTAGTGGCGGTTTTGAATGAAGCGAAGTGCCCGCCATACAAAGAACCGTTGCAATGGAAAATGATATCTCTTGCTTCCTCCTTTGTCACGCATCTTCTGTACAGGCTATCCACTCCTCTCTTGTATAAATAGGGCTCATCCCAATAGTAGTGGCTCACGTCCCTCATGAACTTCTTCCTATGGTAGTTGTCAAGATACAAAGGCTCTTCCCCACATGCCAAGTAGTTCACAATATCTGCATACCAAGGGAGATCCTCCTCTTTGAAACTCAGAACTTCCTCAAACCGCCCCTCTAGGCTCCCACAAACTGCCGTAGTGATTGCCATGAGTTTTTCTTCGGGGAGAGAATCATCTAAAGGAATTGACTCGTTGATCCTTAACCAAGAGATATGGTCAGCAACGCCGTTCTCTATTCCTTTCTTGTCTTTGATCTCCATGTCAAATTCTTGGAGCAAGAGGATCCATCTCAAAAGCCTCGGCTTAGTGTATTTCTTTGAATAGATGTAGCGCAAAGCCGCGTGATCTGTGTAGACAATGGCTTTGGAACCCACGAGGTATGACCGGAACTTCTCAAAGGCGAAGACTACTGCCAATAGCTCCTTCTCCGTGGTAGTGTACCTCGTTTGCGTGTCATCCAAGGTTCTTGAGGCATAGTAAATCACGTGCAGCTTCTTATCCTTCCTTTGGCCTAGAACAGCTCCCACGGCGTAGTCACTAGCATTGCACATAATCTCGAACGGGAGAGTCCAGTCCGGTGCTTGCACTATTGGCGCGGATACTAGGGCCTCCTTGATGGTCACAAAAGCTTTCAAACATTCCTCATCAAAGACGAATTCAGCCTCCTTGCACAACAGCCGCGTGAGAGGGCGTGCAATCTTAGAAAAAACTTTGATGAAGCACCTGTAGAAGCCGGCATGTCCCAAGAAACTTCTCACTCCTTTGACATTAACTGGCGGCTCAAGTCCTGTCATCACTTCAACCTTTGCCTTGTCGACCTCAATACCCTTCTCTGATATTTTATGGCCAAGCGCGATCCCCTCCTTAACCATGAGAAGTGGTATTTTTCCCAGTTAAGCACCAAGTTTGTCTCCTCACAACGCTTTAATACCCTGCAAAGATTCAACTAACACGCAGAAAAGGACGCATCATAGACCGAGAAGTCATCCATAAACACCTCTACCATCTCTTCTATTAGATCGGAGAAGATCGACATCATACACCGCTGATACGTTGCCGGTGCGTTACACAACCCGAATGGCACCCTTCGATAAGCGAAGGTGCCATAAGGGTATGTAAAGGTCGTCTTCTCCTGATCATTTGGATGGATTGGTATTTGGAAAAATCCACTATATCCATCAAGAAAGCAATAGTAGGGGTGATTAGCAAGTCTTTCAAGCATTTGATCAATAAAAAGCAAAGGAAAATGATCTTTTCTAGTTGCAAGATTAAGCTTCCTATATTCAATACACATACGGTGTCCTGTAATAGTCCTAGTAGGTATAAGCTCATCTTTGTCATTCTTAATGACCGTGATCCCTCCCTTCTTAGGTACCACGTGTACGGGAGAAACCCACGTGCTGTCACTTATGGGATAGATCACATCAGCCTCTAAAAGCTTAAGAATCTCTTTCTTAACAACCTCTTTCAAATTAGGATTCAAACGCCTCTGATGTTTTATAGAGGAGGCGTTCTCATTATCCAAATGAATCCTGTGAGTGCAAAGCATATGAGAAAGGCCCTTGAGGTCACTTAAATAGTACCCAATGGCCTTTCTATACTTTCTCAACTCAGTTAAGAGTGAGTGCAACTCATCATCACTTAAGTTTTCATTCACAATTACAGGATAGGTTTCGTTAGGCCCTAAGAAGGCATACCTTAGCCCTTTCGGGAGCTCCTTAAGGTCCACCTTTGGGGCTAACAGCTCGCTCCAATCATCCTCGTGGTTGTTGCTGCTGTTTTCCTCCTTGGAACCTTCCTTTGAGCCCGAGACATGGTCCATGAGGCTGCTTTCTTCAACCGCTATCCCTTCTGAAATCGAGTCGTCAAGTCGATCTTGCTCTCGATGTCGTCTAGATCGAGCAGCTTCGCTCGATTCACTCACTCGATTTAATGTGGATCGAGTGAGAGATCGGGACGCAGAGTCGATCTCCAGATTAGACCCCAAACTGATCGGAAGGCTTCTCTCGATCTTGGACCCGATTGTTTTCCTGGATCGATCACCCTCCTCGATCTGACTGTCGATTGCTGCACCGGATCGAGTTGTGCTCTCGATTTTCTTGTTGATTTGACCCCTGGATCGAGTAATGTCATCGATCTCGGAGTAGATCTCTAGGCAACCGCCTTCATCTTCTAGCACAACCTTCCTTGATTCGAGCAAGTTGACGTATTCCTGAGTCCTCTGATCCACGTAACCAAACTCTCCTGGCTCCTTAGTCAATGCCAGCTTCAAATGATCTTCCTGAGCCAACTCTTTCAGCAACTCATCCGCTAACGCATCCAACATTTCAATGTAGAAAGCTTGCCCTTCTATCGTAGGCTTCTTCAAAACCTCATTGATATCGAAGTCCAGCCTTATATCTTTACCCTAAGTGCAAGGCAATCTTCCCATTCTTGACGTCTATGATGGCTCCAGCGGTGGCTAAGAACGGTCTTCCGAGAATGAGTGGATCCTTGGGTTGTTCATCCATTTCCAACACAACGAAGTCCGTAGGCATGTTTACTCCACTGATCTTGACTGGCAAGTCCTCAAGCAAGCCCACGGATAACCTCACACTTCTGTCAGCTAGTACCAACAAGATTCTACAATCCTTGAAACGGGTAAAGCCAAGCTTCTTTGCCACGAAATGAGGCATCAAATTTATACTAGCTCCGAGATCACAAAGGCAACTCTTGAACTCCAAAGGACCTAAAGCGCAAGGTATAGTGAAGCTTCCAGGGTCTCCCAATATCTTAGGGACTATCTCCTTGTGTATCACAGCACTACACTCCTCACTCAGAACAAGCACTTCCTTGCTTTCATTATTCTTCTTCACGAGAGTGTCTTTGAAGAATTTGGCGCATTTAGGCATCATTGCAAGGCAGTCTACGAGAGGTAGCTTGATCTCTACGTCCTTAAGGTGCTTTTCAAACAAAACTCTATGCTTCTCTATGAGTTGCTTTTTGAAACGGCCAGGAAAAGGTAGCTTAGGTACATACGGTGGAGGTACATAAGCATCCTTCTCCTTAGTAGTTTGCTCCGCTTTCTTCTCAACAACCGCTTTATCGCCTCTCCTTGGTCCTTGAATCCAAACATTGTCAAAGTTTATCTCATCATCGGCTGAAAGCTTACCCTCCCCCTCTTGAATCACAAGGTCCTCGTTGATCTTGGGAGTAACCGTAGGTGCTAGCTCTTTCCCACTCCTTAGCGTAATGGCATTGGCGTATTCTTTGGGATTCTGCTCACACTTTCCCGGTAAGCTATTCTGACCGCTTGAGCTTGCCTTTCCCTTCTCAAGTTGCTTGATTTTATTATTCAAGGTTGTAATCTGAGTAGAGAAATCCGTGAGAGACGAGTCTAAGCGAGTGTTCATCTCGGCAAACTTCTGGTTTGTAGAGGCTTGCCCTTGAATCAGTTGTTGAAACATAGCTTGGACAGGATTAACTTGTTGTTGTTGCATCGGTTGTTGTTGAGGAGCGAAGCCCGGAGGGTACATTGGCGTATAACCTTTGTTTCCTTGCTGTTGTCCTTGGAAGTTGTTCTGCCCTTGCCCTTGGAAGCCACCACTCGGCTGAAAACCTTTGTTGTATGGTACGAAAGGCTTTGCTTGCTTAGCAGGGTACACTTGATCCTTAGGGTTCGCGACATTGGTGCTACGGTACGAGAGATTGTTGTTCTGGTTGTAGCCTTGTGAATTCCCTTGAGGTTTGTAGTTGTTCTGACCCGCCACCCAATTGGCTTCTTCTTGACTCAACTCGAGTTCCTCTAGGGCTTCATCCGCTTCACAAACGAAGTGAACATGCTTCTGATTAGCCAACACCAGCTTGTCAATCTTCTCGTGCAGTGACTTAAGCTCTTTCTTGTGAGACTCTAGTTCAGAACCTCTCGGTGCACGGTTATAATCCTCAGCATAGTTGTCGTCGCTTAGTGCTAAGTTCTCAATCAGCTCCATGCCTTCCTCTACCAAGGAAGTTTCCCTTACTAGCCGTGTCAAGCAACAAGCGAATCTTTGGGGAAGCTCCTCGGTAGATAGTGCTGAGAAGAGTCTCTTTGCTGAAGTCGTGGTGAGGACACTGGATAGTGTAGTCCTTGAACCGTTCCATGGCTTCATTGAAAGTCTCATTGTTCCTTCGCGTGAGGCCGCTGATCTCGCTTCTTAGCCGTGCTGTTCTGGTGCTAGAGAAAAACTTTGAGAGGAAAGCCTTCTTACACTCAGCCCAAGATGTAATGGTGCCTTGTGGAAGTGTCTTCTCCCAATGTCTAGCCTTGTCTCCGAGAGAAAATGGAAAGAGACGCAGCTTGAAAGCATATTCGGATATGCCGTTAATCTTGATCATCCCATATACTTGTTCGAAGTTATCAAGGTGCTCCAAGGGATCTTCCATTGTTAGCCCGTGAAACTTATTGTTTTGCACCATTGAGATGAATCCCGGCTTAATCTCGAAGTTATTGTTCTGTACAGGAGGAGGAGTGATCCCAAACCTATTGTGATGAGTATTGGGAGCATCTCCCGCTCCTATGATCCTTGGGGGTCTAGCCGCGTGTTGGGGGTTTCCATTACCCCTTCCCACTGCCCCGTGAACTGGAGGATGTCCTTCTGGATGCTCGTGCTCAGCCATAGCTTCGAAGTCAACCAAACCGTGCTGAACAATCTCCTCAAAGGCTCTGGCTTGCTCTCTAACTCTTCTTTGTCGTGAGTGTACGAGTTGGTGAATGTTGTCCAAGGGTTGAAATAGATTGTTGTCTCCCCTTGAACGAAGATTCATGTACCTGAAAGACACACGTTTGAGAGTAGAGAAATTAGTAACTTAAACAAAGTAAAGGCTTAGTCTTTACTAAACCCCAAATCTCAATGCTTTCTAAACACTCCTAGAATGGCAACGGTGCCATTTGATAACAAGATTTTTCTGTCTAGGGTGAGCAAATGCAACAGGAGGTTATCAAAACTCAAGCAGCACACAGTCGTAATATAGCATGCAAGAGGAATCAATCCAATCTAGGAGCTAGAAAGTGCAATGAGAATGCAAGGATCGAGTAAAGCTAGGCAAATGGTGAACGGTTTTGTAAAAATTCTAAAAACTAAATGCAATGACTAAATGCAAGGCAAAACTATTTTAAAATTACCAGGAACGAGTGACCTACCACGACGAACAAACAGAATGATTAAAATGCAGAGCTATGAATTTATAAAAATCGACTAGTGGCTCAACCACAGGATCGACCGCTAGATCGAGCAACAACGATCGATCTCGTCTAAAAGTTCAGATGCAACGAAACTAATGACCAGGATGCAACATGTAACAAGCGAATGACTAGCAAAGATGTAAGAATACTAAGAAAGAGGGTCTAGGGTTGAGATTCACGTTCAGGGGTTTCAAAGGTTCCAGCTTGGTTTGAAAACTCTAGATCTACTCATTTTGTGAGGTTCTCTAAGCCTTGAAAGGAAGGGGTCGTGGCTGTTTTCTAAAAGATAGAGAATTATTTGCAGTTTTGGCCCAGAAGTTCTAATATTTGCAAAAAGGCCCCAGATCGTGTTTTAGCTTGTATATTAGGTTTTTCAGCCATTCTTTTGGCAGATATCTTGTATCTTATTATTTTTGAGAGCTTTAGAGAGAGATTTGTAACAGAGCTTTTGGAGAGACAAATCAGACTCCTTTATAGCAGATTTTGAACTCCTTTATTTCTACTTCTTATTTCTTTTATGCAATCTATTCTTTTCATGATGTTTTCTCAAATCACCATGTCTGAGTAGTTTGTTAGTTAAGTTAGGGCTTTTCAAAGGTTGAAGAAGAGTTTGTAGAATTGCTAAAAACTTATAAGAAATTCATTGGTTCTTCATCTGTGCTTGCATTCATATCGATTTCTTAGACACATCATCTGGATTTCGAAACCCTAAGTTGTTTGATAGATGTGAGAGCATTATTAATCACCTGAACTAGTATTAGATGAGCAAAACGCCCTAGTACAAAGAGATTTGGCTTAGGAGTTTTGTGAACAATTGAACCTGATCTTTACTGCATGTTTAGGTTGTTAGGGTTTGCAAAAAGATTTGAAACTCTGTGACTTAGACATAGATAACTTCTGCAATGAGAATTGATTAGTTATATCTTTGCGATTCATGTTCAAGATGGTTTTAATTCATTCCTGATTGCATGCATTCTACACTCTCGGATTCAACCTGCGAACTGTCCTGACTTAGCGCCTTTAGCTTTCTGATCTTTAAGAACAGTCTCAAAAACGCCCACTTGCTTTTATTACTTTAGTTATTTCGCATTACATTCATTACTTATCGATTAGCTTAATCCGAACCTGAACTTTTTAGTGTAGTTTACTTACTCCCTTGGGATTCGATAACCCCTTGTACTACAACTGCTTTTGCTGTGCACTTGCAGTAGTTTTATTTGGGTAAAACCTGACCCTATCAAAGTTTTGGCACCGTTGCCGGGGAGTAATAGCTGCCTATCGATTTTTAGTATTAAGATTTTGTCTAAGTTTTTATTTGTTTACTGACTTTCAGCTACTTTTCTTTGTTTTTGTTTCAGGTGTATGCCTAATCACAGAACCAGAAGCAACAAAAAGAAGGAGCTTGTGACATTGAGCATCGACGAGCTTGCTAGGTTCGAGAGAACTAACAGGAAAGCTAAGAAGCAATCTACAATGGTCGCTCCACTTATCTTGGTTGAAGATGCAGAAGGTCACTTGGTTGACAGGGAAGGAAACAGGAGGAACGAAGAGGGGCAGAGAATTGATCAAGAGGGGAATGTCATTGTTGAACAGCAGGTTCAGCAAGTGGCTGAGAACGTGGGGGTCCCTGCTGCTGTCAATAACCCTGCTGGGCGTTTTGTTCAGAGGACTCTAGGTGACTACAACAGACCTGATCAGTTCTATGCCAACAGAGCTGCAATCCGACCTCCTGCCTTCCAGAGGAACGATTTTGAGGTTAAACCAGTCTACTATCAGCTGGTTGGCCAGCATCCATTCCATGGTTTACCTCATGAGCATCCTATGGATCATATAGAGAGATTTGAGGACTTGGCTTCCAGTGTCAAAGCAAATGGGGTTAGCAATGACTTTCTGTTCTGCAAGCTTTTTCCTTACTCTCTTGAAGGAGAAGCTGCATATTGGCTGAAGCAACTGGAACCTGCTTCATTGACCACTTGGGAAGACACCAAGAATGCCTTTCTGAATAACTTCTATGATGATGCAAGATCAGAAGACATGAGGACGAAAATTGCATCCTTTACACAAGGCTCTACTGAAGCTTTTAAGGCTTCTTGGATCAGGTTTAAGTCTTATCAAAGGGACTGTCCTCATCATGGTTTCAATCAGGTGCAGCTGCTTGGTATCTTCTTCAGAGGCATTGACTGGAAATATCAGATGGCGATGGATGCTTCAAGTAGTGGAAACTTCAACACCAACAGACCAGAAGAAGCTGTAAGATTGATTGAAAACTTGGCCTGCAGTAACAGCACTAAAAATGCAGATTTTCAGAGAAAGCAGCAGGCTGGTTTGAATGATGGAAACCAAATAGCTGAAGTTAAGGCTAAGTTAGATAACATGCACAGCCTTCTGGTGGGAAAGAAGTCAGTTCAGTTTGTGCAGAAGTGGAGAGTTTCGAAAATCCTGAAGAATTTGAGCAGAAAGATGTTAATTTCATCAATGGAGGGGGTTTTCAGAGCCAAAGCTTTGGAAATCAGCAATGGAACAGAGGCTACAACAGCAATAATCAGCAGAGTACCTTTACAGGAGGACAGAGCACGCCTGGTTACACTCCGAAGCCCCCATTCCAGAAGACTGAAGTTGAGAAACCTTACCAAAACAGCAGGAATTTTGGTTCTTCTTCCTACCAAACTGCACCTCCACAAGACAATAAAATGGAAGCTATGCTGGAGCAGGTACTTGAATGACAGCAGAAGATGACAGTGAACTTCAATGGCAAGCTAGATTCGTTGTATCAAGACCTGAATGGAAAAATTGAGAGTCTGAACTCTCACATGAAAAAGCTTGATGTGCAGGTTGCTCAAACTGCAGGAGCTGTTCAAAGGCAAGAGGGATTCCTTCCTGGAAGGACTGACATCAATCCCAAGCATCAGGTTAATGCCATCACAGTCAGGAATGAAAAGGAGCTTAAAACAGTGCAGAAAAAGAGGTTGAGTGCAGAACAGATCGTGCAACTCATGGAGTCTGAAGATGAAAATTTTTCTGTCTCAGAGGTGAGTGACGAGCGTCACCAAGGAGGGGTGACGCTCGTCACCAACTTACAAGGATATCGGGGGTTGTCACAAGTGAGTGACGAGCGTCACCCCCCTGGTGATGGTCGTCACCCACCCCAGAACGAAGCTGCTTCGCCTGTAACTGCAAATTATGACCAGGAACGTGTCTATAAACCCAAAACACCATTCCCCAAGCATCCTAGGAAGTCTAAACAGGAGATAGAAGAAGCCAGATGTAAAGCTATGATAGACAAGCTGATGCTTGAGATCCCACTTGTTGATGCAGTCAAGCTTTCACCAGCTCTAAGAAGGTATGTAAAGAGAATGGTTGTGAATGGTGTAAGTCCTGAGGAAGGAGCATTGCTTACCAGAGACATCAGTGCAATTCTCTTAGGCACAGTTCCAAAGAAGAAGAAGAAGGTGACTGTTTCTGAACAAGTCAATACCATCACTCAAAGCAGAGTTCCAGAGAAGCTATCTGATCCAAGGACCTTTGTGCTTGATTGCTCAATATTTGCAGGACGTTTTCCCCACTCTCTATGTGATATAGGGTCAAGTATTAACTTGATGCCTTTCTCTGTTGCTGCTAGACTTGGAATGACTGATTTCAAGCCAGCTGGGATCTCTCTCATCCTAGCAGATCGATCCATAAGAACCCCAGAAGGCATGTTAGAGAATGTTCATGTTAACATTGAAGACTGCATTATTCCTACAGATTTTGTGGTTCTGAAATTTGCTGAAGAACCTAAAGATCCTCTTATTTTGGAAGACCATTCTTGGCTACTGCTGGAGCCATCATTGATGTTAGAAGGGGGAACATTGAGCTTGATCTTGGTGATGATGTCATGAACTTTGACATGGATAAGTTAACAAAGAGTTCTACCATTGATGGTCAGACCTTTTCTGTAAGAACTTCCAGAGATGAAGAGACTGTCATGGAGCATTCAGAAGACACTATTGCTGAGTGTGTCAATGAATCAGATATTAGTGGGCAAGTGAGCAAGATGGCTGTTGAAGAGCCAATATCTGAAACTTCTGCAGAAGCTGTTGGGTTTGAGGATTGCAGTGAGGATCATATCTTCATGACTAGGCTTGAAAAAGAGGTTCCAATGAATGCCAAGTTGCTGGAGGAAGACGTGTTTGTGATGGAGGCAAGACTTGCAGAGCTGAATTGCTGGAAAACTGCAGCAACTCGAACTGCAGGGTCAGTGACGACCGTCACTGACCTGGTGACGCTCGTCACCAACCTGAACACAAAACAGCAACGTGATTTTACAGCTACAAGTCCATCATATGTTGCCAATCCGAAAATTCACCATTCCACAACCCAGAAACCTGCAACTAAGCAAAGGTATGCACTTCCTGGAACCAGTTCCAAACCTCCTAATCTCATCAATAAGAATTTAAAAGGTGAAAAAGCTGCTTCACACTTTTGCAAGCAACGAGATTCTCGTAGAATGCTTGGTGTTTCTTTTGATGATTCTGCAGGAAAAAGAAGTATCCCACCCACAGTCACGACCCACTCTGCTGATGTTCCTCACTTCCTTGGAAGTGTTCATACATCTACTGCTTACAAACCACCATGGATGAGGAGACATTCTTCTCCAAGGCATTCACTGCCACCTTCTGTTCCACCAGCTGTCTGAGCAGCATTCAAAGTTGAGCTAATGACTTTAAACAAGCGCTTAGTGGGAGGCAACCCACTGGTAAGTTTTCTTTTTCATATATTAGTTTAGTTTTCTATTACATAGCTAAAAAAAAAACTCAAAAACATGAGAAAAAATCGAAAAAAAAAAAAAGTCACTTTGTTCAGTTTGCTTGGATGATGTCTTGTGAACTTGTTGGACCATGGATGATGCTTTGTTTGGATGTTTTGATGTGTGTTTTGAGTGCTCTTACAGTTTGACTTTGGAGTACACATGATGGCATAGCATTTAAACATCCAACATGACGATTTCTGAAGTTTCAGAGTGGTGACGATCATCACCACAGCTGGTGACGCTCGTCACCAGGTCCTTCGCGAGGTACCACTTTTCCACCTTGGTTCTACAACTTCTCATGCTTCATTTTGACCGACTCTTGGCTTAATAACACTGGGGACAATGTTGTTTAAGTCTGGGGGAGGTGGTTACTGACGTTGTGTGCTTTGTGTCATGTTTATAGAGTCTTAAAGTTGAGTCAAAAACCTGTTTTTCTAGTCAAAATTTTGAAATTGTCAGTTTTTCTTGGAACTAACCATATGACGTTTTTGCTGATAAGAACCATTGCCACAGTAGTTTATTACAAGTCTTACTAAGTTGAAAGTCATAAGTAGATCAGTCTAGCAATGAAGGTCTAGGTTCTTAGAGAGTCTGAAAAATTTGCTGTTAGCTCCACCTTAATGAACTTTAAACTTCTTGTCTTGGTAATTGATTCTTATTGTTCTTGATTCTCTCTTTCAACACTGACAATAAGGTTAAAATGCAGTCTCTCTTTGATCTTCCCTGATGTAGTTTTTAAAAAAAAGTTTAAGTCCAAAGAATGGTGCATCCATGACCCTGTCTCCTCACAAGGAACAACAGTAGTGAACACATTCAAGAATCTGTCTCCTCACAAGGAACACAAGTATTGAGTAGCACCATATCTTAGACTGTAAAAGTTGAGAAAAAGAAGTGAAAAATCGAAAATATCCAAAGGAAAAGATCAAGGGAAGAGAAAATAGGAGAGCTGTGTTGAGATCTATTTGTTCAGTTGTTAGGAAGGGAAAAGAATCTGTAAAGTGATTGAGATGATAGAACCTTGATGAGATATCACACTTAGATAAAAATAAGGAGTTGACAGTAGAAATTTCGGATTTCTTGAAGAGATTTGGACTGGACTTGAGAGATTTGCTAAGCTTGTGATAATTAGACTGAAATTTGACCTTGTGTTGACTATGTGGTATGTGGATTCGAAAGCTCTAACTAGTATGGTGTTCCTGATGACTAACTGACTGTTTCTTGTTTTCAAACCTCGACCTTATTCTGTGTCTGATGTTTGCTTGAGGGCAAGCAAAAGCTAAGTCTGGGGGAGTTGATATATCATGGTTTTAATGGTTTTTAACCATGATATAATTCCTTTTTATTGAGTCTTTTTGTCTTTTTAGAGTCCTAGAAGAGTCTTTGCAGGTTATAGCATGTCTGGAGCATAATTAGAGATATTGGAGCCTTTTGGAGCATTTTGAGTTGAAGCCACGAAGTACCCAACTCGGGGAGAAAAGTATGCATATGGGTGACGCTCGTCACCAATCTGGTGACGCTCGTCACCCAGAAAGGAAGGGGTCGTGGCTGTTTTCTAAAAGATAGAGGATTATTTGCAGTTTTGGCCCAAAAGTTCTAATATTTGCAAAAAGGCCCCAGATCGTGTTTTAGCTTGTATATTAAGTTTTTCAGCCATTCTTTTGGCAGATATCTTGTATCTTATTATTTTTGAGAGCTTTAGAGAGAGATTTGTAGCAGAGCTTTTGGAGAGACAAATCAGACTCCTTCATAGCAGATTTTGAACTCCTTTATTTCTACTTCTTATTTCTTTTATGCAATCTATTCTTTTCATGATGTTTTCTCAAATCACCATGTTTGAGTAGTTTGTTAGTTAAGTTAGGGCTTTTCAAAGGTTGAAAAAGAGTTTGTAGAATTGCTAAAAACTTATAGGAAATTTATTGGTTCTTCATCTATGCTTGCATTCATATCGATTTCTTAGACACATCATCTGGATTTCGAAACCCTAGGTTGTTTGATAGATGTGAGAGCATTATTAATCACCTGAACTAGTATTAGATGAGCAAAACGCCCTAGTACAAAGAGATTTGGCTTAGGAGGTTTGTGAACAATTGAACCTGATCTTTACTGCATGTTTAGGTTGTTAGGATTTGCAAAGAGATTTGAAACTCTGTGACTTAGACATAGATAACTTCTGCAATGAGAATTGTTTAGTTATATCTTTGCGATTCATGTTCAAGTCGGTTTTAATTCATTCCTGATTGCATGCATTCTACACTCTCGGATTCAACCTGCGAACTGTCCTGACTTAGCGCCTTTAGCTTTCTGATCTTTAAGAACAGTCTCAAAAACGCCCACTTGCTTTTATTACTTTAGTTATTTCGCATTACATTCATTACTTATCGCTTAGCTTAATCCGAACCTGAACTCTTTAGTGTAGTTTACTTACTCCCTTGGGATTCGATAACCCCTTGTACTACACCTGCTTTTGTTGTGCACTTGCAGTAGTTTTATATGGGTAAAACCTGACCCTATCATCTAACAATGGCGGAATCGCCTTCGAACAGAGAGAAAAAGATGAAAATGATAAAGTGAAAAACGTCTGTGGGAATGCATGATCGCCGCCTTCCCAAAATAGGCCAAACAACTCGATGGTCCCCCCTCGCTAGCTGTCAAAAACGGTTAAAGCACTGAAATAGACCTCGAGATCGAGCACCTCGCTCGATCATCTTCGGACATCGTGACTTCGGCTCGATCTGTCTCGATCTTCTTCGGTGGATCAAGTGCTTCGTTCGATCTTGGAATCGATCTTTATAGGATCGAGTGGTCGACTCGATCCGACTCTCGATCTGCATGGCGTCATTTACGTCCGTACTCCTTGATCGGTCGCTTCACTCGATCTTTGTCTCGATCAGTTTCCTTGGATCTCATCTTGATCGACCGGCCATGCTCGATCCTTCTATCAATCTCTGGTCCCTAGCAAGCATTCCTGAATTCTCCAAGTCCCACGAACTTCCTCACGAACCTCAGCATGTCTACGAACCGTCCAAGACTCCAAAGTAGCCGAAAACAACCTGTATGCGATGCAAAATGCAAGAAATATGCATATGTTGGTGCAAGAACACTCTAGGACCTAAAGTGATGCAAACTAACCTAAAATGCAATGTATATGCGTGAGAAACTAACTTATATGTATGCAAAATGCATGGAATATGCAGCTATATCAGTTTGTAATATGTATGTTTCTTGGAATAAAAGCGGATTTTCTATCTATAAAACCCTTGTGTCTTCTGCTGGTAGAATGGCTTAGTCCGAGTCAATAACGAGTCGCAAAAGCACCATTAGGAATCCGGTCACGTCCACACTGTAGGTCTAGGTGGGGTATTGGGGTAAACCTTTTTATTTCCATTAGGATAAACCTAACCGTGTAGAATCTTGTCGACAGACAGAGATGGCGCCGAGAGACTGGCAGGGTGAGAACTACTTGGGGAATTCGTGGTTTAGTGGAGGATATGAGTCAGACGGTTCAGACTCGTCGGGAGACTCGAGTTCAAACGAAGAACATTACCTCGAGATTACTGATTACGATGCTTACGCGGGACAGAGCACTGTAGACGGAGAAAATCTGGCGGATCAGTTCACGTATGTGTTCGGCCAACAGTCATATGGAGGGATGGTCAGGGAAGAACATTACTACACTGAGGCACCGATACCAAACTCAGGTCCAGAAACCATCGTACGATCAACGGAGATTATCGAGATATCATCCGGAGAAGTCACGCCAAACTCTTGGGATACGAACAGCCCAACCAGTCCATTACCTAGCATCCCGATGCCGCATGTATTCCTACCAAGATACGGCCTATACCCGTACATGCCTACGGAGTCCAATCCAGTCGACTATGTGTATCCCTTCATTGTCACGGGGAACGACACTGAGGACACAACGGCAACAGTCCGAGCAAATCTCGCGAGATGGAGAGGACAGGTTGAGAACGCTGATCCTAACGAACGAGCCTACAGAGAAGACGGATTCGTAGATCCAAGGTATTCACCGACCCTTTGGACGGAAGAACTTACGCGCATCCCAACCAGCCCAGAGGAGACCGTAGAAAATCCAGCTGACGAATACAGCAAGACAAACATAAATCCGGAGAGCTATCCGAGAGTTTCCTATGATATCAGCGAATTATTCAGACAACCGTTCATACCCGAGGCGAATCTCCGCGGACCTAACTACGCGGTGACTCCTAACAAAGTAAACAGAGGAAGTGGACCCAACGCCAATGAGAACATCAATCCGACCCTGATATTCGAGCAAGGCGAATCAAGCCGAGGAGGAAGACCTCCCAAGAGGAATCCTCGTATGAGCGTTCTGCCACCCGAAAGAGTAATAATGGGCATACGGTGTAGCGAGTGTGGGAACATGGACATTTGCCCCACGCCTGTCCCAATATTCCAA
The DNA here is from genome assembly GCA_911865555.2 of Thlaspi arvense. NCBI lineage: Eukaryota > Viridiplantae > Streptophyta > Magnoliopsida > Brassicales > Brassicaceae > Thlaspi > Thlaspi arvense. The sequence goes on from OU466858.1 coordinate 35,351,146, forward strand.
CCTCGAAGTCGTCCGCCGCAAGACACAAAACATGCACTGAATGCGGATACAAAGGAGCCCACAAGAAGAGCTGTTCGAAGCGCCGGAAGCCACAACCACCGAACCCCGCTCACCGCCCTGTCACTCGCTTCGTGTCTCGCCAGCAAGAGGAAGATCAGACTTCCGGAAGAGTTAGGAAAGTCAGTATTAGGTTTAGGTCTGAGTCTGAGACCAAGCCAAGGTAAGTATGGGTGCTAACTCAGATCTCTGGTGTGTGTTGTGTGAAAGTCCGTAAATCTAGGTGTTAGATAGAGTCCGATCGCCTCTTTGTGTGTGCGCTTGGTAAAGATTTCTCGGTAAGTTGGTTTCGGAATAGAACGACTTTACCTTGAGGTTTCCTAGTATGTGAGAGTTAGGATCCCAGTAGTGGAGATAGGAAAACCCGTTTCCCGTTTAGTCAGAACCTCTAAGATTTAGACCGAGGAGATCTAGGGGAATTTGAGAAAAGGATCGGAATGGGGGTATGGTAGTTGTGTAGATCTGGAATGAAGACGGGACAAGCTACGCAAACCAACGGACGAAATCAAATCAAGAAAAAGGAAACCGGAAAGCCAACCTTGGAGAAACGAAGGAGAACGACGACATCCAGGAAGACGACGGTACTAGGCAAAGTGAACGGCGGAATGGTGATATATAAGGACCCAAGATTTCAACACCGAATGAGGATGTTAAAAAGGCGAAATTAAGAAGAAAGATGGCCAGAAGCCCAAGAGGAGATGTTTAGAAGAAGAGGATTCGGGGACGAATCCTATTTAAGGAGGGGAGAATGTAATACCCCGTTCAAACGCTATACGACCCGACCAAAGTTTCAAGCTAAACGACCCCTCGGTACAATTTTAAAAATTATGGAATTAATCACAGAGGTAGCTAAGACCCTGAGGAAGACCATCCAAAAAGAATCAGGCCAAGAAAAATTCTTCTGCGACCTACAATATTCGTACAGTCCGATAGATGTTCAAGTGCCGCGGAATGGGTCAGTTGAGGGAAAAACAAGCTCGGTCCAAAATCCAACAGCTCAAGAGTCTAAGAAACTTTAACTAAGCCTAAAAGGAGTCCATCCAGCAACAATTATGGCCAAGATCTCGGAGAAAACAAGAAAGAATGCATGAGTCCGAATTATTGCTTATCTGGTCCATTTCCGCCTAACTAAGGACCAAATGGATGATACTTTGTCAACCAAGAGAGAGGACCATCATTATGCGACATTGGAGGGTTAAAGAAGTGTTTTTAATGAGCTAGGCGAGTTACCTGAAGATTTAGGCAGTAAAATGCACAAGAGAAAGGAGAAAGGAATAGTTATGAACCAATGAGAAACTCCCACCTTAAGCTTATGGATAAGCTTGGTTTGGCAGGCCTAGGATCTATGAAAAGAAGGCTAGAGCATAGGGTGAAAACGTGGCCAGCATTGAAGTAAAGAAGAGTCCAGATTTTACATAACTTAAGTAGTTACCATGGGGTAACTTTTCAGCTATAAATACCACCCTCTTTCCTCTCACTTTCCATTCCCACTCCTAAAGCCTTTCAAACCTTAGAGAGAGTGTGTGAGGCGTGTAGAATAGAGAAGCTTAGCTTCGGTAGGCTGTTTGGTAGTATAGTCCTGTTCCGTGTCCAGTTCGAGGTGAGTCCCGGTAGTGGTGGACTATCGCGGTTGCTGGTCGTGGTGCAGTGTAGATCTCGGATCTGCATTGTATCACAACACTAGCCTCGGTAGATTAGGTTTTCTGCTTGTGTGTATGTATGTGACTAACTGATAGGGTTCAGGTTTTACCCAAATAAAAACTACTGCAAGTGCACAGCAAAGCAGATGTAGTATAAGGGGTATCGAAATCCCAAGAGAGTAATGCTAACTACACTATCAATTATAGATTTGGACTAAGCTAAGCGAAATATGATGTATGTAATGCGAATGAATAATTAGAAATAAGCAAACGATGGTATGATATGTTCTAAGTTCAGGAAGACTAAAAGCGCTAAGCTAGGGTAATTCGCAGGTATGAATCCAAGAATGCAGAATGCAGGGAATCAGGAATGATTAAGAACCGTTTTTAAACATGAATCTCTAATGCATAACTAATCAATTCTCATTGCAGAAGTTATCTATACCTAGATCACAGAGTTTCAAATCTCTTTGCAAACCCTAACAACCTAAGTATGCAGGAATGATCAGATTCAATTGTTTACAAAACTCCTAAGCCAAATCTCTTTGTACTAAGTTGTTTTGCTCATCAAATACTAGTTCAGGTTATGAATAATGCTCTCACATATATTTAACAACCTATGATTTTCGGATTCCTAGATGATGTGTCTCAGAAATTCGATTTTAAAGCAAGCAGAGATGAAAAACCATGAGATAATCCTAACAGATAGCGATTCTACACTCTTTTCATCAACCTTTGAAAAACCCTAACTTAACTAGCAAATTACTCAGACATGATTATGAGATCACAAAACATAACTGAATAAAATTGCATTAAGAGAAAGAGTAGAAAACAAAGGGGGTTCGAAATCTTCTCTAAAGAGTATAGGATTTGTCTCCCCAAAAAGCTCTGATTAAAATCTCTCTCTAGCTCTCTCTATTCTCAAAAACTAAGATTCTTGCCAACAGTGGCTGAAAAACCTAATAAATAGGGGCTAAACACGATCTGGGGTCTTCATATAAATAAAGGAAAAACTTCTGGGTAAGTTCTGCAATTCTTCTTGATACTTTTAACAAATAGCCACGCTCCTTCCTATCTGGGTGACGAGCGTCACCGATGGGGTGACGATCGTCACCATATGGGATACTTTTCTGCTTCGAGCTTGGTACTTCGTGGCTTCAACTCAGAATGCTCCAAAAGGTTCCAATATCTCCAATTATGCTCCAGACATGCTTTAACCTGCAAAGACTCTTCTAGGACTCTAAAAAGACCAAAAAGACTCAATAAAAAGAACTTATATCATGGTTAAAAACCATAAAAACCATGATATATCAACTCCCCCAGACTTAGCTTTTGCTTGCCCTCAAGCAAACATTAGACAAAGAATAAGGTCGAGGTTTGAAAACAAGAAATAGTCAGTCAGTCATCAGAAACACCACACTAGTTAAAGCTTTCGAATCCACATACCACAGAGTCAACACAAGATCAAATTTCAGCCTAATCATCACAAGCTTAGCAAATCTCTCAAGTCCAGTCCAAATCCCTTCAAGAAATTCGAAATTTCTACTGTTAACTCCTTATTTTTTTAATCTAAGTGTGAAGTCTCATCAAGGCTCTATCATCTTAATCACTTTACAGATTCTTTTCCCTTCCTAACAACTGAACAAATCAATCTCAACACAACTCTCCTATTTTCTCTTCCCTTAATCTTTTCCTTAGGATATTTTCGATTTTTCACTTCTTTTTCTCAACTTTTACAGTCTAAGATATGATGCTACTCAATACTTGTGTTCCTTGTGAGGAGACAGGTTCTTGAGTGTGTTCACTACTGTTGTTCCTTGTGAGGAGACAGGGTCATGAATGCACCATTCTTTGGACTTAATTTCTTTTTTTTTAAAAACTACATCAGGGAAGATCAAAGAGAGATTGTATTTTAACCTTATTGTCAGTGCTTAAAGAGAGAATCAAGATCAATAAGAATCAATCACCAAGACAAGAAATTTAAAATTCATTAAGGTGGAGCTAACAGTAAATTTTCCAGATTCTCTAAGAATCTAAACCTTCATTGCTAGACTGATCTACCTATGACTTTCAACTTAGTAAGACTTGTAATCAACTACTGTGGCAATGGTTCTTATCAGCAAAAACGTCCTATGGCTAGTTCCAAGAAAAACTGACAATTTCAAATTTTTGACTCTAGAAAAACAGGTTTTTGACTCAACTTTAAGACTCTATAAACATGACACAAAGCACACAACGTCACCTGCTGATTTTTCCTCTTCTCTGACAAGTATCACAGCTTGTGATGAAGGCTTGGGCGTCCCTGAACATGGTAGGCCACCAAAATCCAGCCTGCAAAACCTTAGAGACAGTCTTGAATGTAGCAAAATGTCCAGCATAGTCTGATCCATGACAGTGGAAGAGCACGTCCTGAACTTCTTCTTCTGCTAAACATCTTCTGTAAATACCATCAGCACAATGCTTGTAAAGGTATGGCTCATCCCAATAGAATCTCCTAAGTTCTCTCAAGAACTTCTTCTTAGCATATCCTTTAAAATCATGTGGTTCATCCTCTGCAGCAAGGTAGTTTGCAATATCAGCATACCAAGGTCTTTTTGGAGCATGTAAAGCATAAACAGGCTCTGCAAAAGCTTTCCCCAAGCTTGCACAAATCGCAGATAAGTGTGGAGATCGGTGACGAGCGTCACCAATGTTGGTGACGAGCGTCACCTCGCTCGTATACTTTTGTCGCGAATGGTCTTGGTTGGTGACGAGCGTCACCCCCCTGGTGTCGCTCGTCACTCCCCTGTAGTTTCGTGAAAACTGCAGGTTTTCGACACTTTCCTCCTGTTCTCTGGTTTCCACTAAGTAAACATTCTCTTCAGGCAAGAAATCATTGATGGGAACACTGTCTTCGACCTGAATCCGGGATAAATGGTCAGCAACTCCATTCTCAACCCCTTTCTTATCCTTCACTTCAATATCAAATTCCTGAAGAAGCAGGATCCATCTCAACAGCCTTGGTTTTGCATCCTTCTTCTGCATTAAGTACTTCAGTGCTGAATGGTCAGTATGAACCACGACCTTGGAGCCAACAAGATACTGCCTGAACTTCTCAAAAGCAAACACAACAGCTAACAATTCCTTCTCAGTTGTTGCATAATTCTTCTGAGCATCATCCAAAGTCCTACTTGCATAGTAGATGGCGTGGAGTTTCTTGTCTTTCCTCTGTCCCAGCACTGCTCCAACTGCAAAATCGCTGGCATCACACATTACCTCAAAAGGTAAGTCCCAATCTGGAGGCTGCACAACAGGGGCTGTAACCAACGCCTGTTTGATCTGTTCAAAAGCAGATTTGCACTCTTCTGTGAACTCAAACTTCACATCTTTGCAGAGGAGAGCAGTAAGTGGACGTGCTATGTTGCTAAAATCTTTGATGAACCTTCTGTAGAAGCCTGCATGTCCCAGAAAACTCCTCACTGCTTTGACTGAATCAGGTGCTTGCAGACTTGTCATCACCTCAATTTTCGCCCTATCCACCTCTATACCGTCTCCTGAGACTCTGTGACCAAGTACAATACCATCATGTACCATAAAATGGCACTTCTCCCAATTTAAAACCAAGTGTTTCTCTTCGCATCTCTGCAGAACTGCACACAGGTTGTCCAAACAGCTCTTGAAAGAAGATCCATAAACAGAGAAGTCATCCATGAACACCTCCATAAACTTCTCTATCATGTCTGTGAAAATCGACATCATGCATCTCAGGAAGGTTGCAGGAGCATTACACAGACCAAAGGGCATTCTGCGATAGGCAAAAGTGCCATAAGGACAGGTAAACGTGGTCTTCTCCTGATCATCTGGATGGATGGGGATCTGAAAGAAGCCTGAATACCCATCAAGGAAGCAGTAATACTTGTGATTCGCCAGCCTTTCTAGCATCTGATCGATGAAAGGTAGAGGAAAATGGTCCTTCCTTGTTGCTGCATTCAGTTTCCTGTAGTCTATACACATCCTGTGTCCTGTCACAGTCCTGGTTGGAATCAGCTCATCCTTGTCATTCTTGACCACGGTGACACCTCCTTTCTTAGGCACCACGTGCACTGGACTAACCCAAGCACTGTCTGAAATAGGATAGATGATACCAGCCTGCAACAACTTCATGATCTCTTTCTTGACCACATCTTGCAAATTCGGATTTAGCCTCCTCTGATGCTCAACTGATGATTTCGACTCATCTTCTAGGTGTATTCTATGCATGCACAAGTCCGGAGAGATACCTGAAATGTCATCAAGAGAATAGCCAAGAGCTTTGCAAAATTTTCGCAGCTTGCTTAGCAATAGGGTGAGCTCTGCATTGTTCAATGAAGCATTAACAATAACAGGATAGGTGGAATTTTCTCCTAGGAATGCGTACCTTAGCCCTGCAGGGAGCTGTTTAAGCTCAACTTTTGGTGCTTTTGCTGCTGACCAGTCACCCATTGTGGCGGCTTTTGCAGATGTGGAGACAAGTTCATCCTGTGCAACCAGTTGCATAACGTGTGCAGTAGCATCCATCATCTTTGTGTAGCCTGTTGCAGCAGCATCTAAATGCTCATACTCAGCTGTAGAAGTGGTCAACGCCCTTTCCAAGGGGTCATCTGAACTCATCTCATGGAAGATCTGATCAGCAATGTTTGTGAGAGCATCAACATAAAAAGTCTGTCCATCTATGGTTGGCCTCTTCATCAGCTTGTCCATTTCGAATTTCATCACTAAATCGCCAACATTCAGCTCTATTCTACCCTTCCTGACGTCAATAATAGCTACTGCAGTGGCCAGGAAGGGTCTGCCAAGAATCAAGGGGTCTTTGGGTTCTTCTCCATACTCTAAAACCACAAAATCAGTAGGGATCATACAATCTCCTACTTTGATAGGAACATCCTCTATCACCCCTTCAGGAACTCTAACTGATCTATCAGCTAGGACAAGAGATATCCTTGTAGTTTTAAAATCAGTCATCCCCAAACTCTTTGCAACAGAGTGGGGCATGAGGTTCACACTAGAACCAAGATCACACAATGACCTCTCAAACTTGTCATTGAAGATGGTGCAGTCTAAAACAAAGCTTCCTGGGTCTGAAAGCTTCTCTGGAACTCTGTTCTGAATCACTGCACTGACCTGCTCGTTGATCATCATAGCTCCAACCTCAAGGCTCAAGTTGTTGGTCACCATTCTCTTCACATACCTCCTAATAACAGGAGTGATCCTTACAGCATCAATCAATGGGATCTCTATCACCAACTTGTCCATGATAGCCTTGCATCTGGCATCCTCAAGTTCCTGCTTAGACTTCTTAGGATGCTTAGGATAGGGTATCTTGGGTTTATACACGGTCTCCTTAGCATTATCTGAAGTCTTAGGCGAAACTGCAATATGTGGTGTCTGGTGACGAGCGTCACTGGACTGGTGACGAGCGTCACTCACTTTGGACAAGTCGGGGTCGAGTACTGGATTTGGGTGACGAGCGTCACCCCCTTGGTGACGGTCGTCACCAATAAGTGAAGAATCAGGCTCGGGGTTGTCCTCATTGGGTGACGAGCGACACCCATTATTGGTGACGATCGTCACCAATGGTTCTGCAGCAAAATTTTCTTCATCTTCATACTCTTCTACACCCACGAAATTTCTTGAGGTTATATCCTTCTGCAACACTGGTTTCAGGTTCCTTCCACTCCTCAATGAGATGGCATTCACGTGGTGTTTGGGATTAGCATCAGTTCTTCCTGGAAGAAATCCTTCTTGCCTCTGAACAGCTCCTACAGTTTGAGCAACTTGAACATCAAGCTTCTTCATATGAGAGTTCAGACTCTCAATTTTCCCATTCAGGTCCTGATAGAGCGAATCTATCTTGCCATTGAAGTTCACAGTAAGCTTCTGTTGTCCTTCCAGAATCTGTTCTAACATTGCTTCCATTTTGTTCTCTTGTGGAGGTGCTGGTTGATAGGAAGTAGAACCATAGTTTCTGTAGTTTCCACTGCTCTGGAATGGCTTCTGATACTCTGTCTTCTGAAAAGGGGGTCTAGGAGTGAAACCAGGCGTGTTCTGTCCTCCTGTAGGGGCGTTTTTCTGATTGTTGTTGCTGTATCCTCTGTTCCACTGCTGATTCCCATACTTTTGTCCCTGAAATCCGCCAGAGTTGATGAAATTTACATCCTCCTGCTCAACTTCCTCTGGAGCTTCGAAAGTCTCTACTTCTGCAGCAAAGTGAACTGACTTCTTCCCTACCAAAAGGCTGTGCATATCATCCAACTTAGCCTTAACTTCAGCAATCTGATTTCCATCAGCTGCACCAGCTTGTTTCATTCTCTGAAAGTCTGCATTTTTAGTGCTGTTGCTGCAGACCAAGTTCTCAATCAGTCTCACCGCCTCCTCTGGTCTGTTGGTATTGAAGTTTCCACTGCTTGAAGCATCCAGCGCCATCTGATATTTCCAGTCAATGCCTCTGAAAAAGATCCCAAGCAATTGCACCTGACTGAAACCATGATGAGGACAGTCCCTCTGATAAGACTTGAACCTGATCCAAGAAGCCTTGAAAGCTTCAGTAGGGCCTTGTGTAAATGATGCAATTTTCGTTCTCATGTCTTCTGATCTGGCATCATCATAGAAATTGTTCAGAAAAGCATTCTTGGTGTCCTCCCAAGTAGTTAGTGAAGCAGGTTCCAGTTGCTTCAGCCAATATGCAGCTTCTCCTCCAAGAGAATAGGGAAAAAGCTTGCAGAACAGAAAGTCATTGCTAACCCCATTAGCTTTGACACTGGAAGCTAGGTCCTCAAACCTCTCTATGTGATCCATAGGATGCTCATGAGGTAAACCATGGAAGGGATGCTGTCCAACTAGCTGATAGTAGACAGGTTTAACCTCAAAATCGTTCCTCTGGAAGGCAGGAGGTCGGATTGCAGCTCTGTTGGCATAGAACTGATCAGGTCTGTTGTAATCACCTAGAGTCCTCTGAACAAAACGCCCAGCAGCGTTATTGACAGCAGCAGGGACTCCCACGTTCTCAGCCACTTGCTGAACCTGCTGTTCAACAATGACATTCCCCTCTTGATCAATTCTCTGCCCCTCTTCGTTCCTCCTATTTCCTTCCCTGTCAACCAAGTGACCTTCTGCATCTTCAACCAAGATCAGTGGAGCGACCATTGCAGATTGCTTCTTAGCTTTCCTGTTAGTTCTCTCCAACCTAGCAAGCTCGTCGATGCTCAAAGTCACAAGCTCCTTCTCTTTGTTGCTTCTGGTTCTGCGATTAGGCATACACCTGAAACAGGAACAAAGAAAAGTAGCTGAAAATCAGTAAAGAAATAAAAACTTAGACAAAATCCTAATACTAAAAATCGATAGGCAGCTATTACTCCCCGGCAACGGCACCAAAAACTTGATAGAGTTCAGGTTTTACCCAAATAAAAACTACTGCAAGTGCACATCAAAGCAGATGTAGTATAAGGGGTATCGAAATCCCAAGAGAGTAATGCTAACTACACTATCAATTATAGATTTGGACTAAGCTAAGCGAAATATGATGTATGTAATGCGAATGAATAATTAGAAATAAGCAAACGATGGTATGATATGTTCTAAGTTCAGGAAGACTAAAAGCGCTAAGCTAGGGTAATTCGCAGGTATGAATCCAAGAATGCAGAATGCAGGGAATCAGGAATGATTAAGAACCGTTTTTAAACATGAATCTCTAATGCATAACTAATCAATTCTCATTGCAGAAGTTATCTATACCTAGATCACAGAGTTTCAAATCTCTTTGCAAACCCTAACAACCTAAGTATGCAGGAATGATCAGATTCAATTGTTTACAAAACTCCTAAGCCAAATCTCTTTGTACTAAGTTGTTTTGCTCATCAAATACTAGTTCAGGTTATGAATAATGCTCTCACATATATTTAACAACCTATGATTTTCGGATTCCTAGATGATGTGTCTCAGAAATTCGATTTTAAAGCAAGCAGAGATGAAAAACCTTGAGATAATCCTAACAGATAGCGATTCTACACTCTTTTCATCAACCTTTGAAAAACCCTAACTTAACTAGCAAATTACTCAGACATGATTATGAGATCACAAAACATAACTGAATAAAATTGCATTAAGAGAAAGAGTAGAAAACAAAGGGGGTTCGAAATCTTTTCTAAAGAGTACAGGATTTGTCTCCCCAAAAAGCTCTGATTAAAATCTCTCTCTAGCTCTCTCTATTCTCAAAAACTAAGATTCTTGCCAACAGTGGCTGAAAAACCTAATAAATAGGGGCTAAACACGATCTGGGGTCTTCATATAAATAAAGGAAACTTCTGGGTAAGTTCTGCAATTCTTCTTGATACTTTTAACAAATAGCCACGCTCCTTCCTATCTGGGTGACGAGCGTCACCGATGGGGTGACGATCGTCACCATATGGGATACTTTTCTGCTTCGAGCTTGGTACTTCGTGGCTTCAACTCAGAATGCTCCAAAAGGTTCCAATATCTCCAATTATGCTCCAGACATGCTTTAACCTGCAAAGACTCTTCTAGGACTCTAAAAAGACCAAAAAGACTCAATAAAAAGAACTTATATCATGGTTAAAAACCATAAAAATCATGATATATCACTAACGTGTGATGCAGGGAAGCTCGGATCTGTATAGATCCGAGTGTATACTAATGTTTTTATACAGGAATAGCCTCAGATCTGGTAGATCTGTGTGCTGTGAAATCTGTTGGGTGAGGTAACGGTTTGATGCATGTCTGTGGGACATGTTATCATCCTTACCGAGTAATAAGAAGGGTGTAAGGACTGCTAGATCTCAGATCCATTTGCATGTTCCTTCACCAGATGAGCAAGTGTGCGGATTATGTAAAACACGCTGCATGGCTGAAAGGTCATGTAAGTGGAGTTGTAAATAAACGTACATGAGCAAGGTTCAAGCATGATGCTTGTAACCGTAAACGAGAGTTAGGACTAGAGAAGTTCTGGCTTTGCCGTCACTCTAGGGCGCTAACTTCTCGGAGGTTGTGTGGAGGTGTGTTGGCGTTGGATCGAGTGTGGATCAACGCCGATGTGAGGTATAATGGCGTGAGATCCATTATACGGCAGAGTCATGTTGAAGGTGTAGCCTTCGTGACTTAGTGATGGTGTGGTCGGAGTTCCCCGCTCTGCAAGTTTTGCGATGGAATGCTAGATGGGAAGACTCGGCGCTAGACAGGTCTAGCTAACCTGGTCGAGTACTATCCGACGGGATAGTCGGGAATACCAGCAAGGAGTCATGGTATGTCCCGCTTGGGATGTGAACTCACTTGGCGGCTCTCGGATGGAAACCACACCGAGATGACAACCGACCGAGGAGCACCCAGGGTGTCCGATGTTCCGGCTTGGCTTGTCTTCGTGATAGTCAAGTGCATGGTGTTCGTGGTACCAATGTTCCGGCTTGACTTGTCTTTGTGATAGTTAAGTGCAGGGTGTTCGTGGTAGGGGAACTGGCTGACCCAATTAGAGATCTCTGTATCCACGCGAATGTGTGTGTGTGGGATGGAAGTTAGGATAGCGCTTGCATATAGATCTAGGATTGCATGCTTCGGCTATTTATTCTTTGTTGCTTCGGCTATTGCTTGTTGTTTGGGGGTTCTTGGGGTTCTCGGGGTTTTCTTTCTTTTAGTGGGTCCTGGACTCACTGAGTAATCTTAGATTACTCATCCCCCCTTTTTTTTTTTTTTGCAGAAAACCTTAGTAAGCCATCAGGAATTATAGGGTGCTGTGGACGTTAGGACCACCGGAGTAGTTTTGGGTGCCTTTTGTAAAATATAGTAAGTATGTTTTGTACCAGGGTTTTTGTATAATATTTAAAATCTCGGACGGATCCTCTATGTATTAAAAATAATCGTTTGTAATATGTATGTTTCTTGGAATAAAAGCGGATTTTTTTTCTATAAAACCATTGTGTCTTCCGCTGGTAAAATGGCTTAGTTTGAGTCTACACAACTCTCGGCTGGAGTACGGGTTGGCAAGCCTTAGGCTTTAGTCGGGAGGGTCGAGATAACTTGCCGGGACGGCCTTAAGCTTAGATGTGTTTTAAGACGGGCTGACCTATCGAGTGAACCTCGGCATTTTGTAGCGTCTCTGATCGGGACTGGTCCTATCCCGAATCGGGGGTGTTTCAGATACGGTGATCGATAGCAGCCAGAATGCACCTGTTCTTTGTCCCTTAGAGACTTTCTCAACCCCCAATTCAAACTCCTGCTTCTATACACATTAACTAAGCGTAAAAATAAACTAGAAAGCATAATATATACAAAAGGATACCATGGGACTACCTCCCAAGTGTGCTTGTTTAAAGTCACTAAGCTTGACTTTGCTTACCTCACTAGTGGAGGTGGTGAGAAGGAGTCTTGGAACTCCTTGGTGTTGCAGTGTCCACTTTGATCTTCTTGGTGACTCCATCAATCTTCAACACAGCAAAGGGTTTTGGCTTGCCTCCCCTTTCCATCTTGTAGTGGACTTCACCATTCTTGGACACAAAAGGCTTCAAGACAACCCCATCTTCTTTGTTACCCAACATAATCTCATTCATGCAATCAGAAACACCCACTTTGAGGACCTCCTCTTCAGTGGTTTCAGCAAACAACTTGGTCAAGCAGCATCCATCAAAACTCTCTCCTTAGTAGCCCTCAAACTCTGGCCAGTTCTTATCAATCTTTTTCACCTTGTTAAGGTCCATAGAGAAAGCATGATCATGCTCTAGCTTGTTACCCTTGCTGTCAAACTTCAAGACCTTTTTCTTTGAAAGCCTCAGCTCTGTTGTGCACTCTCTAGCATCAAATACAGCGCCAGCTAAAGCTAGAAATGGTCTCCCTAGAATGATAGCATTCCTTGTCTGTCCTTCCACATCAAGCACCAAAAAATCAGTAGGGATGGTGACTCCTTCAATCATCATTGGCACATCCTTGAGGGTCCCTAGTGGTGTCTTGACAGTCCCATCAGCTATGGTAAGAAACACATTACTCTCTTGAAGTTGAGTGTAGCCAAGAGCCCTAGCAGTAGAGGATGGGAGAAGGTTGATACTTGCTCCAAGATCACAAAGACAGTTCTTGAAAGTCTGCCCTTTAAGCTCACATGGTAGAGTGAAACAACCTGGATCTCCAAGCTTCTTGAGGTTAAGCTCCTTAACCTCAGATGCTGCAGCTTTAACTCTTAGTTTTTCAAGCTCCTCTTGACCATTCAGACCTCTCATTTCCATTTGAGAAGCATAGAGAGTCTCATACTTCTGCACTAGCTGCTCTTTGAATCTTCCTGGAAAAGGGATAGTGCGCTGATAGATAGGGAGATCAGCAGCTTGAGTTACCTTCTTGGCATCTGAGGCTTCAACAAAGTCTTCCCCTGTATCATCAACAACCTCATGTGGCGCCCACCACTCTTCTTCTTCCAGAGATTCTTCTTGTGCAACTCCATGGTTAGCATTAACTCTCCCCCCCACCCCCACTATGGAGTTCAGTGTCCTCAGTGAACAGAGAGAGAAACTCTTCAATGATAGCTTCCTCTTCATCTGAGAAGCTATCTTCTTCAGTGACCATGGCATTGCAGATTCTTTTGGATTAGCCTCTGGTTTTCCAGGAAAGTGTCCTTGAGGTTTTAGACCAGCTATAGCTTTGTTGTTCTCCAGTGTTTTGACTCTTGCAGCCAACCCATCAAAATTGTTGGTAAGTTCAAGATGTACTGAGTCTATTTTGTTATGAACCTCAGCAAACCTCTTGTTCAATTCCAAGTTGTTGGTAGTCTGATTGTGAAGCAACTACTGAACCCAATTCTTGAGCTCAGGATCTTGAGAGCTGGAAGAAGCTTGAGCTGGAGCTTGTGCACTAAATCCTGGTGGATGGTAAGGTTCTCTTAGCTAGAAGTTGTTGTTTCTCTACTGAAAACCTTGATTGTTGTAGGGAACATAAGGTCTTGGAGCAGCTTGCTGTTGTTGTTGTGGTGGGTACACTTGATCATGTGGATTGGCAACATTGTTGCTTCTGTATGACAAGTTGGGATTGGGTCTGTAGTTCCCATATCCATTGTATCCACCTTGATTACCCAAGTAGTTCATCTCTTCCACTTGGCATGTCTCTTGAACCTCTTTCTTCTCCCTTAGCAGCATATCCAGCTTCTCATGTAAGGCCTTGATCTATTTCCTGCTAGACTCCAGTTCATCTTTAGCACTTCTTGGAGCTCTGTCATATTCCTCATTTTAGTTTCCATCAGACTGAGCTTGATTCTCAACAAGCTCCAGTCCTTCATCTACATATTTTGACAAGAAGTTCCCATTTGATGCAGTGTCCAGAAGCATTCTTATCTTTGGCAAAGCTCCTCTGTAGAGAGTAGAGAGCAGAGAAGCCTGTGAGAAGCCATGGTGAGGGCATTGCAATGTGTAGCCCTTGAATCTTTCCCAAGCTTCACCAAAGCTTTCATTGTTCCTCTGTGCAAACCCTGAAATCTCATTCCTGATTCTTGTAGTTCTTGAAGTTGAGAAGAACTTTGCTAAGAAGGCTCTCTTGCACTCATCCCAACTAGTTATGCTTCCTTGGGGTAGGTAACTTTCCCATTGGTGTGCTTTGTCTCCAAGAGAAAACGGAAACAACATCAGTTTGAAGCCATCTTCACTCACTCCATTGATCTTTGTTAGGGAGCATAGTCTATCAAAATTATCAAGATGATCTAGAGGATCTTCAAGTGGCAACCCATGGAACTTGCTGCTCTGAACCATTGAAATCAATCCAGACTTGATTTCAAAGTTATTGTTTTGGACTGCTGGTGGAATGATGCCAGTTCTGTTGTTGTAGGCATTTGGTGCATCACCAGCGCCAATGGATCTAGCTACTCTTGGAGCTTGTGCAGCGCCTCTTGGTCCTTGCTCACCTTGTAACCCCTGAGCACCTTGCTGTCCTTGTATACCCTGAGCGCCACACTACAAGAAAACTGTTAATTAATGACTGCAAAATTAGTCGCTTATTAGTCGCAAATATGATATTTACGACTATTTTGCGACTAATCTGGAAAGTCACCAATCCTTAGTCGCAAAATCCAACAGTCGCATATTAGTCGTAAATTTGCGACTATCTTACGACTAATAAGCGAGTTCAATGTGTTATCACTAGTTAGTCAGAAAATAGTCGCAAAAGGTAGTGACTAATTTGCGACTACCGTAGTGACCACTTGCCAACGATATTGCGACTAATTTGTTTTCAAAAGTGCGACTAAAACGCGACTATTTAGCGACTAAGTTAACGACTTTATTGCGACAATTTAGCGACTAAACGTAATATAGATACAAAAAAATGGTAATTTTTTAGCGACTATTATACCACAATTTTACAACTTTTTAGTGACTAATATATGACTAAATAGTGACTTATTTGTATATTAAATTTTGTATTTGGTAATTCTTTTGGTACTCAAATATGCAAAATTAGTAATTGTTTTGGTATTCAAATCTGCAAACTTAGAATAACTAATATACAAAATGCAAAATAATTTATATATACACTATTATAAACCATTTCTACAAACAAAACTCCAACAAGGGAGTTATCAAAACATTAAAAACATTAAGTCTACAGATCAAAACTCCAACAGTGGAGTTACCAAAACATTAAGTCTTCAGTACAATACAATGGTAGTCTTAAGTACAAAAGCAGTGGATTAAGAAAGAACGAGAGAGGGAGCTGTGTTTTGGGTCGAACCTGCACATGATGGAGCGGGTTGAGAAGCCATAAAGTCTACAAACTCAGGATTAGTCTCACAGAGGAACTGCTCCACCAATGACAAGCGCTTGATCTCTTTTTGTTGCTCAGCCAATTGTCGGGAACTCTCTGCTTCACGCTGTGTATTATAAGCAGCTTGCTCTTTGATCTGATGTTTAGCTTCTTCTAGTTGTTGTTCGAACGTCACAAAGCATGAAGAGCTTTCCTTACGCTTGCCATTAACATGAGAATTATTGAGGCTTCCAAAGCCATAAGGACGTCCTCTTTCATCCCTGAAAGTCGACTGCCAAAAGAAAACAAGTTATAATGTAGAGTGTGTAAGATAAATAACAGACTGAAAAATCAAACCAGTTAGTGAAGAATGTATATTACCAGCAGAAATAGCTCGTTGTACTCGTCTATGGAGAGATCGCGACGTTGAAGATCACCATTCAAAGTTTCTGAATTATTTGCCTCCAGCTCGGACAACTTAGCTTTGAAGTTGTTCTCATAAATTTCAGCGATGTTCTTGGCCTTTGCATCAACAAATGTTCCGTCCGGTCTTGTATGAGTCTTGATAAAAAAACCTCACCAATACTCACAGGTCTTCTTAAGTCCTCCTCCTGAAAACATATAATGAAAAGACTTTAAATTAGCAGTGGTTAAAGATATATAAATTGTAAGATATGTAAATATAACTTACCATTTCCTATTGGATTTGTAGATACGACATCTGCCCAGATAAATGTATGTGAGGACCAAGAACTTTGCGATCAGACAAACGAGCAGTAGAATAGGTTTTGCTCCCTTTTTTTGCTAATTCTGTGTCCCACTCGGTGCAAATCACTGTCCAGAGTGGGGGCTCAATCCAAGTTGGTCGTTTACGGCTTTTGCGCACAGTGCTAACCATGCCCTTCATCCGGCGTTTACATATCTTCACGAACTCTCTTTGAACTGTCCCTGAGATTAGGGGATCCCACGTGTGGGTTTTCTACATTTTGAAGACATTAGATACATTAGTGAAAACAATAGAAGCGAACACATATATAGGAAATTTAGAGGAGATAAACATTTACCGCGAATTCAACAAAGTATCTTTCTTGTCTATCCCGAGGCACAACTGTCCAACTATAATAGGGACCATCAAATTTGTTTGTAAAGACTTTAGTAATCTATCGGACCAAGGACCCTTTGTCACGATCAAACCTTTAAACAAAGAAACAATATGTAAAAGTAAGCAAATAAGTGAATAAAAGAAACCAACTAACGAGACTATATCTTCAACTAAGCAAATAAGTAAGCACGTTCAGCATTACACATTTTTATCAAATCTTCAACTATATCTTTGATGCCAAAAATTTAGACAACCAAAAACAAAAATACATAACACTTTAGCTTTAATCTTAACCAACCGTTTGATGAGCTTTTTAATATACTACTGACCTCGTGATATTGCAACTACAAGAACCACATTATTTGTTTCACTAACAACAGACCATTTTGAAAGTTGAAATAACAGAAAAAAAAAAGAGAAACCACACATTACTGAGAACAAACAAAGCCAAGTACTAAGATAACTATATCTATCTAAACAACGATGCTTAGCCTACAAAACAAATCAAATAGTTTTAACACTTAAACTACATGACATACGCAGATAAGCGAAGAAGAGAATAACAAAAGCATACGCAGAGAAGTGAAGAAAATTTTGAGAAGCACTAAAACTCAGACACAATCATCAATCACAGATTAATAATCTATGACTCAGAGTCGATTGCATAAAAACATTAAGACTCAACTATATCTTCGATGCTAAATATTTAGAAAACCAAAAACATAAACACATAACACTTTAGATTTAATCTTAACCAACCGTTTGATGAGCTTTTTAATATACTACTGACCTCGTGATATTGCAACTACAAGAACCACATTATTTGTTTTACTAAAACCAGACCATTTTGAAAGTTGAAATAACAGAAAAAAAAAAGAGAAACCACACATTACTGAGAACAAACAAAACCAAGTACTAAGATAACTATATCTATCTAAACAACGATGCTTAGCCTACAAAACAAATCAAATAGTTTTAACACTTAAACTAAAGGGCATACGCAGATAAGCGAAGAAGAGAATAACAAAAGCATACGCAGAGAAGTGAAGAAAATTTTGAGAAGCAATAAAACTCAGACACAATCATCAATCACAGATTAATAATCTATGACTCAGAGTCGATTGCATAAAAACATTAAGACTCAACTATATCTTCGATGCCAAAAATTTAGACAACCAAAAACAAAAATACATAACACTTTAGCTTTAATCTTAACCAACCGTTTGATGAGCTTTTTAATATACTACTGACCTCGTGATATTGCAACTACAAGAACCACATTATTTGTTTCACTAACAACAGACCATTTTGAAAGTTGAAATAACAGAAAAAAAGAGAAACCACACGTTACTGAGAACAAACAAAGCCAAGTACTAAGATAACTATATCTATCTAAACAACGATGCTTAGCCTACAAAACAAATCAAATAGTTTTAACACTTAAACTATAGGGCATACGCAGATAAGGTAAGAAGAGAATAACAAAAGGATACGCAGAGAAGTGAAGAAAATTTTGAGAAGCAACAAAACTCAGACACAATCATCAATCACAGATTAATAATCTATGACTCAGAGTCGATTCCATAAAAACATTAAGACTCAACTATATCTTCGATGCCAAAAATTTAGACAACCAAAAACAAAAATACATAACACTTTAGCTTTAATCTTAACCAACCGTTTGATGAGCTTTTTAATATACTACTGACCTCGTGATATTGCAACTACAAGAACCACATTATTTGTTTCACTAACAACAGACCATTTTGAAAGTTGAAATAACAGAAAAAAAAGAGAAGCCACACATTACTGAGAACAAACAAAGCCAAGTACTAAGAATAATATCTCTATCTAAACAACGATGCTTAGCCTCAAAACAAATCAAATAGTTTTAACACTTAAACTACAGGACATACGCAGATAAGAAAAGAAGGGAATAACAAAAGCACAACAGAGAAGTGAGAAAATTTTGAGAAGCAATAAAACTCAGACACAATCATCAATCACAGATTAATAATCTATGACTCAGAGTCGATTGCATAAAAACATTAAGACTCAACTATATCTTCGATGCCAAAAATTTAGACAACCATAAACAAAAATACATAACACTTTAGCTTTAATCTTAACCAACCGTTTGATGAGCTTTTTAATATACTACTGACCTCGTGATATTGCAACTACAAGAACCACATTATTTGTTTCACTAACAACAGACCATTTTGAAAGTTGAAATAACAGAAAAAAAGAGAAATCACACATTACTGAGAACAAACAAAGCCAAGTACTAAGAATACTATATCTATCTAAACAACGATGCTTAGCCTCAAAACAAATCAAATAGTTTTAACACTTAAACTACAGGACATACGCAGATAAGAAAAGAAGGGAATAACAAAAGCACAACAGAG
Source organism: Thlaspi arvense (assembly GCA_911865555.2). Classification (NCBI taxonomy): domain Eukaryota; kingdom Viridiplantae; phylum Streptophyta; class Magnoliopsida; order Brassicales; family Brassicaceae; genus Thlaspi; species Thlaspi arvense. Next base: position 35,370,087 of record OU466858.1, read on the forward strand.
AAGTGAGAAAATTTTGAGAAGCAATAAAACTCAGACACAATCATCAATCACAGATTAATAATCTATGACTCAGAGTCGATTGCATAAAAACATTAAAACTCAAACTTATTAAGAGAAGAAAAGGGTGAAGAGTCATACCAAGTTGTGTTTGGCTTCTGTTTGGGAGATAGCACAGTGGTAAACTTTTCACGGCCTGGCACCAGAAGGATGGCATTCAACAGACGCTGTAGGTCTTCCTGGAGAACCAGCTCAGGTGGAGGTACTTCATCGTCGTCTTCACCATGGAAGTTGTGAGTTGCCGAATATTGATTACTCTGAGCTTGAGAGTGATGATGTGTAGACGCTGGAGAGGGCTGAACTGGAGGCGAAGGAGAGTTCTGATTTTGAAGCGATGAGGAGGAGTTCCCGATTTCAGGTTGTTGTGATGGAGAATCATGGAAAAGCTGTTGGGGCGGAGGAAAGTCTCGGAAATGTGGTTGAGGTGAGTGGATGGGGACTTGAGGTTGGGGCATCTCGATAATCGGAGGTTGGGACGATGGGGTGAAGTTATATTGGCTTGGTAGAGGGGTGGGAGTTCTCGACGGCGTGGATCCTCCTGGTCTCTGAGATATATTGGGAGCGACTAGTCTCGAAACACTGCCTCGTCTAATCTTAACTCGTCCTCGGTTCGACATTGGTGAAATCGTATGAGTTTTGAAAATAGGAGAGAAAGAGAGATTTGAGATTTTAACAACAAGAGAGAATGAGAGATTCGAGATCCGGAGTTAGGGAGAAGAGAAGAAGAGTCACGGGGTTTGAGATTCACAATCACATAATTTGGGAATTAGGGTTGTTAATCGGCAAAGTGAAGAAGGAAGAGAAGAAGAAGGACGGAAAGAAGAACAAGAATGACGGGTTAGTGTATTTAGGGATTTGGTTTTGAGAATTTTGGTTTAGACACAAAATTTGGGTTCTGGTTCTGGTTTTAGGGGGAAACCAAATTTTGATCAAATTTGGGTTTGGAGAAATTTAATTTTGGTTTTGGTTTTAGGGGGAAACCAAATTTTGATCAAATTTGGGTTTGGAAAAATCTTATTTTGGTTTTAAAATTTGGTTTTGGTTTAGGAAAATTGTTTTCAGGTGAAATTTGATATTTAATTTTCAAAAACTTGTTATTAATATATATGGAAGTATAAATAGATTTGCTAAAATTTTAGTTTTGTTTAAGTGTTGGTTTTAATATAGTTGAATAATTTTGATTTTTGTTTTAAATTTTGGTGTTGGTTTCCAAACACTTAATAAAATTCTTGATTTTTGTTTAGAATAAAAATATTAGATCTTAATATTTCACAAAGTTTAAACATTTATTATACAAAGTGATAGCAAAATTAGTAAATTTCATCTTCACTATCATCATCATCAGAGGATGATTCATTACATTGAAATTCATATTCATCTTCTGCATCTCCAACATCGTAATCGAGATCTATTGGGTTTACCTCTTGTACCAAATTTCCGACTTCAATATTGTCAATTGTAGTCAAAAGTACAGCATCATCATTTTCTTGTTGCAAAACAATCGGTTCCTTATTTTTGTATTCTCCAGAAATATTTTCTCTCGGATTCACCTTTACAATATTGAGCCACAACTGCTTTGGTTTCTTTGTATATGGGTACGGGATGTAACAAACTTGATCCGCTTGAGAAGCTGTGCAACATCAATATATAGAAATATAAATAAATAAATAAATATATATATATATATGATATTGACATTTATGTATACGTACCTAGAATAAATGGCTCGTATTTATTGTATCTTCTTGATGAACGAACGTCAATTCCACCATTGCTCCTCCGAGTGCCTCTACCAATAACAGGATCATACCATGTACACTTAAAAAGTGTGATTTTCAAACCGGCTAACCCCTCATATTCAAGTTGTATGATATCAGTTAAGGTCCCGTAGAAATCAGCTTCATCGGATGCATTAGTATAATTCTCTCCTTTAACACATACGCCATAGTTACATGTCTTTCGTCCCTCGCCGTTATTTTGCGTATGAAACAAATATCCTCTTGTGAAATAGATAGGCCAGGTTTTGGCCTTGTTCACGGGTCCATGCACTATCTCTTGAACCCAAGCAAGAAAAGAATTTGTGGCGTTCCAGTAATTGACCTGCATATAGCTATACATTATCAATATATAGAAGTATAAATACATACAAATATATAATATATACATGGATGTAAATATTATTTAGACATACATAATCTTTCACCCATGCACTAAATTCGTCAGCTCTTTTCGCGGAGAGTTCTTTTTCGGAGAGTTCTGGATATTTTGCAGAAATTTAAGCTTCGAACATACTGTATAAAACCAACACGTATGAAAAATCATCATAGTGGATTATTGTAAAATGTAAGTGAAAACATGCCAAATTATACCTCTCAAATGGCTGAAAATAATCACAATTTCGCAAAACATATGCATGTGTGCATCGATGGTCGTTCTCTGAAAGCCATATTTCATGCATTTCCCCACTTGGTCGACCTATGTGAGTAAATATATCAGGTACTCCAGGGACATGATATACGGGAACTTCACCTTCGTCAAATCTTGTTAGCCTAACCAAATGAGTGAAAAGTCATTCACATTATAATATATACCATGTGTCTTGAAATTTAATTAATTTAAACATTTACCTTGATTTCGTTTGTATATGTGCGGCAAAGTAGTGCTTTGAGAAATAAGCTACCTCATCATTGATATATGATTCAACAATCGATCCTGACGCATATCTTTTGTTCTTTGCTTTCCCTTTCAATTTCTTGAAAAACCTTTCAAAAGGATACTGTGGATGCAGATATCCACACTCAATGATTTGTAAAATTTTTAGATGATGTTAGGGAAAAGGTGGGTAAGAATCTCTATTTGAACAACTGAACTTAAGATCAAGAATAGATAAATGGACTTTTATTGATTTTATCAAGAGATCGTTTACAAGAGATCGAGTATTGTGTGGTGCAAGAGCTTGCACAGCGAATGAATATTTAGTTCATGAATATCTTCCTTAAATATTCTCTCCACTTCGTTTCAGCGTGTATCCCGCGATCCGTATCCCGCACGAGCTCCGGATCTCACGTCATCCATTTGAACCGTTCCCTTCTTATCCTTTCTTTCTCTTGTTGGGCCGTTCATTCGGAATGTGGACATCTTTTGAGGTTGGTTTCGATGGGCTGGTTAACGGGCCGGATTTGGTGACAAATCCTGGTCCAACAGTTGCCCCCCAGCCCATCAGGCGCAGCAAGAAGCCTGATTGGCGATTTGTTAATCTATTCAGTGGGAGCTCGTCGTATTTTCCGAGCTCGCAAGATTCTTGTTGAGGGAAAATCACAAATATCTTTTCGATGATACGAATAAAATATTGTTTACCCGATTAGACTTGAGCATCGGGAAGCAAAAAAAAAAAAAAAATTATTCGTCTTTAGCAACGACAGGACGGTTGGGATTTGCAAGAGGAGAGAGAGGGGAAAGGTAAATCTTTTGGGATTTATTTTCAACAAGCGAAATGATTACTGTATATAAATGCAAGTCAAAACTATTTTAAAATTACCAGGAACGAGTGAACTACCACGACGAACAAACATAATGATTAAAATGCAGAGCTATGAATTTATAAAACTCGACTAGTGGATCGACCACAGGATCGACCGCTAGATCGAGCAACAACGATCGATTTTGTCTAAAAGTTCAAATGCAACGAAACTAATGACCAGGATGCAACATGTAACAAGCGAATGACTAGCAAAGATGTAAGAATACTAAGAAAGAGGGTCTAGGGTTGAGATTCACATTCAGGGGTTTTAAAGGTTCCAGCTTGGAATGAAAACTCTAGATCTACTCACTTTGTGAGGTTCTCTAAGCCTTGAAAACAAAACGAGATCCATCCATGGCGTGTGGTATGGATCACTCTTTCATTCTCTCCTCCAGACCCATGGCGTTTGGCGGAAGAAGAGATTGAAGGGCAAGGAAATCAGATTTCAAACATGCGGCATAACTAATCCCCTAAACTACCATGGCGTTTGGGAAAAGGTAACTAGTCTCTAGGATGCGATTTTAAGAGATCTCTGGATCCTGTCAAGGTAAGAGCTCTCTCTGATCATAAAGATCTTGGCGTGAGACTCTTTAAGCCTTAAGAACTCGACATCCTAGAAGAGAAAGCCATTAAGAACAAGAAAACACCAAGCTTGAAAACCTTTTCGACCCCTTTGAATCCTCTCAACCCCAAAACCCAATTAAACTACTCACTACACATTAAGTAAACCAAGCAAAGCATGAAAGATGAAACGATAAACATGAAAAACGATGGATTAAGCTTAAAACGATTCAAAGATTCAAGAACAAAGCTCAAAGTCTAACAATGGCGGAATCGCCTTCGAACAGAGAGACAAAGATGAAAATGATAAAGTGAAAAACGTCTGTGGGAAAGCATGATCGCCACCTTCCCAAAATAGGCCAAACAGCTCGATGGTCCCCCCTCGCAAGCGGCCAAAAACGGTTAAAGCACTGAGATCGACCTCGAGATCGAGCACCTCGCTCGATCATCTTCGGACATCGTGACTTCGGCTCGATCTGTGTCTCGATCTTCTTCGGTGGATCGAGTGCTTCGTTCGATCTTGGAATCGATCTTTGGAGGATCGAGTGGTTGACTCGATCCGACTCTCGATCTGCATGGCGTCATTTACGTCTGTACTCCTTGATCGGTCGTTTCACTCGATCTTCGTCTCGATCAGTTTCCTTGGATCTCATCTAGATCGACCGGCCATGCTCAATCCTTCTATCGATCTCTGGTCCTTAGCAAGCATTCCTGAATTCTCCAAGTCCCACGAACTTCCTCACGAACCTCAGCATGTCTACGAACCGTCCAAGACTCCAAAGTAGCCGAAAACAACCTGTATGCGATGCAAAATGCAAGAAATATGCATATGCTGGTGCAAGAACACTCTAGGACCTAAAGTGATGCAAACTAACCTAAAATGCAATGTATATGCGTGAGAAACTACCTTATATGTATGCAAAATGCATGGAATATGCAGCTATATCAGTTTGTAATATGTATGTTTCTTGGAATAAAAGCGGATTTTCTATCTATAAAACCCTTGTGTCTTCCGCTGGTATAATGGCTTAGTCCGAGTCTACACAACTCTCGGCTGGAGTACGGGTTGGCAAGCCTTAGGCTTCAGTCGGGAGGGTCGAGCTAACTTGCCGGGACGGCCTTAAGCTTAGAAGTGTTCTAAGACGGGCTGACCTATCGAGTGAACCTCGACATTTTGTAGCGTCTCCGGTCGGGACTGGTCCTATCCCGAATCGGGGGTGTTACAAATGGTGGTATCAGAGCATGGTTTCCGTATCATGCTTTCGGAAGCAAGGGATTTTTCAAAAATGTTTTCAAAATGTTTTATCGAGTCAATAACGAGTCGCAAAAGCACCATTAGGAATCCGATCACGTCCACATTGTAGGTCTAGGTGGGGTATTGGGGTAAACCTTTTTATTTCCATTAGGATAAACCTAACCATGCAGAATCTTGTCGACAGACAGAGATGGCACCGAGAGACTGGCAGGGTGAGAACTACCTGGGGAATTCGTGGTTTAGTGGAGGATATGAGTCAGACGGTTCAGACTCGTCGGGAGACTCAAGTTCAAACGAAGAACATTACCTCGAGATTACTGATTACGATGCTTACGCGGGACAGAGCACCGTAGACGGAGAAAATCTGGTGGATCAGTTCACGTATGTGTTCGGCCAACAGTCATATGGAGGGATGGTCGGGGAAGAACATTACTACACTGAGGCACCGATACCAAACTCAGGTCCAGAAACCATCGTACGATCAACGGAGATTATCGAGATATAATCTGGAGAAGTCACGCCAAACTCTTGGGATACGAACAGCCCAACAAGTCCATTACCTAGCATCCCGATGCCGCATGTATTCATACCAGGATACGGCCTATACCCGTACATGCCTACGGAGTCCAATCCAGTCGACTATGTGTATCCCTTCATTGTCACGGGGAACGACACTGAGGACATGACGGCAACAGTCCGAGCAAATCTCGCGAGATGGGGAGGACAAGTTGAGAAGGCTGATCCTAACGAACGAGCCTACAGAGAAGACGGATTCGTAGATCCAAGGTATTCACCGACCCTTTGGACGAAAGAACTTACGCGTATCCCAACCAGCCCAGAGGAGACCATAGAGAATCCAGCCGACGAATACAGCAGGACAAACATAAATCCGGAGAGCTATCCGAGAGTTTCCTATGATATCAGCGAATTATTCAGAAAACCGTTCATACCCGAGGCGAATCTCCGCGGACCCAACTACACGGTGACTCCAAACGAAGTAAACAGAGGAAGTAGACTCAACGCCAATGAGAACATCAATCCGACCCCGATATTCGAGCAAGGCGAATCAAGCCGAGGAGGAAGACCTCCCAAGAGGACTCCTCGTATGAGCGTTCTACCATCCGAAAGAGTAATGATGGGCATACGGTGTAGCGAGTGTGGGGAACATGGACATTTCCCCCACGCCTGTCCTAATATTCCAACCTTGAAGTCGTCCGCCGCTAGACACAAAACATGCACTGAATGCGGATACAAAGGAGCCCACAAGAAGAGCTGTTCGAAGCGCCGGAAGCCACAACCACCGAACCCCGCTCACCGCCCTGTCACTTGCACCGTGTCTCGCCAGCAAGAGGAAGATCAGACTTCCAGAAGAGTTAGGGAAGTCGGTATTAGGTTTAGGTCTGAGTCTGAGACCAAGCCAAGGTAAGTATGAGTGCAAACTCAGATCTCTGGTGTGTGTTGTGTGAAAGTCCGTAGATCTAGGTGTTAGGTAGAGTCCGATCGTCTCTTTGTGTGTTGGCTTGGTAAAGATTTCTCGGTAAGTTGGTTTTAGAAGAGAACGACTTTACCTTGAGGTTTCCTAGTAGGTGAAAGTTATGATCCCAGTAGTGGAGATAGGAAAACCCGTTTCCCGTTTAGTCAGAACCTCTAGGATTTAGACCGAGGAAATCTAGGGGAATTTGAGAAAAGGATCGGAATGGGGGTATGGTAGTTGTGTAGATCTGGAATGAAGACGGGACAAGCTACGCAAACCAATGGACGAAATCAAATCAAGAAAAAGGAAACCGGAAAGTCAACCTTGGAGAAACGAAGGAGAACGACGACATCCAGGAAGACGACGGTACTAGGCAAAGTGAACGGCGGATTGGTGACATATAAGGACCCAAGATTTTAACACCGAATGAGGATGTTAAAAAGGCAACATTAAGAAGAAGGATGGCCAGAAGCCCAAGAGGAGATGTTTAGAAAAAGAGGATTCGGGGACGAATCCTATTTAAGGAGGGGAGAATGTAATACCCCGTTCAAGCACTATACAACCCGACCGAAGTTTTAAGCTGAACGACCCCTCGGTATAATTTTAAAAATTATGGGATTAATTACAGTGGTAGCTAAGACCCTGAGGAAGACCATCCAAAAAGAATCAGGTCAAGAAAAAGTCTTCTGTGACCTACAAAATTCGCACAGTCCGATAGATGTTCAAGTGCCGCGGAATGGGTCAGTTGAGGGAAAAACAAGCTCGGTCCAAAATCCAACAGCTCAAGAGTGTAAGCAACTTTAACTAAGCCCAAGAGGAGTCCATCCAGCAACAATTATGGCCAAGATCTCGGAGAAAACATGAAAGAATGCATGAGTCCAATTTATTGCATATCTGGTCCATTTCCGCCTAACTAAGGACCAAATGGATGATACTTTGTCAACCAAGAGAGAGGACCATCATTATGCGACACTGGAGGGTTAAAGAAGTGTTTTTAATGAGGTAGGCGAGTTACCTGATGAGTTAGGCAGTAAAATGCACAGGAGAAAGGAGAAAGGAATAGTTATGAACCAATGAGAAGCTCCCACCTTAAGCTTATGGATAAGCTTGGTTTGGCAGGCCTAGGATCTATGAGAAGAAGGCTAGAGCATAGGGTGAAAACGTGGCCAGCATTGAAGTAAATAAAAGTCCAGATTTTACATAACTTAAGTAGTTACCATGGGGTAACTTTTCAGCTATAAATACCACCCCCTTTCCTCTCACTTTCCATTCCCACTCCTAAAGCCTTTCCAACCTTAGATAGAGTGTGTGAGGCATTTAGAATAGAGAAGCTTAGCTTCGGTAGGCTGTTTGGTAGTATAGTCCGGTTCCGTGTCCAGTTCGAGGTGAGTCCCGGTAGTGGTGGACTATCGCGGTTGCTGGTCGTGGTGCAGTGTAGATCTCAGATCTGCATTGTATCACAACACTAGCCTCGGTAGATTAGGTTGTCTGCTTGTGTGTATGTATGTGACTAACGTGTGATGCAGGAAAGCTCAGATCTGTATAGATCCGAGTGTATACTAATGTTTTTATGCAGGAATTGCCTCAGATCTGGTAGATCTGTGTGCTGCGAAACCCGTTGGGTGAGGTAACGGTTTGATGCATGTCTGTGGGACATGTTATCATCCTTACCGAGTAATAAGAAGGGTGTAGGGATTGCCGGATCTCAGATCCATTTGCATGTTCCTTCACCAGATAAGCAAGTGTGCGGATTATGTAAAACACGCTGCATGGCTGAAAGGTCATGTAAGTGGAGTTATAAATAAACGTGCATGAGCGAGGTTCAAGCATGATGCTTGTAACCGTAAACGAGAGTTGGAACTATAGAAGTTCTGGCTTTGCCGTCACTCTAGGGCGCTAACTTCTCGGAGGTTGTGTGGAGGTGTGTTGGCGTTTGATCGAGTGTGGATCAACGCAGATGTGAGGTATAATGGCATGAGATCCATTATACGGCGGAGTCATGTTGAAGGTGTAGCCTCCGTGACTTAGTGATGGTGTGGTCGGAGTTCCCCGCTCCGCAAGTTTAGCGATGCAATGCTAGATGGGAAGACTCGGCGCTAGACAGGTCTAGCTAACCTGGTCGAGTACTATCCGACAAGATAGTCGGGAATGCCAGCAAGGAGTCATGGTATGTCCCGCCTGGGATGTGAACTCACTTGGCGGCTCTCGGATGGAAACCACACCGAGATGACAACCGACCGAGGAGCACCCAGGGTGTCTGATGTTCCGGCTTGGCTTGTCTTCATGATAGTCAAGTGCAGGGTGTTCGTGGTACCGATGTTCCGGCTTGACTTGTCTTTGTGACAGTTAAGTGCAGGGTGTTCGTGGTAGGGGAACTGGCCGACCCAATTAGAGATCTTTGTGTCCACGCGAGTGTGTGTGTGTGGGATGGAAGTTAGGATAGCGCTTGCATATAGATCTAGGATTGCATGCTTCGGCTATTTATTCTTTGTTGCTTCGGCTATTGCTTGTTGTTTGGGGGTTCTTGGAGTTCTCAGGGTTTTCTTTCTTTTAGTGGGTCATGGACTCACTGAGTAATCTTAGATTACTCATCCCCCCTATTTTTTTTTGCAGGAAACCTTAGTAAGCCATCAGGAATTATTGGGTGTTGTGGACGTTAGGACCACCGGAGTAGATTTGGGTGCCTTTTGTAAAATATAGTAAGTATGTTTTATACCAGGGTTTTTGTATAATATTTAAAATCTCGGACGGATCCGCTATGTATTAAAAATAAATGTTTGTAATATGTATGTTTCTTGGAATAAAAGCGGATTTTCTATCTATAAAACCCTTGTGTTTTCTGCTGGTAAAATGGCTTAGTTTGAGTCTACACAACTCTCGGCTGGAGTACGGGTTGGCAAGCCTTAGGCTTTAGTCGGGAGGGTCGAGCAAACTTGCCGGGACGACCTTAAGCTTAGATGTGTTCTAAGACGGGCTGACCTATCGAGTGAACCTCGGCATTTTGTAGCGTGTCCGGTCGGGACTGGTCCTATCCCGAATCAGGGGTGTTTCAGATACGGTGATCGATAGCAGCCAGAATGCACCTGTTCTTTGTCCCTTAGAGACTTTCTCAACCCCCAATTCAAACTCTTGCTTCTATATACATTAACTAAGCATAAAAATAAACTAGAAAGCATAATATATACAAAAGGATACCATGGGACTACCTCCCAAGTGTGCTTGTTTAAAGTCACTAAGCTTGACTTTGCTTACCTCACTAGTGGAGGTGGTGAGAAGGAGTCTTGGAACTCCTTGGTGTTGCAGTGTCCACTTTGATCTTCTTGGTGACTCCATCAATCTTCAACATAGTAAAGGGTTTTGGCTTGCCTCCCCTTTCCATCTTGTAGTGGACTTCACAATTCTTGGACACAAAAGGCTTCAAGACAACCCCATCTTCTTTGTTACCCAACATAATCTCATTCATGCAATCAGAAACACCCACTTTGAGGACCTTCTCTTCAGTAGTTTCAGCAAATAACTTGGTCAAGCAGCATCCATCAAAACTCTCTCCTTGGTAGCCCTCAAACTCTGGCCAGTTCTTATCACTCTTTTTCACCTTGTTAAGGTCCATAGAGAAAGCATGATCATGCTCTAGCTTGTTACCCTTGCTGTCAAACTTCAAGACCTTGTTCTTCGAAAGCCTCAGCTCTGTTGTGCACTCTCTAGCATCAAATACAGCGCCAGCTAAAGCTAAAAATGGTCTCCCTAGAATGATAGCATTCCTTGTCTGTCCTTCCACATCAAGCACCAAAAACTTTTGTAGGGATGGTGACTCCTTCAATCATCATTGGCACATCCTTGAGGGTCCCTAGTGGTGTCTTGACAGTCCCATCAGCTATGGTAAGAGACACATTACTCTCTTGAAGTTGAGTGTAGCCAAGAGCCTTAGCAGTAGAGGATGGGAGAAGGTTGATACTTGCTCCAAGATCACAAATACAGTTCTTGAAAGTCTGCCCTTTAAGCTCACATGGTAGAGTGAAACAACCTGGATCTCCAAGCTTCTTGAGGTTAAGCTCCTTAACCTCAGATGCTCCAGCTTTAGCTCTTAGTTTTTCAAGCTCTTCTTGACCATTCAGACCTCTCATTTCCATTTGAGAAGCATAGAGAGTCTCATACTTCTGCACTAGCTGCTCTTTGAATCTTCCTGGAAAAGGGATAGTGGGCTGATAGATAGGGAGATCAGCAGCTTTAGTTACCTTCTTGGCATCTGAGGCTTCAACAAAGTCTTCCCATGTAGCATCAACAACCTTATGTGGTGCCCAGCACTCTTCTTTATCCAGAGACTCTTCTTGTGCAACTCCATGGTTAGCATCAACATTCAAAAACTCTCCCCCCCCCCCCCCCCCCCCCCCCCCCCCCCCCCCCCCCCCCCCCCCCCCCCCCCCCCCCCCCCCCCACTATGGAGTTCAGTGTCCTCAGTGAACAGAGAGAGAAAATCTTCAATGATAGCTTCCTCTTCATCTGAGAAGCTATCTTCTTCAGTGACCATGGCATTGCAGATTCTTTTTGGTTAGCCTCTGGTTTTCCAGGAAAGTGTCCTTGAGGTTTTGGACCAGCTATACCTTTGTTGTTCTCCAGTGTTTTGACTCTTGCAGCCAACCCATCAAACTTGTTGGTAAGTTCAAGATGTATTGAGTCTATTTTGTTATGAACCTCAGCAAACCTCTTGTTCAATTTCAAGTTGTTGGTAGTCTGATTGTGAAGTAACTACTGAACCATTTTCTTGAGCTCGGGATCTTGAGAGCTGGAAGAAGCTTGAGCTGGAGCTTGTGCACTAAATCCTGGTGGATGGTAAGGTGCTCTTAGCTAGAAGTTGTTGTATCTCTGCTGAAAACCTTGATTGTTGTAGGGAACATAAGGTCTTGGAGCAGCTTGCTGTTGTTGTTGTGGTGGGTACACTTGATCCTGTGGATAGGCAACATTGTTGCTTCTGTATGACAAGTTGGGATTGGGTCTGTAGTTCTCATATCCATTGTATCCACCTTGATTACCCAAGTAGTTCATCTCTTCCACTTGGCATGTCTCTTGAACCTATTTCTTCTCCCTTAGCAGCATATCCAGCTTCTCATGTAAGGCCTTGATCTATTTCCTGCTAGACTCCAGTTCATCTTTAGCACTTCTTGGAGCTCTGTCATATTCCTCATTTTAGTTTCCATCAGACTGAGCTTGATTCTCAACAAGCTCCAGTCCTTCATCTACATCTTTTTACAAGAAGTTCCCATTTGATGCAGTGTCCAGAAGCATTCTTATCTTTGGCAAAGCTCCTCTGTAGAGAGTAGAGAGCAGAGAAGCCTGTGAGAAGCCATGGTGAGGGCATTGCAATGTGTAGCCCTTGAATCTTTCCCAAGCTTCACCAAAGCTTTCATTGTTCCTCTGTGCAAACCCTGAAATCTCATTCCTGATTCTTGTAGTTCTTGAAGTTGAGAAGAACTTTGCTAAGAAGGCTCTCTTGCACTTATCCCAACTAGTTATGCTTCCTTGGGGTAGGTAACTTTCCCATTGGTGTGCTTTGTCTCCAAGAGATAAAGGAAACAACCTCAGCTTGAAGCCATCTTCACTCACTTCATTGATCTTTGTTAGGGAGCATAGTCTATCAAAATTATCAAGATGATTTAAAAGATCTTCAAGTGGCAACCCATGGAACTTGCTGCTCTGAACCATGGAAATCAATCCAGAATTGATTTCAAAGTTACTGTTTTGGACTGCTGGTGGAATGATGCCAGTTCTGTTGTTGTAGGCATTAGGTGCATCACCAGCGTCAATAGGTCTAGCTACTCTTGGAGCTTGTGCAGCGCCTCTTGATCCTTGCTCACCTTGTAACCCCTGAGCACCTTGCTGTCCTTGTATACCCTGAGCGCCACACTACAAGAAAACTGTTAAATAATGACTGCAAAATTAGTCGCTTATTAGTCGCAAATATAATATTTACGACTATTTTGTGACTAATCAGGAAAGTCACCAATCCTTAGTCGCAAAATCCAACAGTCGCATATTAGTCGTAAATTTGCGACTATCTTACGATTAATAAGCGAGTTCAATGTGTTGTCACTAGTTAGTCAGAAAATAGTCGCAAAAGGTAGTGACTAATTTGCGACTACCTTAGTGATCACTTGCCGACGATATTGCGACTAATTTGTTTTCAAAAGTGCGACTAAAACGCGACTATTTAGCGACTAAGTTAACGATTTTATTGCGACAATTTAGCGACTAAACGTAATATGGATACAAAAAATAGTAATTTTTTAGCGACTATTATACCACAATTTTACAACTTTTTAGTGACTAATTAAATAGTGACTTATTTGTATATTAAATTTTGTATTTGGTAATTCTTTTGGTACTCAAATCTACAAAATTAGTAATTGTTTTGGTACTCAAATCTGCAAACTTAGAATAACTAATATACAAAATGCAAAGTAATTTATATATACACAGTTATAAACCATTTTCTACAAACAAAACTCCAACAATGGAGTTATCAAAACATTAAAAACATTAAGTCTACAGATCAAAACTCCAACAGTGGAGTTACCAAAACATTAATTCTTCAGTACAATACAAAGGTAGTCTTAAGTATAAAAGCAGTGGATTAAGAAAGAATGAGAGAGGGAGCTGTGTTTTGGGTCGAACCTGCACATGATGGAGCGGGTTGAGAAGCCATAAAGTCTACAAACTCAGGATTAGTCTCACGGAGGAACTGCTCCACCAATGACAAGCGCTTGATCTCTTTTTGTTACTCAGCCAATTGTCGGGAACTCTCAGCTTCACGCTGTGTATTATAAGCAGCTTGCTCTTCTATCTGACGTTTAGCTTCTTTTAGTTGTTGTTCGAACGTCACAAAGTATGAAGGGCTTTCCTTACGCTTGCCATTAACATGAGAATTATTGAGGCTTCCAAAGCCATAAAGACGTCCTCTTTCATCCCTGAAAGTCGACTGCCAAAAGAAAACAAGTTATAATGTAGAGTGTGTCAGATAAATAACAGACTGAAAAATCAAACCAGTTAGTGAAGAATGTATATTACCAGCAGAAATAGCTCGTTGTACTCGTCTATGGAGAGATCGCGACGTTGAGGATCACCATTCAAAGTTTCTGAATTATTTGCCTCCAGCTCGGACAACTTAGCTTTGACGTTGTTCTCATAAATTTCAGCGATGTTCTTGGCCTTTGCATCAACAAATGTTCCATCAGGTCTTGTATGAGTCTTGATAAAAAACCTCACCAATACTCACAGGTCTTCCTAACTCCTCCTCCTGAAAACATATAATGAAAAGACTTTAAATTAGCAGTGGTTAAAGATATATAAATTGTAAGATATGTAAATGTAACTTACCATTTCCTGTTGGATTTGTAGATATGACATCTGCCCAGATAAATGTATGTGAGGACCAAGACCTTTGCGATCAGACAAACGAACAGTAGAATAGGTTTTGCTCCTTTTTTTTGCTAATTTTGTGTCCCACTCGGTGCACATCACTGTCCAGAGTGGGGGCTCATCCAAGTTGGTCGTTTACGGCTTCTGCGCACAGTGCTAACCATGCCCTTCATCCGGTGTTTACATATCTTCACGAACTCCCTTTGATCTGTCCCTGAGATTAGGGGATCCCACGTGTGGGTTTTCTACATTTCGAAGACATTAGATACATTAGTGAAAACAATAGAAGCGAACACATAAATAGGAAATTTAGAGGAGATAAACATTTACCGCGAATTCAACAAAGTATCTTTCTTGTCTATCCCGAGGCACAACTGTCCAACTATAATAGGGACCATCAAATTTGTTTGTAAAGTCTTTAGTAATCTCTCGGACCAAGGACCCTTTGTCACGATCAAACCTTTAAACAAAGAAACAATATGTAAACGAAAGCAAATAAGTGAATAAAAGAAACCAACTAACGAGACTATATCTTCAACTAAGCAAATAAGTAAGCACGTTCAGCATTACACATTTTTATCAAATCTTCAACTATATCTTTGATGCCAAAAATTTAGACAACCAAAAACAAAAATACATAACACTTTAGCTTTAATCTTAACCAACCGTTTGATGAGCTTTTTAATATACTACTGACCTCGTGATATTGCAACTACAAGAACCACATTATTTGTTTCACTAACAACAGACCATTTTGAAAGTTGAAATAACAGAAAAAAAAAAGAGAAACCACACATTACTGAGAACAAACAAAGCCAAGTACTAAGATAACTATATCTATCTAAACAACGATGCTTAGCCTACAAAACAAATCAAATAGTTTTAACACTTAAACTACATGACATACGCAGATAAGCGAAGAAGAGAATAACAAAAGCATACGCAGAGAAGTGAAGAAAATTTTGAGAAGCAATAAAACTCAGACACAATCATCAATCACAGATTAATAATCTATGACTCAGAGTCGATTGCATAAAAACATTAAGACTCAACTATATCTTCGATGCTAAATATATAGAAAACCAAAAACATAAACACATAACACTTTAGATTTAATCTTAACCAACCGTTTGATGAGCTTTTTAATATACTACTGACCTCGTGATATTGCAACTACAAGAACCACATTATTTGTTTTACTAAAACCAGACCATTTTGAAAGTTGAAATAACAGAAAAAAAAAGAGAAACCACACATTACTGAGAACAAACAAAACCAAGTACTAAGATAACTATATCTATCTAAACAACGATGCTTAGCCTACAAAACAAATCAAATAGTTTTAACACTTAAACTAAAGGGCATACGCAGATAAGCGAAGAAGAGAATAACAAAAGCATACGCAGAGAAGTGAAGAAAATTTTGAGAAGCAATAAAACTCAGACACAATCATCAATCACAGATTAATAATCTATGACTCAGAGTCGATTGCATAAAAACATTAAGACTCAACTATATCTTCGATGCCAAAAATTTAGACAACCAAAAACAAAAATACATAACACTTTAGCTTTAATCTTAACCAACCGTTTGATGAGCTTTTTAATATACTACTGACCTCGTGATATTGCAACTACAAGAACCACATTATTTGTTTCTCTAACAACAGACCATTTGGAAAGTTGAAATAACAGAAAAAAAGAGAAACCACACATTACTGAGAACAAACAAAGCCAAGTACTAAGAATACTATATCTATCTAAACAACGATGCTTAGCCTCAAAACAAATCAAATAGTTTTAACACTTAAACTACAGGACATACGCAGATAAGCGAAGAAGGGAATAACAAAAGCACAGCGGAGAAGTGAGAAATTTTTGAGAAGCAATAAAACTCAGACACAATCATCAATCACAGATTAATAATTTACGACTCAGAGTCGATTGCATAAAAACATTAAAACTCAAACTTGTTAAGAGAAGAAAAGGGTGAAGAGTCATACCAAGTTGTGTTTGGCTTCTGTTCGGGAAATAGCACAGTGGTAAACTTTTCACAGCCTGGCACCAGAAGGATGGCATTCAACAGACGCTGTAGGTCTTCCTGGAGAACCAGCTCAGGTGGAGGTACTTCATCGTCATCTTCACCATGGAAGTTTTGAGTTGCCGAAGATTGATTACTCTGACCTTGAGAGTGATGATGTGTAGACGCTGGAGAGGGCTGTACTGGAGGCGAAGGAGAGTTCTGATTTTGAAGCAATGAGGAGGAGTTCCTGATTTCAGGTTGTTGTGATGGAGAATCATGGAAAAGCTGTTGGGGCGGAGGAAAGTCTCGGAAATGTGGTTGAGGTGAGTAGATGGGGACTTGAGGTTGGGGCATCTCGGTAACCGGAGGTTGGGACGATGGGGTAAAGTTATATTGGCTTGGTAGAGGGGTGGGAGTTCTCGACGGCGTGGATCCTCCTGGTCTCTGAGATATATTGGGAGCGGCTAGTCTCGAAACACTGCCTCGTCTAATCTTAACTTGTCCTCGGTTCGACATCGGTGAAATCGTATGAGTTTTGAAAATAGGAGAGAAAGAGAGATTTGAGATTTTAACAACAAAAAAGAATGAGAGATTCGAGATTCAGGGTTAGGGAGAAGAGAAGAAGAGTCACGGGGTTTGAGATTCACAATTACAGAATTTGGGAATTAGGGTTGTTAATCGGCAAAGGAAAGAAGGAAGAGAAGAAGAAGGACGGAAAGAAGAACAAGAATGACGGGTTAGTGTATTTAGGGATTTGGTTTTGAGAATTTTGGTTTAGGCACAAAATTTGGGTTTTGGTTTTGGTTTTAGAGGGAAACCAAATTTTGATCAAATTTGGGTTTGGAGAAATTTAATTTTGGTTTTGGTTTTAGGGGGAAACCAAATTTTGATCAAATTTGGGTTTGGGAAAATTTTATTTTGGTTTTAAAATTTGTTTTTTGGTTTAGGAAAATTGTTTTCAAATGAAATTTGATATTTAATTTTCAAAAACTTGTTATTAATATATATAGAAGTATAAATAGATTTGCTAAAATTTTAGTTTTGTTTAAGTGTTGGTTTTAATATAGTTGAATAATTTTGATTTTTGTTTTAAATTTTTGGTGTTGGTTTCCAAACACTTAATAAAATTCTTGATTTTTGTTTAGAATAAAAATATTAGATCTTAATATTTCACAAAGTTAAAATATTTATTACACAAAGTGATAGCAAAATTAGTAAATTTCATCTTCACTATCATCATCATCAGAGGATGATTCATTACATTGAAATTCATCTTAATCTTCTGCATCTCCAACATCGTAATCGAGATCTATTGGGTTTACCTCTTGTACCAAATTTCCGACTTCAATATTGTCAATTGTAGTCAAAAGTACAGCATCATCATTTTCTTGTTGCAAAACAATCGGTTCCTTATTTTTGTATTCTCCAGAAATATTTTCCCTTGGATTCACCTTTACAACATTGAGCCACGACTGCTTTGGTTTCTTTGTATATGGGTACGGGACGTAACAAACTTGATCTGCTTGAGAAGCTGTGCAATATCAATATATAGAAATATAAATAAATAAATATATATATATATATGATATTGACATTTATGTCTACGTACCTAGAATAAATGGCTCATATTTATTGTATCTTCTTGATGAACGAACGTCAATTCCACCATTGCTCCTCCGAGTGCCTCTACCAATAACAGGATCATACCATGTACACTTAAAAAGTGTGATTTTCAAACCGACTAACCCCTCATATTCAAGTTGTATGATATTAGTTAAGGTCCCGTAGAAATCAGCTTCATCGGATGCATTAGTATAATTCTCTCCTTTAACACATACGCCATAGTTACATGTCTTTTGTCTCTAGCCGTGATTTTGCGTATGAAACAAATATCCTCTTGTGAAATAGATAGGCCAGATTTTGGCCTTGTTCACAGGTCCATGCACTATCTCTTGAACCCAAGCAGGAAAAGAATTTGTGGCGTTCCAGTAATTAACCTGCATATAGCTATACATTATCAATATATAGAAGTATAAATACATACAAATATATAATATATACATGGATGTGAATATTATTTAGACATACATAATCTTTCACCCATGCACTAAATTCGTCAGCTCTTTTCACGGAGAGTTCTTTTTCGGAGAGTTCTGGATATTTTGCAGAAATATAAGCTTCGAACATACTGTATAAGACTAACACGTATGAAAAATCATCATACTGGATTATAGTAAAACGTAAATGAAAACATGCCAAATTATACCCCTCAAATGGCTGAAAATAATCACAATTTCGCAAAACATATGCATGTGTGCATCGATGGTCGTTCTCTGAAAGCCATATTTCATGCATTTCCCCACTTGGACGACCTATGTGAGTAAATATATCAGGTACTCCAGGGACATGATATACGGGAACTTCACCTTCGTCAAATCTTGTTAGCCTAACCAAATGAGTGAAAAGTCATTCACATTATAATATATACCATGTGTCTTGAAATTTGATTAATTTAAACATTTACCTTGATTTCGTTTGTATATGTGCGGCAAAGTAGTGCTCTGAGAAATAAGCTACCTCATCATTGATATATGATTCAACAATCGATCCTGCCGCATATCTTTTGTTCTTTGCTTTCCCTTTCAATTTCTTGAAAAACTTTTCAAAAGGATACTGTGGATGCAGATATCCACACTCAATGATTTGTAAAGTTTTTAGATGATGTTAGGGAAAAGGTGGGTAAGAATCTCTAGTTGAACAACTGAACTTAAGATCAAGAATAGATAAATGGACTTTTATTGATTTTATCAAGAGATCGTTAACAAGAGATCGAGTATTGTGTGTTGCAAGAGCTCGCAGAGCGAATGAATATTTAGTTCATGAATATCTTCCTTAAATATTCTCCCCACTTCGTTAGCTTCAGCGTGTATCCCGCGATCCGTATCCCGCACGAGCTCCGGATCTTGCGTCATCCTTTTTAAACAATAAAATATTGTTTACCCGATTAGACTTGAGCATCGGAAAGCAAAAAATAAAATAAATTATTCGTCTTATCAACGACAGGACGGTTGGGATTTCCAAGAGGAGAGAGAGGGGAAAGATAAATCTTTTGGGATTTATTTTCAACAAGCGAAATGATTACTGTATATAAATGCAGTTTTTCCATCTAACCTCTTCGTTAACCGCACACGTCTCCACTCCTTTTCAAAGTAACTTCCTCTTTTCCTTTTTGTTCTTTTATTTTAAGGAATCTTAATTGCTTGTTCTTGTTTTTTCCTCCTTCTACTGTTTTGCTTCTGTTTACGAAAAGAGCTTAGACGAGATTTACGTTTTTGTCCGATTGATATCGAGTGAAATTTGTTCGTTTGCTGTCATATTTCTTTCCTTTTCTCTTTGATTTTCCTTCGTTATGGCCGATTCTCCTGCTAATCAAAGCGAGAAGCTAATGGCTGTCAAGAAAGAAAAAGGGGATCCCGCCGGCGCGCCTCGGCGTGTGAAGGCATCAGCAGTTCGGGGTCCTCGTATGACCACAAAAATGATTTCCGACGAGGTTGAGGAACTCCAACTT
The DNA here is from genome assembly GCA_911865555.2 of Thlaspi arvense. Lineage (NCBI taxonomy): Eukaryota > Viridiplantae > Streptophyta > Magnoliopsida > Brassicales > Brassicaceae > Thlaspi > Thlaspi arvense. The sequence goes on from OU466858.1 coordinate 35,389,957, forward strand.
GCTTACGGGGTCGAGATAGTTCGGCCACGGAAACCGGAGGGTCCCCAGAGGGTGACGAGTGGATACGGGTGTGCCTTCTGGCACTATTTTGAGTCTTGCGGGCTCACCTTGCCGATTCTGAGGTTCCTGCTGGAGTTTGCGGCCGAGGTGGGGATTGCGTTTCCCCAAATGCATACGAACCTAGTTCGGACGATTATCGGGTTGTGGATCTTATCGCGAGAAAACAGACTTCACTTTGGAGTCAAGGAATTTCATCGTCTTTGCACGTTGAAGAAGAATGCTCGCAGCGACGGCTCCTTTAACATTTCCCCGAAATCGGGTCGGAAAATCATTGATGGTTTGCCGCAGCGGGATGACGGGTGGCAAGAGAAGCCTTTCATCTTCAAGATCGACCAATCGTCGGTTGGCGATTTTGATTTCAGTTCTCTGCCCTCCGAATGGGCCGAATCCATTGGTTAGGAGAATCTTGTTTAGTTTTTAGGCCTTTGATAGATTCCTTGCTGCCTTCTTGTTGTTTTTGCATGTTCGATTTTTGTTTAGATCGTATACTGACTGAGCTCCGCCTTGGTTTTGGTACAGATTCCCCTGGTCGAATTCGCTTTGACGACGCGCTGAAGGATCGGGCTGACGCACTCAGGAGAGGTCATACTTGGTGGTCATCTTTTACTAAGGATAGAATCCTTCGGGCTTACCAGCTCCCGGCTCCCACTAAAGAGGCTTCGCTTTCCGTTCAGGTTTCGCTAGGTATGCGCTGATCTTGACTTTCGTAGATTTCCTGAGGTTGTGTGTTGTGTTGCGAATTATAACTTTGGGCTTTTGACTTGTAGCAAAAGGTCCGTAACTCGAGGACAGCAGTTCGTCAACAGCCCCTCCTCCCCCGATCAGGAATATGTCTCGCCGTCCCTTGCAACGTCAGCTCGAGAAGGCTGCAGGAAAGATGAAGGTCAACGATGGTGAGCCTGTGAATGCTGGCGATGTGGCATCTGCGCTACACGAGGTGGTGCAGGAAATGGAGGCTAATGTCTCTACGGGGGCTCGCCCTTCAAACGTCGTATCACCTCATGCGGACTCGCCAGATCGTGATAATTCAAAGCGAGCTCCTGTCGCGCATGGTACCAAATCCCAGAGCTTGGGGAGCAATGGCGGGTCTTACCAGCAGCCGAAACGTCAAAGGGTGGAAAAGTCGTCTGCTCGTGATGGCAGGCCGCTGGGCAAGCCTTTTCACTGGGTGTATGAACACACTATGGATGCTCCTATTATGGAGGATCCAGTCGGGCTTACCCATCTGTTGAGACATTGTAAGCCAGCCGGTGATGTTATTGCATATTGCATACATTTTGCATACTCATTAGTTAGCTTTTCATGCATTTGTATCACGTTTTAGGTTAGATTGCATCACTTAGGGTCCTAGAGCATTCTTGCATCAGCATATGCATTTTTCTTGCATTTTGCATCACATTCAGGTTGTTTCTGGCTGCTTTGGAGTCGTGGAGGTTCGTGGACATGTTGAGGCTGATGTAGCAGTTCGTGGGAGCTCGGATATATGCTAAGGATCAGAGATCAAGGAGCAGATCGAGCATGGCCGGTCGATCTAGGAGTTGATCGACCAGAAGATCGAGCCAACCAGGCAATCCAAGGAGAATGATCGAGACGAAGATCGAGTGAAGCAATCGATCAAACGGTACGGACGTAAATGACGCCATGCAGAGCGAGAGTCAGATCGAGTACACCACTCGATCCAGCCGAAGATCGATACCGAGATCGGATGCAACACTCGATTTGCCGATGATGATCGAGACCCAGATCGAGCCGAAGACACGATGTCCGGATATGATCGAGAGAACCACTCGATCTTGGAGTCGATCTCTGTCCTTTCAACCGTTTTTGGCCGCTAGCGAGGGCGGGACCATCAGCTTGTTTCGGCATTTTGGGAAGGCGGCGACGTCCTTTTTCCCATAACAACTTTAGATCCTTATCTTTTCCCTTATGTTTTCTCTCTCGTTTTCGTGAAGAACACCATTGTTGAACTCATGTCTTTCTTAAGCTTTGTAATCGAATCATTTCCGTTTCAATCTAGTTTTCTTTTTATGTTCATCGTCTCGTTTTACATGCTTTGCTTGATTTACTCTATGTGTAGCGAGTAGTTTCTTTGGGTTCGGGGTTGAGATGATTAAGGGGTCTAAAGGGTTTCGATCTTAGAGTTTTTCTAAACGTTTTTAATGGCCATCTCTTCTAAGGTGTTGAGATCTCAATGCTTGAAGACTCTCACGCCAAGAGCTTCATGATCCGAGAGGTTCCTTACCTTGACAGGATTCAGGAGCCTCGGAAGATCACACCTTAGAGACTAGTTACCCCTTCCCAAAAGCCATAGAAGTTTAGGGGATTAGTTAAGCCATTCGTTTGAAATCTGTTTTCCTTGCTCTTCGACCTCTCTTTCCACCAAAAGCCATGGGTTTGGAGGAGAGGATGAAGGAGTGATCTATACCGAAAGCCACAGATAGATCTTGCTTAGTTTTCAAGGCTTAGAGACCCTCACCAAGTGAGTCGATTTAAAGTTAAAAACCCAAGGTCGAACCTTTGAAACCCCTGACCATGAATCTCAACCCTAGGCCCTTTCTTTTAGCATCTTTACATCTTATCTCATCCTTCGCTTGATCTCTGATAGCATCCTGGTCATTAGTTTTACTGTTCTTGCATTTTTAGATGAGATCGATTGTTACTGCTCGATCTAGTGGTCGATCTCATGGTCGATCCACTAGTCGAATTTTAATAATTCGAAGCTTTCTCCTTTAATTATTCTGTTTGTTTCTCGTGGTAGTTTCTTCCTTTCTAGTATTTTTAAAATAGATTTCATTCTGTTTAAGTTGCTGCATCTAGTTTTTAGAGATTTTCTCATAAACCATCTCATTTCGCTTAGATTTGCATTAGTCCTTGTATTCTCTGTGCATTCTCTATCATCCTAGGAGTGGATTGACTCTCTCTTGCTTGCTGTACTACAACATGTCTTGCATTTGAGTTTGATAACCTCACTGCAATATAACCCTTGTGCAAAAAAGTGATTATCAAATGGCGTCGTTGCCATCCTAGGACTGTTTAGAGAACATAGAGATTTGGGACTTAGCAAAGACTAAGTCTTTACCTTTTTCAAGTTACTAATCCTTCTACTCTCAAACGTGTGTTTTCAGGTACATGAATCTTCGTTCAAGGGGAGACAACAATTTACTACAACCCTTAGACAACATTCATCAACTTGGTAACTCACGGCAAAGGAGAGTCAGAGAACAAACAAGAGCCTTTGAGGAGATTGTTCAGCACGGTTTGGTTCACTTTGAAGCTATGGCTGAACACGAGCATCCAGAAGGACCTCCTCCAGCTCACGGGGCAGCAGGAAGGGGCAATGGAAACCCCCAACACGCGGCTAGACCCCCAAGGATCATAGGAGCCGGAGATGCCCCCAATACTCATCACAATAGGTTTGGGATCACTCCTCCTCCTGTGCAAAACAATAACTTCGAGATCAAGCCAGGTTTCATCTCCATGGTGCAAAACAACAAGTTCCACGGCTTAGCAATGGAAGACCCCTTGGAGCACCTAGACAACTTCGAGCAAGTATGTCGGATGATAAAGATCAATGGCATATCCGAAGATGCTTTCAAGCTGCGTCTCTTCCCCTTTTCACTCGGAGACAAAGCCAGACATTGGGAGAAGACCCTCCCACAAGGCACCATCACATCATGGGCCGAGTGTAAGAAGGCCTTTCTCTCAAAGTTCTTCTCAAGCACCAGGACAGCACGGTTGAGAAGCGAAATCAGCGGTTTCACTCAAAGGAACAATGAGACATTCAACGAGGCAATGGAGCGTTTTAAAGACTACACGATCCAATGTCCTCATCACGGGTTCAGCGAGGAGACACTACTCAGTACCATATACCGTGGAGCCTCACCAAAGATCAGGTTGTTGCTTGACACAGCTAGCAAAAGGAACTTCTTCGGTCAGGAGGTAGAAGAGGGTATGGAGCTGATAGAAAACTTGGCATTGAGTGATGGAAACTACGCTGAAGATTATGACCGTGCACCGAGAGGATCAGAGTTAGAGTCTCACAAGAAGGAGCTCAAATCTTTGCATGAGAAGATAGATAAACTGGTGTTAGCCAATCAGAAGCATGTTCACTTTGTTGGTGAAGCTGATGAGAACCAAGAGGAGTTAGAGTTGAGCCAAGAAGAAGCCAATTGGGTAGCGGGACAGAACAACTACAAATCTCAAGGCTACAACCAAGGCTACCAGAACAACAACCTCTCTTACCGATGCACCAACGTAGCAAACCCTAAAGATCAAGTGTACCCTGCTCAGCAAGCAAAACCTTTCATCCCTTACAACAAAGGTTTTCAACCGAGTGGTGGTTTCCAAGGTCATGGACAGAGCAACTTCCAAGGGCAACATCAAAACAACAAGGGTTATACACCTAACTACCCTCCGGGCTTTGCACCTCAGCAGCAACAACCGATGCAACAACAAGTTGATCCGGTTCAAGCAATGTTTCAACAGCTAATACAAGGGCAATCCTCTACAAACCAGAAGTTCGCCGAGATGAACACTCGTCTAGACTCATCTCTCACCGACTTCTCCACTCAGATCACCAACTTAAACAACAAGATCAAGCAGCTGGAGAAAGGGAAATCAAGTACGAGTGGTCAGAATAGTCTTCCGGGAAAGTGTGAGCAGAATCCCAAAGAGTATGCTAATGCCATAACGTTGAGAAGCGGCAAAGAACTCGAACCTCCGGTCTCTACCAAGAACAACGAGGACGTTGTAATTCAAGAGGGGGAGGGTAAACCTTCGGCTGATGATGATGAGATTAACTTTGACAACGTTTGGATCCAAGGGCCAAGAAGAGGAGACAAGGCAGTTGCTGAAAAGAAAGCTGAGCAAACCACTAAGGAGAAGAATGCTTATGTGCCTCCGCCTTATGTACCTAAACTGCCTTTTCCTGGCCGCTTCAAGAAGCAACTCATAGAGAAGCATAGAATCCTCTTTGAGAAGCACCTTAAGGACGTGGAGATCAAGCTACCTCTCGTTGACTGCCTTGCAATGATGCCTAAATGCGCCAAATTCTTCAAAGACACTCTCGTGAAGAAGAATAAGGAAAGCAAGGAGGTACTTGTTCTAAGTGAAGAGTGTAGTGCTGTGATACATAAGGAGATAGTCCCTAAGAAGTTGGGAGACCCTGGAAGCTTCACTATACTCTGCGCTTTAGGCCCTCTAGAGTTCAAGAGTTGCTTATGTGATCTCGGAGCTAGCATAAACCTGATGCCTCACTCCGTGGCTAAGAAACTTGGTTTTACTCGTTTCAAAGACTGTCGGATCTCGTTGGTACTGGCTGATAGGAGTGTGAGGCTACCAGTGGGGCTGCTTGAAGATTTACCGGTGCGAATCAGTGGTGTGAACGTGCCTACGGACTTCGTAGTGTTGGAGATGGATGAAGAGCCTAAGGATCCACTCATCTTAGGGAGACCATTCCTTGCAACCGCTGGGGCTATCATAGATGTGAAGAATGGGAAGATTGCCTTGCATTTGGGAAAGGAGATAAGGCTTGACTTTGACATCAATGAGGTTCTGAAGAAGCCGGCCATTGAAGGGCAAGCTTTCTATATTGAAACGATGGATGCTTTAGCGGATGAGTTGCTGGAAGAGCTGGCTCTAGAAGACCATCTGAAGCTAGCACTGACTAAGGAGCCAGGGGAGTTTGGCTATGTGGACCAGAGAACCCAAGAGTACGTCAACCTGCTGGATTCTAGGAGGATTGTTAAGAATGAAGAAGGTTGCTGTCTAGAGATCGACCCCGAGATCGACGCTATCACTCGATCCAGGAGTCAGATCGACAAGGCAATCGAGAATACAACTCGATCCGGTGCAACAATCGATGGACAGATCGAGAAGAATGCTCGATCAGGAAAAACAATCGAGTCGGCGATCGAGGAAGACCTCCCGATCATTTTGGGGTCCAATCAAGAGATCGACTCAGCGTCTCGATCCCTTACTCGATCCATATCAAATCGAGTAAGTGAATCGAGCGAAATGGCTCGATCTAGACGACATCGAAAGGAGAATCGACCGGAGGACTCAATCTCAGAAGGGATAGCGATGGAGGAAAGCAGTCTGAAGGGCCATGCCTCGGGTTCAAAGGAGAGTTCCAAGGAGGAAAGCAACAACAACAGCCACGAGGATGACTGGAGTGAGCTGTTAGCCCCAAAGGTGGACCTTAAGGAGCTCCCAAAAGGGCTAAGGTATGCTTTCTTAGGGCCTAATAACACCTATCCCGTGATTGTGAATGAAAACCTTAGTGATGATGAGTTGCACTCGCTCCTGACTGAGCTGAGAAAGTATAGGAAGGCCATTGGGTACTCTTTAAGTGACATCAAGGGCCTTTCACCAATGCTTTGCACTCATAGGATTCACTTGGATAATGAGAACGCCTCTTCTATAGAACATCAAAGGCGTTTGAATCCTAATTTGAAAGAGGTTGTTAAGAAAGAAATCCTTAAGCTTTTAGAGGCTGACGTGATCTATCCCATAAGTGACAGCACGTGGGTTTCTCCTGTACATGTGGTACCTAAGAAGGGAGGGATCACGGTCATAAGGAATGAAAAGGATGAGCTTATTCCTACTAGAACCATCACTGGTCATAGGATGTGTATAGATTATAGGAAACTTAACCTTGCGACTAGGAAAGACCATTTCCCTTTGCCTTTTATTGATCAAATGCTTGAGAGACTTGCTAATCACCCTTACTACTATTTTCACGATGGGTATAGCGGTTTCTTTCAAATACCAATTCACCCAAATGATCAGGAGAAGACAACATTCACATGTCCCTATGGTACCTTTGCATATCGAAGGATGCCGTTTGGATTGTGTAATGCACCGGCTACGTTTCAGCGGTGTATGATGTCGATCTTCTCCGATCTCATAGAAGAGATGGTAGAGGTGTTCATGGATGACTTCTCTGTCTATGGTGCGTCCTTTCCTGCATGTTTGTTGAATCTTTGCAGGGTACTAAAACGTTGTGAAGAGACAAACTTGGTGCTGAACTGGGAGAAATGCCACTTTATGGTTAAGGAAGGGATCGTGCTTGGTCATAAGATATCAGAGAAGGGTATTGAGGTTGATCAGGCTAAGGTGGAGATCATGATGGGTCTTGAACCGCCGGTTAATGTTAAGGGAGTCAGAAGCTTCTTGGGACACGCAGGATTCTATAGGCGCTTCATCAAGGATTTCTCCAAGATTGCATGCCCTCTTACACGGTTATTGTGTAAGGAAGCTGAGTTTGTATTTGATGAGGAGTGTTTGAAAGCTTTCGTGACCATCAAGGAAGCCCTTACATCAGCTCCTATAGTCCAAGCACCAGACTGGTCTCTTCCTTTTGAGATCATGTGTGATGCTAGTGACTACGCCGTAGGAGCCGTTCTTGGTCAGAAGAAGGACAAGAAGCTACACATGATCTACTATGCTTCAAGAACTTTGGATGACACGCAATCAAGATACACCACTACGGAGAAGGAGTTGCTTGCAGTAGTCTTCGCCTTTGAGAAGTTCAGGTTGTATCTCGTTGGTTCCAAAGCTATTGTATACACGGATCACGCTGCCTTGCGATACATCTACTCGAAGAAAGACACTAAGCATCGGCTCTTAAGATGGATTCTCTTACTCCATGAGTTTGACATGGAGATTAAAGACAAGAAAGGGATAGAAAACGGAGTCGCTGACCATCTCTCACGGCTAAGGATCAACGAGTCTCTCCCCTTAGATGACTCTCTTCCAGAAGCGCAGCTTATGGCGATTACCACGGCTGTTTGTGGAAAGCTAGAAGGGAGGTTTGAGGAGGTGTTGAGTTTCAAAGAGGAGGATCTACCGTGGTATGCTGATGTAGTGAACTATCTAGCATGTGGTGAAGAGCCAACACATCTCAACAGCTATCACAAGAAGCGGTTTATGAGAGAGGCTAGTGACTACTTTTGGGACGAGCCCTACTTATACAAGAGAGGAGTAGACAGCTAGAGACATCCTCTATCACTGTCATGGCTCTTCCTACGGAGGACACTTCGCTTCATTCAAGACTGCCACGAAAGTGTTGCAAGCCGGTTTCTGGTGGCCGTCCATTTTAAAAGATGCACACGAGTTTGTGAAGAGCTGTGAGGCATGTCAACGAGCAGGGAATATAACTAAGAGGAACGAAATGCCTCAAGTTCCTATCTTCGAGGTTGACGTGTTCGACGCGTGGGGGATAGACTTCATGGGGCCATTTCCTTCTTCATACGGCAACAAATACATCTTAGTAGCAGTGGATTATGTCTCTAAATGGGTTGAGGCTGTTGCTTCCCCTACAAATGACTCTAAGGTGGTAATCAAGCTGTTCAAGAGCATCATCTTCCCGAGGTTTGGGGTACCCAAGGTTGTCATAAGCGATGGAGGAAGCCACTTCATAAACAAGGTCTTTGAGAACCTCTTGAGAAAGTATGGAGTTAAGCATAAGGTGGCTACACCGTATCATCCTCAAACAAGCGGTCAAGTGGAAGTCTCCAACAGGCAAATCAAGGCTATACTAGAGAAGACCGTCGGAGCAACAAGGATAGACTGGGCAGTGAAGCTGGACGACGCTCTTTGGGCCTACCGTACCGCCTTCAAAACACCGATTGGTCAACCCCTGTCACTCTACTCTATGGCAAGGGCTGTCATCTCCCGGTTGAGCTGGAACACCGCGCGTTGTGGGCTGTGAAGAGGCTGAACTTTGACCTCAAGACTGCTCAGGAGAGACGCCTTATTCAGCTACACGAACTGGATGAGTCGAGGCTGAACGCTTACGAGAGCTCTCGGATATACAAGGAGCAGACTATGGAGACTCATGACAAGAAGTTGGTTGCCAAGGAGCTTAAGGAAGGAGGTTTAGTGTTGCTGTACAACTCGAGGCTCAAACTCTTCCCGGGCAAGCTGAAATCAAGGTGGAGCAGACCGTTCGTGATTCAAGAAGTGTTGCCTTATGGAGCTGTTACTCTGATGGGAAAAAGTGGCAGTGCATTCACCATCAACGGACACAGAGTCAAGCCCTACTTGGCAGATAGCTATGACAAGGAGAGTACCTCGGTCCTTCTCCAAGACCCACCATCCGCTTAAACCAAGTAAGGTCTAGCTAAAGACGTTAAAAAAAGCGCACTTGGGAGGCATTCCCATGTTTATCTTGTACATACTCCTGCTTTATTTCCCTTTCAGTTTTATGTTTTTATTCTGCAAGTGTGTAGGAACAGGTATAAGGAGTCTAAACCTTGACTTTGAGGTCCAAAAGAGGCGATGGGGGTTAAGATAAGGCTAGAGATCGAGTGCTAGATCGACTGATCCTGGCTCGATCTTTGTTAGATCGAGTCAGTGAATCGAGAGGAGCCAGTCGATCTAGACGAGAACGAGTGACTTTGATCGACCTTGACGAAAAAGGATCGATCGATCCAAATCGGATCGACCGATCTAATTTCTCTCAGGAAAATCTGTTGAAAATAGATCGATCACTCGACTCGATCCATCACTCGATCTGTGCCAAATCGACCCCTAAATCGAGGACATAGCTCGATCATGAGGACTTAGTCGTGGAGCCAACATCTCAATGATCGAGAGAGCCAATCGATCCAAGACTCGATTCACCATGAATCGAGTCTCATGCCGAGGTAACATTTTCTTTCCCTCCTTTACTCTTTTCCCTCCAACTTTTGAATTCAAAACTTGGTCAAGGCAAGCATCTTTGACCATGAAAGATGTGCCTTGACCAAGACTTTGTCAGAAAAACCACTTTTACTACCCATTGTTTTGATTTTTGTTAGCCTTTAAATATTTCAACAACCTCTCACCCTCTCATTCCTGTTTTTCTCGAAACATATAAACAAAGAGAGTGAGAGTTTTGGTTTTCAAACGTTAGCAAAGATATTCTGCATTTCTTGCAAAGGTATTTTCAAAAATTTAATGATTTAATTTTAGAAAACTTCCTTTAAATTCGCAAGATCTTGTTCTAGAATATAGGGTCGGTTTTGATTTTTAAAAATTAGCTAAGTAAAAGGAATAATTCTAGATTTTTCAGTATCTAAAGATATGATTCTCCTTTATTTAGCTATGATTTTTATTTATTTCCCAAAATTCTAGGGTAGTTTTTATAATTTCTCTCCTTCCCTTCTCTCATTCTCATCAAAACCGCTGTGTGCTTACCAATTTCTTTAGAAACTTGTTTCAGGAACAATGGCCCCAAAGAGAACAAGAGAAGAGCAAGCACAAGAAGGAGAAGGACAAGAAGTGGAAGTTCAAGAGAGGGTCAGATGGAGTAAGGATGAGAAGAGGGACAAGAAACGGCTGGAAAGACTTCGGTTTGAGCCTACCAAGTTTGCTGATCGAGAGCTGTTGTCTAAGCTAGGGATTCTTGGGGATTTCGACCAACTCCTCAAGAACATTTTCTTAAGATGTCTGTCACGGATGGATTGCCCAACCATTCCTGAAGTGACAATAGACTTCCTTGCCACCTTGGAGTTCCGTTACGAGAATCCTAGCGCACCCGTCCCTTCCCAAGGTCGCCTCTACTTCAAGGTTGGCCGTCAAGCCTATACACTCTCCATCCCTGAGCTATGCCAAGCTTATGGTCTCAACGTGGATGCCTACAAGGTCGAGTTCCAAGCCTTCAAGAAAGCCGAAGCAATGAGGACTACAAGGCCAACACCGCCAAGATCAAGCGAGTAAGGACCCGGTGCTGAGATACACTCTGAAGCTGATTGCCAACACGTTTAGTGGAAGATCTGTTGCTCCTACGGTCACGAAGACAGAGCTGTGCTTCCTGTTCCAAGGTGTGAAGCACTTGGTGTGTGATCCGGATGCAAATGACGAGCCCATGGAGGATGAACTCGGCGATGAAGTGAACTAAGGGTGTGTGCTCGCGGCTTCCTTAGTGAAATACAAGGCTTATGCAAGCCGGTGTGCCCATTCATGACTTTCCTCACGTCCCAACCAGAGCTTTCATGGACGAGGCATACATGAGGAATACTGACAGCTTGGGACGCACGCCAGCGGAAGGGTTCTACGCCTACCTCTTCATAGATGACGAAGACAAGAAGAGAGTGTGCATCCTGCCCAACAAAGATGAAACCGAGCTGCTTGGTGTTGGGAACATCGAGTTCTTGCCCACGGAGGAAGAATGCTTTGCCCCTTTAGGAGGACCACCTGCTTCAGCGATTGCCCCTCGTCAAAGGTCAGAGTCTCCAGCCACGGAAGATGAGATGCCCGAGGCTTACACAATTCCCAAGCTAGACTTTGAGCCGAGGACAAAAACCGAGACGTTGTGGCAAGGAAAGATGCTCAAGAATCTTGGAAAGAAAGTCAAGGCACTTCAGGGAGGCTCGCCTAAGAAAGCTGCAAGTCAAGAGGTACAACAACCCGAGAAGAGAAGGCTCTCAACCGACGGTATTGTCATCCGCGAGACCCAAGGAAGCACCATTCAGCCGGCGCGCCACTCTCTCCAAGAACCAGCCGACAAGGGCAAAGCAACAATCTCTAGCTCCTCTGGAACATCCTCAAGTTCCAGCCGAGACTAGACCAGAGGTAACAACCTTCTTCCATTGTACATAACCGCTCATATTTGTTTCGTTTTGCTTTGTGTTTTGATACTCCTTCGGATGAGTTTGCCACCGGGACGGTGTCAAGCAAGTTTGGGGGAGTACATGTGTGATTTGACTTGTGTTCTTTGATATTATTTTCCTTTAGCATCCTTGAGTCTTTAGTTCATGAAAAATTGGTAAAATTTTTAAAATATTTTTCAAAGATTCATGTAGCTGCATTCATCTTGTCAAAACATGTTAGGATTGAGTCTAGAGTTTCTCATAGCATCTAGGTTGTTTGCATTTTGCATAAGGGGTTATAATTTCTTAAAAAGGTGTTTTTACTTATGAATTGTTTCAATGCCCTAGTTAGTAGTTCTCTAATGCTTTGTCTATGCTTTGAAAGTAAGTTCTTACCATGCTTGGATCACTTGTTAGGATTTTCGTGGCTTAAATTGAACTCTCATGATTTGAAACTCATCCTAATAAGTGAAAACCTTAATTTGAAATTCTAATTATCATTCTTATGCATTTGAAAATGAACACATGGTTTTAAAATATTTAGGCTCTCTTCTTCCTTTTTACCATTCTTTGTGAGCCTAAGTAGAACTCCCTCCTTGAACATTATCCTTCTTTGAAGCCAAATGTTCTTGTGTGACATCTTTGTGAGGCCTTCCTTTCGGTTTGAACTTGGCATAAAGTGTTAGGTTTAGGCGACATGATTTGGTTTTCATATGATTGCTAGCTTTGCATTTTGAAGCTAGGTATAGGCTTAGGATAAGTTTGGAGGATCATTGAGGTTGCTTTCTTGCCTATTTGTTCTCGGTTTCAAAGAGCTTTGTGTTTTAAGGAAAGAAATGGGTTTTAAGTGAAAGGTTGTTTTTAAAACAAAGTATGCTCTAATAAATTTCAGGAGGTAGCTCTCCCATAATAAAATAAAATAAAAAGAGAAAAGAAAAGAAAAAGAAATAAAAAGAGCCTAAGTGTCAAATAAAGAAAAAAATAAAAAGAAAAAAAATAAGAGAGCTATTAATAAGAAATATCTAAAGAACAAAAATATTTTTCAAAACCGTTTCACTAGCCTAAAAAGTTTAAAAATGTCTTTATTTCGAATTGGGGATAGCTAAGTTTGTGAAGAATAAGGGTAGACTCTTAAGTGGTGAGTGAGGATAAAATTTGTTAAATGAGAGGGTTATAGGATCGTTTGATAGTTTACTTGAGTAGATGAGAATCTAATCATGTATGCATAAATTGTCTTTACCTTTAGCATTATGCCTAAGTTCAAACCATTTTTGAGAGAAACCCTTGTTATGATTATAAACCCTTTTCAAATGAAATCATTCTATGCTCATAACCATAACCCTTGCCAAATGTGTTTTGCTTTAAAGTGCATAAGTTTGATTCATGGTTCGAATGTTAATGAATGTTCAAGGATGAGTTTCTTTGATTGTTAGGAATAGGAGAGTCATGATTTGAATTTCTTTGTGTGATGAGTATGGCTAAGTTCTTTGGAGTATGAGTGTAAGCATAGCATTTTAGAACTGTTAACTAGGACATTGAGATTGATTCATTTGAAAGGCACCTTTGCAAAAAGTTTAAACCCCCATTCATTTTTTCGGAAAACCTCTCTTCCTTACTTATTTTCTGTTGCTTGAGGGCAAGCAAGAAGTAAGTTTGGGGGAGTTGATGTTATTGCATATTGCATACATTTTGCATACTCATTAGTTAGCTTTTCATGCATTTGTATCACGTTTTAGGTTAGATTGCATCACTTAGGGTCCTAGAGCATTCTTGCATCAGCATATGCATTTTTCTTGCATTTTGCATCACATTCAGGTTGTTTCTGGCTGCTTTGGAGTCGTGGAGGTTCGTGGACATGTTGAGGCTGATGTAGCAGTTCGTGGGAGCTCGGATATATGCTAAGGATCAGAGATCGAGCATGGCCGGTCGATCTATGAGTTGATCGACCAGAAGATCGAGCCAACCAGGCGATCCAAGGAGAATGATCGAGACGAAGATCGAGTGAAGCAATCGATCAAACGGTACGGACGTAAATGACGCCATGCAGAGCGAGAGTCAGATCGAGTACACCACTCGATCCAGTCGAAGATCGATACCGAGATCGGATGCAACACTCGATTCGCCGATGATGATCGAGACCCAGATCGAGCCGAAGACACGATGTCCGGATATGATCGAGAGAACCACTCGATCTTGAAGTCGATCTCTGTCCTTTCAACCGTTTTTGGCCGCTAGCAAGGGCGGGACCATCAGCTTGTTTCGGCATTTTGGGAAGGCGGCGACGTCCTTTTTCCCATAACAACTTTAGATCCTTATCTTTTCCCTTATGTTTTCTCTCTCGTTTTCGTGAAGAACACCATTGTTGAACTCGCGTTTTTCTTAAGCTTTGTAATCGAATCATTTCCGTTTCAATCTAGTTTTCTTTTCATGTTCATCGTCTCGTTTTACATGCTTTGCTTGATTTACTCTATGTGTAGCGAGTAGTTTCTTTGGGTTCGGGGTTGAAAGGATTAAGGGGTCTAAAGGGTTTCGATCTTGGGGTTTTTCTAAACGTTTTCAATGGCCATCTCTTCTAAGGTGTTGAGATCTCAATGCTTGAAGACTCTCACGCCAAGAGCTTCATGATCCGAGAGGTTCCTTACTTTGACAGGATTCAGGAGCCTCGGAAGATCACACCTTAGAGACTAGTTACCCCTTCCCAAAAGCCATGGAAGTTTGGGGGATTAGTTAAGCCATTCGTTTGAAATCTGTTTTCCTTGCCCTTAGACCTCTCTTTCCACCAAAAGCCATGGGTTTGGAGGAGAGGATGAAGGAGTGATCTATACCGAAAGCCACAGATAGATCTTGCTTAGTTTTCAAGGCTTAGAGACCCTCACCAAGTGAGTCGATTTAAAGTTAAAAACCCAAGGTCGAACCTTTGAAACCCCTGACCATGAATCTCAACCCTAGGCCCTTTCTTTTAGCATCTTTACATCTTATCTCATCCTTTGCTTGATCTCTGATAGCATCCTGGTCATTAGTTTTACTGTTCTTGCATTTTTAGACGAGATCGATTGTTACTGCTCGATCTAGTGGTCGATCTCATGGTCGATCCACTAATCGAATTTTAATAATTCGAAGCTTTCTCCTTTAATTATTCTGTTTGTTTCTCGTGGTAGTTTCTTCCTTTCTAGTATTTTTAAAATAGGTTTCATTCTGTTTAAGTTGCTGCATCTAGTTTTATGTCGCTTAGATTTGCATTAGTCCTTGTATTCTCTGTGTATTCTCTATCATCCTAGGAGTGGATTGACTCTCTCTTGCTTGCAGTACTACAACATGTCTTGCATTTGAGTTTGATAACCTCACTGCAATATAACCCTTGTGCAAAAAGTGATTATCAGCCGGGTGCACTATCCCGCCGGTAGAGAAGCTGAGGGCCCGCAGTCTTTACATTGATACACCGCTGGCGGATGCTCGAGTAAGTTTTCATTTTGTTTTGGTTTTGTTCGCGATATCCCGCCTCGTGGTTGCTTGCGTGAACTAAATGCGTTTGTTTTTGGGTTTTTAGTCCATGGAGGCGAAGAATAAGCTGTTTGCTTATTATGAGGACCTGCTGCAGAGTGCACCTTCCGTCGACGAGCTCGCGAGAGTAACGACGGTGGTTGGCGAACTGAAGGACTCATTAGAGGCGGCCAAGGCTCGGATAGCTGTCTGCGAGAAGGAGCACACTCCTTCCAGCGAGCCAAATCATCGCGTTGAATTGCTAGAGGCTCAGATCAAAGTCACAAGACTCGAGCGACAGGTTGCTGTTGATCAGGCCGACAGGCTCGAGGCCCAGAACAACGAGCTGAGGGACTCCAAGGAGGAAGCCATCCGTCGTGCTACTAGGGCTGGGAAGCGCGAGATCAAGGCCGGGTACGATAAGTTGCTGAAGTCGTTGAGGGAGAAATGGGACAAGCGCAAAGGCGAGATGGACTGCCGCATTTCCCTTCAGGAGGCTGTTGCAAATATTGACCTGATCACGGATATAATGGCCGGGACAGCAAAGGTTGAGGAAGAATTGCCCAAGTGGACGCGCAAAGCCGACAGTTATGAAGGGAAACTCAAGGGGTTGGTTGTTTCCGATATGACTCTAGCCAAGCTGGATATTCCCCAAGTTTCCGATGACTCTATTCGAATGGAGGTGGATCCTGTTACTGACGTGCCGACTGGTTTGGACGAATACGGGAGTAACGGCAGAAAGGGCGTCCCGGGCGATGATTGTGGTGAGAAGGGCGATGGCGCAGAAGGGTCCGGAACCGGCGTTCAGGACGAGGCCGAACTTGGCTATGGCGTGGAAAAAGGCCGTGGTGACACTCTCCCGCCTACGGAGTAATCCCGATGATTTCTCGCCTTTCCTCTTTTTCTTTCTGTTTTAGACTTTTGCCCGGGAGGGTTTTCATCCTTGAATGCAGCCTGTCTTTTATTATGTTTGTTTTCTCTTGGTCGCGAGCACTTTTGGTTCGCGACGTACTTTGGTTTTTATTTGCCTGGGAAGTCTTTTTCTTAATCGAATTCTGCGTTTTAGGAACTTTCGTGCCTCGCGTACTTTGATTTTGTCAATGATTGTTTGCTCGAATTTTATCTTGTGGCTCGGATCATTGGTGTGTCTGGTTGTCCTGTTCTGTTTTGAATTTTCACGGGCTGTCTCGAAGGCGAGCGGTAGCTCGCGTGACTTTGCATTTTTCTCGAGCTGCGGAGGTCGAATATCTGTATCGGTTTTAGAGTATTAGTCGGCGTTGACAATGCTTTTAGTGCGAGCTGGAGTTCGGTATGTTGCCCGACTCGTGTTTGTCGGGGTTGTTATGGGAACATTTGTTCGGGGCATGTAAGAGGTGAGCTCGTATGGGTGTTGTCTGGCCAGACGTTTTTTTAGCGGATCGTCGTTGATCCCGAGTACTCGTTTATGCCTAATCGTTCACGCGTCGTATTAAGAGACTATGAACTTTGGTTAAATTTTGTAGGCTTGTAACCTGTCTTATATATAAAAAGAGTTGCGTATACAGTACAGTACAAATATGCAAACTAAAGTTTTGAAGATTGGGGCTGGACTCTAGGGACGAGATGCCTACGTACCCCACCAGGGGATCAAGCCTTGTCGTAGTTCGATTTTGGGACTATTTCAAGAATAGTATCCTTTGAGGTTCATGGAATTCCATGGACGCAGTTCGGCTTTTTTCTCTTTTGATCGAAGAGTCTGTAGACGTCGGGGCGCACTACTTCGGTGACCTTGTAGAACCTTCCCAATTGGCCCCTAGTTTTCTATCTATCCTGTTCGTTTTGTCGAAGACTTTTCGGAGTACTAGATCGCCGACTTTAAACGTCCGTTCTTTAACGTTTGAGTTATAGTAGCGGGCTGCGGCCTGCTGATAGCTCTAGATGCGGATTAAAGCTTGATCTCGTTTTTCCTCGATTAGGTCCAGCTTGTCTCTGAGCATCTCTTCGCTGAGTTCCGCATTGATTGGACATAGCTGTCGTCGGAGGGTTGGGACCCTGAGTTCAGTTGGGATCACGGCTTCCATCCTGTAGGCCAGCGAGAAAGGTGTTTCTTTAGTTGCTTTGTGGGGCGTGGTCCTACAGGCCCATAGGACCGCATTCAGCTCGTAAGACCACATTTTCTTCCTAGCGTCTAACCTTTTCTTGATGTTATTCATTATTGTTTTATTCGTCGCTTCTGCCTGGCCGTTTCCCTGCGGGTACCTGGGTGTGGAGTAGGATATTCGTATATGCCATGTTTTGCAGAAGTCCTTGAAGGCTTTAGATATAAATTACGGGCCATTGTCCGTTACGATCTCGTACGGGAGGCCGTGTCTGCATATTATATCTTGCCATATAAAGTGTTGTACGTCGACTTCGGTTGTTTGCTGGTAGGCTTTTGCTTCTACCCATTTGGTGAAGTAGTCTGTTAGGACTAATACGAACCTTAGCTGTTTTGGTCCCAAGGGAACCATTGGTCATACGATATCCATAGACCATCTCATGAATGGATATGGAGCACTGATGGACGAGAGGCTTTCGGTTGGTTGATGGATTGCCGGCGCGTGCTTCTGGCAGTCGTCGCATTTTGCAGCGTAGCTTTCGCAGTCCGCAATCAGCGTTGGCCAGAAGTAGCCATGTTTTTTTATCCTTATAGCCAAAGTTCATCCACTGGAGTGGCTGCCACACACACCGTGGTGAGTGGTGGAGAGGATGGCTAGGATTTCCATGTCGTGGATACATCTGTAATATGGCTCCGATAAGCTGCGTTTGTATAGTTTTTCTTTGATTATACAGTAGCGGGAGCTTTTGGCTCTTAGTTTTTGGGCTTCCCTCTTGTCGTCGGGCAAGGTGCCGTTTTGGATGGATTCTAATATCGGGATTCGCCAGTCCGAGCGATCGTGGAAGTTTTCGTTTGTGACAAACCGTCTGTCGGTGCTGGTCGTGTTTGGTGCGGGTTGCTCGTTTGCATTAGGGTTTGGTCCGGGATTCGGGTTCTCCGTGTCCGGTGCATCTGTTTCGTTCGTTGACGCGGGCTCGTTGTGAGGTTTGTTTGTGCTGGCTGATGCTTCGTCTGATATGGCTAATGTTTCGCCGGCTGCTGCTTTAACAGCTATGTTGATGCTCAATTTTTCAATTCCTTCCACGGGTATGATCCTTTTGACCGCTTGGTCCGAGGTCGATGCCAGGGATGCCAGGGCGTCTGCTGAGGTATTCTCCCCACGGGGAATCTTCGTCAGCTCGAAGCTGTCAAATTGTTTCGTCAGTTCGCGAACGACGTGCAAGTATGCTTCTATTCGTTCGTCCTTTGTTTCGTACGTTCCGTCGAACTGGTTTGTAACGACTTCGAAGCCGAGAAGGAATGATTGTTCTAGTATTTCACCGGTGGGGGAGGCCAGCCTGATTCGTACCCCAGAACCCTGTTTGGAGGACGCCCCATCGACGTGGAGTATCCATTTGCTGTTTGTTGCGGTGTCATCCGCAGTTTGTGGCGACAGCTAGATGATGAAGTCCGCTAGGACTTGTGCTTTAGCGCAGGTTCTAGTGCGATATTCTATATCGTACTCACTTAGTTCGATAGCCCACTTTGTTAGCCGTCCTGACTGGTTCGGACTGTGTAGAATTGTGCACAACGGTTGTGAGGTCATGACGACGATAGAATGAGACTGGAAGTACGGTCTAAGTTTGCGGGCTGCCGTAACCAGGGCTAGCGCCAGTTTTTCTATGGCCGGGTATCTTGTTTCTGCTTCTATTAGGGTCTTGCTGACGTAATAGATGGGCTTTTGCTCTTTCTGTTCTTCTCTCACTAGCACCCCACTTACCGCAGCGGATGATACCGCGAGGTAGAGGTATAGCGGTTCTCCTTCTACCGGCTTAGCTAGTATCGGGGGTTCGCTTAGATACGACTCGAGCTGTTCTAATGCTTCTTCGCATTTATCGTCCCACTGGAACTTTTTATTAGCTCGTAGTAGGTGATAAAATGGGAGGCATTTATCTGTCGACCTAGAGATGAAGCGATTAAGAGCTGCTATTCGGCCTGTTAGCCTTCGGACTTCTCGAGTAGTCTTAGGTGAAGGCATTTCGAGAAAGGTTGTGATTTGTTTGGGGTTTGCTTCGATTCCCCGTTCGGTTACGAGGTATCCTAGGAATTCTCCTGAAGCCACTCTGAACGAGCATTTGGCGGGGTTGAGTTTCATCCCGTACTGGTTGAGGAATTTGAAACATTCCCTGAGCTGGGCTACGTGGTTTTCTTCCCTGGAAGATTTGACAAGCATGTCGTCGATATACACTCATGGATTTGCCCAGCGGATCTGTGAACATTCTGTTCACTAGTCTTTGGTAGGTGGCTCCGGCGTTCTTCAGTCCGAATGACATGACTTTGTAACAGTATGTGCCGCGGTCTGTTATGAAGGAGGTTTTCTCTTGTTCTTCTGGGTTCATAAGGATCTGGTTGTAACCTGAGAAAGTGTTCATGAAGGACAGCAGTTCGTGACCAGCGGTAGCCTCGACGAGACGGCCGATGTGCGGGAGCGTGAAACTGTCTTTTGGGCATGCCTTGTTGAGATCGGTGAAGTCTATACAGACTCTCTATTTCTCGTTCTTCTTTTTGATTACAACCGGGTTGGCGAGCCAATCAGGGTATTTTAGTTCCCTGATCGATCAGACTTTCAAGAGTCGGTCGACTTCGTCGTTTACTGCCTTTGCCCTTTCGGGCCCCTGCTTGCGTCGTTTTTGCTTTATGGGTTTGAATGTGGGATCAATGTTCAGCTCATGAGAGGTTACTTTTATATTGATCTCGGGCATATCTTATATCGACCATGCGAACGTACGGACGTTCTCTTTTAGGAAAGTAACGAGCTCGTTTTTGATCGAGCTTGCGAGCTCCGTTCCTACGTTGACTCGTCTTTCTGGGTGAGAGTCGTCGATGCATATCGGTGTTATGAGGTTTCTGGGAGGTCCACGCGTGGTGGGATCCTGGCTTTTCTTTGCCTGTTGTTCGGCGAACTCGTGCTCTTTCTGTAACTGCTATACCGGGGAGTTCGTGGTATGTTTGTAACAATTAAGATAGCACATCCTGGCGTTTTTCTGACTACCGTAGACTGTTTGGGTTCCGTTCGGAGATGGGAACTTCACGCACTGGTGGTAAGTGGAAGGTACTGCTTTCATTGCGAAAATCCAGGGCCGTCCTAGGATGGCGTTGTACGGCGCTTGGCGATCTACCACTACAAACTCTGTGTTTTTCAGCACGGATCCGGCCTTTACCTGTAGTCGGATCGTGCCGAGAGAAATGGTTGTGTCTCCGGCGAATCCGGTGAGGAGTGTGACTGTGTTATTTAGGGCTGAGTTTGAGAAGCCCATTTTTTAGAATGCTTCATAGAAAAGAATGTCGACCGAGCTCCCGGTGTCTATCATTATTCTTGAGAGTTCGAATCCGGCTATGTCGAGACGGATGACGAGTGCGTCGTCATGCGGCTTATCTAGGCCCAAGGTCTCGCTTTCGCGGAAGCTTATGCAGTGGTCTGGGCCTTCTAGATTGGTTTGTGGTCGTGACTTGGATTCGGCTTTTTGCTGAAAAGCTTTAATTGAGTTAATGGAGTATCTGCAAAATAGGGAGCTTCCAGAGATGAAATTTATCTGCTTCGGGGCGGTAGCCCCTACATCCTCCCGGCAGAGCCGTAGGCTTTGTAGGCGTTGGCATAGGGTCTTTTTGGGGTAGGAGGGGGGTTGTGATCGACTTCATCGGGCCTCCGCATATGCTAGAGCTGAAGATCATTTCGATTCTTTGTTTGGATGCTGGAGGGGGCGATTGTTCGCTACTCTCCGACCTGTCTCGTTTGCCTTTCGTGGTCTTGGTCTTAGGCGTCTTTTTGGGTTTTGGGGGAGTGTCGGAGGAGTTTTCTTCCTCTGTGGATTCCTGCTCGGGGTTGTCTTCGTTGCTTGGGCTGCTGCGCGACATTCTTCTGTGGAATGCCATTTGCGCTTGTGGTGTTTGCAGAATTTATTGGCATCATACTCGGATCGTTTGTCCGGGTTTGGACTATCGATTGCGAATGACTGCTGATTTCTACCTGCGGGTTCCCTTTTGGGGTTTCTTTTTTGCGAGCTCAGACTTTGGGCCAGTAGGCTGGCTTCGTGCTGTTTCTGTTCGTAAGTTCTCGTTTCTTCTGCTTTTGCGAACAGCATGGCTAGGTGCAACGCGTCGTTTAGCGAGGTGATGCACCTGATTGAGAGTTCCAGCTTGAGGACAGAAGCGTACCAGAGTCCGTCCTTGAGGGCTTCCAGTGCTAATCCTTCGTTGAGGTCGACGATTTTGTATTTTATTTCTTTGAACCTTGTCAAGAAACTTCGTAGCGGTTCGTTTTCACCTTGCTTTAGCCTGTATAGGTCGGCTTCGGTGGTTTTCGTTTCGATGAAAACTGAGTACTGCTTGAGGAATATTGCTACGAACTGGGTGAGGTTGTTGATGGAGCCGCTTTCCAAGCTTGCAAACCATTCTTGCGCTGGTCCTACGAGTGTTTCGGCAAACAGTCTGCAGTAGCCGGAGTTTTTTTCGTTATTGTCGAGTCGAGCTCGGGCTGCCGCGTGGTTGAAGAGCCTGATGTGTGCCTTTGGGTCTGTTTGCCCTGTGTATTCCGAGAATTTTATCCTTCCGGTATCGCAGAGGTTGGCGTTTGCTATCCTAGCGAAAAAGGGTGTTCGTCTCGTCTCTTCGATGGCGAGGTCAATGTCTGGTGCGGAGCTCGTTGTTGTATGCATGAATGCTCTCATTCTACGGAGCTCCGATTTTGCATCTCGATATATCTTTGGACCGATTCCAGATCTGTTACCCTTTGAGGGTTGATTTGGTCGAGGTTTGCTGTCTCGGATCGGGGGTCCGAGGGTATTCTGAATGGATTGGGAAATTGCGGTTCAAGACGAGGTGGAGGCGGGGGAAGTATTTCCTGGTTTCCACGGGCTGTTGCCCTGCTCAAAATGGGGCTTGGATCGTTGGGGTTGCTGACTCTCTGTCGTAAAGCAGAAGATGTGATGTGCTGCCTTCTGTTTTCCGGGGTTGCAACTGCCTGGGAGAAGTCTAGATGCACTCGAGGTGGTGAGCTCCTCTCCGAGTCAACTGTATGCCCGCGGTGGTTTCCTTGGAAATTGTCTCGAGCTGTGGATCTCGCGACTTCGGCCCGATATTCGTTGATAGGGTGAGCCTAATGGTTCAGACAGGCTTTGAAGTTTTGAGTCATCTGGAAGAGCATCCTCCGGATCTCGGATGCGTTGTCCGGGTTAATGCCGGGCGTCCCCAGATTGGGAGATTGGGTCTGTTCCGAGGTCGAAGGTTATCTTTCCCCTGTTCTGACCCAGACGAAAGGGTTTATTCTTCCGGTAGGGGGTTGTTCTGGAGGTGTGCTCCTTGAACAGCCGGCTGTGGTTTGATTAGTTGGGGCGGTCGTCACATGCTCAAAGCAAGTGTTGCTCGCGCTGGGGTTCGAACCTCGCGTGCTGGCGTTTAGAGCGCGAGGGTTATCGGGCATGCTTGGATCGCTCGGTCTGAGTGCTCGTTCTTCGCCGATGATCCGTTCCTCGTGACTTGTGTCACCGGTTGCGACTTGTTCGTGACTGGGACGCGCTATTCCGTAGCCGGTCACGGCAGCTGGGTTAGTCGGATTGGCGAGCTCTGGTTCGTTCCGGATTGTTCCGGTGTTCGAATGGGTGTGTGCGTCGGAAGGGAGTATCCCTTCGTTGCTTGCCGACACGGCGGATCTGGTGGATTCCGAATTTCTAGGATCCATTATCCTTCAAACAGACCTCAGATCTGGCTATGGTGTTAGAGATGTCTTTTTTCTTCCCCACAAACGGCGCTAAAATGTGGATGCGGATATCCACACTCAATGATTTGTAAAGTGTTTAGATGATGTTAGGGAAAAGGTGGGTAAGAATCTCTATTTGACAACTGAACTTAAGATCAAGAATAGATAAATGGACTTTTATTGATTTTATCAAGAGATCGTTTACAAGAGATCGAGTATTGTGTGGTGCAAGAGCTCGCAGAGCGAATGAATATTTAGTTCATGAATATCTTCCTTAAATATTCTCCCCACTTCGTTAGCTTCAGCGTGTATCCCGTGATCCGTATCCCGCACGAGCTCCGGATCTCGCGTCATCCTTTTGAACCGTTCCCTTCTTATCCATCCTTTCTCTTGTTGGGCCGTTCATTCGGAATGTGGACATCTTTTGAGGTTGGTTTCGATGGGCTGGTTAACGGGCCGGATTTGGTGACAAATCCTGGTCCAACAGATACATCCACCTATATTGCACAGGGCCTCCTAGTTCAGCTTCGTAGGAGAGATGTATAGGCAGGTGCTCCATCACGTCAAAGAATGATGGTGGAAAGATCTTTTCCAAATTGCATATGATTAAAACTATATTCTGTTTCAGAAGTTGGACGTGAATTTTTTTGCAAAATTCTCGAACATAAGTCACGGAAAAATCCTCCAACTACTACATTATATATTCAAACAGCAAGTTAATGGTTGTTTTAATATGATATGAGGTATATTTAAATGTTGCATCTTTCATAGAGCTATAAGTAATTGGTACTTGATAATGCAAGGTGGACGTTCCGGTTCTGCAAAGATAAATGGTAGTAGACGCTCCATAAAAACATGGCAATCATGGCTCTTCATGCCTGAAAACTTTTCGTTAACCATATCAGCACAACTAGCTAAGTCTGACGCATAACCATCTGGGAATTTAACCGCATGTCTCACACATTCCAATAAACTTGTTCTGGCTTCTTCTGTCAATGTGAATACGGGGAAAGGAGCTTTACCATCACTATCAATATGTAAGTCTGGTCGAGAACAGAATCGTTCTATATCCCTTCTTAACATGATGGTGTCTTTTGATTTACCTTTCACATTCATAAGAGTATTCATGATGTTGTCAAAAAAATTCTTCTCTATATGCATCACATCAAGATTATGTCAGAGATTGAGGTTCTTCCAGTACGGCAGCTCCCAGAATATGCTTTTCTTATGCCAGTTATGCCAATTCCCATAACCTGCTTTTTTCTTTTCATGACCATTTCCACCACAGTTTTTTGTTTTCGGTGGATTAACACCATCTAACCGCTCGTAGTAAATTTGCTCACCTGTCAAAGACTGAGGTGGAACCTTATTCAAAGCGTGTTTTCCTTTCAAGAAGTCCTTTTTATTCTTCCTCAGCGGATGATCTTGAGGAAGAAATCTCCGATGACAATCAAACCAACACGTCTTCCTTCCATTAGGGAGATAAAATGACTCTGTATCTTCCATGCAAATTGGACAAGACAATTTACCATGAGTCGTCCATCCTGATAACATGCCATAAGCCGGAAAGTCGCTTATCGTCCACATAAGCACTGCTTTCTGGTTAAAAATTTAATTCAAGGATACATCGTATGCATCGACTCTAGTAGACCACAATTCTTTTAACTCGTCAATAAAAGGTCGGAGGAAGATATCTAGACTAGCTCGCAGATGATTTGGCCCAGAATTCAGAATTGTTAGAAACAAATACTCTATATTCATGCACATACCAGGGGGTAAATTATATGGAGTCAAGATCATAGGCCACAATGAATGATTACGAGACATGCCAAAAGGATTGAATCCATCTGTACATAATCCAAGATAAACATTACGGGGTTCTTCGGCAAACTGAAGATGTAGGTCTTGAAAATATTTCCACTCTGCTGCATCAGACGGATGACACATTTCTCCCTCCTTTGCTTTGTGCTCAGCATGCCATCTCATTGCCGCTGCGGTCTTCTCGCTCTGATACATTATTTTCAATCTGTCAGTAATTGGTAGATACCACATACGACTAAATGGAACTTTGGTTCTCCGTCGTCCATTGTTCGGCTTCCATCTTGGTGCATCACAGAACTGACATGTATCCCACTTTTCATCCTCTTTCCAGAAGATCATACAATTATTAATACAAACATCAATTGTATAATATGGTATGCCTAAATTGCGCATCAATTTTTCTGTCTCGTAATGTGAACCGGTTGACTGGTTTCCGTCTAGTAAATACTCTGTCAACATATCGCAAATTGAATCCACGCACTTTTCACTCATGTTATATTCTGTCTTATTTTGCATGACTCGAGCAGCTAAGGATTACTGCGAATGATCTTCATGACAACCGTCGTATAATGGATTTTTCGCTCCTTCTAACAGGTCGTAGAATTTTTGGGAATGGTTATGTATCGGTTCTTCTACATTTTGATAATTATCATACTGATGATAGTTATTAAAACGCTCGGTATCACGAAATGCATCATTCACCATATCTACATATCTATCTTCTACTACATTACCTACTTCTTCACTCCCACTTATTTGGGTTGTATTAACATAACTCGTTCCTAAATCTATATTGATTTCTTCTCCATGCTTATACCAAACATAATAATCTGGCATAAACCCTCTACTATATAGATGATTCCAAATTGTTTTCCCGAAGATAAATTTGTCGTTTTTGCAACCACAACAAGGACAGTGAAACTTACCCCTATTGCTCTGCTCTAGAGGCTGGTTATTTGCAAATGCCATAAATTGATCGACTCCTGCTGTGAACTCTGCCGAAAAGTTTCCCGTCTCTTCATCTATCCTCTTATACATCCACTCCCAACTATTACTATAATTGTAATTGCCCGACATTATATGAAAAAAGATAAACTTTATCACTCGTTTTTTTTTTGGCAAATCACTCACAGAAAAAAGTTATTCTATCTTATTTTTTTTTTATCAAACATTCTCTCTTTTTCTTAATCTTTTTTTCTCTACTAAAAAAATAAACTCAAACTCGTTTTCCTAATTTTTTTTTTATCACACTTTCTTTGAGATTCTATGCAATGAGAACGGTCGATGGTAGATATATATATAGAAATATTTACGACTACAAAGCGGCTATATTTCGACTACAAGGAAAAGTCACACCCACCACATAACGCAGAAAACGTGTTTTACCGGTTTTTATGTCGGCAAAGGTTACAACTATTTTGTGACTATATTGCGGCCACATACATATTTAGTCACAAATTAGTCGCAAACTCTGCCGACATACCATGTAGTCGTAATATAGTCGCAAAGTTACGACTATTTTGCGACTAATATATAGCGAACCATATTCCGTTAGTCACAAATTAGTCGCAAACTCTGCCGACATACCATGTAGTCTTATAACAGTGGCAAAATTACGACTATTTTGCGACTAAGATTTAGCAACTACAATTTAGTCGCAACGTAGTCGTAAATATACAACTATATTACGACAACGCATCGTAATATCTAATTAGCGACTATGTTGCGACTATATTGGTATAGTCACAATATTTATTGCTAAATAGTGGCCAAATAGTCGTGTATTTTTGCGACTTTAGTCGTAGTCGCACTCTGCAGTCGCAAACTGCCTGTTTTCTTGTAGTCCCAGCAGCTCCTTAAGGACCCTGAAATCTGATATCATCCATAACAGGTTCTTGATTGTTCATTCCAAGTTTCTGCAAGTGTTGCTGCCTTTCTTGCTGTCTTCTTGCTCTCTGACCTCTGTCTAACAGACTGATGTTGTCTATGAAGTCCACAAGATTGCTAGAACCTTTGGATCTCAAGTTCATATACCTGAAAGACAGCAATGAGAGTAAAAGGAGATTAGTAACCAAAGAAAACTAAAAACTTGATCTTAAAGATTCTACAAACTCTAATGTTTGAAACTCAAAACCCAAATGGCAACGGTGCCAAATTGACACAAGAGCTTTTTAGGTCTCAGTCAATCACCCCTCTATGTTAATCAATTGTAGTATAACAAGGTTTTTATGTCAATCCAAATGGGTTTGTTGAAAGCAGAAGAGTTGTGAGCAGAGATCTATAAGTCAAGCAAAGCAAAGAGAGTTTTTGTTGCCTAAGCAACTTATCTAACAACCTAGAATGATCAATCACCAAAGAGAATTCAAAAGAAGACAGTTTAGCATTGATCAAGAAGTAAAGCAAAGCAAAATAAACAGAGTACTTAACAAATTCGAAATTCAATAAAGAGAAAGCAAGTTCCTAGATGTTGTTATTGATTTTTGGGAATCTAGAGACTAACTAAAGTTGTTTCAAACAGCATTGATCAAGCAAACAAGCTAGCAATGGTGGTTCCTAGACATAGAGTTCACAAACAAGCAAGCTAAGTCCAATCTCTTGTAAAATAGCCCTTTACTAAACACCTTAGCAAGATCTAATTCTCATTAGTGCTATAACATCTAGCAAGCAATAGCAACCAACTCTATTCATGTCAAAATGCTCCTCAAACAGTCAATCTCTTAAGCCAAGGCCAGCAAATCCTCTATCAAACAAGATCAACATTTCATCAAAGAGAAAGCCTAATTCTAAATAAGTGTGATCAAGACAAATCTAGCTTATAAACAGATTAACAGAGAGGAACCCGTGAAAATTAACACTAAACAAACCTTAATCAATCCCTAAATCCCCTTAATCTACCACATCTAAGAACCCTAAGCAAACTACTCACTAATACTCATGTTTAACACCAAATAACAAAAGGAAAAGATGTTAATCATGATTAGAAGAGAGATTAGAGAGAAATTAATGGCAAATACAAACTTATATTAAATAAAGCAAGAAATTTGTCTACAAACCCAGAAAATAAACTCAAGAATAGTGTTATGAGGTGACTTGTCGAAAATACCAGAAAAAGGGTATTTATACAAAAGAGAAGGAAGCCTTAAAGTAATGGCAAAAGTGTAATAAAAACAAGGCTCGGACTGGGTTCCTATCGGTCAGTTGTGACCGATAGGAATGATCGTTAGGGATCCTATCGGTCTGGAAGATGATCGATAGGATGACCGAAATATAACCGGTGCACTGCTATCGGTCACTTCACTGACCGATAGGCCTGGTCGATAGGGATCCTATCGGTTACTCCTTGACCGATAGGTCTTGTGCCTTGATCGATAGGCTCTGCAGAGATCGTCTGCCTTGGTCCTTTTTGTTCCTCTTGGTCCAGCTAGCTTACTGGATCATCCTCAAAGCTTCTCTATGCTCTTTATGGCTCCATAGGTACCTAAAAACATCCATAATGCATAGAAAATGCAAACTATGTCCTCAATGCAACCTAAATCTAAAAGGAGAAGAAAATGGGACAAAAGATAAGGAAAACATACAAAAGAGAACCAAAATATGTACTAAATACAAGCCTAAATGGTGTAAGTGCAAGAGATATCACTAGCGAAGACTACTACTAAGAACATTGAAAAACATTCTGTTTATTGAAGGTGGAGATAACCTTATCTGCTGGTTCTCAGGGGTGATGAATTGAAATGCTTTTGACTGCTTTTTAACTAACTTTAATTAAGACATGTTTGTCTAACATGTTGTGGTTTCAGGAAAGGAGTAAACTGCCAAATGTGGCCCTTCAAGATGTTTTTGCCTCTAGGACCAGAGACTGCGGGAGGTCTAATATTTTTCTCTAGCTACGGTTGTCCTTCTCACTTAGCGAGGGGGCCTTTGTTTTGACCGGGTGATACATTACAAGAATTCATTGATATAATTGCGGGTTACATAGCCAAAACTATCAGCTACGCAAACGGCAACGGATGGCAACCAAACAAATCATTTTACTTTTGTAGCTAAATCTGTATCAATTCTGTAACGATTCATAACTATATCACTAGTAAAAAAGATTTAGAATATTGTGTTAAATTAAAATATAACTAAACAGAAACGGTAATTTAAAATATAACTAACAATTTGGTTAAGGGTTTCTATTTTTGGATTTAAAATTTGCATTTTGAATCTTAGAATGATAATGTTTAATTATATTTTTAATTTAAAACTTAATCCTTAAATTATTTATAACATTTGCATAGTTATTTAGTTATAACCAACTATAACTAAACTCTTTAACCCTTAAGCTCAAATCCTAAATCCAAAATACAAATCCTTAACCAAATTCAAATCATATACCCTAAATATAAAACACATATGTATACCAAAATTCAAACCCTTAACCAAAATTCATACCCTTAACGTAATTCAAACCCTTAACCAAATTCAAATCCTATACCCTAAATGTTAAACACATATATATACCAAAATTCAAACTTTTCACCCTAAATGTAAAACACATATGTACACCAAAATTCAAATCCTTAGCCAAAATTTAAACCCTTAACCAAATTTAAACTCTAGATCCTAAATATAAATTCAAACCCTTAACCAAATTCAAAGTCAAACAATAAACCCTAAACTCAAACCCTAAATCTAAAATGCAAACCCTAGACCCTAAATGTAAAACACATATTTACAACAACATTCAAACCCTTAACCAAAAACTTCAAACCCTAAATTCTAAAATCAAACCCTTAATCCAAAATGCAAATCATGTATCATCACCTCAAACCATAATCTATAAACCACTTCAAACCCTTATACCCTGCAACACTAATAAAAATCATAAATTTTTGCCATTACACTTTGCATATATTTGTCTAAACTTTATATACAATCAACATATTCTACAATATTTATAACAAATTTCAAAATTTTCAAAAATAAACTATATTCTAAATTTTAAATTCTAAACCCTAAACATAATTAATCAATATATATATATATATCCAAAATTAAAATTCACATTTATAAAATATTTCCAAAATATACCTAAAATCTCAAATCCTAAAACGTAAACTCTTATATATCTTAAACTCCAAACCCTAAACATAGTTAATCGCTATATAGATATATATATCCAAAATTTAAAATCTACACTTATAAAAAACTTCATAATTAATATTCAAGTCTAATCATTTTCTAAATCATAAATATCAAATTCCAAATCATAAACCCCAAAACTCAAATCCTAAAACTTAAATCTCAAAACCTAAATTATGAACTAAAACCCTTATATATCTTAAACTCTAAATCCTAAACATAGTTAATCACAATATATATCCAAATTTTAAAATCCACACTTATTAAAGATTTCAGAAATATTTAAATATAATCATTTTCTAAATCACAAATTTCAAATTCTAAATCATAAATCCAAAATCTCAAATCCTAAAATTTAAATCTCAAACCCCAAATTATGAATTCAAACTCTTAAACTTTACACTCAAACATAAAATCTGAATCCAAAATATAAAATGTAATTTTTTTAACTAATAAAATTAATTATGAATGCAACATGTCATTAAATTATTTTGAAAATAATATTTAAAAATAAAAATGTTATTACGAACATAATATTTAAACTTTTTTGGTGTTGTTCCCGGTTCAACCGGTTGGTTTGATCTGATTTCAGTTTTGTAAATTTTATTTATACCTCGGTTTGGATTATTAATATAATATTATTAAAAAAATATCGATTGTTTTTATTTATTTAATTGTGTATTGTTTTATTTTTTTAGCAAAATATAAATTTTATATAAGAAAATAATTTAATTTATTTATTTTATTCTTGTTTTCAAAAACCACGATATAGTCACACTATTTTCATAACTGTGTTTGCCACGAAATCAATCTGAACAATTATGTGACTAAATGTTACCACGAAATATCAGTGACTAATTCGTGGCTATGTAACCACGAAAAGTCACGAAATATATTAGTTACGATTGTATACACGTGATTTTTCGTGGCTATAGAACCATATAGCCATAATATTTTAGCCTTAGTCACGAAATATTTAATGGCTATAGCGAATTTTTTTACTAGTGTATAGGTAAAGATAAAATCTGTAGATATTCTATAGCTAAATAACTATACATTTACTGTAGTTGTCGCCATAAATTTTATAGCTAGCAATGGATAACTACAATTATTATTGTTGTTAGATAGCAACAACATGTGTGTCGCACCAATTCGTCGCATACATGATAACAACATAGCAACGTAATTGGCGTAGTTAAGTTCTTTACTATGAAATATTTGGTGTTCTACGATTTTCCTTGTATGTTTCAACAAAAAATTATCATTTATAATCAAATAGCACAATAATGTTGATCTTAAAACAATGGTTATTTAATGGAATTAGATAATCCAATAATAGTTGAAGAAGAAGATCACTATAAAACTTCAAAAATGGTTCTTATGTCGGGGGTCTAGTGATTCTATGTTGTTGAATTCATTAAGGATGTCTATGTTACTGAATTGATTTGGTATTTCTCCTTCTCCACAATTATTCTATTGATATTATTTTATAAATTATGTTTCTAATAACTTGGTTTTTATCATATATCACTACTATTTTTATAAGTTCAGAGATTGTTCTTACAAATTATACCTTAGCTAAAATTTTATAATTTGGTTGACAGAGTTTAAGAAAATAAATATTTTTTATAGATTCTACAATTTTTATATTTTTAAAAATCTGTCAAAATTTATTATCTATTGAACTGTTAAAATGTCTATATTTTATTGGAGATATATTTCAAATTTTTGATGAATCATTAACAAAAATTTTAGGGTTTAAATTACTTGCAAAAGAGAATATTGAATGGGTAAACCTGTAAATCAACCAATGATGGATTGACAAAAGACTTATACAGAATCATTTTGGTATACATTTGTTGGGATCGATTTTACTAGGCCCACAGGGGATTCGATATGTGGACACTAAACTGTCATAGACACTGACACACGCCATGCTAGCTTGGCCGAACCACTCCCGCGTACTGTTTCAGGACAGTTGGTGAGCTTCCCCAAACACGCGAAAATCATCATCACCACCTACTTCCTTGGCGCGCCGAATGGAGAGAACAAGACATGGAGGTTGCGAGTATAAAAGGAGAAAAATCACCATACAAGAAGGGGATCGGCTCAACGGATCTGAAACCCCTCAGGAGGAGGGGGTAATCAACCGAAACCGAGTCATCCGGCCCCGATAAGCAGCACGATCAAGGGAGAATGATAAACAGATTGTTTGCAAGTCTAAATACCAAAACCTAAACCACTGTTAACAATGTAGTATAGCAGTAAAGGATATCAATCCAGCCTGGGTGAAGAAAGACACTAGGAATACAAGAACTAAGCAAATCTATGCAGAATCGGGTAAATAGATGGTAAAATCGATGAAAACTAAATGCAACGACCAAATGAGCAGGAAAACTATTTTAAAATTCCTGGAAGAGGGTTAACAACTACTAGAAGAAAACAGAAACTCTAAAATGCAAATCTACTAATTACTAAAAATTGAGCACTGAAACAGGTAAAACAGGACACTTCTAAAAACTTAGATAAATGACTTCAAATAATCAAAGAAGCGAGCTTTATGACTAGAGAATGATAAACAGAGGTTTTAAAATGCTAAAAAGAGAGGATCTAAGGTTGAGGGTCATATCTCTAAGCCTTTAGAAACTTAAACTAGGATTATCCATGGCGTGTGGTATAACCCCTTTCTCTGACCCTTCCTCCTAACCTATGGCGTGCAGTGGAAAGATGGGTCAAAGAACATTAAACAAAGATCTCAAATATTGGCTTAACTAACCCCCTCTACATCTATGGCGTTTGGCAGAGGATATATTAGTCTCTAGGATTTGGTTTTCAAGGATCTCTGAATCCAGTCAAGATAAGAAAGCTCTGGAATCATAGAGATCTTTTCCAAGACTCTATAAGTTTTAAGACCCCAAATCCTAGAAGAGAATAGGTTAAGAACAAGAAAAACTCCCAAAAGCTTAAACCTTTAAACCCTTAAATCGCCCCAACCTTAAACCCAAAAGAAATCTACTCACTACTCATATTTGAAACCGATTGAAATGCAAGGAAAAGAGAACTAAACATTAACAAGCAAGCGATTAAAGTAAAAAGACTTAATATTGAAATGATTCAAGGTTCAAAACATGAAAAACTTCAAGAACAGAACAATGGCGAAAAATCGCCTAAAGAAAAGCTGGAAAAAGATAAGACTAAGCGTATGTTGAAAGTGATAGCCACCCTTTGCCCAAAATAGCCAAACAGCCCTAATGGTCCCCTCACCATGCTCAAAAAATGAGCTGGCCAGATAAGGTTCCAGAGATCGATCTCGAGATCGACCAGCTCTCTCGATCTTCTCCATGGATCACCTTCTTTTGCTCGATCTACAAGTCGATTTGGTTGGATGGATCGAGCATTTCCTTCGATCTTCTACTTGATCCTTGGATGATCGGGTCGTGGTCTCGATCTGGCTCTCGTTCTGCATGGCGTTATCCACGTCCGTACTCACGATCGATCTCCTCTCTCGATCTTGGTCTCGATCCTCCTCCATGAAACGACTTGAGTCACTCGATCTTCTGGTCGATTGATACAAGGGTTTTGGACTTGTTGTCAATCACCCATTGTACTAGTCAGTTGTAGTATAGGTTTTAATGTCAATCCAATTGAGATTAGTTGAAAACATAAGAGCTAAGAGTGAAATCTCTAAGTCAAGCAAGCAGGAAAAGGTTTTTGTTGCCTAGGCAACTGTTCAAACAACCTAGTGTGATCAATCAACAAATAAAGTGAAAACAAAAGCAAACTAAGCAGATTTAAGCAAGAAAAACAGAGCAAAACAGAGCAAAACAGAGCAAATCCGAGATTCAAATAAGAGAAAGGCAAGTTCCTAGATGTGGTTATTGACTTTGGGGAATTTCAGACACTAACTAAGGCTGTTTCAAACTACATTGATCAAGCAAGTAAGCAAGCAATGGTGATTCCTAGACATAGAGTTCACAATCAAGCAAGCTATATCCAATCTATTGGCAAATAGCCCTTTGCTAAACATCTTAACAAGAACTAACTCTCATTAGTGCTAAAACATCAAGCAAGCATTAATAAACAACTCTATTCAAGTCAAACTTCTCCTCAAACAGTCAATCTCTTGAGCCAAGGCCAGCAAATCCTCTATTCAACAAGATCAGCATTTCATCAAACACTTGGTGTGCATAAGAGAAAGCTAACAACCTAGATAAGTTTGATCAAGACTAATCTAGCATGAATAATAGATTAATAGAGAGGAACCCATAAACTGAAGTACTTAACAAGCCCTAATCAAGTCTTAAATTTCCCTAATCTACCACATCTAGAAACTCTAAAGAAACTCCTCACTCATACTAATGTTTAACACCAAATCACAAAGGAAAAGGATGTAATCATGATTAGAAGAGAGAATAAAGAATGATTAAAGGCATATACTCAAATATATTAAACAAAGCAAAGGATTTGTCTTACAAACTTAAAAAAATGCTTAAGAACAGTAAATTGACAAGACATCCCGAAAATCTGAAAAAGAGGCTATTTATAGCCTAGAGAAGGAAGCCCTAGAGTAATGGCAAAAGCGTAATTGAAACAGGTTCGGGCTGGGTCAGTATCGGTCAGTTACATCGGTCTTCAGTGATCGATATGGATCCCATCGGTCCGGAGTGATCGACATATATGACCAAAATCAACTCGTTGTGTTTGTGTCGGTCACCCTTGACCGATACTGGTGATCGATACTGCTCCGTATCGGTCATCCTTGACCGATGTTCACCGTGTTCTGACCGAAAACTTTTGCAGAGATTGTCTGCTTTGATTCTTCTTGCTCCCGTTTGCCCAGCTAGCATCCTGGATCATCCCCAAAACTCCTCCAAGCTCCTTTTGGCTCCAAAATCACCTAAAAACATCCAAAATGCAAATAAAATGCAAACTATACTCTAAATGCAACCTAAGTCTAAAAGGAGAAGAAAATGGGACAAAACCTAAGGGAAAACATGCAAAAGAGGACCAAAATATGTACTAAATGCAGTCCTAAATGGTGTAAATACAAGGGATATCAACACCCTCACACTTGCCTTTTGCTTGTCCTCAAGCAAATAAGAACAAACAGGAGAGTGAGGTTTGAAGGTGGGCATTTAGATTCCAAAAATGCAAAGGTAAAGAGATGGTTTCAATGCTTAAGTGCCTAGTTGTAGGATGAAAACATAATCAGCTATACTTTAAAGAACCTAGCCATGCTCATCATGTTTCAAAATGATCTCAAATCTCAACCTAGGCAAATGCTTAAATCAACCAACTCTTTAACATTCAATTAAGTTCAGAACATGAATCATGCTTATGCAAATCAAGTGAAGACATTTGGTTGAAAAGAGGTAAGGTTATGAGATAAGAATGATCTCATTTAAGCACAGGGTTTTAAAAACATAAAGGATCACTCAATGAAATGACTTCATCTTAGGCAAAATGCTAAAGGTAAAAGCACACTTATGCATGCAATTCAAAGCTCTCTTCTACCCTTATTTCTCAAAGATGAGTCCTAAGCATTTCTAAACCCAAGAGTGAACCCTCTAAGTCTACCCTTTCCTAAACTCTACCCTTTACCCTTCTTCATGGCTAGGGAAACTTCTTCTTTTTGTTTGTGTGGTTGCTTCTTTTTGGTTGGGACTTGTTCTTCTTTGTTGTATTGGCACCTTCATCACCTTTGGTGGATTGCTCCTGGTCTGATTTTTCTTCTTTGGACCCTTTCTAAGCTTTGTTGCTGGCGTCTTTCTTCTTTGCACTTAGAGCTTTTCTTCCTTTTACTTAACCACAATTCTAGACTGTTTCCCCTCTTCTACCATTTCAGATCTTTTCCTTTTCTTTCAAAACATATAAACATGAAGTTCAAACCACTTACACTACCCTTTTAAACCCCAAAACTCGTATCCTAGAATCAAGCTCAAGATGCAAACTGATATTTACAAGAGAGTTAATCATTGCCAGCCTTATTCCTAACATTTTTTGCCAAGACAAAATAAAAAATGCAATGCAAAGTCCTCACGGCTCTCACAAAAGTGTTTAGGCTCAAAAGGAGGTTTTGGTTAAGGGTGAGGATGTAACTGTCCCATAAGTATGAGGATCAGCTATTTGGATCAACAAGAGTGGTAGAAAAGAGAAAGATGATCCAAATATGTATATGGTAGCCATGAATTCACTTTTCAATGCATAAGACATGATAATTAAAAGTCCAAATTAATGTTCAAGTTGATAGAGTTGATTTTCAGAGAACAAATGCTTTCAGAATGAGGTGAGAAGACCAAATCTAGCAATCTAAGCATGATTCAGCCTTAACTTCTAGCAATCATATGATGCATCAAACTGCTAAGCACTTAAAAACTGAAATCATCTCTAAACACTAAACACTTTACAAGGAAAATTCATCATAATGCCCTATGCAAATGCAATGCAACCTATATGTCAACACTAGACTCAATCTTATAAGAATGAAATGCAACTACATGCTTTCTTTTTAGTTTGCAAAAATGCAAAATTTTTCAAATTTTTCAAATATTTCGTTTTTTTTTGTGTTTTTCTATGCCTTACATGAATGCATGATATGCATGAGACTCAAAGTAAAAAGAAAAAGAAAAACTAAGAAAACAGAACACAAAGTCAAATCCCAAATCTCTCCCACACACTTAAAATACACAGTCCCTTGTGTAATGAAAGCAATGGAAGAGAGAAGCAACAAAATATATTACAGAAATAAAAAGATGCAATGGTATAAAACAATGGAAAGGATGTGGTACTTGGTTTAATGGTAGGAGTGGTGGGATGATCCTGAGGTTTGAGGAGACTTGCTAGCTCTCCTCTTCCTTCTCTCATAAACTTGAGTGGAATGTTCTGCTTCTTGAGGTGGTTGAACCCAGCTTGACCATAGTTGCTCGGCTTGTGAAGAAGTCCCTTGTGTGGCCCATTGCCATGTCTCCTGAACTTCAGAGGGGTTGGGGTTTGACGCCTCCCAAGCTGATGGAACATGGGCTCTTGGCTCATAGGATGAGGCTCTTGGTTGTGCCCATGTACCCCATTGGTCACTTGGTTGTGCATGGAATGAGTGTCTTCCATGGGGGTTCCATACAGTTTCCTCCTCTTCAGTTGGCTCAGCTTGTTGAAGTTGTTCTTCTTGGTGAGAGTTGAGCTCATGGGTGTGGCTGTGGTGGGAAGTTTTTGCTGATGTAGCCTTGTTCTTCCTGAACTTCCATTTCACCATCTTCATAAGCCCTTTGATGGCTTTGTCTTGCCACTTGCACCACTTCTGAAGTGTGTTGATGTGCTCATGAGCTGCTCTCAAAGAGCTTCCTTGGTTGGGTGCTTCATAGGGCTGGAAGTGGAACTGCTTTGAGCTGTAGCTCAACACTTCTTCTTCTTCAAGCTCATCTTCTTCATAGGTTCCTCCTTGGCCTTCAGCACCAGCAGTAGCATTCCATTGGTGATCTTCTTCTTCTTCTTCTCCAATCTCTTTAGTGTGCTCTTCTTCTTCACTGTCTTCTTCTCCTTCTCTAGGAATAGGGCCGCCTATGTAGAGCTCCTCAGTGCTTGGGTTGAAGCTGATGTTTCTTTTTCTGATGAAGGATGTAAGCTTTGGATTGGGGAGGAGGACCTTTGCTGGTGTGTCAAAGCCTTTGATGAAGCTGTATACATGCTTTCCACCAATGATTCTTTCAAGGTAGTGGATCCTCTTGAGATAATCGATGTCAATCCATAGTGGCTCAAGCGCATCATCTTCATGTCTCTCAAGGTCTACTCCACTAGCTTGTAGAACCGCTGTCACAACTCCCCCAATGTGCACTTGAGGGCTGCTCTCCTTCTTCGTCTTACTTAAAACCCAGCTCTGGTAGGAACAGAGCTGTTCCATCAGCAT
The DNA here is from genome assembly GCA_911865555.2 of Thlaspi arvense. Taxonomy (NCBI): domain Eukaryota; kingdom Viridiplantae; phylum Streptophyta; class Magnoliopsida; order Brassicales; family Brassicaceae; genus Thlaspi; species Thlaspi arvense. The sequence continues at coordinate 35,427,732 of OU466858.1, forward strand.
AGATACATAGTAGGGATAGCTTTTCGGTGCTTGGAGAGGTTCTCCATATTCGTCGCTTCCCAAAAGATCATACAGTCCTTGGTATATCAGACCTGCCTCCTTTCCTGTGAGATATGTTGTCTCCTTCTTTGCAAAGAGTGTATCCGCAAGTGCCTTGTGGACATATCTCACAGCTGGATGCCTCAGGTGCTGGTTCCTTGATCTTCCAGGAGTGTATTTCCCAGCCCCAATAATGCCCAACAGCATGATGTGCTGCTTACTGGGGATTTCGAACCTGCTCAGCTTGGTGGGGCGGGACTTCAGATCTAGAGCCTTGGCGATCGTCGTGAATGTTGGGGAAAACTTTTCCTTGCCAATCCGAAAAGAAATCCATCCATCGCCATTAGAGAGTTCACTGTTTTCATACCAGACCACCTTGAGTGTGGAGAGGAATTGGTAAGTGAGCCGTTGGTAAGATGGGAGTGGCATTTCCATGAAAGCTCCAAGGCCCAGGCGCTCAAATATGGCTTTGCAGTCACTATAGAGTCCCAGCGCCTTCATTGTGGAGGTGCATGGATATCTCGTTGGCTTGAAAGTGCACTGGTTGAAAGCCTCCATGAGTGCTCTAGCAGCATTGCCCTTCTTTTGTTGATTTGCTCCCTCATCTCCAACTGGTCTCTTTCCAGCGGCTTTGGAGGATTGCTCAGCAGCAGCGCCCTTTCCTTTATCTTTCTTAGTTCTTGGTTGGATTGGTGCTTCCTGAGGTGCTTTTCCCTTTTTCCCAGAAGCTATGTTTGTTTTTCCCATAGTACATTCAGAAGCAAAGCTTGAAAACAAGGTAAATGAAAGAATAAAAGCTGAAGAACCAGATAGCTGAAAGCTTTTAATGGAAAAATTCTTTAAGCTAAGAAAAATCTAACAAGTTCTATCAACAAACTTAAACTTCTTCAAAGCAAGAGGAGATCAAAAGCTAGCAACTAAATAAGCTAGGATGAAAAATATATAAACAGTTATGCATGACACTCTAACAAAATGGTTTTTAGGCAAAAGAGATGATGATCTTGCAAATGGATGAAGATAAACAAGCAATGAGATAAATAAACATTAAACAGAACTTCAACATCTAGTTTGATATTTCAAAACAAATCCAAATTGCAAAACCATAGCACAACAATTAAAACTAAACACTACTTGCTCTTAAAAACATCTACTAAGCAATTTTGAACATAAGCAAAGAGTAAGAGCAAATAGAGATAGTTTAGGAAGCAAACCTTTAGTGGAGCTTTTGAACACTTAGAGAAAGCATTAAAAGAGAAAGAGAACTAATAATTTCGTGCTTTAGGTGAGAAGAAGAGTGAGTTGAAGTGTGAAGAGAAGTGAAGGAAATTGTTGCTTAAATAGAGAGAAAAGAGAGGAAACCAAAGGAATCAAAGGTTGGTGAGGGAACATAAGGAATCAAAAGTGTGGGGGACAAAATAAAAGTGTTCAGAAGCTAAGAAAGAGGTCAGAAATAATCCCATGCGAAAATTTAAATTTCTTTGGCTCCAAACCAAAGAAGGTAAAAAATTTTGAAAGTTGAGATACTTACCTCGGATGGAATATCGGTCACACATGACCGATATAACTGGCCGAAATGACAGTATCGGTCATGAGTGATCGATATTAGAGACTAATGTGCTTTCTGGGATTAATATCGGTCATCACTGATCGACACACTTGACCGAAATCCATCCGATGTGATTATATCAGTCATGAGTGATCGATACTGGTGACCGATATGTTTCCACGAATCTCATCGATCACCACTGATCGATACACTGGACCGAAAATCACACGGTGAGTTTATGTCGATCAAGTTTGATCGATGTGAATGATCGAAATGTGTCCTCCTTTCAAACTTCTTTCCATATCGATCAAAAGTGACCGACATGTTGACTGGTGTAGACTGATATCGATCAAACATGATCAATACTGATGACCAAAAATCTGTGTATCGGTCTGTCATAACCGATACAAATGATCGATATCAGCCAGAATACAACAGTTCTTTGTCCCCTTCAGACTTTCTCAAACCCCAGTTCGAAATCATGTTTATATACACTATAACAAAGCATAAAAGATAAACTAGAAAGCATAATATATACAAAAGGATACCATGGGACTAACTCCCAAGTGTGCTTGTTTAAAGTCACTAAGCTTGACTTTGAGTACCTCTTTAGTTGAGGTGAGGAGAAGGAGTCTTGGAACTCCTTGGTGGTGGCTTGCTCATTTGGACTCTAGCAGAAACTCCATTCATCTTGATCTTGGCAAAAGGCATAGTCTTCCCCTCTTACTGAAGCTTGAAGATGAACTCTCCCTTCTTAGAGACCCTTGGTTGCAAAACCAGCTCCCCTTTGTTAGTATCCAACTTGATCTCATTCAGATTCTTGTAACTACCCACTTCAAGGACCTCCTTTTCAGTGGTGTCTTCAAACAACTTGTCCAATCAGCAGCCATCAAAACTCTCTCTTTGGTAGCCTTCAAACTCTGTCCAATGTTTACCAAGCTGCTTCAGCTTCTTGATGTCCATTGAGAAGGCTTGCTCATTTTCCAGTTTATTCCCCTTGGAGTCAAACCTTAGAACCTTCTTCTTGGTCAGTTTCAGCTCAATTGTGCACTCTTTGGCATCAAACACTGCTCCAGCTGAGGCCAGGAAAGGTCTTCCTAGAATGATAGCATTCTTTATATGGCCTTCCACATCAAGAACCAGGAAATCAGTGGGAATGGTTACTCCTTCTATCATCATTGGCACATCTTTGAGACTCCCAAGTGGTTTCTTCACTGTCCCATCAACTATAGTAAGGGATACATTACTCTCCTGAAGTTGAGTGTATCCAAGAGCTTTAGCAGTAGAGGATGAGAGAAGGTTGATACTTGCTCCAAGGTCACAAATACAGTTTTTGAAAGTCTGCCCTTTAAGCTCACATGGGAGAGTAAAACATCCTGGATCTCCAAGTTTCTTGATAGTGAGCTCCTTAACCTCAGGTGTTCCAGCCTTCACCCTTAGCTTCTCAAGTTCTTCTTGGCCATTCAAACCTCTCAATTCCATCTGAGCAGCATAGAGGGTTTCATATTTCTGAACTAGCTGTTCCTTGAACCTTCCTAGAAAGAGGATAGTGGGCTGATAGATAGGGAGATCAGCAGCTTGAGTTACCTTCTTGGCATCAGAGGTTTCAACAAGGTCTTCCCCTGTAGCATCAACAACCTCATGTGGCGCCCACCACTCATCTTCTTCCTTGTTGGTTCCTTCTTCAAGAGAGTTCTCCTCAGTGGCATAAGTTTCAATAAGCTCCTCTCCCCCACTCTGAATGTCAATGTCCTCATTGATCAAGGAAAGAAAGTCTTCAATGATAGCTTCATCTTCAAGAGGAGTAAAGGCAACTGCAGACTCAACAGCTTGGCAATACTCATAGGTGGTCTCTAAGGTCTGTATCCTGGAATCCAAATCATCAAACTTGGTGTTGAGCTCAGCATGAACATAGTCTAATTTGTTATGCAACTCAGCAAATCCCTGGTTCATCTCCAATATTGCAAGGAGTTGTAAGTTGAGGAATTCAGTGAGTATACTCTTGATATCAGCTACAGTAGAAGTAGAAGCATTGAGCTGAGCTTGAGGGAGAGCAGGCGTGGGTTCAAACTGTGGGTGGGTATTGTAGCTGTCTGCAGAGTAGTTCATAGGCAGAAGCTCTTGGTAGAAGTTGTTGCACCTTGGAGTTTCAAAATAGAGCATCTTCTCCACTTGTAGAGAGGTATCTGAAATGAAAATGCTTGAAAAGGAGTGAGTAACCAAATAAAACTAAAATTTTGATCTTAAAGATTCTACAAACTCTAATGATTCAAACAGAAATCCCAAATGGTAACAGCACCAAATTGATACAAGGTTTTTGGACTTGTTGTCAATCACCCATTGTACTAGTCAGTTGTACTATGGGTTTTAATGTCAATCCAATTGGGATTAATTGAAAACAGAAGAGCTAAGAGTGAAATCTCTAAGTTAAGCAAGCAGGAAAAGGTTTTTGTTGCCTAGGCAACTGTTCTAACAACCTAGTGTGATCAATCAACAAATAAAGTGAAAACAAAAGCAAACTAAGCAGATTTAAGCAAGAAAAACAGAGCAACACAGAGCAAAACAGAGCAAATCCGAGATTCAAATAAGAGAAAGGCAAGTTCCTAGATGTGGTTATTGACTTTGGGGAATTTCAGACACTAACTAAGGCTGTTTCAAACTACATTGATCAAGCAAGTAAGCAAGCAATGGTGATTCCTAGACATAGAGTTCACAATCAAGCAAGCTAGATCCAATCTCTTGGCAAATAGCCCTTTGCTAAACATCTTAATAAGAACTAACTCTCATTAGTGCTAAAACATCAAGCAACCATTAGTAAACAACTCTATTCAAGTCAAAATGCTCCTCAAACAGTCAATCTCTTGAGCCAAGGCCAGCAAATCCTCTATTAAACAAGATCAGCATTTCATCAAACACTTGGTGGGCATAAGAGAAAGCTAACAACCTAGATAAGTTTGATCAAGACTAATCTAGCATGAATAACAGATTAATAGAGAGGAACCCATAAACTGAAGCACTTAACAAGCTTTAATCAAGTCTTAAATTCCCCTAATCTACCACATCTAGAAACTGTAAAGAAACTACTCACTCATACTCATGTTTAACACCAAATCACAAAGGAAAATGATGTTAATCATGATTAGAAGAGAGAATAAAGAAAGATTAAAGGCAAATACTCAAATATATTAAACAAAGCAAAGGATTTGTCTTACAAACTTAAAAAAATGCTTAAGAACAGTAAATTGACAAGACATCCCAAAATCTGGAAAAAGAAGCTATTTATAGCCTAGAGAAGGAAACCCTAGAGTAATGGTAAAAGCGTAATTAAAACAGGTTTGGGCTGGGTCAGTATCGGTCAGTTACATCGGTCTTCAGTGATCGATATGGATCCCCATCGGTCTGGAGTGATCGACACATATGACCAAAATCAACTCGTTGTGTTTGTGTCGGTCACCCTTGACCGGTACTGGTGATCGATACTGCTCTGTATCGGTCATCCTTGATCGATGTTCACCGTGCTCTGACCGAAATCTTCTGCAAAGATTGTCTGCTTTGATCCTTCTTGCTCCCTTTTGCCTAGATAACATCCTGGATCATCCACAAAACTCCTCCGAGCTCCTTTTAGCTCCAAAAGCACCTAAAAACATCCAAAATGCAAAGAAAATGCAAACTATTCTCTAAATGCAACCTAAGTCTAAAAGGATAAGAAAATGGGACAAAAGCTAAGAGAAAACATGCAAAAGAGGACCAAAATATGTACTAAATGCAGTCCTAAATAGTGTAAATACAAGGGATATCATCGATCTCGTCTAGATCGACCTGCCTAGCTCGATCTGCGTCTCGAGCTTGGGTCCCTTGCTGAACGGCTGAGTTCTCCAAGTGTCCACGAGGTTCCTCTAGATCCAATGCCGTCCACGCAACCTCCACAACTCCAGTGTGTCTCAAACAACCTGATAATGATGCGAAAATGCAGAAAATATGCAAATTATGAATGCAAAGTGATCTAGGACCTAAAGTTCAACAAATGGTAGAAAGTAGCCTATAATGCGAGATGAATGCATGAAAACTACTCTAAATGCAAGCTAAATATGCAAAATACATAGGTATATCAACTCCCCCAAACTTGCATTTTGCTTGTCCTTAAGCAAACAAAATTCAAGAGAGGAAGAGAGGTTTTAAAAACGGGGGCTCAAATTCCTTGCAAAAGTGTTTTTCAAGTGAATCAATCCAATGGTCCTAGTTCTTAATCCTAAGATGCAATGCACAAACTCATACTCCAAAGAAGTTAGCCATATTCATCACATGTTGAATTTCAGATCACGACTCTTATATTCTAAACAATCCAAGAATCCTAACCTTTAACATTCATTAAGCTTAAAACCGTGAATCACACTTATGCACTTTAAAACCGAATAGATTTGGCTTAGGGATAAGGTTATGAGAGAAAAATGAACTCATTTTAAATGGGTAATTCAAGCAATGGGTTCTCTCAACGAAGGTTGAACTTATGCATAATGCTAAAGGTAAAGACAATTGATGCATACATGACTAGACTCTCATCTACCCATATACATTAACAATGATCCTAAACCCCTCTCATTTTTCTTTTCTTTTTAAGCTCACTCACCCTCCTAAAGACTACCCTCATCAACAAGGCAATTCGCCTAGCAAAGACCCAAATAAAAGCATCATTTTAAAACTATTTTGGCTAGTGGCTATAAATACATTTAGCTCTTTTAAATACTTTTGGTAGCTCTCTTCTCTTATTTATTTATTTTTTTTTCTTTTCAAACTTGGCCTTTTGGCTCTTTTCCTTTCTGATTTTTTTTTCTTTTTTTTCTTTTCTTTGAGAGCTATCTTCTTTTTAAACAAGAGCAATCATTTTTAAACACAAGGCCTACCACTTAAAACCATTCATTTCCCCTTTTATTTAAACCCCAAACACAAAATCTTTTTAAACCGAAACCAAAGCAAACAACTCCCATTAATCCCTGCCCTATCCTAAGCCTAAAACTAGCTTCAAAATGCAAAGCTAGCAACAATATGAAAGCCTAATCATGTCGCCTAAACCTAACACTTTGTGCTAAGTCCAACCGAAAAGAGGCCTCACAAAGATTCAACACACAAGAACATTGGCTTGAAAGGAGGGTAGGGCAAAGGTGGGGAGGTCTATTTAGGCTTACAAAAGAGTGGTGGAAGGAAGAAGAAAGCCTAAATATGTATAAGTGATCCATGTATCCTTTTTCAAATGCATAAGTATGATAATTAAAAGTTCAATTTAAGGTTCTCACTTATTAGGAAATGATTCAATTCATGAATGTTCAACTTAAGCCACGAAAATAAAAAAAAATGATCCAAATATGGTTATAGCTTACTTTCAAAGTATGCATAATCAAAGAACTACTAACTAGGGCCTTGAAACAATTCATGAGCTTAAAACACTTTTCAAGAAAAACTTTTGCCCCTTATGCAAAGGCAAACAACCTAAATGCTTAAAAATTCTAGACTCAATCCTACAATTTTTTAATAATGCAATATGCAACTACATGAAATTTTTTTTTGTTTTTTTTGAAAATTTTAAAAATTTTATCATTTTTTTGTATTTTCTATGTCTTACATGATGCATGATTACTAAAGGATGATAACACAAAATAAGATCAAAGAAAACGTGTCAAATAACACACACACTCCCCCAAACTTGAATGACACCGTCTCGGTGGCAAACAAAGTCGAGAGGAGATTCAAACACAAAGCAAAAAATGAAAAAGATGCATGATATATACAAGGGTTTGGTTGTTGGTACCTCGGAGCTAGGCATGACTGGAGCTCGAGGTTGCTCCAGTCCTCCTGCTCTTGCTAATGATGTCGGGGGGAATGCTCCTGCTTGAGCCATCATGGAGAGAAAGGCGTCCAGCTTGGCTGCTTCCTTGAGGTTCCCGGATCTCCACATCCCCGCTTGAACTTCTCCTCTTCTCTGGCTGCTCAACCTCTTCACTTGAAGACACCTTAGATGAGCTTCCTTGTAAGTCTCTGATCTTCTCAGCCAGCTACTTTATCAACTTGCTTTGCCACTTGTTGACTTTGCGCTGGATCTCCACAACCAATGCAAGGAACTTCTCATGATCACTTAGCCCATTCAGAAACTGCTTTAGGTCCACCCTTGGGGCTAGCAGTTCGCTCCAGACCTCCTCTCGGCTTGTGTTGAGGTTGCTGTCCTCATTCGCCTCTTTTGAACCCGAGTAGTGAGCCTTCAAGCTGCCTTCTTGAACCGTTGTTACCACTGAGATTGAGCCAAGCAGTCGATCTTCCTCTCGATCTAGGTTGGATCGAGTGCACTCCCTCGATTCACTTTCTCGATTTGGTTTGGATCGAGCAGGAGATCGATGCACTGGGTCGTTTTCTGAACTGATCGAGCTGCCTCTCTCGATCTTCCCCTCGATTTCTTTTCTGGATCGAGCAGTCCTATCGATCTTCCTGTCGATCGTTGCCTTGGATCGAGTGATCTCGTCGATTTCCCGGTCGATCTCTAGGCAATGGCCTTCACCTTCTTTCACAACCTTGCGAGAATCAAGGCTGCGAACACTCTCCTGGGTTTGTCCACTCAGGGAACCATGCTCCCCACACTCCTTTTTCAAAGCTTGCTTTAGGTGATCTTCTTGTCTCAGTTCTTCAAGTGACTCATCAGCCAATGCATCCAAAGCTCCTATGTAGAACGCTTGCCCATCAATAGTTGGCTTCTTCAAGACTTCATTGATGTCAAAGCTTAGCTTGGGTTTCTTGCCAAGGTGTACAGAGATCTTCCCATTCTTCACGTCTATTATGGCTCCAGCAGTTGCTAGAAAGGGTCTACCAAGGATTAGAGGATCCTTTGGTTCTTCATCCATTTCAAGAACTACAAAATCTGTTGGCACATTCACACCACTGATCCTCACGGGTAAGTCTTCAAGTATGCCTATAGGGAGCCTTATACTTCTGTCAGCCAGCACAAGAGAGATTCTGCACTCTTTAAACTTGGTGAAACCTAGCTTCTTGGCAATAGAATGGGGCATTAGATTAATGCTTGCTCTTATATCACATAAACAGCTTTCAAATTTCAAGGGCCCAAGTGCACAAGGGATAGTGAACGATCCTGGATCTCCTAGCTTCTTTGGTATTATCTCCTTGTGGATGATTGCACTGCACTCTTCACTCAACACCAAGACTTCTTCACTCTCCTTGATTTTCTTAGCAACAGTATCTTTGAAGAACTTGGCGCATTTCGGCATCAATGCCAAACAATCAACTAAACGCAGTTTGATCTCAACATCCTTCAAGTGCTTCTCAAACAGAGTCTTGTGCTTCTCAATCATCTGTTTCTTGAAACGTCCAGGGAAAGGGAGCTTCGGTTTGTAGGGAGGAGGAGGCACATAAGCTTCTTTTTCTTCGCTAGCTTGCTCAACTTTCTTCTCTAAAACTGCTTCCTTGCCTCTCCTTCGCCCTTGAATCCAGACATTATCAAAGGTGATCTCTTGATCATTTGATATCTTACCCTCCCCCTCTTGAATCACAATGTCCGCATTGGCTTTAGGTGCAACTCTCGGCGGAAGCTCTTTCCCACTTCTCAAAGTAATAGCGTTTGCATACTCCTTGGGATTTTGCTCATACTTGCCCGGTAAGCTGCCTTGACCGCTTGTGCTAGCTTTGCGTTTCTCTAACTGTTTGATCTTGTTGTTTAGATTGGTGATCTGTGTAGAGACGTCAGTAAGAGAGGAGTCTAGCCGGTTGTTCATCTCAACAAACTTATGATTTGTAGAAGCTTGACCTTGAAGCAACTGTTGAAACATTGCTTGAACTGGATCCTGAGGTGGGGGTTGCATTTGTTGCTGCTGTGGTACGAAACCAGGAGGAAACATAGGAGTGTAGCCTTTGTTGCTTTGCTGTTGCTGCTGGAAATTACCTTGCCTCTGACCTTGGTACCCACTGTTTTGTTGAAACCCCTTGTTGTAAGGTACAAAAGGCCTGCCTTGTTGAGGGGGGTACACCTGATCTTTAGGGTTCTCCACATTGGTGCTACGGTATGAGAGATTGTTGTTGGCTTGGTATCCTTGTGAATAGCCCTGAGGCTTGTTGTAGTTCTGACCAGCAACCCAATTAGCTTCCTCTTGGCTCAACTCTAACTCCTCTAAGACATCTTCGGCTTCTCCCACGAAATGTACTTGCTTCTGATTTGCAAGCACTAGCTTGTCTATCTTCTCATGGAGCGATTTGAGCTCCTTCTTGAGTGACTCAAGCTCAGAACCTCTAGGTGCACGGTCGTAGTCCTCAGTGTAGTTCCCATCACTCAAAGCCAAGTTCTCTATAAGCTCCATTCCTTCTTCCACTTCTTGACCAAGAAAGTTACCCTTTCTTGCCGTATCAATCAACATTCTGATCTTGGGTAATGCTCCTCAGTATATTGTGCTCAAGAGAGTCTCTTCACTGAAGCCGTGGTGAGGACACTGAATGGTATAGTCCTTGAACCGCTCCATAGCTTCACCGAATGTCTCGTTCTGCCTTTGAGTGAATCCGCTGATCTCACTTCGCAGCCTAGCTGTTCTTGTGCTCGAGAAAAACTTTGAGAGGAACGCCTTCTTACATTCAGCCCAAGAAGTAATGGTGCCTTGTGGAAGGGTCTTCTCCCAGTGCCTAGCCTTATCTCCAAGAGAAAATGGAAAGAGCTGTAGCTTGAAAGCATCTTCCGAGATCCCATTGATCTTTATCATTCCACAAACTTGTTCAAAGTTGTCAAGATGCTCCAGATGGTCTTCCATAGCCAGTCCATGGAATTTGCTGTTCTGAACCATAGAGAAAAATCCAGGCTTTATCTCAAAATTGTTGTTCTGTACTGGTGGAGGAGTGATCCCAAAGCGGTTATGATGTGTATTTGGAGCATCTCCAGCACCAATGATCCGTGGTGGTCTAGCTGCGTGGTTGGGGTTCCCATTACCCCTTCCTACAGCACCGTGAGCTGGTGGAGGTCCCTCAGGATGTTCTTGCTTAGCCATTCTTGCAAAGTCTACTGTACCAGCTTGCACAATCTCTTAAAAGGCTTGAGCTTGCTCTCTTGTTCTTCTTGATATTGCGTGTCCGAGTTGGTGAATAATGTCCAGGGGTTTAAGTAGATTGTTGTCACCCCTAGACCTCAGATTCATGTACCTGAAAATACAAGTATAAAGGCAGATAAATCAGTAACCAAAGTAAATGTAAAGGCTTAGTCTTTAGTAAGCTCCAAATCTTAATGCTTTCTAACAAACCCAAGTTGGCAACGGCGCCATTTGATAAACAGATTGTTTGCAAGTCTAAATACCAAAGCTTAAACCACTGTTAACAATGTAGTATAGCAGTAAAGGAGATCAATCCAGCCTGGGTGAAGAAAGACACTAGGAATACAAGAACTAAGCAAATCTAAGCAGAATCGGGTAAATAGATGGTAAAATCGATGAAAACTAAATACAACAACCAAATGAGCAGGAAAACTATTTTAAAATCCCTGGAAGAGGGTTAACAGCTACTAGAAGAATACAGAGACTCTAAAATGCAAATCTACGAATTACTAAAAATCGAGCACTGAAACGGGTAAAACAGGACACTTCTAACAACTTAGATGAATGACTTCAAATGATCAAAGAAGCAAGCTTTATGAGTAGAGAATGATAAACAGAGGTTTTAAAATGCTAAAAAGAGAGGATCTAAGGTTGAGGGTCATATTCAAGAGGTTCAAGATTCAAGCTTTGGGTTTGAAAACATTCTACTCTTTTAAAGAGCTATCTCTAAGCCTTGAGAAACTTAAACTAGGATTATCCATGGTGTGTGGTATAACCCCTTTCTCTGACCCTTCCTCCTAACCTATGGCGTGTAGTGAAAAGATGGGTCAAAGAACATTAAACAAAGATCTCAAATATTGGCTTAACTAACCCCTTCTACATCCATGGCGTTTGGGAGATGATAGATTAGTCTCTAGGATTTGGTTTTCAAGGATCTCTGAATCCAGTCAAGGTAAGAAAGCCCTGGAATCTTAGAGATCTTTTCCAAGACTCTCTAAGCTTTAAGACCCCAAATCCTAGAAGAGAAGAGGTTATGAACAAGAAAAACTTCCAAAAGCTTAAACCTTTAAACCCTTAAATCACCCCAACCTTAAACCCAAAAGAAATCTACTCACTACTCATATTTGAAACCGATTGAAATGCAAGGGAAAGAGAACTAAACATGAACAAGCAAGCGTTTAAAGAAAAAAGACTTAATATTGAAAAGATTCAAGGTTCAAAACATGAAAAACTTCAAGAACAGAACAATGGCGAAAAATCGCCTAAAGGAAAGCTGGAAAAAGATACGACGAAGCGTGTGTTGAAAGTGATAGCCGCCCTTTGCCCAAAATAGCCAAACAACCCTAATGGTCCCCTCACTATGCTCCAAAAATGAGCTGGCCGGATAAGGTTCCAGAGATCGATCTCGAGATCGACCAGCTCTCTCGATCTTCTCCATGGATCGCCTTCTTTTGCTCGATCTTCAAGTCGATTTGGTTGGATGGATCGAGCATTTCCTTCGATCTTCTACTCTATCCTTGGATGATCGGGTCGTGGTCTCGATCTGGCTCTCGTTCTGCATGGCGTCATCCACGTTCGTACTCACGATCGATCTCTTCTCTCAATCTTGGTCTCGATCCTCCTCCATGAAACGACTTGAGTCACTCGATCTTCTGGTCGATCTCGTCTAGATCTCATCTAGATCGACCTGCCTAGTTTGATCTGCGTCTCGATCTCGGGTCCTTGCTGAACGGCTGAGTTCTCCAAGTGTCCACAAGCTTCCTCTCGATCCAATGCACGTCCACGCAACCTCCACAACTCCGGTGTGTCTCAAACAACCTGATAATGATGCGAAATGCAGAAAATATGCAAATTGCGAATGCAAAGTGATCTAGGACTTAAAGTGCAACAAATGGTAGAACATAGCCTATAATGCGAGATGAATGCATGAAAACTACCCTAAATGCAAGCTAAATATGCAAAATATATAGGTATATCAGTGAACCCTTTGTTCCCCCGAGTGAGTGCCTTACAGGATAATATATATTATATTTATACCATTTTAGTATACATTTAGCACTAGTTTTTAGTCTTAAAGCATGCATTTTTACTTGTTCTTATCCCATTTGCATCCACTTAGAACTTAGAGTAAGTTTAGAAGTTGCACAGCATATTTGGTGTATTTGGAAGATTTGGCAGGTACATTTGAGGTGTTTGGAGGCTATAAGGAGCTCTAGAAGGATCAAGGGGTCAATCCAAGGCAATGCAAAGAAGAATCAAGGATCTAGGAGCCATCTTGAGCTGTATATAGATCAAGGTTGGTCGATATGGAGGCATATCGAGGTGCATATCAGGCATGCCAGCCCGGTACAAACCATCCTGCAAAACACATCACAGAATATCAACTCGGATGAATGATTTAACCTCGTATTAAGATTCTACACTCTTCATCAAAGTTGTAGCTCTGTGATTTATCTTTCGAATGGATTTGATCTCAGGTTGATCCGATATACCGTTGAAGAGTTATCGAGCTTTTAGTAAAACCGCTACGAAGACAACTGGCCATACCGGGGAGTGTACCGAGCAAGCTGCCCGATATGCAAGTCCAGGGGCATACCGACTTGCATATTGATATCTCATACATTTGCATAATATAAACTTGCATTTAGTTCATATTTTGGTCCCTTTTGCATGTTTTCCCTCTCTTTAGTCCCATTTTCCTTTTTTTTTAGACTTAGGTTGTATTTAGGTTGTAGTTTTGCATACTCTATACATTAAGGATGTTTTTAGGTACTTAAGAAGCTATTGGGAGCAAGAAGGAAGTGTGTGAATGGTTCAAGGAGTTAGCCAAGCTGAGAAGGAGCAAAAAGAGCAAGGGAGGCGATTTCTGGTGTTCCATCGGTCATGGCATGAAGCACATCAGTCAATGGTGACCGATGCAAAGCAACAGAGAAGCGGGTGAATCCCATCGGTCATCTGCATCGGCCAGTTGTGACCGATGAGAAGAGACAGGACACCTGCATCAGTCAAGAGCATCGGTCAAGACTGACCGATGGGATCCAGCCGAGTGTCCGAAGATTCACATCGGTCAACCGCATCGGTCATCAGCTGACCGATGTAAAGCACCAGAAAGGAGCATCAGTCATCCACTTCGGTCACTTGTGACCGATGCTGACCCAGACCGAAGACAGCTTATTTAAAATTTTGCCATTTCGCATAGACTCCTATAAATACTTAAAATCTCTAATTTTTGGGATCAAGCTTTTATCCAATAGTTCTTTCCTTTTTTGTTTTTGTTTTGATCTTGTAGTTGGAATCTTTATTCCATTTCAATATATGTTTGCATTTATCTTCTTGTTTAATCTCTATAATCATGATTAGCTATCTTTTTCTCTTTGAATTGATGGTTTTGATGATGATTAGTGAGTAGTGACTTAGGGATTTGAGATGGGTTAAGTTTAGGGAATTTGAGGCTTGATCTATGATTTCTTAGTGTTAATTCTATCATTTCCTTGCTTGATTGCTGTGTTTAATGCCTGATTAGCTTTAGCTAAGTTGATTAGGATCTTAGGCTCATTTTATGCCCACCAAGTGTTTGATGAAAGGCCTGAACTGCTTTGCAAGAGAATTGCTTGTCCTAGCTCAAAAGAGTGACTGTCTAGGGAGTGATTTGGCAACATAGGATTGATAGATTATCTTAATGTTTGCTGTTTGTCATTTCACTAATGAGAATTAGTTATTGATTTGATGATTAGTAAATAGATTAGTGCCAAGAGGTTGGATTAGTTATATAAATGAATCCTATGCATAAGGAGTAGCATTGTGTGAGTTTGTAAGCATCATATGTTGATTTAAGAGTTCCCTAGCACTAATTACCCCATCTCAAGTCCTGTCTTTCCACTGTTTTTAGTCTATTTCGAATTTGCTCTATTTTTACTCTGGGTTTAGTTGTTTGCTTGCTGTTTACTCTTAGTTTGGTGTTTGCTTCACTTCTGTTTGATCCTTTAGGTTGTTAGACATCAAAACTCTCTCTATATCTGCTTGAATTAGGAACTCTATTGCATTCCTGCGGTTTCAATCTTCCCCTTTTGGATTGACATAAAACCCTTACTACAATGACTAGTACAAAGGGTGATTGAGAAAGAGACTCAAAACTCTTGTATCACATATCGACCTATACTGGTCAATACACAAGCCACATGACACGTACCGGACATTGTATCGAGGTGCAACCTCCATATGCCTTAACTAAAGGGTGATTGTATCGATCTGCATACCGGGAAGGAGTACAGTCAATACGAAATGTATGAGTCCAAACGAAGGTCGTCTGGTGAGATCCAGCATCAGCAGACTTCATAGAAGTTGAAGAGTATCGAATTAGCTTTCCAATGGAGGTTGAATCAAGTCATTTTGGTTCGTGGTTCAAAAGATACAGCGATTCCAGTAACACTCTTTGCAACCAGAAGGAAGCCAATATCGACCAGCGTATCAACCAGTACACCCCGATACACCCCCTCCGAACCAGACCAAAAATTGGTTTACTCCTGGTTTATTAGGGATTTTTCTTCCTCATATATTTATGTTAAAGCCTAAAAACTTTGGGTAACAAATCTTTTATTGTTTTTATCTTTAAAACTCTCTCTTTGGAGAAAACCTTGTAGAATCTTTCCTTGTTTATTGAATTTCTGCACTTCTCTTAGTCTTTTCTTGTTTAATTCTTCTTCTAATCATGATTAGTTATTTTCCTTTGCTTTGGTTCATGGCTAAAACCATGTTTAGTGAGTAGTTTACTTAGGATTTGAGATGGGATATAGAAAGGGGATCTGAGGCTTGAATAGTGATTGCTTAGTTCTTAATCTTATTATTCCTTCTTATTGATTGTGTTTAATGCTAGATTAGCTCTTGCTAAGTTTATCTAGATCATAGGGTTCTCTTATGCCTGATAAGTGTTTGATGAAATGTCTGAATGAGTCAAGTAAGAGATTTATTTATCTTAGCCTAAGGAATTAGCTGTCTAAGGAGTAGATTGGCAATATAGAATTGGATTAGTTGCTCTTAATACTTGTTGATCATTTATTTCAGTAATGGAAGTTATCTGATTATGTGCTTAGCAAAGTGATTAGTATCAAGTAATTGAGCTAGTTATAGCTGTTAATTCTATGCCTAGGAATAGCTTGTTATGGGTTTGTAAGCATCATTAGTTAAGTTGAGAGTCTCCTTTGATCAATAACCTCATCTCAAGTCTCATCTATCTTTTGATTGCTTGAATTCGAAATTGCTTCAGTTTCTTGCGCTTGCCTTGCTTGCTTTAGTTCATTTGAAGTCTCTCTGGCTAATAGAATCATAGTTCACTTAATCTAATCATTGCTTGCTTGAATTAGATAGTCTATTGCATTCCTGATTGCTTACTTTGCCCATTTAGATTGATACCTATATACTACAATGACATGAGTATGTGTAGGATTTGAAGTAGAGTAAACTCCTACATCACAGGATAAAACCTTCTTGACCCGAAGCCTTACCTTTATACTAGCCGCATCTTCTCCCTTCTGTATAAAATACCCCTCAGAAAACTCGTAAACAGACAGATGTCTCGATTTCCGGATGAGACTTCTCACCCCAAACCCGTAGAAACACCCCTCCTGAGTACTTGTTCCCGGTAGAACGTTTATTGACTTGGTGATATATCATGGTTTCTATGGTTTTTAACCATGATATAAGTATTTTTTATTGAGTCTTTTTGGTATTTTTAGAGTCTTAGTAGAGTCTTTGTAGGTTATAGCATGACTGGAGTATAATTGGAGGTTTTGGAGCTTTTTGAATCATTGCAAGAATCAACGCCGAAGTTAGCAACTCGGAAGCGTTACATAGGCATTGGTGACGATCGTCAGCACTCAAGGATGACGCTCGTCACCCACATCTGAAGAGAGTCGCGACTTTTGCTTAAAAGATGGAGAGGAAATTGCATCTTTGGCCCAAGAGTTCCACTATTTGCAAAAAGACCACAGCTCATGTTTTAGCTTGTATATATTAGGTTTTCAGCCATTGTTGGTTTTTATCTTGGATCTGAGAATTCAGAGAGCTTTTGAGAGAGACTTGTAGTAGAGCTTTTGGAGAGACAAAAGCAGACTCCTTCAGAGCAGATTTCAAACTCCTTTATCTTTATCTCTTATTTCTTTTATGCAATCTATTCCATTCATGATGTTTTCTCAATTCACCATGTATGAGTAGTTTGGTAGTTAAGTTAGGGTTTTTCAAAGGTTGTATGAAGAGTTTGTAGTATTGCTAAACTGTTAGGAAATCCATTGGTTCTTCATCTATACTTGCATTCACATCGATTTCTGGAGTTGATCATCTAGATTTCGAAACCCTAGTTCGTTTAGTAGATGTGAGAGCATTGTTAATCACCTGAAATAGTATTAGATGAGCAAAACACCTATTTGAAAAGAGATTTGACTTAGGAGTTTTGTGAACAATTGAACCTGATCATTACTGCATGTTTAGATTGTTAGAATTTGCAAAGAGATTTGAAATTCTGTGATTTAGACATAGATAACTTCTCAATGAAAGTTGATTAGTTTTAAATCAGTGTTTTAAGTTCTAGACGGTTTTAATTCATTCCTGATTGCATGCATTCTACATTCTTGGATTCAACCTGCGAATTGTCCTGACTTTGCGCCTTTAGCTTTCTGAACCTTAGATCAATCAACAAATCGTCTGCTTTCATTATTTTAGTTATTTTGCATTACATTCACTCATTACTGCTTAGCCTAATCCGAATATATAATTGCTAGTGTAGTAAATTTACTCCCTTGGGATTCGATAACCCCTTATGCTACAACTGCTTTGCTGTGCACTTACAGTAGTAAATTAATTGGGTAAAACCTGAGCCCTATCACTTGGGCGTTGGAGAACCTTCAGGAGGGAAACCCCCATTCGGTTTTCCCGGAAGCCCAATTGACCTTTTGTGTAGTATTTACAGAATCTCACATGACGACCGTCCCTTCGCCAAGACCCAAACAGGCTTCCACCCCAGAATGAAACTCGGAAACACAGCTCTATCCCCAGACGAATCATACACCCCACGTGACATCCCGAAATTTACTCCGGAACAACATTATATTCTTATACAATATAATAACACTTGCTCTGATTTTTTAGAAAGTTCTGCCCCAAAATTTGGGAGTGACCGTGAAAATTTGGGGAAATTTTTAAGTGATCGCCAAAAACTTGGGAGTGACCACCATAAATTTTTAGCTTCTCTTCATTTCCCGTGATTTTCTTATCACCTAAATCTTCTTTTCCCTATTTTTCTTCTTCGCGGCAGAGAAGCTAATAATTGCCCTCTTCGTTTGGCAGATGCAGGTACCTGCGGCTGCGGCGGCGGCAAATAGTCTTGTTCGTTTCGTTGCTGCGGCTACCTATGTCTAAACGCAGCGTTAACCGCAGATACCTGCTTTTGAATTTAAGACGCAAAGAAAATTCGGCGGAGTGGTAAAATTTGCTGCGACTAAACTACTAAAAGACTAAATTACCCATACTCTTATTTGTAAATTACAAGTAAATGTCATCAACTCTAATATTTCTGTTCTTCTTGGCTCAGATCTTCTTCTCCGAGCCTCTTCTCCCATAGCTTTTCCAAACTTCATCTTCATCTTCGATCTTCTGGGTTTGTTCATTTCGGATTTTTTTCTACATTCCCTTCTCTTTCTCTCTTTGTATCTCTTCCTCTTTCTCTATCTCTTTAAAGCGCTATTGGAGGATTCAAGGAACCATTTGAAGCTCTACTTTCTGATTCCATATCTTGATGCTCAGCACCTACCTGTCTAGCAAGGATTCGTCTCGTTTCAGCTCCAGAAGGCCCCTCGTTTCATAAACCCATGTGCATAATTCCGTAATTTTCTTCGACAACCTTGCAATGATTCATCTCGTTTTAAAGTTCTTATCTGATGAACTTAATGTTTATGCAGTTTGGTTTTCTCTGATTTAATCTACTAGATTTAATGGTGTTAGTCGATACCCAATCTATCGAACTTGATAAAAACTTTTTCAATGGAACAATGAAATTTGCGTGTGTGTCTCTGTGCCTTCATTCAAATGGGTCTTCTTTCTCAAATGGGTAATCTCAAATGGGTTTCTTCTTATGAATTTCTGGGTTTTTTCTTTGCAGGTCTTAAGATTCTGTGAGAAGACTCCGTTCAGTTGTGAAGGATTTCAAATCTCAGTTAAGGTAAACGAATTCCCCTGGTTTTACAAATGCTTTTTGGTTTCTGTTCTACAAATGCTTATGTTCGTGTTGCATACAAATAGTTTATGTATTCGCTGGTGTATAGCTCTCATTATGTATTCGCTGTTGAGCATCCACCATGTCTTGATAACTGATAACAAGACTTTTTTAGGGCCTTAATTAATCAAAATCTTAAGCACAGTTTTGTTGTTGCAGTACTTTAGATGTCAATCCAAATCAGGTTGATGAAAGATACTAGGAATGCAAGAGCCTTGCATACAAATAGTTTATGTATTCGCTGGTGTATAGCTCTCATTATGTATTCACTGTTGAGCATCCACCATGTCTTGATAACTGATAACAAGACATTTTTAGGGCCTTAATTAATCAAAATCTGAAGCACAGTTTTGTTGTTGCAGTACTTTAGGTGTCAATTTAAATCAGGTTGATGAAAGATACTAGGAATGCAAGAGCCTTGTAAATCTAAGTGAAATCCGGATTATTTGAGGAGAAAATCTGTAAAAACAAAATGCAACTACTAAATGACCACGGAAACTATTTTAAAATCCCCTCTGAAGGATTAAACAACTACTAGATGACCTCTAAGAATTTAAAGAGCAAAACTATTGGTTTTTAAAAATCGAAATCTAAAAGCAGATAAACAGAGAAAATTCTAACAACCTAGAACAAAGTTTAAAAGCTAAATAAGGAAATGCAAAGACTTCTAAAAGATTACTTTAAGGTTTCAAAAGCTAAAAACAGATTCAAGGTTGAGGATCATGCTTAAGAGGGTTCAAGATTCAAGATTTGGGTTTGAAAACATAGATCTACACATTTTAGTGCTATCTCTAAGCCTTGGGAAGCTAAAGCTAGATTTATCCATGGTGTGTGGAATAAACCCTTTCCTCAACCTTTCCTCCTAACCCATGGCGTGTGGTGGAAAGAAAGGATGAAGAACATGAAGCATAGATCTCAAATAATGGCCTAACTAGCTCCCTAAGCATCCATGGCGTTTGAGAAAGGATGAGCTAGTCTCTTGGATTTGGTTTTAAGGGATCCCTAAGTCCGCTAGGATAAGGAAATCCCAGAGATCAAAGAGATCTTTCTCAAGACTCTCTAGGCATCAAACCCCCAAATCCAAGAAGAGATTGAGTTAAGAGCAAGAAAAAAGACCAAAGCTTAAACCCCTAAACCCTTTAATCACCTCAACCTTAAACCCTTGAAAAACTACTCACTACTCATGATTAAAACAGATGAAAATGCAAAGAAAGAAAGGATAAGCATGATTAAACTACTAAGAAAAAGCGATTAAGAAAAATACTTAAGATTAAAGCAAAGATTAAGGTTCTACCAATTTTAAAAGCTTGCAAACTCAAAACAATGGCGGCTATTCCCCTAAAAAAAAGATAAAGATAAGATGTAAGATAAAGAAGAGGGAGACAGATCGAATGGTTTTTATCGCTCCAAAATAGGGTAAACAAAAGTCGAAATGGTCCCCTCACTAAACCCCAAAATGTGAGCTGTCCGGATAAGGTTCAGAGATTGACCTGAGCAGTCGATCTCTTACTCGATCTTCTGCAGAGAACGTCCTCTTTTGCTCGATCATCGGGTCGATTCAGTCGGGTGGATCGAGTGCTTCAATCGATCTTCTGGTCGATCCTCTAACGATCGAGTCGTGACCTCGATCTGGGTCTCATTCTTCCCGGGCTTAGTTCCTGTGTCTGTACTCACGTTCGATCACCTTGGTCGATCTTGACCTCGATCTCCTTCCTTGAAACGACCCGAGTGTCTCGATCTTCTGGTCGATCTCGTCTAGATCGACCTGCCTAGCTCGATCTTCCTCTCGATCTCGGTTCCTTTGCTGCATGGCTGAGTTCTTCCAAGTATCCATAGGCTCCCACTCGATCCTCAGCATATCCACGCACACTCCATAGCTCCAGTGTATCCAAATCAACCTGAATATGATGCAAGAATGCAAGAAATATGCAAAATGCTAATGTAAAGTGTTCTAGGACCTAAAATGAGATAAATGGTGCAAACTAGCCTATTATGAGAGACATATGCATGAAAACTACTCTAAATGTATGCTAAATATGCGAAATATATGAGTATATCAACTCTCCCAAACTTGCCTTTTGCTTGCCCTCAAGCAAACAATATTCAAGCTAGGAAGAGAGGTTTAAAAGTGGGAGCTCAATTTTCCAAAAGTGTTTAAGCAAATGAATCAATTCAATGGTCCTAGTTCTCAATTCTAAAATATTTGACAATGAAAATGCAAACTATATGATTTATTTTGAAATTTTTGAAAATTTTTCTGATTTTTTTTTTTGTATTTTTCTATGCACTTAGATGATGCATGAAGACTCAAGGATGCAAACACAAAATAAGATCCAAATAAAAACATGTCAAAGCACACACTCTCCCCCAAACTTGAATGACAACGTCTCAGTGTGAAACAAATTCAACAGAAGA
Organism: Thlaspi arvense; assembly: GCA_911865555.2. NCBI lineage: Eukaryota > Viridiplantae > Streptophyta > Magnoliopsida > Brassicales > Brassicaceae > Thlaspi > Thlaspi arvense. The sequence continues at coordinate 35,449,057 of OU466858.1, forward strand.
CCAAAAACACAAAGAAAAAAATAAAAATGCATGATATATACAATGGTTGAGTTTTGGTACCTCGGAGCTAGGCATGACTGGAGCTTGAGGTTGCTCCGGTCCTCCTGCTCTTTCTAGGAGTGTCGTGAAGTATCCCTTTGCCCTTACTCCTGCTTGTGCCCTCGTGTAGAGACAGACGCCCAGCTTGGTTGCCATCTTGAGGCTCACGGATCTCCACACCTCCGGTTGAGTTTCTCCTCTTTGTTTCGCCCATTTGCTCAATCTCGTCACTCACAGTCGTCTCAGATGAGCTTCCTTGTAGGTCTTTGGTCTTCTTTGTCAGCTTCTTGATCATCTTGCCTTGCTACTTGTTAACCTTGCGTTGAATCTCAACATCCGAGACAAGGAATTTCTCAGACTTTGTCTGTGGCTCATAGTCGAGCTTAGGGAGATCAAAGCTTGGGGGCATCTCAGCATCTGTAGGAGGGGACTCTGAAGGTGAACGAGTGAGCTGAGGTGGGGCTGCCGTGTGTCCAAGAGGTGCAAAGCATTCTTCATCGCTTGGCAAGAACTCTATTGTGCCGATGCTTTGTAGGTGCGTTTCATCGAAATTGGGCAGGATGCAGACCTTCTTCTCATGGTGATGGTTGTAGAACAAGTAAGCATAGAAGCCTGGAGCTGGAGTAGGTCCCAAGGAATCGGTGTGGCGCAAGTAGACTTCATCCATGTACGCACGCTCCACACAAGGCTCAAAATCTGCAAGGGGCACTCCCGCTTGTATGAACAACGGCGTGAGGAAACCTCCTATGAGTGCAGAGCTCGCCTTACATCTCATTGCCTAAGCCTTGTATTTGACCAGTGAAGAAGCCAAGATGCAACCGTAGGTGACGTCTTCCCCAAGCTCATCCTCCATTGGGTCTTCATCCTCCTTGGCATCGCATACAATCTTCTTAATCCCTTGGAAAAGGAAGCAGAGCTCGTTCTTGGTCACCGTTGGGGCTACGGATCTTCCACTGAACGTGTTGGCCAGCAGCTTGAGGGTGTACCTTAGCAACAGGGTTTCGCACCTTCTTGGTCTTGGCGGTATTGGCCTTGTAGTCTCCATCGCTAACCAAGTCCCATAGATCATTCGCGGATGTGAACCGGGGGAACTCCACAAGCGTGGCTGCAGCATTGAGACCATAAGCTTGGCATAACGCAGGGATGGAGAGGTGGTAGGCTTGCTTCCTGATCTTGAACGTGACATGACCCTTGGAGGGAGTTTGGATGCTTGGATCTTCGTATGAGAAGTCCAAGGTGGAGAGGAAGTCAAGTGTGGCCTCGGGGTAAGTAGGGCAGTCCATCCATGATAGGCAAGCAAGTCCCATGTCCTTGAGCAACTTGTCAAAATCCTCCAATAACCCTAGCCTTTCCAAGAGATCCCTACTTGCAAACTTTGTAGGCTCAAACCGCAACCTCTCAAGCCTCTTCTTTGCCTTCTTCTCTTCCTTACTCCACCTGACCCTTTCTTCCTTGCTGAGTTTCCTCTTGAGTTGCCAAATCTCTGCTTCTCTTCTTTGGTGCTATGGTACCTAAAACACAAGTTCTCAAAGAGAAGGTGAGTATAGGCGACGATTAAGAGAGAAAGATGTGGCAAAGAGAGAAAATCTCTAAATATAAATCCTAGATTTTTGGGGATATACTAAAATATATCAATAAATAGAAGAGGAAAATCTCTTGAGATAATACTAAATCAAGAAAATTTCCCTAATACTTAGATATTTTTTAAAATTCATCCTAATCCCTAGCAAATAACATTCAATCAATTCAATAAAAAGAAATTTTCTTAAAAACTCAAATATGAAATTCAAGAAATTCGAAATACTTTTGAAAAGGGTTGTTTATTAGATGCTCTATGCCTTTAAAAACCGAACTCACACTCTCTCTTTCTAAAAATCAGTTTGAAATGCAATGTGAGGTGAGTGTGGATGTAAGGTTATAAAGACAAAAAATCTTTGGATGCATGCATGTGGGTTCTGTAAAAGATGTGGTCAAGGCACACATTCTCATGGTCAAAGATGCTTGCCTTGACCAAGATTCAAATTTAAAATGGGAGGGAAAGAGAAAGGAGGGGGAAAGTTTGAACTAACCTCGGCATGAGATCGAGTCAAATTGGTCGATCTTGACCTCGATCTCATGCCCATTCTGTCCGTGATCGAGAGGCTTGCTCGATTGGAGGCTCGATCTGATTTGAATCGAGCCTTAGATCGAGTCTGCTCCTCGTTCCAAGATTCCACGTGGTTATGGCCATGCTCCTTAGATCGAGCTTCTTGATCGATTTCGAGGTCGTTTTGGCAAGGATCGAGTGAGCTGATCGAGTTGTAGAGCAGAACCAAACTTCCCTCTTTGAGCTCCTTAAGCACCAGCTTCTGTTCATGCATGGCTTTGGTCCTCTCTTTGTAGATCTTGGCGCTTTCATAAGCATCCAACCTCAGTTCATCAAGCTCATGAAGTTGCACTAGTCTTCTCTCTTGTGCCGTCTTGAGACTGTAATTTACTTGCTTCACAGCCCAAAGAGCTTTGTGCTCCAACTCCACAGGGAGGTGACAAGATTTACCATAGAGGAGGTTGAAAGGCGTGGTACCAATGGGAGTCTTGAAAGCCGTCCTATAAGCCCAAAGATCGTCATCAAGCTTGCTTGCCCAATCTTTCCTAGTCACTCCCGCGTTTCTCTCTAGGATGGTCTTGATTTGCCTATTCGAAACCTCCACTTGGCCACTGGTTTGAGAGTGATAAGGTGTGGCCACCTTGTGTTTAACTCCATACTTTCTCAAAAGTCCCTCAAAAATCTTGTTGATGAAGTGGCTGCCTCCATCACTGATCACCACCTTAGGAACTCCAAACCTTGGAAAAATGATAGTCTTGAAAAGCTTGACTAACACCCTTGAATCATTAGTTGGTGAGGCTATGGCTTCCACCCACTTAGACACATAGTCTACTGCCACTAGGATATACTTGTTGCCGTATGATGATGGGAATGGACCCATAAAATCAATTCCCCAAACTTCAAAGACTTCCACCTCAAAGATAGGTACTTGCGGCATCTCATTCCTCTTGGTTATGTTCCCGGACTTTTGGCAAGCGTCACACGATTTTACAAACTCATGTGCATCCGTGAAGAGCGTAGGCCACAAAAACCAAGCTTGTAGAACCTTTGTAGCTGTTTTGAACGATGCGAAGTGCCCACCATAAGACATAGCGTGGCAATAGGAGAAAAATGTCTCTTGCCTCTTCTCTTGTGACACATCTTCGGTATAGGCTGTCCACACCCCTCTTATATAGATAAGGATCATCCCAAAATTAGTGAGAGATGTCCCTCATGAACTTCTTCCTATGGTAATGATCCAGGTTAGTAGGCTCTTCTCCACAAGCCAAGTAGTTGACAATATCCGCATACCATGGCAGATCCACTTCCTTGAAGCTCAAGACTTCTTCAAACTTCTTCAAACTTCTCCTCTAGCTTTGCACATACCACGGTGTTAACCATCATAAGCTGCTCTTCAGGGAGTGATTCATCCAAAGGCAAGACATCATTCACCGTCATCCTTGAAAGATGATCCGCTACACCGTTCTCTATACCCTTCTTATCCTTGACCTCCATATCAAACTCTTGCAAGAGAAGGATCCACCTTAAGAGTCTCGGTTTGGTGTCTTTCTTGGAAAATATGTACCTCAAGGCAGCATGGTCAGTATATACAATGACCTTAGAACCCACCAAGTAAGACTTAAACTTCTCAAAAGCAAATACCACGGCTAGAAGCTCTTTCTCGGTGGTTGCATACTTCACTTGCGTGTCATCCAAGGTACGGCTTGCATAGTAAATCACATGCAGCTTCTTATCCTTCCTCTGACCCAAGACAGCACCCACGGCGTAGTCGCTTGCGTCGCACATAATCTCGAAGGGCAAATCCTAATCTGGAGCTTGAACTATAGGCGCGGTGACCAAGGCTTCTTTGATGGTCTTAAAGGCTTGAAGACATTCTTCATCAAAGATGAACTCGGCTTCCTTGCACAGTAGCCTTGTAAGAGGACGTGCTATCTTGGAGAAATATTTGATAAACCTCCTGTAGAAGCCAGCATGCCCCAAGAAACTCCAAATCCCTTTCACATTAATCGGAGGCTCTAAACTCATCATAACTTATATCTTGGCCTTGTCAACCTCAATCCCATGCTCAAAAATCTTGTGCCCAAGTGCAATGCCTTCCCTTACCATAAAGTCACACTTTTCCAAATTTAGCACCAAGTTTGTCTCCTCACATCTCTTGAGAACCCTGCAAAGATTTGACAAACAACCACCAAAGGAAGCACCATACACAGAAAAATCATCCATGAAAACCTCTACCATTTCCTCTATAAGGTCAGAGAAAATAGACATCAAACACCTTTGAAAGGTTGCTGGTGTATTACATAACCTAAATGGCATCCTTCGATAAGCAAAGGTACCATAGGGGCATGTGAAAGTGGTTTTTTCTTGGTCATTAGGGTGAATGGGAATTTGAAAAAAACCACTATATCCATCTAGAAAACAGTAGTATGGATGATTGGCTAATCTCTCTAGCATTTGATAATTGAAGGGAAGAGGGAAATGATCTTTCCTAGTGGCTGAGTTGAGTTTCCTATAATCCATACACATTCTATGTCCGGTTATTGTCCTAGTAGGAATTAACTCATCTTTTTCATTTTTTATAACCATGATACCCCCTTTCTTTGGCACCACATGGACCGGAGAGACCCATGGGCTATCACTGATAGGGTATATCATGTCAGCTTCTAAGAGTTTTAAGATTTCCTTCTTAACCACTTCTTTCAAATTCGAGTTCAAACGTCTTTGATGCTCAATGGAAGATGTGTTTTCATTGTCTAAATGAATCCTATGAGTACAAAGCATTGGTGAAAGGCCCTTGATGTCACTGAGAGAGTACCCAATGGCCTTCCTTTACTTCCTCAGTTCCTTAAGGTGTGAGTCTAACTCATCATCACTTAGATTTTCATTCACAATGACCGGATATGTATCATTTGGTCCCAAGAAAGCGTACCTTAGCCCATTTGGAAGCTGCTTTAGGTCCACCTTTGGGGCTAGCAGCTCACTCCAGTCCTCCTCTTGGCTGGTGTTGATGTTGCTGTCCTCATTCGCCTCTTTTGAACCCGAGTCATAAGCTCTTAAGCTGCTGTCTTGGACCGTTCCTACCGCAGAGATCGTGTTAACCAGTCGATCGCTCCCTCGTTTTAGGCTGGATCGATTGCACTCTCTCGATTCACTTGTTCGATTGGATATGGATCGAGCAGGAGATCGATTCGCGAGGTCGTTCTCTGAACAGATCGAGTTGTCCTGCTCGATCGTCTCGTCGATCTCTTTCCTGGATCGAATAATCTGATCGATCTCCAGGTCGATCTCTAGGCACTCGCCTTCATTTTCTTTCACAACCTTGCGAGAATCAAGGATGCGTACATACTCCTGGGTTTGTTCACTCAAGAAACCATACTCCCCACACTCCTTTGTCAAAGCCAGCTGTAGATGATCCTCTCTTGCCAATTCCTCAAGCAACTCATCAGCCAATTCATCCAAAGTTTCAATGTAGAACACTTGTCCACCAATCGTTGGCTTCTTCAAGACTTCGTTGATGTCAAAGTTCAGCTTGATGTCTTTGCCCAGGTGCAGAGAAATCTTGCCATTCTTCACGTCTATGATGGCTCCAGCAGTTGCTAGGAAGGGTCTACCAAGGATTAGAGGATCTCTTGGTTCCTCATCCATTTATAGCACTACAAAATCTGTTGGCACATTCACATTGCTAATCCTCACAGGTAAGTCTTCAAACATGCCTACAGGGAGCCTTATACTTCGGTCAGCCAGAATGAGTGAGATTTTACACTCCTTAAACTTGGTGAAGCCTAGCGTTTTGGCGATAGAGTGGGCATAAGGTTTATGCTTGCTCCTAGATCACATAAACAACTCTCAAACTTCATAGGGCCTAGTGCACAAGGTATAGTGAATGACCCCGGATCTCCTAGCTTCTTTGGAGCTATCTCTTTGTGGATGATTGCACTGCCTTCTTGACTCAATACCAAGACCTCGTCACTCTCTTTCTCCTTCTTAGCAAGATTATCCTTCAAAACTTGGCATATTTTGGCATCATAGCTAAGCAATCAACCAACGGCAGTTTGATCTCAACGTTCCTTATGTGCTTCTCAAACAAGGCTTTATGCTTCTCAATCAAATGCTTCTTGAAACGTCCAGGGAAGGGGAGCTTCGGTTTGTAAGGTGGAGGCACGAAAGCTTCTTTCTCCTTGCTAACTTCCTCCACTTTTTTCTCCAAAACCGCTTCCTTGCCTTTCTTTGGCCTTGCAATGTAGACATTGTCAAACGTGATCTCTTGATCATTTGAGAGATTACTCTCCCCCTCTTGAACCACAATGTCCTCATTGTCTTCAGATATAGACCGTGGTGGTAGCTCTTTCCCACTTCTCAAAGTAATCGCATTGGCATACTCCTTAGGGTTTGTCTCACACTTCCCCGGTAAGCTACCTTAACCGCTTGAACTTGCTTTTCCTTTCTCTAGCTGGCGAATCTTATTGTTCAAGTTGGTGATTTGTGTAGATACCTCAGTAAGGGAAGAGTCCAGCCTATTGTTGATATCAGCAAATTTCTGATTTGTAGTTGCTTGTCCCTGAAGTAATTGTTGGAATATAACTTGTACCGTATCTTGAGGTAGAGGTTGAACTTGTTGCTGCTGAGGCACGACACCAGGAGGGTAGCCTTTGTTCCCTTGTTGTTGCTGGCCTTGGAAGTATCCATGTTTTTGCCCTTGGTACCTACTGTTTTGTGTAAACCCACCTTTGTTGTAAGGAACAAAAGGTTTTCCTTGTTGAGGAGGGTACACTTGATCCTTAGGGTTCTCCACATTGGTACTTTGGTAAGATAGGTTGTTGTTGCCTTAATACCTCTAAACATAGCCCTGTGGATTAGTATAGTCTTGGCCTCCAACCCAATTCGCTTCCTCTTGGCTCTGCTCCAGCTCATCTAGAACATTCGTAGCCTCTCCCACAAAGTGTACATGCTTTTCATTTGCAAGTACCAACTTGTCAATATTTTCATGAAGTGATTTCAGCTCCTTCTTGTGTGCCTCAAGGTCAGATCCTCTTGGTGCTCTATCATAGTCATCACTGTAGTTTCCATCACTTAGAGCAAGGTTCTCAATAAGCTCCATTCCCGCTTCTACATCTTGTCCAAGAAAGTTCCCTTTACTAGCTGTGTCTAGAAGCATTCGAATCTTGGGAAGGGCTCCTCTATAGATGGTGCTCAAGAGTGTCTCCTTAGTGAAACCATGATGAGGACATGCAATGGTGTAGTCCTTGAACCTCTCCATTGCTTCACTAAAGGTCTCATTTTGCCTTTGTGTAAAACCGCTAATCTCACTCCTTAGGCGAGCTGTCCTTGTACTTGAGAAGAACTTGGACAGAAATGCCTTCTTGCAAACTGCCCATGAGGTTATAGTCCCTTGAGGTAAGGTCTTCTCCCAATGCCTTGCTTTATCCCCAAGTGAAAAAGGGAAAAGCCAAAGCTTGAAACTATCCTCCGAGATCCCATTGATCTTGATCATTCCGCACACTTGCTCGAAGTTGTCTAAGTGCTCCAAAGGATCCTCCAAGGCAAGCCCGTGGAACTTGTTGTTCTTCACCATTGAGACAAAGCCTGGCTTGATCTCAAAGTTGTTGTTTTGCACCGGTGGTGGAGTGATGCCAAAATGGTTGTGATGAGTGTTTGGTGCATCACCCGCACCAATGATCCTTGGTTGCCTTGGGGCGTGGTTGGGGTTTCCATTACCCCTACCAGCAGCAGCACGGTGAGGTGGAGCCTAAGCTTGGTCTTGCTCAGCCATGACCTCAAAATCAAGAATATCCGGTTGCAATATCTCCTCAAAGTCTTGTGCTTGTTCTCTTGCCCTTCTTGACCTTGCACTTCCAAGTTGATGAATGTTGTTTAGAGGTTGTAGTAGGTTGTTGTCACCACTAGACCTCAGATTCATGTACCTGAGAAGACAAGTAGGAAGGTAGATAAATTAGTTACCAAAGTAAAAATAAAGACTTAGTCTCTACTAAGCTCCAAATCTTGATACTTTCAAACTAAACCCAAGTTGGCAACAGCGCCATTTGATAACAAGATTTTTGTAGGGCCTTAAATAATAAAAATCTGATGCACAGTTTTGTTGTTGCAGTACTTTAGGTGTCAATCCAAATCAGGTTAATGAAAGATACTAGGAATGCAAGAGCCTTGTAAATCTAAGTGAAATCCGGATTATAAATCAGTTATGACAGATTTACTATGACAAACTTTTATAAATCAGTTATGACAGATTTAAAATAATAAATACCTAATTTGACCTAATATGTAAAAACTTAAAAGTACACGATGGCTAATAAAGACTCCAAAACAACATACATAATTTGCTAAGTATGTCGCTAACCATCTTCTTCTCTCTTCAAAACAATCAAACTTCTTAATCTTCTTCCTCTTCAAAACAAACCCTACATGGCGCAAATAATCTTGGTATGTGGTAAATGGATGCTTGAAGAAAACAGATGGTTATTTGTTGTTGATGGTAATAAAGAATCCAAAACTGTAACAATAAATCCTTCTACATCTTATGAAGAATTCATTCAAACAGTTTACGAGGAGTATGGATTGGATGAGAGATTATATGAAGTTGATTTGAGTTACATGTTTCCGAAAAGAGTTTTGATGAAGTTGCCGCAAAATACAGCTCCGGTGGTTGTTGGAAATTCACGACAGTTTAAGGGTTTTTTTGAACAATACAAAGCTGCTCCACGTCGACTCTGTGTCCAAGTTAAAGAGAAAGAAAAACAGAAGTGTGATCGATGTAAGATGAAGACGAAGATGAAGCCAATGAGGACGACGACAGATTTGATTGTTGGGATGATTCGGATGGAGCTACATCTGATGACGAAGACTTTAGCTTGTATGGAAAGCCTTCGGAGGAAGAGAACGAGAAGAGCACGGAAACAGTTAAAAAAAGATGGTTCACGAGTAAAACCAAGGAAACAAAGGGAAGCGATGCACATGTGAAACTAGAATTGAATTCACTTAATCTAGTTGTTGGGCAATGTTATGAGACAAAAGTTGCTTTGGAGACAAGATTGAAGATTTTGTCAATCTTATATCAGTTTGATTTCAATGTTGTTAAATCAACACCGTGTTTGCTAATAGTTAAGTGTTGGGTGAATAGATGTACTTGGAGAGTACGAGCTTCACCGGTCAGAAATTCTCTCCAATTTTACGTCCGTGTGTATGTTGTGGAACATACATGTTCTATTACGGAGCGTTCTTCGCGTTCTCGACAAGCAACTCCGGAGATATTAGGACTGTTGTACAAAGATTTCGTTGGTGGTGTTGGAGCTAAATTTTGCCAATCCCTATTTCTCGGGTATTAAACATGCGATTTGGTATCAAGGTGTGTTTTAAATTCAGCTATTGCACTAAATTTACCATTTAATTTGATATAAGAACAGTTTTACAGATTTTTTTCCCTATAACTAGATGGATTATTGGAAGACTCATAAGACACTTAAACAAGCATGAGATTTGGTTAGAGGAACTTCGGAGGAAGGGTATGCTGAATTACCTGTTTACTTACACATGATAAGAAGAGAAAATCTTGGTACATTTACACGCCTAGAAGTTGATGACAATGAAAGATTCAAGTATCTTTTTCTTGCGTTTGGTGCTAGCATTAATGGATTTCCCTTCATGAGAAAGGTGGTGGTCGTTGATGGCACATTTTTACAGGGAAAATATAAAAGAACACTTCTTATTGCTACTTCGCAAGATGGAAATTTTTAAATATTTCCAATTTCTTTTGCAATATTCGATACTGAAAATGATGAATCATTGGATTTGTTCTTCAGGCAACTTCATTGTGTGATCCCGGACAATGAAGGACTAGCTATAATTTCTGATAGGCAGAAATCAATTGGGAAGGCCATTGCAAATGTATATCCGATGGCTGGTCACGGAATTTGTACGTACCACCTATATAAGAACATCCTGGTGCGATTTAAAGGCCGTGACACCTTTAGTTTGGTTAAAAAGGCGGCAAACTCTTTTAGAATTGCAGATTTTGAGTCCATATTTGATCAGATCGAAGTCTTGAATCCAGCATTGCATAGCTATTTGCAAAGTGCTAACGTGCAACTGTGGACACGTGTTTATTTTCCGGGAGATAGGTACAATATTACTACAACCAATATTGCAGAATCAATAAATAGGGTGCTCCCGGACGCAAGGAGTTTGCCAATTGTTCATCTATAAGATGCAATACGATTAATGATGACGCAGTGGTTTTCTGAGCGAAAGAATGAGGCTGGGTTAACGAAAACGACTTTGACCCGTGGAGTGGATAAGCTGTTGGAGGTAAACGTTGTGTAACTTATTAATGGCTTTGCAATATTGTTTAACAAGACCTAACTACTATATTGTTTTATATGCTAAGAAACTTCCAGTGCAAGTGATAGATGCAAATCAATCGCAAGTGACTGAAGGATCATCTTTGCATGTCGTGCACTTAACCGAGAAAAAATGCTCATGTCGTAGATTTGATTTGGAAAAATTACCATGCGTGCATGCAATTGCAGCAGCGGAAGCAAGGAAAAAATCTCGCATATCCTTATGCCATCCTTATTATTACAAGAATTATTTGTATAATGCCTACTCTACTGCTGTGATGCCAAGGGATAATGCTTTTCCTGTACCAGATCATGCTGCTGAAAAAGTGTGCCTGCCTCCTGTGGTTCGCCAACATCCAGGTAGACCGAAAAACTCTAGGATTAAATCAGTATTGGATAAGAAGGCCGGAGATAAAAAGAAGCCAAGAAAACAACATGCTTGTTCGATATGTAATCAAGTAGGTCATAATTGTAAGACATGCCCATTATAGCTTAATGGGACTTGTTTTGGGGTAGACTTGTGTTGGTACAATTGATGATTTGTCTTGCTGGTGGACGTGTGTTGTGGTACTTGTTTTGAGTAATTGTAGACTCGTCTTGTTTGGCTTTTAAATCTGTAATGAACTTTGTTTTACACATTGCCAGACATGCTCATAAAAACAACTATAAATCACAAACTAACAGGTAACTCTACAATCCCACCGTTGAATATGAAGACCAATATACTGTTATAAACTCTACCAAATATTAGCTTCATCAGACAAGTTTTAGTCCCTTAAACGATATCTAAAAAACCTGCAGGAAAACTGTTTTTAATAGAAATCCGTAAAAATAATGATTTTGAGCCAAGTTTCGATCCGATTTGTTGATGATTTATAACTCCGATTAATACACCGTTAAATCCCAAAAATTCTATAAAGAGAGATCTGTATAGACACATCTTCTTTATAGTCTGAGTCCTTCTCATGTTGCCGAAATCCTTCTCTAAAAATGCCATCACGAACACTGTTTGGTTACTGTGTTGCAGAGATTCAAAACATGTTTTGGTTCTTTCAAACGACTTATTTGCATAATCTGGATACTTGGGTAAAGGATGAGATGTGAGATATTGATTTAGTAATCGAGAGCTCAAAATATATCATCGTGAGCTAAAGAAAACCAGAATGACCTTTGTTTTACACATTGCCAAACATGCTCATAAAAACAACTATAAATCATAAACTAACCGTTAACTCTGCAATCCCACCGTCGAATATGAAGATCAATATACTGTTATAAACTCTACCAAATATTAGATTCATCGGACAAGTTTTAGTCACTTAAACGATTTCTGAAATACCTGCAGTAAAACTGTTTTTAATAGAAATCCATAAAAAAAATGATTTTGAGCGAACTTTCGATCCGATTTGTTGATGATTTATAACTCCGATTGATGCACCGTTAAATCCCAACAATTCTATGAAGCGAGATCTGTATAGACTCATCTTCTTTGTAGTCTGAGTACTTCTCATGTTGCCGAAATTCTTCTCTAAAAACGCCATCACAGACACTGTTTGGTTACTGTGTTGCAGAGATTCAAAACATGTTTTGGTTCTTTCAAACGACTTATTTTCATAATCTGGATACTTGGGTAAAAGATGAGATGTGAGATATTGATTTAGTAATCGAGAGTTCAAAATATATCATCGTGAGCTAAAGAAAACCAGAATGACCTTTGTTTTATACATTGCCAAGCATGCTCATAAAAACAACTATAAATCACAAACTAACCGTTAACTCTGCAATCCCACCATTGAGTAAGAAGACCAATATACTGTTATAAACTCTACCAAATATTAGATTCATCAGACAAGTTTTAGTCCCTTAAACGATTTCTGAAAAACCTGCAGTAAAACTGTTTTTAATAGAAATCCGTAAAAGTAATGATTTTGAGCCAACTCTCGATCCGATTTGTGGATGATTTATAACTCCGATTGATGCACCATTAAATCTCAACAATTCTATGAAGCGAGATCTGTATGGATACATATTCTTTGTAGTCTGGGACCTTCTCATGTTACCGAAATACTTCTCCCAAAACGCCATCACGGACACTGTTTGATTACTGTGTTGCAAAGGTTGAAAACATGTTTTGGTTCTTTCAAACGATTTCGATACATAATCTGACTACTTAGATAAAAAAAACTCTTTAATAGTCACTACAAAATATGTGTACGCTACATATGAAAAGAGAAACAAAACAGCATTTCAATACGATGAATTACAAATAGTGACATCATATCACCACGATCATCACGCTACATAAACTGAAACAATTAAGAGAAAACACCACATCACCACGATCATCACCAAAGAGAGACCATGTCACCACGATCAGCACCAAAGATCTGCCACCTCGTCAAATATCTCAGCTGCTAGCTTCAAACGGATTTGCGGAATGTTTTTATCGTTTAGACCCTCAAATGTACACCCAAGAGCAAGACACTCGATGTACTTTAATGTATAAACACCACAATCACCAGGGTCATCATTCTGTGGGATGTCTTTCCCTGCACACACTAAACTGCCTCACGCTTTTCTTCCTAATATTAGGAGGAACCATGGAGTTAAGTAATGCAGGAATCATTACAGCGAATGGTCGACATGAATCAATAATAGTCTTGTCATCACAATGACTGTATATGCTGTTGTAGACGTAAATCTTCCCACTCGGCAAGTCAATGTCCAACGCTACCCAATGATCTCCTTTTACGAAATGGCAGACATACAAGTGATCGACATCAATAAACCACTTCCTGTTTGTCACTGCTCCAAAAAGATACTCACCATTGAACATTTTCAAATATTTGCTGGAAAAAGTCCAGCTTTTGGGATCGTAGTCATTGTAATCAAGAACCCAAGCGCTCACAAACCAAGGTCCAGAAATGATATCCTTGTAGAACGATAAGGACATGGGTCAGAAAGAGACTTTATATGGAACATATGCATCGCTGAATTCATTTGCTGGAAAAAAAAGAGAATGAAAATCAAGACTCATATTAAGACAACAAATCCAATGTATTAAAAAAAAGAGAAGAGCATTACTAACCGAACCACCCAACCAGCCGTAGGTTAGTTCAGGTCAATCTTTCCTGGGAGTAATAATAACATTGTAAAATTCAAAACTTGAATTGCTGACCCGTAGAGGTTGGCCCCTAAAAACGTTTGCAAGATCATTAAAAAAATTGTTTGTATATAGAATAATAATGTAATGGAGGAAGGAGGAAAGGATCACATACTCTTTAAGGTCAATAAAATCCATCAATTTACGTACTTTACTCTCTTCCACTTTGGCAAACGGATCGTAGCTTGTAGCTGAAAGGGTCACGTTTTTGACGATACGCTTGATATTTGAGCTCCCCGTGAATGGGGGCTGCAGTGCTGCAGTCAACTTTTTTTTACGACCAGCTGCGTTACCATTCAAACGTCTGAGGCCTTGTCCTAGTGCTCCAAACAGATTATCAAGTTTCTGTTTTTTTCTCCCGGATCTCAGAGTCTGATTCTGTTGAAATTGATTGAGCCATCGCACCCTTATCCCCAATTTTCTTATATGGTTGCTCAACACCAGTCTTCTTCTTAACAGAAATCTTCACATCTTGTTTCTTATCACCATTCTTCTTAACAGCAATCTTTTTAAGCTGTTGTTTTCACCATTCTTCTTTACTTGATCCGTAGCTTTGTTCACATTCTTCACAACGCAGCTACTCGGGAGATCGTCTTGGGATGTACCTTTTATTACTATCCACGACTGATGAAAAGAAAACATGGAAATCATTGAATAAATAACGAAAGACCAAAATCATTTATAATACTCATCAACAAATTTTTAACCAGATAACCAAATCCAAAAACTAATTATGAGCTTAATTAATTAACATCATACAAATCGTTACATATCACCACATTTAAACGGCCATTCACAAAACACTATATCAGACTACATATTTTCAAAATTTCTAACTAACGTACCGGAGATTTACTTGTCACATCCTCATCTACATGATCATTAGATGTTGCATCTTCCTTAGTGGCGCCACGTTCGAGATGCTCTTGTAGTTGTCTAACATCCTTTTCAAGCATAGCAATTTTGTTACCAACTTTAGCGTCAGTTGCAGCATCCACTTTAGTCACAATGTTGGTTTCCATAGACTCTACTTTTTGGATTAGTATCTGCACTAAGTTCACAAGTCGAGAGACTGAATTTTGATCATCATTTGGCATCGGACTCTCCTTGTTGCCACTGTCCTTCTCAGTAGCCTACACACATTAAATTTCTAAAGGGTGTGAGAAAAACAAGTCTTACTTGTATATATTTGACACAAAGATTTAAAGTTAAAAAAGAAATTTGATCTTTCATTCACCTTTGAAGTTTCTTCAGCTTCACATGATGGTTTCTTCTTTTGATGTGTATACGTCTCAGCTAGATTATCATCATCATTCTTCATGACATCTACTTTCCTTTTTCTGAAACTTGTATTTCGATCTTTCGCTACAGTGACATCCCAAGCAGTTGTATCAAACTGATCATGAATAATTTCCTTGATCAAATTGTCTAAATCTTCATCAAAATCTTTCTCGTCCTTGTCCTCAATCCACTTAGGATATATCTCTTCTTCTGGCTTTACAATCAAATGCCTCACACGCACCTAAACAATTAAGTTCAAGTAGCCATGTTAAACAACAATGACACATCAAAACATATATATAACTCAGCCTAATTGTCAAGCAACTCTGCGTACCTATAAAATAATCCAACTATTAAACATAGTTAGAAAGCATACCTTATCGTAAGCTCTTTTCTCCTTGGCAAACAAGACATCAAAGTTGATGCGCTTACGTGATCCGCCCCATGAAACCAGAGGAACTTCTTGCCCTTTTTTCTTCTTCCCATACTCTGTTCCTAGAATATGTATTGACTCATAAGCTCATATGAGCAAAACATGAATACACCCTCAAATTATGTATGTGTTGTTTTCTCCATAAGTGACCACTTTAATCGAATCTATCAGACTTTTAAAACCCACTCGACCCCAAGGGTACCTATCGAAGATATCTGGATCCATAACTTTCTTGGCACATTCCAAAGGCATTCTACTAGCAGGAGAAATACCAAATACTGCAACTGACAAAATACACAACAGACCAACCATTATTCTCTTGGCCAAACTCCAGGCCCTAAATCTATTCAAAAACGATTTCAGCTCATTTAGTGAAGGTCCATGCCCTGCAGAAACCTCTAGCTTGCTCCAAAACTCTCTATGGTCGACATCCCAGTTGTCTTCATCGTCAAATGGATCGCAATTTAGACCAGTAATCTCTGCAAATTCATACAAAGAAAACTTTATCAGTTGTCCATCAATGAGCGACCATATTTCCTGATTCTTCTTCACCTCTAGCTGATTTGTTAATAAGTATGGACAGTCCTCGCAGACCAGATGTAATCCATTTCGTGAAACCTAATAAAGACTCCAACTGATGAATCTCTTATGGCATTCCATACATCTTCTCCAACTTCTTCTTTCACCATTGACAATTTTCTCATGTAACAGTTGTGATTGGTGCTCTTTCTTTGAATAGGTGCTTTTCCTTTTTCGAATTGAAGTTGAGGGTACTTTTTTCTACCACTTGAAGACGCCATGCTTAGAAAAAAGAAAACAGAGCTTCAAAATTAAAGTAGTATCAATGAGTAAAACAAGTTCGAAGCAAAAACAAAAAAAACCGCCAAAGTTTAGCTATAATTACTTCAAACTATTAGTGTAGTTCAAACATTCAATGGCGTAGAATGTAAGAGAATGTAATCTAAGATTTTGTTTGAAAGAAACAATTGAGAAGAGGAAAAAAAAAATCAATTGGCGGAGAAGAGACAAAAAATTCAATTGAGGGAGAAGAGAAACAAAATTCAATTGAGAAGAGAACCTTTGCGATTTGTCAAAGCAGGCGTTGCGGTTGGAGTAGAGGCGAGAGAAGAATTTAGCAGGAGGAAAAAGAGAAGAACCCAAGCAACAGAGACGTCAGACGAGAGAAGAACCCAATCAATAGAGACGTCGGACAAAGAGGCAGTGGTGGCTAGGTCGGCGAATGTCGGAATCGTCGGAGGTGTTTTGTCCTCTGAACGTCGGAGTCGTCGAGGAAGAGAAGAAATTTTTTTTTTTTGGTCGACAGATTTATTTTAGAGTCACGGTTTCATTAGATTTATTTTAGAGTCACGGTTTCATTAGATTTATTAGATCTGTCATTTTATTGTTTCTTTTAATTATTAATATTTTGGATATTAATAATATATATTACGGATAAATGGCAATAGTGTAGTATAAATATTAATCAGTGGGTTAAAGGACTTTTTAATTAAAATTAGAGTCATTCTAGTAAACCTGTCAATTAAGAGTTAGTGTAGTAATAAAATGCAAAATTTGAGTCATTTTAAGTAATTTCTCTTTAGATATCGTTTATGTTATGTATTACCATTTATCTGATGCACTTCATTTAATCTCTTTTCCACAAAAGTATTATTGGTATTCAAGTCACATACCTCGGTGAAGACTCTCTGGACTAAACAACTCTGGAAGATGACCTCGAACAACATCAGCAAGGGGAAGAGCCCAACTACGTCTCTAACATCAATTGGTGAGATGTGATGTCATTGCCATATTTATAATTTGGCCTGTGAGTCTTCCTTTCCATGTTATGAGCTTCTTTTACCATGTTTCTAATTTTCTATGGTTTTGTAGAAGTTAAGTTCATAAAACTAAAAAAAATCAACCTTGTATATTGATGAAAGCATGATTTATGTTGTGTGAAGTGAATATAATGTGTGCTTGTGTTAATAGGACTTGTGAATACTTAGCAATCAACCATCCAAAGACTCGGTTCTAAGCGGGTGCGGGATACATAGGAGCCATTTTCAAGAAAGAATATTTTGTTTTTGAGTTTTCACTTTTGTTATCTTTTAGTTTTCACTTTTCAGGTTTAAACATCTATTTGGCAATCAGATTTTCTACTTGTATGATATTTAAGGATATGTTTGAGAAATTAAAAATTACTAGGTATTTACCCGCGCTACGCTGCGGAATATTTTTCTAAATTTTGAATATAATAAAATTATTTTATAATATAAATGAGTATTATATTTATTTTTTTATTAGCTTAAGTTATGTATTTATATCTTTAATTTTTTTATTTTTCGAAATTATAATTTGCTATGAAATTTGTTTAGCTAACTAATTATATATGTATGTGTAAGAATAAAGCAATATATTTTTAGTACCTTCATACTAATGGCAAATGTAATCTATTTTCTCCAATAAATTGTCATTTAATCCTCATTTGTAATTATATAAAGCAAAATATCATTTTAAAAAAAGATTTATTAATTAATATGATTATATTGAATTATAAAATTTATTTATTTATCAAATATTTATTATAAACATATGTTTCTAAAACTAACAAACTATAATCAATAACATTCATATCAAAACCAATGCAATTGCTTTAGAAATAAATAGAAAATTATGTTTGAACTGTTGAAATATCGTTTTAGTTGAAATTAAATAATTAAATTTTGGTTACTATAAACATATTTAAACTTGGAAATATAGCACAGAAAAATTTCATCTTCTTACAAAAATCGAAAAATTGCATTTCCCATCAAAACCAAAAAACTTCATTTTTCCATGAAACTGAGAAAACGCATATTCCCGCCAAAAGCAAAAAAATTATTTTCTCGTCAAACCTAAAACGTAAAATTTCATTTTCCCGCGAGAATCTTTGTTTTCTCGCCAAAACCGAATATCACGTTTTTCACCCAAAAAAAAATCATCTTCCTACAAAAACAAAAAAAAAAACGTATTTTCCCGTCAAAATCAAAAAATTTATTTTCCTGCAAAAACTGAGAAATCTTCAATTCTCGCCAAAACTAAAAATTCATTTTCTCATCAAACCAAGAATCACGCTTTCTTACCAAAACAAATAAACTATAATTTCCCACGAAAACATAAAATTGTATTATCTCACGAAAAATTGTGTTTTCCCGTGAAAACTAAAAAATTGCATTTTCCCGCAAAAACAAAAAAAATCACATTATTCTTCAAAAATCGAAAATTTGCATTTCCCATCTAAACCAAGAAATTGCTTATTCCCGCCAAAATCAAGAAATTTTGTTTTCCCATCAACCCAAAAAATTGCATTTCCCGCCAAAATCGTCAAATTCTAATTTTCCGCAAAAACTAAAAATCGCATTATCTGTCAAAAATAGTAGATTTGCATTTCCTATTAAAACTGAGAAATCGCATTTTTTGTCAAAATTGAAAAGTTGTATTTCTCATCAAACCGGAACATTTTTCCGTCAAAACTAAGATATTTTGTTTTTCCGTCAAAATCAATTTTTTTTTCACCAAAACCAAAAATTCACATTTTCTCGCCAAATCCGAGAATTCGTTTTTTCTGCCATAACCAATAAATTAGGTTTTTCAACCAAAACTGAAAATCACATTTTCTCTACCGAAACCAAGAAATCCTCTATTCCAAGCAAAACAGAGAAATTTCATATTCCCGCCAAAGCCAAAAAAAATTGTTTTCTCGTCGAACCGAGAAATCGTGTTTTCCTAATAAAACTGAGAAATTGCTTTTTCTGCCAAAATCATCAAATTGCATATTTCCGCAAAAACTGTGAAATTGTATTTTTGTGCGAAAACCAAAAAATGGCATTATCCATCAAAAACAGAAAATTATGTTGTCCATCAAAAACAAAGATTTTTTATTTGTTATTATTTATTATTATTTATTATTTAGACTTAAGTTTGGTAAAAAATAAAATAATTTTTTTATTGACTGTTATTAATTATTTGGTCCTGGGTTTGGTAAAAAATAAAATAAAGATTAATAGAAAAAGTATTTGGATTTTTAATGGATTTAAATTTAAAAGGTAAAATAAGTAAATGAGTTGTATTAATAAAATATTTTTATTGGTGAATATTTTTGTTGAGGTGTCATCTTTAAAAAGCTCATAAATGCTGAGGTGTCATCTCTAGGAGAGACATTAGTGGTATTGTTGTATTGATTGTTATAATCTATTTTATATATATAATATTTTAGAAATAATTTATTATTTATTTTAAATCAAATATTTTTTTAAAAAATATATATATAAAATATATTAACTACTATAGGAGTTTGTCCCTAAAATTTGTCGTCACATCACCACAGAAAATTTGTAGCCACATTGTTGCTAATGAGCAACATAACAATTTGTAGCCTATCCATTGCTATTGGCTACCAAAACTACTCTTGCTAATCGGTTGCTAGTATGCTACAAATTGGCTACAAATAAAAAGTAGTGTTGAAGCTGAGGTAATGGAATTCATCTGTCGCCATCCGTCGCTAAACTAATTTTAGCAACAGATTTTGTCTCATAGCTATAGAATAATCGGTAACTATTTTAATAAATTCTTGTAGTGATATCCTCTGACGCACGCCTAAATCCGGAGGTTCCTAACCAGCTAAAGCCTCGCGCTTTCGAGGGTTGATCCGGTCTTTTTCGACACTAGGAAGGGAGGGGGGGAGGTCTTTGAATGAGCCAGTCTGAGAGTGACAGCTCTGACTGGCGAATGGACTTTGCTTCAGGAGTGGGGGTCTCCTCCCCACTTGACTTTCTCTTTTGGCCTGTTCTCACGGAGTCTCCTGGTCGGCTTAATTTTTTTCAGCCTTCGTGGGCTCAGGACATCATATCGTCACATTGACATCATATCGGTCTATCCCTCCCCCCTCCTTCTAGCGCTAATTGTTCGGGAGCAAATTATGAATTGCTTACAAGAGGTGTGTGTTCGTCCGGGATGATGAGCTCAGCCTCACAGATTTTTACTCTTGGGAGATGAGCGGTACACAGTCCCGGGGTAAGAAACTGACTAGATCCTGCAAACGGTCACAACGGGTGAGTGGGGCCTTCGGGAGGCCAGAAATAGGGTTTTCTTTCCGAAAGTTTTTCAATGCTCAAATTAGTTTACATCTTACCGGGAACAAATAATCAGGAGGGCGGATGAGTGGTGATGGTTTATGGTTTAGGTACCCCATCTGAGGATCGTGGTATCCGTCTGCTATTTGTTAAAGAAGAGAGCGTGAGATAAATTTTACCATTGAGAGAGTGGTGTTGGAGCTCTTTCTTGATGGGGATTAAAACAAAGAGTTAAGGAAGAAGAGAATGCTCATCTTGGTTGGCGTTCCTTCCAGGGAGCGTTGATGGCTTCCCCTTCAGTCCTGCTGTTTGGTTTGGTTTCGGTGAGACTTTTATGGTCTGGATTGCCTCATCTCCTTGGTGTTCTCCTCTCATTTCCTCTAGATCTCTAGATTTGGGCCTCTTTCTTCAGATCCTCCCGGTTCCCATTGATATACACTATATTTATACCATTTTAGCATACATTTAGCACTAGTTTTTAGTCTTTAAGCATGCATTTTTAACTTGTTCTTGTCCCATTTGCATCCATTTATAACTTAGAGTAAGTTTAGAAGTTGTATAGCATATTTGGTGCATATGGAGTACTTGGCAGGTATATTTGAAGTGTTTGGAGGCTATAAGGAGGTCTGGAAAGATCAAGGGGTCAAGCCAAGGCAATCCAAAGAAGAATCAAGGATCTAGGAGTCATCTCGAGCTGTATACAGACCAAGGTTGGTCGATATGGAGGCATATCGAAGTGCATATCGGGTATGCCATCCCGGTACAAACCATCCTGGAAATCACATCAGCGAAGATCAGCCCGGAAGACTGGCTTCCACTCAGATTCAGCTTTAACACTCTTCATCAAAGTTGCAGCCCTGTGAGTTATCTTTCGAATTCACTTGGTCTCAGGTCGATCCAATTTATTGTTGAAGAGTTATAGAGATTTTCTTGAAGCCGCTACGGAGATAACGGGCCATACCGAGGAGCATACCGAGCAAGCTGCTCGATACACAAGTCCAGGGGCGTATCGACTTGCATATCGACCTATACTGGTCAATACACAAGCCACAGGACACATACCAAGCAGAGTATCAAGGAAGACAGGCCGATATGCCTTAACTAAAGGGCGATTTTATCGATCTGCATACCGAGAAGGAGTACAGAATGGAGGTCGATATGAAGTATATGAGTCCAAACGAAGGTCTTCCATTGCGATTCAGCCTCAGAAACCTTCATAGACGTTGAAGCGATTGAATTAGCTTTCAATTGGAGGTTGAATCAAGTCATTACGGTTTGTGGTTTGAAAGATACATCGTTTCCAGTAACACCCTTCGCAACCAGAAGGAAGCCAATATCGACTAATGTATCGACCAGTACACCTCGATACACTCCCTCCGAATTAAGCAATTTCTGATTTATTCATGGTTTATTAAGGGATTTTCTGAAACACTATAAATATGCTAAGACCCAATTGTTGGGATCTATCTTCTTATCATCTTTTATCTATCCTTTTTAGCTTTTAGACA
Organism: Thlaspi arvense; assembly: GCA_911865555.2. Taxonomy (NCBI): domain Eukaryota; kingdom Viridiplantae; phylum Streptophyta; class Magnoliopsida; order Brassicales; family Brassicaceae; genus Thlaspi; species Thlaspi arvense. Next base: position 35,471,029 of record OU466858.1, read on the forward strand.
ATAGTTTTCTCTTTAATTTCTTCCTTGTAATCTTGAATTTCTGCTTTGAATCTGCCTTAATCAATCTATGTTTTTGTTTATCTTCTCTCTTCTCATGATTAGCCATCTTCCTTTGCTTGGGTTCATGTTTAAAACCATGTTTAGTGAGTAGTTAGCTTAGGATTTGAGATGGGATAGAGATAGGGAGATTTAAAGCTAGATTAGTGATTGCTTAGTGCTTAATATTATTGTTCCTTCTTATTGATTGTGTTTAATACTAGATTAGCCCTTTCTAAGTTGATCCAGACCCTAGGGTTCCCTTATGCCTGCCAAGTGTCTGATGAATTGCCTAAATGAGTCAAGTAAGAGATTTGCTTATCTTAGCCTAAGGAATTAGTTGTCTAAGGAGTAGAATGGCAATATAGAATTGGATTAGTTGCTTATAATGCTTTCTGATCATGTGTTTGAGTAAAAGAATTTGTCTTGAATATGTGCTTAGCAAAGTGATTAGTGTCAAGGAATTGAGCTAGTTATAGTTGTTAATTCCATGTCTAGGAATAACTTGTTGTGGGTTTGTAAGCATCACTAGTTAAGCCAAGAATCTCTCTTGTTCAATAACCTCATCTCAAGCCTACTAGTTCTTGATTGTTTGAATTCGAACTTGCCTTAGTTTCTCTGTTTATTTCACTTGCTCTTGCTTATTTGAAGTCTCTTTTAGTTGTTAGATTCATAGTTTCAATCTCCCAATTATGCTTGCTTGAATTAGACAATCTATTGCATTCTTAGTGTCTTACCTTTCCATTATGGATTGATACTTATATACTACAATGATATGAGTATATGTAGGATTTGAAGTAGAGTGAACTCCTACATCAAATTGGCACCGTTGCCATTTGGGATTGTTCTAAGCATTAGGATATGTAGATTGTTTGAGATCAAGCTTTTATTTTCGTTTTTGGTTGCTAATTTTTCTATTGGTCTAGAATCTCTTTTGTAGGTACATAAACACTTGCTTTCAAGTGACTCCAACTCCACAAGGGGTTCAAGGGCAAAGATTTTGGGTTCACAGCAGCAGAAACCAGTGGTTAAATCATGGAAGAACATCACTATGCTGCTGGTTATGGTCTACAAAGTTTACAAAGACAGCAAGGTCCTAATGGTTTACAGAGTGATTGGGGTTTAAGAGATCAAAGACCACCAAGACCTATAGGAGCTGGTGATATACCATCTTTTGCTTCAAGACATGGCATAACTCCTCCTCTAGAAGACAGCCACTTTGAGATCAGAAAGGGCATGATTGCAATGGTTCAAGACAGCAAATTCTTTGGAATGCCTAATGAAGATCCACTTGAGCATCTTCACAACTTTGAGAGGATATGCTATATGGCTAATATTAGTGGTATATCTGATTATGGTTTGAAGCTTTGACTTTTTCCTTTCTCACTTGTAGATAGAGCCCAACTATGGGAAAAAGGATTGCAGCAAGGATGCATCACAACATGGGCTCAATGCAAAACTGCTTTCCTCACCAAGTTCTTCTCTCCATCAAGGACAGCCAGATTTCGAAATGAGATCTACAACTTCAGCCAACGGCCCAATGAGAGCCTTGGGTATGCTTGGGAAAGGTTCAAGAGCTTCACAGTCTAATGCCCTCACCATGGCTTCACAAAGGAGGCGCTGCTGTCTACACTCTATAGAGGTGTCTTGCCTAAGTTGAGACTCCTCCTTGATACATCTAGTAGAGGTAACTTTCTTTTTCAAGATGTGGAAGCTGGCTTGGCTTTGATTGAGAATCTAGCTTACAGCAATGCACAATATGGTGAATAGCAAGAGGGAAATTCGAAATTGGTCTCTTCTCAACTAGAAGCCACATTGCTTGAAGTGAAGGTGATGAAGGAGATAATGGATGATGTCTTGCGCCAATCTCAGCTCCAGCAACAGTTTATGGCTCACTATGTTCAAAAAAGAGAAGGAGAGAGACAGCCACAACAAGAGAAGCCTTCACCCCAAGATAATGAAATGAAGCAAATGCTGCTGCAGCTTCTCAACTCCTACCAAACTGGTGTCCAAGAGCTAAAAAAGACATAACCACACAAGTAGCTACACTTAAGTCTGAGTTTTAATCTCAACTTCAGTCTCATCAACAATCTCAACAACACTCCTTTGAGCAAAGGCTGGGGGAAATGAAGAAAAAAACTGCACCACTTACCTTCAAACAGCCATTGGAGTATTGCTATGGTATCTCTACTACTTCCCTTACTACTCAAGAAGAGAATGAAAAATCAATTGCTAAGATTGAAAGCCTTCTATATGGTCATGAGTTTGTACCTATAACTCCAAAGGTGACACCCTCTATCATCAATGAGGACATTGAAGTTCTAGATGTGGGGGAGGAACTTGAAAAATCAGTAAGGGTTGTAGAAAAGAAGAAGGAAGCTATCTATGTTGCTGTCAAAAAGGAAGAAGAGGTTGTCTCCAAGAAAGAGATAGAAGAAAAAGGTAATGAAGTGGTGATGCCTGATGTAAAACTAAGAAGTGCAAAGGGTAAAGAAGTGAGTCAACAGAAACAACAGAAGGTGCCTAAGGAAGCAACCAAGGAACCAAGATATGTGCCTCCTCCTTACAAGCCTCCACTACCTTTTCCTGGAAGGTTCAAGAAGGAGTTAGTTGCCAAGTACGAGGGTTTCTTTAAAGAGCAGATGAAGGAAATTGAAGAGACCATTGGATTACATGAAGCAACAAAGCAGATGTCTCCAGCCTTTATACCTCTTAAGCAACAATATCTTGCAATGCTGACAGCAGAGAAGGTTAGGGAAGGTAGAGCTTCTAAAGAAGAGGTTCCCACTAAAGCTGAGGAGTTTCACATCACAAAGCTAGAAGATCCTGGTAGGTTCACTCTCACTTGTGGACTAAAGGGTCAAGTATTCAAAAGCTGTTTATGTGACCTTGGATCTAGTATAAACCTTCTACCTCTCTCTACTGCAAATTCCTTGGGGTACACTGATTTCAAGCCTAGTCAAGTCTCTCTTACCCTTGCTGATGGGTCTATTAAAAACCACTTGGAGCTCTACTTGATGTTCCAATGATGATGGAAGATGTTGAAGTACCAACTGACTTCTTGGTACTAAATGTTGAGGGAACAATCAAGGACCCTATCATCTTAGGAAGACCATTCTTGGCAAGTGCTAGAGCTGTTTTTGATGCTAAGGAAGGGACCATTGAGCTGAGGTTGAGTAAAGGAAAGGTTTTGAGGTACCAAGCTAGAGGGGTCATGATGGAGATTGAACAAGCTCTCTCTATGGAAGATGAAGAGTTAAGTTTGGCTGCTGATCACAACGAGTATGATGGTGAAAGCTTTGATGGATGCAGCCTACTCACACTATTTGAGGAGATTGAAACAACAATCAAAGAGGAGGTCCATATGGTGGGTACATCAGAGAGCAACAAGGACATATTGCTTGGTCCATTGGAGGGTGGTTTGATCTTGAAGCCATATGTGTCTGAGAATGGTGAAACTGTATACCAGATGAAGAGTAAGGGCAAGACCACGCCCTTTGCTTTGCTAAAGATCAATGAAATCACCAAGAAGGTCAAAGGAAGAAGCATGAGTAGTGTTGAGAAGATTTCATCAACAACATGCCAGGTTCTAGACTCACCAACCACCACCACATTCACAGGCCATTCAGGAAAGGATCCACCAAGGAGTTCTTTAACTCCCTCTCAACTTCACTAAGGAGCAATAACAGTCAAGCTTAGTGACTTTAAACAAGCACTCTTGGGAGGTATTCCCATGTTATCCATATCTATATTATTTGCTTTTTCATGTTTTTCTTGTTTGTTTTGGTGTTCAGGAGTGTTCTTAGGCACCAGGATTGAGATCAGAGAAGAATGGTGGAGATACAAAGGAGGAAAAACTCGCAAGGGTGTCATATCGGACGGCGTATCGGTTTGTTCTGGTCGATACGGTTGATATCGAGCTGTGCATCGGGTTACCCAGCCCGATATGGAGCAGAGCGCCGCTGATATCGACCTATGTACCGACCTCAACAAGGTCGATACACTGAGAGGACTGACGTATCGATCAGAGTACCGAGGAGCGTCCCAACCGATAAACCTTCACTGGCAGCGTACCAGACATCGTACAGCCCGATATGAAGCAGGAGCAACTCGTACAGAGGAGTGTATCGACCTCACTTGCCTGGTACACTAAGCATAAAAGCGTATCGATCAGCATATCGAAGTAGACGATGCCGATATGCCTTAACAGCAGGGCGATGGCGATTCCCACGAAAATCAAGGCATACCGGTCTATGTATCGACTAGTTACCTCGGTACGCATAACCCAGGCGAGTATCAATCAACGTACCGACGTGCCACCCCGATACCCACCACATATGGAGCATATCGACCAGTGGATCGGTCATGCATCCCGATATCGGCCACGAAAACAGCTGTAAGCCTCACTCACTCTTCCTCCTTTATTCCTTATGAACTGCCTTTCTTCCATTCACCATTTATAGTTGTTTAACCCTTCTCTATGACTTCTATTATACAGTGGACTGTGTAATTCAAGTGTGGGGGAGGGTATTGCATTTGACATTGTGTTTTATTTTCTTATTTTCCCTTATTGCATATTTGAGTCTCGTCCATTCATGCATTCATCTATATGCATAGAAAATCAGAAAATTTTCAAATTTTTAAAACCAAAAAGAATCATTTAGGTGCATTTTCATAACTAAGATTGAGTCTAGATGTATTTCATGTAGCTTTGCACACATTTGCATAGCGAGTAGATAATAAACACTTGTCAAGATGTCCATGTTTGAGTTGTTTTCAATGCCTTGGTTGTTTGTTGTTTGATTGCATAGTAGTGAGTTTGAAGTTAAGGCTGCACCATGCTTTGAATTCTTGCATTGACACTCATGACTTTTGCTAAAGCTTGCTTTGGTTTTATTCCAACTCTATCTTATTAAAACCATAATCCTGACTTTGAATTATCTTGTTTGTGCATTGAGAGTGATTACATGGCTACCCATATACATACTTGGATTATCTCCTTCCCTTCTTAGCACTCTTGTTAATCCAAGTAGCTGATCCTCATCATTATGGGACAGTTAACCACACCCTAAACCAATCCTTCTTTCTGAACCTAAACATTATTGTGAGAGTTGTGAGGCCTTGCATTGCATCATTTTTGATTTTATCTTGGCAAAAAGTGTTAGGAATAAGGCTGGCAAGGAGAAGCTCTCTTGTAGACACCAGCTTGCATTTTGAGCTTGATATTAGGTTAGGAGATTGGGAAAGGGTAGTGTAAGTGGTTTGAGGTTTTAATGTGTACATCTTTTGAGAAGAAGAAGAAGTATGGGGTTAGAAGTATGGGGGAACAGTTTATTTTGTGGTTAAGTTAATTAAAAAGAAAGCTCTAAATGTTAAAGAAGAAAGGTGTCAATAACAACAAAGCTTACAAAAGGTCATCCAAAAGGAGAAATCAGACCAAGAAATCCACCAAAAGTGATGAAAATTGCGCCAATCATACAACAAAAAAGAGCAAGTTCCAAAAAGAAGTCAACCACACAAGCAAAAGAAGAATGAGTTTCCCTAAATATGAAGAAGGAAGAGATCAAGTGCTTTGGGAAAGGGTAGATCTAGGGGTTTTGCTTGGGATTTAGAAGTTATTAGATTCATCTTTGGGTAATATAAGGGTAGAAGAGAGTTTTAACTTGCATGCATAAGTGTGCTTTTACCTTTAGCATTTTGCCTAAGATAGAGTCATTTCATTGAGTGATCCCTTGAGTCTTTGAGCCTTACTTGAATGAGATCATTTTCATCTCATAGCCTTGTCCCTTAAACCAAATTTTCTCACTTGATTTGCACAAACTTGATCCATTGGTTACAATGAATGAATGTTAAAGAGTTGGTTGATTTGAATGCTTGTGTAGGCTAAGCATAAGTTCTTTATTTGTTAGGATGAGTATGGCTAAAGCTTTTGAAGTAGAACAATCTCTGTACATCTTAAAACATATAACTTGGGCATTGAATCAATTTTTCCAATTGCATCTTTAGTTTTGAACTCCCACTTTCAAACCTCTTTCTCTCATTTGTCTTTAATTGCTTGAGGACAAGCAAAAAGCAAGTGTGGGAGAGTTGATATACACTATATTTATACCATTTTAGCATACATTTAGCACTAGTTTTTAGTGTTTAAGCATGCATTTTTAACTTGTTCTTGTCCCATTTGCATCCATTTAGAACTTAGAGTAAGCTTAGAAGTTGCATAGCATATTTGGAACTTAGAGTAAGCTTAGAAGTCGATATCCTACTCGATACGAAGCCTTCTCGCCTTGGCTCCTTCATCTTTTGATTCCCAATTCTTCCTTTTGTCCTCAAACTCCCGAAATGCACCTGCTAAATGCTAGGAATGCACCTAATATGTAATGCAACTCTTATCTATACTCTAGATGCTAAGTGGATGCAATAGGGACAGGAATATGTATAAATGCATGCTTGAAGACTACCAAACAATGCCAAAATGCATGCCAATATGGTGTAAATAATGAGTATATCAAGACCCCCACACTTGCCTTTTGCTTGTCCTCAAGCAAACAAGAACAAATGAGAGAATGAGGTTTGAAAGTGGGAGCTCAAAACTAAATATGTCAATGGAAAAACTGATTCAATGCTCAAGTTATGGGTTCTAAGATGCAGAGAGATTGTTCTACTTTAAAAGCTTTAGCCATACATATCATAGCAAACAATGAACTCTAGCTTAGCCTACACAAGCATTCAAATCAACCAACTCTTTAATATTCATTAATCAGTAACCAATAGATCATGTTTGTGCAAATCAAGAGAAGAGATTTGGCTTATGGGTTAAGGTTATGAGATGAAAATGATCTCATTCAAATAAGGGTTCAAAGATTCAGGGGATCACTCAATCAAATGACTCTATCTTAGGCAAAATGCTAAAGGTAAAAGCACACCTATGCATGCAAGTCAATGCTCTCTTCTACCCTTTTTACCCAAGTTGAACCTAAGAATATCTAAGACCCCAAGTGAAACTTTTAAATCTACCATTTTCCAAAGCACTTGATCTCTTCCTTCTTCATATTTGGGGAAACTCCTTCTTCTTTTGCTTGTGTGGTTGACTTCTTTTTGGAACTTACTCTTCTTTGTTGCATGATTGGCGTTATTTTCATCACCTTTGGTGGATTGCTTGGTCTGATTTCTCCTTTTGGATGACTTTTTGTAAGCTTTGTTTTTGTTGGCACCTTTCTTCTTTAACACTTAGAGCTTTCTTCCTTTTTGGCTTAACCACAAAATAAATTGTTCCCCCACACTACCAACCTCATACCTCTTCTTCTTCTCAAAAGATGCAAACATTTAAAGCTCAAACCACTTACACTATCCTTTCCCAATATCCTAACCTAATACAAAGCTCAAAATGCAAGCTGGTGTCTACAAGAGAGCTTCTCCTTGCCAGCCTTATTCCTAACACTTTTTGCCAAGATAAAATCGAAAATGATGCAATGCAAGGCCTCACAACTCTCACAATAGTGTTTAGGTTCAGAAAGAAGGAATGGTTTAGGGTGTGGTTAACTGTCCCATAATGATGAGGATCAACTACTTGGATTAACAAGAGTGGTAAGAAGGGAAGAAGATAATCCAAATATGTATATGGGTAGTCATGTAATCACTCTCAATGCACAAACAAGATAATTCAAAGTCAGGATTATGGTTCTAATAAGATAGAGTTGGAATCAAATCAAAGCAAGCTTTAGCATAAGTCATGAGTGTCAATGCAAGTATTCAAAGCATGGTGCAGCCTTAACTTCAAACTCACTACTATGCATTCAAACAACAGATAACCAAAGCATTGAAAACAACTCAAACATTAACATCTTTCTGATCTGCAAATTCAAAGAACCAAGTTGAGATTGCAGGCTGGAGTCAATGCCTCTTTGTATTTCAACAGCCATGTTCTTCTAAATGTCAGTCATGTTCTTTTGAATATCAACAGTCATGCTCTTCTGAAGTGTTGCAGTTTGAAGATGATGCATTTGCAGGAACATTTCTTTAAGGTCCAAAGTTTCAGAGGGTTGGGAAGTGCTGGTGCCAACTATTGGAGAAAAAAAAAGCAAAATGTTGTGGAAAGTAAGTGTCTCCTTGGGGTCCTTGTGGACAAACATTATGGTCTTGTTGCATGGTTGGCGCCTCCTGTAGTTGAACAGCTTTGACTTGATGCTTTTTGTAGTGGTTTGGTAAAGCAACACCAGGAGGAGGTTTAGTGGTCTCATTGAGCAGCAAGTCAACTTTCTTCTGTAAAGCTTTCATCTCATACAATGCTGTCTCTAGCTTCTCTTCAGTGGCTTTTGAATGTTGCTCCTTGTCATCCACATAGTCCCAATTGCTGAGTGCCATGTTTTCCACTAGTAGCCATCCTTCATCAACATCTTTACCAAGAAAGTAGCCATTGCTTGCTGTGTCTAGAAGGATTCTTATGGTTGGGAGAACACCTCTGTATAGTGTGGAGAGCAGCATCTCTTTGGTGAAGTCATGGTGAGGGCATTGGTGAGTGAAGCTTCTGAACCTTTCTCAAGTGTCCCCAAAGCTTTCATTAGACCACTGTTTGAAGTTTGTGATCTCATTCCTGAAATGTGCAGTTCTTGAGGGAGAGAAGAACTTGGTTAAGAAAGCACCTTTGCATTGATCCCAAGAAGTGATGCTTCCTTGTGCTAGAAATTTCTCCCATAATTTAGCTCTATCACCAAGAGAAAACTGAAATGATCTGAGCTTCAAACCATTATCTGAAACTCCACTAAGTTTTGTCAAAGAACATATCCTCTCAAAGTGATCCAAATGCTCAAGAGAATCTTGGTTGGGCAGTCCAAAGAATTTCCTCTCTTGAACCATGGTGATCATGCTGCTTTTGATCTCATAGTGATGAGTCTCCATGGGTGGGAGAATACCTTGTCTTAAAGCATAACCTGAAGGTATATCAGCAGCACCAATAGGTCTCAATGGTCTATGAACCCAAGCTCCTTGTAAGCTATGTGGACCTTGTTGTCCTTGTAAGCCTTGAATTCCTTGAAGACCTTGTGGACCCTGTGGACCAAAACCAGCAGCAAAGTGATGTTCTTCCATGCTTCAATAACTGATTCTTGCTGCTGTGAACCCAAAATCTTGGTCCTTGAACTTCTTGTGCAGGTGTAGACACTTAAGAGCAAGTGTTTGGGTACCTACAAAAGAGATTCTAGACCAAAAGAAAAATAAGTAACCAAAAACGAAAATAAAAGCTTGATCACAAACAATCTACAAATCCTAATGCTTAGAACAATCCCAAATGGCAACGGCACCAATTTGATGTAGGAGTTTACTCTACTTCAAATCCTACATATACTCATATCATTGTAGTATGTAGGTATCAATCCAAAATGGGAAGGTAAAACACTAAGAATGCAGTAAATCATCTAATTCAAGCAAGCATAAGACGTGATTGAAACTATGAAACTAATGATTAAGAGAGACTTCAAATAAGCAAGAGCAAGCAAAATAAACAGGGAAACTAAGGCAGGGTCGAATTCAAACAATCAAAGAATAGTAGGCTTGAGATAGGGTAATTGATCTAGGGAGACTCTTGGCTTAACTATTGATGCTTCAAAACATTCCAAGCAATGCTATTCCTAGGCATAGAATTAACAGCTATAGTTAGCTCAATTCCTTGAAACTAACCACTTTGCTAAACATATATTCAAGACAAATCCTTTTAGTCAAACACATGATCAGCAAGCATTACAGGCAACTAATCCAATTCTATAATGCCAATCTACTCCTTAGACAGCTAATTTCTTAGGCTAAGATAAGCAAATCTCTTACTTGACTCATTCAAGCAATTCATCAAACACTTATCAGGCATAAGAGAACCCTAGAATCTAGATCAACTTAGCAAGGGCTAATCTAGCATTAAACTCAATTAATAAGAAGGAACAATCACATTAAGCACTAAGCAATCACAAATCTGACCTTAAATCTCCCTATCTCTATCCCATCTCAAACCCTAAGCAGACTACTCACTAATCATGATCCTAATCGCAGCCCAAAGCAAGGAGGGATAATAAATCATGATAAGAGAGAAGATAAACACCAGTTTTTGATTGAAAGAGCAAGATTCAACAAGAGATTACAAGAAAAACTAAGGGAAATGCAAAAGAGAAAGCTATTATCCAGAGGGTAAAGATGATCAGAGAGAGCCCTTATGTTTTTAGGTCGCAGCCTATATATAGTTTTCAGGAAAAACCCCTTAGTAAACCGGAAATGAACCGAAAAGCAGCTGGTTCGGGCGCCTGATATCGAATTGTTACGTCGATACTCTGGTCGATATCGGTTGGCAGAAGAGTGTATCAGCCTGGTCTCGTCGATACTCATATCGATACAGCTTCCCCTTGGTAAGGCGTCTCGGGTGATCTCCTCGATACGCTGCTCGATACAATCGCCCTTTAGTTAAGGCTCATCGAGCTCCAATGTTGATACAGTGGTCGCTATACGTCTTTGGCCTGCGTACCGAGATGATGCTATGTCGATATGTTGGCCGGTACAAGAGCTTTAGAGGAAGTGTATCGATCAGTCGTAGCTCGATATTCTTCTGGTGTCCTGTCTCTTTGTATCGACTCTGGGACTTCGATGTGTTGATCGATATAGCACCCCAGCATGTATCGATGCGTGAAGCCGATATACTGCTTTGTATGTTGTGTATCGACCTGCTATGTCGATATCCTACTCGATATGAAGCCTTCTCGCCTTGGCTCCTTCATCTTTTGATTCCCAGCTCTTCCTTTAGTCCTCAAACTCCCGAAATGCACCTGTTAAATGCTAGGAATGCACCTAATATGCAATACAACACTTATCTATACTCTAGATGCTAAGTGGATGCAATAGGGACAGGAATATGTAGAAATGCATGCTTGAAGACTACCAAACATTGCAAAAATGCATGCCAATATGGTGTAAATAATGAGTATATCAGGTAGTCACCTCGGTACGCATAACCCAGGCGAGTATCGATCAACGTACTGATGTGCCACCCCGATACCCGCCACATATGGAGCATATCGACCAGTGTATCGGTCATGCATCCCGATATCAGCCACGAAAATAGCTGTAAGACTCCCTAACTCTTCCTCCTTCACTCCTTATGAACTGCCTTTCCTCCATACACTATTTATAGTTGATTAACCCTTCTCTATGACTTCTATTACACAGAGGACTGTGTAATTTAAGTGTAAGGGAGGGTATTGCGTTTGACATTGTGTTTTATTTTCTTATTTACCCTTTTGCATACTTGAGTCTCATGCATATATTCATGCATTTCATTGAGAAAATCAGAAAATTTTCAAATTTTTAGAAACCAAAAAGAATCATTTAGGTGCATCTGCATAACTAAGATTGAGTCTAGATGCATTTCATGTAGCTTTGCACACATTTGCATAGGGAGTAGATGATAAACATTTGTTAAGATGCTGATATGATCATGGATAGCAGCAAGGACTTGGAGCAAGAACCAGATGAGCTTGTAGCTAAGGAAGAGCTTGTAGCAGAATATGCTCTAGTGACGCCAATTGGACCTATGACTCGATCTAGAGCCAAGACATTCAACCAAGCCATTGGGGGATTACTTAAATACATTTGGAGCAAAACTAATCACAATGAAGACATGATCGACACGTTCTTGGTCTCCATACAAGCTAAGTGATTCAACAAATGGATAAGTGATTCATAAGTGCTCTTTTTCCCTTACTTTTGGTTTTGTCCCAATGTGTTTTCCAAAAGAAGGTTTTTAACGAGGCTTATGTTTCACTTCATCATAGTCCATTTTGTTAATCACAACCATGCCACATTATATTCTATTATATCCTAGTATATTCTATTCTATTCTACTCTATTATTTTCGTGGCCAAAGGGGAATGCAAGAGTTATTTTCGAATTCAAACTCTGTTTTAATTATTTTGTTAGTTTTCGAGACTAGTCTTGGAGCATGTTCCAAGACTTGTCTTAATTACCTCTTTTTCTGTTTTTCTTCTCTTTCTCTCTTCTTTATAACTCCTCTTTTTATTCTGGACGAAATGATCTTTCTTTTTAATTAAAAACCCTTTCTAAAGAAGATCATCTTGTTGGTGTGTATATCCAGCAAAATCCTTAGACTCTTTGGTGTGTATATCCAGAGTTGTTTAAGTCGTTATCTTGAAGCTATTTCTGCAAGCTTCGCTGATAACCATCAATCATTCAAACCATCATCCATCATCACGGCCTCACAGCCACCTTTATCCATCTCTCAACTTGATAAGTGTTGATTCCTTGGGAGGATCATATTATGTGGTATCAGCGAACACTTTGAAAGTTGAGTTTTCATTTCTATCAAATTTTATCATTTTAATTTATCATCACCACCACCATTTTGCCTGGATCATCATGACTCTTCATCTTCTTTGATTTCTTTTAGATCTGTTGTTTTAAAAGATTTTGTAGAACTTTTTACTGGTGTTGTTAATTTTCTTATACAAGGATGGGATCAGATCATGAAGAGGAGTCAATTAGCCACGGTGTCAACAAGCTTTATATGGAAGCTATGTTTGCAAAAATGGAGAAGATGAATGAAAAAGTAGAAGCAATCAGAGAAGAAACTCATGCTCAAAGATTAAACCCTAATGAAGAAGCTAGACAGTCAGAAGGGGAAAGGTCGCAAAGAGAGCAGAGGAGATATCTCGAGATGAAGCAGCAGATAACTACTACAGCAACCACAGTGGTTCTTCTCAAAGGAGTCAAGGGGAAACAGACGTGGCAGAGATGAAAGAGATCTCTTACAAGCCAATCTAAGAGGTCTTAAGATAAAAACTACTCCATTCCATGGGAAGAATGATGTTGATGCTTATCTGGACTGGGAAAAGAAGATTGAGTTGGTCTTTAATTGTCAGCATTATACAGAGATTAACAGAGTGAAGGTAGCTGCTACAGAGTTTTATGATTATGCTCTCAGTTGGTAGGATACTCTTGTAACTTCAAGGAGACGCAGTGGTGAGTTTCCTATAGAAACATTGTCAGAAATGAAGCGCATTATGAAAAGACGGTTTGTGCCAACTCATTACCACCGTGAGCTGCATTCTAAGCTCAGAAAGCTCACCCAAGGGACCAGATCAGTTGAAGATTACTATCAAGAACTAGAAACATTGATGCTTAGAGCTGATATTTTTGAAGGCAAGGAAGCAACAGTGTCACGGTTCTTAGGAGGGTTAAACAGAGAAGTGCAAGGCAGAGTAGAGATGCAACATTATGAGGAGCTTGAAGAAATGTTACACAAAGCTATTCTGGTTGAGCAACAACTTAAGAGAAAGGGATCTTCACGGCCAAGCTATGGAGCTCACTCATCTAGACAGAATTTCTCAAGAGAAAACAAGCAAGCTTTCACTCCAAAGTTTGATTCTAAACCGGCCTCTACACTGCAAGGGAAAGACAAAGGGAAAGTAGAAGGAACAACTTCAAAGGCTCATGATATCAGGTGTTATAAATGTCAAGGAAGAGCGCATTATGCGAATGAGTGCATCAACAGGAAGGTTATGATTCTTCTTGACAATGGAGAAATAGAGTCTGAAGAAGAAAAGCAAGACAGTGATTTATCTCTTGATGAATATGAAGAGAGACCAGCTAAAGGGGATTTGTTAGTGGCCAGAAGAACTCTGAGTATTCAAGGTCAAGCTAAAGAAGAAGAACAGAGGGAAAACTTGTTTCACACAAGGTGCCATGTTCAAGGAAAAGTTTGCAGTCTGATCATTGATGGAGGAAGCTGCACTACTGTAGCAAGTACAACAATGGTTAAGAAGCTTGGTTTAAAGGAGAAGAAGCACCCAGACCATATCAGCTTCAATGGCTCAACAACAGTGGAGAAATGAATGTCAAAAGCCAAGTAACCGTGCCTATAACCATTGGAAAGTATGAGGATGAGATTCAGTGTGACATTTTGCCAATGGAAGCTGGACATATACTTCTGGGAAGACCATGGCAATCAGACAGAGAGGTCATGATGGTTTCACTAATCGTCAATCTTTTGTGTTCAAAGGTAGGAAGACCATTCTCATCCCCATGACCCCTCAAGAAATCTATGAAGATCAACTCCAGCTCAAACGCAAAGAAGAAAGGTTACTCAAACAACCTAATTTCTTTATTAAAGCTAGTGATGTTAAGAGAGCTATGTTTTTAAAAACCTACGCTTCTGTTTGTGTTTAAGGAAACTCTTATGACTTTAACTAACCTTACATCGGTGCTGTCGAGTGAAATAAACTCTCTTTTGCAGGACTACAAGGATGTATTCCCTGAGGACAATCCCATAGGCTTGCCTCCCATTCGTGGCATTGAACATTGAATTGACTTTGTACCAGGATCCTCATTGCCCAACCGTCCTGCTTACCGAACGAATCCTGTGGAAACAAAAGAGCTGCAAAAACAAGTGGACGAGCTCATGGAGAAAGGACATATCAGAGAAAGCATGAGTCTATATGCTGTTCCAGTTTTACTTGTGCCTAAGAAAGATGGCAGATGGCGCATGTGTGTTGATTGTAGAGCAATCAACAATATCACGGTGAAGTATCGACACCCAATCCCAAGATTAGATGATATGCTCGATGAGTTGCATGGTTCTAGCATATTCTCTAAGATTGATTTAAAAAGTGGGTATCATCAGATTAGGATGAAAGAGGGTGATGAATGGAAAACTGCTTTTAAGACTAAGCATGGGCTTTATGAGTGGTTAGTCATGCCATTTGGGTTAACAAACGCACCTAGTACATTCATGAGATTAATGAATCATGTTCTAAGAGCATTCATTGGAATTTTTGTTGTAGTTTACTTCGATGACATCTTAGTTTACAGCAAAAGTTTAACTGATCATATAGAACATCTAGAAGCTGTTTTGAGCATCCTTAGAAAAGAAAAGCTTTATGCCAACTTTAAGAAATGTACTTTCTGCACAGATAATCTTGTGTTTCTAGGTTTTGTTGTGAGTGCAGATGGAGTTAAGGTTGATGAAAAAATGGTTAAAGCTATTAGAGACAGTCCAAGTCCAAAGACAGTGGAAGAAGTAAGGAGTTTTCACGGCCTTGCTGGATTCTATAGGCGATTTGTTAGAGACTTCAGTACCATTGCTGCACCCCTCACTGAGATAATCAAGAAGGACGTGGGATTCAAGTGGGAACAAGCACAAGAAGACGCCTTCCAATCACTTAAAGAGAAGCTTACTAATGCACCTCTTCTAATGTTACCTGATTTCCTTAAAACATTTGAAATTGAGTGTGATGCATCAGGAATAGGGATTGTAGCTGTTCTAATGCAAGATAAGAAGCTTATAGCCTTTTTCAGTGAGAAGCTTGGAGGTGCAACACTGAATTACCCAACATATGACAAAGAGTTGTATGCTTTGGTCCGAGCTCTTCAAACGTGGCAACACTACTTATGGCCTAAAGAGTTTGTCATACATACTGATCATGAGTCACTCAAGCATCTGAAAGGGCAACAGAAACTCAACAAAAGACATGCAAGGTGGGTTGAGTTCATTCAGACGTTTCCATATGTCATCAAGTACAAAAAAAGTAAAGATAATGTAGTAGCTGATGCATTATCACGAAGGTACACTCTACTCTCTACTCTTAATGTCAAACTCTTAGGTTTTGAGCAAATCAAAGAGCTTTATGCCACTGATTCTAACTTTTAAGAGATTTATAAGTCTTGTGAAAAGTTTGCTTCTGGACGGTACAGCAAACAAGATGGGTTTCTCTTTAACCGCTTGTGTGTTCATAATTGTTCTCGGCGAGATTTGTTAGTTAGGGAAGCTCATGGAGGAGGACTTATGGGACACTTTGGCATTGCTAAGACACTGGAAGTAATGAGAGATCACTTTCACTGGCCTCATATGAAACGTGATGTTGAGAGGATTTGTGGAAGGTGCAATACTTGTAAGCAAGCTAAGTCAATGGTTCAACCCAACGGTTTGTATATTCCTTTGCCTTTTCCTACTCATACCTGGAATGATATTTCTATGGATTTTGTGATGGTATTATCTAGGACTAGGACTGGAAAGGATTCTATATTTGTTGTGGTTGATAGATTTTCTAAGATGGCTCATTTCATTACTTGTCATAAAACTGATGATGCATTGCATATAGCTAATCTGTTCTTTAAAGAAATAGTCCGTTTGCATGGAATGCCTAAGTCTATAGTTTCGGATAGAGACACTAAGTTCCTTGGTTATTTTTGGAAAACTCTTTGGTCTAAGCTAGGAACTAAGCTCTTGTTCTCTACTACATGTCATCCGCAAACTGATGGACAAACAAAAGTAGTTAATAGAACCTTAGGGACTCTCTTGCATGCTTTAATAAAGAAGAACTTGAATTCTTGGGAAGAATGCTTGCCTCATATTGAATTTGCTTATAATCATGCTGTGCATTCTGCTTCTAAGTTTTCCCCTTTTCAAATTGTTTATGGGTTTAATCCTATCTCACCTTTGGATCTAATACCTTTGCCTATGAGTGAAAGAACAAACATTGATGGGAAAAAGAAGGCTGAAATAGTTCAACAGATCCATGAGAAGGCTAGACAAAACATAGAAGAGAAAACAAAGCTCTACGCTAAGCAAGCTAACAAAGGAAGGCAAACAATGGTCTTTAACGTTGGGGATCAAGTCTGGGTTCACTTGAGAAAGGAGAGGTTCCCAAATGAGAGAAAATCCAAGCTTATGCCAAGGATTGATGATGAAACGGATTTGAGGTCAAATCCTTTTGAAGAGGGAGGGGATGATATCATCATGGATAGCAGCAAGGACTTGGAGCAAGAACCAGATGAGCTTGTAGCAGAAGATGCTCTAGTGACACCAATTGGACCTATGACTCGATCTAGAGCCAAGACATTCAACCAAGCCATTGGAGGATTACTTAAATACATTTGGAGCCAAACTAATCACAATGAAGACATGATCGACACGTTCTTGGTCTCCATACAAGCTAAGTGATTCAACAAATGGATAAGTGATTCATAGGTGCTCTTTTTCCCTTACCTTTGGTTTTGTCCCAATGTGTTTTCCAAAAGAAAGTTTTTAACGAGGCTTATGTTTCACTTCATCATAGTCCATTTTGTTAATCACAACCAGGCCACATTCTATTCTATTATATCCTAGTCTGATCTATTCTATTCTACTCTATTATTTTCGTGGCCAAAGGGGAATGCAAGAGTTATTTTCGAATTCAAACTCTGTTTTAATTATTTTGCTAGTTTTCGAGACTAGTCTTGGAGCATGTTCCAAGACTTGTCTTAATTACCTCTTTTTCTGTTTTTCTTCTCTTTCTCTCTTCTTTATAAGTCCTCTTTTTATTCTGGACGAAATGATCTTTCTTTTTAATTAAAAACCTTTTCTAAAGAAGATCATCTTGTTGGTGTGTATATCCAGCAAAATCCTTAGACTCTTTGGTGTGTATATCCAGAGTTGTTTAAGTCGTTATCTTGAAGCTCTTTCCGCAAGCTTCGCTGATAACCATCAATCATTCAAACCATCATCCATCATCATGGCCTCACAGCCACCTTTATCCATCTCTCAACTTGATACGTGTCGATTCTTTGGGAGGATCATATTATGTGGTATCAGAGAACACTTTGAAAGTTGAATTTTCATTTCTATCAATTTTTATCATTTTAATTTATCATCACCACCACCATTTCGCCTGGATCATCATGAAGCTTCATCTTCTTTGATTTCTTTTAGATCTGTTGTTTTAAAAGATTTTGTGGAACTTTTTACTGGTGTTGTTAATTTTCTTATACAAGGATGGGATCAGATCATGAAGAGGAGTCAAGTAGCCACAGTGTCAACAAGCTTTATATGGAAGCTATGTTTGCAAAAATGGATAAGATGATGAATGAAAAAGTAGAAGCAATCAGAGAAGAAACTCATGCTCAAAGATTAAACCCTAATGAAGAAGCTAGACAGTCAGAAGGGGAAAGGTCGCAAAGAGAGCAGAGGAGATATCTTCGAGATGAAGCAGCAGATAACTACTACAGCAATGACAGTGGTTCTTCTCAAAGGAGTCAAAGGGGAAACAGACGTGGCAGAGAAGGAAGAGATCTCTTACAAGCCAATCTAGGAGGTCTTTTCCTCCATTCCATGGGAAGAATGATGTTGATGCTTATCTGGACTGGGAAAAGAAGATTGAGTTGGTCTTTAATTGTCAGCATTATACAGAGATCAACAGAGTAAAGGTAGCTGCTACAGAGTTTTATGATTATGCTCTCAGTTGGTGGGATACTCTTGTAACTTCAAGGAGACGCAGTGGTGAGTTTCCCATAGAAACATGGTCAGAAATGAAGCGCATTATGAAAAGACGGTTTGTGCCAACTCATTACCACCGTGAGCTGCATTCTAAGCTCAGAAAGCTCACACAAGGGACCAGATCAGTTGAAGATTACTATCAAGAACTAGAAACATTGATGCTTAGAGCTGATATTTCTGAAGGCAAGGAAGCAACAATGTCACGGTTCTTAGGAGGGTTATACAGAGAAGTGCAAGGCAGAGTAGAGATGCAACACTATGAGGAGCTTGAAGAAATGTTACACAAAGCTATTCTGGTTGAGCAACAACTTAAGAGAAAGGGATCTTCACGGCCAAGCTATGTAGCTGACTCATCTAGATAGAATTTCTCAAGAGAAAACAAGCAAGCTTTCACTCCAAAGTTTGACTCTAAACCGGCCTCTACACTGCAAGGGAAAGACAAAGGGAAAGTAGAAGGAACAACTTCAAAGGCTCGTGATATCAGGTGTTATAAATGTCAAGGAAGAGGGCATTATGCGAATGAGTGCATCAACAAGAAGGTTATGATTCTTCTTGACAATGGAGAAATAGAGTCTGAAGAAGAAAAGCAAGACAGTGATTTATCTCTTGATGAATATGAAGAGAGACCAGCTAAAAGGGATTTGTTAGTGGCCAAAAGAACTCTGAGTATTCAAGGTCAAGCTAAAGAAGAAGAACATAGGGAAAACTTGTTTCACACAAGGTGCCATGTTCAAGCAAAAGTTTGCAGTCTGATCATTGACAGAGGAAGCTGCACTAATGTAGCAAGTACAACAATGGTTAAGAAGCTTGGTTTAAAGGAGAAGAAGCACCCAGACCATATCAGCTTCAATGGCTCAACAACAGTGGAGAAATGAATGTCAAAAGCCAAGTAACCGTGCCTATAACCATTGGAAAGTATGAGGATGAGATTCAGTGTGACGTTTTGCCAATGGAAGCAGGACATATACTTCTGGGAAGACCATGGCAATCAGACAGAGAGGTCATGATGGTTTCACTAATCGTCAATCTTTTGTGTTCAAAGGTAGGAAGACCATTCTCATCCCCATGACCTCTCAAGAAATCTATGAAGATCAACTCCTGTTTAAATGCAATGAAGAAAGGTTACTCAAACAACCTAATTTCTTTATTAAAGCTAGTGATGTTAAGAGAGCTATGTTTTTAAAAACCTATGCTTCTGTTTGTGTTTTAGGAAACTCTTATGAGTTTAACTAACCTTACACCAGTGCTGCCGAGTGAAATGAACTCTTTTTTGCAGGACTACAAGGATGTATTCCCTGAGGACAATCCCATAGGCTTGCCTCCCATTCGTGGCATTGAACATCAAATTGACTTTGTACCAGGATCCTCATTGCCCAACCGTCCTGCTTACCGAACTAATCCTGTGGAAACAAAAGAGCTGCATAAACAAGTGGACAAGCTCATGGAGAAAGGACATATCAGCGAAAGCATGAGTCTATGTGCTGTTCCACTTTTACTTGTGCCTAAGAAAGATGGCAGATGGCGCATGTGTGTTGATTGTAGAGCAATCAACAATATCACGGTGAAGTATCGTCACCCTATCCCTAGATTAAATGATATGCTTGATGAGTTGCATGGTTCTTGCATATTCTCTAAGATTGATTTTAAAAGTGGGTATCATCAGATTAGGATGAAAGAGGATGATGAATGGAAAACTGCTTTTAAGACTAAGCATGGGCTTTATGAGTGGTAAGTCATGCCATTTGGGTTAACAAATGCACCTAGTACATTCATGAGATTAATGAATCATGTTCTAAGAGCATTCATTGGAATTTTTGTTGTAGTTTACTTTGATGACATCTTAGTTTACAGCAAAAGTTTAACTGATCATATAGAACATCTAGAAGCTGTTTTGAGCATCCTTAGAAAAGAAAAGCTTTATGCCAACTTTAAGAAATGTACTTTCTGCACAGATAATCTTGTGTTTCTAAGTTTTGTTGTGAGTGCAGATGGAGTTAAGGTTGATGAAGAAAAGGTTAAAGCTATTAGAGACAGTCCAATTCCAAAGACAGTGGAAGAAGTAAGGAGTTTTCACGGTCTTGCTGGATTCTATAGGCGATTTGTTAGAGACTTCAGTACCATTGCTGCACCCCTCACTGAGATAATCAAGAACGACGGGGGATTCAAGTGGGAACAAGCACAAGAGGACGCCTTCCAATCACTTAAAGAGAAGCTTACTAATGCACCTCTTTTAATGTTACCTGATTTCCTTAAAACATTTGAAATTGAGTGTGATGCATCAGGAATAGGGATTAGAGCTGTTCTAATGCAAGATAAGAAGCATATAGCCTTTTTCAGTGAGAAGCTTGGAGGTGCAACACTGAATTACCCAACATATGACAAGGAGTTGTATGCTTTGGTCCGAGCTCTTCAAACGTGGCAACACTACTTATGGCCTAAAGAGTTTGTCATACATACTGATCATGAGTCACTCAAGCATCTGAAAGGGCAATAGAAACTCAATAAAACACATGCAAGGTGGGTTGAGTTCATTGAGACGTTTCCATATGTCATCAAGTACAAAAAAGGTAAAGATAATGTAGTAGCTGATGCATTATCACGAAGGTACACTCTACTCTCTACTCTTAATGTCAAACTCTTAGGTTTTGAGCAAATCAAAGAGCTTTATGCAACTGATTCTGACTTTCAAGAGATTTATAAGTCTTGTGATAAGTTTGCTTCTGGACGGTACATCAAACAAGATGGGTTTCTCTTTTATGAGAACCGCTTGTGTGTTCCTAATTGTTCTCTACGAGATTTGTTTGTTAGGGAAGCTCATGGAGGAGGACTAATAGGACACTTTGGCATTGCTAAGACACTGGAAGTAATGAGAGATCACTTTCACTGGCCTCATATGAAACGTGATGTTGAGAGGATTTGTGGAAGGTGCAATACTTGTAAGCAAGCTAAGTCAATGGTTCAACCCAACGGTTTGTATATTCCTTTGCCTATTCTTACTCATCCCTGGAATGATATTTCTATGGATTTTGTGATGGGATTACCTACGACTAGGACTGGAAAGGATTCTATATTTGTTGTGGTTGATAGATTTTCTAAGATGGCTCATTTCATTGCTTGTCATAAAACTGATGATGCATTGCATATAGCTAATCTGTTCTTTAAAAAATTATCCGTTTGCATGGAATGCCTAAGTCTATAGTTACGGATAGAGACACTAAGTTCCTTAGTTATTTTTAGAAAACTCTTTCGTCTAAGCTAGGAACTAAGCTCTTGCTCTCTACTACATGTCATCCGCAAACTGATGGACTAACAGAAGTAGTTAATAGAACCTTAGGGACTCTCTTGCGTGCTTTAATAAAGAAGAACTTGAATTCTTGGGAAGAATGCTTGCCTCATATTGAATTTTCTTATAATCATGCTGTGCATTCTGCTTCTAAGTTTTCCCCTTTTCAAATTGTTTATGGGTTTAATCCTATCTCACCTTTGGATCTAATACATTTGCCTATGAGTGAAAGAACAAACATTGATGGGAAAAAGAAGGCTGAAATAGTTCAACAGCTCCATGAGAAGGCTAGAAAGAACATAGAAGAGAAAACAAAGCTCTACGCTAACCAAGCTAACAAAGGAAGGCAAACAATGGTCTTTAACGTTGGGGATCTAGGCTGGGTTCACTTGAGAAAGGAGAAGTTCCCAAATGAGAGAAAATCCAAGCTTATGCCAAGGATTGATGATGAAACGGATTTGAGGTCAAATCTTTTTGAAGAGGAAGGGGATGATATCATCATGGATAGCAGCAAGGACTTGGAGCAAGAACCAGATGAGCTTGTAGCAGAAGATACTCTAGTGACGCCAATTGGACCTATGACTCGATCTAGAGCCAAGACATTCAACCAAGCCATTGGGGGATTACTTAAACACATTTGGAGCCAAACTAATCACAATGAAGACATGATCAACACGTTCTTGGTCTCCATACAAGCTAAGTGATTCATAGGTGCTCTTTTTCCCTAACCTTTGGTTTTGTCCCAATGTGTTTTCCAAAAGAAGGTTTTTAACGAGGCTTATGTTTCACTTCATCATAGTCCATTTTGTTAATCTCAACCAGGCCACATTCTATTCTATTATATCCTAGTCTGATCTATTCTATTCTACTCTATTATTTTTGTGGCCAAAGGTGAATGCAAGAGTTATTTTCGAATTCAAACTCTGTTTTAATTATTTTGCTAGTTTTCGAGACTTGTCTTTGAGCATGTTCCAAGACTTGTCTTAATTACCTCTTTTTCTGTTTTTCTTCTCTTTCTCTCTTCTTTATAAGTCCTCTTTTTATTCTGGACGAAATGATCTTTCTTTTTAATTAAAAACCCTTTCTAAAGAAGATCATCTTGTTGGTGTTTATATCCAGCAAAATCCTTAGACTCATTGGTGTGTATATCCAGAATTGTTTAAGTCGTTATCTTGAAGCTCTTTCTGCAAGCTTCGCTGATAACCATCAATCATTCAAACCATCATCCATCATCATGGCCTCACAGCCACCTTTATCCATCTCTCAACTTGATAAGTGCAGATTCCTTGGGAGGATCATATTATGTGGTATTAGAGAACACTTTGAAAGTTCAATTTTCATTTCTATCAATTTTTATCATTTTAATTTATCATCACCACCACCATTTCGCCTGGATCATCATGACTCTTCATCTTCTTTGATTTCTTTTAGATCTGTTGTTTTAAAAGATTTTGTGGAACTTTTTACTGGTGTTGTTAATTTTCTTATACAAGGATGGGATCAGATCATGAAGAGGAGTCAAGTAGCCACGGTGTCAACAAGCTTTATATGGAAGCTATGTTTGCAAAAAAGGAGAAGATGATGAATGAAAAAGTAGAAGCAATCAGAGAAGAAACTCATGCTCAAAGATTAAACCCTAATGAAGAAGCTAGACAGTCAGAAGGGGAAAGGTCGCAAAGAGAGCAGAGGAGATATCTTCGAGATGAAGCAGCAGATAACTACTACAGCAACCACAGTGGTTTTTCTCAAAGGAGTCAAAGGGGAAACAGACGTGGCAGAGAAGGAAGAGATCTCTTACAAGCCAATTTAGGAGATCTTATGATAAAAATTCCTTCATTCCATGGGAAGAATGATGTTGATGCTTATCTGGACTGGGAAAAGAAGATTGAGTTGGTCTGTAATTGTAAGCATTATACAGAGATTAACAGAGTGAAGGTAGCTGCTACAGAGTTTTATGATTATGTTCTCAGTTGGTGGGATACTCTTGTAACTTCAAGGAGACTCAGTGGTGAGTTTCCCATAGAAACATGGTCAGAAATGAAGCGCATTATGAAAAGACGATTTGTGCCAACTCATTACCACCGTGAGCTGCATTCTAAGCTCAGAAAGCTCACCCAAGGGACCAGATCAGTTGAAGATTACTATCAAGAACTAGAAACATTGATGCTTAGAGCTGATATTTCTGTAGGCAAGGAAGCAACAATGTCACGGTTCTTAGGAGGGTTAAACAGAGAAGTGCAAGACAGAGTAGAGATGCAACATTATGAGGAACTTGAAGAAATGTTACACAAAGCTATTCTGGTTGAGCAACAACTTAAGAGAAAGGGATCTTCACGGCCAAGCTATGGAGCTGACTCATCTAGACAGAATTTCTCAAGAGAAAACAAGCTAGCTTTCACTCCAAAGTTTTATTCTAAACCGGCCTCTACACTGCAAGGGAAAGACAAAAGGAAAGTAGAAGGAACAACTTCAAAGGCTCGTGATATCTGGTGTTATAAATGTCAAGGAAGAGGGCATTATGCGAATGAGTGCATCAACAGGAAGGTTATGATTCTTCTTGACAATGGAGAAATAGAGTCTGAAGAAGAAAAGCAAGACAGTGATTTATCTCTTGATGAATATGAAGAGAGACCAGATAAAGGGGATTTGTTAGTGGCCAGAAGAACTCTGAGTATTCAAGGTCAAGCTAAAGAAGAAGAACAGAGGGAAAACTTGTTTCACACAAGGTGCCATGTTCAAGGAAAAGTTTGCAGTCTGATCATTTATGGAGGAAGCTGCACTAATGTAGCAAGTACAACAATGGTTAAGAAGCTTGGTTTAAAGGAGAAAAAGCACCCAGACCATATCAGCTTCAATGGCTCAACAACAGTGGAGAAATGAATGTCAAAAGCCAAGTAACCGTGCCTATAACCATTGGAAAGTATGAGGATGAGATTCAGTGTGACGTTTTGCCAATGGAAGCTGGACATATACTTCTGGGAAGACCATGGCAATCAGACAGAAAGGTCATGATGGTTTTACTAATCGTCAATCTTTTGTGTTCAAAGGTAGGAAGACCATTCTCATCCCCATGACCTCTCAAGAAATCTATGAAGATCAACTCCAGCTCAAACGCAAAGAAGAAAGGTTACTCAAACAACCTAATTTCTTTATTAAAGCTAGTGATGTTAAGAGAGCTATGTTTTTAAAAACCTATGCTTCTGTTTGTGTTTAAGGAAACTTTTATGAGTTTAACTAACCTTACACCGGTGCTGCCGAGTGAAATGAACTCTCTTTTGCAGGACTACAAGGATGTATTCCTTGAGGACAATCCCATAGGCTTGCCTCCCATTCGTGGCATTGAACATCAAATTGACTTTGTACCAGGATCCTCATTGCCCAACCGTCCTGCTTACCGAACTAATCCTGTGGAAACAAAAGAACTGCAAAAACAAGTGGACGAGCTCATGGAGAAAGGACATATCAGAGAAAGCATGAGTCTATGTGCTGTTCCAGTTTTACTTGTGCCTAAGAAAGATGGCAGATGGCGCATGTGTGTTGATTGTAGAGCAATCAACAATATCACGGTGAAGTATCAACACCCTATCCCTAGATTAGATGATATGCTTGATGAGTTGCATGGTTCTAGCATATTCTCTAAGATTGATTTAAAAAGTGGGTATCATCAGATTAGGATGAAAGAGGGTGATGAATGGAAAACTGCTTTTAAGACTAAGCATGGACTTTGTGAGTGGTTAGTCATGCCATTTGGGATAACAAACGCACCTAGTACATTCATGAGATTAATGAATCATGTTCTAAGAGCATTGATTGGAATTTGTGTTGTACTTTACTTTGATGACATCTTAGTTTACAGCAAAAGTTTAACTGATCATATAGAACATCTAGAAGCTGTTTTGAGCATCCATAGAAAAGAAAAGCTTTATGCCAACTTTAAGAAATGTACTTTCTGCACAGATAATCTTGTGTTTCTAGGTTTTGTTGTGAGTGCAGATGGAGTTAAGGTTGATGAAGAAAAAGTTAAAGCTATTAGAGACAGTCCAAGTCCAAAGACAGTGGAAGAAGTAAGGAGTTTTCACGGCCTTGCTGGATTCTATAGGCGGTTTGTTAGAGACTTCAGTACCATTGCTGCACCCCTCACTGAGATAATCAAGAAGGACGTGGGATTCAAGTGGGAACAAGCACAAGAGGACGCCTTCCAATCACTTAAAGAGAAGCTTACTAATGCACCTCTTTTAATGTTACCTGATTTCTTTAAAACATTTGAAATTGAGTGTGATGCATCAGGAATAGGGATTGGAGCTGTTCTAATGCAAGATAAGAAGCCTATAGCCTTTTTCAGTGAGAAGCTTGGAGGTGCAACACTGAATTACCCAACATATGACAAGGAGTTGTATGCTTTGGTCCGAGCTCTTCAAACGTGGCAACACTACTTATGGCCTAAAGATTTTGTCATACATACTGATCATGAGTCACTCAAGCATCTGAAAGGGCAACAGAAACTCAACAAAAGACATGCAAGGTGGGTTGAGTTCATTGAGACGTTTCCATATGTCATCAAGTACAAAAAAGTAAAGATAATGTAGTAGGTGATGCATTATCACGAAGGTACACTCTACTCTCTACTCTTAATGTCAAACTATTAGGTTTTAAGCAAATCAAAGAGATTTATGCAACTGATTCTGACTTTCAAGAGATTTATAAGTCTTGTGATAAGTTTTCTTCTGGACGGTACAGCAAACAAGATGGGTTTCTCTTTTATGAGAACCGCTTGTGTGTTCCTAATTGTTCTCTGCGAGATTTGTTTGTTAGGGAAGCTCATGGAGGAGGACTAATGGGACACTTTGGCATTGCTAAGACACTGGAAGTAATGAGAGATCACTTTCACTGGCCTCATATGAAACGTGATGTTGAGAGGATTTGTGGAAGGTGCAATACTTGTAAGCAAGCTAAGTTAATGGTTCAATCCAATGGTTTGTATATTCCTTTGCCTATTCCTACTCATCCCTGGAATGATATTTCTATGGATTTTGTGATGGGATTACCTAGGACTAGGACTGGAAAGGATTCTATATTTGTTGTGGTTGATAGATTTTCTAAGATGGCTCATTTCATTGCTTGTCATAAAACTGATGATGCATTGCATATAGCTAATCTGTTCTTTAAAGAAATAGTCCGTTTGCATGGAATGCCTAAGTCTATAGTTACTGATAGAGACACTAAGTTCCTTAGTTATTTTTGGAAAACTCTTTGGTCTAAGCTAGGAACTAAGCTCTTGTTCTCTACTACATGTCATCCGCAAACTGATGGACAAACAGAAGTAGTTAATAGAACCTTAGGGACTCTCTTGCGTGCTTTAATAAAGAAGAACTTGAATTCTTGGGAAGAATGCTTGCCTCATATTGAATTTGCTTATAATCATGCTGTGCATTCTGCTTCTAAGTTTTCCCCTTTTCAAATTGTTTATGGGTTTAATCCTATCTCACCTTTGGATCTAATACTTTTGCCTATGAGTGAAAGAACAAACATTGATGGGAAAAAGAAGGCTGAAATAGTTCAACAGATCCATGAGAAGGCTAGAAAAAACATAGAAGAGAAAACAAAGCTCTACGCTAACCAAGCTAACAAAGGAAGGCAAACAATGGTCTTTAACGTTGGGGATCAAGTCTGGGTTCACTTGAGAAAGGAGAGGTTCCCAAATGAGAGAAAATCCAAGCTTATGCCAAGGATTGATGATGAAATGAATTTGAGGTCAAACCCTTTTGAAGAGGGAGGGGATGATATCATCATGGATAGCAGCAAGGACTTGGAGCAAGAACCAGATGAGCTTGTAGCAGAAAATGCTCTAGTGACGCCAATTGGACCTATGACTCGATCTAGAGCCAAGACATTCAACCAAGCCATTGGGGGATTACTTAAACACATTTGGAGCCAAACTAATCACAATGAAGACATGATCAGCACGTTCTTGGTCTCCATACAAGCTAAGTGATTCAACAAATGGATAAGTGATTCATAGGTGCTCTTTTTCCCTTACCTTTGGTTTTGTCCCAATATGTTTTCCAAAAGAAGGTTTTTAACAAGGCTTATGTTTCACTTCATCATAGTCCATTTTGTTAATCACAACCAGGCCACATTCTATTCTTTTATATCCTAGTCTGATCTATTCTATTCTACTCTATTATTTTCGTGGCCAAAAGGGAATGCAAGAGTTATTTTCGAATTCAAACTCTGTTTTAATTATTTTGCTAGTTTTCGAGACTAGTCTTGGAGCATGTTCCAAGACTTGTCTTAATTACCTCTTTTTCTGTTTTTCTTCTCTTTCTCTCTTCTTTATAAGTCCTCTTTTTATTCTGGACGAAATGATCTTTCTTTTTAATTTGAAAACCCTTTCTAAAGAAGATCATCTTGTTGGTGTGTATATCCAGCAAAATTCTTAGACTCTTTGGTGTGTATATCCAGAGTTGTTTAAGTCGTTATCTTGAAGATCTTTCCGCAAGCTTCGCTGATAACCATCAATCATTCAAACCATCATCCATCATCATGGCCTCACAGCCACCTTTATCCATCTCTCAACTTGATAAGTGTCGATTCCTTGGGAGAATCATATTATGTGGTATCAGAGAACACTTTGAAAGTTGAATTTTCATTTCTATCAATTTTTATCATTTTAATTTATCATCACCACCACCATTTCGCCTGGATCATCATGACTCTTCATCTTCTTTGATTTCTTTTAGATCTGTTGTTTTAAAAGATTTTGTGGAACTTTTTACTGGTGTTGTTAATTTTCTTATACAAGGATGGGATCAGATCATGAAGCGGAGTCAAGTAGCCACGGTGTCAACAAGCTTTATATGGAAGCTATGTTTGCAAAAATGGATAAGATGATGAATGAAAAAGTAGAAGCAATCAGAGAAGAAACTCATGCTCAAAGATTAAACCCTAATGAAGAAGCTAGACAGTCAGAAGGGGAAAGGTCGCAAAGAGAGCAGAGGAGATATCTTCGAGATGAAGCAGCAGATAACTACTACAGCAACCACAGTGGTTCTTCTCAAAGGAGTCAAAGGGGAAACAGACATGGCAGAGAAGGAAGAGATCTCTTACAAGCCAATCTAGGAGGTCTTAAGATAAAAATTCCTCCATTCCTTGGGAAGAATGATGTTGATGCTTATCTGGACTGGGAAAAGAAGATTGAGTTGGTCTTTAATTGTCAGCATTATACAGAGATCAACAGAGTGAAGGTAGCTGCTACAGAGTTTTATGATTATGCTCTTAGTTGGTGGGATACTCTTATAACTTCAAGGAGACGCAGTGGTGAGTTTCCCATAGAAACATGGTCAGAAATGAAGCGCATTATGAAAAGACGGTTTGTGCCAACTCATTACCACCGTGAGCTGCATTCTAAGCTCAGAAAGCTCACCCAAGGGACCAGATCAGTTGAAGATTACTATCAAGAACTAGAAACATTGATGCTTAGAGCTGATATTTCTGAAGGCAAGGAAGCAACAATGTCACGGTTCTTAGGAGGGTTAAACAGAGAAGTGCAAGACAGATTAGAGATGCAACATTATGGGGAGCTTGAAGAAATGTTACACAAAGATATTCTGGTTGAGCAACAACTTAAGAGAAAGGGATCTTCACGGCCAAGCTATGGAGCTGACTCATCTAGACAGAATTTCTCAAGAGAAAACAAGCAAGCTTTCACTCCAAAGTTTTATTCTAAACCGGCCTCTACACTGCAAGGGAAAGACAAAGGGAAAGTAGAAGGAACAACTTCAAAGGCTCGTGATATCAGGTGTTATAAATGTCAAGGAAGAGGGCATTATGCGAATGAGTACATCAACAAGAAGGTTATGATTCTTCTTGACAATGGAGAAATGGAGTCTGAAGAAGAAAAGCAAGACAGTGATTTATCTCTTGATGAATATGAAGAGAGACCAGCTAAAGGGGATTTGTTAGTGGCCAGAAGAACTCTGAGTATTCAAGGTCAAGCTAAAGAAGAAGAACAGAGGGAAAACTTGTTTCACACAAGGTGCCATGTTCAAGCAAAAGTTTGCAGCCTGATCATTGATGGAGGAAGCTGCACTAATGTAACAAGTACAACAATGGTTAAGAAGCTTGGTTTAAAGGAGAAGAAGCACCCATACCATATCAGCTTCAATGGCTCAACAACAGTGGAGAAATGAATGTCAAAAGCCAAGTAACCGTGCCTATAACCATTGGAAAGTATGAGGATGAGATTCAGTGTGACGTTTTGCCAATGGAAGCTGGACATATACTTCTGGGAAGACCATGGCAATCAGACAGAAAGGTCATGATGGTTTCACTAAGATTGAGTCTAGATGCATTTCATGTAGCTTTGCACACATTTGCATAGGGAGTAGATGATAAACATTTGTTAAGATGCTGATATGATCATGGATAGCAGCAAGGACTTGGAGCAAGAACTAGATTAGCTTGTAGCTAAGGAAGAGCTTGTAGCAGAAGATGCTCTAGTGACGCCAATTGGACCTATGACTCGATCTAGAGCCAAGACATTCAACCAGCTATTGGGGGATTACTTAAACACATTTGGAGCCAAACTAATCACAATGAAGACATGATCAACACGTTATTGGTCTCCATACAAGCTAAGTGATTCAACAAATGGATAAGTGATTCATAGGTGCTCTTTTTCCCTTACCTTTGGTTTTGTCCCAATGGGTTTTCCAAAGAAAGGTTTTTAACGAGGCTTATGTTTCACTTCATCATAGTCCATTTTGTTAATCACAACCAGGCCATATTCTATTCTATTCTATCCTAGACTATTCTATTATATTCTACTCTATTATTTTCGTGGCCAAAGGGGAGTGCAAGAGTTATTTTCGAATTCAAACTCTGTTTTAATTAGTTTGCTAGTTTTCGAGACTAGTCTTGGAGCATGTTCCAAGACTTGTCTTAATTATCTTTTTTTCTGTTTTTTTTCTCTTTCTCTCTTCTTTATAAGTCCTCTTTGTATTATGGACGAAATGATCTTTCTTTTTAATCAAAAACCCTTTCTAAAGAAGATCATCTTGTTGGTGTGTATATCCAGCAAAATCCTTAGACTCATTGGTGTGTATATCCAGAATTGTTTAAGTCGTTATCTTGAAGCTCTTTCTGCAAGCTTCGCTGATAACCATCAATCATTCAAACCATCATCCATCATCACGGCCTCACAGCCACCTTTATCAATCTCTCAACTTGATAAGTGCCGATTCCTTGGGAGGATCATATTAGATGCCCATGTTTGAATTGTTTTCAATGCTTTGGTCACTTGTTGTTTGAATGCATTGTAGTGAGTTTGAAGTTAAGGCTGCACCATGCTTTGAATTCTTGCATTGACACTAATGACTTATGCTAAAGCTTTCTTTGATTTGATTCCAACTCTATCTTATTAGAACCATAATCCTCACTTTGAATTATCTTGTTTGTGCATTGAGAGTGATTACATGGCTACCCATATACATACTTGGATTATCTCCTTCCCTTCTTAGCACTCTTGTTAATCCAAGTAGCTGATCCTCATCATTATGGGACATTTAACCACACCCTAAACCAATCCTTCTTTCTGAATCTAAACACTATTGTGAGAGTTGTGAGGCCTTGCATTGCATAATTTTCGATTTTATCTTGGCAAAAAGTGTTAGGAATAAGGCTGGCAAGGAGAAGCTCTATTGTAGACACTAGCTTGCATTTTGAGCTTGGTATTAGGTTAGGAGATTGAGAAAGGGTAGTGTAAGTGTTTTGAGCTTTAAATGTTTACATCTTCTGAGAAGAAGAAGAAGTATGGGGTTGGTAGTATGGGGGAACAGTTTATTTTGTGGTTAAATTGATTAGGAAGAAGGCTCTAAGTGTTAAAGGAGAAAGGTGCCAACAACAACAAAGCTTACAAAAGGTCATCCAAAAGGAGAAATCAGACCAAGCAATCCACCAAAGGTGATGAAAATGGCGCCAATCATACATCAAAGAAGAGCAAGTTCCAAAAAGAAGTCAACCACACAAGCAAAAGAAGAAGGAGTTTCCCCAAATATGAAGAAGGAATAGATCAAGTGCTTTGGGAAAGGGTAGATTTAGAAGTTCTTAGGTTCATCTTTGGGCAAAAAGGGTAGAAGAGAGCTTTAACTTGCATGCATAAGTGTGCTTTTACCTTTAGCATTTTGCCTAAGATAGAATCATTTCATTGAGTGATCCCCTAAATCTTTGAACTCTTATTTTAATGAGATCATTTTCATCTCATAACCTTAACCCTTAAACCAAATGTTTTCTCTTGATTTGCACAAACTTGATCCATTGGTTACATTGAATGAATGTTAAAGAGTTGGTTGATTTGAATGCTTGTGTAGGCTAAGCATAAGTTCTTTGTTTGTTAGGTAGAGTATGGGTAAAGCTTTTGAAGTAGAATAATCTCTATACATCTTAGAACATATAACTTGGGCATTGAATCAATTTTCTCATTGACATCTTTAGTTTTGAGCTCCCATCTTCAAACCTCTCTCTCTTATTTGTCTTTGATTGCTTGAGGACAAGCAAAGGCAAGTGTGGAGGAGTTGATATACACTATATTTATACCATTTTAGCGTACATTTAGCACTAGTTTTTAGTCTTTAAGCATGCATTTTTAACTTGTTCTTGTCCCATTTGCATTCATTTAGAACTTAGAGTAAGTTTAGAAGTTGCATAGCATATTTGGTGCATATGGAGTACTTGGCAGGTACATTTGAAGTGTTTGGAGGCTATAAGGAGCTCTAGAAATATCAAGGGGTCAAGCCAAGGCAATGCAAAGAATAATCAAGGATCTAGGAGTCATATCGAGCTGTATACAGATCAAGGTTGGTCGATATGGAGGCATATCGAAGTGCATTTCGGGTATGACATCCTAGTACAAACCATCCTGGAAATCACATCACCAAAGATCAGCCCAGATGACTGGCTTCCACTCAGATTCAGCTTCAATACTCTTCATAAAAGTTGTAGCCCTGTGAATTAAATTTCAGATTCACTTGGTCTCAGGTCTATCCGATTTATGGTTGAAGAGTAATAGAGATTTTTGTGAAGCCGCTGCGGAGACAACGGGCCATACCAAGGAGCATACCGAGCAAGCTGCTCGATACACAAGTCCAGGGGCGTATCGACTTGCATATCGACCTATACTGGTCGATACACAAGCCACATGAAACGTACTGAGCGGAGTATCGAGGAAGACATGCTGATATGCCTTTACTAAAGGGCGATTGCATCGATCTGCATACCGAGAAGGAGTGCAGAACGAAGGTCGATATAAAGTGTATGAGTCCAAAAGAAGGTCTTACTATGCGATTCAGCCTCAGAAACCTTCATAGGAGTTGAAGAGGATTGAATTAGCTTTCCAATGGATGTTGAATCAAGTCATTCCGGTTCGTGGTTCGAAAGATACGGCGATTCCAGTAACACTCTTTGCAACCAGAAAGAAGCCAATAATGACCAGCGTATCGACCAGTACACCTCGATACACTCCTTCCGAAACAGACCAAAACTTGGTTTACTCCTGGTTTATTAGGGATTTTTCTTCCTCTTATATATATGGTAAAGCCTAAAAACTTTGGTAACTCATTTTTTATTCTTTCTATCCTTAAAACTCTCTCTTTGGAGAAAACCTTGTAGAATCTTTCTCTATTTATTAAATTTCTGCACTTCTCTTAATCTTCCCTTGTTTATCTTTCTCCTAATCATGATTAGTCATCTTCCTTTGTTTGGGTTCATGGCTAAAACCATGTTTAGTGAGTAGTTTGCTTAAGGTTTGAGATGAGATAGAGATAGAGAGATTTAAGGCTCGATTAGTGATTGCTTAGTGCTTAATATTATTGTTTCTTCTTATTGATTGTGATTAATGCTAGATTAGCCCTTGCTAAGTTGATATAGATCCTAGAGTTTTCTTATGCCTGCCAAGTGTTTGATGAATTGCCTGAATGAGTCAAGTAAGAGATTTGCTTATCTTAGCCTAGTGAATTAGCTGTCTAAAGAGTAGATTGGCAATATAGAATTGGATTAGTTGCTTATAATGCTTGCTGATCTTGTGTTTGAGTAAAAGAATTTGTCTTGAATATGTGCTTAGTAAAGTAGCCAGTGTCAAGGAATTGAGCTAGTTATAGTTGTTAATTATATGCCTACGAATAGCTTTTTGTGAGTTTGTAAGCATCACTAGTTAAGCTGAAAGTCTCCCTATATCAATTACCATGTCTCAAGCCTACTAGTTCTTGATTGTTTGAATTCGAATTTGCCTTAGTTTCTCTGTTTATTTCACTTGTTCTTGCTTATTTGAAGTCTCTTTTAGTTGCTAGATTCATAGTTTCAATCTCCCAATTATGTTTGCTTGAATTAGATAATCTATTGCATTCTTAGTGTCTTATCTTTCCATTATGGATTGATATCTACATACTACAATGATATGAGTATATGTGGGATTTGAAGTAGAGTAAACTCCTACATCAATATGCAGTGCCGGTCCAACAATTTTTGATGCCCTACACAAATCTAAAAAATATGCCTTTTATATACTATATTTAAAACTACAAAAGTATTAATATAAAAAATTACGGTTAAAATTTATAAAATAATATAATTCCGAACAAACAATCCCAATTTATAAACAGTTTATAAGAAAAAAACAGAAAATATATATTGTTGAAATATATTGTTTTTACAGTTATGCCTGTAAAATCATTTCTTAAACTCACTAATCGGTAACTTCAAATGTTCATCGTTTCAGTAAGATAATTTTATACAAATTTTTTTTATTAATTTATCTTATTTTATGAAATATAAATGAAAAAAAATCAACATTTTTTCATCGAACTTAAATGTTGTCAAAAACTGATAAATTTATAGTTATAATTTTTTTTCTCTTATCAATCCAAAAAATTTAAAAATACTAAAATCTTAAAAATAAGTCAATAACTCACATATGTGACAATAACAAAACTATGATTATGGTATTAAAAATATAAATAATATTATTGTTAAAAATGCTTGAATCTTTATTTACATGTAAACATATTAAAAAAAGTATGTCCCTTTAAGATTTACTGCCCTAATCGGTCGCTTGGGTAGCTTACTCTGTCGGCCGGCCCTGTCAATATGCGGACCAACCATCTACCCGCTCTTATGATAAATAAATATAGTAAAATTTATTTTGGTTTAATTAGCAATAGATTAAAGAAAAATGTATACTTAAAATATATATTGGCAAGATTATATTTTCTAAAGAAAAAAGAAAGTATTATAAAAATAATATTCAAAACATATTATAAGAATTTAATTATTATTTAATATAACTTTTACATTTGCAATTATATGTTACAGTAAACACTAGAAAAAAATAAAAAATTTCAAAAGACACAAAATGATATGAAACGTTTGTGTGATTGTTGTTGAACACTAAAATTGTATATGTATAAAAATATAACATTTACATAATATATAAGAAAATTAATCAATACTTAAATATTAAAACTAATTATGTCTATAAAAAATTATACTTACACATACATGCAAGCCAAAAATAAAAATTAA
Source organism: Thlaspi arvense (assembly GCA_911865555.2). Lineage (NCBI taxonomy): Eukaryota > Viridiplantae > Streptophyta > Magnoliopsida > Brassicales > Brassicaceae > Thlaspi > Thlaspi arvense. Next base: position 35,506,218 of record OU466858.1, read on the forward strand.
ATAAATTATTATATATTTTAATGTCTTCTCGTTTATTTAGTTATTATATTTACATTTTCTATCCAAAGAAATATTTTAAAAGTTTTAGCTAATACTTTCTTATCTTTATAATCTATTAAAATATATAATATTTTATATTTAATTTATCGTTATTTTTTATTATTAAATATTTATTATTTTATTATTAATCATATACAAACAAAAATCTTTAATACTATATTAAGTATAATTAAACATATAAAATATATTATAGCCTACAGACGGTGCAAGCCTAGTAATATTTTATATGAATATCACAGAGATTCTAGTCTATTTTTTTATTCTTTTTTTGTCAACATTCTAGTTTAATTAAAATACTAGATTTTGATCCGCGCACTTGCGCGAATTTTTTTTTATAAAATATTTTTGAATCATAGTAAAAATCTGTATATAGTAAACTTTTGTTTAAAAGAAAAATTAGCTTATATTATTAAATCTAAAATTTTGGTCCAAACGGAAATTTTTTATTAGATTATATAAACTATTTTAACATTATGGTTTTATGTTCTTAAAATTATTTAGGCTTGATTTTATAAAAAAAAATTATTTTGATTAACGAATTTTTTGTTAAGTTTTGTAACAAATATTTTAAAATATTATGTTTTATTATGCAAGAGAGATTTTATTTGTTTATAATTAAGATTCTTAGGCTTAGTTTGTTTTTGCCTCCATATACTTATTTGGATTCAAATGCTCTCAAATATTATTCTTTTAAATATTTTTAAATCAGTATATGAATATTTTATCTAAATACAAATTCTATAATATCTCAAAATTTGGATATTTAAAATACTAAAAAATAGAGATTTGATGCAGCATTTAAATCTCAAAAATCAGCAGATAAAAATATCATTTAATTTAAACCACAAAATCAAGTTTTTTTGTCAAAACTATTTTTTCTATCGAAATAAAAAGTCGCATTTTCCCGCAAAATCGTAAAATCACGTTTTTGTACCAAAACCAAAATTCTGGTAGAAACTGTAAAAGTAGCATTTTTAATTAAACCGTATTTTCCTGCCAAAACTGTAAACCCACATTTTTTAACAAAACCAAAAATTACTCTTTCCCCCAACATCATAAAATCGTATTTTATGGCTAAATTTCTAAAATTAAGTAGTTTTTGTCAAACTTGCAAAATTGTATTTTGTCGTCAAACCCGTAAACCTGCATTTTCAATAAAATTCATAAAACAACATTTTCCACCAAAACTTATAAAACCCGCAAAAACATGTAAACCTCGTAAAATTCGCAAAATCACAATTCCCGCCAAATCCACAAAAGCCCGTGTTTTTGATAATTTTATAAAATCCATATACGATCAAATTTCTAAATTCATGTATTTCTGCCAAATTCACAAACCCGCATTTTCTCTAATACCTGTAAAACCCACAAAATCCGTAAAATTGCGTTATTCGCATTTCACAAACCCATATTTTCCCATAAACCCGTAAAATCTGCAAAATCGTGATTTACAACCAAATTTCAAAAATTATGTGTTTCTGCTAAATCTACAAAAGCACATATGTTGTCAAACCGGCATTTTTTCGGAAAAATATATTTTCCGTTAAAAATTTATAAAACCCGCTAAAATTTATAAAACCCGTAAAATCTACAAAATTGTGTTTGTCAAATCCGTAAATCCATAATTTCCCACAAAAAAATCATTAACAAACCAGAAAAACTAAATAATTTACATAATTTTTTTTTCATAGTATGTATATATGTAACCAAAAAATAATGATTATATATTCATCATTGACTATAAATTGTCATATTTTTGTAAATACTATAATAATTTCAAAATTGTTTAATGTGGGGCTTTTCTTTTAATACTATAGAGAAGAAATTGATTATAATATAATATATATTTAATTTATCATATAATATATATAGTTATATTAGTTATTCATGCCATATATATGTGGTAGTTATGTTAAGATATTATGAAAGATTTTAAAATAATTTTAAAGTAAATTAATTTAAATTTTATTAGTATCAGATATGATTTATTGGTATTATCTATTAACAAACTAATATAATTTAATTTAATATAATATATTTGTTAACAGTTTAGTGATAAAACTAAATTATTTTTAATGAATTTATAGAAATTTAATGGTATATATTGTAAATAACACATTAAAGGTTAATTTAAAAATAGGATTCTCTTTTAATAGTATAAATAATTTTTATTTTACTAAGCTAGTTTGAAATTGTTTAACATGTCAATTTAGTAAGTGGATATGTTAAATTTTGGTGCGAGTGTAGGCAACATTTATTCTCAGATGTAAAATAAAATTTGAGAACCATACATGTATAAGTCGGCGAGATGTATGAATTACGATAGGATACGCTCATCTGCAGAGACACGTCCACACTAGCTCGCAACCACAAACGATATCTTCGCTTGTGACGCCATTAGCGAAGAAGGAGACGAGTAAGAAGAAGACGAGTAAGAAGAAGACTATGCTTCTCTTGCAACCACCACTGGTTTCATCTCGATTTCATTCCCTCTACTTCATTCCTCGACCCAACCACGGCTTTTTCCAGCCGCCGATTTCTGCCTTTTCTGCGACGGCCTCTTGCTCGCCATCATCATCATCCTCTTCTTCTTCTTACTTCTCCTCGTGGAATGGTTTCGACGCGAGTGAAGAAGAGGACGAACACGATGAATTTTCCGTCGAGGTTCGTCGTCTCTACGACTTCTCTCCGCTTCTAAAATTTCTCTCCAGATTAGGACCAGTCGAATTGGCTTTGGATTCGGAAGACTCGAAATCTGATTCGCCGGATTCGCTTGATCCGGTGGAGTTCGAGCTCGCCGAGTCATACAAAGCGGTTCCGGCACCGTACTGGCACTCGTTACTGAAATCGTTATGCTCATCGAAGTCATCGCTCGGTTTAGCTTACGCCGTCGTCTCTTGGCTGCAAAAGCATAACCTCTGCTTCTCCTATGAGCTTCTCTACTCAATTCTCATTCACGCGCTTGGCCGTTCAGAGAAGCTCTACGAGGCGTTTCTTCTTTCTCAGAGACAGACTTTAACTCCATTGACTTACAATGCTTTGATTGGAGCTTGTGCTCGAAACAATGACATTGAAAAGGCTCTTAATCTGATTTCTAGGATGCGTCAAGATGGTTACCAATCCGATTTTGTTAACTACAGTTTGGTTATTCAGGCTTTGACGCGTAGCAACAAGATTGATTCAGCTCTTTTACAGAGATTGTATAGAGAAATTGAACGTGACAAGCTTGAGTTTGATGTGCAGCTAGTTAATGATATCATCATGGGTTTTGCTAAATCTGGTGATCCGTCTCGGGCTTTGCAGCTTCTTGGCATGGCGCAAGCAACGGGTTTGAGCGCGAAAACGGCGACTCTTGTCTCGATTATCTCGGCGTTGGCGAATTCGGGGAGGACATTAGAGGCTGAAGCTTTGTTTGAGGAGCTGAGACAAAGCGGGATAAAACCGAGAACCAAAGCTTACAATGCGTTGCTAAAAGGATATGTAAAGACAGGTCCTTTAAAAGACGCGGAGTCGATGGTTTCAGAGATGGAGAAGAGAGGTGTTTCGCCTGATGAACATACGTACAGTCTCCTCATTGATGCATATGTGAATGCAGGTAGATGGGAAAGCGCGAGAATTGTGTTGAAAGAGATGGAAGCTGGTGATGTACAGCCTAACTCTTTTGTTTTCAGCAGACTCTTGGCAGGTTATCGCGATAGAGGGGAGTGGCAAAAGACATTTCAAGTTCTCAAGGAGATGAAGAGCATCGGAGTTAAGCCCGATAGGCAATTCTACAACGTGGTGATCGATACCTTTGGGAAGTTTAATTGTCTTGATCACGCCATGACCACTTTTGATAGAATGTTAAGTGAAGGGATCGAGCCCGATAGGGTGACTTGGAATACTCTTATCGATTGCCATTGTAAGCATGGCCGGCATATAGTAGCAGAAGAGATGTTTGAGGCAATGGAGAAGCGAGGGTGCTTGCCTTGCGCTACAACTTATAACATCATGATCAATAGTTATGGAGATCAAGAAAGATGGGATGATATGAGAAGATTGTTGGGGAAGATGAAGAGCCAAGGAGTCCTGCCTAACGTCGTGACACACACAACACTCGTAGACGTGTATGGCAAATCCGGTAGGTTTAATGATGCGATAGATTGCTTGGAGGAGATGAAGTCAGTTGGGCTGAAACCATCATCAACAATGTACAATGCACTCATCAATGCCTATGCACAAAGGGTATAGTATCATCCATAGAGAGATACCTTAAGAGAAATTATCATTTGATGCTAACCATTCCCTGATTCTTCCGTGACCAGGGTTTATCGGAGCAAGCTGTGAATGCATTTAGAGTGATGACATCAGATGGACTAAAGCCAAGTTTATTGGCTCTCAATTCCCTCATCAATGCCTTTGGTGAGGATAGAAGAGACGCTGAAGCATTTGCCGTGTTGCAGTACATGAAAGAAAATGTAATTTAACTTCTGTTTGGCTAAACCACCCCATCTTGATCAAACTATTTTACTGACCCGTCATCTCTTGCAGGGCGTAAATCCAGACGTGGTGACATACACAACACTCATGAAAGCTCTCATACGTGTTGATAAGTTCCAAAAGGTATGAATCTTTTCTTTTGGTTGATAAGGGAATACCCGAAATTAAAAGCATTGACGTTTCGAGATGTGATGATGGTTTTAACAGGTACCGGGTGTTTACGAGGAGATGATCATGTCAGGCTGTAAACCAGATAGAAAAGCTAGATCCATGTTACGGTCTGCTCTACGATACATGAAGCAGACGTTAAAAGCCTCATAAGAAAACGTAGAAGAAAGGTTTTTTTTTTTATCTCGAGCTTGTGTCGTTACATCTCACAAGCTGAGGTCATGACAGACCTCACATCATTACAAGAGGACGTCTTTCGTACAAATCCTCACATTCTCTGTCTATGTAAAGATTTACGAGGTACAAATATATAACTGTTGTTACGTAGACAAAACTTCTTTAATCAAATCTCAAATCCAAAGAATTATTACAACATTCCTAAAACTGCGGCAAATAAATTAGGAGTACAAAGTTTCGCAACCAAAACAAATTTTTAACTTACAAGGGGTTAACTGAATGAGAGAGAGCTTCCTCCAATAGTTTTCATGGCATGATAGGTGTGGAGTTTCTACTATACTTGCTCTTGGCAATCCTGGAACAGAACATGAACATCAAAAGTACCGAGGACAACAAGAAGAGCCTGAAGTAAGTTTTTATCTCCTGCATTCCGACATCGATCACTTCCATGTTCTTCCCGTATCTGTTCTTCCTTTCCACCAAATAGCCGTCCAAATACTCGTCTATGGACACCCATTTATCTGCAGCATTGGTACTGTTTTCGTCTAAATAGAGCGGTCCCAGTTTGAATATTGTGAAGAATGCAGCAGACCAGTCATTGAGAACTCTCTAGTATCAACAGTAAGCGAAGTCATAAGTCACCTTTTTCTGGGTAAATATTGATCTATATGAGATCAATATTGGGAATTAACATAATCATAGTACCTTGAAACTGGGTAGATCAACAGGGTTGAACATTTTAAAGCAATCTCTTGAAGAAGTCTGGTTGTCTCCAAAGATCTGACAGTGATGGTAACAATATTAAAAATATGCGACATAGGTTTCCATGAAAGTGTCGAGAGCAGATAACTTCTGTCACACAAACCTCAAAGGTAAAAGCCATTGGTGTCCTTACAACATCATAGATATAATCTGTAGCTGTACCATGTGCCAGATACCTAAATCCAAGAAACTGATTAAAACGGGCAAGAGAAGCATCTTGAAGGGCATATGATAGCTTTCGAAATGAGTCTCAAACAAGACATAATTTGAAAGGTTAAAGGAATTAGTTTTGCATGTTATTGAAAATGTTCCAAAAAGTTTAGGGAATAGACAAACCCAACAGAGCCTCCGCCAGATCCAATCATGCAGCGGTTTTGGCAATGAACTTTATTCACTTGTTCAAGTAAGGTCCTCATCTTTTGCGTAGGCAATCCTTCTGGGGTTATGTTTTTGTGATCATATGGCATAAATAGGGCCTGGAAACATGAGAAACAAGAACCAAGCTTTTCAACAAATACATAACCAAGAGATCAAGAGTTTTTTGTTATACAATTTATGGAATGTGAACATCCATGCAATCCATCATTCACACGTTTACTCATAAACTCCGACAGAAGTTATTAACCTTTATTTCCACTAGGAGAGACCCTGCCCTATTTTTTAATTCGTGTTTGAAATAATATGTTTTTGGACTTTTGTTTTGTTTTGATAATCAATTCTTTCTTGCGTTGTTTTATGAATATTTATTTAATTTTTTCTTGATGATATTTGTGGTGTCATTCTCTACATCATTTTGCGAGTAGTTTTTTGTTCTTCAGTCTATTATTTTGACTTTTTCCTCATCTATTATTATTATAGGAACCAGATGGCAGATGCTGAAAACTTCTAACGTCAACACGATAACACTAAATCAAAAGAGAAACATCACCTCCATTCCAGAATGCACGTTTATCCATATGTGAGGATCAAATGATATAGCTAGCTTCCGCATTATTTGAGTTTCAGGTTCACTAAACGGAGTAGTTCCTGGATTCTCTTCAGATGGATCATAATCCTGGAGCGGCCGGAAAGAAAGACTAAGGTTCCATTACGCATTAATAAGGGATCTTGAAGGAAACAAAATGTGGAGTTGAAATGAAGGGGTACCTTTTCTTTCTTGCCCCAATCAACGCCCCAATTTCGGTTCAGGTCAACTCCACGCCCTGTGATTTACAGATATGATCAAAGACGAAATGCTAATTGCTAAACAAACGCATTCATAACCATGTACTCGAGAGACAAAAGATGGTTACCGTTTCTGCGTTCACAAAGATCTCCAGCTTCAACACGTTTACGACCATTAGAGTTTTCTATAGGAACCAGCTGGAAAAAAATTCAGCAAAATCTATCAAATACTCCAGTGATTAAAAAAAAATTGCATGTATCAGACACACACTTACCTTAATGACTAGCTTGTCTAGGGTGCTGTTCAGAGTTGCTCCGTTCTTCATTGGTAAGAACTGTTCTTCGCTCAAAATCGACAAAATCCGAAAGGCAAGTTCAGAGGTAATAAGCTCTCTCCCATGCTGCCCAAAAGTCTGGAAGAAAAGGGAATCATCTGTCAAAACAGGTATTACCCAAATTATGAAGAAACTTTCACCTATAAGTTAAACCAGAAGACTACAGTCTCTAGAGATTTGATTCACTAAAAGAGAGAGATATAAAGGGAACTTACAAGAAGGATTCTAAAGTTTGACCTATCATCACTCTCGCTTCCACCCCGACAGTAAGTAACAACGTTCACCGCGGCATTGTAGCCCTTGTTTCCAGATTTAATCATCTCAATCTGTGAACAAATATTAACAATGGCTTTTACACATATGTGCTGAAAAAACACAATGAACTTAAAATTGAAGCCAATGGTACTAACCGAAAGCTTATCTGGATGCCGATGTACCAAAGAATGTATCTGCTCCATTAAATCATCACTGCAGTGGACACACGAAATGATTAACAGGTTGCTGGGGGCGATCAACATAAAAAACGTTAAATAATTATAAATGAGTAAATGAGATCAAAATTTTTTTGGTTTAGGGGGGGATTAAGGACTCTAATAAAACATGTTTTTGTTCTAGCGCAAGTGTCGACCTTGCTGGTACCCAAAGGACTAAAACGAAATCTAATCTAACAGCTTCTATAAGCATAAAATCGAAAATTGAGTATAACCAAAACACTTGAACAAACCAAACACCTAAATGCAGATTTACTTAGTATATATAGGAGTGAATGGGATCAAAGTTCTTGTACAATTCATTCTTGAGTAATAAAGAGTGTATCGACTTTGATTCTTATTACAAGACTAAAACGCAATCTAATCTAACAGCTTCTATGAGCAGAAAACCTAAAACACTTGAAGAAGCAAACCAACAAACTAAAAAGCAGAGTAACTTAGCATATATCTCATTTGAAGAACATTGTGTGCAAAGACTTGTTTTACTTGCTTCGCTCGATTAGTAGCGCTTGAAGAAGCAAAACCTAAAACCAAACCAAACTAACTAAAAAATTCCAAAAAAAAAACCCGAAATTTAATCATTCTTAATCTGTGATAAAACTGAAACTCGATGAAAAAGAAATCTGAAATTGTCTTTAGAGAAAATTATCACCTAGGGTGGTAGAGATCCCAGTTGATTGGAGTAATGGAAGACGAGTCGGAAGGGTTAGTTCCGGCGAGAACGAGTAATAACAATGGTGGGAGGACGATCGCGCAACATATTAGATGTCGCAGACGCATGGCCGCTTCGAGAGAGACGAAGGGGAGAGAGAAACGGGAAGAAGTGAACCTTTACTTCGAATTTTGCTTCGTTAGGTTTCGTGGATGTCATCTCATTTCTTCTTGCAGGTGTGAACAAAGAAGGAGAGAAATGGATCTAATGGAGTCGGAGATATCAGAGATGGCTAGATCGACTTATGTCATCTCTAAGCGTTTTTTCTTTTTTTTTTTTTTAATCTTACTTTTCTTCAGCAATCAAACGATCATAAAATTTGATCATTTTTTTTCTTCACAAATCAAATATATTAATATATATTATACAGAGTTTAAAAAAAAAAGAGAAAGAATAAGCGAAAAAGATGAAGCGAAAAAAGGCAAGGCGATTTCATTACGGTTACACAACCAATATTCTCTCACCACACTGGTAACAGTTACAGTATTTTCTGAAGACGGAGTAGCGGGGAAACAGGATCACCACTCTCCTTCGTGTATTTCCACGATGGTCTAATGCAGCAGAGAGGTTATCAAAACTCTAATGCAAGCAATGTTGTAGTAAGGCAAACAGGAGAGTGTCAATCTACTTCTAGATGATAGAGAATCCACAGAGAATGCAAGGTCTAAGACAAATCTAAGCAAATGAGACAATTTATGAGAAATAATCTAAAAACTAAATGCAACAACCTAAATGGAGTGAAACCTATTTTAAAAATACTAGAAAGGAAGTAGTTACCACGAGGAACAAACAGATAAATTAAAGAGAAGAGCTTCGAATTGTTAAAATTCGACTAGTGGACCGACCACAAGATCGACCACTAGATCGAGCAGAAACGATCGATCTTGTCTAAAACCGTAAGAACAATGAATCTAAAGATCAGGATGCTATCAGGTAACAAGCTAAAGATGATATGAGGCGTAAATATGCTAGAAGAGAGGGCTTTAGGGTTGAGATTCATATAAGGGGTTTCAAGGAACCATCTTGGGTTTGAAACTTTGGATCGACTCACTTGGTGAGGATCTCTAAGCCTCGAAAACAAAACAAGATCTATCCGTGGCTTTCGGTATAGATCACTCTTTCATCCTCTCCTCCAAACCCATGGCTTTTGGTGGAAAGAGAGGTCGAAAGGCAAGGAAAACAGATTTCGAACAATGGCTTAACTAGTCCCCCAAACTTCCATGGCTTTTGGGAAGGGGTAACTAGTCTCTAAGGTGAGATCTTCCGAGGCCTCTGGATCCTGTCAAGGTAAGGGACCTCTCGGATCATGAAGCTCTTGGCGTGAGAGTCTTCAAGCATTAAGCTTTCAACACCTTCGAAGAGATAGCCTTAAAAACGTTTAGAAAACAAAACAAGATCGAACCTTTTCTACCCCTTAATCCTCTCGACCCCTAACCCAAAGTAAACTACTCACTACACATAAAGTAAATCAAGCAAGGTGGAAGAGATGAAACGATAAACATGAAACAACGACTAGATTAAACGATAAGGTTCGAGAATACAAAAGCTTGAAAAGAAAACTGGTTTTACAATGGTGTTCTTCCGAAAACGAGAGAGAAAACTTGAAGGAAAAAGTTAGAAAATCTAAAAGTTATCGAAAAAGCATTCGCCGCCTTGCCTAAAACGTCAAAACAGTCCAATGGTCCCCCCTTCGCTAACAGCCAAAAACGGTTGAAAGGACAGAGATCGACCATTGGATCGAGTTGTTCTATCGATCATATCCGGCCATCGTGTCTTCGGCTCGATCCGGGTCTCGATCTTCTTCGGTGAATCGAGTGCTGCATCCGATCTCGGTATCGATCTTTGGGAGGATCGAGTGGTGTACTCGATCCGGCTCTCGCTCTGCATGGCGTCATTTATGTCCGTACCGATACATCGATTGCTTCACTCGATCTCCACCTCGATCATTATCCTTGGATTGCCTAGTTGGCTCGATCTTCTGGTCGATCAACTCCTAGATCGACCGGCCATGCTCGATCTGCTCCTCGATCACTGGTCCTTAGCACACTCCCGAGCTTCCATGAACTGCTACATCGGCCTCCACACCTCCACGAACCTCCGTGTCTCCAAAGCAACCAGAAATAACCTGGAATGGATGCAAAATGCAGAGAAAATGCATATGCTGATGCAAGAGTGCTCTAGGACCCTAAGTGATGCAATCTAGCCTAAAACATGATGCAAATGCATGAAAAACTACCTAATGAGTATGCAGAATGTATGCAATATGCAATGATATCACACGATCAAACCAATTGATCGTGATGACGGTTTTTTCCCAACCAACTCCAACCAGTATTTAAGGCTTGCTGATGTTCAAGTACCACTACATCTCAAATTCAAATACCTTTCTATCGATCTACTCTGGACTCGATATCAATTCATTTCATCAAAAATAGCAGACAATCTAAAAAGAGCGACTCAAGATATCAATATCAGTGCGGCGGATCCCCCATTTATTCTATCAGCGGAGATCGTCAACCAATTCGTAATAATTAGACGGTCAGTAATCTCAAGGAGGCAAAACCTACGGTCAATTGTTGCGAACATGCCTCGGATTTGGAGAGTTGTGGGTTATGCCCACAGACGAATCGTTGAAGGACGGCGATTTCAATTTGTCTTCTCAACCGATGAAGCACTGGAATGGGTACTCTGTCGAGGGCCTTGAGCTTTCGCCGATCGGATGCTAATCCTTCAACGTTGGACCCCAAGAACAAATCCAGACGAAATGCATTGCATCCCATTCTGGGTTCAAATCAGAGGAATTCCTTTCCAATACCCCAGCCACGACGTTATCGCCCACAACGGAAGGGCGCTTGGCATGCTGCTCCAAGTAGAATACAATCCTGAAATGGCTGGGAGAGTTGAATTCGTCAGAGTGTGCGTTGACTGGGATATCCACAACCCCCTTCGATTTCAAAGAAATTTTCAATTTTTTCCGGGAATCAACACAATGATGCGTTTCACATATGAACGACTGCGAGGTTTCTGTGAGGTGTGTGGTATGTTGACACACGACTCCGACAACTGCCTCATCCAAAACGGTGGCCCTGATCCAGACAACATTGACGACCAAGGAGGAGACGACAGTGATGAAGAGGCGAACCGGTTCCTACAGCGCCATCAGGATGATCAAGTGCAAGGAGTTGTCATTGAAGAAATTGTTGATGATGAAATGGAAGCAGACCACTAGGAACAACGAGACAACGTCACACTAGATGATGAAGCAACAACAGAGGAGCATGATACAGTTAACCATCCAGAAAACATTAATCTTGATTCAGAAGAAGACAATATTGAAGAAGATGCTTATCTACAAAGAGGCATATACCGAGGGTCTTCAATGCGTTCCATGGCTCTGAATGACGAATATGATTTGGATGTCATACAGAACTCCTACGATGAAAATTCAGTGGAGGCTAGGACAGCAAGCAGAAATGCCAAACGAAATTTTCTTGATGAAGGTAATAACCTCGGTCCTTACTTCTCAAAGCGTATTGAGACAGGGGAAGGCAACACCAAGACAGGAAGCCCTCAAAACACAACTGACGGAGGCGCGGTGGGCCCTGAACCACCACTTTCACCATGAGGATAACCTGTTAGAACTGTCAGGGGTTAGGTATAGACCTGGCGGTTTGACGCCTAAAGGAGATATCCATGAAATATCTCCCGGACATCATCTGACTTTCTGAAACAAAGCAGTGTGATAACTATATTAGTGAAGTAGCTTGTCAATTAGGATTTCTTTAGTACGTTACAGTACCACCAGTAGGATTAAGTGGGGGTTTGGTAGTTTTCTGGAAGCACCATGTAAATCTTTCTGTTTTATTTCAATATCCAAATCTTGTAAATTGTTCATTTGAAATCAATGGGAGCAATTTCTTTCTATCCTTTGTCTATGGCCATCCAATCCCTAAACATCGAAATCACCTCTGGGAAAGGCTAGAAAGAATTTCAATTAACAGAAAGAACATGCCATGGATCCTTTTGGGAGACTTTATTGAAATACTAAATAACGAGGAAAAGATAAGGGGAAAGAGGAGATCTGATCGTACTTTTCAAGACTTCAGACGTATGATGTGTAATTGCGATTTGATAGATCTAAATTCGATAGGAGATCGTTACTCATGGGATGGTCAAAGAGGTTCTCATTATGTTCGCTCCTGCCTCGATCGTACAATGGCAAACGGTCCTTGGCACAATATGTTTCTGGCCTCTGAAACAAAGTTTTTGGAGTTAGGTGAATCGGATAATAGGCCTCTCATTACCTACATATCCGATAAAATAGAAGACAGAAGGAGGACATTCACATATGACAGCCGACTGACAAGTCGAGAGGGATTTGTAGACTCTGTTATCAAAGGATGCCAACATATCAACCACGATGGTGGCCAGTATACACCATTAACTCACTGTATAGCCCAGTGCAGGAAACAAATATCATGCTGGAAGAAGACAAACAAAACGAATGCCCAGGAACAAATAGGCTTGTTAAGGTGAAGACTTAACATTGCCGCCACAAATGGGGCTCCCCTATCTGAGAGACGTGAATTGAAAGTAAAACTTCATCAGGCATACATAGATGAAGAAACTTTTTGAAAACAAAAAAGTCGAGTACAATGACTCAAAGAAGGAGATATGAATACCAAAATTTTCCATTCTCTAGTTCAAACGAAGCAAGCAAGGAATCAAATTTTCACACTCCTAGATGACTCTGGTGTATTAAAGAGGGGTAATACAAAAATAGCTGAGGTAGCAATCAAGTATTTTCAACAACTCTTCAAATCCACACCTATCAACGATGACTTTTACAATCAAGTATTCAAAAACTCCCCATCAAGAATAACTCCAGAAATCAATAACACCCTTACACAAGAAGTCACTATGGAGGAAATCAGAGAATCAGTATTTGCAGTTGGCCCACATCGAGCACCTGGTCCGGATGGATTCACTGGAGATTTCTATCAACATTTTTGGTCAGATATATCACCAGAAGTCATTCAAGAAGTACAACATTTCTTTAATGGCAGACATTTCGACCAAGCTCACAATCATACAAATATCTGCTTGATCCCAAAGATTAACCCGCCAACGTCAATGACCGACTTCAGACCAATAGCATTATGTAATGTTTCCTACAAGATAATATCGAAGATTCTAGTTAATCGCTTAAAACCTCATCTCTCTGCGGCAATATCAGAAAACCAAGCAGCATTTATCCCTAGGTGAATGATTACAGACAACATAATAATTGCTCATGAAGTATACCATAGTCTAAAATCCCGCAAAAGACAGGCCAAGTGTTATACGGCGATAAAAACTGACATTACCAAAGCTTATGACAGATTAGAGTGGAGATTCCTACAAGAAACGATGACTCGTATGGGTTTCTCTGCTAAATGGATTCATTGGATCATGACTTGTGTATCATCAGTTAGCTTCTCAATCCTCATCAACGGATCGCCTCAAGGACTAATTCATCCAGAATGAGGTATCAGACAAAGTGATCCTCTGTCACCATATCTCTTTATCTTATGTGCCGAAATTCTATCGCATATAATGAATAAAGCAATGCTTGATAGAAAAATTAGCGGTATCAAACTCAGTACCAGAAGTCCTGCTGTTAGCCATCTGTTATTTGCATATAACTCTTTATTCTTTACTCTCGCTAATGCTAAATCATGATGTATGATAAAGAATTTATTAGCACTCTACGAAACAGTCTCTGGACAAGCTGTCAATCTCCGGGAATCTGCAATCACATCTGGGAATAAAGTCCATCCAGATAAAAGGGTCAGTTGCGACACATACTTGGCATTAATAATGATGGGGTTGGCGGCAAATACCTAGGCATCCCAGAGCAACAATGTCAAAAGAAATCAGAAATGTTCAACTATATCATTCAAAAGGTCAAAGAACGAACTCAAGGTTGGCATAAACAATTCCTCTCACCCGCAGGAAAAGAGATCCTACTCAAATCTGTGTCACTTACGATGCCTATCCATGCAATGAATGTTTTCAAATTACCAAAATCTACATGTGAAGAGATAAACAGCACATTGGCTCAGTTTTGGTGGGGAAGTGGATCTAACGAGCATAAGATGCATTGGTTAAAATAGAAACGAATGGGAATACCTAAGAAAGAGGGAGGCCTAGGCTTTCGGGATCTCGAAAACTTCAATCTAGCCTTACTTGGAAAACAAGCTTGGAGGATTTTACATCATTCAAACAGTCTAATGGCTAGAGTTGTCAAAGGGAAATACTATCATGACAAAAACATAATGACGGTAGCGACTGGAACAAAACCATCATATATTTGGCGCTCAATCCTCCAAGGTCGAGACCTCTTGAAAAAAGGAATGCGACTTCTTATTGGCAATGGTCAATCCACAAACACCTGGACGGATCCATGGCTACCAACAGACCCTCCAAGAGCACCATTGCCTAAATATCAAAACCTAGCATCAATCAAGGTTTGCGATTTATTCAATCTATACAATACAGGATGGGATACCACAAAAATTAGAGCTTTAGTCCACAAAGAAGACGTTGAGCACATCCTACAACTCAAGATTTTCTCTCATAATGTACCTGATCTACTAGGCTGGAATTACAACAGAGATGGCTTGTATACTGTCAAATCGGCATACTGGCTCGCTGATACAAGAGGTTTTAGGGATCTTGTTGTAAATCACCCAAGCCTGTACTAGTCATTTGTAGCATAGCATAGGGTTTTATGTCAATACAAAAGGGTTTTGTTGAAAGCAAAAGAGTTGCAAGCAGAAATCCTTAAGTCAAGCAAGCAAAGAAGGTTTTTGTTGCCTAAGCAACTAAACTAGCAACCTAAAGTGATCAATCACCAAAGAGAACTCAAAAGAGACAGTTTAGCAATGATCAAAGAAGTAAAACAGAGCAAATAAACAGAGTACTAAACAAATTCGAAATTCAATAAAAGAGAAAACAAGTTCCTAGATGTGGTTATTGACTCTGGGGAATTCATAGACTAACTAAGGTTGTTTCAAAAAGTATTGATCAATCAAACAAGCTAGCAATGGTGGTTCCTTGATAACAGGTTTTTACTGAGTGTGCAAGCAAGGAGGTTATCAAAACTCAAGCAATACACAATTGTAGTAAAGCAAGAGTTATCAATCCAATCCTAGGGAGCAGGAAGATCAATGAGAATGCAAGGGTGAAGCAAATCTAAGCAAAATGGATAAATGATTGGTAAAATCTAACAAAACTAAATGCAACGATCTAATGCAATGCAAAACAATTTTAAAATCCCTGGAAGAGGGTTAACTACCACGAGGAACAAGCAAAAGATGAAAAATGCAAAACTACTAAGAACTAAAAATCGACCACAGGATCGAGCACTGGATCGAGCAGAATGGATCGATCTATTAAGCAACTTAAACAGAAATGACTTATGAAGAACAGAATGCAAGCTAAATGATAAGCGAATGATGAACATAGGTTTAAAACACTAAAAGAGAGGGTTTAGGGTCGAGGGTCATATTCAAGGGTATCAAAGATTCAAGCTTTGGTTTGAAAATATTTAGATCTACTCTTTTAAGTGGTTTCTCTAAGCCTTGAAAACAAAACAAGAACCATCCATGGCGTGTGGTATGGTTCACTTCCTCAATCTCTTCTCCAAACCCATGGCGTTTGGTGGAAAAAGAGATCGAAGAGCAAAAAAGACAGATTTCAAACAATGACCTAACTAATCCCCTCTACAACCATGGCATGTGGGAAAGGAAAGATTAGCCTCTAGGATCTGGTTTTCCAGGACATCTGAATCCTGTCAAGGTAAGACAGCTTTTGGTTCATAGAGACCTTTTCCAAGGCTCTCTAGGCTTTAAGATCCCAAGATCCCAGAAGAGAAGGTATGAAGAACAAGAAAACACAAAGCTTTGAACCCTTTCAACCCTTTTGAATCACCCCAACCCCAAAACCCGAAACGACTACTCACTACACATGTTTAAGATCGAATCAAAAAAAAATAAATGATAAGCTAAGCATGATTAACGATAGATTAAAGAAAAACGTGCTTGATATTAAAAGATTCAAAGGTTCATAAACGAAAAAGCTTAAGCTGTTCTACAATGGCGAATCGCCTAACTTAGAGAGATCAAGGAAAAGACAGAATGAAGATAAGATAAAGGTGATGGCTGCTTTTGCCAAAAATGGCTAAACCGTTAGCTGGTCCCCCCTTCGCTAGCCACCAAAGACAGCTGGACGGATAAGCTCGTCTGGGGTCGACCTTGAGATCGACCAATGTGCTCGATCATCTTCAGGAATCGCCTTGCTCCGCTCGATCTTCTGGTCGATCTGGTTGGAGGGATCGAGTATCTTCCTCGATCTACATCTCGATCTTTGGATGATCGAGTCTTGGTCTTGATCTGGCTCTCGTTCTGCATGGCATCATTTACGTCCGTACTCCAGATCGATCTCCTCTCTCGATCTCGGTCTCGATCCTTCCTCTTGAATCGACTTGGTGCACTCGATCTTCTGGTCGATCTCATCTAGATCGACCTGCCTTGCTCGATCTCGGGTACTTTGCATGCCGAGCTAAGATCTCCAAGTGTCCACGAGCTCCACTTTGAACCTCCTCACGTCCACATAGCCTCCACAACTCCATAGTGCTCCAAACAACCTGATAATGATGCATATATGCAAAAAATATGCAAAATGCGAATGCAAGGGGACCTAGAACCTAAAATGCAACAAATGGAACAATCTAGCCTATAATGCAAGATGAATGCATGAAAAACTACTCTAAATGCATGCAAAATATGCAGAATATATGGTAATATCAACTCCCCCAAACTTGCCTTTTGCTTGCCCTCAAGCAAACAAAATTCAAGAAGGAAAAGAGGTTTTAAAAACGGGGGTTTAAGCTTCTTGCAAAAGTGTTTTTCAAATGAATCAATTCAATGGTCCCAGTTCTTAATCCTAAAATGCAATGCACACACTCATACTCCAAAGAACTTAGCCATACTCATCACATAATGAATTTCAAATCATGACTCTCATATCCCAAACAATCCAAGAATCCTATCCTTTAATATTCATTAAGCTCAATACCGTGAATCACACTTATGCACTTTAAAACCGGATACACTTGGCTAAGGGACAAGGGTTGCGAGATAAAAATGATCTCACTTACAAGTGCTATTCAAACAAGGGGTTATCTCAAAGAATGGTTGAACTTTCACATAATGCTAAAAGTGAAGACAATTGATGCATACATGATTAAACCTTCATCTACCCATGCATACTAATCAAAGATCCTAGAACTCTCTCTCATTTTTCTTATCTTTTAAAGCTCACTCACCCTCCTAAAGACTACCCTTATCACCAAGGCAATTTGCCTAGCAAAAACCCAAGTAAAAGCATCATTTTAAAACTCTTTAGGCTAGTGGAAAGGCTGAAAACATACTTAGCTCTTTTCTTTTACTTTGATAGCTCTCTACTTATATTATTTATTATTTATTTTTTTATTTTTTTCTTTTCTTTTTAAACACTTGGTCTTTTGGCTCTTTTCTTTTCTCTTTTTTTTTTCTTTTTATTTTTATTTTGAGAGCTACTTTCTTAGATAAACTTAGAGCTTTTATTTTTTAAACAGCAAGCCTTCCACTTAAAACCATTGAAACCTTTTTAATTCAACTTCCAAATATCAAACTCTTTAAACCGAAGCAAAACAAAGTAATCCCCAAGAACACCCATCCTATCCTTAGCCTAAAACTAGCTTCAAAATGCAAAGCTAGTATCAATATGAAAGCCTAATCATGTCGTCTAAACCTAACACTTTATGCTAAGCTCAACCGAAAAGAGGCCTCAGAAAGATTTAACACACAAGAACATTGGCTTGAAAGGAAGGTAAGGTAAGGGTGGAGAAATCTATTTAGGCTTACAAGAGAGTGGTAAAAGGTGGAAGGAAGCCTAAATATGTATAAGTAATCCATGTATCCTTTTTCAAATGCATAAGTATGATAATTAAGAAGATTCAAATTAAAGTTCTCACTTATTTGGATAGGATTCAATTCATGAATATTCAACTTAAGCCACGAAAATCAAAACACATGATCCAAGTATGGTTAGAGCTTACTTTCAAAGAGTGTACAATGCATCAAAGGACTACTAACTAGGGCCTTGAAACTATTCATGAGCTTAAAACACTTTTTAAAGAAAAACTTTAACCCTTTATGCAAATGTAAACAACCTAGATGCTCAAAAACTCTAGACTCAATCCTAAAATGTTTAACAAAGTGAATGCAACTACATAAATTTTTTTTGAAAATTTTTAAAACTTTTACCAATTTTTTTTGTTCTTTTCTATGCCTTAAGATGTATGCAAGACTCAAAGGATGATAACAAAAAATAAGAGCAAAGAAAACATGTCAAACACACCACACACTCCCCCAAACTTGAATGACACCGTCTCGGTGGCAAACAAAGTCTAGAGAAGCTCAAAACACAAAGCAAAAACAAAGAAAACATGTGTGGTATATACAAGGGATGGTTGTTGGTACCTCAGAGCTAAGTAGTGCTGGAGCTTGGGGTTGCTCCAGACTTCTTGCTCTTCTTAGGATCGTCGTGAGCTACTGCCTTGCCTTTGTCCTTTGCAGCTCCTTCATGAACCGAGTGGCGAGCAGGTAGGATGGTGCTTCCTTGAGGCTCACGTAAAACGATCCCACCAATCGATCTCCTCTTCTTCTCGGGCTGCTCGACTTCTTCGCTTACAGCCTTCTTAGGTGAGCTCCCTTGAAGCGCTTTGACCTTCTTGGCAAGCTTCTTGATTACCTTGCTTTGCCATTTTTTGATTTTCCTTTGCATCTCCACAACAGAAGCAAAAAACTTCTCGGTCTTAGTCCGCGGCTCAAAGTCGATCTTGGGAAGAACAAAGCTCTCGGGCATCTCATCATCCGAGGCAGGAGACTCTGATCGTGGGCGAGCAGCTTGTTGAAGGGCGGCTGTAGCTCCTAAAGGGGCGAAGCACTCCTCTACACTCGGCAAGAACTCGATGTTGCCAACTCCTTGCAGCTCGGTTTCCTCCTTGTTTGGTAAGATGCAAACTCGCTTACCATTCTCGGAGTCGATGTATAGATAGGCAAAGAAGCCCTCGGCTGGCGTGCGTCCCAAGCTGTTCGTGTTCCTCATATAAATCTCATCCATGAAAGCTCTCTCCGGAACAGGGGTGAAGTCTTGAAGCAGTACGCCAGCTTGCACAAACAAGGGGGTGAGAAAGCCTCCTATAAGCGCCGAGCTTGCATTGCATCGCAAGGCATATGCCTTGTATTTCACCAATGAGGCAGCTAGGATACACCCATAGTTCACGTCATCGCCGAGCTCATCCTCCATTGGATCATCGTTCTCCTTAGGATCACAAAGCAGATGCTTGACGCCTTGGAACAGGAAGCACAGCTCGGTCTTGGTGACTGTGGGAGCTACTGACCATCCGCTGAAGGTGTTAGCAATCAGTTTTAGCGTGTATCTCAGCACCGGACTCCTCACTCTCTTGATCTTTGCAGTATTCGCCTTGTAGTCATCATTGATTATGAGGTCCCACAGGTCATTGGCTTGAGTGAAGGGAGGGAACTCAACCTTGTTGTCAGCAGCGTTGAGGCCATAGGCTTGACAAAGCTCCGGGATTGAGAGACGAAAGGCCTGACGTTTGATCTTAAAGGAGATGTGGCCTTGAGAAGGAGTAGGGATGCTCGGGTTCTCATATGCGAACTCCAAAGTGGCTAGGAAATCGATTGTCACCTCGAGAAAAGTCGGGCAGTCCATCCTTGACAAGCACCAGAGTCCAATGTTCTTCAAAAGCTGATCAAAATCTCCCAGGATCCCCATCTTAGCCAACAGACCTCTATCCGCGAACTTAGTGGGATCGAACCTCAGACTCTCTAGCCTCTTCTTGGCTTGCTTTTCCTCTTTGGTCCATTTAACCCTCTCCTGAACCACCACTTCTTGACCTTCTCCTTCTTGTGCTGTCTCTTCTCTCGTTCTCTTGGGGGCCATAGTACCTGAAACACAATTTTCAAGCAAGAGAATGAGCAAAGGCGGCGAATATTGAGAGAAAGACTAGGGAAGAAAGAAAAACTTATAACTAATTAGCCAAGATTTTAGGGGATTTTATAAAAATTATAGCTGGATAAAAGAAAAGAAAATCTAGAGATAGCATCAAATCTAGAATTTTTCCTAAAATCTAGCTATATCTAAAAATTTTCCTAATCCCCTAGCAAATCATTCCCTAAATCACAACAGAAAACGATTTTCTTGAAAGATTTGAGAAAATAATCACGAAAATACCTTTGAGTTTATAGGAAAATAAAATGCACAAGTCTTAAAAGCTCAAATTCGCTCTCTCTCTCTCTCTTTGTTTTGTGAAAATCGGGCTTTCAAAGTGAAAAAACAAAAGAGAGAAAGAGAAGTTTTAAAGACAAGAAAATTTTGGACACATGCAAGAGTGATTTCTGACAAAAGCTTAGTCAAGGCACATCTTTCATGGTCAAAGATTCCTGCATTGACCAAAATTTTAATTTAAAAACAGGAGGGAAAGAAGAAAAGAGGGAAAAGAAATTGTTACCTCGGCACGAGATCGAGTCCAATTGGTCGATCTAGGACTCGATCTCATGCCCATGTTGCTAGGATCGAGAGGTTTGATCGATCAGGGACTCGATTCAACTTGCATCGAGCCTTAGATTGATTGTACCCTCTCGTTCCTTGACTTTGGTCAACTAGGCTGCACTCCTTGGATCAAGCCACGTGATCGATTTGGGGGTCGATTTGGCTTAGATCGAGTTGGGGATCGAGTTGACTGATCGATCTGTCTTTGAAGGATCTTCTCAAGAGAGATTAGATCGGTCGATCCAGATTTGGACCGATCGATCCAAACTCCAAGAATTTCCCGAGACAAATTAGATCGGTCGATCTAGTTGGGACCGATCGATCCGAACTCATTTAGATCGACATTGTCTACTCGATCTCGTCTAGATCGATTGACTCCTCTCGATTAAAGATCGAGCTAGGATAAGTCGATCTAGCACTCGATCTCTAGCCTATACTTAGCCTTTCTCGCCTCTTTTGGACTCCAAGATCACACCTAACAATCCTTTATCCAATCACCTACACACTTAAACATTAAAAGCATAAAACTGAAGTAGAAATAAAGCAAAAATATGTACAGGATAGACATGGGAATGCCTCCCAAGTGCGCTTTCTTTAACGTCTTTAGCTAGACTTTACTTGGTTTAGGCCTGAGGGGGGTCTTAAAGAAGCACGGATGTGCTCTCCTTGCTGTAGCCATCCGCCAAGTAAGGCTTAACCCTGTGCCCGTTGACCGTGAAGGCATTTCCGCTCTTGCCAACCAATGTAACTGCTCCATAGGGTAGAACCTCTTTGATCTCAAACGGTCCACATCACCTTGATTTGAGCTTGCCCGAGAACAGCTTCAACCTCGAGTCGTAGAGTAGCACCAGACTGCCTTCTCTTAACTCCTTGAGAACAAGCTTCTTGTCATGAACAGCCTTAGTCTGCTCCTTGTAGATCTTAGCACTGTCGTATGCATCTAGCCGTAGCTCATCAAGCTCATGTAGCTGAATCAACCGCTTCTCCTGAGCTGTCTTGAGGTTGTAGTTGAGCTGCTTCACTGCACATAGTGCTCTATGCTCCAACTCAACAGGAAGATGACACGCCTTGCCGTATAGGAGAGTGAAAGGAGTCGTGCCTATAGGGGTTTTGAAAGCGGTTCGGTAAGCCCACAAATCATCGTCTAGTTTGACCGCCCAATCCTTTCTAGTAGCCCCAACTGTCCTCTCGAGTATAGCTTTGATCTGCCTGTTAGAGACTTCTACTTGCCCACTAGTTTGAGGATGATAAGGTGTAGCTACCTTGTGCTTCACACCATACTTCCTTAAGAGGCTTTCAAACACCTTGTTGATGAAGTGGCTTCCACCGTCACTGATAACTACCTTGGGGACTCCAAACCATGGGAATATGATGGTCTTGAAGAGCTTGATCACTACCCTTGCATCATTTGTTGGGGAAGCTATAGCCTCAACCCACTTAGACACATAATCAACCACCACTAAGATGAACTTGTTGCCGTAAGAAGATGGCAACGGTCCCATGAAATATATCCCCCAAGCGTCAAAGACATCAACCTCAAAGATAGGAACTTGAGGCATCTCATTTCTCTTGGTGATGTTCCCTGCCCGTTGACAAGCTTCACAACTTTTGACAAACTCGTGAGCGTCCTTGAAGATAGATGGCCACCAGAAACCCGCTTGTAACACCTTTGTAGCAGTCTTGAAGGAAGCGAAATGACCACCATATGAAGAGCCGTGACAATGTAGAAGTATGTCCTTAGCTTCTTCCCTTGTTACACACCTTCTATACAAGCTGTCCATGCCTCTTTTGTACAAGTATGGCTCGTCCCAAAAGTAGTGGGAGATGTCTCTCATGAACTTCTTCTTGTGATAATGATCAAGGTGAGTAGGCTCCTCTCCACAAGCCAAGTAGTTTACTATATCCGCATACCAAGGTAAATCTTCTTCCTTGAAACTTAAAACTTCTTCAAACTTGTCTTCAAGCTTCTCACATACCGCCGTGGTGATAATCATGAGCTGCTCTTCAGGAAGTGAATCGTCAAGTGGCAAAGCTTCATTGACTCTCATCCTTGAGAGGTGATCAGCAACACCATTCTCTATCCCCTTCTTGTCTTTTATCTCCATATCAAACTCTTGTAGAAGGAGAATCCACCTTAAGAGCCTCGGTTTAGTGTCTTTCTTGGAATAAATGTACTTTAAAGCTGCGTGATCTGTATAGACAAAAACCTTAGAGCCTACGAGGTATGATATGAACTTCTCAAAGGCAAACACAACGGCTAACAACTCCTTCTCGGTTGTAGCGTACTTCACTTGCGTGTCATTCAAGGTACGGCTGGCATAGTAGATAACATGCAACCGCTTGTTTTTCCTCTGACCAAGAACAGCTCCTATGGCGTAGTCGCTCGCGTCGCACATGATTTCAAATGGTAGACTCCAGTCCGGTGCTTGTACTATTGGCGCGGATACAAGAGCTTCTTTGATAGTCTTGAAAGCATGAAGACAATCTTCATCAAACACAAACTCAGCTTCTTTGCATAACAACCGTGTGAGGGGCCATGCTATCTTGGAGAAATCTTTTATGAATCTCCTGTAGGAGCCTGCGTGACCTAGGAAACTTCTTATCCCCTTGACATTAACCGGTGGCTCAAGACTCATCATGACCTAAACCTTGGCTTTATCAACCTCTATGCCCTTCTCTGATATCTTGTGGCCAAGCACGATCCCTTCCTTCACCATGAAGTGGCACTTCTCCCAGTTAAGCACAAGGTTTGCCTCTTCACAACGCTTATGTACCTTGCAAAAATTCAACAAACAAGCAGAAAAGGACGCACCATATACAGAGAAGTCATCCATAAACACTTCTACCATCTCCTCTATAAAATCAGAGAAGATCGACATCATACACCGCTGAAACGTAGCCGGTGCATTACACAACCCGAATGGCATCCTCCGATATGCGAAGGTACCGTAGGGGCATGTAAAAGTCGTCTTCTCTTGATCGTTAGGATGGATTGGTATTTGAAAGAATCCACTATAACCATCAAGAAAGCAACAGTAAGGATGATTAGCAAGCCTCTCTAACATTTGATCAATAAAAGGAAGAGGAAAATGATCCTTTCTAGTAGCAGAATTGAGCTTCCTATAGTCTCTACACATACGGTGACCAGTTATAGTCCTAGTAGGTATCAATTCATCTTGTTCATTTCTGATGACCGTGATCCCTCCCTTCTTAGGCACCACGTGAACAGGAGATACCCACGTGCTGTCACTTATGGGATAGATAAACTTAAGAATCTCTTTCTTAACTACCTTTTTCAAGTTCGGATTTAAGCGCCTTTGGTGTTCAATAAAAGAAGAGTTCTCATTATCTAAGTGAATCCTATGAGTGCAAAGCATTGGTGAAAGGCCCTTGATGTCACTTAGAGAGTACCTAATGGCTTTCCTATACTTTCTCAGCTCATTTAGGAGCGAGTGCAACTCATCATCACTTAAGTTCTCATTCACAATCACGGGGTAGGTATCATTAAGCCCTAAGAAAGCATACCTTAGCCCTTTTGGGAGCTCTTTTAGGTCCACCTCTGGGGCTAGCAGCTTGCTCCAGTCATCCTCGTGGCTAGTGTTGGCATTCCCGTCCTTAGTAGCCTGATGTTACTGCATATTACATACATTTTGCATACACATTAGTTAGCTTTTCATGCATTTGTATCACATTTTAGGTTAGATTGCATCACTTAGAGTCCTAGAGCATTCTTGCACCAGCATACACATGTTCCTTGCATTTTGCATCACATTTAGGTTGTTTCTGGCTGCTTTGGAGTCGTGGAGGTTTGTGGACGTGTTGAAGCTGTTGTAGCAGTTCGTGGAAGCTTGGATATTTGCTAAGGATCAGAGATCGAGGAGCAGATCGAGCATAGCCCGTCAATCTAGGATGTGATCGACCAGGAGATCGAGAAGACCAAGCGATCCCAGGAGAATGATCGAGACGAGGATCGAGTGAAGCAGTCGATCAAACGGTACAGACGTAAATGACGCCATGCAGAGCGAGAGACAAATCGAGTACACCACTCGATCCAACCGAAGATCGATACCGAGATCGGATGCAACACTCAATCCGCCGATGATGATCGAGACCCAGATCGAGCTGAAGACAAGATGTTCAGAGATGATCGAGAGAACCGCTCGATCCCGGAGTCGATCTCTGTCCTTTCAACCACTTTTGGCCGCTAACGAGGGGGGGGGGACCATCAGCTTGTTTTGGCCATTTTGGGAAGGCGGCGACGTCCTTTTCCCACACACTTTTCATCCTTATCTTTTTTTATGCTTTTCTCTCTGGTTTTGAAGAAGAACACCATTGTCGAACTTTGAGTTTTTTTTTAGCTTTGTAATCGAATCGTTTCAGCTTAATCTAGTTTTCTTTTCATGTTCATCGTTTCCTTTTCCATGCTTTGCTTGATTTACCTTATGTGTAGTGAGTAGTTCATTTGGGTTCGGGGTTGAGAGGACTAAGGGGTCTAAAGGGTTTTGATCTTGGGATTTTCTAAGTGTTTTAATGGCTATCTCTTCTAGGGTGTTGAGCTCTCAAAGCTTGAAGCCTCTCACGCCAAGAGCTTCATGATCCGAGAGGTTCCTTACCTTGACAGAATTCAGGGACCTCGGAAGATCACATCCTAGAGACTAGTTACCTCTTCCCAAAAGCCATGGAAGTTTGGGGGACTAGTTAAGCCACTCATTTGAAATCTGTTTTCCATGCCCTTCGACCTCTCTTTCCACCAAAAGCCATGGGTTTGGAGGAGAGGATGAAGGAGTGATCTATACCGAAAGCCACAGATAGATCTTGCTTACTCATTAGTTAGCTTTTCATACATTTGCATCACGTTTTAGGTTAGATTGCGTCACTTAGAGTCCTAGAGCATTCTTGCACCAGCATACGCATGTTCCTTGCATTTTGCATCACATTTAGGTTGTTTCTGGCTGCTTTGGAGTCGTGGAGGTTCGTGGACGTGTTGAAGCTGTTGTAGCAGTTCGTGGAAGCTCGGATATTTGCTAAGAATCAGAGATCGAGGAGCAGATCGAGCATGGCCGGTCGATCTAGGATGTGATCGACCAGGAGATCGAGAAGACCAGGCGATCCAAGGAGAATGATCGAGACGAGGATCGAGTGAAGCAGTCGATCAAACGGTACGGACTTAAATGACGCCATGCAGAGCGAGAGCCAGATCGAGTACACCACTCGATCCAACCGAAGATCGATACCGAGTTCGGATGCAACACTCGATCCGCCGATGATGATCGAGACCCAGATCGAGCTGAAGACACGATGTTCAGAGATGATCGAGAGAACCGCTCGATCCCAGAGTCGATCTCTGTCCTTTCAACCACTTTTGGCCGCTAGCGAGGGGGGGACCATCAGCTTGTTTTGGCCATTTTGGGAAGGCGGCGACGTCCTTTTCCCACACAATTTTCATCCTTATCTTTTTTTTTTATGCTTTTCTCTCTAGTTTTGAAGAAGAACACCATTGTCGAACTTTGAGTTTTTTTAGCTTTGTAATCGAATCGTTTCAGCTTAATATAATGTTCTTTTCATGTTCATCGTTTCCTTTTCAATGCTTTGCTTGATTTACCTTATGTGTAGTGAGTAGTTCATTTGGGTTCGGGGTTGAGAGGATTAAGGGGTATAAAGGGTTTCGATCTTGGGGTTTTCTAAGTGTTTTAATGGCTATCTCTTCTAGGGTGTTGAGCTCTCAAAGCTTGAAGACTCTCACGCCAAGAGCTTCATGATCCGAGAGGTGGCTTACCTTGACAGGATCCAGGGACCTCTGAAGATCACACCCTAGAGACTAGTTACCCCTTCCCAAAAGCCATGGAAGTTTGGGGGACTAGTTAAGCCACTCGTTTGAAATCTGTTTTCCTTGCCCTTCGACCTCTCTTTCCACCAAAAGCCATGGGTTTGGAGGAGAGGATGAAGGAGTGATCTATACCGAAAGCCACATATAGATCTTGCTTTGTTTTCAAGGCTTAGAGATCCTCACAAAGTGAGTCGATTTAAAGTTTTCAACCCAAGGTCGAACCTTTGAAACCCCAGACCATGAATCTCAACCCTAAGCCCTCTTTTTTAGCATCTTTACATTTTCTCTCATCATTCGCTTGATCTTTGATAACATCCTGGTTGTTAGTTTTACTATTCTTGCATTTTTAGACGAGATCGATTGTTATTGCTCAATCTAGTGGTCGATCTCATGGTCGATCCACTAGTTGAATTTTAGTAATTCGAAGCCTTGTCCTTTAATTATTCTGTTTGTTCATCATGGTAGTTTGATCATTCCTGGTAATATTAAAATAGTTTGCATTCCATTTAGTTGTTGCATCTAGTTTTTAGGGATTTTCTCAAAACCTATCTTGTTTCGCTTAGATTTGCATAGTCCTTGCATTCTCTTTGCATTTTCTATCATCCTAGGTATGGATTGACTCTCTCTTGCATGCTGTACTACAACCTGTCTTGCATTTGAGTTTGATAACCTCATTGCATACTCACCCTTGCAAATAAAGTGTCTATCATAGCCTCCTTTGAACCCGAGACATGAGCCTTAAAACTGCCTTCTTGAACCGTTGTCCCCTCAGAGATCGAGTCATCCAGTCGATCTTAGACTCGTTCTGGCCCGGATCGAGTAACTTCACTCGATTCACCTACTCGATTTGATATAGATCGAGCAGGATCGATTGACTCGTTCTCTGGACAGATCGATTGGCTTCTCTCGATCTTCTCATCGTTCTCTTCTCTGGATCGACCAGCCTCCTCGATCTTCTTGTCGATTGCTGTCTTGGATCGAGTGATATTCTCGATTTCCTGATCGATCTCTAGGCATCCACCTTCATCTTCTTTGACAACTTTCCTAGAGTCGAGGAGATTAACGTACTCTTGAGTTTTCTTACTCAGAAAACCAAACTTCCCTGGCTCTTTAGTCAATGCCAGCTTCAAATGATCTTCTTGAGCCAGCTCTTCTAGCAGTTCATCCGCAAAAGCATCCAACGTCTCTATGTAGAATGCTTGTCCTTCAATGGTCGGCTTCTTCAGGACCTCATTGATATCAAAATCCAGCTTAATGTATTTGCCAAGGTGTAGAGCTATCTTCCCATTCTTGACATCAATGATTGCTCCGACGGTTGCAAGGAATGGTCTACCAAGTATAAGCGGATCCTTAGGTTCTTCATCCATCTCAAGCACAACAAAGTCGGTTGGGACATTGACATCGCTTATTCTCACTGGAAGATATTCTAGCATACCCACTGGAAGTCTCACGCTTCTGTCAGCTAACACAAGGGAGATCCTACACTCTTTGAACCGTGTGAAACCGAGCTTCTTTGCTATAGAATGGGGCATGGGATTTATACTTGCTCCCAAATCGCATAAACAGCTCTCGAACTTCAATGGACCCAAAGCACAAGGAATGGTGAAGGATCCTGGATCTCCTAGCTTCTTAGGCACTATTTCTCTGTAAATAATGGCACTACACTCTTCACTAAGCACCAAGACTTCTTTACTTTCCTTGTTCTTCTTTGTAAGGGTGTCTTTGAAGAACTTAGCACACTTCGACATCATAGCTAGGCAATCAGCAAGAGGCAACTTGATCTCAACGTCCTTTAGATACTTCTCAAACAAGAGTCTATGCTTCTCTATCAGCTGTTTCTTGAAGCGGCCAGGAAAAGGAAGCTTAGGTACATACGGTGGAGGCACATAAACATCTTTCTCTTTAGTACCTTGCTCCACTTTCTTCTCTACGGCTACCTCTTTACCCTTTCCTGGTCTTTCAATCCACACATTATCAAAGTTGATCTCCTCATCAGCTGAAAGCTTACCCTCCCCCTCTTGGACTACAATGTCCTCATTGTTCATAGGAGCAACACGCGGAGGAAGCTCTCTACCACTCCTCAAGGTAATGGCGTTGGCGTATTCCTTTGGATTTTGCTCACACTTACCCGGTAAGCTGTTCTGACCACTTGTACTAGCCTTTCCCTTCTCTAATTGCTTAATCTTGTTGTTCAGGTTTGTTATCTGAGTTGAGATGTCAGTAAGAGAGGAGCCAAGGCGGTTGTCCATCTCAGCAAACTTCTGATTAGTTGAAGCTTGACCTTGAATCAACTGCTGAAACATTGCTTGAACCGGGTCTTGAGGGGGCTGTTGCATCTGTTGTTGTTGAGGAACAAAGCTGGGAGGAAACATAGGAGTGTAACCTTTGTTGCCTTGCTGTTGCTGCTGACCTTGAAAGTTCCCCTGCCTCTGCCCTTGAAAGCCACTATTCGGTTGAAAACCATTGTTGTAAGGTACAAAGGGCTTTGCTTGCTGAGGGGGGTAGACCTGATCTTTAGGGTTCTCTACATTCGTGCTCCTGTAAGAGAGATTGTTGTCCGCTTGGTAGCCTTGTGAATAACCCTGATTCTTGTTGTAGTTATGACCAGCAATCCAGTTAGCTTCTTCTTGACTCAGCTCTAGTTCCTCGGAGACATCTTCAGCTTCTCCAATGAAGTGAACTTGCTTCTGATTTGCAAGCACTAGCTTGTCTATCATCTCATGGAGGGACTTAAGCTCTTTCTTGTGAGACTCTAGATCAGCTCCTCTTGGTGCTTGGTCATAGTCCTCTGAATAATTCCCATCACTCAATGCTAAGTTCTCTATCAGCTCCATACCCTCTTCAACTTCTTGACCAAGGAAATTGCCCTTACTTGCCGTATCAAGAAGCATACGGATCTTTGGCAAAGCTCCACGGTATATTGTGCTTAGGAGAGTCTCTTCACTGAAGCCGTGGTGAGGACACTGAATGGTATAGTCTTTGAACCTCTCCATAGCTTCATTGAATGTCTCGTTCTGCCTTTGAGTGAAGCCACTGATCTCACTTCTCAACCGAGCCATCCTGGTGCTTGAGAAAACCTTTGAGAGAAAAGCTTTCTTACATTCAGCCCAAGACGTGATGGTGCCTTATGGAAGTGTCTTCTCCCAATGCCTAGCCTTGTCACCGAGAGAAAAAGGAAAGAGACGCAGCTTGAAAGCATCTTCGGATATGCCATTGATCTTGATCATCCCACACACCTGCTCAAAGTTATCAAGGTGCTCTAAGGGGTCTTCCATAGCCAGCCCGTGGAATTTGCTATTCTGAACCATTGAGATGAATCCAGGCTTTATCTCAAAATTGTTATTCTGGACTGGAGGAGGAGTGATCCCAAAGCGATTGTGATGCGTATTAGGAGCATCTCCAGCGCCTATGATCTGTGGGGGTCTAGCTGCGTGGATGGGGTTTCCATTGCCCCTTCCTACACCACCGTGAGCTGGTGGAGGTTCTTCAGGATGTTTCTGCTCAGCCATTGTTGCAAAGTTTACTGTACCGGCTTGAACAATCTCCTCAAAGGCCCTAGCTTGCTCTCTTGTTCTTCTTGTTCTTGAATGTACGAGTAGGTGAATATTGTCCAGGGGTGTAAGCAAGTTGTTGTCACCCCTAGAACGCAAATTCATGTACCTGAAAGACACAAGTGTGAAGAGAAAGAGATTAGTAATCAAACTTAAAGTAAAGGCTTAGTCTTTACTAAACCCCAAATCTTAATGCTTCCTAGCAACCCTAAGATGGCAACGGCACCATTTGATAACAGGTTTTTTAGCGTGTGGTGCAAGGAGGTTATCAAAACTCAAGCAATACACAGTTGTAGTAAAGCAAGAGGTATCAATCCAATCCTAAGGAGCAGGAAGAGCAATGAGAATGCAAGGGTGAAGCAAATCTAAGCAAAATGGATAAATGATTGGTAAAATCTAACAAAACTAAATGCAACAATCTAATGCAATGCAAAACAATTTTAAAATCCCTGGAAGAGGGTTAACTACCATGAGGAACAAACAAAAGATGAAAAATGCAAAACTACTAAGAACTAAAAATCGACCAGTGAATCTACCACAGGATCGAGCACTAGATCGAGCATAATGGATCGATCTATTAAGCAACTTAAACAGAAATGACTTATGAAGAACATAATGCATGCTAAATGACAAGCGAATGATGAACAGAGGTTTAAAACACTAAAAAAGAGGGTTTAGGGTCGAGGGTCATATTCAAGGTTATCAAAGATTCAAGCTTTGGTTTGAAAACATTTAGATCTACTCTTTTAAGAGGTTTCTATAAGTCTTGAAAACAAAACAAGAACCATCCATGGCGTGTGGTATGGTTCACTTCCTCAATCTCTTCTCCAAACCCATGGCGTTTGGTGGAAAAAGAGATCGAAGAGCAAGAAAGACAGATTTCAAACAATGACCTAACTAATCCCCTTTACAACCATGTCATGTGGGAAAGGAAAGATTTGCCTCTAGGATCTGGTTTTCCAAGACATCTGAATCCTGTCAAGGTAAGACAGACTTTGGTTCATAGAGACCTTTTCCAAAGCTCTTTAGGCTTTAAGATCCCAAGATCTTAGAAGAGAAGGTATGAAGAACAAGAAAACACAAAGCTTTGAACCCTTTAAACCCTTTTGAATCACCTCAACCCCAAAACCCAAAATGACTACTCACTACATATTTTAAGATCGAATCAAAAGCAATAAACGATAAGCTAAGCATGATTAACGATAAATTAAAGAAAAACTTGCTCGATATTAAAAAATTCAAAGGTTCATAAACGAAAAAGCTTAAGCTGTTCTACAATGGCGAATCGCCTAACTTAGAGAGATCAAGGAAAAGACAGAATGAAGATAAGATAAAGGTGATGGCTGCTTTTGCCAAAAATGGCTAAACCGTTAGCTGGTCCCCCCTTCTCTAGCCGCCAAAGACAGCTGGATGGATAAGCTCGTCTGGGATCGACCTTGAGATCGACCAATGTGCTCTATCATCTTCAGGAATCGCCTTGCTCCGCTCGATCTTCTGGTCGATCTGGTTGGAGGGATCGAGTATCTTCCTCGATCTACATCTCGATCTTTGGATGATCGAGTCTTGGTCTCGATCTGGCTCTCGTTCTGCATGGCGTCATTTACGTCCGTACTCCAGATCGATCTCCTCTTTCAATCTCTGTCTCGATCCTTCCTATTGAATCGACTTGGTGCACTCGATCTTCTGGTCGATCTCATTTAGATCGACCTGCCTTGCTCGATCTGCTACTCGATCTCAGGTACTTCGTATGCCGAGCTAAGATCTCCAAGTGTCCACGAGCTCCACTTTGAACCTCCTCACGTCCACATAGCCTCCGCAACTCCATAGTGCTCCAAACAATCTGATAATGATGCATATATGCAAAATGTGAATGCAAAGGGACCTAGAACCTAAAATGCAACAAATGGAACAATCTAGCCTATAATGCAAGATGAATGCATGAAAAACTATTCTAAATGCATGCAAAATATGCAGAATATATGGTAATATCATTCCTAGACATAGAGTTCACAAACAGGCTTGCTAAGTCCAATCTCTTGGTAAATAGCCCTTTACTAAACACCTTAGCAAGAACTAACTCTCATTAGTGCTAAAATGTTCAGAAAGCAATAACAATCAACTCTATTCATGTCAAAATGCTCCTCAAACAGTGAATCTCTTGAGCCAAGGCCAACAAATCCTCCATCAAACAAGATCAACATTTCATCAAACACTTGGTAGGCATAAGACAAAGCTCAAATCCTAGATAAGTGTGATCAAGACAAATCTAGCTTAAAACAGATCAATAGAGAAGAATCCATGTTATTAAACACTAAACAAACCTTAATTAATCCCTAAATCCCTTTAATCTACCACATCTAAGAACCCTAAGCATACTACTCACTAATAGCCATGTTTAACACTAAATCACAAGAGGAAAAGATGCTAATCATGATTAAAAGAGAGATTAGAAAAATATTAAAGGTAAATACAAACTTATATTAAATAAAGCAAGAAATTTGTCTTACAAACTCAGAAAAAATAACTCAAGAACAGTGTTATGACATGACTTGTCGAAAATCCCATAAAAAAGGTATTTATACATAAAAGAAGGAAGCCCTAAAGTAATTGCAAAAGTGTAATAAAAGACAGGTTCGGACTGGGTTCTTATCGGTCAGTTGTGACCGATATGGTGATCGATAGGGATCCTATCGGTCTGGAAGATGACCGATAGGGTGACCAAAATCCATACGGTGCACTTCTAACGGTCACTTCTCTGTCTGATAGGTCTGGTCGATAGTCCTTCTATCGGTCACTCCTTGACCGATAGGCCTTGTGTCTTGACCGAAAGCTAAAAATTTTGGACTTTGGTGAGAGAAGTAGTAAAATGAAGTGTGAAGAGAGGAGAAGAGATTGTTGGTTCTCAAAGAGGGGAGTGGGGAACCAAAGGAATCAAAAATGGGTGGGGGACAAGAATAAAAGTGCTCAGGAGCTCTGCAAAATGTCAGGAAGGAGCCAAAATTTGAATTTAAAGATCCTTGGCTCCAAGCCAAAGGAGGAAATTTTTTTTGAAAAATGAAGCACTTATTGTGACCGATAGGATTGACCGATAGCTTCCTGTAAAATCCTATCGGTCTCTAGCTGATCGATACACTGACTGAAATACATCCGATTGCTTTGTATCGGTCACTCTCTAGACCAATAGAGTGACCGAAATACAACCGATGTATTTCCATCGGTCAGTATCTGATCGATAGCTAGACTGATAGAATTCTCACTTAGCAGACTCCTTTCCCTATCGATCACAAGTGACCGATAGGTTGACTGGTGCATTCTGGCTCTACTACTATCGATGACAAGCTGACCGATAGCATGACCGATAGAGTCTGTATCGGTCTTGTCTTGACCGATACGGTGATCGATAGTAGCCAAAATGCACCTGTTCTTTGTCCATTAGACACTTTTTCAATCCCCAAACCGAATTCGTGCTTCTATACACATTAACTAAGCATAAAAACGAACTAGAAAGCTTAATATATACAAAGGATACCATGGGACTACCTCCCAAGTGTGTTTGTTTAAAGTCACTAAGCTTGAGTTTGCTTACCTCATTAGTGGGAAGAGGTTGATGGAGCTGGTGCTCCTACCTCTTTCTTCTAGTAGACTCAAGTGCCCACTGACATCAGCTTCTTTTTCTCACGAGCTGACTTCCTGTTCGTCTTCTTTTTGACACTTGGTGTGATCAAAGGCTTCACTCCCATGGTGATCAAGCTCTCATCCTTATTCAAACCATCTTCAAGTTGCAACCCAGTGTCCAGCTTCTTATCTGGCTCCTCAGGAAGAATGTCACTCATCAACATACTCATTGTGAAGCTCATAGCATGCTTCACATGTTCTGGAAGCTGTTGCTGCTCACTCTTCTCCTCAGTGATCATCCCACAAAAGACTATGGAAGGAGAGACAATCTTGTAGACCTTGAACTCATCAACATTTTTCAGAATAACAGAGCCTCTCTTGAAGTCCATTTGAGCTCCTGCTATTGCCAAGAATGGTGTTCCCAGAAGAAGTGGCACCTCTCTTGAATATGTCTTCTCCATAACCACAAAATCTGTTGGCATCAAGCAATTCCCAATCTTCAAGGAGAAATCCTTCACCATGTCTAAAGGTCTTGTTGAGATGTTGTCCAAAAAAAGTGATAGAGGCTTTGCAGGGCTTCAGTTTCTTGATTCCTAAAATCTGGCTCAAGTGGAGAGACATGACATTCACTGTTGACCCTGAATCACACAAGGCCCCAACATTTTCTAGCATATTTAGTTCACAAGTAATGAGGAACCCTCCTGGATTGGGAAGCTTTGTCAGTGTCTTCAGCTTCTTGCTTTTAGTTAAATCAGCCCCCACATTCTCCAGAATGGGTTCCACTACTTCCAGCTTGTCAAAGACCTCTTTGAGGAACCTGGTCTGATCCTTCACTTCAAGTAAAGTGGTCCCATGGGGAAGCTTTATTCCAGCATCTTGTATGTCTTTCCTGAACTTGGTGTAGACTTCCATCCTAGCCTTTGTAAAGTGCATTGTGGGGGGTTAAGTGACTGGTGGTTTGTAAGCTTGAACTTCAGGAGCTTTACCCTTCTCATTTCTGCTCGAGGAGCTGCCCACTTGGCGATCATATAGCTCCCTGCAGTCTTCAGGACTTTCACTAGCCAAGACCATCAAAGCATGGTGTTTCTGTTCTTTGTCAGCTTCACTGAGCTCTGGTCTGACTTCTTCTTCTGGAGCAACTAAGACTTTCTCAGCCTCTTTCTTCTCAGCAGCTTCTTGTGCTGCTCTTTCTTGCTCTTCTTCTCTGTTCAAGCTGTCATCTAGTCCTTTGAGGAACTTGTCTACAGTATATGTAGCTTCTTGATCATCAATGTTGGCATGGGTGACCTCCCCCCCATACTAAGCCCTTAACATGTCCACATGTAACAACAACTCTTGAAGCATAATGCCAAGCTCTTCCAATGAAGCATCTTCATCAGTAAATTCTTCATCCTCTTCAGCAAGTGATAAGCACTTTTTGAGCAAGGGTTAAATTGCAGTGAGGTTATCAAACTCAAATGCAAGACATGTTGTAGTACAGCAAGCAAGAGAGAGTCAATCCATGCCTAGGATGATAGAGAACACACAGAGAATACAAGGACTAATGCAAATCTAAGCGAAATGAGTTGATTTATGAGAAAATATCTAAAAACTAGATGCAGCAGCTTAAATAGAATGCAACCTATTTTAAAAATACTAGAAATGAAGAAACTACCACGAGAAACAAACAGAATAATTAAAGGAGAAAGCTTCGAATTATTAAAATCCGACTAGTGGATCGACCATAAGATCGACCACTAGATCGAGCAGTAACAATCAATCTCGTCTAAAAATGCAAGAACAGTAAAACTAATGACCAGGATGCTATCAGAGATCAAGCGAAAGACGAGATAAGATGTAAAGATGCTAAAAGAAAGGGCCTAGGGTTGAGATTCATGGTCAGGGGTTTCAAAGGTTCGACATTGGGTTTAAAACTTTAAATCGACTCACTTGGTGAGGATCTCTAAGCCTTGAAAACTAAGCAAGATCTATCAGTGGCTTTCGGTATAGATCACTCCTTCATCCTCTCCTCCAAACCCATGGCTTTTGGTGGAAAGAGAGGTCGAAGGGCAAAGAAAACAGATTCCAAATGAATGGCTTAACTAATCCCCCAAACTTCCATGGCTTTTGGGAAGGGGTAACTAGTCTCTAAGGTGTGATCTTCCGAGGCTCCTGAATCCTGTCAAGGTAAGGAACCTCTCGGATCATGAAGCTCTTGGCGTGAGAGTCTTCAAGCATTGAGATCTCAACACCTTAGAAGAGATAGCCATTGAAAACTTTTAGAAAAACCCCAAGATCGAAACCTTTAGACCCATTAATCCTCTCAACCCCAAACCCAAATAAACTACTCGCTACACATAGAGTAAATCAAGCAAAGCATGTAAAACGAGACGACGAACATGAAAAGAAAACTAGATTGAAACGGAAATGATTCGATTACAAAGCTTTAGAAAAACGCGAGTTCAACAATGGTGTTCTTCACGAAAACAGAGAGAAAAACATAAGGAAAAAGATAAGGATCTGAAAATCTGTGGGAAAAGGACGTTGCCGCCTTCCCAAAATGCCGAAACAAGCTGATGGTCCCCCCCTCGCTAGCGGCCAAAAATGGTTGAAAGGACAGAGATCGACTCCAAGATCGAGCGGTTCTCTCGATCATATCCGGACATCGTGTCTTTGGCTCGATCTGGGTCTCGATCATCGTCGGCGAATCGAGTGTTGCATCCGATCTCGGTATCGATCTTCTGCTGGATCGAGTGGTGTACTCGATCTGGCTCTCGCTCTGCATGGCGTCATTTACGTCCGTACCGTTTGATCGACTGCTTCACTCGATCCTTGTCTCGATCATTCTCCTTGGATCGCTTGGTTGGCTCGATCTTCTGGTCGATCAACTCCTAGATCGACCAGCCATGCTCGATCTGCTCCTCGATCTCTGATCCTTAGCATATATCCGAGCTCCCACGAACTGCTACATCAGCCTCAACACGTCCACGAACCTCCACGACTCCAAAGCAGCCAGAAAGAACCTGAATGTGATGCAAAATGCAAGGAAAATGCGTATGCTGATGCAAGAATGCTCTAGGACCCTAAGTGATGCAATCTAATCTAAAACGTGATACAAATGCATGAAAAGCTAACTAATGAGTATGCAAAATGTATGCAATATGCAATAACATCAACTCCCCCAAACTTACTTCTTGCTTGCCCTCAAGCAACAGAAAATAAGTAAGGAAGAGAGGTTTTCCGAAAAAAATGAATGGGGGTTTAAACTTTTTGCAAAGGTGCCTTTCAAATGAATCAATTTCAATGTCCTAGTTAACAGTTCTAAAATGCTATGCTTACACTCATACTCCAAAGAACTTAGCCATACTCATCACACAAAGAAATTCAAATCATGACTCTCCTATTCCTAACAATCAAAGAAACTCATCCTTTAACATTCATTAACATTAGAACAATGAATCAAACTTATGCACTTTAAAGCAAAATACATTTGGCTAAGAGTGAAGGTTATGAGTATTGAATGATCTCATTTGAAAAGGGTTTATAATTAGAACAATGGTTTCTCTCAAAAATGGTTGAACTTGTGCATAATGCTAAAGGTAAAGACAATTTATGCATACATGATTAGATTCTCATCTACCCATGTAATCTAACAAACGATCCTATACCCCTCTCATTTAACAAACTTATCCTCACTCACCACTTAAGAGTCTACCCTCTTTCTTCACAAAACTTAGCAATCCCCAATCCGAAACAAGAACATTTTTAAACTTTTTAGGCTAGTGAAAAGGTTTTGAAAATAATTTTTGCTCTTTAGATATTTCTTATTGGTAGCTCTCTTATTATTATTATTATTTTTTTTCTTTTTCTTTTTTTTTTCTTACTTGGCACTTAGGCTCTTTTATTTTTTTTTTCTTTTATATTTTTTTCTTTTTATTTTTATTTTATTATGGGAGAGCTACCTCCTGAAATTTATTAGAGCATACTTAGTCTTTTAAAACACAATCTTTCACTTAAAACCCATTTCTTTCTTTAAAACACAAAACTCTTTGAAACCGAGAACAAATAGGAAAGGAAACAACCCCAATGACACCCCCCCCCCCCCCCCCCCCCCCCCCCCCCCCCAAACTTATCCTAAGCCTATACCTAGCTTCAAAGTGCAAAGCTAGTAATCATATGAAAACCAAATCATGTCGGCTAAACCTAACACTTTATGCCAAGTTCAAACCGAAAGGAAGGCCTCACAAAGATGTCACACAAGAACATTTGGCTTCAAAGAAGGGTAAGGTTCAAGGAGGGAGTTCTACTTAGGCTCACAAAGAGTGGTAAAAAGGAAGAAGAGAGCCTAAATATTTTAAAACCATATGTTCATTTTCAAATGCATAAGGATGATAATTAGAATTTCAAATTAAGGTTTTCACTTATTAGGATGAGTTTCAAATCATGAGAGTTCAATTTAAGCCACGAAAATCCTAACAAGTGATCCAAGCATAGTAAGAACTTACTTTCAAAGCATAGACAAAGCACTAGAGAACTATTAACTAGGGCATTGAAACAATTCATAAGTAAAAACACCTTTTTAAGAAATTATAACCCCTTATGCAAAATGCAAACAATCTAGATGCTATGAGAAACTCTAGACTCAATCCTAACATGTTTTTAAAGAGATGAATGCAACTACATGAATCTTTGAAAAAATTTTTTAAAAATTTTACCAATTTTTCATGAACTAAAGACTCAAGGATGCTAAAGGAAAATAAGTTCAAAGAACACAAGTCAAATCACACATGTAAACTTGCTTGACACCGTCTCGGTGGCAAACTCATTTGAAGGAGCATCAAAGCACAAAGTAAAAAGAAGCAAATATGAGCGGTTATGTACAATGGAAGAAGGTTGTTACCTCTGGTCTAGTCTTGGCTGGAACTTGAGGATGTTCCAGAGGAGCTAGAGATTGTTGCTTT
The DNA here is from genome assembly GCA_911865555.2 of Thlaspi arvense. Classification (NCBI taxonomy): domain Eukaryota; kingdom Viridiplantae; phylum Streptophyta; class Magnoliopsida; order Brassicales; family Brassicaceae; genus Thlaspi; species Thlaspi arvense. The sequence goes on from OU466858.1 coordinate 35,545,165, forward strand.
GCCCTTGTCGGCTGGTTCTTGGAGAGAGTGGTGCGCCGGCTGAATGGTGCTTCCTTGGGTCTCGCGGATGACAATACCACCGGTTGAGAGCCTTCTCTTCTCGGGTTGTTGCACCTCTTGACTTGCAGCTTTCTTAGGCGAGCCTCCCTGAAGTGCCTTGACTTTCTTTCTAAGCTTCTTGAGCATCTTGCCTTGCCACTTGTTGATAAATTTTCGTCCTCATGTCTTCTGATCTGCCATCATTATAGAAGTTGTTCAAAAAGGCATTCTTAGTGTCTTCCCACGTGGTCAGTGAAGCAGGTTCCAGTTGCTTCAGCCAATATGCAGCCTCTCCTCCAAGAGAGCAAGGGAAAAGCTTGCAAAACAGAAAGTCCTTGGTAACCTCATTAGCTTTAACACTTGAAGCTAAATCCTCAAACCTCTCAATGTGGTCCAAAGGAAGCTCATGAGGTAAGCCATGGACTGGATGCTGGCCAACCAGCTGATAATAGACAAGTTTAAGCTCAAAATCGTTCCTCTGGAAGGCAGGAGGGCGGATTGCAGCTCTGTTGGCATAGAACTGATCAGGTCTGTTATGGTCTCCTAAAGTCCTCTGCACAAAACGCCCAGCAGCGTTATCAGCAGCAGCATGGACTCCAGCGTCTTGTCCCACTTGTTGAACCTGCTGTTCAATAATGACATTCCCATCTTGATCAATCATCTGCCCATCTTCGTTCCTCCTGTTTCCTTCTCTGTCAACCAAGTGACCTTCTGCATCTTCAACCAAGATTAGTGGAGCAACCATTGTAGACTGTTTTTTAGTTTTCCTGATGGTCCTCTCCAACTTAGCAAGTTCGTCGATGCTCAAAGCCACAAGCTCCTTCTCTTTGTTGCTTCTGGTACTGCGATTAGGCATACACCTGAAACCAGCACAAAGAAAAGAAACTGAAAGTTAGTAAACAAATTAAAACTTAGACAAAATCCTAAAACTAAAAATCGATAGGCAGCTATTACTCCCCGGCAACAGCGCCAAAAACTTGATAGGGCTTAGGTTCTACCCAAATAAAACTACTGCAAGTGCACAACAAAGCAGTTGTAGTACAAGGGGTATCGAATCCCAAGGGAGTATGTAAACTACACTATCGAATGATGGTTCTGATTAAGCTAAGCAGTAAGCGATATATGTAATACGAATGACAAATTAAATGTAAGCAAGCGAATTTTAGTTGTTGATCTAGGTTTCAGAAGACTAAAAGCGCTAAGTCAGGACAGTTCACAAATTGAATCCGAGAATGTAGAATGCATGAAATCAGGAATGATTAAGAACCGTTTTGAACATGAATATCGAAAATATAACTAATCAATTCTCATTGCAGAAGTTAACTATGTTTAAATCACAGAGTTTCAAATCTCTTTGCAAACCTTAACAATCTAAACATGCAGTAATGATTAGGTTCAATTGTTCACAAAGCTTCTAAGTTGATTTGCTCATCAAATACTAGTTCACGTTATCAATAATGCTCTCACATATATTTAACAACCTATGATTTTTGGATTTCTAGAGGATGTGTCTAAGAAATTCGATTTTAAAGCAAGCAGAGATGAAAAACCAAAAGATATTCCTAACAGGTAGCAATTCTACAAACTCTTCATCAATCTTTGAAAAAAGCCCTAACTTAACTAACAAATTACTCAGACATGCTCATGGAATCACAAAACATAACTGAATGAATTTGCATTAAAAAATAAAATAAAAACAAAAGGGGTTCGAAATCTTCTCCAAAAACAGTACATGATCTGTCTCCCCAAAAGCTCTCAGTAAAATCCTCTCTAAAGCTCTCTGAATTCTCAAAAACTAAGATATAAGCCAACAATGGCTGAAAAACCTAATAAATAGAGGCTAAACACGATTTGGGGCCTACTTGCAAATACTGGAACTTCTGGGCCAAATCTGTAAATAATGCTCCATCTTTTAAAAAACCAGCCACGATCCCTTCCTTTCTGGGTGACGAGCATCACCAAAGGTGGTGACGAGCGTCACCCATCTCTGATTTCGCCTTCTGAGTTGCACACTTCGTGGCTTCATCTTGTAATGATCCAAAAAACTCCAAAACCTCCAATTATGCTCCAGACATGCTATAACCTGCAAAGACTCTACTATGACTCTAAAAAGAGCAAAAAGACTCAATAAAAAAGACTTATATCATGGTTAAAAACCATAAAAACCATGATATATCAATACACAACGTAAAGAACAACTTATCGACATCACACATCGATACATGCTGAGGAACTATATCGATTAGCACATCGAAGTCCCGGAGTCGATACAAGGAGACAGGACACTAGAAGAGTATCGAGCTACCCTGGTCGATACAACACCTTCGAGGCTCTTGTACCGGTCAGCATATCAACGTAGGATCATCTCGATACACAAGTCAAGAAGTGTATCGATCACTGTATCGACATTGGAGCACGATGAGCCTTAACTTAAGGGCGATTGTATCGAGTAGCATACCGAGGAGATCATCCGAGATGCCTTAGCCAGGGGCGAATGTGTCGATGAGAGTATCGACTAGACTTGGTCGATACACTCTTCTGCCAACCAATATCCACCAGAGTATTGATGTAACAAGTCGATATCACGCGTCCGAACCAGCTGCTTTCCAATTTATTTCCAGGTTACTAAGGGGTTTTCCTGAAAACGATATATAGGTTGCAACCTAAAAACATAAGGAATGATCGTATCATCTTTTACCCTTTGGATATTAGTTTTCTCCTTTTTATTTTCCCTTAGTTTTTGTTGTAATCTCTTGTTGAAACTTGTTCTTTCAATCAAAAGTTACTGTTTATCTCCTTTCTCATCATGATTTGTTATTCCTCTATGCCTTGGGCTGTGATTAGGATCATGATTAGTGAGTAGTTTTCTTAGGGTTTGAGATGGGATAGAGATATGGAGATTTAAGGTTAAATTAGTGATCACGTAGTGCTTAATACGATTGTTCCTTCTTATTAATTATGTTTAATGCTAGATTAGCCCTTGCTAAGTTGATCTAGATCTTAGGGTTCTCTTATGACTGATAAGTGTTTGATGAATTGCCTGTAATGAGTCAAGTAAGATATTTGCTTATCTTAGCTAAGGAATTAACTGTCTAAGGAGTAGAATGGCAATATAGAATTGGATTAATGCTTTTAATGCTTGTTGATCAAGTGTTTGAGTAAAGGAATTTATCTTGATTATGTGCTTAACAAAATAATTAGTGTCAAGGAATTGAGCTACTTATAGTTTTTTAATTCTATGCCTAAGAATAGCATTGTTTGAAATGTTTTGAAACTTCACTAGTTAAGCCAAGAGTCACCCTATATCTATTACCCTATCTCAAGTCTGCTAGTCTTTGATTGTTTGAATTCAAACCTGCCTTAGTTTCTCTATTTATTTTGCTTGTTCTTGCTTATTTGAAGTCTCTTTTAGTTTTTAGACTCATAGTTTCAATCACCTAATTATGCTTGCTTGAATTAGATAATATATTGCATTCCTAGTGTTTTTCCTTCCCATTATGGATTGATACCTATATACTACAATGATATGAGTATTGATATCTCCTGTATTTACATCATTTAGGCTTGTATTTAGTTCATGTTTTGGTTTCCTTTTGCATGTTTTCCTTCTCTTTAGTCCCATTTTCTTCTCCTTTTAGACCTAGGTTGCATTTAGGTTATAGTTTCCATTTTCTATGCATCAAGGAGGTTTTTAGGTATTTAAGAAGCTGAAAAGAAGCAAGGAGGAAGTGTAGGAATGGTTTAAGAGGCTAGCCAAGATGAGAGGGAGAAAATGGAGCTCAGGAAGGTATTTTCTTGAACCCATCAGTCAAGACTTGAAGACCATCGGTCAAGAGGTGACCGATGGTAATCCAGCGAGTAGACCACTGGTCACTCTCCTCAGGACCATCGGTCAGGAGGTGACCGATGGAAACCCAGCGAGTATACCATCAGTCACTCTCCTCAGGACCATCGGTCAAGATATGACCAATGAGATCCCAGACTGGAGACCTATTATTTATAATTTTGCCATTTTTCCGTAGACCCATCTTAATACAAAAAATCCTTAATTTTTGGGATCAGTCTTTTATCCAGCAGTTCTTTCCTCTTTTGTTCTAGCTTTTGATTTTGTAATTTTAATCTTGGCTTGATTTTAATAAGAGTATTCATTTATCCTCTTGTTTAATCTCTCTATTCATGATTAGTCATTATTTTCTCTTTGGCTTGATGGCTTTGATGTTGATTAGTGAGTAGTCTTTTTAGGGAATTGAGATGGGTTAGGTTTAGGGAACTCTAGGATTAATCTAAGATGTCTTAGTATTAATTCTTCTATTTCCTTTCTTGATTTGCTGTGTTTAATGCCTGATTAGCTCTAGCTAAGTTGATTAGTATCTTATGCTCATTTTATGCCCACCAAGTGTTTGATGAAATGCCTGAACTGCTTTGCAAGAGAATTGCTTATCCTAGCTCAAGAGATTGACTGTCTAGAGAGTGATTTGGCAATATAGGATTTATAGAATTGTCTTAATGCTTGCTTTTTGTCGTTTCACTAATGAGAATAAGTTCTTGACTTGATGATTAGCAAAGAGATTAGTGCCAAGAGATTGGATTAGCCATACAAATGAATCCTATGCATAGGAAATAGCATTGTTTGAGTTTGTAAGCATCATAGGTTGAGTCGAGAGTTCCCTAGCACCAATTATCTCATCTCAGGTCCCATATTTTCTCTGTTTTTATTTGAATTCGAAATTGCTCTGTTTTTACCGTTGTTCTAGTTGATTTGCTTGCTGTTCACTCTTTGTTTGGTGTTTGTTTCATTTCTGTTTGATCCTTTAGGTTGTTAGACATTCTAAACTATTTATATCTGCTTGAATGAAGAGATATATTGCATTCCTGCTGCTTTAATCGTCCCCTTTTGGATTGATAGAACTTGTATTACAATGATTAGTACAAAGGGTGATTGACCAACAGAGTCAAAACTCTTGTATCAATTTGGCACTGTTGCCATTAAGGGAATGCTTTGTTCTTTAGGATTTGTAGAGATCTTAAGATCAAGCTTTATTATTTTCGTTTTTGGTTATTGATTTCTCTTTTGGTCTAGAATTTCTTTTGTAGGTACCACAACACTTGCTCTTAAATGTCTACAACTACAATAAAGGTACAAAGTCAAAGAATTTGGATTTGCAGCATCATAACTCAGCTGTTGAAGCATGGAAGAACATCAGTATGCTAGTGGTTTTGGGTTGCAAGGTCCACAAGGTCTTCAAGGGATCCATGGCTTATGATATCCCTTGTATTTACACCATTGAGGGCTGCATTTAGTATATATTTTGATCCTCTTTTGCATGTTTTCCCTTTGCTTTTGTCCCATTTTCTTCTCCTTTTAGACTTAGATTGCATTTAGAGTATAGTTTGCATTTTCTTTGCATTTTGGATGTTTTAGGTGCTTTTGGAGCTTAAAGGAGCTTGGAGGAGTTTTGCGAATGGTGCAAGATGCTAGTTGGGCAAAAGGGAGCAAGAAGGATCACAGCAGAAGATCTCTGCAGAAGTTTTCGGTCAGAGCATGGAGAGTTTCGGTCAAGAGTGAACGATACGGAGCATATCGGTCACCAGTATCGGTCAAGTGTGATCGACACAAACTCATCGGATTAATTTCGGTCATTTGTGTCGATCACTGAAGACCAATAGGATCCCATTTCGGTCACTGGAGATCGACACGACTGACTGATACTGACCCAGCCCGAACCTGTTTTTAATTACAAATATGCCATTACTCTAAGGTTTTCCTTTCTATGCTATAAATAGCCTCATTTTCCAGATTTTCGACAAGTCATGTCAAAATACTGTTCTTGAGCATTTCTTTTAAGTTTGTAAGACAATTTCTTTGCTTTGTTTAATATAATCAAGTATTTGTTTTAATCTTTCTTTAATCTATATTTTAATCATGATTAGCATCATTTCCCTTTGTGATTTGGTGTTAAACATGATTATGAGTGAGTAGTTATCTTAGGGTTTCTAGATGTGGTAGATTAGGGGAATATAAGGCTTGATTAAGGCTTGTTATGTTCTTCATTCTATGGGTTCCTCTCTATTAATCTGTTATTCATGCTAGATTAGTCTTGATCAAACTTGTCTAAGTTGTTAGCTTTCTCTTATGCCCACCAAGTGTTTGATGAAATGCTGATCATGTTTAATAGAGGATTTGCTGGCCTTGGCTCAAGAGATTGACTGTTTGAGGAGCATTTTGACTTGAATAGAGTTGTTTAATCATGCTTGCTTGATGTTTTAGCACTAATGAGAGTTAGTTCTTGTTAGAATGTTTATCAGAGGGTTATTTGCCAAGAGATTGGATCTAACTATCTTAAGTGTGAACTCTATGTTTAGGAATCACCATTGATTGCTTGTTTGCTTGATCAATGTAGTTTGAAACAGCCTTAGTTGATGCCTGAAATTCCCCAAAGTCAATAACCACATCTAGAGACTTGTCTTTCTCTTATTTGAATCTCGGATTTGCTCTGTTTTGCTCTGTTTTACTCTGTTTTTCTTGCTTAGAAGTGCTTAGATTGCTTTTGTTTTCACTTCTTTTGTTGCTTGTTTCACTTAGGTTGCTAGAACTGTTGCTTAGGCAACAAAACCAATTCTCTGCTTGCTTGACTTAGAGATTTTACTCTCAAGTTTTCTGTTTTCAACTCCTCCCATTGGATTGACATAGAACCCATACTACACTACAACTGACTAGTACAAGTGTAAGGGTGATTGACATTCAAGAACCTCAAAAACTCGTGTATCAATCTGGCGCCGTTGCCATTTGGGAATCAATTTGAATCATTAGAGTTTGTAGAATCTTTAAGATCAAGTTTTTACTTTTCTTTGGTTACTAATTCTCTTTGACTCTCACTTCTGTCTTTCAGGTATATGAACTTGAGATCTAGAGGTTTAGGCAATCTTGTGGATTTCATAGACAACATCAATCTGCTGGATAGAGGACAGAGAGCAAGGAGACAGCAAGAGAGGCAGCAACACGTGCAAAGACTTGGTATGAACAATCAGGATCAAGTCATGGATGACATCAGATTTCAGGGTCCTCAAGGAGCTGCAAGCGCTCAGGGTATACACGGACATCAAGGTGTTCAAGGCTTACAGGGTGAGCAAGGACCAAGAGGTGCTGCACAAGCTCCAAGAGCAGCTAAACCTATTGGCGTTGGTGATGCACCAAATGCCTACAACAACAGGACAGGCATTATTCCATCAGCAGTCCAAAACAACAACTTTGAAATCAAGTCTGGTTTGATTTCAATGGTTTAAGGCAGCAAATTCCATGGGTTACCACTTGAAGACCCTCTTGATCATTTGGACAATTTTGACAGGCTGTGCTCCCTCACAAAGATAAATGGAGTAAGTGAAGATGGCTTCAAGCTCAGATTGTTTCCCTTTTCCCTAGGAGACAAGGCACATCAGTGGGAGAAAAACCTTCCCCAAGGGAGTATCACCAGCTGGGATGAATGCAAGAAAGCCTTTCTAGCAAAGTTTTTTTTCCACTTCCAGAACTGCTAGGATAAGGAATGAGATCTCAGGATTTGCACAGAGGAACAATGAAAGCTTTGGAGAAGCTTGGGAAAGATTCAAGGGGTACACATTGCAATGCCCTCATCATGGCTTCTCACAAGCATCTTTGATCTCTACTCTCTACAGAGGAGCCTTGCCTAAGATCAGAATGCTCCTAGACACAGCCTCCAATGGGAACTTCCTGTCAAAAGATGTAGATGAAGGTTTGGAGTTAGTAGAGAACTTGGCTCAGTCTGATGGAAACTACAATGAGGAGTTTGACAGAGCACCAAGGAGTGCAAAGGATGAGTTGGAGTCTAGCAAGAAAGAAATCAAGTCTCTACATGAGAAGCTGGACTTGTTGCTAAGAGAAAAGAAAGAGGTTCACTTTGTGGGAGACATGGTTCAGCTTGATGATCAGGAGCAATGCCAAGTTGAGGAGATGAACTATTTGGGAAATCAAGGTGGCTACAACAACTATGGGAACTACAGACCCAATCCCAACTTGTCCTACAGGAGCAACAATGTTGCCAACCCACAAGATCAGGTTTACCCTCAACAGCAACAGCAAGCTCCCCCAAGACCTTTTGTTCCCTACAACAATCAAGGTTTCCAGCAGAGAAACAACAACTTTCAGCCAAGAGCGCCCTACAAACCTCCAGGATTCAATGCCCAAGCACAAGGACAAGCTTCCTCTAGCTCTCAAGACACTGATCTCAAGGCCCTCATGCAGCAAATGATCAACACTCAAGTCACCACAACCTTGGAAATGAAGAAGAAGTTTGCAGAGGTCCACAACAAAATTGATTCAGTGCATGTAGAGCTTACCAACAAGTTTGATGGATTGGCTGCAAGAGTCAAATCACTAGAGAACAACAAAGGAATAGCTGGTCCCAAGCTACAAGGACAGTTTTCTGGAAAACCAGAAGCTAACCCAAAGGAGTTCTGCAATGCTATTGTGCTAGAAGAAGAAAGCTTCTCATCTGAAGAGGAGGCTATCATTGAAGAGTTCCTCTACTTGTTCACTGAGGACACTGAACCTCTATGGGGGGGGGGGGGGGGGGGGGGGGGGGGGGGGGGGGGGAAGAGTTCTTGGAAATCAAAAATGACAAATGAGCTGTAAAAGAAGGACCCTTTGGAGATAGGGAAAACTCAGATGATGAAGAGTGGTGGGCGCCACATGAGGTTGATGACAGCACAACGAATTACTTGATGGAAGCTGCTGATGATAAGGAGAAACCTCAAACAGCTACTCTCTCTGTCTATCAACCAACCATCCCTTTCCCAGGAAGGTTCAAGGAACAGCTAGTTCAGAAGTATGAAACTCTCTATGCTGCTCAGATGGAGTTGAGGGGTTTGAATGGCCAAGAAGAACTTGAGAAGCTAAGGGTGAAGACTGGAACACCTGAGGTTAAGGAGCTCACTATCAAAAAACTTGGAGATCCAGGCTGTTTCACTCTCCCATGTGAACTTAAGGGGCAGACTTTCAAGAGCTGTCTTTGTGACCTTGGAGAAAGTATCAATCTTCTCCCATCCTCTACTGCTAAGGCTCTTGGCTAACTCAACTTTAAGAGAGTAATGTATTCCTTACTATAGCTGAAGGAACAGTGAAGAAACCACTTAGAAGTCTTAAGGATATGCCAATGATGATAGAAGGAGTAACCATTCCCACTTATTTCTTGGTGCTTGATGTGGAAGGGCATATAACGAATGCTATCATACTAGGAAGACCTTTCTTGGCCTCAGCTGGAGCAGTGTTTGATGCTAAGGAATGCACTATTGAGCTGAAGCTGACCAAGATGAAGGTTCTAAGGTTTGACTCCAAGGGGAATAAGCTGGAGAATGAGCAAGCCTTCTCAATGGAGATCAAGAAGCTGAAGCAACTTGGAAGGAACTGGCCAGAGTTTGAAGGCTACCAAGGAGAGAGTTTTGATGGCTGCTGCTTGGCCAAGTTGTTTGAAGACACCACTGAAGAGGAGGTCCTTGAAGTGGTTGGTTACAAGAATCTGAATGAGATCAAGCTGGATACTAACAAAAGGGAGCTGGTTTTGCAACCAAGGGTCTCTAAGAAGGGAGAGTTCATCTTCAAGCTTCAGCAAGAGGGAAAGACTATGCCTTTTCCCAAGATAAAGATGAATGGAGTTTCTGCTAGAGTCCAAAAGAGCAAGCCACCACCAAGGGGTTCCATGACTCCTTCCTCTAACCTCAACTAAAGAGGTAATCAAAGTCAAGCTTAGTGACTTTAAACAAGCACACTTGGGAGGTAGTCCCATGGTATCCTTTTGTATATATTATCCTTTCTAGTTTATCTTTTATGCTTTGTTTTAGTGTATAGAAACAGGATTTCGAACTGGGGCTTGAGAAAGTATGATGGGGACAAAGAACAGGTGTATTATGGCTGATATCGGTCATTTGTATCGGTCATGACAGACCGATACACAAATTTTCGGTCATTAGTAGCGATCATGATTGACCGATATCAGTGGGGCCAGTTTATACCAGTCAACATATCGGTCACTTGTGACCGATATGGAAAGAAGTTTGAAAGAGGAATAGATTTTCGGTCATCAGTATCGATCATGCATGATCGACATAAACACACCGTTCTAATTTCGGTCCAGTGTGTCGATCATTGGTGATCGATAAGATTCTTGGAAACATTTCGGTCACCAATATCGATCACTCATGACCGACATAAACACACTGTGTTATTTTTGGTCAAGTGTGTCGATCACTGATGACCGATACTAATCCCAGGAAGCACGTCAGTCTCTAGTATCGATCACTCATGACCGAAAATGCAATTTCGGTCATTAATATCGGTCATGAGTGACCGAAACTCCATCCGAGGTAAGTGTCTCAACTTTCAAAAATTTTTTACCTACTTTGGTTTGGAGCCAAAGTAGTTTGAATTTTTTTAAATGGGATTCCTTCTGACCTCTTTCCTAGCTTCTGAACACTTTTGTTTTTGTCCCCCACACTTTTGATTCCTTATGTTCCCTCACCAACCATTGATTCCTTTGGTTTCCTCTCCTTTCTCTCTATATAAGCAACAACTCTCTTCACTTCTCTTCACACTTAAACTCACTCTTCTTCTCACTTAAAGGTCGAAATCACTATTTCTTTTTCTCTTTTATTGCTTTCTCTAAGTGTTCAGAAGTCCACTAAAGGTTTACTTCCTAAACTATCTCTCTTTGCTCTTACTCTTAACTTATGTTAAAAACTGCTTTTATGAAGTTTTTATGAGCAAGTAGTGTTTAGTTTTGATTGTTGTGCTATGGTTTTGCAATATGGATTTGTTTTGAAATAACAAGCTAGATGTTGAAGTTCTGATCTATATCTATCTGTCTCATTGCTTGCTCATCTTCATCCTTTTGCAAAATCATCATTTCTTTTGCCTAAGAACCATTTTTGCTAGAATGTCATGCATGACTGTTTATCTTTTGTGCATTCTAGCTTATTTAATTGCTAGTTTTTGATCTCTTCTTGTTTTGAATAAGTTTCAGCTTGTTGTTAGGACTTGTTAGACTTTTCATTAGCATTAAAGAGTTTGTCATTTCAAACCTTTCAGCTATTTGGTTCTTCAGCTTTTATTCTTTCACTTACCTTGTTTTCAAGCTTTGCTTTTGAAGGTACCATGGGAAGAACAAAAATAGCTGCTGGGAAAAAGGGAATAGCACCTCAGGAAGCACCAACCCAACCAAGAACACAGAAAGATAAAGGAAAGGGCAAGGCTGATGAGCAATCCTCCAAAGCCGCTGGAAAGAGACCGGTTGTAAATGAGGGAGAAGATCAACAAAATAAGGGCAGTGCTTAGAGAACTCATGAAGGCTTTCAACCAGTGCACTTTCAAGCCAACAAGATATCCATGCACTTCCACAATGAAGGCGCTTGGACTCTATGTTGACTGCAAAGCCACGTTTGAGCGCATGGGTCTTGGAGCTTTCATGGAGATGCCACTCCCATCTTACCAACAGCTCACTTACCAATTCCTCTCCACACTCAAGGTGGTCTGGTATGAAGACAGTGAACTCCCTAATAGTGATGGATGGATCTCTTTTCGGATTGGCAAGGAAGAGTTCTCCTCAACATCACATGATCGCTAAGGATCTAGAGCTGAAGTCCCACCCCACCAAGCTGAGCAGGTTCGAAATCCCAAGTAGACAGCACACCAGGTTGTGGGGCATCATTGGGGTTGGGCTATACAATCATGGAAGATCAAGGAACCAGCACCTAAGACATCCAGCCGTGAGATATGTCCACAAAGCACTTGCGAATACACTCTTTGCAAGGAAGGAGACGACATATCTCACAGGAAGGGAGGCAGATCTGATATACCAAGGACTGTATGAGGTGTTGGGAAGCGACGAGTATGGGGAACCTCTCAGAGCACCAAGAAGCAACCCCTGCTATGTGGCTATGTTGATGGAGCAGCTCCTATCCTACCAGAGCTGGGTTTTGAGTAAGACAAAGAAGGAGAACAGCCCTCAAGTGCACATTGGAGGAGTTGTGACAGCAGTTCTGCAAGCTAGTGGAGTAGACCTTGACAAACATGAAGGTGATGCACTTGAGCCACTATGGATTGACATTGATTACCTCAAGAGAAGCCACTACCTTGAAAGAACCATTGGTGGAAAGCATGTGTATAACTTCATCACAGGCCTTGACACACCAGCAAAAGTCCTCCTCCCCAATCCAAAGCTTACATCCTTCTTCAGAAAAGGAAACATCAGCTTCAACCCAAGCACTGAGGAGCTCTACACAGGCGGCCCTATTCCTACAGTAGAAGAAGAAGAAGACAGTGATGAAGAAGAGGAGCACACTGAAGAGATCAGAGAAGAAGAAGAAGAAGAACAATGGAATGCTACTGCTGGCGCTGAAGGCCAAGGAAGAACCCATGAAGAAGAGGAGCTTGAAGAAGAAGAAGTGTTGAACTACAGCTCAAAGCAGTTCCACTTCCACCCCTATGAAGCTCCCAACCAAGGAAGCTCTTTGAAAGCAGCTCATGAGCACATTAACACACTACAGAAGTGGTGCAAGTGGCAGGACAAAGCCATCAAAGGGCTTATGAAGATTGTGAAGGGGAAGTTCAGGAAGAACAAGGCTACATCAGCAAAAAATTCCCACCACAGTCACACCCAAGAGCTCAACTCTCAACATGAAGAGCAACTTAACCCATCTGAGCCAACTGAAGAGGAGGAAGCTGTATGGAACCCCCATGGAAGACACTCATTCCATGCTCAACCAAGTGACGAACGAGGTACATGGGCACAACCAAGGGCTTCATCTTATGAGCCAAGAGCCCATGTTCCATCAGCTTGGGAGGCGCCAATCCCCAACCCCTCTGAAGTTCAGGATACATGGCAATGGGGCACACAAGGGACTTCTTCACAAGCTGAACAGCTATGGTCAAGCAGGGTTCAACCAACTCCAGAAGCAGAGCATTCCACTAAAGTCTATGAGAGAAGGAAGAGGAGAGCTAGCAAGTCTCCACAAACCTCAGGATCATCCCACAACTCCTACCATTGAACCAAGTATCACATCCCTTCCATTGTTCTATACCATTGCATCTTTTTATTTTTGTAATATATTTTGTTGCTTCTCTCTTCCATTGCTTTCATTACACAAGGGACTGTGTAATTTAATGTGGGGGAGAGATTTGGGGTTTGACTTTGTTTTCTGTTTTCTTAGTTTTTCCTTTTTTCTTTTCACTTTGAGTCTCATGCATATCATGCATACATGTAAGGCATAGAAAAACACAAAAAAAATCGAAAAAAATTGAAACTTTTTACATTTTTGCAAACCAAAAAGAGAGCATGTAGTTGCATTTCATTCTTTTAGGATTGAGTCTAGTGTTGACATTTAGGTTGCATTGCATTTGCATAGGGCATTATGATGATTTTTCCTTGTAAAGTGCTTAGTGTTTAGAGATAATTTCAGTTTTTAAGTGCTTAGTTGTTTGATGCATCATTTGATTGCTAGAAGTTAAGGCTGAACCATGCTTAGATTGCTAGATTTGGTCTTCTCATCTCATTCTGAAAGCATTTGTTCCCTGAAAATCAACTCTATCAACTTGAACTTTAATTTGGACTTTTAATTATCATGTCTTATGCATTGAAAAGTGAATTCATGGCTACCATATACATATTTGGATCATCTTTCTCCTTTCTACCATTCTTGTTGATCCAAATAGCTGATCCTCATAATTATGGGACAGTTACATCCTCACCCTTAACCAAAACCTCCTTTTGAGCCTAAACACTATTGTGAGAGCTGTGAGGCCTTTGCATTGTATTTTCGATTTTGTCTTGGCAAAAAGTGTTAGGAATAAGGCTGGCAATGATTAGCTCTCTTGTAGATATCAGCTTGCATTTTGAGCTTGATTCTAGGATAGGAGTTTTGGGGTTTAAAAGGGTAGAGACAGGTGGTTTGAGCTTAATGTTTTTATGTTTTGAAAGAAAGGAAAAAGATCTGAAATGGTAGAAAAAGGGGAAACAGTTTAGTATTGTGGTTAAGTAAAGGGAATGAAAGCTCTAAGCTTAAAAAGAAGGTATGGCGCCAACAACAATGCTTAGAAAGGTCCAAAAGAAGAAAAATCTGACCAAGAAGCAATCCACCAAAGGTGATGAAGGTGACAACACAACAAAGAAGAGCAAGTCCCAACCAAAAATAAGCAGTCACACAAGCATAAGAAGAAGTTTCCCCAGCCATGAAGATGGGTAAAGGGTAGAATCTAGGAAAGGGTAGACTTAGAGGGTTCACTCTTGGGTTTAGAAATGCTTAGGACTCATCTTTGGGAAGTAAGGGTAGAAGAGAGCTTTAAATTGCGGGCATAAGTGTGCTTTTACCTTTAGCATTTTGCCTAAGATGAAGTCATTTCATTGAGTGATCCTTTATGTTTTTGAACCCTTGTGCTTAAATGAGATCATTCTTATCTCATAACCTTACCCTTTTCAACCAAATGTCTTCACTTGATTTGTATAAGCATGATTCATGTTCTGAATTTAATTGAATGTTAAAGAGTTGATTGATTTGAGCATTTGCCTAAGTTGAGATTTGAGATCATTTTGAAACATGATGAGCATGGCTAGGATCTTTAAAGTATAGCTGATTATGTTTGAATCTTACAACTAGGCACTTAAGCACTAAAACCATCTCTTTACCTTTGCATTTTTGGAATCTGAATGCCCATTTTCAAACCTCACTCTCCCATTTGTTCTTGATTGCTTGAGGACAAGCAAAAGGCAAGTGTGGGGGTGTTGATATCCCTTGTATTTACACCATTTAGGGCTGCATTTAGTACATATTTTGATCCTCTTTTACATGTTTTACCTTTGCTTTTGTCTTATTTTCTTCTCCTTTTAGACTTAGGTTGCATTTAGAGTATAATTTGCATTTTCTTTGCATTTTGGATGTTTTTAGGTGCTTTTGGAGCTTAAAGGAGCTTGGAGGAGTTTTGGGAATGATGCAAGATGCTAGCTGGGCAAAAAGGAGCAAGAAGGATCACAGCAGAAGATCTCTGTAGAAGTTTTCGGTCAGAGCACGGAGAGTTTCGGTCAAGAGTGACCAATACAGAGCATATCGGTCACCAGTACCGGTCAAGTGTGATCGACACAAACACATCGGATTAATTTCGGTCATTTGTGTCGATCACTGAAGACCGATAGGATCCCATTTCGGTCACTGGAGATCGACACGACTGACTGATACTGACCCAGCCTGAACCTGTTTTTAATTACAACTATGCCATTACTCTAGGGTTTTCCTTTCTAGGCTATAAATAGCCTCTTTTTCCAGATTTTCGACAAGTCATGTCAAAATACTGTTCTTGAGCATTTCTTTTAAGTTTGTAAGACAATTTCTTTGCTTTGTTTAATATAATCAAGTATTTGCTTTAATCTTTCTTTAATCTTTCTTTTAATCATGATTAGCATCCTTTCCTTTTGTGATTTGGTGTTAAACATGATTATGAGTGAGTAGTTATCTTAGGGTTTCTAGATGTGGTAGATTAGGGGAATCTAAGGCTTGATTAAGGCTTGTTATGCTCTTCATTCTATGGGTTCCTCTCTATTAATCTGTTATTCATGCTAGATTAGTCTTGATCAAACTTGTCTAAGTTGTTAGCTTTCTCTTATGCCCACCAAGTGTTTGATGAAATGCTGATCATGTTTAATAGAGGATTTGCTGGCCTTCGCTCAAGAGATTGACTGTTTGAGGAGCATTTTGACTTGAATAGAGTTGTTTAATCATGCTTGCTTGATGTTTTAGCACTAATGAGAGTTAGTTCTTGTTAGAATGTTTAGCAAAGGGTTATTTGCAAAGAGATTGGATCTAACTAGCTTAAGTGTGAACTCTATGTCTAGGAATCACCATTGCTTGCTTGCTTGCTTGATCAATGTAGTTTGAAGCAGCCTTAGTTGATGCCTAAAATTCCCCAAAGTCAATAACCACATCTAGAGACTTGTCTTTCTCTTATTTGAATTTCGGATTTGCTCTGTTTGCTCTGTTTTACTCTGTTTTTCTTGTTTAGAACTGCTTAGATTGCTTTTGTTTTCACTTCTTTTGTTGCTTGTTTCACTTTTGTTGCTAGAACTGTTGCTTAGGCAACAAAACCAATTCTCTGCTTGCTTAACTTAGAGATTTTACTCTCAACTCTTCTGTTTTCAACTCCTCCCATTGGATTGACATAAAACTCATACTACACTACAACTGACTAGTACAAGTGTAAGGGTGATTGACATTCAAGAGCCTCAAAAACTCGTGTATCAGCTTACAAAGACAGCAAGGTCCTCATGGCTTACAAGGAGCTTGGGTTCATAGACCATTGAGACCTATTGGTGCTGCTGATATACCTTCAGGTTATGATTCAAGACAAGGTATTCTCCCACCCATAGAGATTCATCACTATGAGATCAAAAGCAGCATGATCACTATGGTTCAAGAGAGGAAATTATTTGGACTGCCTAACAAGACCCTCTTGAGCACTTGGATCTCTTTGAGAGGATATGTTCTTTGACAAAGCTTAGTGGAGTTTCAGATAATGGTTTGAAGCTCAGATTATTTCCCTTCTCTCTGGGTGATAGAGCTGAATTTGGGAAAAGTCTTTAGCAAAAGGAAGCATCACTTCCTGGGATCAATGGAAAGGTGCTTTCTTAACCAAGTTCTTTTGTCCCTTAAGAACTGCACATTTCAGGTATGAGATCACAAACTTGAAACAGTGGTCAATTGAAAGCTTTCGGGACACTTGGGAAAGGTTCAGAAGCTTCACTCACCAATGTCCTCACCATGGCTTCACCAAAGAGATGCTGCTATCCACACTATATAGAGGTGTTCTCCCTACAATCAGAATCCTTCTAGATACAGCAGGCAATGGTTACTTTCTTGGTAAAGATGTTGATGAAGGATGGCTTTTAGTGGAGAACATGGCACTCAGAAATTGGGACTATGTGGATGATAAGGACCAACATTCCAAAGCCACTGAAGAGAAGCTAGAGACAGCATTGTATGAGATGAAAGCCTTGCAGAAAAAGTTGACTTGCTGCTCAATGAGACCACCAAACCTCTTCTTAGTGTTGCTCTACAAAACCACTACAAAGAGCATCAACTCAAAGTTGTTCAAATAGTAGAGGCGCCAACAATGAAACAAGACCATGATGTTTATCAACAACAGTCCAATGGAGACACTTAAATTCACCAACATCCTGGCTCTTCTTCCTCAACAGTTGGCGCCAGCACCTCTCAACCTTCTGAAACTTTGGATCTTAAGGAAATGTTCCTTCAAATGCATCACCTTCAAACTGCAGCACTTCAGAAGAGCATGGCTGTTGAAATTCAAAAGAGCATGACTGACATTCAGAGGAGTATGGCTGTTAAAATACACAAAGGCATTGACTCCAGCTTGCAATCTCAACTTGGCTTTTTGAATATGCAGATCAGCAGACTAGAAAGCATTGTTCAACCATCTACCTTTCCACATGCACAAGAGTGTGTCAAAGCTGTCACACTAAGAAGTGGGAAGCAACTTCCTCAAAGAGTGGCTCCTTCTACACCCAATGTGGACATTGAGGAACAAGAAGATGGGGTAGTGGTCAAAGATTCTGAAAAAGCTAAAGAAGATGAAGTGGTTGAAGCTGAAAAGGGTCCAAAGAACACTAAAGCCAAAGAGGTGGTTAAAGAGAAACCAAGAGAAGCACCTAAGGAGTTAGTCAGGGAGCCAAGATACATACCTCCACCATATCAACCTACAATACCATTTCCTGGAAGGTTTAAGAAGCAGCTCATTGCCAAGTACAAAGGTCTCTTTGATGAGCAAATGAAGAAGATTCAGCTCACCATGCCACTGCTTGATGCTTTTGTCTTAGTCCCACCTGATCAGAAGTTTTAAAAATATGCTGTTGCTGAAAGAAAAAAGGACTTACAAGGGGTGGTGGTACTAACACATGAGTGCAGCGCCATTATTCAACAGAAGAGAGTGACTCCCAACAAGCTAGGTGATCCAGGAAGTTTTACCTTACCCTACTCTATTGGTTCACTTCTATTTGAGAAGTGTTTGTGTGATCTAGGAGCTAGTGTCAGCTTCATGCCCTATTCCGTAGCACAGCGCCTGGGCTTCACTAAGTTAAAGGACTGCAGGATATCTCTAGTGCTAGCTGACAGGTCAATAAGGCTCCCCAAAGGTCTGCTTGAAGATGTACCATTTAGGATTGCGAGTGTAGAGATACCTACTGATTTTGTGGTTTTAGATATAGATGAGGAACCTAGAGACCCTCTCATCCTTGAGAGACCTTTCCTAGCCACAACAGGAGCTATCATTGATGTTAAGAAAGAGAAGATTGAGCTACAATTGGGTAAGAACATGTCTCTGAAATTTGACATCAAGCAGATTATGCAGCAGCCTACTATTGAAGGTCAAGTCCTTCAGATTGAGATATTGGAGAAGCTGCATGATGAGCCTCAAGAGGAGTTGTGTTGTGAGGATAAACTCCAAGTGGCCTTGACAAAAGAGCATGGAGAAGATGGATACTTAGAAAAGGAAAGTTTGGGTTATAAGCTGAGGTTAGACTCTCACAAAGTCTTAGAAGAAGAGGAGCCATTAAAGAAGTGGAATACATATGAAGGGAGGTTTTCTCAGTTCAGGAAGCTGGTTCTCCAAGTACCGAAGCTGGCACCAAGGAGCAGAGCAGCTTGGAATAGGACTGGAGTGAGCTCAAGGCACCCAAGGTGGAGCTCAAACCTCTTCCTAAAGGTTTAAGGTATGTCTTCTTAGGCTCTAAGTCTACTTATCATGTATATGTCAATGATAACCTCAATGATGATGAGATCCTTGCTCTTGTCAAAGTGTTAAAGCGGTTTAGGAGAGCCATTAGATATTCACTAGATGACATCCAAGGCATTTCTCCAAACCTCTGCACTCATAGGATCCATCTAGAGGATGAGACAAGAACCTCTGTTGAACCTCAAAGGAGATTGAATCCTAATATGAAAGAAGTAGTTAAAAAGGAAATCTTGAAGTTCTTGAAGCAGGAGTGATCTATCCTATCTCAGACAGCACATGGGTCTCACCAGTCCATGTGGTGCCTAAGAAAGGAGGGATCACTGTTGTCAAAAACGAAAAATGATGAGCTAATACCAGCTAGAACAATCACTGGTCACAAGATGTGCATAGATTACAAAAAACTTAATTTTGCTTCTAGGAAAGATCACTTCCCTTTGCCATTCATAGACCAAATGCTAGAAAGATTAGCAAACCATAAGTATTACTGCTTCTTAAATGGTTATAGTGGATTCTTTCAGATCCCTATCCATCCTAATGATCTAGAGAAAACTAATATGGAACATTTGCTTATAGGAGAATGCCTTTTGGTTTATGCAATGCTCATGCTACCTTTCAAAGGTGTATGACTTCTATATTCATGGATGAATTTAATATCTATGGATCCTCCTTTGTTGTCTGCTTGTCCAATCTTTCTCAGGTTCTACAGAGATGTGAAGACAGTAAGCTGGTTCTGAATTGGGAGAAATGCCATTTCATGGTTCAAGAAGGCATTATATTGGGTCACAAGATTTCAGAGAAGGGGATAGAAATGGACATAGAAAAGATAGATGTGATGGTGAACTTGGAACCTCTAAACACATTCAAAGGAATCAGAAGCTTCTTGGGGCATGCTGGTTTCTACATAAGGTTCATAAAAAACGTCTCTAAGATAGCAAACCCCTTTACAAGGCTTCTATATAAGAAGACAGAGTTTGTGTTTGATGAAGAGTGGTTGCAAGCCTTCCTCACCCTCAAGCAAGCTCTGGTATCAGCGCCAATTGTCCAAGCTCCAAACCGGGATTTGCCATTTGAAATCATATGTGATGCTAGTGACTATGCTGTTGGAGCAATCTTGGGGCAAAGAGTAGACAAGAAACTTCATGTTATCTACTATGCTAGCAGAATAATGGATGAGGCTCAATCAAGGTATGCAACAACGGAGAAGGAGATACTGGCAGTTGTCTTTGCATTTTAGAAGTTCAGAAGCTACTTAGTGGGTTCTAAAGTGATAGTCTACACTGATCATGCTGCACTAAGACACATCTATGCCAATAAAGACACCAAGCCAAGACTTCTTAGATAAATCCTCCTCTTCCAAGAGTTTGACATGGAAATTATGGATAACAGAGGCATTGAAAATGGTGTACCTGACCACCTTTCAAGGCTTTGGATAGATGATTTTGTCCCAATCAATGATACTCTACCAGAAGAGCAGCTACATGTTTTAGGAGTGAAAGCAGCTGAGGTGCAAAATTTGGAAAAAAACAAACTGCCTTGGTATGCTGACTCTAAAAGAGAGGGAATGATGGATTGTTCAGAAGGTGCATAGCTGAAGAAGAAGTTCAAGGAATTCTACATCATTCCCATGGCTCAGCCTATGGGGGACATTTTGCAACATCCAAGATAGCCTCCAAGATCCTTCATGCTTGTTTTTGGTGGCCCAGTTTGTCCAAGGACGCCAAGGCTCTCATCTCCTCATGCGATGCTTGTCAAAGAAAGGGAAACATCTCCAAGAGAGATGAGATGCCTATGAACTCTATTCTTAAAGTGGATCTGTTTGATGTGTGGGGAATTGACTTTACAAGACCTTTCCCTTCCTCCTATGGAAACAAGTACATCCTTGTAGTTGTTGATTATGTGTCAAAGTAGATTGAAGCCATTGCCAGTCCAACAAATGATGCTAGAGTTGTGCAAAAGCTCTTCAAGACAATCATCTTCCCAAGGTTTGGTGTTCCAAGATGTGTGATCAGTTATGGTCGAAGTCATTTCATCAACATGGTCTTTGAGAGTTTGCTCAAGAAGAATGGTGTTAAGCACAAGGTTTCCAATCCTTGCCATCCTCAAACAATTTCTCAAGTGGAGGTGTCTAACAGAGAGATCAAAGTCATCTTAGAGAAGACAGTTGGTGTTACAAGAAAGGATTGGTCTAATAAACTTGATGATGCTTTGTGGGCTTATATGACAGCCTTCAAGACACGAATTGGCATAACCCCTTTCTCACTCCTTTATGGGAAGTCTTGCTATCTGCCTGTTGAGCTAGAATATAAAGCTTTGTGGGCAACCAAGTTGCTGAATTTTGACATCAAGACAGCTCAAGAAAAGAGACTCATCAGCTTGCATGAGTTAGAGGAAAACCGCCTTGAAGCTTTTGAGAGTTCTAGGATCTGTAAGGAGAGGACAAAAGCTTTTCATGACAAAAGGAACAAACACAAGGACTTCAAAGCAGGTGATCAGGTGCTGTTGTTCAACTCAAGGCTGAGGTTGTTTCCTGGAAAGCTGAAGTCAAGATGGTCAGGTCCATTCAAGATCAAAGAAGTATTACCATATGGAGCTGTGACTTTGTTTAGCAAGGATGGATAAGACTTCACAGTAAATGGGCACAGGCTGAAGCCATACATGGCAAGTGAGTCCCTTGGAGATGATGTAGACATCCACCTTGAGGATCCTCCACAAGAGTGATCAACAAAGGAAAGTCAAGCTAAGGACGTTAAACAAGCACTCTTGGGAGGTATTCCCATGTTATCCTTATACATATTATTGCATTTTATGTTAGTCTTTGTGTTTTTCTATCAATAACAGGGGCAACTGGGGTTTAAAGCAAATGGTTAGCTGAGTTGGTGCATTTTCTAGCTTGCATCGGTCACCACCATCGGTCTAGAAGTGACCAATACACCTCCATCAATCAACACCATCGGTCTGGAGTGACCGATGGGAACAAAGCGAGCATACCATCGGTCCAGCCCATCGGTCTGGGGTGACCGATGCACCACATCCGGTCAACACCAACGGTTTGGAGTGACCGATCTGAACCTCCTTTCTGCCAAAACTTTTTATAAGGTACCTAACTCCTCTTCTTTTTTATGCATCCTTTTGCAATCAATTTTAGTTTGTTTTATTCACCTCCTTCAAGCTTCTATTACATAATGGACTGTGTAATTTAAGTGTGGGGGGAGAGCATTGAATTTAACATTGCGTTTTGTTTTCTTATTTTCTCTTTTACATACTTGAGTCTCGTGCATTCATCCATATGCACTGAAAATCCATAAAATTTTCAAAATATTTGGAACCAAAAAGATCATTTAGTTACATTTACATAACTAAGATTGAGTCTAGATGCATTTTATATAGATTTGCAAACATTTGCATAGGGAATAGATGATAAACACTTGTCAAGATGTTAATGTTTGAGATGTTTTCAATGCCTTGGTTATCTGTTGTTTGATTGCATTGTAGTGAGTTTGAAGTTAAGGCTGCACCATATCATGAATTATTGCATTGATGTTATTGTCTTATGCTCAAGCTTGCTTTGATTTGATTACAATGCTATCTTATTAGAACCATAATCCTGACATTGAATTATCTTGTTTGTGCATTGAGAGTGATTACATGGCTACCCATATACATCCATGGATTATCTTCTTCCCTTCTTACCACTCTTGTTAATCTAAGTAGCTGATCCTCATCATTATGGGACAGTTAACCACACCCTAAACCAGTCCTTCTTTCTGAACCTAAACACTATTGTGAGAGTTGTGAGGCCTTGCATTGCATCATTTTCGATTTTATCGTGGCAAAAAGTGTTAGGAATAAGGCTGGCAAGGAGAAGCTCTCTTGTAGACACCAGCTTGAATTTTGAGCTTGATATTAGGTTAAGAGTTTGTGAAAGGGTTATATAAGTGGTTTGAGCTTTAAATGTTTACATCTATTGATAAGAAGAAGAAGTATGGGGTTGGTAGTATGGGGGAACAGTTTATTTTGTGATCAAGTTAATTAGGAAGAAAGCTCTACGTGTTAAAGAAGAAAGGTGCCAACAACAACAAAGCTTACAAAAAGGTCACCCAAAGGGAGAAATCAGACCAAGCAATCCACCAAAGGTGATGAAAATGGCCCTGATAGGGCTCAGGTTTTACCCAAATAAAACTACTGCAAGTGCACAGCAAAGCAGTTGTAGTACAAGGGGTTATCGAATCTCAATGGAGTAAGTAAACTACCCTAAAGAGTTCAGGTTCGGATTAAGCTAAGCAATAAGTAATGAATGTAATGCAAAACAGTAAAATAAATGCAAGTGAGCGTTTTATGCTTGTTCTTAAAGTTCAGAAAGCTAAAGGCGCTAAGTCAGGACAATTCGCAGGTTGAATCCGAGAGTGTAGAATGCATGAAATCATGAATGATTAAGAACCATCTTGAACATGAATCGCAAATATATAACTAATCAATTTTCATCGCAGAAGTTAACTATGTCTAAATCACAGAGGTTCAAATCTCTTTGCAAACCCTAACAATCTAAACATGCAGTAATGATCAAGTTCAATTGTTCACAAAACTCCTAAGCCAAATCTCTTTGCACTAGGGCGTTTTGCTCATCTAATACTAGTTCAGGTGATTAATAATGCTCTCACATCTATCAAACAACACAGGGTTTCGAAATCCAGATGATGTGTCTAAGAAATCGCTATGAATGCAAGCACATATGAAGAACCAATGAATTTCCTATAAGTTTATCAATTCTACAAACTCTTCTTCAACCTTTGAAAAGTCCTAACTTAACTAGCAAATTACTCAGCCATGGTGATTTGAGAAAACATCATGAAAAGAATAGATTGCATAAAAAAATAAGAAGTAGAAATAAAGGAGTTCGAAATAAGGAGTCTGATTTGTCTCTCCAAAAGCTCTGCTAAAAATCTCTCTCTAAAGCTCTCTAGAATAATAAGATACATGATATCTGCCAAAAGAATGGCTGAAAAACCTAATATACAAGCTAAAACACGATCTGGGGCCTTTTTGCAAATACTGGAACTTCTGGGCCAAAACTGCAAATTCTTTCCAATCTTTTAGAAACCAGCCACGCTCCTTCCTTGGTGGGTGACGAGCGTAACCAAGGGTGGTGACGAGTGTCACCATAAGGCATACTTTCTTCTCCGAGCTGGATACTTCGTGGCTTCAACTTGCAATGCTCCAAAAAGCTTCAATATCTCTAATTATGCTCCAGACATGCTATAACCTGCAAAGACTCTACTAGAACTTTAAAAAGACCAAAAAGTCTCAATAAAAAGGACTTATACCATGATATATCAACTCCCCCAGACTTAGCTTTTGCTTGCCCTCAAGCAAACATCAGACAAAGTACCGGCTCGAGGTTTAAAAACAAGAAACAATCAGCTAAACATCAGGAACACCACATTAGTTAACACTTTCGAATCCACATACCACATAGTCAACACAAGATTAAATTTCAGTCCAATCATCACAAGCTTAGAAAATCTCTCAAATCCAATCCAAATCACTTCAAGAAATCCGAAATATCTACTGCTAACTCCTTATTTTTATCTAAGTGATATCTCATCAAGGTTTTATCATCTCAATCACTTACAAATTCTTTTCCCTTCCTGACAACTGAACAAAGCAATCTCAACACAGCTCTCCTATTTTCTTTTCCCTGAATCTTTTCCTTTCTGATTTTTTCGACTTTTTCACGTCTTTTCTCATTTTTTTTACAGTCTAAGATATGGCGCTACTCAATACTTGTGTTCATTTTGAGGAGAAAGGTTCTTGAGTGTGTTCATTACTGTTGTTCCTTGTGAGGAGACAGGGTCATGAATGCACCATTCTTTGACTTAAACTCTCAAAAACTACATCGGGGAAGATCAAAAAGAGACTGTATCTGAACCTTATTGTCAGTGCTGAAAGAGATAATCAAGATCAATAAGAATTAAGCCCCAAGATCAGAAGTTTAAAGTTCATTAAGGTGGTGCTAACAGGAAATTTTCCATATTCTCTAAGAACCTAAACCTTCATTGCTAGACTGATCTACATATGACTTTCAACTTAGTAAGACTTGAAATCAACTACTGTGGCAATGGTTCTTATAAGTATCAACGTCCTGTGGTTAGTTCCAAGAAAAACTGACAGTTTCAAAATTTTGACTATATAAAAACAGGTTTTAGACTCAACTTTAAGACTCTATAAACATGACACAAAGCACACAACGTCAGTAACCACCTCCCCCAGACTTAAACAACACTGTCCTCAGTGTTATTAAGCTAAGAGTTGGTCAAAAAGATGAATGAGAACTCGAAAAACCAAGTGGAAAAAGTGTTACCTTGCGAAGAGCCGGGTGGCGAGCGTCACCAAATTGGTGACGAGCGTCACCACGTCTGGTACTTCAGAATCATCAAGTTGGATGCTTAAACATGTTGTCATCATGTGTACTCCGAAGTCAGACTGTTGGAGCACTCAAAACACACATCAAAAACATTCAAACAAAGCATAATCCATGGTTGAACAAGTTAACAGGACATCCTCAAAGCAAACTGAAAAAACTGACACTTTTTGTGTTTTTTTTTTTTTTTTTGCAAAATAAACTAGAGTATGATAGCTAGATAACTGACCAGTGGGTTGCCTCCCACTAAGCGCTTGTTTAAAGTCATTAGCTCGACTTTGATTGCTGCTCAGACAGCTGGTGGAGCAGAAGGTGGAATTGAATGCCTTGAAAGAGAATGTCTCCTCATCCATGGTGGTTTATAAGCAGTAGATGCATGAACTCTTCCATGGAAGTGAGGTACATCAGTAGGGCGGGTTGTGACTGTGGGTGGGAGACTTCTTTTTCCTGCAAAATCATCAAAAGAAACAACAAGCTTTCTACGAGAATCTCGTTGCTTGCATAAGTTTGAAGCAGCTTTTGCACCTTTTAAATTCTTATTGATGAGATTAGGAGGTTTGGAATTGGTTCCAGGAAGTGCATACCTTTGCTTAGTTGCAGGTTTCTGGGTTGTGGAATGTTGAATTTTCGGTTTGGCAACGTAAAATGGACTTGTAGCTAAAAAATCACGTCGCCCTTTTGTGTCCAGGTTGGTGACGAGCGTCACCAGCTCAGTGACGGTCCTCACTGACCCTGCAGTCCGAGTTTCGACAGTTTTCCTGCAGTTCAGCTCTGCAAGTCTTGCCTCCATCACAAACACGTCTTCCTCCAGCAACTTGGCATTCATTGGAACCTCTTTTTCGAGCCTAATGTATCATCTTCACTCCAATCCTGAAACCCAACAGATTTTTCAGAAGTTTCAGATATTGCCTCTTCAATAGCCATCTTGTTCACTTTAGCACTTGTATCAGATTCAGTGACATACCCAGCAATAGTGTCTTCTGAATGCTCCATGACATTCTCTTCATCTCTGGAAGTCCTTACAGAAAAGGTCTGACCATCATGTCAAAGTTCATGACAACATCACCAAGATCAAGCTCAATGTTTCCCTTTCTCACATCAATGATGGCGCCAACAGTAGCCAAAAATGATCTTCCCAGAATAAGAGGATGTTTAGGTTCTTTAGCATATTTCAGAACCACAAAATCTGTAGGAATTATGCAGCCTTCAATGTTAACGGGAACATCCTCTACGATGCCTTCTGGGGTTCTTAGCACTCCTCCTTGGTGACACTCGTCACTCAGCTCTGAGACTGCAAAATTTTCATCTTCAGACTCCATCAGTTGCACGATCTGTTCTGCACTCAACCTCTTTTTCTGCACTGTTTTAAGCTCCTTTTCACTCCTGACTCTGATGGCATTAACCAGGTGCTTGGGATTGATGTCAGTCCTTCCAGGAAGGAATTCCTCTTGCCTTTGAACAGCTCCTGCAGTTTGAGCAACCTGCACATCAATCTTCTTCATGTGAGAGTTCAGACTCTCAATTTTTCCATTCAGGTCTTGATACAACGAATCTAGCTTGCCATTGAAGTTCACTGTCATCTTCTGCTGTCCTTCAATTATCTGCTCCAGCATAGCTTCCATCTTAGTGTCTTGTGGAGGTGCAGTTTGGTAGGAAGAAGAACCATAATTCATGTTGTTTTGGTAAGGTTCCTCAACTTCAGTCTTCTGGAACTGTGGCATTAGAGTATAACCAGTTGCTTTCTGGTTTCCTGGGAAGGTATTCTTCTGATTATTGCTGTTGTAGCCTCTGTTCCACTGCTGATTTCCAAACCTTTGGTTCTGAAAACCTCTGTTGATGAAATTAACATCCTTCTGCTCAAATTCTTCAGGATTTTCGAAACTCTCCACTTTTGCAGCAAACTGGACTGATTTCTTTCCTGCCAAAAGGCTGTGCATACTGTCCAGCTTAGCCTTAACCTCAGCAATCTGGTTTCCATCATTCAAACCAGCCTGTTGCATCCTCTGGAAGTCAGCATTCTTGGTGCTGTTACTGCAGGCTAAGTTTTCAATCAATCTGATTGCTTCTTCTGGTGTATTGGTGTTGAAGTTTCCAGCACTAGCTGCATCCAGCGCCATCTGCATCCAGCGCCATTTGGTATTTCCAGTCAATGCCTCTGAAGAAGATCCCAAGTAGTTGTACCTGACTGAAACCATGATGAGGACAGTCCCTTTGATAAGACTTGAATCTTATCCAAGTAGCCTTAAAAGCTTCAGTAGGTCCTTGTGTAAAAGATGCAATTTTCGTCCTCATGTCTTCTGATCTTGCATCATCATAGAAGTTGTTCAGAAAAGCATTCTTAGTGCCTTCCCAAGTTGTCAGTGAAGCAGGTTCCAGTTGCTTCAGCCAATATGCAGCCTCTCCTCCAATAGAGTAAGGGAAAAGCTTGCAGTACAGAAAGTCATTAGTGACTCCATTCTCTTTGACACTTGAAGCTAAATCCTCAAACCTCTCAATGTGATCCATATGATGCTCATGAGGTAAGCCATTGAATGGATGCTGGCCAACCAGCTGATAGTAGACAGGTTTAAGCTCAAAATCGTTCCTGTGGAAGGCAGGAGGACGGATTGCAGCTATGTTGGCAAAGAACTGATCAGGTCTGTTGTAATCACCAAGAGTCCTCTGCACAAAACGCCCAGCAGCGTTATCAGTAGCAGCAGGTACTCCAGCGTCTTGTCCCACTTGTTGAACATGCTGTTCAACAATGACATTCCCATCTTGATCAATCCTATGCCCCTCTTCGTTCCTCCTGTGTCCTTCTCTGTCAACCAAGTGACCTTCTGCATCTTCAACCAAGATAAGTGGAGCGACCATTTTAGATTGCTTCTTAGCTTTCTTGATAGACCTCTCCAACTTAGCTTGCTCATCAATGCCCAAGGTCAAGAGCTCCTTCTCTTTGTTGCTTCTGGTACAGCGATAAGGCGTACACCTGAAACCAGCACAAAGAAAAGAAAATGAAAGTTAGTTAACAAATTAAAACTTAGACAAAACTTAGACAAAATCCTAAAAGAAAAGAAAATGAAATCGATAGGCAGCTATACATCCCCGGCAACGGCGCCAAAAACTTGATAGGGCTCCGGTTTTACCCAAATAAAACTACTGCAAGTCCACAACAAAGCAGTTGTAGTACAAGGGGTTATCGAATCCTAAGGGAGTAAGTAAACTACCCTAAAGAGTTCAGGTTCAGATTAAGCTAAGTAATAAGTAATGAATGAGAAACAGTAAAATAAATGCAACTGGGCGTTTTATGCTTGTTCTTTAAGTTCAGAAAGCTAAAGACGCTAAGTCAGGAAAATTCACAGGTTGAATCCGAGAGTGTAGAATGCATGAAATCAGGAATGATTAAGAACCGTCTTGAACATGAATCGCAAATATATAACTAATCAATTCTCATTGAAGAAGTTAACTATGTCTAAATCACAGAGTTTCAAATCTCTTTGCAAACCCTAACAATCTAAACATGCAGTAATGATCAAGTTCAATTGTTCACAAAACTCCTAAGCCAAATCTCTTTGCACTAGGGCGTTTTGCTCATCTAATACTAGTTCAGGTGATTAATAATGCTCTCACATCTATCAAACAACCTAGGTTTCGAAATCCAGATGATGTGTATAAGAAATCGATATGAATGCAAGCACAGATGAAGAAACAATGAATTTCCTATAAGTTTAGCAATTCTACAAACTCTTCTTCAACCATTGAAAAGCCCTAACTTAACTAGCAAATTACTCAGACATGGTGATTTGAGAAAACATCATGAAAAGAATAGATTGCATAAAAGAAATAAGAAGTAGAAATAAAAGAGTTCGAAATCTGCCCTGAAGTAGTCTGATTTGTCTTTCCAAAAGCTCTGCTACAAATCTCTCTCTAAAGCTCTTTAGAATAATATGATACAAGATATCTGCCAAAAGAATGGCTGAAAAACCTAATATACAAGCTAAAACACGATCTGGGCATGAAAAGCATTGGTCTTCATAGCATCTCCTTTGGGTCGAATTCTGAATTTCATGCCTTGGACTGGATCATCAAATGGGTGATTTGAATATGTAACATTTGCCTCATTAAAAACATTGTCAAGAAAACCCATTGAGACAAAACTTGACAAAGGAAAAAGAGTACAAATGAAACACATGCCCATTTGATGATCATGTATCAAAACCAATGAGGTTAAGATAACAACTTTTCCATACTCTTTTTCTACTGCAAAAGCATCCTCAGCTATGATATTACCATATATGTTGCAAATTTAGCATGCATTTAGTGTAGTTTTCATGCATTCATCTTGCATAATAAGCTAGTTTGCACCATTTTAGGTCCTAGAGCACTTTTGCATTAGCATTTACATGTTTCTTGCATTCTTGCATCATATTCAGGTTTTTTTGGAGACATTGGAGCTGTGGAGAGTTCGTGGACATGCTAAGGATCAAAGAGGAGCTCGTGGACACGTGAAGGAACTCAGCCATGCATGCAAAGGACCCAAGATTGAGAGCAAGATCAAGCTAGGCAGGTCGATCTAGATGAGATCGACTAAGCCCGGATCGTTCCAAGGAAGGGATCGAGTGAGGAGATCGATCGTGAGTACGGACATGGAATAAGCCATGCAGAACGAGAGCCAGATCGAGACCACGACCCGATCACTCAAGGATCGAGTAGAAGATCGAGCAAAGGAGGACGATCCAAGAAGAAGATCGAGCCAGAGATCGAGTGACCTAAGTCGATCTCTGATACCTTATCCGGCCAGCTCATTTTTAGAGCGTAGTGAGGGGACCATTAGGGCTGTTTGGCTATTTTGGGCAAAGGGCGAACATCACTTTGAGAACACACATTTTTGCCTTATCTTTTTCTGCTTTCTCTTAGGCGATTTTCCGCCATTGTCAAACTTTTAATATTTTCTTATTTTAAACTTTTGAATCTTGGTTAATCTTAAGCATTTTCTTTAATCCATCTTCGTTAATCATGTTTACCATTTCATTACTTGCATTTTCGTGTGTTTTAGCTATGTGTAGTGAGTAGTTTATCTTTGGGTTTAAGGTTGAGGCGATTTAAGGGTTTAAGGGTTTAAAGCTTGGGTCTTTTCTTGTTTTTAATCTCCTCTCTTCTTGGATTCGGGCTCTTAGTGCTTAAAGTGTCTTGGAAAAGATCTTTATGATCCTAGGGATCTCCTTACTTTGACAGGATTCAGGAATCCCCTAAAACCGAATCCAAGAGGCTAACTTCCCTTTCCCAAACGCCACGGTTGTATTGGGGGTTAGTTAAGCCACCATTTGAGATCTTTGCTTAATGTTCTTTGACCCATCTTTCCACTAAACGCCATATGTTTGGAGGAAGGCTTAAAGATAGGGGTCATACCACACGCCATGGATGATCCTAGATTAAGTTTCTCAAGGCTTAGAGTTAAGCTCATCAAATGAGTAAATCTAGTGTTTTTCAAACCCAAGCTCGAACCTTGACCCCTCTTAATATGACCCTCAACCTTAGATTCTCCTATTAGCATTTCAAAACCTCAAGTTTTCATTTCCAAGTCTTAAAGTTCGCATCTTTGCTTTAGTTTCATTGCTTATCACCTTAAGTTGCTAGAAGTTCTCTATTTACCCGCTTTAGTTCTCGATTATTAGTAATTAGTAGTTTTGCATTTTTAATGCTCTGTTTTCTTCTAGTAGTTGTTAACCCTCTTTCAGGGATTTTAAAATAGTTTTCATAATCATCTCGTCGTTGCATTTAGTTTTTATCGATTTTACCATCCATTTACCCGATTCTGCTTAGATTTGCTTTGCTCTTGCATTCCTTGTGTTCTTTCTACAACTCATGCTGGATTGATACCCCTTATCACTATACTGCATCATAACTGTGGTTTGGGCTTTGATTTACAACCTCAAAACAATTCTGTTTATCAAATGGCGCCGTTGCCGGGGAATTTGTTTACAACCTCCTCTTGAATTTGTTTGCCACCGAGACGGTGCTTTGGCATGTTTTCTTTGATCTTATTTTGTGTTATCATCCCTTGAGTCATCATGCATCATGTAAGGCATAGAAAAGAACAAAAAAATCGTAATTGTTTAAAAAACATTTTCAAAAAATTCATGTAGCTTGCATTTGAATTGTTAAACATTTTAGGATTGAGTCTATAATTTTAAGCATTTAGGTTGTTTGCATACGGGGCAAAAGTTTTTCTTGAAAAGTGTTTTAGGCTCATGAATTGTTTCAAGGCCCTAGTTAGTGGTTCTTTGATGCGTTGTTCACACTTTGAAAGTAAGCTCTAACCATATTTGGATCATTTGTTTTGATTTTCGTGGCTTAAGTTGAACATTCATGAATTGAATCATTTCCTATCAAGTGAGAACCTGAATTTGAATCTTTTTAATTATCATACTTATGCATTTTAAAAAGGATACATAGATCACATATACATATTCAGGCTTTCTTACTCCCTTTCACCACTCTCTTGTAAGCCTGAGTAGACTTCCCACCTTGACCTTACCCACTTTTCAAGCCAATTTTCTTGTGTGACATCTTTGTGAGGCCTTATTTTCGGTTTGAACTTAGCATAAAGTGCTAGGTTTAGGCGACATGATTAGGTTTTCATATTGATGATAGCTTTGCATTTTGAAGCTAGTTTTAAGCTAAGTTTGGGGGCGGGGATTCATGGGAGTTGTTCGCGTTGGTTTCGGTTTGAAAAGATTTTGTGTTTGGGGTTTGAACAAAAGTGAAATGAATGGTTTTAAGTGGTAGGCCTTGTGTTTTAAAATAAATGCTCTTGTTTAAAAAGAAGGTAGCTCCCAAAAAAAAAAAGAAAAAAAAAAAAAATCAGAAAAGAAAAGAGCCAAAAGGCCAAGTTTAAAAAGAAAAAAATAAGAGAATAGAGCTACCAAAAATATTTAAAAGAGTTTAGTATGTTTTTGGCCTTGCCACTAGCCTCAGAAAGGGTTTTAAAATGATGTTCTTATTTGGGTTTTTGCTAGGCGAATTGCCTTGTTGATGTGGGTAGTCTTTAGGAGGGTTAGTGAGCTTGAAAAAGAAAAGAAAAATGAGAGGGGTTTAGGGTCATTGTTAGTGTATATGGGTAGATGAGAGTCTAGTCAAGTATGCATCAAATGTCTTTACCTTTAGCATTATGCATAAGCTCAACCTTCTTTGAGAGAACCCATTGCTTGATTTACCCTTTTAAATGAGATCATTTTTGTCTCATAACCTTGTCCCTAAGCCAAATGTATTCGGTTTTGAAGTGCATAAGTGTGATTCATGGTTTTGATCTTAACGAATGTTAAAGGATAGGATTCTTGGATTGTTTGGGATATGAGAGTCAGGATTTGAGATTCAACATGGGATGATTATGGCTAAGTTCTTTGGGGTATGAGTGTGTGCATTGCATCTTTGGATTAAGAACTAGGACCATTGAATTGACTTATTTGAAAAAAACATTTGCAAGGAATTTGAGCCCCCGTTTTTAAACTTCTCTTCCTTTCTTGAATCTTGTTTGCTTGAGGGCAAGCAAAAGGCAAGTTTGGGGGAGTTGATATACTCATATATTTAGCATATTTAGCATGCATTTAGTGTAGTTTTCATGCATTCACCTTGCATAATAGGCTAGTTTGCACCATTTTAGGTCCTATAGCACTTTTGCATTAGCATTTGCATGTTTCTTGCATTCTTGCATCATATTGAGGTTGTTTTGGAGACATTGGAGCTGTGGAGAGTTCGTGGACATGCTAAGGATCAAAGAGGAGCTCGTGGACACGTGGAGGAACTCAGCCATGCATGCAAAGGACCCGAGATCGAGAGCAAGATTGAGCTAGGCAGGTTGATCTAGATAAGATCGACCAGAAGATCGACTAAGCCCGGATTGTTCCATGGAAGGGATCGAGGATGAGATCGAGTGAGGAGATCGATCGTGAGTACGGACGTGGACTAAGCCATGCAGAACAAGAGCCAGATCGAGACCACGACCCGATCACTCAAGGATCAAGTAGAAGATCGAGCAAAGGAGGACGATCCAAGAAGAAGATCTAGCCAGAGATCGAGTGACCTAAGTCAATCTCTGATACCTTATCCGGCCAGCTCATTTTTAGAGCGTAGTGAGGGGACCATTAGGGCTGTTTGGCTATTTTGGGCAAAGGGCGAACATCACTTTGAGAACACACATTTTTGCCTTATCTTTTTCTGCTTTCTCTTAGGCAATTTTCCACCATTGTCAAACTTTTAAGCTTTTCTTATTTTAAACTTTTGAATCTTGGTTAATCTTATGCATTTTCTTTAATCCATCTTCGTTAATCATGTTTAGCGTTTCATTACTTGCATTTTCGTGTGTTTTAACTATGTGTAGTGAGTAGTTTATCTTTGGGTTTAAGGTTGAGGCGATTTA
The DNA here is from genome assembly GCA_911865555.2 of Thlaspi arvense. Lineage (NCBI taxonomy): Eukaryota > Viridiplantae > Streptophyta > Magnoliopsida > Brassicales > Brassicaceae > Thlaspi > Thlaspi arvense. The sequence goes on from OU466858.1 coordinate 35,578,819, forward strand.
AGGGGTTTAAAGCTTGGGTCTTTTCTTGTTTTTAATCTCCTCTCTTCTTGGATTCGAGCTCTTAGTGCTTAAAGAGTCTTGGGAAAGATCTTTATGATCCTAGGGATCTCCTTACCTTGACAGGATTCAGGAATCCCCTAAAACGGAATCCAAGAGGCTAACTTCCCTTTCCCAAACACCATAGTTGTATTGGGGGTTAGTTAAGCCACCATTTGAAATCTTTGCTTAATGTTCTTTGACCCATCTTTCCACTAAACGCCATATGTTTGGAGGAAGGCTTAAAGATAGGGGTCATACCACACGCCATGGATGATCCTAGATTAAGTTTCTCAAGGCTTAGAGTTAAGCTCATCAAATGAGTAGATCTAGTGTTTTTCAAACCCAAGCTCGAAACTTGACCCCTCTTAATATGACCCTCAACCTTAGATTCTCTTTTTAGCATTTCAAAACCTCAAGTTTTCATTTCCAAGTCTTAAAGTTCGCATCTTTGCTTTAGTTTCATTGCTTATCACCTTAAGTTGGTAGAAGTTCTCTATTTACCCGCTTTAGTTCTCGATTATTAGTAATTAGTAGTTTTGCATTTTTAATGCTCTGTTTTCTTCTAGTAGTTGTTAACCCTCTTTCAGGGATTTTAAAATAGTTTTCATAATCATCTCGTCGTTGCATTTAGTTTTTATCGATTTTACCATCCATTTACCCGATTCTGCTTAGATTTGCTTTGCTCTTGCATTCCTTGTGTTCTTTCTACAATCCAGGCTGGATTGATACCTCTTATCACTATACTGCATCATAACTGTGTTTTGGGCTTTGATTTACAACCTCAAAACAATTCTGTTTATCAAATGGCGCCGTTGCCGGGGAATTTGTTTACAACCTCCTCTTGAATTTGTTTGCCACCGAGACGGTGTCATTCAAGTTTGGGGGAGTATGTGTGTGCTTTGGCATGTTTTCTTTGATCTTTATTTGTGTTATCGTCCCTTGAGTCATCATGCATCATGTAAGGCATAGAAAAGGACCAAAAAATCATAATTGTTTTTTAAAAAATTTCAAAAACTTCATGTAGCTTGCATTTGAATTGTTAAACATTTTAGGATTGAGTCTATAATTTTAAGCATTTAGGTTGTTTGCATACGGGGCAAAAGTTTTTCTTGAAAAGTGTTTTAGGCTCATGAATTGTTTCAAGGCCCTAGTTAGTGGTTCTTTGATGCGTTGTTCACACTTTGAAAGTAAGCTCTAACCATATTTGGATCATTTGTTTTGATTTTCGTGGCTTAAGTTGAACATTCATGAATTGAATCATTTCCTATCAAGTGAGAACCTGAATTTGAATCTTTTTAATTATCATACTTATGCATTTTAAAAAGGATACATGGATCACATATACATATTCAGGCTTTCTTACTCCCTTTCACCACTCTCTTGTAAGCCTGAGTAGACTTCCCACCTTGATCTTACCCACTTTTCAAGCCAATTTTCTTGTGTGACATCTTTGTGAGGCCTTATTTTCGGTTTGAACTTAGCATAAAGTGCTAGGTTTAGGCGACATGATTAGGTTTTCATATTGATGATAGCTTTGCATTTTGATGCTAGTTTTAAGCTAAGTTTGGGGGCGGGGATTCATGGGAGTTGTTCGCGTTGGTTTCGGTTTGAAAAGATTTTGTGTTTGGGGTTTGAACAAAAGGGAAATGAATGGTTTTAAGTGGTAGGCCTTGTGTTTTAAAATAAATGCTCTTGTTTAAAAAGAAGGTAGCTCTCAAAAAAAAAAAGAAAAAAAAAAGAAAAATCAGAAAAGAAAAGAGCCAAAAGGCCAAGTTTAAAAAGAAAAAAATAAGAGAATAGAGCTACCAAAAATATTTAAAAGAGTTTAGTATGTTTTTGGCCTTGCCACTAGCCTCAGAAAGGGTTTTAAAATGATGTTCTTATTTGGGTTTTTGCTAGGCGAATTGCCTTGTTGATGTGGGTAGTCTTTAGGAGGGTTAGTGAGCTTGAAAAAGAAAAGAAAAATGAGAGGGGTTTAGGGTCATTGTTAGTGTATATGGGTAGATGAGAGTCTAGTCAAGTATGCATCAAATGTCTTTACCTTTAGCATTATGCATATGCTCAACCTTCTTTGAGAGAACACATTGCTTGATTTACCCTTTTAAATGAGATCATTTTTGTCTCATAACCTTGTCCCTAAGCCAAATGTATTCGGTTTTAAAGTGCATAAGTGTGATTCATGGTTTTGATCTTAATGAATATTAAAGGATAGGATTCTTGGATTGTTTTAGATATGAGAGTCATGATTTGAGATTCAACATGTGATGATTATGGCTAATTTATTTGGGGTATAAGTGTGTGCATTGCATCTTAGGATTAAGAACTAGGACCATTGAATTGACTCATTTGAAAAACACTTTTGCAAGGAATTTGAGCCTTCGTTTTTAAACTTCTCTTCCATTCTTGAATCTTGTTTGCTTGAGGGCAAGCAAAAGGCAAGTTTGGGAGAGTTGATATACTCATACATTTAGAATATTTAGCATGCATTTAGTGTAGTTTTCATGCATTCAATTTGCATAATAGGCTAGTTTGCACCATTTTAGGTCCTAGAGCACTTTTGCATTAGCATTTGCATGTTTCTTGCATTCTTGCATCATATTGAGGTTGTTTTGGAGACATTGGAGCTGTGGAGAGTTTGTGGACATGCTAAGGATCAAAGAGGAGCTCGTGAACACGTGGAGGAACTCAGCTATGCATGCAAAGGACCCGAGATCGAGAGCAAGATCGAGCTAGGCAGGTCGATCTAGATGAGATCGACCAGAAGATCGACTAAGCCCGGATCGTTCCATGGAAGGGATCGAGGATGAGATCGAGTGAGGAGATCGATTGTGAGTACGGACGTGAACTAAGCCATGCAGAACAAGAGCCAGATCGAAACCACGACCCGATCACTCAAGGATCAAGTAGAAGATCGAGCAAAGGAGGACGATCCAAGAAGAACATCGAGCCAGAGATCGAGTGACCCAAGTCGATCTCTGGGACCTTATCCGGCCAGCTCATTTTTGGAGCGTAGTGAGGGGACCATTAGGGCTGTTTGGCTTTTTTGGGCAAAGGGCGAACATCACTTTGAGAACGCACATTTTTGCCTTATCTTTTTCTGCTTTCTCTTAGGCGATTTTCCGCCATTGTCAAACTTTTAAGCTTTTCTTTTTTTAAACTTTTGAATCTTGGTTAATCTTAAGTATTTTCTTTAATCCATCTTCGTTAATCATGTTTAGCGTTTCATTACTTGCATTTTCGTGTGTTTTAGCTATGTGTAGTGAGTAGTTTATCTTTGGGTTTAAGGTTGAGGCGATTTAAGGGGTTTAAAGCTTGGGTCTTTTCTTGTTCTTGGATTCGAGCTCTTAGTGCTTAAAGAGTCTTGGGAAAGATCTTTATGATCCTAGGGATCTCCTTACCTTGACAGGATTCAGGAATCCCCTAAAACCGAATCCAAGAGGCTAACTTTCCTTTCCCAAACACCATGGTTGTATTGGGGGTTAGTTAAGCCACCATTTGAGATCTTTGCTTAATGTTCTTTGACCCATCTTTCCACTAAACGCCATATGTTTGGAGGAAGGCTTAAAGATAGGGGTCATACCACACGCCATGGATGATCCTAGATTAAGTTTCTCAAAGCTTAGAGTTAAGCTCATCAAATGAGTAGATCTAGTGTTTTTCAAACCCAAGCTTGAACCTTGACCCCTCTTAATATGACCCTCAACCTTAGATCCTCCTTTTAGCATTTCAAAACCTCAAGTTTTCATTTCCAAGTCTTAAAGTTTGCATCTTTGCTTTAGTTTCATTGCTTATCACCTTAAGTTGCTAGAAGTTCTCTATTTACCTGCTTTAGTTCTCGATTTTTAGTAATTAGTAGTTTTGAATTTTTAATCCTCTGTTTTCTTCTAGTAGTTTTTAACCCTCTTCAGTGATTTTAATATAGTTTTAATAATCATCGGGTCGTTGCATTTAGTTTTTATTGATTTTACCATTTATTTACCCGATTCTGCTTAGATTTGCTTTGCTCTTGCATTCCTTGTGTTCTTTCTACAACTCAGGCTGAATTGATACCCCTTATCACTATACTGCATCATAACTGTGGTTTGGGCTTTTATTTACAACCCCAAAACAATTCTGTTTATCAGGGCCTTTTTGCAAATACTGGAACTTCTGGGCAAAACTGCAATTTCTTTCCAATCTTTTAGAAACCAGCCACGCTCCTTCCTTGGTGGGTGACGAGCGTCACCAAGGGTGGTGATGAGCGTCACCATAAGGCATACTTTCTTCTCCGAGCTGGATACTTCGTGGCTTCAACTTGCAATGCTCCAAAAAGCTTCAATATCTCTAATTATGCTCCAGACATGCTATAACCTGCAAAGACTCTACTAGGACTTTAAAAAGACCAAAAAGACTCAATAAAAAGGACTTATACCATGGTTAAAAACCATAAAAACCATGATATATCAGGTGCCAATCATACAACAAAGAAGAGCAAGTTCGAAAAAGAAGTCAACCACACAAGAAAAAGAAGAAGGAGTTTCCCCAAATATGAAGACGGAAGAGATCAAGTCCTATGGTAAATAGTAGATTTAGGAGTTTCACTTTGGGGTTTAGAAGTGTTTAGGATTCATCTTTGGATAAAAAGGTAGAAGAGAGCTTTGAATTGCATGCATAAATGTGATTTTACCTTTAGCATTTTGCCAAAGATAGAATCATTTCATTAAGTGATCCCCTGAATCTTTGAACCCATATTTGAATGATATCATTTTCATCTCATAACCATGTCCTTTGACCAAATGTTTTCTCTTGATTTGAACAAACATGATTCATTTGTTGCTGATTAATGAATGTTAAAGATTTGGTTGATTTGAATGCTTGTGTAGGCTAAAGCTTTTAAATTAGAACAATATCTATGCATCTTAGAACCTATAACTTGGGCATTGAATCAGTTTTTCCATTGACATCTTTAGTTTTGAGCTTCCACTTTCAAACCTCACTCTCCCATTTGTTTTTATTTGCTTGAGGACAAGCAAAAGGCAAGTGTGGGGGTGTTGATAATCTCATGCATTTACACCATTTAAGCTTGCATTTAGTTCATGTTTTGGTTCTCTTTTGTATGTTTTCCTTCTCTTTAGACCCATTTTCTTCTCCTTCTAGGCTAAGGATGCATTTAGGTTATAGTTTCCATATTCTATGCATCAAGGAGGTTTTTAGGTATTTAAGAAGATGAAAAGAAGCAATGAGGAAGTGTAGGAATGGTTCAAGAGGCTAGCCAAGAGGAGAGGGAGCAAAAGGAGCAGAGGAAGTCATTTTTTAAAAACCCATCAGTCAGGACTTGAAGACCATCGGTCAAGGGGTGACCGATGGTAATCCAGCAAGTAGACCACCGGTCACTCTCCTCAGGACCATCAGTCAGGAGGTGATCGATGGAAACCCAACGAGTATACCATCGGTCACTCTCCTCAGGACCATCGGTCAAGATATAACTGATGGGATCTGTGGTAGCCCGGCCCGGCAAACAATACCGTAGCCGTGCCCCACTACATCCTAACAGTTTGGTTCTATACTTAGCCAAATTTTAAACTTTTTTTTTCATTTAACCAATACACAGCGCATTCTAAAACAACTCATTTCATTAATAAACTTGCATAAAAACACTAAATCAGATTCGGGGTTAACTTGAACAAATCAGAACGGTTCGCTAATGAATATATCATATCATCTAGCAACCTAAAACACTTATCATCTAGCTAACCTCAAGGTAATCCGGATCATGTACTAGCTTAGGGGATGTGGGATTCTCGCTGAAGTAGACATGAGTCTTAAAAAGGGAATGATGTTGGGTGGTTAGGTTAGATGATCATGGCCGTTTTGATATATATGTTATGTCTATTGCGAATTGATTGTGTGGGATGTTAAATCCAATAGTATGAATGCGTGATTCGTACTGACCAGGTGTTACGGGATGACCAACATTCACGCGAGAAACCAACAAAATAGCCGACCTACTCGCTTGTCCCACGGCCCACTTCCCTTCCCTCTCGGATAAACCACCCTTATCCGAGTTATTTCCATTTTCCACCCGGATATTCCCTTTTCTATCGGACAACTCATCCCACATCGGCTAATCCTCTTTTCTCCTCGGAGGTTTACTTTTTCCTCGAACACAGTCCACTGTCACTCAGACTAACCTCACTATCACTCGGATAAATCGCATTTTCTCACGGACTGGACCATTTTCTCTCGGATATGGTCCCTCTGGCTTGGCTATCCCAGCCATCCATCCGACTATTTCCCTGTCATCACCCGACCATAGTCCGAACCTCCCATTTCGCAGCTAATATCCGTCCTTGGCTAGATCATTCCTCGGACAATGCCCTGTCCAGCTCGATCATTCCAAATTTTCTCGGATACGGATGCTACAACTCTCCCCCATCCGTTTTGGATTCGTCCTCGAATCCGACTCGTCTGTTTGCAACTTGTCAAACCATTTGGGATACTCAGCTTTCATCCTAGCCTCCTTTTCCCAAGTAACCTGTTCATGCCCGTCACAGTCCCATACGACTTGAACCATTCTGACCAGCTTCCCACGCTCAGTCTTTTCTTTCATATCCGTCACCCTGACCGGCCTAGCAACCACTGCAAGGTCCTCTTGCACGTCCGCAGGGGCTTCCTCTATAACCGTTTCCCGTTCAGTTATGTGCTTCCTTAGCTGCGACACATGGAATACATTATCGAACGCTCCCATTTCCGATGGCAAGTCCAACTTGTAAGCCACTGCACCAACTCTTTCCAGTATCCGGTGTGGTCCCATGTACCTTGGACTCAACTTAGCGTACTTACCTTTCCTGTCTGTTCCCTTATAAGTCAGTGCCTTTAGATAAACCATATCACCCACACTGAACTCCAAATCCCTGCGACGCTTTTCCACATAGCTTTTCTGCCTGTCCATTGCCTCTTTCAGCTTGACCTTTACAATCTTATTTTTTCTGTAGTAGCCTCGACCACTGCTGGCCCCATTACGCTACGCTCCCCCACTTCTGTCCAACAAAATGGTGTCCTACATGGCCTACCATACAACGCCTGAGACATCTCTATGCTCCTATGGTAACTATTGTTGTACGCAAATTCAGCCAACGGTAAGTAGTCTTCCCAACTACCACCCCAATCCAGTACACACGCTCTCAACATATCCTCCAATGTTCTGATCGTCCGTTCTGACTGCCCATCAGTCTGAGGATGATACGCTGTACTCCTATGCAACCGCGTCCCACACGCTTCCTGGAACTCTTTCCAGAACCTCGAAGTAAACTTTGGATCACGATCTGAGATGATACTCACTGGCACTCCATGCAACCTCACGATCTGATCAATGTACATATCCACCAACTTCGGTACTCCATCCGTCTTTTTCGTAGGTAAGAAGTGAGCAGACTTGGTCAAACGATCCACAACGACCCAAATTCCGTCATGCAACTTCTTAGTCTTTGGTAAACCCAGTACAAAGTCCATAGTGATAATGTCCCATTTCCATTCCGGCATTGGTAACGTTTGTAACAAACCACTCGGACACTGATGTTATGCCTTAACCAATTGGCACGTCTCACATCCGGCTACCTACTTAGCCACATCACGTTTCATCCCAACCCAATGATAGTACTGTTTCAAATCCTGATACATCTTGGTCATCTCCAGATGAACAGAAAACCTTAACTGATGTGCCTCCTTAAGGATCTCATCATTTAATTCCTTCGATTCCGGTACACATAGCCGTCCATTCACAACAATGGTCCCATTGTTTGAAGTCTGATATTCTGTCTTATCATTCTGTGACATCTTGTTCAGATTCTCATCCTGCTCCTGAGCAATCCGAATCCTAGCCAACAAGTCAGCTCTATCTGCAGCTTCCAAACCAAACGGTTCAACCCCTTCTGTTATTGCATTCAACTGCAATGTCCTTAGCACGTTCACAATGCTACCAATGTCCCGTTCTGATGATACACTAGCTCTCCATCTGCTTAATGCATCCGCCACCAAGTTGGCCTTTCCTCGATGGTATGCTATCTCCAAATTATAGTTTGCTACCAGCTCCATCCATCTACGCTGTCTCAAGTTCAAATCTGGTTGAGTAAAGATATACTTTAAACTCTTAAGGTCCGTGTATATCTGCACCTTCTCTCCATACAAGTAAGACCTCTATATCTTAAGTGCAAATACAACAGCCGCCATCTCTAAATCATGGGTAGGATAATTCCCTTCATGCTTCCATAGCTGCCGCGAAGCATAATCTATCACCTTACCATTCTGCATCAGAACACACCCTAGTCCTTTCCTTGATGCATCCGTGTATACCACGTATGGCTAACCCGGTTCTGGTAACGCCAATACTGGTGCACTAGTGAGTAACTCCTTTAACTTTGAGAAGCACTCTTCACACTTATCCGTCCAGACATACTCCACGTCCTTACCAGTCAGCTTTGTCATTGGCTGAGCCATGTTTGCAAAACCTTTGACAAACCACCTGTAATAACCAGCTAGCCCCAGAAAGCTCCTTATCTCTGTAGCGTTCTCTGGTCTAGGCCAATCCGCAATGGCCTGAATCATCTCAGGGTCCACGGACACTCCCTTATCTGCCTCAATGTGACCCAAGAACCCTATATGCCGTTGCCAAAAGCTACTCTTACTGAGCTTGGCATATAACTTCTGTTCTCGGAACTTCTCCAGAACAGTCTGCAAATGACTTTTATGTTCTTCCTCACCCTTTGAGTATACTAGAATATCATCTATGAAAATGATCTCAAACTCATCTAGGTACTCCCTGAATACGCCATTCATCAGCTTCATGAATGCAGCTGGCGCATTCGTCAGACCAAACGGCATGACCACAAACTCTTAATGACCGTACCTTATCCTAAAGGCAGTCTTACGCATGCCTGTCTCCTCTATGGGTATTTAATGGTACCCTGATGCCAAATCGATCTTAGAGAACCAAGTAGCTCCCCTGAGTTGGTCCAACAACTCGTCTATCCTAGGAAGTGGATACTTGTTCTTCACGGTCACACGGTTAAATCCGTGGTAATCAATGCAAAGCCTGAAGCTTCCATCCTTCTTCTTCACGAACAACACTGGCGCACCCCATGGTGAACTGCTTGGCCTTATGAACCCTTTGTCTAACAACTCTGTTAGCTGCTTCTTCAGTTCAGCCATCTCAGCTGGCACCATCCGGTATGATGCTTTGGACAATGAAGCTGTCCCCGGCTCACGTTCAATCGTGAACGGATCTTAACAAGCTGGTGGCAGTCCAGCCAACGACTGAAAGACATCTTCAAAATCTTCCACCACCAGTATACTGCCCAAGTCAACATCCGGTCCTCCTTCTGTGTAGTGATCGTTGCTAGATACGCCTCACAACCTTTCTCTATTAGCCGTTCTGCTTGAATAGCTGAAACCACCAAACATCCGGAGGTTGGTCTAACTCCCTGATAAACCAAGACCTCTCCGTCTCTCTCAAACCGCACCCTTCCACGGTGACAATCCAAATGAGCTTTGTACTTGCCTACCAGTCCATCCCCAAGATGACATCGTAGGACTTAACTCTACAGATCACTAGATCCGCTGGCATGTTCACTTCGCTAAACATCACTGGAACATTCTTGACTGTTCCTAGTGAAAACATCATTTGGCCTCCAGCCGCCTGAACTAACCCAAAGTCCTCTCCAGGTTCCTTCTGGAACTGCCCCTTTCCGATCATATCCGGATTAACAAAACAATGACTCGCTACCGAGTCAAATAGAACATGAGTCTCAACCTCACCCATTAGCAAGGTCCCCACACATTCATTCCCTAGAATGCTAAGACTCTATATTAACACTCAACACGCAAAAGCAATTCACAAAATTTTATGTACCACACGTACCAGTAATCGGATGAGAAGTGCTCTATTCCTCAGCTGCTGCTGCACTCGTTGTGTACACCCTCGGTATAATGGCCTGTCTCTTGGCCTGTGATGCAAGCGCCTCCCCTGCTCTCTTCCCTTGAGTCACGGCTTGCTCCACCACTCCTGCCTTAGGACACTCACGCTTGAAATGCCCTTCTCCACAACCGTAGCACACCCGAACCGCACTGTTACTGCCGGACACACGAACCACGCGCAGATCCTCCTCTGGACAGTCTCGTACCCGATGCTCTAAACTCCCGCACCTGTGGCATCCACTACCACCGCGCCAACACTCGCCAACATGAACCTTGCCACACTTGCTGCACACACTGTGTCCCTCAAATCCTTTGTTCGGTACTCCTTTCCCAAACTTCCGGTTCTGTCCACTAGACTGACCCGCCATGGTCACGGCTGTACTAGCCCCAGCTGTCAACAAAGCAGCTTCCGCCTGTCCTGACTCCAACAATGCCGCCTTCTCAACAAGCTCAGCCATTGTCCTGAAGTCACAGACTACACATCCGTTCCATAGCTCAACTCGCAGTCCGCTCATAAACCTACGAATCAGCTTCTCCTCCGTGTCAAACTCATGAGACACATACTTCCTCAGCTGGTTAAATTGAGTCTCATACTGTCTCACTGTAAGCGTCCCCTGACTAGGGTACAGAAACGCCTTCTCTAACTCGTTGTAAGCTTCCTGTGGGAAGTACTTACTCCTGAACATCGCTGAAAACGTCTCATATGAACAATTCGCATTCACCAGCCTTCCAACGATTCCTTTCCACCACGTGTGTGCATCACCCTCCAAGTAGTGCACGGCTATGCCCCTCTTATAACCCTCTGGACATCGGATAGACTCAATATTCCTTTCCAGTCTCATCCTCCACTCATCCGCCTCATTCGGTGTAGAACCTATAGCAAAGAACTTGGTTCCTAACCGCACCATATAATCTTAAACCTTGAGGTAACTCGGAACCCTCTCCACTTGGTCCGCTTCCTCAACAACCACATCTGCATTAACACCAAATGGTGGTACCACTTGTGCTGCTGCTGCAACCGCCGGAGCAGGAGCCGCCGCAGGTAGTCTGGCCAGTACCTGTGCCAACATCCCAAGCACAGCCTCTAACCCCACCGGTGCCATATTCGCAGCAACCTCAGCTGCACCCGCTGCACCTGCAGCACCCGCAGCATTCCTTGCCACGTTCTCAGCATCCGCAGCATTCCTTGCTGCCACCTCGGCTGCCACTCTAGCCGCCTCATTTGCAACAGCAGCTGCCTGTCTCTCGGCTTCCCCTGCCCTCTCAGAAACATCACCGTTTACTGAGTTCACAGACCCAACAGCCTGTTGGTGCTCATGATTCCTCACGGTTCTCCTGGTATCAACCATCTGCTAGTACAATCATACCAGTTAGCCGAAGCTAACTCAAAACGTGTTTTACAACACAACACACAAAACCTTACCGCGAGACCTTCGCAGTGAAGAATGGATTGGACCCCCTTAAACTCCAAACAAACAAACAACAACAGTCACCATACTTCAGTCCTAGAAGCGTTAAAACGCTCTGATACCAACTTGTGGTAGCCCGACCCGGCAAACGATGCCGCAGCCGTGCCCCACTACATCCTAACAGTTTAGTTCTAAAATGTTTAACACCAAAGCCCATAAGACAAAACACACGTCTTAAATATAAATAAACACCCAATCCCGATCCATCCATATCCATCACTGTCGCCTGGTCTCGCTCCCTTTACTGCTTATTACCTGCACACTCAATAAGAGAGGCATAAGTATTTGATAAATATTTAGTAAGTACGGTCATCCCGTAACACCTGGTCAGTACCAATCACGCATTCATACTATCAGATTCAACATCCCACACAATCAATTCGCAATAGACATAACATATATATCAAAACGGCCATGATCATCTAACCTAACCACCCAAGATCAATCCGTTTTTAAGACTCATGTATATTTCAGCGAGAATCCCACATCCCCTAAGCTAGTACATGGTCCGGATTACCCTGAGGTTAGCTAGACATCATCTATGCCACGGCAAAACACCTCACAATACCATAACATATAATCAGTTAAAAGTTCTAAACACACAACATGACAATCATACAATCAAACATGGAAAACATTCAACCCTAGCAATCCAACGATCCTAGACACCAACCACAGTCACGCACTCACCTTAAACAAGGTTGGAAACAGATTGGTCAGAAGAAATCCCGATGAAATCCGCGTGGAAACGAAGATATCTGATCACCCTAGGAATCTCTCGACTGTCCGTACGATTCGATCCCTTCCCCTTCGGCTATATCTCGATCCGTTCACCTTTCTCCGAGCCAAACTCTGTTTACCTTCGCAAACCCGACAAAACAAGGCTATTAGCTCGAGGTTATCCGATGGAAACTCGATACTTAGGGAATTATTCAGTCGCTTACCGATTTATCTCGGCGATGGTCGTATCTGCTCGGCGATAACTTGATCTCTCTCAGATGTCCTCTGGATAAACTGGTTTTCTTAGGGTTTTCTCTCGACTAAACTCTCTCTTTGCTTTATTTAGCTCAAATAAAAGCAACACCCTCGAGTTAAGTCTCAAAAATCCTTATATACTCGCAAAACCCTAGGTAACTCGGACTTGACCGACGTTTTCCTGGTTTCAGTAGGATATATTCTGAAACGATCTGATATCCCTCGGCTATTTCCCTTACCGACTGACCATTCACGCAAGGAACCAACAAAAATTAGCCGACCTACTCGCTTTGGCCCACGGCCCACTTCCCTTCCCTCTCGGATAAACTGCTCTTATCTTAGTTATTTCCATTTTCCACCCGGATATTCCATTTTCTCTCGGACAACTCGTTCCACCTCGGCTAATCCTCTTTTTCCCTCAGAGGTTTCCTTTTTCCTCGGAGACAGTCCCCTGTCACTCAGAGTAACCTCACTATCACTCGGATAAATCACATTTTCTCACGGACTGGACCATTTTCTCTCAGATATGGTCCATCCGGCTCGGCTATCCCAGCCATCCATCCGACGATTTCGCTGTCATCACCCAACCATAGTCCGAACCTCCCAGTTCCCAGCCATTATCCGTCTTTGGCTCGATCATTCCTCGGACAATGCCTTGTCCAGCTCGATTATTCCGAATTTTCTCGGATACGGATGCTACAGGATCCCAGACTGAAGACTTATTATTTATAATTTTGCCATTTTCGCTTAGACCGATATAAATACGAAAAATCCCTAATTTTTGGAATCAGTCTTTTATCCAGCAGTTCTTTCCTCTTTTGTTCTAGCTTTTGATTTTGTAATTTGAATCTTGGCTTCGTTTTAATAAGAGTTTGCATTTATCTTCTTGTTTAATCTCTCTAATCATGATTAGTCATCCTTCTCTCTTCAGATTGATGGCTTTGATGTTGATTAGTGAGTAGTCTTTTTAGAGAATTGATATGGGTTAGGTTTAGGGAACTTTAGGATTAATCTATGATGTCTTAGTATTAATTCTTCCATTTCCTTTCTTGATTGCTGTGTTTACTGCCTGATTAGCTCTAGCTAAGTTGATTAGGATCTTAGGCTCATTTTATGCCCACCAAGTGTTTGATGAAATGCTTGAACTGCTTTGCAAGAGAATTGCTTATCCTAGCTCAAGGGATTGACTGTCTAGGGAGTGATTTGGCAATATAGGATTGATAGAATTGTCATAATGCTTGCTGTTTGTCATTTCACTAATGAGAATTAGTTCTTGACTTGATGATTAGCAAAGAGATTAGTGCCAAGAGATTAGATTAGTCATATAAATGAATCCTATGCATATGGAATAGCATTGTGTGAGTTTGTAAGCATCATAGGTTGAGTCAAGAGTTCCCTAGCACCAATTATCTCATCTCAAGTCCCATCTTTTCTCTGTTTTTAGTTGAATTCGAAATTGCTCTGTTTTTACCTTTGTTCTAGTTGATTTGCTTGCTGTTCACTCTTTGTTTGGTGTTTGTTTCATTTCTGTTTGATCCTTTAGGTTGTTAGACATTCTAAACTATCTATATCTACTTCAATTAAGAGCTCTATTGCATTCCTGCTACTGCAATCTTCCCCTTTTGGATTGATAAAACCCTTACTACAATGATTAGCACAAAGGGTGACTGACCAAGAGAGTCAAAACTGTTGTATCAAGTATATGTAGGATTTGAAGTAGAGTAAACTCCTATATCAAATTGGCACCATTGCCATTTGGGATTGTTCTAAGCATTAGGATTTCTAGATTGTTTGAGACCAAGCTTTTTTCTGTTTTTGGTTACTAATTGCTCTTTTTGGACTAGAATTTCTTTTGTAGGTACCAAATCACTTGCTCTAAGGTGCGTACAGCTGCTCGAGTTGTTCAAGAGGCAAGATTTTGGATACACAGCAGCAGCTATCAGTTGTTGAAAGATGGAAGAGCATCCACATGCTGCTGGTTTTGGTCAGCAAGGTACTAATGGTTTACAAGGTGATTGGGGTTTGAGAGATCAAAGACAACCAAGACCTATAGGAGCCGCTGATATACCGTCCTTTGCTTCAAGACATGAGATCGCTCCTCCTCTAGAGGACAGTCACTTTGAGATCAGAAAGGGCATGATTGCAATGGTTCAAGACAACAGATTATTTGGGTTGCCTAATGAAGATCCACTTGAGCATCTTGACAACTTTGAGAGGATATGCTCTATGGCTAGGATGAGTGGTATATCTGATGATGGTTTGAAGCTAAGACTCTTTTCTTTCTCACTTGGAGATAGAGGTCAACTATGGGAGAAAGGATTGCAGCAAGGAAGCATCACAACTTGGGCTTAATGCAAAACTGCTTTCCTAACCAAGTTCTTCTCTCCCTCCAGGACAGCCAGATTTCGAAATGAGATTTACAACTTCCACCAATGGTCAAATGAGAGTTTTCAAGATGCTTGGGAAAGGTTTAGGAGCTTCAAAATCCAATGCCCCCATCATGGTTTCACAAAAGAGGCGCTGCTATCTACACTATATAGAGGTGTCTTGCCTAAGATGAGACTACTTCTTGATACAGCTAGCAGAGGTACCTTTCTTGCTCAAGATGTGGATGATGGCTTGTCTTTGATTAAGAATCTAGCTCAAAGCAATGCACAATATGGTGAGGACCAAGAAGACACTTCGAAATTAGTCTCTTCTCAACTAGAAGCCACTTTACTAGAAGTAAAAGTGCTGAAAGAGAGAATGGACGATGGATTTCGCAAATCACAGCTTTAGCAACAGCTCCAGCTCCTGACCCAGTATGTTCAGCAACAAGAAGGGGAGAGACAGCCAAAACAACAGCAACCTTCACCTCTTCCTTCTCCCCAAGAACCTGCTATGCAGCAAATCTTGAAGCAGATTCTTCACTCCCAACAAGAGCTGCAACAAAACATTACAAATCAAGTAGCTACACTTGAATCTAAACTCCAAGCTCAGCAACTAGCCTTTGACCAAAATCTTGAGCAATTGCAGCCCAAAAATGCGCCATCTACATCTCACTCCTTTAGAGAATACATCAAAGCTATCACATTGAGAAGTGGAAAACAGCTTCCTCCTAGAATTGCTCACACTATCCACAATGAGGACATTGAGGTTCAAAAAGGAGAGGTAGCCATAGAAGATGATGAAGTGGTAATAGAAGATAAAGAACTAGTCAAAGCTAATAAAACCCCAAAGAAGGATAAATGCAAATATGTGGCTAAGGAAAATAAGAGGATGCGCCTAAGGAGTTGGTTAAGGAACCAAGATACATACCTCTTCCTTACAAGCCACCACTGCCATTTCCTGGAAGGTTCAAGAAAGAGTTGCTTGCCAAGTACAAAGGTCTTTTTGATGAACAGATGAAGAAAATACAGCTTACTATGCCCTTGCTTGACGCCTTTGTCCTGGTTCCTCCTTAACAGAAATTTCTAAAAGATGTTGTAGTAGAGAGGACCAAAGATCTGCAAGGGATGGTTGTGCTAACACAAGAATGCAGCGCCATCATTCAGCAACAGAAGGTGTCTCCTAACAAGCTTGGTGACCAAGGGAGTTTCACTTTACCATGTTCTATAGGTCCACTACTATTTGAGAAATGCTTGTGTGATTTGGGAGCCAGCGTCAGCTTGATGCCATATTCCATTGCAAAGCGCCTTGGTTTAACAGAGTTTGAGGATTGTAGAATCTCTTTAGTGTTGGCTGATAGATCAGTGAGGCTCCCCAAAGGATTGCTTGAAGATGTTCCTCTCAGGATTGGGAATGTAGAAATTCCAACCGATTTTGTGGTTTTAGAAATGGATGAAGAGCCTAGGGACCCTCTCATCCTAGGGAGGCCCTTCTTAGCCACAACCGGAGCTGTCATGAATGTAAAGAAAGGGAAGATTGAGCTGCAGTTGGGTAAAGACATATCCTTGAAGTTTGACATCAAGCAAATCATGCAACAGCGTACCATAGAAGGTCAAATTTTCAAAATAGAGACCTTGGAGGAGCTGCATGATGAAGCCCAAGAGGAGCTGTTCTGTGATGATAAACTACAAGTGCCTTTGACAAAGGAGCATGGGAAAGATGGCTTAACTTTCACAAGATATTGGAGTAAGAGGAGCCGTTTGAAGAGCTGGGGTACAAGGATACATAAATATTCTCCATCCCAGAAGTTGGCGCTACGGAGCAGAGCAGCACATATGAGGATTGGAATGAACTCAAGGCGCCAAAGGTGGACTTCAAACCTCTTCCTAAAGGGCTAAGGTATGTCTTCTTAGGCTCTAACTCTACATATCCTGTTATTGTCAATGAAAACCTCATTGATGATGAAGTGTTAAAGAGGTTTTGGAGAGCCATTGGATACTCTCTTGGTGATATCAAAGGTCTCCCTCATAGACTTTTCACTCACAGGATTCATCTAGAGGATGAGACAAGAACTTCTGTTGAGCCTCAAAGGAGATTGAATCCTAATCTAAAACAAGTAGTAAAGAAGGAAATCTTGAAATTGCTTGAAGCAGGAGTGATCTATCCCATCTCAGACAGCACATGGATCTCACCAGTCCATGTGGTGCCTAAGAAGGGAGGGACCACTGTTGTTAAAAACGAAAATGATGAGCTCATACAACCTAGAACAATCACTGGTCATATAATGTGCATAGATTACACAAAACTTAATTCTGCTTCTGGGAAAGATCGCTTCCCTTTACTATTCATAGACCAAATGTTAGAGAGATTAGCAAATCATAAATATTATTGCTTCTTAGATGGTCATAGTAGATTCTTTCAAATCCCTATCAATCCTAATGATTAAGAGAAAATAACTTTTACTTGCCCATATGGAACATTTGCTTATAAGAGAATGCCTTTTGGTTTACGCAATGCTCCTGATACTTTTCAGAGGTTTATGACTTCTATCATTTCTGACTTGCTTGAAGAGATGGTGGATGTATTCATGGATGACTTTAGTGTCTATGGATCCTCCTTTGGTGTCTTCTTGTCCAATCTTTCACAGGTTTTACAGCGATGTGAAGACACCAAGCTGGTTCTGAATTGGGAGAAATGTCATTTCATGGTTCAAGAAGGCATTGTTTTGTGTCATAAGATTTCAGAGAAGGGGATAGAAGTGGACAAAGCAAAGGTCGATGTGATGGTGAACTTAGAGCCTCCAAACACAGTCAAGGGATGAGAAGCTTTTTGGGGCACGCTGGCTTCTACATGAGGTTCATCAAGGACTTCTCAAAGATTGCGAGGCCCTTGACAAGACTGATGTGTAAGGAGACAGATTTTGTGTTTGATGAAGAATGCTTACAAGCCTTCCTCACCCTCAAACAAGCTTTAGTGTCAGCGCGAATAGTCCAAGCTCTAAACTGGGATTTACCATTTGAAATTATGTGTGACGCTAGTGACTATGCTGTTGGAGCAGTCTTGGGGCAAAGGGTAGACAAGAAGCTTCACGTTATCTACTATGCTAGTAGAACAATGGATGAGGCTTAAACAAGGTATGCAACAACTGAAAAGGAGCTCCTAGCAGTTGTCTTTGCATTTGAGAAGTTCAGGAGCTACTTGGTGGGGTCTAAGGTAATAGTCTATATTTACCATGCTTCACTAAGGCACATCTATGCCAAGAAAGACATCAAAGCAAGACTCCTCAGATGGATACTCCTCTTGCAAGAGTTTGACATGAAGATCCTAGACAAGAAGGGCATTGAAAATGGTGTTGCCGATCATCTCTCAAGGCTGAGGATTGACGACTTTGTTCCTATCAATGATACCCTTCCAGAAGAGCAGCTGGACGCTTTGAGCGTGAAGATAGCTGAAGTAAGAAGTTTATAGGAAATCAAGCTGCCTTGGTATGCTGACTTCGCCAACTACTTAGCATGTGGAGATGTCCCAACCAAACTTGATGCATACCACAAGAAGAAATTCTTGAAAGATGTGTCCCACTATTATTGGGATGAGCCATACCTCTACATAAAGGGGCTGATGGGCTGTTCAGAAGGTGCATAGCTGAAGCAGAGGTCAAAGGGATCCTTCACCACTTCAATGGTTCTACCTATGGAGGCCACTTTGCTACCTTCAAGACAGCGCAAAAGGTACTCCAAGCTGGTTTTTGGTGGCCCAGTCTGTTCAAGGACACCCAGGCCTATGTCTCATCATGTGATGCATGCCAAAGGAAGGGAAGCATCTCTAAGAGAGATGAGATGCCTCTGAACTCAGCACTTGAAGTGGATATATTCGCTGTTTGGGGGATTGACTTCATGGCTACTTTCCCTTCATCCTATGGGAATAAGTATATCCTTGTTGCTGCAGACTATGTCTCAAAGTGCGTTAAAGCAGTGGCTAGTCCTACAAATGACGCCAAGGTTGTGCAGAAACTCTTCAAGACAATAGAACCAGCAGTTTTTTGGTCACTAGATCAAATTCCCTTAGCTTCTAATCAGTCGTAGAATAGAGATCAGGTATCAATCCAATTGTGGGAGATGAGATGCAAACAATGCTGTAAACTAAGCAAGATTGGGATTTGATTATGTGAGAACAAGTCTAACAACCTAATGGTGCAATAAAAGAAAAGCATGAACTAAATGCAAGTGAACAAAACTGAAAAATGAGGACTAAACAGGAATTTAAGCAAGAAATGACTACTAAAGCAAGAACTAAGCAAGATGACTTTGAAGACAATTAATTAAAGGAAAGACTCAAGGTTTTCAAGAGTGACAAAGGGATTTCTTTCAAAGGCATTCAACAAGCATTGATCAAGCAAGAAATTCTCAATGTTATGCTCCTAGACAAGGTATCTAAATGGAACCACTTGGCGTCAATAAGCAATTCATATTCAACAAGAATCGAAGTGTCAGACCCACTTGTGATGGCGTATCTTTCAACCATGAGCATAAAGATCAGAACCATTCTAGCCTAAGAGATGCACCAATCAAGCAACTACTCTCTTACCCAAGCAAGAATTCAGATCAACTTATCAATCTTGTGAACAAATAAGGACCTAAGCAGCTATACACCAATCAAGATTATGGATTTTAGCTCAGACTTGCAACATCCTAACAGAGCTAAGCAATGAACAAGAATGAAGCAAAGGCAAGACCTTTCAATGCATACTATTTAACTATCAAGTCAAGAATCTCAAAACTAGCATTATCTAGCTCTAAGAAAATCATCTAGCAAGGTGAATTATCACTTTGGTGTCACTGAACAAAGGAAACATAGACCAAGCTACACTATCAAGCCAAGTAAGCGAACAATGCATAGAGAAGAGATGACAAGACATCAAGTGAACCATATGCATCTATCAAGCCATATTCAATCAAAAGGAGCAAGCTTTATCATCATTAATCACTTTGAAAAGAAGGAGATAACAGAGAATCATTAAACAAGCCTAATCACCACTTTCCTTACTTAGAACCCTAAATCTAAAGAGGACTACTCACTAATCATGTTTAATCCCATTGATTTGGAGTTAAACATAACTAGATGAGGTTAAAATGCAAAGAAGATAATTCTAATCTACCAAGATGCAAGAACAAAGGATTAAAGACAAGATTAAACCATAAAAATGCAAACTTTATTAAAGATGAAGATCCTTAAGGCAAATCGCCCTTTAAGTTTTAGAGACTGTTTTTTTTTTTGAGAAACCTAAACTTAGATAAAAATAAAACTTGATAAGGATAATGTTTTGTGGCTTCCCTTATATAGTAGGGAGCCAAAAGAGGAAAAAAAACCTAAAAAGATAAGATAAGGTTAACAAAAGTCAAATGGTGAACGCGGATGAGTTGCATCGAGGTCGTACGATCGATGTTCTGCTCGATATGCGACCTCAATATGGTCCATGCAGCGTGTATCGACGTCCTTCCTCGATGCTGGTCCTCGATGCAGACCAACAGCTTGGAATCCTCGTGCGGATCCTCCTCCTCTTGTCCTGCTGCTTGCATCGAGCATACTCCACCGGTGTTCTGCTCGATATGCTTGCTCGATATGGACCATACTTTGCAAGAACTCCATTTCTGACATCTCCAACGATTATGAGCGGCTTCCATCTCCTCTCCAGTTCCAAGAAATTCCAAAAACACCTGAAAACCACCACAAACATGCACATGTATGCAAATATATGCAATCCTAAGCTAAATGCATGCTATGTTAATTCTAAGTGCAAATGATTCCTAAATGCTAAACTATAATGCAAAAACAAAGGAAAATATGCATGAAATGCAGCCTAAAATGATCTAACATAGCAAGCTATCAACACCCCCACACTTAGCTTTTGCTTGCCCTCAACCAAACAAACACTTAACATGGTGATGAGGTTTTAAATGGGAACTCATATCTTTGAAAATGCTAACAATAAATCAAAATAAAGTCCATGTTCCTAATTCTAGAGTGCACTTGATGGAAGAATTCTTTAAATAATAGCCACTTTCATTCATAAAACAAGGATCATCACTAAGCTATCAACCTACACATGCTCTTCAAATCAAACAACCTTATTAACATTCAATTATGCTCAAACCGTGAATCATGCTTATGCAAATGAGAAAGTATCACTTGGCTATGGGACAAGGCTTAGTGGAATGAAAATGATTGATAGGGTTCAGGTTTTACCCAAATAAAACTACTGCAAGTGCACAGCAAAAGCAGATGTAGTATAAGGGGTATCGAAATCCCAAGAGAGTAATGCTAACTACACTATCAATTATAGATTTGGACTAAGCTAAGCAAAATATGATGTATGTAATGCGAATGAATAATTAGAAATAAGCAAACGATGGTATGATATGTTCTAAGTTCAGGAAGACTAAAAGCGCTAAGCTAGGGTAATTCGCAGGTATGAATCCAAGAATGTAGAATGCAGGGTATCAGGAATGATTAAGAACCGTTTTAAACATGAATCTCTAATGCATAACTAATCAATTCTCATTGCAGAAGTTATCTATACCTAGATCACAGAGTTTCAAATCTCTTTGCAAACCCTAACAACCTAAGCATGCAGTAATGATCAGGTTCAATTGTTTACAAAACTCCTAAGCCAAATCTCTTTGTACTAAGTTGTTTTGCTCATCAAATACTAGTTCAGGTTATGAATAATGCTCTCACATATATTTAACAACCTATGATTTTCGGATTCCTAGATGATGTTTCTCAGAAATTCGATTTTAAAGCAAGTAGAGATGAAAAACCATGAGATATTCCTAACAGATAGCGATTCTACACTCTTTTCATCAACCTTTGAAAAACCCTAACTTAACTAGCAGATTACTCAGACATGATTATGAGATCACAGAACATAACTGAATAAAATTGCATTAAGAGAGAGAGTAGAAAACAAAGGGGGTTCGAAATCTTCTCTAAAGAGTACAGGATTTGTCTCCCCAAAAAGCTCTGAATAAAATCTCTCTCTAACTCTGAATTCTCAAAAACTAAGATTCTTGCCAACAATGGCTGAAAAACCTAATAAATAGGGGCTAAACACGATCTGGGGTCTTCATATAAATAAAGGAAACTTCTGGGTAAGTTCTGCAATTCTTCTTGATACTTTTAACAAATAGCCACGCTCCTTCCTATCTGGGTGACGAGCATCACCAATGGGGTGACGATCGTCACCATATGGGATACTTTTCTGCTTCGAGCTGGGTACTTCGTGGCTTCAACTCAGAATGCTCCAAAAGGTTTCAATATCTCCAATTATGCTCCAGACATGCTTTAACCTGCAAAGACTCTTCTAGGACTCTAAAAAGACCAAAAAGACTCAATAAAAAGGACTTATATCATGGTTAAAAACCATAAAACCATGATATATCAACTCCCCCAGACTTAGCTTTTGCTTGCCCTCAAGCAAACATCAGATAGAGTACAGGGTCGAGGTTTGAAAACAAGAAACAGTCAGTTAGTCATCATAAACACCATACTAGTTAAAGCTTTCGAATCCACATACCACAGAGTTAACACAAGATCAAATTTCAGCCTAATCATCACAAGCTTAGCAAATCTCTCAAGTCCAGTCTAAATCCCTTCAAGAAATCCGAAATTTCTACTGTTAACTCCTTATTTTTATCTAAGTGTGAAGTCTCATCAAGGCTCTATCATCTTAATCACTTTACAGATTCTTTTCCCTTCCTAACAACTGAACAAATCAATCTCAACACAGCTCTCCTATTTTCTCTTCCCTTAATCTTTTTCTTTAGGATAGTTTCGATTTTTCACTTCTTTTTCTCAACTTTTACAGTCTAAGATATGGTGCTACTCAATACTTGTGTTCCTTGTGAGGAGACTGGTTCTTGAATGTGTTCACTACTGTTGTTCCTTGTGAGGAGACAGGGTCATGAATGCACCATTCTTTGGACTTAATCTTTTAAAAACTACATTAGGGAAGATCAACGAGAGACTGTATTTTAACCTTATTGTCAGTGCTTAAAGAGAGAATCAAGATCAATAAGAATCAATCACCAAGACAAGAAATTTAAAGTTCATTAAGGTGGAGCTAACAGCAAATTTTCCAGATTCTCTAAGAACCTAAACCTTCATTGCTAGACTGATCTACCTATGAATTTCAACTTAGTAAGACTTGTAATCAACTATTGTGGCAATGGTTCTTATCAGCAAAAACGTCCTATGGCTAGTTCCAAGAAAAACTAACAATTTCAAATTTTTGACTCTAGAAAAACAGGTTTTTGACTCAACTTTAAGACTCTATAAACATGACACAAAGCACACAACGTCAGTAACCACCTCCCCCAGACTTAAACAATACTGTCCCCAGTGTTATTAAGCCAAGAGTTGGTCAGAAAAATGAATGAGAAGTCGAAAAACCAAGTCAGAAAAGTGTTACCTCGCGTGGGGTCGGGTGACGAGCGTCACCAATCTGGTGACGAGCGTCACCACGACCTGTATTGCCCAAATCTTATGTTAGATGTTAATTAACGAAGTGTTTGCATGTGTACTCAAAAGTTAGACTTTTTGAGCATTCAAACACATAATTAACAACATCCAAACATAGCAATAATAACCTGGTTCAACAATCTCACAAAACATCATCAAAGAAACTGACAACTGACTCAAAAGAAACATAAAAATGACTCAAGAGAAAGAAAAATAAAAAGGGAAAAAAGGAACAAGTAACCAGATAATGAAGCCTCAATCCTCATCCTCACAAGGCTCAGTAGTGTAGTGGGGGCGGACACAACCACAGTTGCTAAGTGTAGCAACAGCATCCCAGAGTCCCTCAAAGCTATCAATGACATACTCCTGAAAAGCAGCCATATCCATGGGTGTCTGTGGTCGTGGAGGACGCCTGAAGGCAGCAGAAGAGCCACTCTGGCGTGTAGAAGGTCCAGCATCAGTAGCAGCAGCAGTAGAAGCAGAGGGACCAGCTGTAGCAGCTCTAGCAGGGCGCAGAAGAGTCTGTGCTGGCATGAAGAATAGCTGGCGTGGGTCTGTCTGGATAGTAGTGAGTGCTCTCTGTGGCAACTTAATGCCAACATACTCTCCAAAAGTAGTAGTGAAAGTCCAGACAACTCCAGTCTTCATCCAAGTGACATGGCGCAGATACTGCTCATCCATAAGCGATCTATCACTGCGCAGACTGCAAGGGGTAACATCGATCTGGAAATGATGGAAGATCGGTGTCAACAAGCTGCCCACACTCTCAGTCTTCTCCCCTGGACTGGTGAATGGCTTGGTCTTCAAAGAGACCAAATGCTCAGCGAAAACAGCACCTAAGTTGGCGCGAACCATACTATCAACTGGTATCGAATCATCCAGCATCTCATAAAGTCCGTAGTAAAGGAGAATCAGCTCGCTAACTCGAGTCTTGCTGGGCGCAGACTTGCACAGAATAGTATGACCAAAGAGGCGCAGAAGGTACCTCAAAACCGGATGTCTAACCTCTGTCTGCGTGCTGGTCTTGCTATCATAGACTCCATTCCCGATCTTGGACCAGAATGTCCTCATATGGGTCCACTGAGAGGGAAGGAGAACGCCTGTGGGATGGTCAGAGAAGCCATAGATCCCACAAAGCTCCATCAGACTGATCCGGTATCGAATCCCTCGGATCAGAAATGTCATAGTGCCTTCCTGAGCACGCTTCGCCAGCTCATTCGCGTAGTAGACGCGAACTGTAGAGAGAAACTGGCGGACCAAATCTGGGTACAAGTCGTACTGCTGGAATGGCATAGTCCCCATGCCAATGCGCTCCAAAATCTCATAAACCTCCTCAAAGATCCCCATCTTCTGCAGAGCAGCAGGATCCGCGAGCCTAGTAGGGATAATCTTAACTCCTAGCCACGCATTGTAGAACAGCGTGTCATATTCATCCCACTCCTCCTAAATATCACGGAATACACAGGTATCCCGAGCCACTTCTTGCTTCGGAGTCCCTGCCC
The DNA here is from genome assembly GCA_911865555.2 of Thlaspi arvense. Taxonomy (NCBI): domain Eukaryota; kingdom Viridiplantae; phylum Streptophyta; class Magnoliopsida; order Brassicales; family Brassicaceae; genus Thlaspi; species Thlaspi arvense. Next base: position 35,603,639 of record OU466858.1, read on the forward strand.
AAGCCATCTCCGAGGCTATTGTCCGATCCTCTCGTTTGGGCCATGGGGGCCTGCAAACCGGGTGCTGACTGAAGGAATCTGTAGACCCTGTTGCAGTGCTGGAAGACGAGGTTTGTCTTAGTCTTTTCTCTTGACGAGGCATCTGCAAATTGAGCACCAAAATCGACCAAAACCATCTCAAAAGTTAGCAAATTTTTCAAAGTTCGAAAAATCAACCAAACAGGATCAAATAGCTAATGGCGATTAATCCCTACACTACCAGGAACACAATTCAAGCATCAGTTCAACCGAAATCACCCAAAATTTCCAGATTTTTGCAACTGTCATCATGAACTCGAAAATTCAAACAGTGCAAATCAACCGATTAAATCTCACAAAGATGGTTCCATTCCTCTAATACAACCTAACTAACCAAGATTCAATAGTTAAATCAAGCCAATCAAGTCAAAAATCGAATTTTACCAAACCTAAGGCGGACTGAAAATTGGGGATTCCGAAAACATACCTTGCGGATCGTAAAAACTAAGTTGATATTCAGAAAGAAGAGTAAAATCCACACGGATTAGACTCTTGAATCACTCAATTTGGTTAAGAAAATCAAAAGTTATGAAATTCCTATATCTCTCTAAGTGTTCGGTTATTTTGCAGGTTTTGGCTCGAGGGAGAAGAAGAAGAAGTTAAAACCCGTGTTCGATGTGTCCTGCTGGAATCTCTGCTTGTGCCTGATCCAGAGACACAATGTGTCCTGCTGGAATCTCTGCTTGTGCCCAGTAATGCTTCACCCTTTGTCCATTGACAATAAACTCCTCTCTTTTGGAGTTAATCAGGACAATTGCACCATGTAGGCGAGCCTCTTTGACAGTGAAAGGACCTCACCATCTAGAACGCAGTTTACCAGGAAAAAGCTGTAAACGAGAGTTATAGAGTAATACCTGGTCATTGGGCTCGAAATGCCTGGAGATGATCTTCTTATCATGATATGCCTTTGTCCTCTCCTTGTATAACTTGGAGTTTTCATAGGCTAGATATCGAATCTCATCCAGTTCATTGAGCTGAATCAAGCGCCTTTCTGCAGCAGGCTTCAGATCGAAATTCAGCTTCTTGATTGCCCATTCTGCTCTGAACTCCAGCTCTACTGGTAGATGGCACGCCTTGCCATAGAGAAGGTGGAAAGGAGTAGTCCCAAGTGGCGTTTTGTAGGCAGTCCTGTAGGCCCATAATGCATCATCCAGCTTCGCAGACCAATCTTTCCTTGTCTTCCGAACTGTCTTTTCCAGAATTTGCTTGATCTGTCTGTTGGAAACCTCGACTTGTCCACTTGTTGGGGGGTGATAGGGCGTGGCCACTCTGTGCTGTACACCATACTTCTTCAACAGCTTGTCAAAAACCTTGTTGACGAAGTGAGAACCCCCATCACTTATGACAATCCGTGGGACACCAAATCTGGGAAAGATAATGGTCTTAAACAGCTTCAAAACCACTGCAGCATCATTAGTAGGAGTAGCCAACGCCTCTACCCACTTAGATACATAATCAACAGCAACCAGAATGTATCTATTCCCATAAGATGAGGGAAAAGGTCCCATGAAATCAATACCCCAACAATCGAAAACTTCAACTTCCAGAATGAAGTTCTGTGGCATCTCATGTCTCCTGCTGATTTTTCCTCTTCTCTGACAAGTATCACAGCTTGTGATGAAGGCTTGGGCGTCCCTGAACATGGTAGGCCACCAAAATCCAGCCTGCAAAACCTTAGAGACAGTCTTGAATGTAGCAAAGTGTCCAGCATAGTCTGATCCATGACAGTGAAAGAGCACGTCCTGAACTTCTTCTTCTGCTAAGCATCTTCTGTAAATACCATCAGCACAATGCTTGTAAAGGTATGGCTCATCCCAATAAAATCTCCTAAGTTCTCTCAAGAACTTCTTCTTAGCATATCCTTTAAAATCATGTGGTTCATCCTCTGCAGCAAGATAGTTTGCAATATCAGCATACCAGGGTCTCTTTGGATCATGTAAAGCATAAACAGGCTCTTCAAAAGCTTTCCCCAAGCTTGCACAAATCGCAGATAAGTGTGGAGATCGGTGACGAGCGTCACCAATGTTGGTGACGAGCGTCACCTCGCTCGTATACTTTTGTCGCGAATGGTCTTGGTTGGTGACGAGCGTCACCCCCCTGTAGTTTCGTGAAAACTGCAGGTTTTCGACACTTTCCTCCTGTTCTCTGGTTTCCACTAAGTAAACATTCTCTTCAGGCAAGAAATCATTGATGGGAACACTGTCTTCGACCTGAATCCGGGATAAATGGTCAGCTACTCCATTCTCAACCCCTTTCTTGTCCTTCACTTCAATATCAAATTCCTGAAGAAGCAGGATCCATCTCAACAGCCTTGGTTTTGCATCCTTCTTCTGCATTAAGTACTTCAGTGCTGAATGGTCAGTATGAACCACGACCTTGGAGCCAACAAGATACTGCCTGAACTTCTCAAAAGCAAACACAACAGCTAACAACTCCTTCTCAGTTGTTGCATAATTCTTCTGAGCATCATCCAAAGTCCTACTTGCATAGTAGATGGCGTGGAGTTTCTTGTCTTTCCTCTGTCCCAGCACTGCTCCAACTGCAAAATCGCTGGCATCACACATTACCTCAAAAGGTAAGTCCCAATCTGGAGGCTGCACAACAGGGGCTGTAACCAACGCCTGTTTGATCTGTTCAAAAGCAGATTTGCACTCTTCTGTAAACTCAAACTTCACATCCTTGCAGAGGAGAGCAGTAAGTGGACGTGCTATCTTGCTAAAATCTTTGATGAACCTTCTGTAGAAGCCTGCATGTCCCAGAAAACTCCTCACTGCTTTGACTGAATCAGGTGCTTGCAGACTTGTCATCACCTCAATTTTCGCCCTATCCACCTCTATACCGTCTCCTGAGACTCTGTGACCAAGTACAATACCATCCTGTACCATAAAATGCCACTTCTCCCAGTTTAAAACCAAGTATTTCTCTTCACATCTCTGCAGAACTGCACACAGATTATCCAAACAGCTCTTGAAAGAAGATCCATAAACAGAGAAGTCATCCATGAACACCTCCATAAACTTCTCTATCATGTCTGTGAAAATCGACATCATGCATCTCTGGAAGGTTGCAGGAGCATTACACAGACCAAAGGGCATTCTGCGATAGGCAAAAGTGCCATAAGGACAGGTAAACGTGGTCTTCTCCTGATCATCTGGATGGATGGGGATCTGAAAGAAGCCTGAATACCCATCAAGGAAGCAGTAATACTTGTGATTCGCCAGCCTCTCTAGCATATGATCGATGAAAGGTAGGGGAAAATGATCCTTTCTTGTTGCTGCATTCAGTTTCCTGTAGTCTATACACATCCTGTGTCCTGTCACAGTCCTGGTTGGAATCAGCTCATCCTTGTCATTCTTGACCACGGTGACACCTCCTTTCTTAGGCACCACGTGCACTGGACTCACCCAAGCACTGTCTGAAATAGGATAGATGATACCAGCCTGCAACAACTTCATGATCTCTTTCTTGACCACATCTTGCAAATTCGGATTTAGCCTCCTCTGATGCTCAACTGATGATTTCGACTCATCTTCTAGGTGTATTCTATGCATGCACAAGTCTGGAGAGATACCTGAAATGTCATCAAGAGAATAGCCAAGAGCTTTGCAAAATTTTCGCAGCTTGCTTAGCAATAGGGTGAGCTCTGCATTGTTCAATGAAGCATTAACAATAACAGGATAGGTGGAGTTTTCTCCGAGGAATGCGTACCTTAGCCCTGCAGGGAGCTGTTTAAGCTCAACTTTTGGTGCTTTTGCTGCTGACCAATCACCCATTGTGGCGGCTTTTGCAGATGTGGAGACAAGTTCATCCTGTGCAACCAGTTGCATAACTTGTGCAGTAGCATCCATCATCTTTGTGTAGCCTGTTGCAGCAGCATCTAAATGCTCATACTCAGCTGTAGAAGTGGTCAACGCCCTTTCCAAGGGGTCATCTGAACTCATCTCATGGAAGATCTGATCAGCAATGTTTGTGAGAACATCAACATAAAAAGTCTGTCCATCTATGGTTGGCCTCTTCATCAGCTTGTCCATTTCGAATTTCATCACTAAATCGCCAACATTCAGCTCTATTCTACCCTTCCTCACGTCAATAATAGCTCCTGCAGTGGCCAGGAAGGGTCTGCCAAGAATCAAGGGGTCTTTGGGTTCTTCTCCATACTCTAAAAGCACAAAATCAGTAGGGATCATACAATCTCCTACTTTGATAGGAACATCCTCTATCACCCCTTCAGGAACTCTAACTGATCTATCAGCTAGGACAAGAGATATTCTTGTAGCTTTAAAATCGGTCATCCCTAAACTCTTTGCAACAGAGTGGGGCATGAGGTTCACACTAGAACCAAGATCACACAATGACCTTTCAAACTTGTCATTGAAGATGGTGCAGTCTAAAACAAAACTTCCTCGGTCTGAAAGCTTCTCTGGAACTCTGTTCTGAATCACTGCACTGACCTGCTCGTTGATCATCATAGCTCCAACCTCAAGGCTCAAGTTGTTGGTCACCATTCTCTTCACATACCTCCTAATAACAGGAGTGATCCTTACAGCATCAATCAATGGGATCTCTATCACCAACTTGTCCATGATAGCCTTGCATCTGGCATCCTCAAGCTCCTGCTTAGACTTCTTAGGATGCTTAGGATAGGGTATCTTGGGTTTATACACGGTCTCCTTAGCATTATCTGAAGTCTTAGGCGAAACAGCAATATGTGGTGTCTGGTGACGAGCGTCACTGGATTGGTGACGAGCGTCACTCACTTTGGACAAGTCGGGGTCGAGTACTGGATTTGGGTGACGAGCGTCACCCCCTTGGTGATGGTCGTCACCAATAAGTGAAGAATCAGGCTCGGGGTTGTCCTCATTGGGTGACGAGCGACACCCATTATTGGTGACGATCGTCACCAATGGTTCTGCAGCAAAATTATCTTCATCTTCATACTCTTCTACACCCACGAAATTTCTTGAGGTTATATCCTTCTGCAACACTGGTTGCAGGTTCCTTCCACTCCTCAATGTGATGGCATTCACGTGGTGTTTGGGATTAGCATCAGTTCTTCCTGGAAGAAATCCTTCTTGCCTCTGAACAGCTCCTGCAGTTTGAGCAACTTGAACATCAAGCTTCTTCATATGAGAGTTCAGACTCTCAATTTTCCCATTCAGGTCCTGATAGAGCGAATCTATCTTGCCATTGAAGTCCACAGTAAGCTTCTGTTGTCCTTCCAGAATCTGTTCTAACATTGCTTCCATTTTGTTCTCTTGTGGAGGTGCTGGTTGATAGGAAGTAGAACCATAGTTTCTGTAATTTCCACTGCTCTGGAATGGCTTCTGATACTCTGTCTTCTGAAAAGGGGGTCTAGGAGTGAAACCAGGCGTGTTCTGTCCTCCTGTAGGGGTGTTTTTCTGGTTGTTGTTGCTGTATCCTCTGTTCCACTGCTGATTCCCATACCTTTGTCCCTGAAATCCGCCAGAGTTGATGAAATTTACATCCTCTTGCTCAACTTCCTCTGGAGTTTCGAAAGTCTCTACTTCTGCAGCAAAGTGAACTGACTTCTTCCCTACCAAAAGGCTGTGCATATCATCCAACTTAGCCTTAACTTCAGCAATCTGATTTCCATCAGCTGCACCAGCTTGTTTCATTCTCTGGAAGTCTGCATTTTTAGTGCTGTTGCTGCAGACCAAGTTCTCAATCAGTCTCACCGCCTCCTCTGGTCTGTTGGTATTGAAGTTTCCACTGCTTGAAGCATCCAGCGCCATCTGATATTTCCAGTCAATGCCTCTGAAGAAAATCCCAAGTACTTGCACCTGACTGAAGCCATGATGAGGACAATCCCTTTGATAAGACTTGAACCTGATCCAAGAAGCCTTAAAAGATTCAGAAGGGCTTTGTGTAAATGATGCAATTTTCGTCCTCATATCTTCTGATCTCGCATCATCATAGAAATTGTTCAGAAAGGCATTCTTGGTGTCCTCCCAAGTAGTTACTGAAGCAGGTTCCAGTTGCTTCAGCCAATATGCAGCTTCTCCTCCAAGAGAGTAGGGAAAAAGCTTGCAGAACAGAAAGTCATTGCTGACTCCATTAGCTTTGACACTAGAAGCTAAATCCTCAAACCTCTCTATGTGATCCATAGGGTGCTCATGAGGTAAACCATGGAAGGGATGCTGACCAACCAGCTGATAGTAGACTGGTTTAACCTCAAAATCGTTCCTCTGGAAGGCAGGAGGTCGGATTGCAGCTCTGTTGGCATAGAACTGATCAGATCTGTTGTAATCACCTAGAGTCCTCTGAACAAAACGCCCAGCAGCGTTATTGACAGCAGCAGGGACTCCCACGTTCTCAGCCACTTGCTGAACCTGCTGTTCAACAATGACATTCCCCTCTTGATCAAATTCTCTGCCCCTCTTCGTTCCTCCTATTTCCTTCCCTGTCAACCAAGTGACCTTCTGCATCTTCAACCAAGATCAGTGGAGCGACCATTGTAGATTGCTTCTTAGCTTTCCTGTTAGTTCTCTCCAACCTAGCAAGCTCGTCGATGCTCAAAGTCACAAGCTCCTTCTCTTTGTTGCTTCTGGTTCTGCGATTAGGCATACACCTGAAACAGGAACAAAGAAAACTAGCTGAAAATCAGTAAAGAAATAAAAACTTAGACAAAATCCTAATACTAAAAATCGATAGGCAGCTATTACTCCCCGGCAACGGCGCCAAAAACTTGATAGGGTTCAGGTTTTACCCAAATAAAACTACTGCAAGTGCACAGCAAAAGCAGATGTAGTATAAGGGGTATCGAAATCCCAAGAGAGTAATGCTAACTACACTATCAATTATAGATTTGGACTAAGCTAAGCAAAATATGATGTATGTAATGCGAATGAATAATTAGAAATAAGCAAACGATGGTATGATATGTTCTAAGTTCAGGAAGACTAAAAGCGCTAAGCTAGGGTAATTCGCAGGTATGAATCCAAGAATGTAGAATGCAGGGTATCAGGAATGATTAAGAACCGTTTTAAACATGAATCTCTAATGCATAACTAATCAATTCTCATTGCAGAAGTTATCTATACCTAGATCACAGAGTTTCAAATCTCTTTGCAAACCCTAACAACCTAAGCATGCAGTAATGATCAGGTTCAATTGTTTACAAAACTCCTAAGCCAAATCTCTTTGTACTAAGTTGTTTTGCTCATCAAATACTAGTTCAGGTTATGAATAATGCTCTCACATATATTTAACAACCTATGATTTTCGGATTCCTAGATGATGTTTCTCAGAAATTCGATTTTAAAGCAAGTAGAGATGAAAAACCATGAGATATTTCTAACAGATAGCGATTCTACACTCTTTTCATCAACTTTTGAAAAACTCTAACTTAACTAGCAGATTACTCAGACATGATTATGAGATCACAAAACATAACTAAATAAAATTGCATTAAGAGAAAGAGTAGAAAACAAAGGGGGTTCGAAATCTTCTCTAAAGAGTACAGGATTTGTCTCCCCAAAAAGCTCTGAATAAAATCTCTCTCTAACTCTCTGAATTCTCAAAAACTAAGATTCTTGCCAACAATGGCTGAAAAACCTAATAAATAGGGGCTAAAAACGATCTGGGGTCTTCATATAAATAAAGGAAACTTCTGGGTAAGTTCTGCAATTCTTCTTGATACTTTTAGCAAATAGCCACGCTCCTTCCTATCTGGGTGACGAGCGTCACCAATGGGGTGACGATCGTCACCATATGGGATACTTTTCTGCTTCGAGCTGGGTACTTCGTGGCTTCAACTCAGAATGCTCCAAAAGGTTTCAATATCTCCAATTATGCTCCAGACATGCTTTAACCTGCAAAGACTCTTCTAGGACTCTAAAAAGACCAAAAAGACTCAATAAAAAGGACTTATATCATGGTTAAAAACCATAAAAACCATGATATATCAACTCCCCCAGACTTAGCTTTTGCTTGCCCTCAAGCAAACATCAGATAGAGTACAGGGTCGAGGTTTGAAAACAAGAAACAGTCAGTTAGTCATCAGAAACACCATACTAGTTAAAGCTTTCGAATCCACATACCACAGAGTTAACACAAGATCAAATTTCAGCCTAATCATCACAAGCTTAGCAAATCTCTCAAGTCCAGTCTAAATCCCTTCAAGAAATCCGAAATTTCTACTGTTAACTCCTTATTTTTATCTAAGTGTGAAGTCTCATCAAGGCTCTATCATCTTAATCACTTTACAGATTCTTTTCCCTTCCTAACAACTGAACAAATCAATCTCAACACAGCTCTCCTATTTTCTCTTCCCTTAATCTTTTTCTTTACGATAGTTTCGATTTTTCACTTCTTTTTCTCAACTTTTACAGTCTAAGATATGGTGCTACTCAATACTTGTGTTCCTTGTGAGGAGACTGGTTCTTGAATGTGTTCACTACTGTTGTTCCTTGTGAGGAGACAGGGTCATGAATGCACCATTCTTTGGACTTAATCTTTTAAAAACTACATCAGGGAAGATCAAAGAGAGACTGTATTTTAACCTTATTGTCAGTGCTTAAAGAGAGAATCAAGATCAATAAGAATCAATCACCAAGACAAGAAATTTAAAGTTCATTAAGGTGGAGCTAACAGCAAATTTTCCAGATTCTCTAAGAACCTAAACCTTCATTGCTAGACTGATCTACCTATGAATTTCAACTTAGTAAGACTTGTAATCAACTATTGTGGCAATGGTTCTTATCAGCAAAAACGTCCTATGGCTAGTTCCAAGAAAAACTAACAATTTCAAATTTTTGACTCTAGAAAAACAGGTTTTTGACTCAACTTTAAGACTCTATAAACATGACACAAAGCACACAACGTCAGTAACCACCTCCCCCAGACTTAAACAACACTGTCCCCAGTGTTATTAAGCCAAGAGTTGGTCAGAAAAATGAATGAGAAGTCGAAAAACCAAGTCAGAAAAGTGTTACCTCGCGTGGGGTGGGGTGACGAGTGTCACCAATCTGGTGACGAGCGTCACCACGACCTGTATTGCCCAAATCTTATGTTAGATGTTAATTAACGAAGTGTTTGCATGTGTACTCAAAAGTTAGACTTTTTGAGCATTCAAACACATAATTAACAACATCCAAACATAGCAATAATAACCTGGTTCAACAATCTCACAAAACATCATCAAAGAAACTGACAACTGACTCAAAAGAAACATAAAAATGACTCAAGAGAAAGAAAAATAAAAAGGGAAAAAGGAACAAGTAACCAGATAATGAAGCCTCAATCCTCATCCTCACAAGGCTCAGTAGTGTAGTGGGGGCGGACACAACCACAGTTGCTAAGTGTAGCAACAGCATCCCAGAGTCCCTCAAAGCTATCAATGACATACTCCTGAAAAGCAGCCATATCCATGGGTGTCTGTGGTCGTGGATGACGCCTGAAGGCAGCAGAAGAGCCACTCTGGCGTGTAGAAGGTCCAGCATCAGTAGCAGCAGCAGTAGAAGCAGAGGGACCAGCTGTAGCAGCTCTAGCAGGGCGCAGAGTCAAGGGGCGCAGAAGAGTCTGTGCTGGCATGAAGAATAGCTGGCGTGGGTCTGTCTGGAGAGTAGTGAGTGCTCTCTGTGGCAACTTAATGCCAACATACTCTCCAAAAGTAGTAGTGAAAGTCCAGACAACTCCAGTCTTCATCCAAGTGACATGGCGCAGATACTGCTCATCCATAAGCGATCTATCACTGCGCAGACTGCAAGGGGTAACATCGATCTGGAAATGATGGAAGATCGGTGTCAACAAGCTGCCCACACTCTCAGTCTTCTCCCCTGGACTGGTGAATGGCTTGGTCTTCAAAGTGACCAAATGCTCAGCGAAAACAGCACCTAAGTTGGCGCGAACCATACTATCAACTGGTATCGAATCATCCAGCATCTCATAAAGTCCGTAGTAAAGGAGAATCAGCTCGCTAACTCGAGTCTTGCTGGGCGCAGACTTGCACAGAATAGTATGACCAAAGAGGCGCAGAAGGTACCTCAAAACCGGATGTCTAACCTCTGTCTGCGTGCTGGTCTTGCTATCATAGACTCCATTCCCGATCTTGGACCAGAATGTCCTCATATGGGTCCACTGAGAGGGAAGGAGAACGCCTGTGGGATGGTCAGAGAAGCCATAGATCCCACAAAGCTCCATCAGACTGATCCGGTATCGAATCCCTCGGATCAGAAATGTCATAGTGCCTTCCTGAGCACGCTTCGCCAGCTCATTCGCGTAGTAGACGCGAACTGTAGAGAGAAACTGGCGGACCAAATCTGGGTACAAGTTGTACTGCTGGAATGGCATAGTCCCCATGCCAATGCGCTCCAAAATCTCATAAACCTCCTCAAAGATCCCCATCTTCTGCAGAGCAGCAGGATCCGCGAGCCTAGTAGGGATAATCTTAACTCCTAGCCACGCATTGTAGAACAGCGTGTCATATTCATCCCACTCCTCCTAAATATCACGGAATACACAGGTATCCCGAGCCACTTCTTGCTTCGGAGTCCCTGCCCAAGCCATCTCCGAGGCTATTGTCCGATCCTCTCGTTTGGGCCATGGGGGCCTGCAAACCGGGTGCTGACTGAAGGAATCTGTAGACCCTGTTGCAGTGCTGGAAGACGAGGTTTGTCTTAGTCTTTTCTCTTGACGAGGCATCTGCAAATTGAGCACCAAAATCGACCAAAACCATCTCAAAAGTTAGCAAATTTTTCAAAGTTCGAAAAATCAACCAAACAGGATCAAATAGCTAATGGCGATTAATCCCTACACTACCAGGAACACAATTCAAGCATCAGTTCAACCGAAATCACCCAAAATTTCCAGATTTTTGCAACTGTCATCATGAACTCGAAAATTCAAACAGTGCAAATCAACCGATTAAATCTCACAAAGATGGTTCCATTCCTCTAATACAACCTAACTAACCAAGATTCAATAGTTAAATCAAGCCAATCAAGTCAAAAATCGAATTTTACCAAACCTAAGGCGGACTGAAAATTGGGGATTCCGAAAACATACCTTGCGGATCGTAAAAACTAAGTTGATATTCAGAAAGAAGAGTAAAATCCACACGGATTAGACTCTTGAATCACTCAATTTGGTTAAGAAAATCAAAAGTTATGAAATTCCTATATCTCTCTAAGTGTTCGGTTATTTTGCAGGTTTTGGCTCGAGGGAGAAGAAGAAGAAGTTAAAACCCGTGTTCGATGTGTCCTGCTGGAATCTCTGCTTGTGCCCAGTAATGCTTCACCCTTTGTCCATTGACAATAAACTCCTCTCCTTTGGAGTTAATCAGGACAATTGCACCATGTAGGCGAGCCTCTTTGACAGTGAAAGGACCTCACCATCTAGAACGCAGTTTACCAGGAAAAAGCTGTAAACGAGAGTTATAGAGTAATACCTGGTCATTGGGCTCGAAATGCCTGGAGATGATCTTCTTATCATGATATGCCTTTGTCCTCTCCTTGTATAACTTGGAGTTTTCATAGGCTAGATATCGAATCTCATCCAGTTCATTGAGCTGAATCAAGCGCCTTTCTGCAGCAGGCTTCAGATCGAAATTCAGCTTCTTGATTGCCCATTCTGCTCTGAACTCCAGCTCTACTGGTAGATGGCACGCCTTGCCATAGAGAAGGTGGAAAGGAGTAGTCCCAAGTGGCGTTTTGTAGGCAGTCCTGTAAGCCCATAATGCATCATCCAGCTTCGCAGACCAATCTTTCCTTGTCTTCCCAACTGTCTTTTCCAGAATTTGCTTGATCTGTCTGTTGGAAACCTCGACTTGTCCACTTGTTTGGGGGGTGATAGGGCGTGGCCACTCTGTGCTGTACACCATACTTCTTCAACAGCTTGTCAAAAACCTTGTTGACGAAGTGAGAACCCCCATCACTTATGACAATCCGTGGGACACCAAATCTGGGAAAGATAATGGTCTTAAACAGCTTCAAAACCACTGCAGCATCATTAGTAGGAGTAGCCAACGCCTCTACCCACTTAGATACATAATCAACAGCAACCAGAATGTATCTATTCCCATAAGATGAGGGAAAAGGTCCCATGAAATCAATACCCCAACAATCGAAAACTTCAACTTCCAGAATGAAGTTCTGTGGCATCTCATGTCTCCTGCTGATTTTTCCTCTTCTCTGACAAGTATCACAGCTTGTGATGAAGGCTTGGGCGTCCCTGAACATGGTAGGCCACCAAAATCCAGCCTGCAAAACCTTAGAGACAGTCTTGAATGTAGCAAAGTGTCCAGCATAGTCTGATCCATGACAGTGAAAGAGCACGTCCTGAACTTCTTCTTCTGCTAAGCATCTTCTGTAAATACCATCAGCACAATGCTTGTAAAGGTATGGCTCATCCCAATAAAATCTCCTAAGTTCTCTCAAGAACTTCTTCTTAGCATATCCTTTAAAATCATGTGGTTCATCCTCTGCAGCAAGATAGTTTGCAATATCAGCATACCAGGGTCTCTTTGGATCATGTAAAGCATAAACAGGCTCTTCAAAAGCTTTCCCCAAGCTTGCACAAATCGCAGATAAGTGTGGAGATCGGTGACGAGCGTCACCAATGTTGGTGACGAGCGTCACCTCGCTCGTATACTTTTGTCGCGAATGGTCTTGGTTGGTAACGAGCGTCACCCCCCTGTAGTTTCGTGAAAACTGCAGGTTTTCGACACTTTCCTCCTGTTCTCTGGTTTCCACTAAGTAAACATTCTCTTCAGGCAAGAAATCATTGATGGGAACACTGTCTTCGACCTGAATCCGGGATAAATGGTCAGCAACTCCATTCTCAACCCCTTTCTTGTCCTTCACTTCAATATCAAATTCCTGAAGAAGCAGGATCCATCTCAACAGCCTTGGTTTTGCATCCTTCTTCTGCATTAAGTACTGCAGTGCTGAATGGTCAGTATGAACCACGACCTTGGAGCCAACAAGATACTGCCTGAACTTCTCAAAAGCAAACACAACAGCTAACAACTCCTTCTCAGTTGTTGCATAATTCTTCTGAGCATCATCCAAAGTCCTACTTGCATAGTAGATGGCGTGGAGTTTCTTGTCTTTCCTCTGTCCCAGCACTGCTCCAACTGCAAAATCGCTGGCTGGCATCACACATTACCTCAAAAGGTAAGTCCCAATCTGGAGGCTGCACAACAGGGGCTGTAACCAACGCCTGTTTGATCTGTTCAAAAGCAGATTTGCACTCTTCTGTGAACTCAAACTTCACATCCTTGCAGAGGAGAGCAGTAAGTGGACGTGCTATCTTGCTAAAATCTTTGATGAACCTTCTGTAGAAGCCTCCATGTCCCAGAAAACTCCTCACTGCTTTGACTGAATCAGGTGCTTGCAGACTTGTCATCACCTCAATTTTCGCCCTATCCACCTCTATACCGTCTCCTGAGACTCTGTGACCAAGTACAATACCATCCTGTACCATAAAATGACACTTCTCCCAGTTTAAAACCAAGTGTTTCTCTTCACATCTCTGCAGAACTGCACACAGATTATCCAAACAGCTCTTGAAAGAAGATCCATAAACAGAGAAGTCATCCATGAACACCTCCATAAACTTCTCTATCATGTCTGTGAAAATCGACATCATGCATCTCTGGAAGGTTGCAGGAGCATTACACAGACCAAAGGGCATTCTGCGATAGGCAAAAGTGCCATAAGGACAGGTAAACGTGGTCTTCTCCTGATCATCTGGATGGATGGGGATCTGAAAGAAGCCTGAATACCCATCAAGGAAGCAGTAATACTTGTGATTCGCCAGCCTCTCTAGCATCTGATCGATGAAAGGTAGGGGAAAATGATCCTTTCTTGTTGCTGCATTCAGTTTCCTATAGTCTATACACATCCTGTGTCCTGTCACAGTCCTGGTTGGAATCAGCTCATCCTTGTCATTCTTGACCACGGTGACACCTCCTTTCTTAGGCACCACGTGCACTGGACTCACCCAAGCACTATCTGAAATAGGATAGATGATACCAGCCTGCAACAACTTCATGATCTCTTTCTTGACCACATCTTACAAATTCGGATTTAGCCTCCTCTGATGCTCAACTGATGATTTCGACTCATCTTCTAGGTGTATTCTATGCATGCACAAGTCTGGAGAGATACCTGAAATGTCATCAAGAGAATAGCCAAGAGCTTTGCGAAATTTTCGCAGCTTGCTTAGCAATAGGGTGAGCTCTGCATTGTTCAATGAAGCATTAACAATAACAGGATAGGTGGAGTTTTCTCCGAGTAATGCGTACCTTAGCCCTGCAGGGAGCTGTTTAAGCTCAACTTTTGGTGCTTTTGCTGCTGACCAATCACCCATTGTGGCGGCTTTTGCAGATGTGGAGACAAGTTCATCCTGTGCAACCAGTTGCATAACTTGTGCAGTAGCATCCATCATCTTTGTGTAGCCTGTTGCAGCAGCATCTAAATGCTCATACTCAGCTGTAGAAGTGGTCAACGCCCTTTCCAAGGGGTCATCTGAACTCATCTCATGGAAGATCTGATCAGCAATGTTTGTGAGAACATCAACATAAAAAGTCTGTCCATCTATGGTTGGCCTCTTCATCAGCTTGTCCATTTCGAATTTCATCACTAAATCGCCAACATTCAGCTCTATTCTACCCTTCCTCACGTCAATAATAGCTCCTGCAGTGGCCAGGAAGGGTCTGCCAAGAATCAAGGGGTCTTTGGGTTCTTCTCCATACTCTAAAAGCACAAAATCAGTAGGGATCATACAATCTCCTACAATCTCCTACTGGATTTGGGTGACGAGCGTCACCCCCTTGGTGACGGTCGTCACCAATAAGTGAAGAATCAGGCTCGGGGTTGTCCTCATTGGGTGACGAGCGACACCCATTATTGGTGACGATCGTCACCAATGGTTCTGCAGCAAAATTTTCTTCATCTTCATACTCTTCTACACCCACGAAATTTCTTGAGGTTATATCCTTCTGCAACACTGGTTGCAGGTTCCTTCCACTCCTCAATGTGATGGCATTCACGTGGTGTTTGGGATTAGCATCAGTTCTTCCTGGAAGAAATCCTTCTTGCCTCTGAACAGCTCCTGCAGTTTGAGCAACTTGAACATCAAGCTTCTTCATATGAGAGTTCAGACTCTCAATTTTCCCATTCAGGTCCTGATAGAGCGAATCTATCTTGCCATTGAAGTCCACAGTAAGCGTCTGTTGTCCTTCCAGAATCTGTTCTAACATTGCTTCCATTTTGTTCTCTTGTGAAGGTGCTGGTTGATAGGAAGTAGAACCATAGTTTCTGTAATTTCCACTGCTCTGGAATGGCTTCTGATACTCTGTCTTCTGAAAAGGGGGTCTAGGAGTGAAACCAGGCGTGTTCTGTCCTCCTGTAGGGGTGTTTTTCTGGTTGTTGTTGCTGTATCCTCTGTTCCACTGCTGATTCCCATACCTTTGTCCCTGAAATCCGCCAGAGTTGATGAAATTTACATCCTCTTGCTCAACTTCCTCTGGAGTTTCGAAAGTCTCTACTTCTGCAGCAAAGTGAACTGACTTCTTCCCTACCAAAAGGCTGTGCATATCATCCAACTTAGCCTTAACTTCAGCAATCTGATTTCCATCAGCTGCACCAGCTTGTTTCATTCTCTGGAAGTCTGCATTTTTAGTGCTGTTGCTGCAGACCAAGTTCTCAATCAGTCTCACCGCCTCCTCTGGTCTGTTGGTATTGAAGTTTCCACTGCTTGAAGCATCCAGCGCCATCTGATATTTCCAGTCAATGCCTCTGAAGAAAATCCCAAGTAGTTGCACCTGACTGAAGCCATGATGAGGACAATCCCTTTGATAAGACTTGAACCTGATCCAAGAAGCCTTAAAAGATTCAGTAGGGCCTTGTGTAAATGATGCAATTTTCGTCCTCATATATTCTGATCTCGCATCATCATAGAAATTGTTCAGAAAGGCATTCTTGGTGTCCTCCCAAGTAGTTACTGAAGCAGGTTCCAGTTGCTTCAGCCAATATGCAGCTTCTCCTCCAAGAGAGTAGGGAAAAAGCTTGCAGAACAGAAAGTCATTGCTGACTCCATTAGCTTTGACACTGGAAGCTAAATCCTCAAACCTCTCTATGTGATCCATAGGGTGCTCATGAGGTAAACCATGGAAGGGATGCTGACCGACCAGCTGATAGTAGACTGGTTTAACCTCAAAATCGTTCCTCTGGAAGGCAGGAGGTCGGATTGCAGCTCTGTTGGCATAGAACTGATCAGGTCTGTTGTAATCACCTAGAGTCCTCTGAACAAAACGCCCAGCAGCGTTATTGACAGCAGCAGGGACTCCCACGTTCTCAGCCACTTGCTGAACCTGCTGTTCAACAATGACATTCCCCTCTTGATCAATTCTCTGCCCCTCTTCGTTCCTCCTATTTCCTTCCCTGTCAACCAAGTGACCTTCTGCATCTTCAACCAAGATCAGTGGAGCGACCATTGTAGATTGCTTCTTAGCTTTCCTGTTAGTTCTCTCCAACCTAGCAAGCTCGTCGATGCTCAAAGTCACAAGCTCCTTCTCTTTGTTGCTTCTAGTTCTGCGATTAGGCATACACCTGAAACAGGAACAAAGAAAAGTAGCTGAAAATCAGTAAAGAAATAAAAACTTAGACAAAATCCTAATACTAAAAATCGATAGGCAGCTATTACTCCCCGGTAACGGCTCCAAAAACTTGATAGGGTTCAGGTTTTACCCAAATAAAACTACTGCAAGTGCACAGCAAAAGCAGATGTAGTATAAGGGGTATCGAAATCCCAAGAGAGTAATGCTAACTACACTATCAATTATAGATTTGGACTAAGCTAAGCAAAATATGATGTATGTAATGCGAATGAATAATTAGAAATAAGCAAACGATGGTATGATATGTTCTAAGTTCAGGAAGACTAAATGCGCTAAGCTAGGGTAATTCGCAGGTATGAATCCAAGAATGTAGAATGCAGGGTATCAGGAATGATTAAGAACCGTTTTAAACATGAATCTCTAATGCATAACTAATCAATTCTCATTGCAGAAGTTATCTATACCTAGATCACAGAGTTTCAAATCTCTTTGCAAACCCTAACAACCTAAGCATGCAGTAATGATCAGGTTCAATTGTTTACAAAACTCCTAAGCCAAATCTCTTTGTACTAAGTTGTTTTGCTCATCAAATACTAGTTCAGGTTATGAATAATGCTCTCACATATATTTAACAACCTATGATTTTCGGATTCCTAGATGATGTTTCTCAGAAATTCGATTTTAAAGCAAGTAGAGATGAAAAACCATGAGATATTCCTAACAGATAGCGATTCTACACTCTTTTCATCAACCTTTGAAAAACCCTAACTTAACTAGCAGATTACTCAGACATGATTATGAGATCACAAAACATAACTAAATAAAATTGCATTAAGAGAAAGAGTAGAAAACAAAGGGGGTTCGAAATCTTCTCTAAAGAGTACAGGATTTGTCTCCCCAAAAAGCTCTGAATAAAATCTCTCTCTAACTCTCTGAATTCTCAAAAACTAAGATTCTTGCCAACAATGGCTGAAAAACCTAATAAATAGGGGCTAAAAACGATCTGGGGTCTTCATATAAATAAAGGAAACTTCTGGATAAGTTCTGCAATTCTTCTTGATACTTTTAACAAATAGCCACGATCCTTCCTATCTGGGTGACGAGCGTCACCAATGGGGTGACGATCGTCACCATATGGGATACTTTTCTGCTTCGAGCTGGGTACTTCGTGGCTTCAACTCAGAATACTCCAAAAGGTTTCAATATCTCCAATTATGCTCCAGACATGCTTTAACCTGCAAAGACTCTTCTAGGACTCTAAAAAGACCAAAAAGACTCAATAAAAAGGACTTATATCATGGTTAAAAACCATAAAAACCATGATATATCAACTCCCCCAGACTTAGCTTTTGCTTGCCCTCAAGCAAACATCAGATAGAGTACAGGGTCGAGGTTTGAAAACAAGAAACAGTCAGTTAGTCATCAGAAACACCATACTAGTTAAAGCTTTCGAATCCACATACCACAGAGTTAACACAAGATCAAATTTCAGCCTAATCATCACAAGCTTAGCAAATCTCTCAAGTCCAGTCTAAATCCCTTCAAGAAATCCGAAATTTCTACTGTTAACTCCTTATTTTTATGTAAGTGTGAAGTGTCATCAAGGCTCTATCATCTTAATCACTTTACAGATTCTTTTCCCTTCCTAAAACCTGAACAAATCAATCTCAACACAGCTCTCCTATTTTCTCTTCCCTTAATCTTTTTCTTTAGGATAGTTTCGATTTTTCACTTCTTTTTCTCAACTTTTACAGTCTAAGATATGGTGCTACTCAATACTTGTGTTCCTTGTGAGGAGACTGGTTCTTGAATGTGTTCACTACTGTTGTTCCTTGTGAGGAGACAGGGTCATGAATGCACCATTCTTTGGACTTAATCTTTTAAAAACTACATCAGGGAAGATCAAAGAGAGACTGTATTTTAACCTTATTGTCAGTGCTTAAAGAGAGAATCAAGATCAATAAGAATCAATCACCAAGACAAGAAATTTAAAGTTCATTATGGTGGAGCTAACAGCAAATTTTCCAGATTCTCTAAGAACCTAAACCTTCATTGCTAGACTGATCTACCTATGAATTTCAACTTAGTAAGACTTGTAATCAACTATTGTGGCAATGGTTCTTATCAGCAAAAACGTCCTATGGCTAGTTCCAAGAAAAACTAACAATTTCAAATTTTTGACTCTAGAAAAACAGGTTTTTGACTCAACTTTAAGACTCTATAAACATGACACAAAGCACACAACGTCAGTAACCACCTCCCCCAGACTTAAACAACACTGTCCCCAGTGTTATTAAGCCAAGAGTTGGTCAGAAAAATGAATGAGGAGTCGAAAAACCAAGTCAGAAAAGTGTTACCTCGCGTGGGGTCGGGTGACGAGCGTCACCAATCTGGTGACGAGCGTCACCACGACCTGTATTGCCCAAATCTTATGTTAGATGTTAATTAACGAAGTGTTTGCATGTGTACTCAAAAGTTAGACTTTTTGAGCATTCAAACACATAATTAACAACATCCAAACATAGCAATAATAACCTGGTTCAACAATCTCACAAAACATCATCAAAGAAACTGACAACTGACTCAAAAGAAACATAAAAATGACTCAAGAGAAAGAAAAATAAAAAGGGAAAAAGGAACAAGTAACCAGATAATGAAGCCTCAATCCTCATCCTCACAAGGCTCAATAGTGTAGTGGGGGCGGACACAACCACAGTTGCTAAGTGTAGCAACAGCATCCCAGAGTCCCTCAAAGCTATCAATGACATACTCCTGAAAAGCAGCCATATCCATGGGTGTCTGTGGTCGTGGAGGACGCCTGAAGGCAGCAGAAGAGCCACTCTGGCGTGTAGAAGGTCCAGCATCAGTAGCAGCAGCAGTAGAAGCAGAGGGACCAGCTGTAGCAGCTCTAGCAGGGCGCAGAGTCAAGGGGCGCAGAAGAGTCTGTGCTGGCATGAAGAATAGCTGGCGTGGGTCTGTCTGGATAGTAGTGAGTGCTCTCTGTGGCAACTTAATGCCAACATACTCTCCAAAAGTAGTAGTGAAAGTCCAGACAACTCCAGTCTTCATCCAAGTGACATGGCGCAGATACTGCTCATCCATAAGCGATCTATCACTGCGCAGACTGCAAGGGGTAACATCGATCTGGAAATGATGGAAGATCGGTGTCAACAAGCTGCCCACACTCTCAGTCTTCTCCCCTGGACTGGTGAATGGCTTGGTCTTCAAAGAGACCAAATGCTCAGCGAAAACAGCACCTAAGTTGGCGCGAACCATACTATCAACTGGTATCGAATCATCCAGCATCTCATAAAGTCCGTAGTAAAGGAGAATCAGCTCGCTAACTCGAGTCTTGCTGGGCGCAGACTTGCACAGAATAGTATGACCAAAGAGGCGCAGAAGGTACCTCAAAACCGGATGTCTAACCTCTGTCTGCGTGCTGGTCTTGCTATCATAGACTCCATTCCCGAACTTGGACCAGAATGTCCTCATATGGGTCCACTGAGAGGGAAGGAGAACGCCTGTGGGATGGTCAGAGAAGCCATAGATCCCACAAAGCTCCATCAGACTGATCCGGTATCGAATCCCTCGGATCAGAAATGTCATAGTGCCTTCCTGAGCACGCTTCGCCAGCTCATTCGCGTAGTAGACGCGAACTGTAGAGAGAAACTGGCGGACCAAATCTGGGTACAAGTCGTACTGCTGGAATGGCATAGTCCCCATGCCAATGCGCTCCAAAATCTCATAAACCTCCTCAAAGATCCCCATCTTCTGCAGAGCAGCAGGATCCGCGAGCCTAGTAAGGATAATCTTAACTCCTAGCCACGCATTGTAGAACAGCGTGTCATATTCATCCCACTCCTCCTGAATATCACGGAATACACAGGTATCCCGAGCCACTTCTTGCTTCGGAGTCCCTGCCCAAGGCATCTCCGAGGCTATTGTCCGATCCTCTCGTTTGGGCCATGGGGGCCTGCAAACCGGGTGCTGACTGAAGGAATCTGTAGACCCTGTTGCAGTGCTGGAAGACGAGGTTTGTCTTAGTCTTTTCTCTTGACGAGGCATCTGCAAATTGAGCACCAAAATCGACCAAAACCATCTCAAAAGTTAGCAAATTTTTCAAAGTTCGAAAAATCAACCAAACAGGATCAAATAGCTAATGGCGATTAATCCCTACACTACCAGGAACACAATTCAAGCATCAGTTCAACCGAAATCACCCAAAATTTCCAGATTTTTGCAACTGTCATCATGAACTCGAAAATTCAAACAGTGCAAATCAACCGATTAAATCTCACAAAGATGGTTCCATTCCTCTAATACAACCTAACTAACCAAGATTCAACAGTTAAATCAAGCCAATCAAGTCAAAAATCGAATTTTACCAAACCTAAGGCGGACTGAAAATTGGGGATTCCGAAAACATACCTTGCGGATCGTAAAAACTAAGTTGATATTCAGAAAGAACAGTAAAATCCACACGGATTAGACTCTTGAATCACTCAATTTGGTTAAGAAAATCAAAAGTTATGAAATTCCTATATCTCTCTAAGTGTTCGGTTATTTTGCAGGTTTTGGCTCGAGGGAGAAGAAGAAGAAGTTAAAACCCGTGTTCGATGTGTCCTGCTGGAATCTCTGCTTGTGCCTGATCCAGAGACACAATGTGTCCTGCTGGAATCTCTGCTTGTGCCCAGTAATGCTTCACCCTTTGTCCGATCCTCTCGTTTGGGCCATGGGGGCCTGCAAACCGGGTGCTGACTGAAGGAATCTGTAGACCCTGTTGCAGTGCTGGAAGACGAGGTTTGTCTTAGTCTTTTCTCTTGACGAGGCATCTGCAAATTGAGCACCAAAATCGACCAAAACTGTGGTAACCCAACCCGGTAAACCGTACCGCGGCTGTGTCCCACTACATCCTCTAAGTCCAATTCTATACTTAGCCATATTTTTGAACTTTTTCTTTATTTTTCTAAGTCATTCTTTAACAATACACAGCGGAATATAATAACTCAAAACACTCATTTATTCATCTTTAAAAGCACTAAACAAGATTCGGGGTTCCACATGAATAAAAACACAAGGTTCGCTAATGAATACAACGATCATCTAGCAACCTAACGAATAACGCCAAAGCCATAAGACCCTAACACAAGTCTTAATTTATAAAACACACAACCCCGATCCATCCATATCCATCACTGCCGCCTGGTCTCGCCCCCTTACTGCTTAGTACCTGCACACTCCAAATGAGAGGCATAAGTATTTCATAAATACTTAGTGAGTAAGGTCATCCCGTAACACCTGGTCAGTACCAAAACACGCAGTAAACTTTCGGATTCAACATTCACACAATCAATTCACAATAAACACATCACTATCAAACGGCCCCTGATGATCTAGCCTAACCACCCAAGATCAATCCCTTTTTAAGACCCATGTCTACTTCAGCGAGAATCCCACATCTCCTAAGCTAGTACATGATCCGGATTACCCTGAGGTTAGCTAAACATCATATATGCCTCGGTAAACACCACCTTTTACCAAACATTCAATCGTTTGTACACTTAAACCACACATCACAAGAAAATCATCAAGGCTAGAAACAGATTGGTAAGAAGAAATCCCGATGAAAACCGCTCCAAATCAAAGATATCCGATCTCCCTAAGAATCTCTCGGCTCACGGTACGATCCGATCCTTATCCCCTCGGCTATCTCTTGATCCGTTCACCTTTCTTCGAGCCAAACTCTGTTTTCCCTCAGAAACCCCACAAAACAAGGCTATTAGCTCGAGGTTATCCGATGAAATCCTAACACTTAGGGAAATATCCGATCGCTTACCAGTTTATCTCGGCGATGGTTGGATTAGCTCGGCGATAGCTTGATCTCTCTCGGATATCCTCGGGATAAACTGTTTTTCTTAGGGTTTTCTCTCGACCATTCTCTTTCTTTGCTTTATTGCTCTCGAATAAACACAACTCTCCCGAGAAAAGTCTCAAAAATCCCTTAAATACTCGCAAAACCCTAGGTAACTCGGACTTATCCGACGTTTTCCTGGTTCCAGTAAACTTTATCCCGGTCCAATTCGATTCTATCGGCTATTCCCTGTACCGGCTCGAGCCATCCTTCGATAAACCCCAAAATAGCCGACCAAACACTTGGCCCACGGCCCAAATCCCTTCCCACTCGGATAAACCGCCCTTATCCGAGGTGTTTTCCATTTTTCATCCGGATTTTCCTATTCCCTTCGGACATCCTGTCCTTCCTCGGCTAATCCTCTTTTTCCCTCGGAGGTTTCCTATTCTCCCTCGGAGACAGTCCACTGACACTCGGACTAACCTCCCAGACTCTCGGATATATCCTACTTCACTCGGATAAATCCCATTTTCCCTCGGACTGGACCCCATTTCCCTCGGATATGGTCCATCCGGCTCGGCTATCCAGCCCCTGTCCGACTATTCCACCGGTCCACACCCGACCATAGTCCGAACCTCCCTTTCCCAGCTAATATCCGACCCTTGGCTCGGTCATTCCTCGGACAACCTCCTGTCCGGTACGATCAGTCCGCATTTTCTCGGATACGGATGCTACAACTCTCCCCCACCCATTCTGGATTCGTCCTCGAATCCGACTCATCCGTTTGCAACTTGTCAAACCATTTGGGATATTCAGCTTTCATCCTAGCCTCTTTTTCCCAAGTAACCTGTTCATGCCCGTCGCAGTCCCATACAACCTGAACCATTCTGACCAGCTTCCCACGCTTAGTCTCTTCCTTCCGTCCTATTACTCGAACCGGTCTAGCCACTACTGCAAGATCCTCTTGCAAGTCTGCTGGTGGCTCCTCTATAACCGTTTCCCGTTCGGTAATGTGCTTTCTCAGTTGTGACATATGGAATACATTGTGGAACGCTCCCATGTCTGATGGCAAGTCCAACTTGTAAGCCACTGCGCCAACCCTTTCCAGTATCCGGTACGGCCCCATGTACCTCGGATTCAACTTGGCACTCTTTGCTGCCCTATCCGTTCCCTTATATGTCAGTGCCTTAAGATAAACCATATCACCCACACTGAACTCCAAATCCCTGCGATGCTTGTCCGCGTAACTTTTCTGCCTGTCCATAGCCTCTTTCAGCTTGACCTTTAGCAATCTGATCTTTTCTGTAGTAGCCTCGACCACTGCTGGCCCCATTACACTACGCTCCCCCACTTGTGTCCAACACAATGGTGTCCTACATGGCCTGCCATACAACGCCTCATACGGAGACATCTCTATGCTCCTTTGATAGCTATTATTGTATGCAAATTCAGCCAACGGTAAGTAGTCTTCCCAACTACCACTCCAGTCCAGTACACACGCCCTTAACATATCCTCTAATGTTCTGATTGTCCGTTCTGATTGCCCATCAGTCTGAGGATGATACGCTGTACTCATATGCAACCGCGTCCCACACGCTTCCTGGAACTCCTTCCAGAACCTCGAAGTAAACTTCGGATCACGATCTGAAATGATACTCACTGGCACTCCATGCAATTTCACGATCTGATCAATATACATGTCCACCAACTTTGGTACTCCATCCGTCTTTTTCATTGCTAAGAAGTGAGCAGACTTGGTCAAACGATCCACAATGACCCATATCCCGTCATGCAACTTCCTAGTCTTAGGCAATCCCAGTACAAAGTCCATGGTGATCATATCCCATTTCCATTCTGGCATTGGCAACGTTTGCAACAAACCGCCTGGAAATTGATGCTCTGCCTTAACCAATTGGCACGTCTCACATCTGGCTACCCACTTAGCCACATCCCGTTTCATCCCAACCCAATGATAGTACCGTTTCAAATCCTGATACATCTTGGTCATTCCTGGATGAACCGAAAACCTTGACTGATGTGCCTCTTTAAGGATCTCATCCTTTAACTCCTTCACATCAGGAACACAGACCCGTCCGTTCACAACAATAGTCCCATTGTTTGAAGTCTGATATTCCGTCTTGTCATTCTGTGACACCTTTTTTCAGATTCTCATCTTGCTCCTGAGCAATCCGAATCCTAGTCAACAAGTCAGCTCTATCCGCAGCTTCCAATCCCAACGGTTCAACCTCATCCGTTATTGCATTCAACTGCAATGTCCTTAGCATGTTCACAATGCTTCCAACATTCTGTTCAGATGACACGCTAGCCCTTCTCCTACTCAAGGCATCCGCCACCAAGTTGGCCTTTCCTGGATGGTATGCTATTTCCAAGTCATAGTCCGCTACCAACTCCATCCATCTACGCTGTCTCAAGTTCAAATCCGGTTGAGTAAAGATGTACTTTAAACTCTTATGGTCCGTGTATATCTGCACCTTCTCCCCATACAAGTAAGATCTCCATATCTTAAGTGCAAATACCACCGCCGCCATCTCTAAATCATGCGTAGGGTAGTTTCCTTCATGCTTCCGTAGCTGCCGCGAAGCATAAGCTATCACCTTACCATTCTGCATCAGGACACAACCTAGTCCTTTCCTGGATGCATCCGTGTATACCACGTATGGCTTGCCCGGTTCCGGTAATGCCAATATTGGTGCACTAGTGAGTAACTCCTTTAACTTTGAGAAGCACTCCTCACACTCATCCGTCCAGACATACTCCACGTCCTTCCCAGTCAGCTTTGTCATTGGCTGAGCCATGCTTGCAAAACCTTTGACAAACCGCCTGTAGTAACCAGCTAGTCCGAGAAAACTCCTTATCTCTGTAGCATTTTCTGGTCTAGGCCAATCCGCAATAGCCTGAATCTTCTCTGGATCCACGGACACTCCCTTATCCGAAACAATGTGACCCAAGAACCCTATATGCCGTTGCCAAAAGCTACACTTACTGAGCTTGGCATATAACTTCTGTTCTCTCAACTTCTCCAGAACAGTCCGCAAATGACTCCTATGATTTTCCTCATCCTTAGAGTATACTAGAATATCATCTATGAAAATAATCACAAACTCATCTAGGTACTCTCTGAATACGCCATTCATCAACTTCATGAATGCAGCTGGCGCATTCGTCAGACCAAACGGCATGACCACAAACTCGTAATGACCATACCTTGTCCTAAAGGCAGTCTTACGCACGTCTGTCTCCTCTATGGGTATTTGATGGTACCCTGATGCCAAATCAATCTTAGAGAACCAAGTAGCTCCCCTGAGTTGGTCCAACAACTCGTCTATCCTGGGAAGTGGATACTTGTTCTTCACAGTCACACGGTTCAATCCGCGGTAATCAATGCAAAGCCTGAAGCTCCCATCCTTCTTCTTCACGAACAACACTGGTGCTCCCCACGGTGAACTACTAGGCCTAATGAAGCCTTTGTCCAACAACTCCGTTAGCTGCTTCTTCAGTTCAGCCATCTCTGCTGGCGCCATCCGGTATGGTGCTTTAGACAATGGAGCTCTCCCCGGCTCAAATTCAATCGTGAATGGATCTGAACGAGCTGGTGGCAGTCCTGCCAACGCCTGAAAAACATCCTCGAATTCCTGCACCACCGGTATACTGCTTAAGTCCACATCCGGTCCTCCTTCTGTAGTAGTGATCGTTGCTAGATACGCCTCACAACCTTTCTCTATCAGCCGTTCTGCTTGAATAGCTGAAACCACCAAACTTCCTGAGGTTCGTCTAACTCCCTGATAAACCAAGACCTCTCCGTCTCTCTCAAACCGCACCCTCCCACGGTGACAATCCAAGTGAGCTCTATGCTTGCCTAACCAGTCCATCCCCAAAATGACATCGTAGGACTTAACTCTACAGATCACTAGATCCGCTGGCATGTTCACTTCACCAAACATTACTGGAACATTCTTAACCGTTCCTAGTGAAAACATCACTTGGCCTCCAGCCGCCTGAACTAACCCAAAGTCCTCTCCGGGTTCCTTTCGGAACTGACCCTTTCCGATCATGTCCGGATTAACAAAACAATGACTCGCTCCCGAGTCAAACAGAACATGGGTTTCAACCTCACCCATTAGCAAGGTCCCTACACATTCATTCCCTAGAATGCTAAGACTCTATACTAACACACAACAACACGCAATGCAAGTTTAGAAAATACTAAGTACCACACGTACCAGTAATCGGATGAGAAGTGCTCGGTTCCTCGGCTGCTGCTGCACTCGTCGTGTACACCCTCGGCATAATGGCCTGTCTCTTGGCCTGTGATGCAAGCGCCTCCCCTGCTCTCTTCCCTTTGAGCCACGGCCTGCTCCACCACTCCTGCCTTGGGACACTCACGCTTGAAATGGTTGAATATGGTATTGATTGATGCATATGGTTCACTATATGGCTTGTTCTCTCCTTTCTAAGCATGGTTCGCTTATTTGGCTTGGTCTATGTTTTCTTTGTTCAGTGACACCAAAGTGATAGTTCACCATTGCTAGATGATTCGCTTAGGGCTAGATAATGCTGGTTTTGAGATTCTTGCTTGATGGTTAGATAGTATGCATCAAAAGATCTTGCCTTTGCCTCATTCATGTTCATTGCTTAGCTTTGTTAGGATGTTTCAGTTGTGTGCTTAAATCCATATTCTTGATTGGATTTTAGCTAGCCAGGTCCGTATTGGTTCACAAGATCGATAAGATGATCTGAATTCTTGCTCGGGTTATGATAAACAGGTTTGTTGTGCAAAGCTGTTGAAATATCAAACCCAAACCAAGATAATGATGTAGTATAGTGGTGAGGGGTATCAATCCAGCCTAGGTTGATGAAAGCTACTAAGAATGCAAGAGCTAAGCAAATCTAAGTCAGATTCGGGTAAATGGATGAGAAATTCTATGAAAACTAAATGCAAGTACCAAATGACCTCGAAAACAATTTTAAAAATCCCACTGAGGGGTTAAAAAACTAGCAGAAGACTTCTAAGAGATTAAAATGCAAGACTACTAATTTATTAAAATCGAACACTAAAGGAAAAAAAACAGAGAATTTCTAACAACCTAGAACAAAGACTTTCAAGACTAAAGATGCAAACTTTATAACTAAGAAATGATAACTTTGAGCTTTTAAAATGCTAAAAAGAGGATATAAGGTTGAGGGTCATATTAAGAAGGTTCAAGATTCAAGCTTGGGTTTTGAAAACATTAGATCTACACACTTTGTGCTATCTCTAAGCCTTGAGAAGCGGAAATAGATTTATCCATGGTGTATGGCATAAACCCCTTTCTCAACCTTTCCTCCTAACCCATGGCATGTGGTGGAAAGATAGGTCGAAGAGCATAAATCATAGATCTCAAAAAGTGGCTTAACTAGCTCCCTAAGCATCCATGGTGTTTGGGAAAGGATGAGCTAGTCTCTTGGATTTGGTTTTAGGGGACTCCTGAATCCTGCTAAGGTAAGGAGATCCCTGAGATCGGAGAGATCTTTCCCAAGACTCTCTAAGCATTAAGATCCCAAATCCAAGACGATATTTAAGTTAAGAACAAGAAAAGATCCAAGCTTTAAACCTTTTAAACCCTCTTAATCGCCCCAACCTTAAACTTAAAGGAGACTACTCGCTACACATAGCTAAAACCGATTGAAATGAAAGGATGAAAAGCTAAACATGATTAAAGCGATTAAAGAAGACAGATTAGGGAAAATACTTATGATTAAGGCAAGATTCAAAGGTTGAAAAACAAGAAAAGCTTAAAAAGTAGAACAATGGCGAATTTTCAGCCTTAGAGCATAAGAAAACATAAATTGGTCTGAGACAAAATGAATGGTTCACACCATATTGCCTAAAATAACCAAACAAAGAAAATGGTCCTACTGACTACATGCCAAAAGTGAGCTGTCCGGATAAGGTTCTAGAGATCGACTTGGGTGATCTATCTCTAGCTCGATCTTCTTCATGGATCGTCCTCCTTTGCTCGATCTTCGGGTCGATTCGGTTGGGTGGGTCGAGTGCTTCCTTCGATCTTCTACTCGATCCTTGGGTGATCGAGTCTTAAGCTCGATATGGCTCTCATTCTGCATGGCTTAGTCCACGTCTGTACTCACGATCGATCACCTTGGTCGAACTTGGTCTCGATCCTTCTTCTTGAAACGACATGAGTCACTCGATCTTCTGGTCGATCTCATCTAGATCGACCTGCCTAGCTCGATCCGCACCTCGATCTCGGTGCCTTTGCTGCATGGCTGAGTTCTTGCAAGTGTCCACAGGCTCTGTCTCGATCCTTAGCATGTCCATGCAACCTCCACAGCTCCAGTGTATCCAAAACAACCTGAATATGATGCAAGAATGCAAGAAATATGCAAATGCTAATGCAAAGTGCACTTAGGACCTAAAATGAGATAATTGGTGCAAACCTAGCCTATTATGTAAGATGAATGCATGAAAACTATTCTAAATGCATGCTAAATATGCGAAATATATGAGTATATCAACTCTCTCAAACTTGCCTTTTGCTTACCCTCAAGCAAACAAAATTCAAGAAAGGAAGAGAGGTTTTAAAAATGGGAAATCAAATTCCTTGACAAGTGTTTTTCAAATGAATTAATTAAATGGTCCTAGTTCTTAATCCTAAGATGCAATGCACAAACTCATACTCCAAAGAACTTAGCCATATTCATCACATATTGAATCTCAAATCATGACTCTCATATTTCAAACAATCCAAGAATCCTAACCTTTAACATTCATTAAGATCAAACCGTGAATCACACTGATGCAATTTAAAATCGAATACATTTGGTTTAGGGACAATGATTATGAGATAAAAATGATCTCATTTAAGTGGGTATATCAAGCAATGGGTTATCTCAAAAAGGAATGAACTTATGCAAAATGCTAAAGGTAAAGGCAATTGATGCATACATGATTACACTCTCATCTACCCATATACACTAACAATGATCCTAAAACCCTCTCTCATTTTTTTCTTTCTTTTTAAAGCTCACTCACTTTCTAGAGACTACCCATAAAGAACTAGGCAAGATGCCAAGCATTACCCAAGTAAACACAAATCTCAACCTTCTTATAGCTAGTGGGATGGTCTTATACATAAACTTATCCCTTTTTCTTTTTATTTTGATAGCTCTCTTCTCAAATATTTTTTTTTTCTTTAAACATTTGGCCTTTTGGCTCTTTTCATTTTTTTATTCTTTTCTTTTTGAGAGCTATCTCTTTTCTTTTAAACTAGAGCTTTTATACAAAACATTTCAAGACCACCCACTTAAAACTATGAAACCCTTTTAAACCAAATTCCCAACACCAACACTTTTCAAAACCGATACCAAATAAACAAAAGGAACAACACCCATGAATCCCCACCCCCAAACTTAAGCCTAAAAGTAGTTTCAAAATGCAAATGTAGCAATCATATGAGAGCCTAATCATGTCGCCTAAACCTAACACTTTATGCCAAGTTCAAACCGAAAATAAGGCCTCACAAAGATGTCACACAAGAAAATTGGCTTGAAAGGAGGATAAGGGTCAAGGTGAGGAGTTCTATTCAGGCTTACAAGAGAGTGGTGCAAAGGGAAAAAGAAAGCCTAAATATGTATATGTGATCCATGTACCCTTTGTCAAATGCACAAGTATGATAATTCAAAAAATTCAAATTAAGGTTCTCACTTGATAGGAAAGGATTCAATTCATGAATGTTCAACTTAAGCCACGAAAATCAAAACAAATGATCCAAATATGGTTAGAGCTTACTTTCAAAATTTTCACAATGCATCAAAGAACTACTAACTAGGGCCTTGAAACAATTCATGAGCTTAAAACACTTTTCAAGAAAAAAAATTTCTCCTTATGCAAATGCAAACAACCTAAATGATTAAAATTCTAGACTCAATCCTACAATGTTTAACAATGCAAATGCAAGCTACATGATTTTTTATGAAAATTGTTTAAAACTTTTATGATTTTTTGTATTTTTATATGCCTTAGATGATGCATGAAGACTCAAGGATGATACCTCAAAATAAGATCCAAATAAAACATGTCAAACCACACACTCTCCCCCAAACTTGAATGACACCGTCTCGGTGACAAACAAATTCAAGAGGAGACAAACACAAAGCAAAAAACTTGAAAAAGATGCATCATATTTACAAGGTTGTGTGTGGTACCTTGGAACTAGGCACGACTGGAGCTTGAGGATGCTCCAGTCCTCCTGCTCTTGTGAGGAGTGTCGTGGGTGATGTCCTTGCCCTTCCCCTTGCTTGTGCCTTCTTGTAGAGAAAGGCGTGCGGCTAGGTTGCCGCCTTAGGGCTCACGGATCACAACTCCTCCGGTTTATCTTCTCCTCTTCTCCGGTTGCTCAACCTCTTCACTTGAAGACGCCGCAGATGAGCTTCTTTGTAGGTCCTTGATCTTTTTAGCCAACTTCTTAATCATTTTCCCTTGCCATTTGTTGACTTTGCGCTGGATCTCCACCACTGAAGCAAGGAACTTTTCTGCTTTTGTTCTCCGCTCATAATCAAGCTTTGGGAGGTTAAAACTCGCTGGAATCACGGCATCTGAAGGAGGCGACTCTGAAGGTGCACGAGGGATCTGAGGTGGTGCAGCCGTGTGATATAGCTGCATATTCCATGCATTTTGCATACATATAAGTTAGTTTCTCACGCATATACATTGCATTTTAGGATAGTTTGCATCACTTTAGGTCCTAGAGTGTTCTTGCACCAGCATATGCATATTTCTTGCATTTTGCATCGCATACAGGTTGTTTTCGGCTACTTTGGAGCCTTGGAAGGTTCGTGGACATGCTGAGGTTCGTGTGGAAGTTCGTGGGGCTTGGAGAATTCAGTAATGCTTGCTAAGGATCAGATATCAATGGGAGAATCGAGCATGGCCGGTCGATCTAGATGAGATCGACCAGAAGATCGAGTAGTCCAGCCGATCTAGGCAACTGATAGAGACGAAGATCGAGTGAAGCGACCGATCAAGGAGTACGGACGTAAATGACGCCATGCAGATCGAGATTTGGATCGAGTCAACCACTCGATCCTCCAAAGATCGATTCCAAGATCGAACGAAGCACTCGATCCACCGAAGCAGATCGAGACACAGATCGAGCCGAAGTCACGATGTCCGAAGATGATCGAGCAAGGTGCTCGATCTCGAGGTCGATCTCAGTGCTTTAACCGTTTTTGGCCGATAGCGAGGGGGGGACCATCGAGCTGTTTGGCCTATCTTGGGAAGGCGGTAATGATGCTTTCCCACACACGGTTTTACTTTATCATTTTCATCTTTTTCTCTCTGTTTGAAGGCGATTCTGCCATTGTTAGACTTTGAACTTTGTTCTTGAATCTTTGAATCGTTTTTAGTTTAATCCATCGTTTTTCATGTTTATCGCTTCATCTTTCATGCTTTGCTTGGTTTACGTAATGTGCAGTAAGTAGTTTAATCGGGTTTTGGGGTTGAGAGGATTCAAGGGGTCGAAAAGGTTTTCAAGTCTGTTGTTTTCTTGTTCTTAATGGCTTTCTTTTTTAGGATGTCGAGCTCTTAAGGCCTAAAGAGTCTCACGCCAAGATCTTTACGATCAGAGAGAGCTCTTACCTTGACAGGATCCAGAGATCTCTGAAAATCGTGTCCTAGAGATTAGTTACTCTTTCCTAAACGCCATGGTAGTTTAGAGGACTAGTTAAGCCGCATGTTTGAAATCTGTTTTCCTTGCCTTTCAATCTCTTCTTCCGCCAATCGCCATGGGTCTGGAGGAGAGAATGAGAGAGTGATCCATACCACACGCCATGGATGGATCTTGTTCTGTTTTCAAGGCTTAGAGAACCTCACAAAGTGAGTAGATCTAGAGTTTTCAAACCAATCTTGAACCTTTGAAACCCCTGAACGTGAATATCGACCCTAGACCCTCCTTTTAGTATTTCTTAGTCTCTGTTGATCATTCGCTCGTTGTTTGCTCGCATCCTGGTCATTAGATTCGTTTTCGCTTAAACTGTCTTTTAGATCGATTGCTTTTGCTCGATCTAGTGGTCGATCCCGTGGTCGATCCACTAGTCGAATTTTAGTAATTCGTAGCCTTGCAGTTTAATCATTCTGTCTTTTCCTCGTGGTAGCTAGCTCGTTACTGGTATTTTTTAAGTAGTTTCCCCTTGCATTTAATCGTTGCTTCTAGTTTTTAGGATTTTTACAAAACCATCCATCATTTGCTTAGTTTTACAAGATCCTTGCATTCTCATTGCACTTTCTAGCTCCTAGGATTGGATTGAATCCTCTTGCATTGTACTACAACTAAGTGCTGCTTGAGTTTTGATAACCTCCTGTTGCATTGCATCACTCACATCAACTTGATAGAAAAATCTTGTTATCAAATGGCGCTGTTGCCGTTCTAGGAGTGTTTAGAAAGCATTGAGATTTGGGGTTTAGTAAAGACTAAGCCTTTACTTTGTTTAAGTTACTAATTTCTCTACTCTCAAACATGTGTCTTTCAGGTATATGAATCTTCGTTCAAGGGGAGACAACAATCTACTTCAACCCTTGGACAACATTCACCAACTCGGACACTCACGACAAAGAAGAGTTAGAGAGCAAGCCAGAGCCTTTGAGGAGATTGTTCAGCACGGTTTGGTTGACTTTGAAGCTATGGCTGAGCACGAGCATCCAGAAGGACCTCCTCCAGTTCACGGGGCTGTGGGAAGGGGTAATGGAAACACCCAACACGCGGCTAGACCCCCAATGATCATAGGAGCGGGAGATGCTCCCAATACTCATCACAATAGGTTTGGGATCACTCCTCATCCTATACAGAACAATAATTTTGAATTTAAGCCGGGATTCATCTCAATGGTGCAAAACAATAAGTTTCACGGGCTAGCAATGGAAGACCCCTTGGAGCACCTTGATAACTTCGAACAAGTATGTGGGATGATCAAGATTAACGGCATATCCGAAGATGCTTTCAAGCTGTGTCTCTTTCCATTTTCTCTCAGAGACAAGGCTAGACATTGGGAGAAGACACTTCCACAAGGCACCACTATATCTTGGGCTGAGTGTAAGAAGGCTTTCCTCTCAAAATTTTTCTCTAGCACCAGAACAGCACGGCTAAGAAGCGAGATCAGCGACTTCACGCAAAGGAACAATGAGACTTTCAATGAAGCCATGGAACGGTTCAAGGGCTACACTATCCAGTGTCCTCACCACGGCTTCAGCGAAGAGACACTTCTAAGCACTATCTACCGAGGAGCTTCCCCAAAGATTCGCTTGTTGCTTGACACGGCTAGTAAAGGAAACTTCCTTGGTCAAGAGGTAGAGGAAGGCATGAAGCTGATTGAGAACTTCGCACTAAGCGACGGCAACTATGCTGAGGATTATGACCGTGCACCGAGAGGTTCTGAGCTAGAGTCTCACAAGAAATAGCTTAAGTCACTGCAGGAGAAGATTGACAAGCTGGTGTTGGCTAATCAGAAGCATGTTCACTTCGTTGGTGAAGCGGATGAAGCCTTTGAGGAACTCGAGTTGAGTCAAGAAGAAGCCAATTAGGTGGCGGGTCAGAACAACTACAAACCTCAAGCGTATTCACAAAGCTACAACCAGAACAACAATCTCTCGTACCGTAACACCAATGTCGCGAATCCTAAGGATCAGGTGTACCCTGCTCAGCAAGCAAAGCCTTTCGTACCATACAACAAAGGTTTTCAGCCGAGTGGTTGCTTCCAAGGGCAAGGGCAGAACAACTTCCAAGGACAACAGCAAGGAAACAAAGGTTATAAGCCAATATACGCTCCGGGCTTCGCTCCTCAACTACAACCGATGCAACAACAACAAGTTGATCCTGTCCAAGCTATGTTTCAACAACTGATTCAAGGGCAAGCCTCTACAAACCAGAAGTTTGCCGGGATGAGCACTTGCTTAGACTTGTCTCTCACAGATTTCTCTACTCAGATTACAACCTTGAATAATAAAATCAAGCAACTTGAGAAGGGAAAGGCAAGCTCAAGCGGTCAGAATAGCTTACCAGGAAAGTGTGAGCAGAATCCCAAGGAATACGCCAATGCCATTACGCTAAAGAGTGGGAAAGAGCTAGCACCTACAGTTGCTCCCAAGATCAACGAGGACGTTGTAATTCAAGAGGGGGAGGGTAAGCTTTCCGCTGATGATGAGATCAACTTTGACAATGTTTGGATTCAAGGGCTAAGAAGAGGTGACAAAGCGGTTGTAGAGAAGAAAGCGGAGCAAACTACTAAGGAGAAAGATGCTTATGTACCTCCACCGTATGTACCTAAGCTACCTTTTCCTGGCCGTTTCAAGAAGCAACTCATCGAGAAGCATAAAGTCTTGTATGAGAAGCACCTTAAGGACATAGAGATCAAGCTACCTCTCGTGGACTGTCTTGCAATGATGCCTAAATGCACCAAATTCTTCAAAGATACTCTCGTGAAGAAGAATAAGGAAAGCAAGGAAGTGCTTGTTCTAAGAGTGGAGTGTAGTGCTATGATACACAAGGAGATAGTCCCTAAGATGTTGGGAGACCCCGGAAGCTTCACTAACCTTGCGCTTTAGGTCCTTTGGAGTTCAAAAGTTGCCTTTGTGATCTCGGAGCTAGTATAAATCTGATGCCCTATTCCGTCGCAAAGAAGCTTGGCTTTACCCGTTTCAAGGATTGTAAAATCTCGTTGGTACTAGCAGACAGATGTGTGAGGTTACCCGTGGGCTTGCTTGAGGACTTGCCAATCAAGATCAGTGGAGTAAACGTGCCTACGGATTTCATTGTGTTGGAAATGGATGAAGAACCAAAGGATCCAGTCATTCTCGGTAGACCTTTCTTAGCCACCGCCAGAGCTATCATAGACGTCAAGAACGGGAAGATTGCCTTGCACTTGGGTAAAGATATAAGGCTGGACTTCGATATCAATGAGGTTTTGAAGATGCCTATGATAGAAAGGCAAGCTTTATACATTGAAACGTTGGATGCGTTAGCGGATGAATTGCTGGAAGAGTTGGCTCAGGAGGATCATTTGAAGCTGGCATTGACTAAGGAGCCAGGAGAGTTTGGTTACGTGGATCAGAGGACTCAAGAATACGTCAACTTGCTCGATTCAAGGAAGGTTGTGCTAGAAGATGAAGGCGTTTGCCTAGAGATCGACTCCGAGATCGATGACATTACTCGATCCAGGGGTCAAATCGACTTGAAAATCGAGAGCACAACTCAATCCGGTGCAGCAATAGACAGTCAGATCGAGGAGGGTGATCGATCCAGGAAAACAATCGGGTCCAAGATCGAGAGAAGCCTTCCGATCAGTTTGGGGTCTGATCTGGAGATTGACTCTGTGTCTCGATCTCTCACTCGATCCACATTAAATCGAGTGAGTGAATCGAGCGACGCTGCTCGATCTAGACGACATAGAGAGCAAGATCGATTGGATGATTCGATTTCAGAAGGGATAGCGGTTGGAGAAAGCAGCTTCAAAGACCATGTTTCGGGCTCAAAGGAAGGTTCCAAGGAGGAAAACAACAGCAACAGCCACGAGGATGATTGGAGCGAACTCCTAGCCCCGAAGGTGGACCTTAAGGAGCTCCGAAAAGGGCTAAGGTATGCCTTCTTAGGGCTTAATGAAACCTATCCTGTTATTGTGAACGAAAACTTAAGTGATGATGAGTTGCACTCACTCTTAACTGAGTTAAGAAAGTATAGAAAGGCCATTGGGTACTCTTTAGGTGACCTCAAGGGCCTTTTTCCGATGCTTTGCACTCACAAGATTCATTTGGATAATGAGAACGCCTCCTCTATAGAACATCAGAGGCGTTTGAATCCTAATTTGAAAGAGGTTGTTAAGAAAAAGATTCTTAAGCTTCTAGAGGTTGACGTGATCTATCCCATAAGTGACAACACGTGGGTTTCTCCCGTACACGTGGTGCCTAAGAAGGGAGGTATCACGGTCATTAAGAATGACAAAGATGAGCTTATACCTACTAGAACAATTGCTGGACACCGTATGTGTATTGATTAAAGGAAGCTTAATCTTGCAACTAGAAAATATCATTTTCCCTTGCCTTTTATTGATCAAATGCTTGAAAAGACTTGCTAATCACCCATACTATTGCTTTCTTGATGGATATAGTGTATTTTTCCAAATACCAATCCATCCCAATGATCAGGAGAAGACGATCATTACATGCCCTTATAGCACCTTCGCTTATCGAAGGATGCCATTCGGGTTGTGTAACGCACCGGCTATGTTTCAGCGGTGTATGATGTCGATCTTCTCCAATCTAATAGAAGAGATGGTAGAGGTGTTTATGGATGACTTCTCGGTCTATGGTGCGTCCTTTTCTGCGTGTTTGTTGAATCTTTGCAGGGTATTAAAGCGTTGTGAGGAGACAAACTTGGTGCTTAACTGGGAAAAATGCCACTTCATGGTTAAGGAGGGGATCGTGCTTGGCCATAAAATATCCGAGAAGGGTACTGAGGTCGACAAGGCAAAGGTTGAAGTGATGACAATCCTTGAGCCGCCAGTTAACGTCAAAGGAGTGAGAAGTTTCTTGGGACACGCCGGCTTCTACAGGCGCTTCATCAAAGCTTTTTCTAAGATTGCACGCCCTCTCACGCGGCTGTTGTGCAAGGAGGCTGAATTCGTCTTTGATGAGGAGTGTTTGAAAGCTTTCGTGACCATCAAGGAGGCCCTAGTGTCCGCGCCTATAGTGCAAGCACCAGACTGGACTCTCGCGTTCGAGATTATGTTTGATGCTAGTGTGAACGCCGTGGGAGCCGTTCTAGGCCAAAGGAAGGATAAGAAGCTGTACGTGATTTACTATGCTTCAAGAACCTTGGATGACACGCAAACGAGGTACACTACCACGGAGAAGGACTTATTGGCAGTAATCTTCGCCTTTGAGAAGTTCCGGTCATACCTCGTGAGTTCCAAAGCCATTGTCTACACAGATCACGCGGCTTTGCGCTACATCTATTCAAAGAAATACACTAAGCCGAGGCTTTTGAGATGGATCCTCTTGCTCCAAGAATTTGACATGGAGATCAAAGACAAGAAAGGAATAGAGAACGGCGTTGATGACCATCTCTCTCGGTTAAGAATCAACGAGTCTCTACCTTTAGATGATTCTCTCCCTGAGGAACAACTCATGGCGATCACTACGGCTGTTTGTGGGAGCCTAGAAGGGCTGTTTGAGGAAGTTCTGAGCTTCAAAGAGGAGGTTCTCCCTTGGTACGCGGATATTGTGAACTACTTGGCATGTGGGGAAGAGGCGTCGCATCTTGACAACTACCATAGGAAGAAGTTCATGAGGGACGTGAGCCACTATTATTGGGATGAACCCTATTTATACAAGAGAGGAGTGGATAGCCTGTACTGAAAATGCGTGACAAAGGAGGAAGCAAGAGATATCATCTTTCATTGCCACAGGTCTTTGTATGGAGGGCACTTTGCTTCATTCAAAACAGCCACTAAGGTCTTACAAGCCGGTTTCTGGTGGCCGTCTATCTTCAAAGAAACACATGAGTTCATGATGAGTTGCGAAGCTTGTCAAAGAGCAGGGAATATCACTAAGAGGAACGAGATGTCTCAAGTTCCTATCTTTGAGGTAGACGTCTTTGACGCGTGGGGCATAGACTTTATGGGGCCGTTTCCTTCATCATACGGCAACAAGTTCATACAAGTAGCTGTTGACTATGTCTCTAAATGGGTTGAGGCCGTTGCTTCCCCAACAAACGACTCTAAGGTGGTGATCAAGCTCTTTAAGAGCATTATTTTCCCGAGGTTCGGAGTTCCCAAGGTGGTGATAAGCGACGGAGGGAGCCATTTCATTAACAAGCTGTTTGAAAATCTTCTAAGGAAGTATGGCGTGAAACATAAGGTAGCTACACCTTACCATCCTCAAACGAGTGGCCAAGTGGAGGTCTCTAACCGTCAGATTAAGGTGATACTCGAGAGAACAGTGGGGACAACTCGGAAGGATTGGGCTGTGAAGTTGGATGACTCTTTGTGGGCGTACCGGAATGCTTTCAAGACACCCATCGGTACTACTCCTTTCACTCTTCTCTACGGCAAAAAATGTCATCTCCCCGTTGAGCTGGAACATAGGGCGCTGTGGGCTGTGAAGCGGCAGAATTTTTATCTGAAGACGGCTCAGGAGAAGCGGTTGATCCAGTTGCACGAGCTTGATGAGCTAAGACTGGACGCTTACGAAAGCGCTAGGATCTACAAGGAGCGTACCAAGGCTGCTCATGACAAGAAGCTGGTACCTAAGGAGTTTAAGGAAGGGAGTTTGGTTCTGCTATACAACTCGAGGCTCAAGCTCTTTCTAGGGAAGCTAAAGTCACGGTGGAGCGGTCCGTATGAAATCAAGGAAGTATTACCTTAGGGAGCTGTCACGTTGGTGGGCAAGAGTGGAAATGCATTCACAGTGAACGGACACAGAGTTAAGCCATACATGGCGAGTGCGTTTGACAAGGAGAGCACCTCAATGCTTCTCCAAGACCCACCATCTGCCTAAACCAAGTAAAGTCTCGCTAAAGACGTTAAAGAAAGTGCACTTGGGAGGCATTCCCATGTCTATCCTGTACATATTTTTGCTTTATTTCTTTTCCAGTTTTATGTTTTTCTCTTGTGAGTGTGTAGGAACAGGTATAAGGGATTGCAGGCAAAGATCTTAGATCCAAAAGGACTGAGAAGGGGCGAATATCTACTAGAGATCGAGTGCTAGATCGACTAATCCTAACTCGATCTTTACTAGATCGAGTTAGTGAATCGAGAGGAGTCAGTCGATCTAGACGAGATCGAGTGACGAGGTCGATCTAGATGAGCACGGATCGATCGGTCCTATCTAGATCGACCGATCTAAAATGTTTCGGGAAGTTCTTGGAGCTTAGATTGATCGATCCAAAAATAGATCGACCGATCTATTTTCTCTCGGGAAAATCCTTCAAAGACAGATCGATCACTCGACTCGATCCATCACTCGGTCTAAATCAAAGCGACCCCTGAATCGAGAACATGGCTCGATCACGCGGACTCAGCCCAGTTGACCAATATTCAAGGAACAAGGGAGTATAATCGATCTAAGACTCGATTCTAGTTCAATCGAGTCACTGATCGATCAAACCTCTCGATCCAGCCATTATGTGCATGAGATCGAGTCCTAGATCGACCGAAGGGACTCGATCTCGTGCCGAGGTAATATTTTTTTTCCCCTCTCTTACTCTTTCCTTCCGCTTTTTAAATTCAAAACTTTGTCAATGCAGGAATCTTTGACCATGAAAGATGTGCCTTGACCAAAACTTTTGTCAGAAACCACTTCTCTTACCCATGGTTTTGTGTTTTGTTGGCCTTTAAATGTTTTCAATAACTTTCACACTCTCTCACTTTTGTTCTCTCGAGTTAAAAGCAAATAGAGTGTTAAATTCTTGTTTTCTAAAGGCTGACGAGTTTTCTAAATCCAATCTTGCAAAGGTATTTTCAAATCTTCAAGAAAATCCTCAAGAAAATTTCCTTTTATT
This sequence comes from Thlaspi arvense, assembly GCA_911865555.2. NCBI lineage: Eukaryota > Viridiplantae > Streptophyta > Magnoliopsida > Brassicales > Brassicaceae > Thlaspi > Thlaspi arvense. The sequence goes on from OU466858.1 coordinate 35,643,714, forward strand.
TTGCTTGATTGTTTTAGATACTAGGGGCAGTTTTATTTATTTATTATTATTTTTTTTTGAAATAGCTTGATAATAGGAATAATTCTAGATTTTTCTGAGATTCTAGATTTGCTTCCCTATTATTTTGTTATAATTTTCAAAAATCCCCCAAAATTCTAGGGTAATAGTTACAGATTTTCTCCTTTGCTTCTCTCTTTCTCTCTACAAGCCGCCGATTTGCTCATATTTTGCTTAAGAAACTTGTTTCAGGCACAATAGCACCTAAAAGAACAAGAGAGGAGACAGCACAAGAGGGAGAGAATCAAGAGGTAGCTGTTCAAGAAAGGGTTCGTTGGAGTAAGGCTGAGAAACGGGACAAGGAACGGCTTCAAAGGCTGAAGTTCGAGCCAACTAAGTTCGCGGACAGGGGATTGCTGTCTAAGATGGGGATTCTGGAGGATTTTGATCAACTACTCCAGAAGATAGGGCTGAGGTGTTTGTTACAGATGGATTGCCCAACCTATCCCGAAGTGACAATCGACTTCCTTGCCACTCTGGAGCTCGCGTACGAGAATCCTAGCGTCCCAATTCCTCCTCAAGGCCACCTCTCCTTCAAGATAAAGCGCCAAGCCTTCAGTCTCTCAATCCCCGAGCTCTGCCAAACTTATGGCCTCGATGCAGCTGCCACGAAAGTGGAGTTTCCCTCCTTCACTCAAGCAAACAGCTTTTGGGACCTCATCGCCATAGAAGACTACAAGGCGAATACCGCGAAGATCAAGCGAGTGAGGAACCCGGAGCTGCGTTACACCTTGAAGCTGATGGCCAACACTTTTAGTGGTCGGTCCGTAGCCCCCACGATAACCAAGACGGAGCTTTGCTTCTAGTTCCAAGGCCTCAAGCATCTTCTTTGTGATCCGGATAAGAACGATGAGCCGTTGGAAGACCAGCTCGGAGATAGCGTGAACTACGGGTGCATCCTCGCCGCTTCATTGGTCAAATACAAGACGTATGCCCTGAGATGCAAGGCAAGTTCGTCACTCATTGGCGGTTTCCTCACTCCTTTGTTCATGCAAGCCGGCGTGCCGCTCCTGAACTTCACTCCCGTACCGGATAGAGCCTTCATGGACGAGACATACCTGAGGAACACTGACAGCTTGGGACGCACGCCAGCCGAGGGCTTCTTTGAATACTTATTCATCGACGAGGAGAATGAGAAGAGGGTGTGTATACTGCCAAACCTGAGCGAAACGGGGCTGTTGGGAGTTGGGAACATCTAGTTTCTTCCAAGCGTAGAGGAGTGCTTTGCTCCTCTAGGAGGCACAACCGCCATCCAAGGAGCTCCTCGCCCAAGGTCAGAGTCTCCTGCCACGGATGATGAGATGCCCGAAGCCTTTGTCCTTCCCAAAATTGACTTTGAGCCGCGGACCAAAACAGAAAAGTTCTTTGCTTCTGTTGTGGAGATGCAAAGGAAGATCAACAAATGGCAAAGCAAGGTCATCAAGAAGCTTGCCAAGAAATTCAAGGTGCTTCAAGGGAGTCCGCCAAAGAAGGCTGCAAGTGAAGAGGTTCACCAACCGGAGAAGAGGAGGTTCTCAACCGGTGGTATTGTCATCCGTGAGCCACAAGGCGAAGAGCAACAAGCACGCCATTCAGTCCATGGTTTCCCAACCGAGAAGGGCAAGGACATAGCCCGACGATCCTCTAGCAAGCGCAACTCCGCTGGAACATCCTCAAGTTTCAGCCGAGTTTAGCTACAAGGTACCAACAACCTTCCATTGTAAATACCGCTCATGTTTTCTTGATTTTTGCTTAGTGTTCTTAGCTCTCTCAAGTTTGTTTGCCACCGGGACGGTGTCATTCAAGTTTGGGGGAGTATGTGTGGTTTGACATGTTTATTCTGATCTTATTTTCCCTTTAGCATCCTTGAGTCTTCATTAATTTTTTAAAAAATTTTAAGAAAAATTCATCTAGTTGCATTCACATTGTTAAGCATTTTAGGATTGAGTCCAGAATTTTTTAAGCATCTAGGTTGTTTAGATTTGCATAAATGGGTTAAAGTTTTCTTAAAAAGGTGTTTAACTCATGAATGGTTTCAATATCCTAGTTATTAGTTCTCTAATGCTTTGCTCACACTTTGGAAGTAAGTTCTTACCATGCTTGGATCACTTGTTTTGATTTTCGTGACTTGAATTGAACTCTCATGATTTGAAACTTGTCCTATTAAGTGAGAACCCTAACTTGAATTATTAAATATCATCCTTATGCATTTGAAAATGAACACATGGATTTTAAAATATTTAGGCTCTCTTCTTCCTTTTACCACTCTTTGTGAGCCTAAGTACAACTCCCACCTTGACCCTTACTTTTCTTTGAAGCCAAGTTTTCGTGTGTGACATCATTGTGAGGCCTCTTCCGGTTTGAACTTAGCATAAAGTGTTACGTTTAGGCGACATGATTAGGTTCTCATGTGATTGCTAGCTTTGCATTTTGAACCTAGATGTAGGCTTAGGATAGGTTTGGGGGATCATTGGGGTTGCTTTCATGTTTATATGCTTTCGGTTTCGAAAAGAGTTTGGTGTTTGAAGTAAGAAAAAGGTTTTAAGTGAAAGGTTTTATGCTTTAAAATGTATAATGCTCTGATAATTTTAGAAGATGACTCTCTCAAAGTAAAAATATATATATATATATATATATATATATATATAAATAAAAATAAATAAAAGAGCCTAAGTTCCAAAAATAAAAGAAAAGAAAAAGAAAAAATAAAATAATATAAGAGAGTTATCGATAAGAAAGAGTTAAAGAGCTTAGTATTTTCAAACCTTTTCACTAATCTAAATGAGTTAAAATGCTTTCTGTTTTGTTTTGGGGATTGCAATGCTTTTGCTTTGGGAAAAAGGGTAGACTCTAAGTGGTGAGTGAGCTTAAATAAAAATAAATGAGAGGGGTTTTAGGATCATTGCTAGTTTACATGGGTAGATGAGAATCTCATCATGTATGCATCAATTGCCTTTACCTTTAGCATTATGCACAAAGTTCTTACCATTTTCGAGAGAAACACTTGCTTAAAATAAAAACCTTTTTTCAAATGAGATCATTCTATGCTCATAGCCTATACCCTTAGCCAAATGTGTTCTGCTTTAAAGTGCATAAGTTTGATTCATGGTTCGGTCATTAATGAATGGTAAAGGATGAGTTTCTTTAATTGTTTGGAATAGGGGAGTCATGATTTGAAATTCTTTGTGTGATGAGTATGGCTAAGTTCTTTAGAGTATGAGTGTGTGTATTGCATTTTAGAACTAGTAACTAGGACGTTGAGATTGATTCATTTGAAAGACACCTTTGTAAGAAGCTTAAACCCCCGTTTGTTTTAAAAACCTCTCTCCCTTCTTTAATTTTGTTTGCTTGAGGGCAAGAAAAAGGTAAGTTTGGGGGAGTTGATATAGCTGCATATTCCATGCATTTTGCATACATATAAGTTAGTTTCTCATGCATATACATTTCATTTTAGGATAGTTTGCATCACTTTAGGTCTTAGAGTGTTCTTGCACCAGCATATGCATATTTCTTGCATTTTGCATCGCATACAGGTTGTTTTCGGCTACTTTGGAGCCTTGGAAGGTTCGTGGACATGCTGAGGTTCGTGAGGAAGTTCGTGGGACTTGGAGAATTCAGGAATGCTTGCTAAGGACCAGAGATCGATGGGAGGATCGAGCATGGCCGATCGATCTAGATGAGATTGACCAGAAGATCGAGTAGTCCAGCCAATCCAAGGGAACTGATTGAGACGAAGATCGAGTGAAGCGACCGATCAAGGAGTACGGACATAAATGACGCCATGCAGAATGAGAGTCGGATCGAGTCAACCACTCGATCCTCCAAAGATCGATTCCAAGATTGAACGAAGCACTCGAACCACCAAAGCAGATCGAGACACAGATCGAGCCAAAGTCACGATGTCCGAAGATGATCGAGCGAGGTGCTCGATCTCGAGGTCGATCTCAGTGCTTTAACCAGTTTTGGCCGCTAGCGAGGGGGGGACCATCGAGCTGTTTTGCCTATTTTGGGAAGGCGGCGATCATGCTTTCCCACACACGTTTTTACTTTATCATTTTCATCTTTTTCTCTCTGCTTGAAAGCGATTCCGCCATTGTTAGACATTGAGCTTTGTTCTTATATCTTTGAATCGTTTTTAGTTTAATCCATCGTTTTTCATGTTTATCGCTTCATCTTTCATGCTTTGCTTGGTTTACTTAATGTGTAGTGAGTAGTTTAATCGGGTTTTGGGGTTGAGAGGATTCAAGGGGTCGAAAAGCTTTTCAAGTCTGTTGTTTTCTTGTTCTTAATGGCCTTCTCTTTTAGGATGTCGAGCTCTTAAGGCTTAAAGAGTCTCACGCCAAGATCTTTATGATCAGAGAGAGCTCTTACCTTGACAGGATCCAGAGATCTCTGAAAATCGCATCCTAGAGATTAATTACTCTTTCCCAAACGCCATGGTAGTTTAGAGGACTAGTTAAGCCGCGTGTTTGAAATCTGTTTTCCTTGCCTTTTAATCTCTTCTTCCGCCAAACGCCATTGGTCTGGAGGAGAGAATGAGAGAGTGATCCATACCACACACCATGGATGGATCTTGTTCTGTTTTCATGGCTTAGAGAACCTCGCAAAGTGAGTAGATCTAGAGTTTTCAAACCAAGCTTGAACCTTTGAAACCCCTGAACGTGAATCTCAACCCTAGACCCTCCTTTTAGTATTTCTTAGTCTCTGTCGATCATTCGCTCGTTGTTTGGTCGCATCCTGGTCATTAGATTCGTTTTCGCTTAAACTGTATTTTAGATCGATTGCTTTTGCTCGATCAAGTGGTCGATCCCGTGGTCGATCCACTAGTCGAATTTTAGTAATTCGGAGCCTAGCATTTTAATCATTCTGTCTTTTTCTCGTGGTAGCTAGCTCGTTCCTGGTATTTTGAAAATAGTTTCCCCTTGCATTTAATCGTTGCATCTAGTTTTTAGGATTTTTACAAAACCATGCATCATTTTCTTAGTTTTACAAGATCCTTGCATTCTCATTGCACTTTCTAGCTCCTATGATTGGATTGACTCCTCTTGCATTGTAGTGCAACTAAGTGCTGCTTGAGTTTTGATAACCTCCTGTTGCATTGCATCACTCTCATCAACTTGATAGAAAAATCTTGTTATCATTGTGCCTCCTAGAGCTGCGAAGCATTCCTTTTCACTTGGCAAGAACTCGATGGTTCCCATGCTGTCAAGGTTCGTCTCTTCTTGGTTGGGCAAGATGAACACCTTCTTCTCATGCTCACAGTTGTAGAACAGGTAGGCATAGAACCCTGGAGCTGGCGTAGGACCTAAGGAATTCGTGTTGCGCATGTAGGCCTCGTCCATGTAGGCTCTCTCCGCGCAAGGCTCCAAGTCTTGAAGAGGAACTCCGGCTTGTATGAACAGCGGTGTGAGGAAGCCTCCAATAATTGCTGAGCTCGGCTTACACCTCCATGCCCACGCCTTGTACTTGACCAAAGAAGAGGCCAAGATACAACCATAGTTGACGTTGTCGCCTAGTTCATCCTCCATCGGCTCATCATTCTCCTCTCGGTTGCATATGATCTTCTTAACATCTTGAAAGAGAAAGTACAACTCATTCTTGGTAACCGTCGGAGCTACATACCTCCCACTGAAAGTGTTGGCTAGGAGTTTGAGGGCATATCTCAGCACGGGGTTGCGAACTTTCTTGATCTTCACGGTGTTGGCTTTGTAGTCATCATCGCAGATCAAGTCCCAAAGGTCACTCGCTAATTTGAGCTGAGGGAACTCCACTTGCTTGGCCGCAACATTAAGACTGTAGGCTTAACATAGCTTGGTGATGGAGAGGTGATAAGCCTGCCTCCTCTTGAACGTGACGTGACCTTTGAAGGGAGCTGGAAGGCTTGGATCTTCATAGGAGAAGTCCAATGTTGAGAGGAAGTCCAGCGTTGCCTCGGGTAAGTAGGGCAGTCCATCCTTGACAGGCACACAAGCCCCATGTCCTTGAGCAGCTTGTCAAAATCTTCCAACAATCCTAGCTTCCCCAAGAGGTCCCTGCTTGCAAACTTGGTGGGTTCAAACCGGAGCCTCTCTAGCCTTTTCTTTGCATTCTTCTCCTCCTTAGTCCATCTAACCCTCTCCTGAACCACTTGTTGAGCTTCCTCTTGAGTTGAGGTTGCCAAATCTCTGCTTCTCTTGGGTGCCATTGGTACCTGAAACACAATTTCTCAAAGAGAAGATGAGTATAGGCGGCGGTTTAAGAGAAATAGACAAGGCAAGAGAGAAAAACTCTTAGCATAAATCCTAGAATTTTAGGGATTTTCTAAAAATTATCAATAAATAGTTGAAGAAAATATCTCTAGATAAGATTTAATCAAGCAATTTTCCCTAATATTTAGATACTTTAAAAAATTCATCATAATCCCTTAGCAACTAACATTCCACCAATTCAAGAAAAGGAAATTTTCTAAAAATTTAAACAAGCAATTCAATAAACTCGAAAATACCTTTGAAAAGGATGAATGCAAGATGCCCTTATGTCTTTAAAACCGAACTCACACTCTCTATTTCTTAGAAAATCAGTTTCGAATGCAAATGGAGAGAGTGTGGATGTAAGTGTTTATAAACACAAAGAATTCTATGGATGCATGCAAGTGGTTTCGGAAAAAGTGTGGTCAAAGCACATCTTTCATGGTCAAAGATGCTTGCCTTGACCACAATTCAAATTTAAAATGGGAGGGAAAGAGAAAAGAGGGGGAAAACTTGAACTTACCTCGGCATGAGATCGAGTCAATTTGGTCGATCTTGACCTCGATCTCATGCCCATGTTGCTTAGGATCGAGAGGGATGATCGATTGGGGGCTCGATTCGAATTGAATCGGGCCTTAGATCGAGTGTGCCCCCTCGTTTCAAGATCCTACGTGATTAGGGCATTACTCCTTAGATCGAGTCCCTTAATCAATTTCGAGGTCGTTTGGGCAAGGATCGAGTGAGCTGATCGAGTAAACTGATCGATCCAGTTTGAGGATCGAGTGAGGTCAGTCGATCCACACCCCGTTTGCATTTCAAGCTAAACACATGAGTGGTTTATCCTCTCACAATCGACTGACTCACTCGATTGTCTACTCGATCCAGATCACTCGATTCACTAGATCGATCTAGTAAAGATCGAGCTAGGATAGGTCGATCTATCACTCGATCTCTTGCCTCTACCTCTCCTTTCCTTGCCCTTTTTGACTCCAAGATCATGATCTCCAGCTACCTTTTCCTTTCCCCTACACACTTAAACTAAAAAAGCATAAAATTGAAACAAAATAAAGCAGAAATATGTACATTGATAGACATGGGATTGCCTCCCAAGTGCGCTTGTTTTACGTCACTAGCTTGACTTTACTTGGTTTAGGCTAGAGGTGGATCTTGGAGAAGCAACGTGGTGCTCTCCTAGCTGCATTCACTCGCCATGTAGGGCTTGGCTCTGTGCCCATTCACCGTGAAGCTCTCCCCATTATTGCCAACCAATGTAACCGCCCCATATGGTAGCAATTCCTTGATCTCAAAAGGACCACTCCACCGAGACTTGAGCTTTCCAGGGAACAACTTCAGCCGTGAGTTGTAGAGCAGCACCAGACTTCCCGCCTTGAGTTCCTTAAGCACCAGTTTCTTGTCATGAACCGCCTTGGTCCTTTCTTTGTAGATCTTGGCACTCTCATAAGCATCCAGCCTTAGTTCATCAAGCTCATGGAGTTGCACCAGCCTTTTCTCTTGCGCCATCTTGAGATTGAAGTTCACTTGCTTCATGGCCCAAAGAGCTCTGTGCTCTAACTCCACAGGGAGGTGACAGGACTTGCCGTAGAGGAGATTGAAAGGAGTAGTACCAATGGGAGTTTTAAAAGCTGTTCTATATGTCCATAGAGCTTCATCAACCTTGCTTGCCCAATCCTTTCTAGTTACCCCCGCGGTTTTCTCTAGAATAGCCTTGATTTGCCTATTAGACACCTCCACTTTGCCGCTGGTTTGAGGGTGATAGGGTGTAGCTACCTTGTGCTTAACCCCATACTTCTTCAAAAGACCTTCAAAGACTTTGTTGATGAAGTGGCTGCCCCCATCGCTGATCACTACCTTTGGAACCCCAAATCTTGGAATGATGATAGTCTTGAAGAGCATGATCAGAACCTTTCCATCGTTAGTTGGGGAAGCTATAGCCTCAACCCACTTAGACACATAGTCTACAGCCACCAGGATATATTTGTTGCCGTAAGAATATGGGAATAGACCCATGAAATCAATCCCCCAAGCATCAAACACATCCACCTCAATGATTGGTACCTGCGGCATCTCATTCCTCCTTCTGATGTTCCCAGCTCTTTGACATGCTTCACACGACTTAACAAACTCATGAGCATCCTTGAAGAGTGTTGGCCACCAAACCCGGCTTGTAGAACCTTTGTAGCCGTCTTGAACAATGCAAAGTGTCCTCCATAAGATAAACCGTGGCAATGGAGAAGGATGTCCTTTGCTTCTTCTCTTGTTACACACCTTCGGTACAAGCTGTCCACTCCCCTTTTGTACAGAAAGGGATCATCACAAAAGTAATGAGAGATGTCCCTCATGAACTTCTTCTTATGGTAGTGGTCTAGGTGAGTAGGTTCCTCCCCACAAGCTAAGTAGTTGACAATGTCAGCATACCAAGGTAAATCTTCTTCCTTCAAGCTCAAGCCACCTTCAAACTTCTCATCTAGCTTTGCACATACCACTGTGTTGACCATCATAAGCTGCTCTTCAGGGAGTGAGTCATCCAAAGGTAAGACATCATTCACTCTCATCCTTTAAAGATGATCAGATACACCATTCTCTATACCCTTCTTATCCTTGATCTCCATATCAAACTCTTGTAAAAGAAGGATCCATCTCAAGAGCCTGGGCTTGGTGTCTTTCTTGGAGTATATGCACCTCAAGGCGGCGTGATCAGTGTACACAATGACCTTATAACCCACCAAGTAAGATCTGAACTTCTCGAAAGCAAAGACAACGACTTTGGAGCTCTTTCTCGGTGGTTGCGTACTTCACTTGCGTGTCATCCAAGGTACGACTTGCATAGTAGATCACGTGCAGCTTCTTATCATTCCTCTGACCCAAAACAGCACCCACGGCGTAGTTACTCGCGTCACACATAATCTCAAACGGCAGGTCCCAATCAGGAGCTTGAACTATAGGCGCGGTGACTAGAGCTTCTTTGATAGTCTTAAAGGCTTGATGACACTCATCATCAAAGATGAACTCGGCTTCTTTGCAAAGTAGCCTTGTAAGGGGACGTGCTATCTTGGAGAAATCCTTGATAAACCGCTTGTAAAAGCCAGCGTGCCCCAAGAAGCTCCTAATCCCTTTCACATTAACCGGCGGCTCTAAGCTCATCATGACCTCTATCTTTGCTTTGTCAACCTCAATCCCTTGCTCAGAAATCTTGTGCCCAAGTACAATGCCTTCCTTCACCATGAAGTGACACTTTTCCCAATTCAGCACCAAGTTTGTCTCCTCACATCTCTTGAGAACCCTGCAAAGATTAGACAAACAACCACTAAAAGAAGCACCATACACAGAATAATCATCCATGAAAACTTCTTCCATTTCCTCTATAAGATCAGAGAAGATAGACCTCATGCACCTTTGAAAGGTTGCTGGTGCATTACATAACCCAAAAGGTATCCTTCGATATGCGAAGGTACCATAAGGGCATGTGAAAGTTGTCTTCTCTTGGTAATTAGGATGAATGGGAATTTGAAAGACACCACTATAGCCATCAAGAAAACAGTAGTATGGGTGATTAGCCAATATCTCAAGCATTTGATCAATAAAGGGAAGAGGAAAATGATCTTTTCTAGTGGCTGAGTTAAGTTTCCTATAATCAATACACATTCTATGTCCGGTTATGGTTCTTGTAGGAATTAACTCATCTTTTTCATTCTTTATGACCGTGATACCCCTTTTCTTTGGTACCACATGGACCGGAGAGACCCATGTGCTATCACTGATAGGGTATATCACGTCAGCTTCTAAAAGTTTTAAGATCTCTTTCTTCACTACTTTATTTAAGTTTGGGTTCAAACGTCTTTGATGTTCAATAGAAGAAGTGTTTTCATTCTCTAAGTGAATCCTGTGAGTACAAAGCATTGGTGAAAGGCCTTTGATGTCACTTAGAGAGTACCCAATGGCCCTTCTATACTTCTTCAACTCCTTAAGGAGTGAGTTTAACTCATCATCACTCAGATTTTCATTCACAATGACAGGATAAGTGTCATTTGGTCCCAAGAAAGCGTTCCTTAGCCCATTTGAGACCTCCTTTAGGTCCACCTTTGGGGCTAGCAGCCCGCTCCAGTCCTCATCGTGGCTTGTGTTGACGTTGCCATCCTCATTAGCCTCTTTTGATCCCGAGTCATGAGCTTTCAGGCTGCCCTCTTGAACCGTTGCTACCACTGAGATCGAGCCAATCAGTCGATCTTCCTCTCGTTCTAGGCTGGATCGATTGCACTCTCTCGATTCACTTGCTCGATTTGGTATGTATCGAGCAGGAGATCAATTCACGGAGCCGTTCCCTGAACAGATCGAGTTGTCTCATCGATCATCTTCCTGGATCGAGTAAGTTGGTCGATCTACGGGTTGATCTCTAGGCACTCGCCTTCATCTTCTTTCACAACCTTGCGAGAATCAAGGATGTGTACATACTCCTGGGTCTGTTCGCTTAAGAAACCATACTTCCCACACTCCTTTGTCAATGCCAGCTCTAGATGATCCTCTTGTGCCAACTACTCAAGCAACTCATCAGCCAATTCATCCAAAGTTTCAATGTAGAACGCTTGTCCTTCAATGGTTGGCTTCTTCAAGACTTCATTGATGTCAAAGTTCAACTTGATATCTCTACCCAAGTGCAGAGAGATCTTGCCATTCTTGATGTCTATGATGGCTCCAGCAGTTGCGAGAAACGGTCTACCAAGGATAAGAGGGTCCATTGGTTCTTCATACATTTCTAACACCATAAAATCTGTTGGCACATTCACATTGCTGATTATCACGGGTAAGTCTTCAAGCAAGCCTACAGGGAGCCTTATACTTCTATCAGCCATAATAAGTGAGATTCTACACTCCTTAAACTTGGTGAAACCTAGATTTTTGGCAATGGAGTGAGGAATAAGATTAATGCTTGCACCAAGATCACATAAGCAGCTTTCAAACTTCAAAGGACCTAGTGCACAAGGGATGGTGAATGACCCTCGATCTCCTAGCTTCTTCGGTGCTATCTCCTTGTGGATGATCACACTGCATTCCTGACTCAATACCAAGACCTCGTCACTCTCTTTCTCCTTCTTAGCAAGCGTATCCTTCAAAAACTTAGCATACTTTGGCATCATTGCTAAACAATCAACCAACGGCAACTTAATCTCAACATTCCTTATGTGCTTCTGGAACAAAGCCTTATGCTTCTCAATCAGCTGTTTCTTGAAGCGTCCAGGGAAAGGAAGCTTTGGTACGTAGGGTGGAGGCACGTAAGTTTCTTTCTCCTTGCTAACCTCCTACACTTTCTTCTTTACAACCGCTTCTTTGCCTTTCTTAGGTCTTGCAATCAAGACGTTGTCAAACGTGATCTCTTGATCATTTGAAAGCTTACTCCCCCCCCTCTTGAACCACAATGTCCTCATTGTCTTCAGGTACAGACCTCGGTGGTAGCTCTTTCCCACTTCTCAAGGTAATAGCATTGGCATACTCTTTAGGGTTTTGCTCACACTTCCCGGGTAAGCTACCTTAACCGCTTGAACTAGCTTTGCCTTTCTCTAGCTGGCGTATCTTGTTGTTGATGTTAGTGATCTGAGTAGACACCTCAGTAAGAGAAGAGTCCAGCCTATTGTTCATATCAACAAACATCTGATTCGTAGTTGCTTGGCCCTGAAGCAATTGTTGAAACATTGCTTCAATCGGATCTTGAGGTGGCGGTTGAGCTTGTTGCTGTTAAGGCATGAAACCAGGAGGAAACACAGGAGTGTAGCTTTTGTTTCCTTGCTGATGTTGACCTTGAAAGTTTCCTTGTCTCTGCCCTTGGTACCCACTGTTTTGTGTAAACCCTCCTTTGTTATAAGGAACAAAAGGTTTACCTTGTTGTGGAGGGCACACTTGATCCTTAGGGTTCTCCACATTGTTACTTCGGTAGGAGAGGTTGTTGTTGCCTTGATAGCCTTGAGCATAGCCCTGTGGCTTCTTGTAGTTCTGACCTCCAACCCAATTCGCTTCTTCTTGGCTCACCTCTAACTTATCTAGAACACCTTCAGCTTCTCCCACAAAGTGTACATGCTTTTGATTTACAAGTACTAACTTGTCAATCTTTTTATGGAGAGACTTCAGCTCCTTCTTGTTTGCCTCAAGGTCAGACCCTCTTGATGCTCTATCGTAATCTTCAGCATAATTCCCATCACTCAAAGCAAGATTCTGAATGAGCTCCATTCCCTCTTCTACATTTTGACCAAGAAAGTTGCCTTTACTTGCCGTGTCTAGGAGCATTCGAATCTTGGGAAGGGCTCCTCTATAGATGGTGCTCAAGAGTGTCTCCTCATTGAATCCCATCACTGAATCCGTGAAGAGGGCAAGCTATAGTGTAGTCTTTGAACCGCTCCATTGCTTCACTAAAGGTCACATTATGCCTTTGTGTAAAACCGCTGATTTCACTCCTTAGCCGAGCTGTTCTTGTGCTGGAGAAGAACTTAGACAGAAATGCCTTCTTGCAATCAGCCCATGATGTTATAGTCCCCTGAGGTAAGGTCTTCTCCCAATTCCTTGTTTTATCCCCAAGTGAAAAAGGAAAAAGCCTAAGCTTGAAGTTGTCCTTCGGGATCCCATTGATCTTTATCATTCCGCAAAATTGCTCAATGTTGTCAAGATGCTCCAAAGGGTCCTCCATTGCAAGCCCGTGGAACTTGTTGTTCTGCACCATTGATATGAAGCCTGGCTTGATCTCGAAGTTGTTGTTTTGCACTGGTGGAGGAGTGATTCCAAAGCGATTATGATGAGTGTTTGGTGCATCACCCGCACCAATGATTCTCGGTTGCCTTAGGGCGTGGTTTGGGTTTCCATTACCCCTTCCAGCAGCAGCATGGTGAGGTGGAGCCTCAGCTTGGTCTTGCTCAGCCATGACCTCAAAGTCAAGAAGATCTGGCTACAATATCTCCTCAAAGTGTTGTTCTTGTTCTCTTGCCCTTCTTTCTCTTGCACTTCCAAGTTGATGAATATTGTCTAGAGGTTGTAGTAGATTGTTGTCACCACTAGACCTAAAATTCATGTACCTGAGAAGACAAGTGTGAAGGTATAGAGACTAGTAACCAAAGTAAAAACAAAAACTTAGTCTCCACTAAGCTCCAAATCCTAATACTTTCAACTCAAACTCAAGTTGGCAACGGCGCCATTTGACAACAATCCTGTTGAAATATCAAACCCAAACCAAGATAATGATGTAGTATAGTGGTGAGGGGTATCAATCCAGCCTAGGTTGATGAAAGCTACTAAGAATGCAAGAGCTAAGCAAATCTATGTCAGACTCGGGTAAATGGATGAGAAATTCTATGAAAACTAAATGCAAGTACCAAATGACCTCGAAAACAATTTTAAAAATCCCACTGAGGGGTTAAAAAACTAGCAGAAGACTTCTAATAGATTAAAATGCAAGACTACTAATTTATTAAAATCGAACACTAAAGGCAAAAAAACAGAGAATTTCTAACAACCTAGAACAAAGACTTTCAAGACTAAAGATGCAAACTTTATAACTAATAAATGATAACTTTGAGTTTTTAAAATGCTAAAAAGAGGATATAAGGTTGAGGGTCATATTAAGAAGGTTCAAGATTCAAGCTTGGGTTTTGAAAACATTAGATCTACACATTTTGTGCTATCTCTAAGCCTTGAGAAGCGGAAATAGATTTATCCATGGTGTATGGCATAAACCCCTTCCTCAAGCTTTCCTCCTAACCCATGGCGTGTGGTGGAAAGATAGGTCGAAGAGCATAAATCATAGATCTCAAAAAGTGGCTTAACTAGCTCCCTAAGCATCCATGGTGTTTGGGAAAGGATGAGCTAGTCTATTGGTTTTGGTTTTAGGGGAATCCTGAATCCTGCTAAGGTAAGGAGATCTCTGAGATCAAAGAGATCTTTCCCAAGACTCTCTAAGCATTAAGATCCCAAATCCAAGAAGAGATTTAAGTTAAGAACAAGAAAAGATCCAAGCTTTATATCTTTTATAGCCTCTTAATCGCCCCAACCTTAAACCCAAAGGAGACTACTCGCTACACATAGCTAAAACCGATTGAAATGCAAAGGATGAAAAGCTAAACATGATTAAAGCGATTAAAGAAGACAGATTAGGGAAAATACTTATGATTAAGGTAAGATTCAAAGGTTCAATAATAAGAAAAGCTTAAAAAGTAGAACAATGGCGATTTTTCAGCATTAGAGCATAAGAAAACAGAAACTGGTCCGAGATAAAATGAATGGTTCATACCATATTGCCTAAAATAGCCAAACAAAGAAAATGGTCCCCTCACTACATGCCAAAAGTGAGCTGTCTGGATAATGTTCTAGATATCGACTTGGGTGGTCGATCTCTAGCTCGATCTTCTTCATGGATCTTCCTCCTTTGCTCGATCTTCGGGTCGATTCGGTTGGGTGGATCGAGTGATTCCTTCGATCTTCTACTCGATCCTTGGGTGATCGAGTCTTAAGCTCGATCTGGCTCTCGTTCTGCATGGCTTAGTCCACGTACGTACTCACGATCGATCACCTTGGTCAAACTTGGTCTCGATCCTCCTTCTTGAAACGACTTTAGTCACTCGATCTTCTGGTCGATCTCATCTAGATCGACCTGCCTAGCTCGATCCACACCTCGATCTCGGTTCCTTTGCTACATGGCTGAGTTCTTCCAAGTGTCCACAGGCTCCCTCTCAATCCTTAGCATGTCCACGCAACCTCCACAGCTCCAGTGTATCCAAAACAACCTGAATATGATGCAAGAATGCAAGAAATATGCAAATGCTAATGCAAAGTGCACTTAGGACCTAAAATGAGACAAATTGTGCAAACCTAGCCTATTATGTAAGATGAATGCACGAAAACTACTCTAAATGCATGCTAAATATGCAAAATATATGAGTATATCAGGTTCGAGAATGATTGCTTGATTAGTTCTTCTCTTAGGCTAGAATGGTTATGATCTTTATGCTCATGGTTGAATGATATGCAATCACAAGTGGGTCTGACACTTCAGTCTTGTTGAATATGAACTTCTTATTGACGCCAAGTTGGTTCCTTTTAGATACCTTTTCTAGGAGTACAAAATTGAGACTTGCTTGCTTATGAATGATTGATGCTTGCCTTTGTTAGAAATCCTCATTTTCACTCTTGAAAGCTACTGCCCCACAATTGCTTTGAACCTTGAGTCTTGCTTTTTTATTAATTGTCTTTAAGATCATTTTGCTTAGATTTTGCTTTAGTAGTCATCTTGCTTAATTCTTGCTTAGTCATTGCTTTAAATTCATGGTTTAGTTCTGTTCACTTGCATTTAGTTTATGCTTTCTTTTCCTTGCATTGTTAGGTTGTTAGATTTGTCCTTGTCCAATCAAAACCCCATCATTGCTTAGCTTACGGCATAAGCAAATGATTTGATACCTGATCCCTGATCTCTATTCTATGACTGATTAGAGGATGATGAGTCATAACCTCTCATCTTCCACAAATGAATTGATACCTGATCCCTATTCTACGACTGATTAGAGGTTAAGGACATTTAAATTTAGACCTGCAAAAGTCTTGTTTCAAATTGGCGCTGTTGCCATTTGTGGATTGTTTGAGTTTAACATTGCTGTTAGACTAAGTTCTTTACTTTAAAGTTACTAATTTTCTCTGTTTTCTGTGCTCTGTTTTTTCAGGTACTTGTATGAATTTGAGGTCTAAATGCTCTTCAAATGTGACTCTTTTCATTGACAACATTCATAGGAAAAGAACTGAAAGACAGAGAGTTCAAGAGATAGAAGGACAGAGGATGGCAAAGCAAGAAGCTCAGTTACCACATGTTGGTGTTGTTGGACAAGCACCATTAGAACAAGCTACAGCACACATAGATGAAGTACAAGATGCTTTGAACCAAGCGGCTGGAGTTCAGTGATTGCGAGTACCAGTTCACGTACCTAGAGCAACAAGACCAATAGGAGCTGGTGATGTGCCTGATACTCACCACAACAGGAATGGCATTCACGCTCCAGCTATGCTTCAAAACCACTTTGAGATCAAGCTTGGGTTGATCAACATGGTGCAAGGCAACAGCTTCTATGGCCTGCCCAATGAAGACCCTTTCGATCATCTGGACCAGTTTGATAAGGTGTCTGGTATGACCAAGATTCAAGGAGTCTCTGAAGATGCTTTGAAGCTGTGCTTGTTCCCTTTCAGTTTAGGTGACAAAGCACATCAGTGGGAGAAGACACTTCCACAACAATTTTTTCAGCTCCACCAGAACAGCAAAGCTGAGGAACACCTTAAGCAGTTTCACTCAGCATGGGAATGAGACATTCGCTGAAGCTTGGGAGCGGTTCAAGTCTTACACTGTGCAGTGCCCACACCATGGCTTTGCAAATGAAAGCTTGCCGTCTACTTTGTATAGAGGAGTGACGCCAAAGTACAGAATGCTCTTGGATACAGCATCAAATGGAAATTTCATGGGAATTACTGTTGTTGATGGTCTAACTCTTGTGGAGAACTTGGCACTTTCTGATGGAAACTGTGGTGAAGAATATGACAGAACATCTAGAGCTGTTGTAAGAGCTGAAGGTGAGGGCACAACAAAGAAAGAGATTAAAGATTTGAATGACAAGTTAGACAAGCTGCTGAGTGTGACCTTCAAGAATGTCAGTTTTGTTGGTGATAGTCTTTCTACACAAGAAGAAGATGGGACGGTGGTGGAAGAAGAAGCCTTCTACATGAATCAACAAGAAGGCTGTTTTAACAACTACAGGAATCATCCCAACTTCTCTTATAGAAGCACCAACGTGGCTAAACCTCATCAATTTTATCCATCACAAGCTGGTTAACAAAACCAAGGAACCAAACCTTTTGTTCCTTTCAACCAGCAGAACAACTTTGCTCCAAGACCACCATTTTAGGACGGTTTTCAACAAGCTAACTTTTAGCCAAGACCAGCTTTTGTCCCACCAGGTTTTGGCAACACATGATATCTCTTGTATTTACACCATTTAGGCTTGCATTTAGTACATGTTTTGGTTCTCTTTTGCATGTTTTCCTTAGTTTTGTCCCATTTTCTTCTCCTTTTAGGCTTAGGTTGCATTTAGGATATAGTTTGCATTCTTCTTGCATTATGGATATTTTTAGGTACTTATAGAGCTAAAAGGAGCTTGGAGGAGCTTTGAGGATGATCCAGGAAGCTAACTGGGCCAAAAGAAGCAAAAGGGACCAAGGCAGACGATCTCTGCAGAGCTTTTCGGTCAGAGCACGGAGGCTATCGGTCAAGGAGTGACCGATACAAGCAGTACCGATCAAGAGTATCGATCAGGGGTGATCGATACAAAGTGTAACGATCAAATGTATCGGTCAGGAGTGATCGATACAAACACGCCGTATGAATTTTGGTCACTGTATCGATCACTTTCCAGACCGATTTGATTCGTATCGATCAAGCCCAGACCGTTACGACTGATCGATACAAACCCAGTCCGAGCTTGTTTTATTTACACTTTTGTCATTACTGTAGGGCTTCCTTCTTTTAGCTATAAATAGCCCCTTTTTCTGTATTTTCGAATAGTCATGTCAATTTACTTTTCTTAAGCATTTTCTTTGAGTTCGTAAGACAAATCTTTTGCTTTATTTAATATAAGTTGGTATTTGCCTTTAATCTTTCTTTAATCTCTCTTTTAATCATGATTAGCATCTTTTCCTCTTGTGATTTGGTATTAAACATGACTATTAGTGAGTAGTTTGTTTAGGGTTCTTAGATGTGGTATATTAGGGGAATTTAGGACTTGATTAAGGCTTGTTTAGTGCTTCAGTATATGGGTTCCTCTTTATTAATCTGTTCTTAAACTAGATTTGTCTTGATCACACTTATCTAGAATTTAGGCTTTCTCTTATGCCCACCAAGTGTTTGATGAAATGATGATCTTGTTTAATAGAAGATTTGCTGGCTTTAGCTCAAGATATTGACTGTTTCTGGAGCATTTTGACTTGAATAGAGTTGTTTATTAATGCTTGCTGAATGTTTTAGCAGTAATGAGAGTTAGTTCTTGTTAAGGTGTTTAGCAAACGACTATTTTACAAGAGATTGGATCTAGCTTGCTTGTTTGTGAACTCTATGTCTAGGAATCACCATTGCTAGCTTGTTTGCTTGATCAATGTTGTTTGGAACAGCCTTAGTTAGTCTCTAGATTCCCCAAAGACAATAACCACATTTAGAAACTTGCTTTTCTCTTTTGATAAATTTCGGATTTGCCCTGTTTTGCTCTGTTTTGCTTGTTTAATTTTGTTTAAACTGCCTTTTACTTTATTCTCTTTGTTGCTTGATCATCATAGGGTGATAGATTGAATGCTTAGGCAACAAAAACTCTTATGTGCTTGCTTGATTTATAGATCTCTACTCACAACTCTTCTGCGTTCAACTAAACCCATTTGGATTGATAAAAACCCTATGCTATGCTACAATTGATTCACATAAAAGGGTGATTGACCAAATTGATGCAAAAACATCTTGCATCAATTTGGCGCCGTTGCCATTTGGGTTTACAGTTTGAAACATTAGAGTTTGTAGAATCTTTAAGATCAAGCTTTTATTTTTATTTGGTTACTAACTCTATGTCCAACTGTTTTCATTTCAGGAGAGGATCCACAAACAGCAAAAATGTTATACTTTGAAGACACTACTTACAACAACTTCTTCCAAGAGCCTCTACCTATGCATTACATTGAAGACAGCTACACTTCCCACCCACAGTATGCAAACACTCCTTCCCTCCCTCAGGACCAATTCTATGTTTCTGCATCTAGAACAGATGACATCAGGAGCATGATCATGGAAACCATCAATCTCCAAACCATTGGAACTCTGGAGATGAACAAGAAATTTGCTGAGCTGCACAACAGGATCGATTATGTTCTTGATGACCTTCATGCCAATTTTGATGACCTAGACTTAAGGATACAACTCCTGGAGAACAGCCAAGAAGCTGCACCAACACCAAGACTTCAAAACACTCTTCCTAGACAATCTGCACACAATCCTCAGGAATTCTGCGACTTACTCACTGAAGAGGAAGAGGAAGAGGAATTCACTGATGAAGACGCCTCATTGGAAGAGCTTAGCATCATGATCCAAGAAATGCTATTACATATGGATAAGCTAAGGGTTGAGTATGGAGGGGAAGTCAGAAGTAGCAACATTGATGACCAAGAAGCTCATGAAGTTGTAGAGAAGTTTCCCAATGGACTTGATGAAAGCTTGAACAGAGAAGAAGAACAGGAAAGAGCAGCACTAGAATCTGCTCAGAAAGAGGAGGCTGAGAAAACCCTTGCTGCTCCAGAAGAAGATACCACACCAAAGCACACTGATGCTGCTGAAGAACTACTAGAAACACACCATGCTTTGATGGTCTTGTCTAACAACAACCCTCAAGACTCCAAGGAGCTATATCATAACCAAGTGGGAAACTCTTCAAGCAGTAAAGAGAAGGGTAAAGAACCTGCAGTTCAAGACTACAAACCACCAGTTTCTTACCCCACAATGCATTTCACAAAAGCTAGGATGGAAGTCTACACAAAGTTCAGGCAGGACATACAAGATGCTGGAATAAAACTCTCACATGGCACCACTTTGCTAGAAGTGAAAGATCAAATTAGGTTCCTGAAAGTTTTTGACAAGCTAGAAGTAGTGGAACCAATCCAAAAGAATGTGGGGGCTCATATGAAAAGAAGCAAAGTGATGAGGTCATTACCAAAGCTCCCCAACCCAGGAAAGTTTCTCATCACTTGTGAGCTAGAGATGCTTGACAATGTCAAGGCCTTATCAACTGTGAATGTCATGTCTCTCCATCTAAGCCAAACTTTGGGATTCAAGAAACTACAGCCATCCAGGACCTCTATCACTTTTGTGGACAACACCTCCACAAGACCTTTGGGCATGGTGAAAAGATTACCCTTTGAAGATTGGAGAATGCCTAGTGCCAACAGATTTTTTAGTCATGGAGAAAACATATTCCAGAGAGGTGTCACTTCTTCCAGGCACACAATTCTTGGCAACAGCAGGAGCTCAGTTAGACTTCAAGAGAGGTTCAGTGATTCTAAAGAATGTTGATGAGTTCAAAGTCTACACGATTGACTCTCCTTCCATAGTTTTGTGTGGAGCAACTGAGCAAGAGGATGAACAATGGAAGCTTCCAGATCATGTTGAGGATGCTAAGAACCTCACTATGAGCATGTTGATGAGTAATGCTTTCCCTGCTGATCCAGGACAGAAACTGGAATCTGAGTTGAAGCTTGAAGAAGGTTTGAAGGACAATGAGAGCTTAACCACCAAGGAAGTGAAACCTTCAATCACACCAAGTGTCAAAAAGAAGAGGCATAGGATGTCAGCTCGTGACAAAAAGAAACTACTATCAGTGGGAACATGGGTCTGGAGGAAGAAAGAGGTAGGAGCACCAGCTCCAGCAACCTCTACTCACTTAGTGACTTTAAGCAAGCACACTTGGGAGGTAGTCCCATGGTATCCTTTTGTATATATTATGCTTTCTAGTTTCTTTTTATGCTTTGTTATTGTGTATAGAAACAGGAGTTCGAATTGGGGGTTGAGAAAGTCTCTAAGGGGCAAAGAACAGGTGCTTTATGGCTGATATTGATCAACTGTATCAGTCATGATGAGACCGATACTGAGCATATCGATCATGAGTATCGATCATGAGCGATTGATATCAGTAGAGTCGGATTGCACCAGTCAACCATATCGATCACTTGTGATCGATAGGGAAGGGAGTCTGAAAGTGAAAACCGTATCGGTCATTCATATATATCAAACACTGATCGATATAAACCCGCCGTATGAATTTCGGTCAGTGTACCAATCATATGAAGACCGATACGATTCACAGGAAGGGCATCGATCATTCGTATCAATCACTTGTGATCGATACTCAGCATATCGATCAGTAGTATCAATCACTTGTGACTGCTACCCGCCCGAGGTAAGTGTTTCATCTTTTCAAAAAATTTCCCTCCTTTCGTTTGGAGCCAAGGAGGTTTAAATTTAAACTTTGGATCCTTCCTGTCCACTTGCAGAGCTCCTGAGCACTTTAGTTCTTGTCCACCACTCTTTAGATTCCTTTGGTTCCCTCACCAACTTTTGATTCCTTTGGTTCCCCCTTCTCCACTCCATTTAAACCAACAATCTTCTCCACTTCTCTTCACACTTCAGCTCACTACTTCTCTCACTTATAGCACGAAAATCTTAGCTCTTTCTCTCTTTTATTTGCTTTCTCTAAGTGCTCAGAAGTTTCATTAAGGTTTGCTTCCTCAACTATCCATTCTTTGCTCTTAATCAATGCATGTGTTTAATATCGCTTAATCTATGGTTTTAAGGGCAAGTTTTGATTAGTTTTAACTGTTGTGCTTTGATCTTGCATTGTGGATTTGTTTAATGTAAGCAACTTAGATGTTTAAGCTTTGTTTACTGTTCATAAATCTCATTACTTGCTTGTTTACATCCCTTTGCATGATCATCATCTCCTTTGCCTAAGAACCACTTTGCTAGATTCACATGCATAGCTGTTTTATTTTTGTGAACTCTAGCTTATCTAATCTGTTAGCTTTTGAACTCCTCTTGCTTTTTGGAAGTTTAATCTTGTTTTTCATACTTGTTAAGCTTCTCTTAGCCTAGAGAGTTTTCTTTTTAAAGCTTTCAGTTATTTGGGTTTTTCAGCTTTTGTTCTTTCACTTATCCTATCTTCAAGCTTTGTTTTTGAAGGTACCATGGGGAAGACAAACATAGCTTCTGGAAGAAAGGGAAAGGCACCACAGGAGGAAGCACCCATTTCACCAAGAGCCAGGAAAGATAAAGGAAAGGGCGATGCTGCTGAGAACTCTTCCAAAGCTGCTGGAAAGAGACCAGTTGGAGACAAAGGGCCAAGCAAAAAGGCAAGAGCAAGGCTACTAAGGAGGAAGTTCCATTCAGGAAACACATTGCTAGGGAGCTCATGGAAGCATTCAGTCAATGCACCTTCAAGCCCACGAGATACCCATGCACCTCCATAATGACGGAGCTAGGGATCTATGAAGACTGCATGTGCATCTTTAAGCACATGGGGCTTACCGAGCTGTTGACAAAGCCTCTTCCCTCCTATGAGCGCTTCACTCATCAGTTCCTTTCCACTCTCAAGGTGGTTAGTTATGAAATGAGTGAGCTCTCCGACCGTGATGGATGGATCTCCTTCAAGTTTGGGAAGCAAAGGTTTACAATCACCTTCCAAGAACTCTCTCGAGAGCTGGGGCTGAGGACTTATTTTCAAAGGGGAAACAAGTTCTCAATCAGAGAATCGCAGTACACAAAGCTATGGGGAATGATTGGAGTTGGGGAATTCAAAGCTGGAGCCATAAGAAACCAACACTTGAAGCATCTTGCAGTTAGATATGCACACAAGGCGCTTGCAAATACTTTCTTTGCAAGGAAGGAAACCACACACCTGACTGGCAAGGAGAGAGACTTCATCTATTCTGGACTGTATGCCAATGTGGATACCAATGAAAATGCAACACCTATAGGTCCACCAAGCAAATTCCCATGCTTTGTAAGACTATTGATGGAGCAGCTGCTAACCTATCAGAGCTGGGTTTTAAATAAGGGAAAAAGGGAGAAGAATCCACAACTTCACATTGGAGGAGTTGTGACAGCTATACTCATGGCCAGTGGTGTGAATCTTGAGGAACATGCTGAAGATGCTCTAGGTCCTTCATGGATAGATATGGATTATTTGAAGAGAAGCCATCTCACTGAGAAGAGTATTCAAGACAAGCATGTCTACAAATTCCTCAATGATCTCCAAGAGCCAGCAAGAGTCCTTCTCCCCTAACCCAAGGCTCACCTCCTTCACCACAAGGACCAACATCAACTTCAATCTGAGTGAAGAGGAGATCTGCAAAGGCAGCTCTGTCCCTGAAGAGAGAGAAGAAGACAATGAGGAAGGAAACACTGAAGAGATTAAAGAAGAAGCTGAAGAAGAGGATCTTGAAGAAGAAGAAGTGTTGAGCTACAGTTCAAGGCAGTTCCACTTCACACTTTTTGAAGTACCCAGCCAAGGAAGCTCTTTGAAGGTGGCTCATGAACACATCAACTCTCTCCAGAAATGGTGTAAATTGCAAGACAAAGCCATTAAAACTTTGGTGAAAATGGTTAAGGGGAAGTTCAAGAATAACAAAGCTACATCAGCAAGAACTTCCCATCAGAGCCATACTCATGAGCACACTCCTCATCAAGAAGAGCCTGAGCAACAAGCTGAGCCAACTGAAAATGAAAATGCTGTATGGAACCCCCATGGAAGACATTCCTTCCATGCACATCCTAGTGATCAATGGGGGACATGGGCAAAACCAAGGGCCTCATCATATGAGTCAAGTACCCATGTACCATCAGCTTGGGAACCAACTCCCATTCCCTCTGAAGTTCATGAATCATGGCAATGGGGTTCACAAGGGGATTCTTCACAAGCAGAGAGGTTAGGGTCAAGATGGGTTTCTCCCACCCAAGAAGCAGCACCAACTACAAAGGTTTATGAGAGGAGGAACAAGAGGAAAGCTAGCAAGTCTCCTCAGACATCTGGATCCTCCCACCACTCCTACTATTAAGCAAGGTACCACATCATATTCATTGTCTATACCATTGCATTATTTTCATTTTTTGTATTATATCTTGTTGCTTCTCTCTCTCATTGCTTTCATTACACAAGAGACTGTGTAATTTAAGTGTGGGGGAGAGATTTGGGGTTTGACTTTTTGTTTTGTTTTCTTAGTTTTTCATTCTTTTTTACTTTTAGTGTCATGCATATAAGGCATAAAAAAACACAAAAAATCGAAAAATTTGAAATTTTTTGCATTTTTTGCAAACCAAAAAGAAAGCATATAGTTGCATATCATTCTCTTAAGATTGAGTCTAATGTTGACATATAGGTTGCATTGCATTTGCATAGGGCATTATGATGAACTTTTCTTGTAAAGTGCTTAGAGTATAGAGATGATTTCAGTGTTTGAGTGGCTAGTTGTTTGATGCATCATAAGATTGCTAGAAGTTACGGCTGAACCATGCTTAGATTGCTAGATTTGGTCTTCTCATCTCATACTAAAAGCATTTATTCTCTGAAAATCAACTCTATCAACTTGAACTTTAATTTGGACTGTTAATTATCATGTCTTATGCATTGAAAAGTGATTTCATGGCTACCATATACATATTTGGATCATCTTTTTCCTTTCTACCACTCTTGTTGATCCAAATAGCTGATCCTCATACTTATGGGACAGTTACATCCACACCCTTAACCAAAACTTCCTTTTGAGCCTAAACACTATCTTGAGAGCTGTGAGGCCTTTGATCATCATTTTCGATTTTGTCTTGGCAAAAAAGTTAGAAATAAGGCTGGCAATAATAAGCTCTCTTGTAGATATCAGCTTGCATCTTGAGCTTGATTCTAGGATAGGAGTTTCGGGGTGAAAAGGTAGTGTAAGTGGTTTGAACTTGTTTTGAAAGAAAATGAAAAGATTTGAAATGGTAGAAAAGGGGAAACAGTCTAGAGTTGTGGTTAAGTAAAGGGAAGAAAAAGCTCTAAGTGTGAAGAAGAAAGGCGCCAGCAACAAAGCTCAGAAAGGTCAAAAGAAGAAAAATCAGACCAAGAGCAATCCACCAAAGGTGATGAAGGTGCCAATGCAACAAAGAAGAGCAAGTCCCAACCAAAAGGAAGCAGCCACACAAGAAAAAGAAGAAGTTTCCCCAACCATGATGAAGGGTAATGGGTAGAGTTTAGGAAAGGGTAGACTTAGGGGTTCACTTTTGGGTTTAGAAGTGCTTAGGATTCATCTTTGGGTAGAAGGGAGCTTTGAATTGCATACATAAGTGTGCTTTTACCTTTAGAATTTTGCCTAAGATGGAATCTTTTTTATTGAGTGATCCCATATGTTGAATAACCCTTTGCTAAAATGAGATCATTTTTATCTCATAACCTTACCCTTTGAACCAAATGTCTTCACTTGATTTGCATAAGCGTGATTCATGTTCTGAGCTTAGTTGAATGTTAAAGTGTTGGTTGATTTGAGCATTTGCCTAAGTTGAGCTTTGAGATCATTTTGAAACATGATGAGCATGTTTTCATCCTACAACTAGGCACTTAAGCATTGACACCATCTCTTTACCTTTGCACTTTTGGAATCTGAATGCCCACCTTCAAACCTCACTCTCCCATTTGTTCTTATTTTCTTGAGGACAAGCAAAATGCAAGTGTCGGGGTGTTGATATCTCTTGTATTTACACCATTTAGGCTTGCATTTAGTACATGTTTTGGTTCTCTTTTACATGTTTTCCTTATTTTTTGTCCCATTTTCTTCTCCTTTTAGGCTTAGGTTGCATTTAGGATATAGTTTGCATTCCTCTTGCATTATGGATGTTTTTAGGTACTTATGGAGCTAAAAGAAGCTTGGAGGAGCTTTGAGGATGATCCAGGAAGCTAACTGGGCCAAAAGGCGCAAAAGGGACCAATGCAGACGATCTCTGCAGAGCTTTTCGGTCCGAGCAAGGAGGCTATCAGTCAAGGAGTGACCGATACAAGCAGTATCGATCAAGATTATCGATCAGGGGTGATCGATACAAAGTGTAATGATCAAATGTATCGGTCAGGAGTGATCGATACAAATGCGCCGTATGAATTTTGGTCACTGTATCGATCACTTTCCAGACCGATATGATTCGTATCGATCAAGCCGAGACCGTTACGACTGATCGATACAAACCCAGTCCGAGCCTGTTTTATTTACACTTTTGGCATTACTGTAGGGCTTCCTTCTTTTGGCTATAAATAGCCCATTTTCTGTATTTTCGAAGAGTCATGTCAATTTACTGTTCTTAAGCATTTTCTTTGAGTTTGTAAGACAAATCTTTTGCTTTATTTTATATAAGGTTGTATTTGCCTTTAATCTTTCTTTAATCTCTCTTTTAATCATGATTAGCATCTTTTCCTATTATGATTTGGTGTTAAACATGAGTATTAATAAGTAGTTTGCTTAGGGTTCTTAGATGTGGTAGATTAGGGGAATTTATGACTTGATTAAGGCTTGTTTAATGCTTCAGTATATGGGTTCCTCTCTATTAATATGTTCTTAAACTAGATCTGTCTTGATCACACTTATCTAGAATTTAGGCTTTCTCTTATGCCCACCAAGTGTTTGATGAAATGCTGATCTTGTTTAATAGAGGATTTGCTGGCCTTGGCTCAAGAGATTGACTGTTTGAGGAGCATTTTGACTTGAATAGAGTTGTTTATTAATGCTTGCTGAATGTTTTAGCAGTAATGAGAGTTAGTTCTTGTTAAGGTGTTTAGCAAAGGGCTATTCTACAAGAGATTGAATCTTGCTTGCTTGTTTGTGAACTCTATGTCTAGGAATCACCATTCTAGCTTGTTTGCTTGATCAATGTTGTTTGGAACAGCCTTAGTTAGTCTCTAGATTCCCCAAAGTCATTAACCACACCTAGGAACTTGCTTTTCTCTTTTGATAAATTTCGGATTTGCCCTGTTTTTCTCTGTTTTGCTTGTTTAATTTTTTTTAAACTGCCTTTTTCTTTGTTCTCTTTGTTGCTTGATCATTTTAGGGTGATAGACTGGTTGCTTAGGCAACAAAAACTCTTTTGTGCCTGCTTGACTTATAGATCTCTGCTCACAACTCTTCTGCTTTCAACAAAACCCATTTGGATTGATAAAAACCCTATGTTATGCTACAACTGACTAGTACAAGCTTGGCTGATTGACATCAAGAGCCCAAAAACTCTTGCATCAACACACAACCCTCTTCTAGCACTCGAGATATTGATTTGAAGCAGATGATGCAACAGCTGTTAACTAGTGAAGCCAACACCACTATAGAGCTGCACAAGAAATTTGCTGAAGTGCACAACAAGATAACTGCCACTACTTGTGACCTGCATGGCTAGTTAGATGTTCTGTACCAAAGAGTCAAGCCTCTAGAGAGCAAAGGAGCTTCATCTTCAAAACCTCAGTATCAGTTACGAGGAAAGAATGAAGGCAATCCTAAGGAATTCTGCCACTTGCTTGCTGAAGAGGATGAAGAGTTTGATGATGAAGATGCTTCATTGGAAGACCTTGGCATTATGCTTCAAGAGATGCTGTTACATATGGACATGTTAAAGGCTGGGTGGGGGGGGGGGGGGGGGGGGGAATGTCATTAATATCACCATTGATGATCAAAAAGCTGTTGATAAGTTCCTCCAAGGGCTAGATGAAAGTTTGAACAGAGAAGAAGAGCAAGAAAGAGCTGCAAAAGAAGCTGCTGACAAGGAAGAGGCTGAGAAAGCCTTAGCTGCTCCAAAAGAAGAAGCTAAACCATAGCTCAGTGAAGCTGATAAATAGCTTGTAGAGACATACCACGCTTTGATGGTCTTGGCTAGAGAAAGTCCTGAAGATTTCAAGGGGTTGTATGATCGCCAAGTGGGCAGCTCCTCAAGCAGCAATGAGAAGGGTAAAGCTCCTGAAGTTCAAGCTTATAAACCACCAATCCCTTACCCCTTGATGCACTTTACAAAGGCTCAGATTACAGCCTGTTCAAAGTTCAGGAAGGACATACAAGACGCTGGAATAAAGCTTCCTCATGGCACCACTTTGCTTGAAGTAAAGGATCAAATCAGGTTCCTCAAGGAAGTCTTTGACAAGCTGTAAGTAGTGGAGCCAATTCTAGAGAATGCGGGGGCTAATCTAAGGAGAAAAAATGAGCTGAAGACATTGACAAAGCTTCCCAATCCAGGAAAGTTTCTCATCACTTGTGAGTTGAGATGCTAGACAATGTTGGAGCTTTGTGTGATACAGGTTCAAATGTGAATGTCATGTCTCTCCACTTAGGCCAAACCTTTGGAATCAAGGAGTTGAAGCCCTGCAAAGCATCTATCACTTTTGTGGATAACAACTCAACAAGACCCTTAAGCATGGAAAAGGATTTCCCTTTGAAGATTGGGATTTGCTTGGTGCCAACAAATTTTGTGGTTATGGAGATGACATATTCAGAAGAGGTGCCACTTCTTCTAGGAACACTATTTTTGGCAACAGCAGGAATTCAAGTAGACTTCGAGAGAGGCTCTGTGATTTAAAAGAATGTTGATGAGTTCAAGCTTTACAAGATTGTCTCTCCTTCCATAGCTTTTAGTGGAACAATTATTGAAGAAGAGAGTGAGCAGCAGCAACTTCAAGAACGTATGGAGTATGCTATGAGATTCACAATGAACATGCTGATAAGAGACACTCTCCCTAATGAGCTAGAGCCGAAGCTTGACACTGAGTTGAAGCTTGAAGATGGTTTGAAAGAGGATGAAGGCTTGATCACCAAAGACGTGAAGCCTTTGATAACACCAAGTGTCAAGAAGAAGAGATACAGGAAGACAGCTCGTGACAAAAAGAAACTGATGTCAGTGGGCACTTGGGTTTACAAGAAGAAAGAGGAAGGAGCACCAGCTCCATCAACCTCTTCTCACTTGTCCTCAAACCATCAAAGTCAAGCTTAATGACTTAAAACAAGCATACTTGGGAGGTAATCCTATAACTATCCTTGTAAATATATGCTTTCTTTTATTACTAATGTTTTTATTTAGTGTTTCAGAAGTCAAAGAATAGGTCCATGGATGTGTAGAATGGTATAAAGGCCAGGGAGAGAAAACTCTGTTTTCATATCGAGGTACCATATCGAGCAGAACTTCTGTCATTGCTGCTCGATAGAGCTTATCTCAGGGAAGGAGCAGTCCGTACACCGAGCAGATTGCATGATGGAGATCACATTGAGGTGTAGCATCGAGCAAAACACCAAAAGCCCTTTTCGATGTGATTTCTCCTGAAGCGCCAGTCCGTACACTGAGGAGCGTGGACCGTACATCGACCAAGACGCACGGTGGAGATCACATCGAAGTGTAGCATCGAGCAAACACCAAAAGCCTTGCTCGATGTGATCACCAGTCCGTACATCGAGGAGCTACAGCGCGTACACCGATCAGATTGCTCGATGGAGTCACACCGAGGAGAAGCATCGAGCAGAACATCCAAGGTTCTGCTCGATATGGGTGCTATCAGCCAATTCGATGCAAGACGATGTCTGGTACGATAACCACTGAGGAGAACAGCAACCGAGTACGAGACGTTCCATATCGAGGTGTAGCAACGAGCAAACACCAACATGTTTGCTCGATGCAGAATGGCCGAGCCAAGAAGAAGCATCAAGACGATGCCATGCACTGCCCACGGGAAGGATAATGCAAGCCGAAGTGTCTCCCTACACCGAGACTGCTCGATGCAAGGTACCCTAGAGGAGAAGCTGACCGGAACACGGAACCCCGAGGCATAGGAGCATCATCGTTGAGCCACAGGATCCGACGTCCCCGATATGGTACACATCGAGGTACCACATCAAGTGTTTTGCTCGATATGAATCCGTTTAAATTTTTTTTGAAATTTTTACATGGGTAAATCGAGTAAAACCTTTTTGTGGACCTTGATGGCTGGTAAAAGAATCTTTTCTTTCCCCCTCACATGCATTTTTGAATTATAAATGAGATTTTTTTTTGCATTATCTTTAGTTATTTTAGATTTTCCTTATCCTCTTGCCTTAAAACTAGCATTTTTATCTCTCTCCACACATCCATATCGAGCTAAACACCCATTGCCAAGCATATTTTTTTTCTCTCTTGCATTCTCTCTCCTAGAACTTCATCTTTTGGTTCAAGAATTAAGGTAAACTTTGCTAGATTCGTTGTTTCTTGAGTTTAATCTTTGAAAATTGAAGTAGGGTGCATTAAAATGATTTATTAAGGTTTTTTTGCACAATTTTGTTTATGGTTTCGATTTGCATGTCACCATTGTTGCTCTTCTTTGATAATTTATGGTTGAAATATTTTAAAAATGCTCTTTTGTGCTAAGTTTGACATTATGTTTAGATTCTGGCCAAATCTAGGCATGCTATTGTTTTATTCATCATGTTGACCATTGAAATGTTTCTTATTAGACTAGTAAAGGTTGATCTGATGCATATTCATAGTTTGGTGGAGAGAGAATGATGTTTTTGCTGCATATGCTTGAATTTGCTCTAATCGCTGCTTGTTACTGTGGGAATTTTAGTTTTAGTTGTGTCTATCCTTTTGAGCTGAAATTTTTTTCTAAATTCGACTCTATTTATTGGTAATGAGTGTGAATGTTTACAGAATTTTTTTGTGCTTGCTTGAAGTTTGAAAATTAATGTTATGCACAGTGCTCTCAAAGGATAGTATACTAATTTCTGTTTCAAGCATTGCATTTTCAGGTACTATGTCGAACACTAGAGGAAATGAGGAGATTTCTGACTCAAATGCCATTTCAATACGCAATTGCTATTAGATTTCGCACATTTTTTTTTTAACAATTGTAATACTAAAAAACGAGCAATATAAGCCTTCTTTAAATTAGAAACAGAGCTGATGGAAAAAGGCCAGATGTTGAAGAAGAACCAGTCCAAGATGCAGCACCAAAACTAAATGACTACTTGAGAGCGATGAGGAGAGTGGACTTCACTCCTACTAGATATGCTGATCCTGGTCTGTTCGGAGAGCTAGGAATAAAGACTGAAGTGGATGAGCTGTTGAGAAACATTGAACTGGAGAAATTTGCTAGTCTTGGCTATCCAACTTACAAACAACTTTCTTGTGAGTTCCTTGCAAGCTTTAAAGTCTACTTCTACAAGTTTGATGAATAATATGATGAAGGAGAAGAAGACTTTGGCAATGGATTCATCAGGTTCAGAGCCAACAAAGCATGGTACACCATGGGGTTCACTCAGCTTGAAGAAATTTCTGGATTTGATCAAGGCTCGAGAGCAAAAACATGTGCTTCAAGCATGATGAGCTAAGGCATGTATGGGAGGAGATAGCGAATGATGCTTATAGAGCTGGTCATCTGAAGAGTGCTAACATCCATCATCCAGCTATCAGATATGTTCATAGAGTCCTCACCCGCACACTCTTCTACAGGAAAGAGCAAAGTATGGTCAAAGAAGAGGAGATGGGGTTGCTTGTGAATAGCTTGAAGAACATCATGGTTGAAAAAAGGCATGGAAAGATCCAAGGAGAGCGCTTAGGAGTTGGTTTAGTGACAATCCTAATGAAGCAATTTCTAGCATGCCAACAATGGGCTTTCAACACCAGAGACAAGAAGCCAGAGATAGCCATTGGAGGCGTGATCACTCCTACCTTGCTTAGTGCTGGAGTTAAGCTAGGCACTCCAGATGTTGCAATGATCTTCCAAGATTTTCCTTATCTCAGTAAGATCGGATACCTTTCAGGAGCGGTTGAGACAAGATTTTGCTATCAGTTTGAGCTGGAAAACAGGAAGAGAAGATCATCTTGCCCAAGCAGCGCTTAACCAACTCCACCACCTATGAGAACATCTGATTCATGCCAACAGAAGATGAGCTTTATGACCCAAGGACAGACCCACCATTAATAAGGCTAAGCAAAGTGAAGAACATGAGAACCATCAGAGACTCAGATGTGGAAGAAAGCATTGAAGAGCAGCATCAAGAATAAGAGGTTCAGCATCAAAGGATGGAGGAGAATGAACATGAAGACTATGATAGCCGCCCTTACGCATTTGACCCTTATGATCTGATCTGCACATCTGAAGCTTTCAAAGGCTACACATGAGCACATTAGGCTTCTTCATAGGTGGAACCACTTCCAGGATAAAGCCATCAGAGGTTTGCTGAAGACAGTCGAAGCAATCAAGAAATCGGTTGACTCATTGAAGAAGAAAGTGAGGAAGCTCAAGAAGAAGTTGGGAGGATCTTCATCAGCCAAGAGAACTGATCAAGAAGCCCAAGCAGAGCCACAAGGAGGAGGATCTGATGCTGAGGACTTGTATGAGGATACACCAGAGGCTACAGACCAAGAGAGACACTCATTCCACATCAGTGATCGGCCAAGGACACATGCTTCTCAACCGGCCAGACATTCATCTCATGTAGCTGCTCAAAAGCGAAAAGAAAGGAAGAGAAGGGCTAGACAGCAAACTCCATCAGAGGAGGAAGCTTCACCCTCCCATGCCATTGAGAGTTCAGACTCTCACCACTCTTCCACCTAAGTAAGGTACACCACACTAACCATTGTAAATACCACACATTTTTTTTTAGTTTCATGCGATTGTTTGCTTGCTGTTTGTGAACACTCTCCTTAACATTTTTATTACACAGGCACTGTGAAATTTAAGTGTGGGGAAGGGTGTATGATGGACTGATGCCTGCACTTGCATTTTCATATTAGAGTAGGAATCATGCATCATGATTACATAGCATCTAAAACATAGAAAAAACCAAACAAATTGAAAATTTTCAAAAATTGCTTCACAAAAAGAGTTTGATTTTCATGCATTCTTATAGGACTTAGACTTCATGCATTCATAGGACTAGCTTGCTTGTTTAAATTGGGAACTATGATAGTACATCTTTGTTAATGCTAGTGATTTATGAAAATGAAGCCCTTGTTTTTAATCCTTAGGTGCATTTGATGTTGAACTAGAAATAAAGCTGAACCACTCTTTGGAATTTAAATTTGTGTGAGCTTTGTTTGAGACTGAAGCTTGCTTTGAAATGATTTCAACCTTTGTTTAAGTGGAACCTAATTTGAATTCGAAATTATCATGCATTATGCTTTTCTGATTGATGTCATGGATAGTTTAAAATATTTAGATCTTCTTATTCTCTTTTGCCACTCTCTAAAATGATCCATTTAGATTTCCCCACCATTAACTAAACCTTATTTCAAGCCAAGACATTAATAGTGTGTGATTTGTGAGGCCTCTTCCATCATGGTTGTTGCTTAGCAAAAAGTGTTGGGTTGGAACTACAAAGGAAGTGATCCCATTGTAGAACTAGCTCACTCTTGAGTTAGATAGGCTAGGATGTTTGGAGAATGGTTTGGGTTTAACTTGGGATTAGTTTTCAAGAGAATCAAAGAAGAAAATAAGTCAATGCACAAAAGAAAAAGGAGTGTGACACAAGCAAAAACGTGGAAATGAGGATTCTAAACTCAAAGAAAGAAGGCTCATGTTCAAAGAAGAAAAGAAAATGCAAGAAGTGCAAAACAAGTAAATCAAAAAGACAAAGTCAAATCAAGCACCAGCATCACCAAATAAAGGAGTCAAACTCAAAAGAAGCAAACCGCCACCACTGGAAGTTCAAAAGAAGAAGTGTCCTCCAAAGCGCTTGAAGGAGAAAAGTTTTTAGATTTTTAAAAGGGTTTAAAGTCCTAAAAAGAGGGTCGCATAGGTGGGTTTACACTTATAGGCTAGAGTTAGGAACACATCTTATAGATCTTGGGTAGATGGGAGTCTTCCTTTGTATGTGTAAGTTGTTCTTTGACCCTTAACATTTTGCCAAAGCACAACCATGCTTTTCATTAAGAGAACCCTTTAAACACCAAGACCAGTTTGTGAAGTGGGATCATTTATATTCCACTAAGCCTTGTCCCTTAGCCAAATGACACTTTCGCATTTGCATAAGCATGATTCACGTTTTGAGCATAATTGAATGTTAAAAAGGTTGTTTGATTTGATGAGCATGTGTAGGTTGATAACTTTGTGATCATTTTTGTTTTGTGATGAAAGTGGCTATGTGTTTAAAGTATTCTTCCATCAAGTGCACTTTAGAATTGAGAACATGGACTTCATTTTGATTTATTGTTAGCATTTTCAAAGATATGAGTTCCCATTTAAAACTTCATCACCATGTTAAGTGTTTGTTTGCTTGAGGGCAAGCAAAAGCTAAGTGTGGGGGTGTTGATAGCTTGCTATTTTAGACCATTTTACGCTGCCTTTCATGCATCTTTTCCTCTTTTCTTGCATTATAGTTTAGCATTGTAGCATCATTTGTACTTAGAATCAACATGGCATGCATTTAGCTTATGATTGCATACATTTGCATATATGTGCATCTTTATGGTCATTTTCAGGTGTTTTTGGAGTTTCTTGGAGTTGGGAAGGAGATGGAAGCAGCTCATGATCGAAGAAGATGTCAGAATTGGAGCTCTTGCAAAGTCTGGTCCATATCGAGCAAGCATACCGAGCAGAACACCTGTGAGGTATGCTCGATTTAAGCAGCAGGACGAGAGGAAGAGGATCAGCACGAGGAGTCTAGGCCGTTAGTCTGCAACGAGGGCCAGCATCGAGGAAGGAAGCCGATGCGCGATGCACGGATCATATCGAGGTCGCATATCGAGCAGAACATCGTCCGTATGACCTCGATGCAACTCATCCACGCATTGACCACTTTATTTTCTTTGACCTTATCCTATTTTTAGGTTTTTTATGCTTCTTTTGGCTCCCTACTATAAAAGGAAAGCCACAAAACATTATCCTTATCCAAGTTTAGCTTTTTATCAAAAACTCTCTCTTCTCTAAATCTTAAAAGGCGATTTGCCTTAAGGATCTTAATCTCTAATAAAGTTTGCATTTTTATGGTTTAATCTTGTTCTTTTTAATCTTTGTTCTTGCACCTTGGTAGTTTAGATTTATCATTTTTGCATTTTAATCTCATCTAGTTATGTTTAACTCCAAAGAAAAGGGATTAAACATGATTAGTGAGTAGTCTTCTTTAGATTTAGGGTTCTAAGTAGGAAAAGTGGCGATTAAGATGTGATTAGAGGGTGATTAGGTTTATTTAACTGTTCTTTGTTGTCTCTTTCTCTTGCAAAGTGGTTATTGTTCATAAAGCTTGCTCCTTTCGATTGAATATGGTATTGGCTGATGCATATGGTTCAGTAAATGGCTTGTTATCTCTTTCCTAAGCATGGCTCACTTAATTGGCTTGATAGTATGGCTTGGTCTATGTTTCCTTTGTTCAGTGACACCAAAGTGATAATATTCGCTTAAGGTTAGATAGTGATAATATTCTCCAAACCCATGGCATTTGGTGGAAAAAGATATCGAAGACCAAAGAAAACAGATTTCAATATATGACCTAACTAATCTCCTCTACAACCATGGCGTTTAGGAGAGGAAAGATTAGTCTCTCGGATCTGGTTTTCTAGGATATATGAATCCTGTCAAGGTAAGACAGCCCTGGAATCATAGAGATCTTTTCCAAGACTCTCTAAGCCTTAAGACCCAAAGATCCTAGAAGAGAAGGTATGAAGAACAAAGAAAGCTCAAAACTTAAACCTCTTAAACCCTTTGAATCACCTCAACCCCGAAAACCCAAAAAGAACTACTCGCGACTCATGTATGAAACCGAATAAAATGCAATAAATAAAGAACTAAGCATGATTAAGCGATTGATTAAACGAAAAAGACTTAATATTCAAAAATTCAAAAGTTCAAAAACCAAAAGAAAAGCTGCGATGTTCTACAATGGTGAATCGCCTAAGAAAAGGCATAAAAAGATAAGACTGAAAGTTGTTGATGAAAAGGATGGCTGCTCATTGCCAAAAATAACCAAACCGCCAACTGGTCCCCCCTTCGCTATGGTCCAAAGCCAGCTGGACGGATAAGTCTCCTAAGGAATCGATCTCTGGATCGATCAGCTCACTCGATCTTCTTGCTGAATCACCTTCCTTTGCTCGATCTTCGAGTCGATCTGGTTGGATGGATCGAGCACCTTCCTCGATCTTCTTCTCGATCCTTGGATGATCGAGTCGTGGTCTCGATCTGGCTATAGTTCTGCATGGTCTCATTCACGTCTGTACTCCAGATCGATCTCATCTCTCGATCTTGGTCTCGATCCTTCCTCTTGAATCGACTTGGGTCACTCGATCTTCTGGTCGATCTCATCTAGATAGACCTGCCTTGCTCGATCCGCTACACGATCTCGGGTCCTTCGCATGCAAGGTTAAGCTCTCCAAGTGTCCACAAGCTTCTAGCTGATCCTCCTCACGTCCACATAATCTCCACAACTCCAGAGTGCTCCAAACAACCTGATAATGATGCAAAAGTGCAAGGAACATGCAAAATGCGAATGTAAAGGGACCTAGGACCTAAAATGCAAAAAATGGAACAAACTAGCCTATAATGCAAGATGAATGCATGAAAAACTACCCTAAATGTATGCAAAATATGTGAAATATATGGTAATATCAACTCCCCCAAACTTGCCTTTTGCTTGCCCTCAAGCAACCAAAATTCAAAAAAGGAAGAGAGTTTTAAAAGCGGAAGCTCAAAACGAAAGATGTCAATGGAAAAACCGATTCAACGCCCAAGTTATAAGTTCTAAGATGCAAAGAGGTTGTTATATTTCAAAAGCTTTAGCCATACCCATCAAAGCAAACACCGAACTCTAGCTTAGCCTACACAAGCATTCAAATCAACCAACTCCTTAACATTCATTAAGCGAAACCAATGGATCTAGTTTGTGCACATCAAGCAAAAGCATTTGGTCAAGGAGATAAGGTCATGAGATGAAAATCCCATTCTTTTCCTTCTTTTGTAAAGATGTAAACATAATGCACTTAATCCACTTAACAACCCTTTCCCCAAACTCCTAACCTAATACCAAGCTCAAAATGCAAGCTGGTGTCTACAAGGGAGCTTCTCCTAGCTAGCCCTATTCCTAACACTTTTTGCTAAGATAAGATTGAAAATGATGCAATGAAAGGCCTCACTACTCACGCAAAAGTGTTTAGGTCTGAAAGAAGGTTTGGTTTAGGGCGCGGTTAACTGTCCCATTATGATGAGGATCAGCTACTTGGATTAACAAGAGTGGTAAGAAAGGAAGAATATAATCCAAGTATGTATATGGGTAAGCCATGCAATCGCTTTCAATGCACAAACAAGATAATTCAATGTCAAGATTAAGGTTCTACTAAGATGGAGTTGGCATCAAATCAAAGCGAGTTTCAACATAAGACTAGAGTATCAAATGCAAGTAATCAAGGTATGGTGCAGCTTTAACTTCGAACTCACTAGATGCGATCAAACAACAAACAACTTAGGCATTGAAAACAATTCAAACATTGACAACTTAACAAGTGTTTAACATTTACTCCCTATGCAAATGTAGCAACCTAAATGATTTTTAAAAATTCTAGACTCAATCTTAAAATATTCTACAATGCAAGTGCAACTACATGAATGTTTTTTGAAATTTTTTTAAAAATTAATCATTTTTTGTTCTTTTTTATGCCTTATGATGCAATGCAAGACTCAAGGGATGATAACAGAAAATAAGATCAAAGAAAACATGTCAAACACACCACACACTCCCTCAAACTTGAATGACACCGTCTCGGTGGCAAACAAAGCTCAAGAGGAGTCAAAACATAAACAAAAAATAAAATGATGCGTGGTATATACAAGGGTTTGGTTGTTGGTGCCTCGGAGCTAGGCTCGGCTGGAGCTTGAGGATGCTCCAGACTTCCTGCTCTTGCTAGGAGGGTCTTGAGTGACTGCTTTGCCTTTCTCATTGGCTGTCCCTTCGTGTAGAGAACGGCGTGCAGCTTGCTCATTGCCTTGGGGCTCACGGATTACTATCCCACCAGTAGATCTCCTCCTCTTCTCGGGCTGCTCAACCTCTTCGCTTGAAGATGCCTCGGATGACTTCTTCTTCAAGTCTTTGATCTTCTTGGCAAGCTTTTTAATCATCTTGCTCTGCCATTTGTTCACCTTCCTTTGCATCTCCACGACAGAAGCAAGGAACTTCTCCGCCTTTGTCTTCGGCTCAAAGTCAAGCTTTGGAAGGACGAAGCTCTCGGGCATCTCAGCATCGGATGTAGGTGACTCTGAACGTGGGCGAGCAAGTCGTGGAGGTGAGGCTGTGGTTCCTAGAGGTGCATAGCATTCCTCAGCACTTGGCAGAAACTCCACATTGCCAACACCTAGAAGCTCTGTTTCCACCTTGTTTGGCAAGATGCACACTCGCTTCTCATTCTCACAATCAATGTACAAGTAAGCAAAGAATCCCTCAGCCGGCGTGTGTCCCAAGCTATCCGTGTTTCTCATGTAAACCTCATCCATATAGGCTCTCTCTGAGCAAGGAACGAAGTTTGGAAGGGGTACACCAGCCTGAACAAACATCGGAGTGAGAAAGCCTCCTATAAGCGCCGAGATTGCCTTGCATCTCATCGCCCATGCCTTGTACTTCACCAAAGAGGCAGCCAGTATACATCCGTAATTCACATCATCGCCGAGCTCGTCCTCCATTGGCTCGTCTTTCTCCTTAGGATCACACAACAGATGCTTAACGCCTTGGAACAAGAAACACAGCTCATTCTTGGTGACTGTAGGAGCCACGGACCGTCCACTGAAGGTACTGGCGATGAGCAGCGTGTATCTCAGCACAGGGCTGCAGACTCTCTTAATCTTTGCCGTGTTTGGCTTGTAATCATCTTTGCTTATCAGATCCCACAAGTCGTTGGCTTGAGTGAAGGCAGGAATCTCAACTTGCTTCGCGTCAGCCTTCAGACCGTATGCTTGGCAAAGCTCTAGGATGGAGAGATGATAGGCTTGTTTCCTGATCTTGAAGGTGAGGTGACCTTGAGAAGGAGTAGGAAGGCTCGGATTCTCGTAGGTGAACTCCAAAGTAGCCAAGAAATCCAAGGTTGCCTCAGGATAAGTTGGGCAGTCCATTCTTGATAAGCACCGGAGCCCAATGTTCTTGAGAAGCTGATCAAAGTCTCCCAAGATCCCCATCTTAGCCAAAAGATCCCTACTTGCGAACTTTGTGGGATCGAACTGAAGCCTCTCTAGCCTTTTCTTGGTTTGTTTCTCCTCTTTGGTCCATCTGACCCTCTCTTGAACCACTTCTTGAGCTTCTCCCTCTTGTGCTGTCTCTTCTCTCGTTCTCTTTTGGAGCCATGGTACGTGAAACACAATTCTCAAGCAAGAGAATGAGTGAAGGCGGCGAATGTTGAGAGAAAGACAAGGTAGAAGGAAAAACTTTTTAACAACTACCCTAGATTTTTGGGGAATTTATAAAAATATTAGCTAGATAATAGAGAAGAAAATCTAGAGATATGATTAAATCTAGAATTTTTCCTAATATCTAGCTATTTTTAAAAATTCGTTAAACTCCCTAACAACTAACCATCAACCGAAGCAAATAAAAGGAAATTTTCTAAAAAAATTTAAATAATTAACCGAAAATACCTTTGCAAAGATTGAAAGCAGATGTTGTTAGCCTTTAGGAAAGAAAAATCACACTCTCTCTTGCTTTAGAAAACTCGGAATACAAATGAGAGAGAGTGTGTGGTTTCATGAAAAAATAAAGGCCAACAAAAAATGAAAAACCATGGGCAAAACTAGTGGTTTTTGACAAAAGTGTGGTCAAGGTACATCTTTCATGGTCAAATATGCTTGCCTTGACCACAATTCAAATTTAAAAACCGGAGGGAAAGAAGAAAAAAGGGAAAGAAATTACTTACCTCGGCACGAGATCGAGTCCATTTGGTCGATCTAGGACTCGATCTCATGCCCATGTTGACTAGGATCGTGAGGTTTGATCGTTCAGGGACTCGATTCAGATTGCATCGAGTCTTAGATCGATTGTACCCTCTCGTTCCATAATTTTTGGTCACTTAGGCTATGCTCCTTGGATCGAGCCACATGATCGATTTGGGGGTTGTTTTGGCTTAGATCGAGTAGACTAATCGATCTATGCTCAAAGGAACAATGAGACATTCAACGAGGCAATGGAGCGTTTCAAAGACTACACGATCCAATGTCCTCATCACGGGTTCAGCGAGGAGACACTACTCAGTAACATATACCGTGGAGCTTCACCAAAGATCAGGTTGTTGCTTGACACAGCTAGCAAAGGGAACTTCCTTGGTCAGGAGGTAGAAGAGGGTATGGGGCTGATAGAAAACTTGGCATTGAGTGACGGCAATTACGCTGAGGATTATGACCGTGCACTGAGAGGATCAGAGTTAGAGTCTCACAAGAAGGAGCTCAAATCTTTGCATGAGAAGATAGATAAGCTGGTGTTAGCCAATCAGAAGCATGTTCACTTTGTTGGTGAAGCTGATGAGAACCAAGAGGAGTTAGAGTTGAGCCAAGAAGAAGCCAATTGGGTAGC
Source organism: Thlaspi arvense (assembly GCA_911865555.2). Lineage (NCBI taxonomy): Eukaryota > Viridiplantae > Streptophyta > Magnoliopsida > Brassicales > Brassicaceae > Thlaspi > Thlaspi arvense. The sequence goes on from OU466858.1 coordinate 35,684,075, forward strand.
GGGACAGAACAACTACAAATCTCAAGGCTACAACCAAGGCTACCAGAACAACAACCTCTCTTACCGAAGCACCAACGTAGCAAACCCTAAAGATCAAGTGTACCCTGCTTAGCAAGCAAAACCTTTCATCCCTTACAACAAAGGTTTTCAACCGAGTAGTGGTTTCCAAGGTCAAGGGCAGAACAACTTCCAAGGGCAACAACAAAACAACAAGGGTTATACATCTAACTACCCTCCGGGCTTTGCACCTCAGCAGCAACAACCGATGCAACAACAAGTTGATCCGGTTCAAGCAATGTTTCAACAGCTAATACAAGGGCAAGCCTCTACAAACCAGAAGTTCGCCGACATGAACACTCGTCTAGACTCGTCTCTCACTGACTTCTCCACTCAGATCACCAACTTAAACAACAAGATCAAGCAGCTGGAGAAAGGGAAAGCAAGTACGAGTGGTCAGAATAGTCTTCCGGGAAAGTGTGAGCAGAATCCCAAAGAGTATGCTAATGCCATAACGTTGAGAAGCGGCAAAGAGCTCGAACCTCCGGTCTCTACCAAGAACAACGAGGACGTTGTAATTCAAGAGGGAGAGGGTAAACCTTCGGCTGCTGATGATGAGATTAACTTTGACAACGTTTGGATCTAAGGGCCAAGAAGAGGAGACAAAGCAGTTGCTGAGAAGAAAGCTGAGCAAACCACTAAGGAGAAGAATGCTTACGTGCCTCCACCTTATGTACCTAAGCTGCCTTTTCCTGGCCACTTCAAGAAGCAACTCATAGAGAAGCATAGAATCCTCTTTGAGAAGCATCTTAAGGACTTGGAGATCAAGCTACCTCTCGTTGACTGCCTTGCAATGACACTCTCGTGAAGAAGAATAAGGAAAGCAAGGAGGTACTTGTCCTAAGTGAAGAGTGTAGTGCTGTGATACATAAGGAAATAGTCCCTAAGAAGTTGGGAGACCCTGGAAGCTTCACTATACCCTGCGCTTTAGGCCCTCTAGAGTTCAAGAGTTGCCTTTGTGATCTCGGAGATAGCATAAATCTGATGCCTCATGCCGTGGCTAAGAAGCTTGGCTTTACTCGTTTCAAAGACTGTCGGATCTCGTTGGTACTGGCTGATATGAGTGTGAGGCTACCAGTGGGTCTGCTTGAAGATTTACCGGTGCGAATCAGTGGTGTGAACGTACCTACGGACTTCGTAGTGTTGGAGATGGATGAAGAGCCTAAGGATCCACTCATCTTAGGGAGACCGTTCCTTGCAACCGCCAGGACTATCATAGGTGTGAAAAATGGGAAGATTGCCTTGCATTTGGGAAAGGAGATCAGGCTTGACTTCGACATCAACGAGGTTCTAAAGAAGCCGACCATTGAAGGGCAAGCTTTCTATATTGAAACGATGGATGCTTTAGCAGATGAGTTGCTGGAAGAACTGGCTCTAGAGGACCATCTGTAGCTAGCACTGACTAAGGAGCCAGGGGAGTTTGGTTATGTGGACCAGAGGACCCAGGAGTACGTCAACCTGCTGGATGCTAGGAGGATTGTTAAGAATGAAGAAGGTTGCTGCCTAGAGATCGACCCTGAGATCGACGCTATCACTCGATCCAGGAGTCAGATCGACAAGGCAATCGAGAACACAACTCGATCCAGTGCAACAATCGACGGACCGATCGAGAAGAATGCTCGATCAGGAAAAACAATTGAGTCGGCAATCGAGGAAGACCTCTCGATCATTTTGGGGTCCAATCAAGAGATCGACTCAGCGTCTCGATCCCTTACTCGATCCACATCAAATCGAGTAAGTGAATCGAGCGAAATGGCTCGATCTAGACGACATCGAGAGGAGAATCGACCGGAGGACTCGATTTCAGAAATGATAGCGATGGAGGAAAGCAGTCTAAAGGGCCATACCTCGGGTTCAAGGGAGAATTACAAGGAGGAAAGCAACAACAACAGCCACGAGGATGACTGGAGTGAGCTGTTAGCCCCAAAGGTGGACCTTAAGGAGCTCCCAAAAGGGCTAAGGTATGCTTTCTTAGGGCCTAATAATACCTATCCCGTGATTGTGAATGAAAACCTTAGTGATGATGAGTTGCACTCGCTCCTGACTGAGCTGAGAAAGTATAGGAAGGCCATTGGGTACTCTTTAAGTGACATCAAAGGCCTTTCACCAATGCTTTGCACTCATAGGATTCACTTGGATAATGAGAACGCTTCTTCTATAGAACATCAAAGGCGTTTGAATCCTAATTTGAAAGAGGTTGTTAAGAAAGAAATCCTTAAGCTTTTAGAGGCTGACGTGATCTATCCCATAAGTGACAGCACGTGGGTTTCTCCTGTACATGTGGTGCCTAAGAAGGCAGGGATCACGGTCATAAGGAATGAAAAGGATGAGCTTATCCCTACTAGAACCATCACGTGTCATAGGATGTGTATTGATTATAGGAAACTTAACCTTGCGACTAGGAAAGACCATTTCCCTTTGCCTTTTATTGATCAAATGCTTGAGAGACTTGCTAATCACCCTTACTACTGTTTTCTCGATGGGTATAGCGGTTTCTTTCAGATACCAATTCACCCAAATGATCAGGAGAAGACGACCTTCACATGTCCCTACGGTACCTTTGCATATCGAAAGATGCCGTTTGGATTGTGTAATGCACCGGCTACGTTTCAGCGGTGTATAATGTCGATCTTCTCCGATCTTATAGAAGAGATGGTAGAGGTGTTCATGGATGACTTCTCTGTCTATGGTGCGTCCTTTTCTGCGTGTTTGTTGAATCTTTGCAGGGTACTAAAACGTTGTGAAGAGACAAACTTGGTGCTGAACTGGAAGAAATGCCACTTTATGGTTAAGGAAGGGATCGTGCTTGGTCATAAGATATCAGAGAAGGGCATTGAGGTTGATCAGGCTAAAGTGGAGGTCATGATGGGTCTTGAGCCGCCGGTTAATGTTAAGGGAGTCAGAAGCTTCTTGGGACACGCAGGGTTCTATAGGCACTTCATCAAGGATTTCTCCAAGATTGCAGGCCCTCTTACACGGCTGTTGTGCAAGGAAGCTGAGTTTGTGTTTGATGAGGAGTGTTTGAAAGCTTTCGTGACCATCTAGGAAGCCCTTACATCAGCTCCTATAGTCCAAGCACCAGACTGGTCTCTTCCTTTTGAGATCATGTGTGACGCTAGTGACTACGCCGTAGGAGCCGTTCTCGGTCAGAAGAAAGACAAGAAGCTGCACGTGATCTACTATGCTTCAAGAAACTTGGATGACACGCAGTCAAGATACACCACTACGGAGAAGGAGTTGCTTGCAGTAGTCTTCGCCTTTGAGAAGTTCAGATCGTATCTCGTTGGTTCCAAGGCTATTGTATACACGGATCACGCTGCCTTGCGATACATCTACTCGAAGAAAGACACTATGCCTCGGCTCTTAAGAAGGATTCTCTTACTCCAGGAGTTTGACATGGAGATTAAAGACAAGAAAGGAATAGAAAACGGGGTTGCTGACCATCTCTCACGCCTAAGGATCAACGAGTCTCTCCCCTTAGATGACTCTCTTCCAGAAGAGCAGCTTATGGCGATTACCACGGCTGTTTGTGGAAAGCTAGAAGGGAGGTTTGAGGAGGTGTTGAGTTTCAAAGAAGAGGATCTACCGTGGTTTGCTGATGTGGTGAACTATCTAGCGTGTGGGGAAGAGCCAACACATCTCAACAGCTATCACAAGAAGCGGTTTATGAGAGAGGCTAGTGACTACTTTTGGGACGAGTCCTACTTATACAAGATAGGAGTAGACGGTTTGTACCGGAGATGTGTTACAAAGGAAGAAGCCAGGGACATCCTCTATCATTGCCATGGCTCTTCCTACGGAGGACACTTTGCCTCATTCAAGACTGCCACGAAAGTGTTGCAAGCCGGTTTCTGGTGGCCGTCCATTTTTAAAGATGCACACGAGTTTGTGAAGAGCTGTGAGGCATGTCAACGAGCAGGGAATATAACTAAGAGGAACGAAATGCCTCAAGTTCCTATCTTCGAGGTTGACGTGTTCGACGCGTGGGGGATAGACTTCAAGGGGCCATTTCCATCTTCATACGGCAACAAATACATCTTAGTAGCAGTGGATTATGTCTCTAAATGGGTTGAGGCTGTTGCTTCCCCTACAAATGACTCTAAGGTGGTAATCAAGCTGTTCAAGAGTATCATCTTCCCGAAGTATGGGGTACCTAAGGTTGTCATAAGCGATGGAGGAAGCCACTTCATAAACAAGGTGTTTGAGAACCTCTTGAGAAAATATGGAGTTAAGCATAAGGTGGCTACACCGTATCACCCTCAAACAAGCGATCAAGTGGAAGTCTCCAACAGGCAAATCAAGGCTATACTAGAGAAGACCGTCGAAGCAACAAGGAAAGACTGGGCAGTGAAGCTGGACGACGCTCTTTGGGCCTACCGTACCGCCTTCAAAACACCGATTGGTACAACTCCTTTCACTCTACTCTATGGCAAGGGCTGTCATCTCCCGGTTGAGCTGGAACACCGCGCGTTGTGGGCTGTGAAGAGGCAAAACTTTGACCTCAAGACTGCTCAGGAGAGGCGCCTTATTCAGCTACACGAACTGGACGAGTTGAGGCTGAACGCTTACGAGAGCTTTCAGATATACAAGGAGCAGACTAAGGAGACTCATGACAAGAAGCTGGTCGCCAAGGAGCTTAAGGAAGGAGGGCTAGTGTTGCTGTACAACTCAAGGCTCAAACTTTTCCCGGGCAAGCTGAAGTCAAGGTGGAGTGGACCGTTTGTGATTCAGGAAGTGTTGCCTTATGGAGCTATTACTCTGATGGGAAAAAGTGGTAGTGCATTCACCGTCGACGGACACAGAGTCAAGCCTTACTTGGCAGACAGCTATGACAAGGAGAGTACCTCGGTGCTTCTCCAAGACCCACCATCCGCTTAAACCAAGTAAGGTCTAGCTAAAGACGTTAAAGAAAGCGCACTTGGGAGGCATTCCCATGTTTATCTTGTACATACTCCTGCTTTATTTCCCTTTCAGTTCTATGTTTTTATTCTGCAAGTGTGTAGGAACAGGTATAAGGAGTCTAAACCTTGACCTTGAGGTCTAAAAGAGGCGATAGGGGTTAAGATAAGGCTATAGATCGAGTGCTAGATCGACTGATCCTGGCTCGATCTTTGCTAGATCGAGTCAGTGAATCGAGAGGAGCCAGTCGATCTAGACGAGAACGAGTGACAAGATCGACCTTGACGAAAAAGGATCGATCGATCCAAAATGGATCGACCGATCTAATTTCTTTCGGGAAAATCTGTTGAAAATAGATCGATCACAAGACTCGATCCATCACTCGATCTGTGCCAAATCGACCCCTAAATCGAGGACATAGCTCGATCATGAGGACTTAGCCGTGGAGCCAACATCTCAATGATCGAGAGAGCCAATCGATCCAAGACTCGATTCACCATGAATCGAGTCTCAAATCGAGTAACCCTCTCGATCTAAGCCATTATGGGCATGAGATCGAGTCCTAGATCGACCAAATGGACTCGATCTTATGCCGAGGTAACATTTTCTTTCCCTCCTTTACTCTTTTCCCTCCAACTTTTGAATTCAAAACTCGGTCAAGCCAAGCATCTTTGACTATGAAAGATGTGCCTTGACCAAGACTTTGTCAGAAAAACCACTTTTACTACCCATTGTTTTGATTTTTGCTAGCCTTTAAATATTTCAACAACCTCTCACCCTCTCATTCCTGTTTTTCTCGAAAATTTTAAACAAAGAGAGTGAGAGTTTCGGTTTTCAAAAGCTAGCAAAGATATTCTGCATTTCTTGCAAAGGTATTTTCAAAAATTTAATGATTTAATTTTAGAAAATTTCCTTTAATTTCGCAAGATCTTGTTCTAGAATATAGGGTCGGTTTTGATTTTTAAAAAACTAGCTAAGTAAAAGGAATAATTCTAGATTTTTCAGTATCTAAAGATATGATTCTTCTTTATTTAGCTATGATTTTTATTTATTCCCCAAAATTCTAGGGTAGTTTTTATAAGTTCTCTCCTTCTCTTCTCTCATTCTCATCAAAACCGCCGTGTGCTTATCAAATTTCTTTAGAAACTTGTTTCAGGAACAATGGCCCCAAAGAGAACAAGAGAAGAGACAGCACAAGAAGGAGAAGGACAAGAAGTGGCAGTTCAAGAGAGGGTCAGATGGAGTAAGGATGAGAAGAGGGACAAAAAACGGCTGGAAAGGCTTCGGTTTGAGCCTACCAAGTTTGATTCAAGCGTGTAATATTGGAAATGATGAGTTGATCGAGAGCTGCTGTCTAAGCTAGGGATTCTTGGGGATTTTGACCAACTCCTCAAGAACATTGGCTTAAGATGTCTGTCACGGATGGATTGCCCAACCATTCCTGAAGTGACAATAGACTTCCTTGCCACCTTGGAGTTCCGTTACGAGAATCCTAGCGCACCCGTCCCTTCTCAAGGTCGCCTCTACTTCAAGGTTGGCCGTCAAGCCTATACACTCTCCATCCCTGAGCTATGCCAAGCTTATGGTCTCAACGCGGATGCCTACAAGGTCGAGTTCCCAGCCTTCAAGAAAGCCGACGACTTTTGGGACCTGATCAGCAATGAAGACTACAAGGCCAACACCGCCAAGATCAAGCGAGTAAGGAGCCCGGTGCTGAGGTATACTCTGAAGCTGATTGCCAACACGTTTAGTGGAAGATCTGTTGCTCCTACGGTCACGAAGACAGAGCTGTGCTTCCTATTCCAAGGTGTGAAGCACTTGGTGTGTGATCCGGATGCAAATGACGAGCCCATGGAGGATGAACTCGGCGATGAAGTGAACTACGGGTGTGTGCTCGCGGCTTCTTTGGTGAAATACAAGGCTTATGCCTTGCGGTGCAAGGCAACATCCTCTTACATTGGCGGTTTCCTTACTCCTCTGTTCATGCAAGCTGGTGTGCCCATTCACGACTTTGCTAACGTCCCAACCAGAGCTTTCATGGACGAGGCATACATGAGGAATACTGACAGCTTGGGACGCACGCCAGCGGAAGGGTTCTACGCCTACCTCTTCATAGATGACGAAGACGAGAAGAGAGTGTGCATCCTGCCCAACAAAGATGAAACCGAGCTGCTTGGTGTTGGGAACATCGAGTTCTTGCCCACGGAGGAAGAATGCTTTGCCTCTTTAGGAGGACCACCTGCTTCAGAAATTACCCCTCGTCAAAGGTCAGAGTCTCCAGCCACGGAAGTTGAGATGCCCGAGGCCTACACGCTTCCCAAGCTAGACTTCGAGCCGAGGACAAAAACCGAAAAGTTCCTAGCATCAGTTGTGGAAATGCAAAGGAAGATCAACAAGTGGCAAGGCAAGATGCTCAAGAAGCTTGGAAAGAAAGTCAAGGCACTTCAGGGAGGCTCGCCTAAGAAAGCTGTAAGTCAAGAGGTGCAACAACCCGAGAAGGGAAGGCTCTCAACCGGTGGTATTGTCATCCGCGAGACCCAAGGAAGCACCATTCAGCCGGCGCGCCACTCTCTCCAAGAACCAGCTGTCAAAGGCAAAGCAACAATCTCTAGCTCCTCTGGAACATCCTCAAGTTCCAGCCGAGACTTGACCAGAGGTAACAACCTTCTTCCATTGTACATAACCGCTCATATTTGCTTCTTTTTGCTTTGTGTTTTGATGCTCCTTCAAATGAGTTTGCCACCGGGACGGTGTCAAGCAAGTTTGGGGGAGTATATGTGTGATTTGACTTGTGTTCTTTGATCTTATTTTCCTTTAGCATCCTTGAGTCTTTAGTTCATGAAAAATTGGTAAAATTTTTAAATTTTTTTCAAAGATTCATGTAGTTGCATTCATCTTTTCAAAACATGTTAGGATTGAGTCTAGAGTTTCTCATAGCATCTAGGTTGTTTGCATTTTGCATAAGGGGTTAGAATTTCTTAAAAATGTGTTTTTACTTATGAATTGTTTCAATGCCCTAGTTAGTAGTTCTCTAGTGCTTTGTCTATGCTTTGAAAGTAAGTTCTTACCATGCTTGGATCACTTGTTAGGATTTTCGTGGCTTAAATTGAACTCTCATGATTTGAAACTCATCCTAATAAGTGAAAACCTTAATTTGAAATTCTAATTATCATTCTTATGCATTTGAAAATGAACACATGGTTTTAAAATATTTAGGCTCTCTTTTCCTTTTTAACACTCTTTGTGAGCCTAAGTAGAACTCCCTCCTTGAATCTTACCCTACTTTGAAGCCAAATGTTCTTGTGTGACATCTTTGTGAGGCTTTCTTTTCGGTTTGAACTTGGCATAAAGTGTTAGGTTTGGGCGACATGATTTGGTTTTCATATGATTGTTAGCTTTGCATTTTGAAGCTAGGTATATGCTTAGGATAAGTTTGGGGGATCTTTGGGGTTGCGCCTATTTGTTCTCGGTTTCAAAGAGCTTTGTGTTTAAAAGAAAGAAATGGGTTTTAAGTGAAAGGTTGTTTTTAAAACTAAGTATGCTCTACTAAATTTCAGGAGGTAGCTCTCCCATAATAAAATTAAAAAAAAAAGAGAGAAAAGAAAAGAAAAAGAAATAAAAAGAGCCTAAGTGCCAAATAAAAAAAAATAAAAAAAAAAATATAAGAGAGCTACTAATAAGAAATATCTAAAGAGCAAAAATATTTTTCAAAACCTTTTCACTAGCCTAAAAAGTTTAAAAATGTCTTTATTTCGAATTGGGGATTGCTAAGTTTGTAAAGAATAAGGGTAGACTCTTAAGTGGTGAGTGAGGATAAAATTTGTTAAATGAGAGGGGTATAGGATCGTTTGTTAGTTTACTTGGGTAGATGAGAATCTAATCATGTATGCATAAATTATCTTTACCTTTAGCATTATGCACAAGTTCAACCATTTTTGAGAGAAACCCTTGTTCTAATTATAAACCCTTTTCAAATGAGATCATTCAATGCTCATAACCTTCACCCTTAGCCAAATGTGTTTTGCTTTAAAGTGCATAAGTTTGATTCATGGTTCGAATGTTATTGAATGTTAAAGGATGAGTTTCTTTGATTGTTAGAAATAGGAGAGTCATGATCTGAATTTCTTTGTGTGATGAGTATGGCTAAGTTCTTTGGAGTATGAGTGTAAGCATAGCATTTTAGAACTGCTAACTAGGACATTGAGATTGATTCATTTGAAAGGCACCTTTGAAAAAAGTTTAAACCCCCAGTCATTTTTCGGAAAACCTCTCTTCCTTACTTATTTTCTGTTGCTTGAGGGCAAGCAAGAAGTAAGTTTGGGGGAGTTGATGTTATTGCATATTGCATACATTTTGCATACTCATTAGTTAGCTTTTCATGCATTTGTATCACGTTTTAGGTTAGATTGCATCACTTAGGGTCCTAGAGCATTCTTGCATCAGCATATGCATTTTCCTTGCATTTTGCATCACATTCAGGTTGTTTCTGGCTGCTTTGGAGTCGTGGAGGTTCGTGGACATGTGGAGGCTGATGTAGCAGTTCGTGGGAGCTCGGATATATGCTAAGGATCAGAGATCGAGGAGCAGATCGAGCATGGCCGGTCAATCTAGGAGTTGATCGACCAGAAGATCGAGCCAACCAGGCGATTCAAGGAGAATGATCGAGACAAGGATCGAGTGAAGCAATCGATCAAACGGTACGGACGTAAATGACGCCATGCAAAGCGAGAGTTAGATCGAGTACACCACTCGATCCAGCCAAAGATCGATACCGAGATCGGATGCAACACTCGATTTGCCGATGATGATCGATACCCAGATCGAGCCGAAGACACGATGTCCGGATATGATCGAGAGAACCACTCGATCTTGGAGTCGATCTCTGTCCTTTCAACCGTTTTTGGCCGCTAGCGAGGGGGGGACCATCAGCTTGTTTGAGCATTTTGGGAAGGCGGCGACGTCCTTTTCCAACAACAATTTTAGATCCTTATCTTTTCCCTTATGTTTTCTCTCTCGTTTTCGTGAAGAACACCATTGTTGAACTTGCGTTTTTCTTAAGCTTTGTAATCGAATCATTTCCGTTCAATCTAGTTTTCTTTTCATGTTCATCGTCTCGTTTCATATGCTTTGCTTGATTTACTCTATGTGTAGCGAGTAAATTTATTTGGGTTCGGGGTAGAGAGGATTAAGGGGTCTAAAGAGTTTCGATCTTGGGGTTTTTTCTAAACGTTTTCAATGGCTATCTCTTCTAAGGTGTTGAGATCTCAATGCTTGAAGACTCTCACGCCAAGAGCTTCATGATCCGAGAGGTTCCTTACCTTGATAGGATTCAGGAGCCTCGGAAGATCACACCTTAGAGACTAGTTACCCCTTTCCAAAAGCCATGGAAGTTTGGGGGATTAGTTAAGCCATTCATTTGAAATCTGTTTTCCTTGCCCTTCGACCTCTCTTTCCACCAAAAGCCATGGGTTTGGAGGAGAGGATGAAGGAGTGATCTATACCGAAAGCCACGGATAGATCTTGCTTAATTTTCAAGGCTTAAAGATCCTCACCAAGTGAGTCGATTTAAAGTTTTAAACCAAGGTCGAACCTTTGAAACCCCTGACCATGAATCTCAACCCTAGGCCCTTTCTTTTAGCATCTTTACATCTTATCTCGTCTTTCGCTTGATCTCTGATAGCATCCTGGTCATTAGTTTTACTGTTCTTGCATTTTTAGACGACATCGATTGTTAGTGCTCGATCTAGTGGTCGATCTCATGGTCGATCCACTAGTCGAAATTTAATAATTCGAAGCTTTCTCCTTTAATTATTCTGTTTGTTTCTCGTAGTAGTTTCTTCATTTCTAGTATTTTTAAAATAGGTTGCATTCTGTTAAAGTTGCTGCATCTAGTTTTTAGAGATTTTCTCATAAACCATCTCATTTTGCTTAGATTTGCATTAGTCCTTGTATTCTCTGTGCATTCTTTATCATCCTAGGCATGGAATTACTCTCTCTTGCTTGCTGTACTACAACATGTCTTGCATTTGAGTTTGATAACCTCACTGCAATCTAATCCTTGCTCCAAAGAAGTAGCTATCAGTCAAGGGACGCTTACAGTGAGGCAGTATGAGACTCAATTTAACCAGCTGAGGAAGTATGTGTCTTATGAGTTTGACATGGAGGAGAAGCTGATTCGTAGGTTTAAGAGCGGACTGCGAGTTGGGCTATGGAACAGATGTGTGGTCCGTGACTTCAGGACAGTGGCTGAGCTAGTTGAGAAGGCGGCATTGCTGGAGTCAGGACAGGCAGAAGCTGCTTTGATGACAGCTGGGGCTGGGACAGCCGTGACCAAGGCGGGTCAGTCTAGTGGACAGAACCGAATGTTCAGGAAAGGAGTACCGAACAAAGGATCTGGGAGACGCAGCGTGTGCAGCAAGTGTGGCAAGGCTCACGTTGGCGAGCGTAGATGCGGTGGTAGTGGATGCCACAGGTGCGGGAGTTTAGAGCATTGGGTACGAGACTGTCCGGAGGAGGATCTTCGAGTGGTTCGTGTGTCCGGTAGTGACAGTGCGGTTCGGGTTTGCTACGGTTGTGGAGAACTATGGCATTTCAAGTGTGAGTGTCCTAAGGCAGGAGTGGTGGAGCAAGCCGTGGCTCAGGGAAGCTAGCAGGGGAGGCGCTTGCATCACAAGCCAAGAGACAGGCCATTATGCCGAGGGTGAACACGACGAGTGCAGCAGCAGCTGAGGAACCGAGCACTTCTCATCCGATTACTGGTACGTGTGGTACATAAAGTTTTGTGAATTGCTTTTGCGTGTTGTGTCTTAGTATAAAGTCTTAGCATTCTAGGAAATGAATGTATAGGGACCTTTCTAATGGGTGAGGTTGAAACCCATGTTCTGTTTGACTCAGGAGCGAGTCATTGTTTTGTTAATCCGGATATGATCGGAAAGGGGCAGTTCCAGAAGGAACCTGGAGAGGACTTTGGGTTGGTACAAGCGGCTGGAGGCCAAGTGATGTTTTCACTAGGAACGGTCAAGAATGTTCCAGTGATGTTTGGCGAAGTGAACATGCCAGCGGATCTAGTGATCTGTAGAGTTAAGTCCTACGATATCATCTTCGGGATGGACTGGTTAGGTAAGTACATAGATCATTTGGATTGTCACCGTGGAAGGGTACGGTTTGAGAGACACGGAGAGGTCTTGGTTTATCAGGGAGTTAGACCAACCTCAGGAAGTTTGGTGGTTTCAGCTATTCAAGCAGAACGGCTGATAGAGAAAGGTTGTAAGGCGTATTTAGCAACGATCACTACCACAGAAAGGGGACCGGATGTTGACTTGGGCAGTATACCGGTGGTGCAAGATTTTAAGGATGTCTTTCAGGCGTTGGCTGGACTGCCACCAGCTCGTTCAGATCCGTTCACGATTGAACTTGAGTCGGGGACAGCTCAAATATCCAAAGCACCATACCGGATGGCGCCAGCTGAGATGGCTGAAAAAAAGAAGCAGCTAACGGAATTGCTGGACAAGGGATTCATTAGACCGAGCAGTTCGCCATGGGGTGCGCCAGTGTTGTTCGTGAAGAAGAAGGATGGAAGTTTCAGGCTTTGCATTGATTACCGCGGATTGAACCGTGTGACCGTGAAGAACAAGTATCCACTACCTAGGATAGACGAGTTGTTGGACCAACTCAGGGGAGCTACTTGGTTCTCTAAGATCGATTTGGCGTCAGGGTACCATCAAATACCCATAGAGGAGACAGACGTGCGTAAGACTGCCTTTAGGACAAGGTATGGTCATTACGAGTTTGTGGTCATGCCGTTTGGTTTGACGAATGCGCCAGCTGCATTCATGAAGCTGATGAATGGCGTATTCAGGGAGTAACTAGATGAGTTTGTGATCATTTTCATAGACGATATTCTAGTATACTCAAAGGGTGGGGAAGAACATAGAAGTCATTTGCGGACTGTTCTGGATAAGTTGCGAGAACAGAAGTTATATGCCAAGCTCAGTAAGTGTAGGTTTTGGCAACGACATATAGGATTCTTGGGCCACATTGTTTCGGATAAGCGAGTGTCCGTGGACCCAGAGAAGATTCAGGCCATTGCGGATTGGCCTAGACCAGAGAACGCTACAGAGATAAGGAGCTTTCTGGGGCTAGCTGGTTATTGCAGGCGGTTTTTCAAAGGTTTTGCAAGCATGGCTCAGCCAATGAAAAAGCTGACTAGTGATGACGTGGAGTATGTCTGGACGGATGAGTGTGAAGAGTGCTTCTCAAAGTTAAAGGAGTTACTCACTAGTGCACCAGTATTGGCGTTACCAGAACCGGGTGAGCTATACGTGGTATACGCGGATGCATCACGGAAGGGACTAGGGTGTGTTCTGATGCAGAATGGTAAGGTGATAGCTTATGCTTCGCGGCAGCTACTGAAGCATGAAGGAAACTACCCTACGCATGATTTAGAAATGGCGGCTGTGGTATTTGCACTTAAGATATGGAGGTCTTACTTATATGGGGAGAAGGTGCAGATATACACGAACCATAAGAGTTTAAAGTATATCTTTACTCAACCGGATTTGAACCTGAGACAGCATTAATGGATGAAGCTGGTAGCGGACTATGATTTGGAAATAGCATACCAACTAGGGAAGGCCAACTTGGTGGCAGATGCATTGAGCAGAAGGAGAGCTAGCGTATCATCAGAACGGGACGTTGGTAGCATTGTGAACATGCTAAGGACATTGCGGTTGAATGCAATAACGGAAGGGGTTGAACCCTTGGGTTTGGAAGCTGCGGATAGAGCTGACTTGTTGACTAGGATTCGGATTGCTCAGGAGCAGGATGAGAATCTGAACAAGATGTCACAGAATGATAAGACAGAATATCAGACTTCAAACAATGGGACCATTGTTGTGAACAGACAGGTATGTATACCGGATGTGAAGGAGTTAAAGGATGAGTTCCTTAAGGAGGCGCATCAGTCAAAGTTTTCTGTTCATCCGGGGATGACCAAGATGTATCAGGATTTGAAACGGTACTATCATTAGGTTGGGATGAAACGTGATGTGGCTAAGTGGGTAGCCAGATGTGAGACATGCCAATTGGTTAAGGCAGAGCATCAGTTTCCGAGTTGTTTGCAAACGTTACCAATGCCGGAATGGAAATGGGACATGATCACCATGGACTTTGTACTGGGTATACCAAAGACTAAGAAGTTGCATGACGGGGTATGGGTCATTGTGGATCATTTGACCAAGTCTGCTCACTTCTTACCTATGAAAAAGACGGATGGAGTACCAATGTTGGTGGATATGTACATTGAACAGAGCGTGAGGTTGCATGGAGTGCCAGTGAGTATCATCTCAGATCGTGATCCGAAGTTTACTTCGAGGTTCTGGAAGGAGTTCCAGGAAGCGTGTGGGACGCGGTTGCATATGAGTACAGCGTATCATCCTCAGACGTATGGGCAGTCAGAACAGACGATTAGGACATTGGAGGATATGTTGAGAGCGTGTGTACTAGATTGGGGTGGTAGTTGGGAAGACCACTTACCCTTGGCTGAACTCACATAAAACAATAGTTACCATAGGAGCACAGAGATGTCTCCGTATGAGGCGTTGTATGGCAGGCCGTGTAGGACACCATTGTGTTGAACACAAGTGGGGGAGCATAGCGTAATGGGGCCTGCAGGGGTCGAGGCTACTACTGAAAAGATCAGATTATTAAAGGTCAGAATAAAAGAGGCTATGAACAGGCAAAAAAGTTATGCGGACAAGCGTCGCAGGGATTTGGAGTTCAGTGTGGGTGATATGGTTTATCTGAAGGCACTGACTTATAAGGGAACAGACAGGACAGCAAAGTATGCCAAGTTGAGTCCGAGGTACATTGGACCGTACCGAATACTGGAGAGAGTTGGCACAGTGGCTTACAAGTTGGACTTACCTTCGGAAATGGGAGCGTTCCATAATGTATGCCATGTGTAGCAGCTAAGGAAGCACATAACCAAACGGGAAACAGTTATAGAACAAGCACCTGCGGACTTGCAAAAACACCAGCCGGTCCGGGTGACAGACAGCAAAGAAAAGACTGAGCGTGGGAAGCCGGTCAGAATAGTTCAGGTCGTATGAGACTGCGACGGTCATGAACAGGTTACTTGGGAAAAGGAGGCTAGGATGAAAGCTGAGTATCCTAAATGGTTTGACAAGTTGCAAATGGACGAGTCGGATTCGAAGACGAATCCAAAACGGGTGGGGGAGAGTTGTAGTATCCGTATCCGAGAAAACTCTGAATGATCGAACCGGACATGGCAATGTCCAAGGAATGATCGCGCCAAGGACGTATATTGGCTGAGAACTGGGAGGTTCGGACTATGGTCAGGTGATGACTGGGAAATAGTCGGATGGATGGTTGGGATAGCCGAGCCGGATGGACCATATCCGAGAGAAAATGGTCCAGTCCGTGAGAAAATGGGGTTTATCCGATAGTGAAGTTAGTCCGAGTGACAGTGGACTGTCTCCGAGGAAAAGGGAAAACCTCCGAGAGAAAAAGAGGATTAGCCGAGGTGGGACGATTCGTCCGAGAGAAAAGGAAATATCCGGGTGGAAAAGGGAAATAACTCGGATAAGGGCGGTTTATCCGAGAGGGAAGAGAATTGGGCCGTGGGCCAAGTGTTTTGTCAGCTATTTTGTCGGTTTATCGGGTGGATGGTCAGTCAGTATGGGAAATAGTCGAGAGATATCAGATCGGTTCGGGATAAATCCTACTGAAACCAGGAAAACGTCGGTTAAGTCCGAGTTACCTAGGGTTTTGCGAGTATATAAGGATTTTTGAGACTTAACTCGAGGGTGTTGCGTTTATTTGAGCTAAACAAAGCAAATAGAGAGTTTAGTCGAGAGAAAACCCTAAGAAAAGCAGATTATCTCGAGGATATCCGAAAGATTAAGCTATCGCCGAGCAGATCCGACCATCGCCAAGATAAATCGGTAAGCGACTGAACAATTCCTTAAGTATCGAGTTTCCATCGGATAACCTCGAGCTTATAGCAGAGTTTGGCTCGGAGAAAGGTGAACGGATCAAGATATAGTCAAAGGGAAAGGGATTCGATCGTATAGACAACCGAGAGATTCCTAGGGTGATCAGATATCTTTGTTTCCACGCGGATTTCATTGGGATTTCTTCTGATCAATCAGTTTCCAACCTTGTTTAAGGTGAGTGCGTGACTGTGGTTGGTGTCTAGGATCGTTGGATTGCTAAGGTTGAATGTTTTGTATGTTTGATTGTGTGACTTTCATGTTGTGTGTTTAGAACTGTTAAGTGATTATGTGTTATGGTATTGTGAGGTGTTTACCGTGGCATAGATGATGTCTAGCTAACCTCAGGGTAATCCGGATTATGTACTAGCTTAAGGGATGTGGGATTCTCGCTGAAGTAGACATGGGTCTTAAAAAGGGATTGATCTTGGTTGGTTAGGTTAGATGATCATGGCCGTTTGATATATATGTTATGTCTATTGCGAATTGATTCTGTGGGATGTTGAATCCGGTAGTATGAATGCGTGATTGGTACTGACCAGGTGTTACGGGATGACCGTACTCACTAAGTATTTATCAAATACTTATGCCTCTCTTCTTGAGTGTGCAGTTAATAAGCAGTAAAGGGAGCGAGACCAGGCGGCTGTGATGGACATGGATGGATCGGGGATTGGGTGTTTATTTATGATTTAAGACGTGTGTTTTGTCTTATGGGCTTTGGTGTTAAGCGTTTTAGGTTGCTAGATGATATGATGTATTCATTAGCGAACCATTGTGATTTGTTTAAGTTAACCCCGAATCTGATTAAGTGTTTTTATGCAAGTTTATTAATGAAATGAGTTGTTTTTGAATCCGCTGTGTATTGGTTAAATGAAAGAAAAGGTTTAAAATTTGGCTAAGTATAGAAACTGAACTGTTAAGATGTAGTGGGGTACGGCTGCGGTATGGTTTGCCGGGTCAGGCTACCACAAACCTCCTGGATTATTTCTTTGGTGTCGGCAAATATTCGATATTCGTACTAGGGAATTCGAACCTCGGTCTTTAATCGGTATTTTTTTTTAGTAAATATATTTTATAAATGTTTTTGAACTTGATTATAGCGATTGTATGTGTCTGAAATACGGTTTGTTTCAGATGTAATGGGAACGGTATTAAGGATGGGAACTCTTCAGGACAACAGTACTAATGCCTATGAGGAGGATTTTTGTCATGTACATTTCTAACTCTGTGACGCGAGGTTAGTAGTTTATAAATTGCTCTTGAATAATGTATTTATGTTGTTGTTATATGGTTTATTCATAGTCAACGTCGTTGTCGTAGGAGGGATGATGTCATCACGTGTATTGCCAGAGGAGCTATTGCTAGGGATTTTGTTCGTGTATACGAGCAAAATGGTGCTGAATCAATAGTATGTGTTCTCAGGTTATGGATGGTATCTGATGGCAAAGGTGAGAATGTTATTATGTGTTATCAATATTCTGATGTTATTTGTTTCCAGTTTATGTGTAATTCTAAGGATATTAGTCAATCATCTTTCTCTCGAGGATCTACTTAATAGATTTTTGGTATAGGTGTTGACTCTAAGGATGTTGCCTTGCGGTCTCATTATCCATATTCCCAGTTCATGTTTAACCCTATCGACAATGATGTCCGAGGTTTCAGGAGATGTGAGTTTCTAATTTTTATGATAATGTTTCTCTTTATAGTACATTTCGTGAATGTGTTTTTGTTTGCTAATATAATGTAACTAATATGATGCAGTCGTGGTACTCTTGGTGGTCGGATTATTCAGTGATGGGACGACTGGCATCTGCGGGGTTTGGTGTCGTGTTGTCTCACCTGAATTTTTTTAATTTCTCAGACACGCTTTTAACTGTTATTTACAAACAATTTTATTTTATTTCATGGGTGTTTGTAATATGCTATCTCGGAGCTTATGTTTTTTTAATTATTCGAATGACTATCAAGAAGAGAATGGTGTTAGGCCTATAAGTCCAATAAATATGTTCGAAGTATTGTTTTGATTTTAATTATTTGTATGATTATCGAGCAGGAAAAAATTATTGGGCTTAAAAGTCCAATAAATATGTACTAATTATAAATTAAACCGGGTTTTAATAAGTTGATTTTATGACAGATGATATTGTCAAAGATTTTAATTTACTATTCTAATTTCGTTGCTCGGAATTTCCATTGGAAAATGTAAGCTGTCGAGAATAGTGATAATTGTGTATCATTTGATTCTTTTAATTTATGACAGTGTATAGTGATATTGTTCATGACGGTAAAGTAAAATAATTTGTAATTAGCATGCGAGATATGTGGTTTAGAATGTTTACGTCCTTTTAGTTGTTCAGATCGATACTATAATTCACATTCAAAAACGAACCAATTGTGATATTTAATTTATATATAATTCACATTACATAATCAGTAAACAAGAACACGGTGTTGGGCTTTACAGCCCAAAGAATATTTTCGGGCTATAATTTGAGCTATATCCTGATATGTTGATTTTTCAACGATTGTTATTGTAGATAATATTCGGATGTTTCTATTCTAATGTTTCTGAATTTAGTTAATCGAAATCTTCACTCGAGAATTCAAACTGTCGAGAACAGTGAAATTTATGTGCCATTTGATTCTTTTCATTCCTCCCTGACATGCATAATTATTATACTTTGATAATAAAAATATAAAAGATTGATAATTTGACCATATAACTTATCGATATTCGTTTTTGGTGTCTTCGTTCTTATCTATGTCGGAGAGACCAAGGCTATAATGAGTGCTTAAGAAACGGAGATTGACGCATTTTGCGCTGTATATAGATAGAAGAATCTTTTATAAACTTTTTTTTTTTTGAGTGATATCCCTTGTATTTACACCATATAAGGCTGCATTTAGTACATATTTTGGTCATTTTTTGCATGTTTTCCCTTAGCTTTTGTCCCATTTTCTTCTCCTTTTAGACTTAGGTTGCATTTAGAGTATAGTTTGCATTTTCCTTGTATTTTGGATGTTTTTAGGTGCTTTTGGATCTAAAAGGAGCTCGGAGGAGTTTTGGGGACGATCCAGGATGCTAGCTGGGCAAAAGGGAGCACGAAGGATCGAAGCAGAGAATCTCTGCAGAAGTTTTCGGTCAGAGCACGGTGAATATCCGTCAAGGATGACCGATACGGAACAGTATCTGTAGCATCCGTATCCGAGAAAATGCGGACTGATCGTACCGGACAGGAGGTTGTCCGAGGAATGACCGAGCCAAGGGTCGGATATTGGCTGGGAAAGGGAGGTTCGGACTATGGTCGGGTGTGGACCGGTGGAATAGTCGGACAGGGGCTGGATAGCCGAGCCGGATGGACCATATCCGAGGGAAATGGGGTCCAGTCCGAGGGAAAATGGGATTTATCCGAGTGAAATAGGATATATCCGAGAGTCTGGGAGGTTAGTCCGAGTGTCAGTGGACTGTCTCCGAGGGAGAATAGGAAACCTCCGAGGGAAAAAGAGGATTAGCCGAGGAAGGACAGGATGTCCGAAAGGAATAGGAAAATCCGGATGAAAAATGGAAAACACCTCGGATAAGGGCGGTTTATCCGAGTGGGAAGGGATTTGGGCCGTGGGCCAAGTGTTTGGTCGGCTATTTTGGGGTTTATCGAAGGATGAGTTGAGCCGGTACAGGGAATAGCCGATAGAATCGAATTGGACCGGGATAAAGTTTACTGGAACCAGGAAAACGTCGGATAAGTCCGAGTTACCTAGGGTTTTGCGAGTATTTAAGGGATTTTTGAGACTTTTCTCAGGAGAGTTGTGTTTATTCGAGAGCAATAAAGCAAAGAAAGAGAATAGTCGAGAGAAAACCCTAAGAAAAACAGTTTATCCCGAGGATATCCGAGAGAGATCAAGCTATCGCCGAGCTAATCCGACCATCGCCGAGATAAACTGGTAAGCGATCGGATATTTCCCTAAGTGTTAGGATTTCATCGGATAACCTCGAGCTAATAGCCTTGTTTTGTGGGGTTTCTGAGGGAAAACAGAGTTTGGCTCGAAGAAAGGTGAACGGATCAAGAGATAGCCGAGGGGATAAGGATCGGATCGTACCGTGAGCCGAGAGATTCTTAGGGAGATCGGATATCTTTGATTTGGAGCGGTTTTCATCGGGATTTCTTCTTACCAATCTGTTTCTAGCCTTGTCTAAGGTGAGTGCGCGACTGTGGTTGGGTCTTAGACCGTAGGATGACTAGGGTTGAATGTTTTGCATGCTTGATTGATGATTTTCTTGTGATGTGTGGTTTAAGTGTACAAACGATTGAATGTTTGATAATAGGTGGTGTTTACCGAGGCATATATGATGTTTAGCTAACCTCAGGGGAATCCGGATCATGTACTAGCTTAGGAGATGTGGGATTCTCGCTGAAGTAGACATGGGTCTTAAAAAGGGATTGATCTTGGGTGGTTAGGCTAGATCATCAGGGGCCGTTTGATAGTGATGTGTTTATTGTGAATTGATTGTGTGAATGTTGAATCCGAAAGTTTACTGCGTGTTTTGGTACTGACCAGGTGTTACGGGATGACCGTACTCACTAAGTATTTATGAAATACTTATGCCTCTCATTTGGAGTGTGCAGGTACTAAGCAGTAAGGGGGCGAGACCAGGCGGCAGTGATGGATATGGATGGATCGGGGTTGTGTGTTTTATAATTTAAGACTTGTGTTAGGGTCTTATGGCTTTGGTGTTATTCGTTAGGTTGCTAGATGATCGTTGTATTCATTAGCGAACCTTGTGTTTTTATTCATGTGGAACCCCGAATATTGTTTAGTGCTTTTAAAGATGAATAAATGAGTGTTTTGAGTTATTATATTCCGCTGTGTATTGTTAAAGAATGACTTAGAAAAATAAAGAAAAAGTTCAAAAATATGGCTAAGTATAGAATTGGACTTAGAGGATGTAGTGGGACACAGCCGCGGTACGGTTTACCGGGTTGGGTTACCACAAGTTGGTATCAGAGCGTTTTAACGCTTCTAGGACTAGGAAACTGGTGACTGCTGTTGATTGTTTTGTTGGGGTTAAGGGGGGGGTCCGATCCATTCTTCACTGCCAAGGTCTCGCGGTAAGTTGTGTGTGGTGTTGTAAAACACGTTTTGAGTTAGCTTCGGCTAACTGGCATTGTGTACTTGCAGATGGTTAATACCAGAAGAACCGTGAGAGTCAATGGGGACAACCAGGCTGAGGGGTCTGTGAACTCAGGCAACGGGAATGTTGCTGAGAGGGCTAGGGAAGCCGAGAGACAAGCAGCTGCGGTTGCAGCTGAGGCGGCTAGAGTGGCAGCCGTGGAAGCAGCAAGGGATGCTGCGGATGCTGAGAACGTGGCTGGGAATGCCGCGGGTGCAGCTGGGATAGCTGAGAATGCAGCTGGGGTTGCTGCGGATGTGGCACCAGTGGGGTTAGAGGCTGTGCTTAGGATGTTAGCACAGGTACTAGCTAGGCTACCTGCGGTGGCTCCTGCTCCGGCGGTTGTAGCAGCACCACAAGTAGTACCACAGGTGGGGGTGCAAGCAGATGTGGTTGAGGAGGAAGCGGACCAAGTGGAGAGGGTTCCGAGTTACCTCAAGGTTTTGGACCACATGGTGCGGTTGGGAACCAAGTTCTTCGCTGGAGGTTCTACACCGATTGAGGCTGATGAGTGGAGGATGAGGCTGGAACGGAACTTTGAGTCTATCCGATGTCCAGAGGGTTACAAGAGGGACATTGCAGTGCACTACTTGGAGAGTGTGATGCACACACGTGGTGGAAAGGCATTGTGGGAAGGCTGGTGAATGCGAATTGTTCCTATGAAACATTCTCAGCGATGTTTAGGAGTAAGTACTTCCCACAGGAAGCTTACAATGAGTTAGAGAAGGCGTTTCTGTACCTTAGTCAGGGGACGCTTACAGTGAGGCAGTATGAGACTCAGTTTAATCAGCTGAGGAAGTATGTGTCAGATGAGTTTGCCACGGAGGAGAAGCTGATTCGCAGGTTTATGAGTGGACTGCGGGTTGAGCTTAGGAACGGGTGTGTGGTTCGTGACTTCAGGACGGTTGCTGAGCTTGTGGAGAAGGCAGCATTGTTGGAGTCAGGACAGGCAGAAGCTGCGTTGATGTCAGCTGGGGCTAGCACAGCCGTGACCAAGGCGGGTCAGTCTAGTGGACAGAACCGGAGGTTTGGGAAGGGAGTACCGAACAAAGGGTCTGGGGGACGCAGCGTGTGCAGCAAGTGTGGCAAGGCTCACGTTGGTGAGTGTAGGCGCAGTGGTAGGGGATGCCACAGGTGCGGAAGTTTAGAGCATCAGGTGAGAGACTGCCCGGAGGAGGATCAGCGTGTGGTCCGTGTGTCCGGCAATGATGGTGCGGTTCGGGTTTGTTATGGTTGTGGAGAACCAGGGCATTTCAAGCGTGAGTGTCCCAAGGCAGGAGTGGTGGAGCAGGCCGTGGCTCAAGGGAAGAGAGCAGGGGAGGCGCTTGCATCACAGGCCAAGAGACAGGCCATTATGCCGAGGGTGTACATGACGAGTGCAGCAGCAGCCGAGGAACCGAGCACTTCTCATCCGATTACTGGTACGTGTGGTACTTAGTATTTTCTAAACTTGCATTGCGTGTTGTTGTGTGTTAGTATAGAGTCTTAGCATTCTAGGGAATGAATGTGTAGGGACCTTGCTAATGGGTAAGGTTGAAACCCATGTTCTGTTTGACTCGGGAGCGAGTCATTGTTTTGTTAATCCGGACATGATCGGAAAGGGTCAGTTCCGAAAGGAACCCAGAGAGGACTTTGGGTTAGTTCAGGCGGCTGGAGGCCAAGTGATGTTTTCACTAGGAACGGTTAAGAATGTTCCAGTAATGTTTGGTGAAGTGAACATGCCAGCGGATCTAGTGATCTGTAGAGTTAAGTCCTACGATGTCATTTTGGGGATGGACTGGTTAGGCAAGCATAGAGCTCACTTGGATTGTCACCGTGGGAGGGTGCGGTTTGAGAGAGACGGAGAGGTCTTGGTTTATCAGGGAGTTAGACCAACCTCAGGAAGTTTGGTGGTTTCAGCTATTCAAGCAGAACGGCTGATAGAGAAAGGTTGTGAGGCGTATCTAGCAACGATCACTACTACAGAAGGAGGACCGGATGTGGACTTAAGCAGTATACCGGTGGTGCAGGAATTCGAGGATGTTTTTCAGGCGTTGGCAGGACTGCCACCAGCTCGTTCAGATCCATTCACGATTGAACTTGAGCCGGGGACAGCTCCATTGTCTAAAGCACCATACCGGATGGCGCCAGCAGAGATGGCTGAACTGAAGAAGCAGCTAACGGAGTTGTTGGACAAAGGCTTCATTAGGCCTAGTAGTTCACCGTGGGGAGCACCAGTGTTGTTCGTGAAGAAGAAGGATGGGAGCTTCAGGCTTTGCATTGATTACCGCGGATTGAACCGTGTGACTGTGAAGAACAAGTATCCACTTCCCAGGATAGACGAGTTGTTGGACCAACTCAGGGGAGCTACTTGGTTCTCTAAGATCGATTTGGCATCAGGGTACCATCAAATACCCATAGAGGAGACAGACGTGCGTAAGACTGCCTTTAGGACAAAGTATGGTCATTACGAGTTTGTGGTCATGCCGTTTGGTCTGACGAATGCGCCAGCTGCATTCATGAAGTTGATGAATGGCGTATTCAGAGAGTACCTAGATGAGTTTGTGATTATTTTCATAGATGATATTCTAGTTTACTCTAAGGATGAGGAAAATCATAGGAGTCATTTGCGGACTGTTCTGGAGAAGTTGAGAGAACAGAAGTTATATGCCAAGCTCAGTAAGTGTAGCTTTTGGCAACGGCATATAGGGTTCTTGGGTCACATTGTTTCGGATAAGGGAGTGTCCGTGGATCTAGAGAAGATTCAGGCTATTGCGGATTGGCCTAGACCAGAAAATGCTACAGAGATAAGGAGTTTTCTCGGACTAGCTGGTTACTACAGGCGGTTTGTCAAAGGTTTTGCAAGCATGGCTCAGCCAATGACAAAGCTGACTGGGAAGGACGTGGAGTATGTCTGGACGGATGAGTGTGAGGAGTGCTTCTCAAAGTTAAAGGAGTTACTCACTAGTGCACCAGTATTGGCATTACCGGAACCGGGCGAGCCATACGTGGTATACACGGATGCATCCAGGAAAGGACTAGGTTGTGTCCTGATGCAGAATGGTAAGGTGATAGCTTATGCTTCGCGGCAGCTACGGAAGCATGAAGGAAACTACCCTACGCATGATTTAGAGATGGCGGCGGTGGTATTTGCACTTAAGATATGGAGATCTTACTTGTATGGGGAGAAGGTGCAGATATACACGGACCATAAGAGTTTAAAGTACATCTTTACTCAACCGGATTTGAACTTGAGACAGCGTAGATGGATGGAGTTGGTAGCGGACTATGACTTGGAAATAGCATACCATCCAGGAAAGGCCAACTTGGTGGCGGATGCCTTAAGTAGGAGAAGGGCTAGCGTGTCATCTGAACAGAATGTTGGAAGCATTGTGAACATGCTAAGGACATTGCAGTTGAATGCAATAACGGATGAGGTTGAACCGTTGGGATTGGAAGCTGCGGATAGAGCTGACTTGTTGACTAGGATTCGGATTGCTCAGGAGCAAGATGAGAACCTGAAAAAGGTGTCACAGAATGACAAGACGGAATATCAGACTTCAAACAATGGGACAATTGTTGTGAACGGACGGGTCTGTGTTCCTGATGTGAAGGAGTTAAAGGATGAGATCCTTAAAGAGGCACATCAGTCAAGGTTTTCGGTTCATCCAGGAATGACCAAGATGTATCAGGATTTGAAACGGTACTATCATTGGGTTGGGATGAAACGGGATGTGGCTAAGTGGGTAGCCAGATGTGAGACGTGCCAATTGGTTAAGGCAGAGCATCAATTTCCAGGCGGTTTGTTGCAAACGTTGCCAATGCCAGAATGGAAATGGGATATGATCACCATGGACTTTGTACTGGGATTGCCTAAGACTAGGAAGTTGCATGACGGGATATGGGTCATTGTGGATCGTTTGACCAAGTCTGCTCACTTCTTAGCAATGAAAAAGATGGATGGAGTACCAAAGTTGGTGGACATGTATATTGATCAGATCGTGAAATTGCATGGAGTGCCAGTGAGTATCATTTCAGATCGTGATCCGAAGTTTACTTCGAGGTTCTGGAAGGAGTTCCAGGAAGCGTGTGGGACGCGGTTGCATATGAGTACAGCGTATCATCCTCAGACTGATGGGCAATCAGAACGGACAATCAGAACATTAGAGGATATGTTAAGGGCGTGTGTACTGGACTGGGGTGGTAGTTGGGAAGACTACTTACCGTTGGCTGAATTTGCATACAATAATAGCTATCAAAGGAGCATAGAGATGTCTCCGTATGAGGCGTTGTATGGCAGGCCATGTAGGACACCATTGTGTTGGACACAAGTGGGGGAGCGTAGTGTAATGGGGCCAGCAGTGGTCGAGGCTACTACAGAAAAGATCAGATTGCTAAAGGTCAAGCTGAAAGAGGCTATGGACAGGCAGAAAAGTTACGCGGACAAGCATCGCAGGGATTTGGAGTTCAGTGTGGGTGATATGGTTTATCTTAAGGCACTGACATATAAGGGAACGGATAGGGCAGCAAAGAGTGCCAAGTTGAATCCGAGGTACATGGGGCCGTACCGGATACTGGAAAGGGTTGGCGCAGTGGCTTACAAGTTGGACTTGCCATCAGACATGGGAGCGTTCCACAATGTATTCCATGTGTCACAACTGAGAAAGCACATTACCGAACGGGAAACGGTTATAAAGGAGCCACCAGCAGACTTGCAAGAGGATCTTGCAGTAGTGGCTAGACCGGTTCGAGTAATAGGACGGAAGGAAGAGACTAAGCGTGGAAAGCTGGTCAGAATGGTTCAGGTCGTATGGGACTGCGACGGGCATGAACAGGTTACTTGGGAAAAAGAGGCTAGGATGAAAGCTGAATATCCCAAATGGTTTGACAAGTTGCAAACGGATGAGTCGGATTCGAGGACGAATCCAGAACGGGTGGGGGGAGAGTTGTAGCATCCGTATCCGAGAAAATGCGGACTGATCGTACCGGACAGGAGGTTGTCCGAGGAATGACCGAGCCAAGGGTCGGATATTGGCTGGGAAAGGGATGTTCGGACTATGGTCGGGTGTGGACCGGTGGAATAGTCGGACAGGGACTGGATAGCCGAGCCGGATGGACCATATCCGAGGGAAATGGGGTCCAGTCCGAGGGAAAATGGGATTTATCCGAGTGAAGTAGGATATATCCGAGAGTCTGGGAGGTTAGTCCGAGTGTCAGTGGACTGTCTCCGAGGGAGAATAGGAAACCTCCGAGGGAAAAAGAGGATTAGCCGAGGAAGGACAGGATGTCCGAAGGGAATAGGAAAATCCTGATGAAAAATGGAAAACACCTCGGATAAGGGCGGTTTATCCGAGTGGGAAGGGATTTGGGCCGTGGGCCAAGTGTTTGGTCGGCTATTTTGGGGTTTATCGAAGGATGGGTCGAGCCGGTACAGGGAATAGCCGATAGAATCGAATTGGACCGGGATAAAGTTTACTGGAACCAGGAAAACGTCGGATAAGTCCGAGTTACCTAGGGTTTTACGAGTATTTAAGGGATTTTTGAGACTTTTCTCGGGAGAGTTGTGTTTATTCGAGAGCAATAAAGCAAAGAAAGAGAATAGTCGAGAGAAAACCCTAAGAA
Organism: Thlaspi arvense; assembly: GCA_911865555.2. NCBI lineage: Eukaryota > Viridiplantae > Streptophyta > Magnoliopsida > Brassicales > Brassicaceae > Thlaspi > Thlaspi arvense. The sequence continues at coordinate 35,710,814 of OU466858.1, forward strand.
AAAACAGTTTATCCCGAGGATATCCGAGAGAGATCAAGCTATCGCCGAGCTAATCCGACCATCGCCGAGATAAACTGGTAAGCGATCGGATATTTCCCTAAGTGTTAGGATTTCATCGGATAACCTCGAGCTAATAGCCTTGTTTTGTGGGGTTTCTGAGGGAAAACAGAGTTTGGCTCGAAGAAAGGTGAACGGATCAAGAGATAGCCGAGGGGATAAGGATCGGATCGTACCGTGAGCCGAGAGATTCTTAGGGAGATCGGATATCTTTGATTTGGAGCGGTTTTCATCGGGATTTCTTCTTACCAATCTGTTTCTAGCCTTGTCTAAGGTGAGTGCGCGACTGTGGTTGGGTCTTAGACCGTAGGATGACTAGGGTTGAATGTTTTGCATGGTTGATTGATGATTTTCTTGTGATGTGTGGTTTAAGTGTACAAACGATTGAATGTTTGATAAAAGGTGGTGTTTACCGAGGCATATATGATGTTTAGCTAACCTCAGGGGAATCCGGATCATGTACTAGCTTAGGAGATGTGGGATTCTCGCTGAAGTAGACATGGGTCTTAAAAAGGGATTGATCTTGCGTGGTTAGGCTAGATCATCAGGGGCCGTTTGATAGTGATGTGTTTATTGTGAATTGATTGTGTGAATGTTGAATCCGAAAGTTTACTGCGTGTTTTGGTACTGACCAGGTGTTACGGGATGACCGTACTCACTAAGTATTTATGAAATACTTATGCCTCTCATTTGGAGTGTGCAGGTACTAAGCAGTAAGGGGGCGAGACCAGGCGGCAGTGATGGATATGGATGGATCGGGGTTGTGTGTTTTATAATTTAAGACTTTTGTTAGGGTCTTATGGCTTTGGTGTTATTCGTTAGGTTGCTAGATGATCGTTGTATTCATTAGCGAACCTTGTGTTTTTATTCATGTGGAACCCCGAATATTGTTTAGTGCTTTTAAAGATGAATAAATGAGTGTTTTGAGTTCTTATATTCCGTTGTGTATTGTTAAAGAATGACTTAGAAAAATAAAGAAAAAGTTCAAAAATATGGCCAAGTATAGAATTGGACTTAGAGGATGTAGTGGGACACAGCCGCGGTACGGTTTACCGGGTTGGGTTACCACAGTATCGATCACCAGTATCAGTCAAGGGTGACCGACACAAACACAACGGATGGATTTCGGTCATATGTGTCGATCACTGCAGACCGATGGGGATCTGTATCGGTCACTGAAGACCGACGTAACTGACTGATACTGACCCAGCCCGAACATGTTTTTAATTATGCTTTTGCCATTACTCTAGGGTTTTCTTCTCTAGGCTATAAATAGCCTCTTTTTCCAGATTTTCGACATGTCTTGCCAAAAATACTGTTCTTAAGCATTTTCTTTAAGTTTGTAAGACAAATCCTTTGCTTTGTTTAATATATTTGAGTATTTGCTTTAATCTTTCTTTATTCGATCTCTTAATCATGATTAACATCCTTTTCCTTTGTGATTTGGTGTTAAACTTGAGTATGAGTGAGTAGTTATCTTAGAGTTTCTAGATGTGGTAGATTAGGGGAATTTAAGACTTGATTAGGGCTTGTTAAGTGCTTCAGTTTATGGGTTCCTCTCCATTAATCTGTTATTCATGCTAGATTAGTCTTGATCAAACTTATATAAGTTGTTAGCTTTCTCTTATGCCCACCAAGTGTTTGATGAAATGCTGATCTTGTTTAATAGAGGATTTGCTGGCCTTGGCTCAAGAGATTGACTGTTTGAGGAGCATTTTGACTTGAATAGAGTTGTTTACTAATTGCTTGATGTTTTAGCACTAGTAAGAGTTAGTTCTTGTTAAGATGTTTAGCAAAGGGCTATTTGCCAATAGATTGGATCTAGCTTGCTTGATTGTGAACTCTATGTCTAGGAATCACCATTGCTTGCGTACCTGCTTGATCAATGTAGTTGAAACAGCCTTAGTAAGTGTCTGAAATTCCCCAAAGTCAATAACCACATCTAGGAACTTGCCTTTCTCTTATTTGAATCTCGGATTTGCTCTGTTTTGCTCTGTTTTTCTTGCTTAAAATAGCTTAGTTTGCTTTTGCTTTCACTTTCTGTGTTGATTGATCACCTTAGGTTGCTAGAACTGTTGCTTAGGCAACAAAACCTTTTCTCTGCTTGCTTGACATAGAGATTTCACTCTTAGCTCTTCTGTTTTCAACTGTTCCCAATTGGATTGACATTAAAACCCATACTACAACTGACTAGTACTACAATGGGTGACTGACATAAGAGAGTCAAAACTCTTGTATCAATTTGGCGCCATTGCCAATTGGGAACTAAGTTTGAATCATTAGATTTTGTAGAATCTTTAAGATCAAGCCTTTACTTTTAATTGGTGACTAACTCTGTTTTCATTTCAGGTGAGTTACAACAAGCATCAAGATGTTGTACTTTGAGGACACTACTTACAACAACTTCTTCCAAGAGCCTCTACCCATGCACTACTTCGAAGACCGCTACACTCCATTCCCTCCTCAAGACCACTACTATACTTCTGCATCTGGAACAACTGACATCAAAAGCATGATCATGGAAAGCATCAATCTCCAAACCATTGGAAACATGGAGATGAACAAGAGATTTGCTGAGCTGCACAACAGGATTGCTTATGTTCATGATGACCATCATGCCAAATTTGAGGACCTAGACTCAAGGATACAACTCTTGGAGAACAGCCAAGATGATGCACCAACACCAAGACTTCAGGATACTCCTACTACACAAGCTGTACACAACCCTCAGGAATTCTGTCATCTACTCACTGAAGAAGCAGAGGAAGAGGAAGAGGAACTCCTTGATGAAGATGCATCATTGGAAGAGCTTGGTATCATGATCCAGGAAATGCTGATACATATAGATAGAATGAGGATTGAATATGGAGGGGAAGACAGAAGACGTCACATTAGTGATCAAGAAGCTCAGGAAGTTGTAGGAAAGTTCCTCCATGGACTTGATGTAAGCCTGAACAGAGAAGAAGAACAAGAGAGAGCAGCACTGGAAGCTGCACAGAAAGAGGGGGCTGAGGAAACCCCAGCTGCTACAGAAAAGACCCCCACACCAAAGCGCTCTGATGCTGACGAAGAGGCACTAGAGACACACCATGCTTTGATCGTTTTGTCTCACAATACTCCTCAAGACTCTAAGGAGCTCTACCATAATCAAGTGGGTGATAACATATTTTTTGCAATGTGATGTTGTATCAAAGCCCAAATGAAACACTGAGATGTAGTATAGTATGCAAGTGAGTGTCAATCCACACCTAGGAGCTAGAAAGTGCAATGAGAATGCAAGGATCATGCAAAGCTAAGAAAATGATAAATGGTTTTGTGAAAATCCTAAAAACTAGGTGCAACAGTCAAATGCAAAGCAAAACTATTTTAAAAATACTAGAGATGAGTGAACTACCACGAGGAACAAACAGAATGATTAAAATACAAAGCTATGAATTAGTAAGATTCGACTAGTGAATCGACCACATGATCGACCACTAGATCGAGCAAAACCAATCGATCTCGTCTAACAGTTCAAACGGAAACGAATCTAATGACCAGGATGCAACAGATAACAAGCGAATGATTAACAGAGATGTAAGAATACTAAGAAAGAGGGTCTAGGGTTGAGATTCATGTTCGAGGGTTTCAAAGGTTCAAGCTTGGTTCGAAAATTCTAGATCTACTCACTTCGTGAGATTCTCTAAGCCTTGAAAACAAAACAAGATCCATCCATGGCGTGTGGTATGGATCACTCCTTCATTCTCCCCTCCAGACCCATGGCGTTTGGCGGAAAAAGAGATTGAAGGGCAAAGAACTTAGATTTCAAACATGTGGCATAACTAGTCCCCTAAACTACCATGGCGTTTGGGAAAGGGTAACTAGTCTCTAGGATGCGATTTTCAGAGATCTCTGGATCCTGTCAAGGTAAGAGGCCTCTCTGATCATAAAGATCTTGGCGTGAGAGTCTTTAAGCCTTAAGAACTCGATATCCTAGAAGAAAAAGCCATGAAGAACAAGAAAACACAAAACTTTGAAAACCTTTTCGACCCCTTTGAATACTCTCAACCCCAAAACCCGATGAAACTACTCGCGACTCATAAAGTAAACCGTACGAAATGCAATAAACGAAGAACTAAACATGAAAAACAATTGATTTAACTTAAACGATCCAATATTCAAAAGCAAAAGCAAGAAAAAATCGAAGTCTAACAATGGCGAAATCGACAAGAGAGATGATAGAAAAGTAGTCGACAGGGTGAAATTATGAAAGGGATCGTTGCTTTTTGCCTAAAATGGCCAAACCGCAACTGGTCTCCCCCTTCGCTACGGTCCAAAAACAGGCTGGACGGATAAAGTTGGTCTGGGATCGATCATGAAGCTCGATCTGGCACTCAATCTAGTCTTGGATCGGATGGCTCTTGGTCGATCTTTGAGTCGATCTTGTGCTGATCGAGTTGGCAGTTCGATCCGGTCCTCGATCTGCATGGCGTCATTTACGTCCGTTCTCCAAATCGATCTCCACACTCGATCTTCTGGTCGATCTCGTCTAGATCGACCTGCGTTGCTCGATCTGCTACTCGATCTCAGGTCCTTAGCGTGCAATCCCGATTTCTCCAAGTGTCCACGGACTTCCTCACGAGCCTTGGCACGTCCACAAGTCTTCCATAGCTCCAAAGTGACCGAAAGCAACCTGATTGTGATGCAAAATGCACGAAATATGCAAATGCTGGTGCAAAAGTACTCTAGGACCTAAAGCGATGCAAACTAACCTAACATGCAAGGTAAATACGCGAAAATAACTTATATGTATGCAAAATACACTAAATATACAGCAATATCAACTCCCCCAAACTTGCATTTTGCTTGCCTTCAAGCAAACAAAATTAAAGAAGGGAGAGAGGTTTTAAAACACTTGCCTTTTGCTTGTCCTCCAAGCAATCAAGAACAAATGGGAGAGTGAGGTTTGAAAATGGGCATTCAGATTCCAAAAATGCAAAGGTAAAGAGATGGTTTTAGTGCTTAAGTGCCTAGTTGTAAGATGCAAACATAATCAGCTATACTTTAAAGAACCTAGCATGCTCATCATGTTTCAAAATGATCTCAAATCTCAACTTAGGCAAATGCTCAAATCAATCAACTCTTTAACATTCAATTAAATTCAGAACATGAATCATGCTTATGCAAATCAAGTGAAGACATTTGGTTGAAAAGGGTAAGGTTATGAGATAAGAATGATCTCATTTAAGCACAAGGTTTCAAAAACATAAAGGATCACTAAATGAAATGACTTCATCTTATGCAAAATGCTAAAGTTAAAAGCCCACTTATGCATGCAATTCAAAGCTCTCTTCTACCCTTACTTCCCAAAGATGAGTTCTAAGCATTTCTAAGCCCAAGAGTGAACCCTCTAAATCTACCCTTTCCTAGATTCTACCCTTTACCCATCTTCATCGCTGGGGAAACTTCTTCTTATGCTTGTGTGGCTGCTTCTTTTTGGTTGGGACTTGCTCTTCTTTGTTGTGTTGGCACCTTCATCACCTTTGGTGGATTGCTTCTTGGTCAGATTTTTCTTCTTTTGGACCTTTCTAAGCATTGATGTTGGCGCCAAACCTTCTTTTTAAACTTAGAGCTTTCATTCCCTTTACTTAACCACAATACTAGACTGTTTCCCCTTTTTCTACCATTTCAGATCTTTTCCCTTTCTTTCAAAACATAAAAACATTAAGCTCAAACCACCTAACTCTACCCTTTCAAACCCCAAAACCCCTATCCTAGAATCAAGCTCAAAATGCAAGCTGATATCTACAAGAGAGCTAATCATTGCCAGCCTTATTCCTAACACTTTTTGCCAAGACAAAATCGAAAATGCAATGCAAAGGCCTCACAGCTCTCACAATAGTGTTTAGGCTCAAAAAGAGGTTTTGGTCAAGGGTGAGGATGTAACTGTCCCATAATTATGGGGATCAGCTATTTCGATCAACAAGAGTGGTAGAAAGGAGAAAGATGATCCAAATATGTATATGGTAGCCATGAATTCACTTTTCAATGCATAAGACATGATAATTAAAAGTCCAAATTACAGTTCAAGTTGATAGAGTTGATTTTCTGAGAGCAAATGCTTTAAGAATGAGAGGAGAAGACCAAATCTAGCAATCTAAGCATGGTTCAGCCTTAACTTTAGCAATCAAATGATGCATCAAACAACTAAGCGCTTAAAAACTAAAATCATCTCTAAACAATAAGCACTTTACAAGGAAAATTCATCATAATGCCCTATGCAAATGTAATGCAGCCTATATGTCAACACTAGACTCAATCCTAGAAGAATGAAATGCAACTACATGCTCTCTTTTTGGTTTGCAAAGATGCAAAAAGTTTCAAATTTTTTCGATTTTTTTGTGTTTTTCTATGCCTTACATGTATGCATGATATGCATGAGACTCAAAGTGAAAAGAAAAAGAAAAACTAAGAAAACAGAAAACAAAGTCAAACCCCAAATCTCTCCCCCACACTTAAATTACACAGTCCCTTGTGTAATGAAAACAATGGAAAAGAGAAGCAACAAAATATATTACAAAAATAAAAAGAGGCAATGGTATAGAACAATGGAAGGGATGTGGTACTTGGTTCAATGGTAGGAGTTGTGGGATGATCCTGAGGTTTGTGGAGACTTGCTAGCTCTCCTCTTCCATCTCTCATAGACTTTAGTGGAATGCTCTGCTTCTGGAGTTGGTTGAACCCAGCTTAACCATAGCTGTTCAGCTTGTGAAGAAGTCTTGTGTGCCCCATTGCCATGAATCCTGAACTTCAGAGGGGTTGGGGATTGGCGCCTCCCAAGCTGATGGAACATGGGCTCTTGGCTCATAAGATGAAGCCCTTGGTTGTGCCCATGTACCCCATTGGTCACTTGGTTGAGCATGGAAGGAGTGTCTTCCATGGGGGTTCCATACAGCTTCCTCCTCTTCAGTTGGCTCATCTTGGTGGAGTTGCTCTTCATGTTGAGAGTTGAGCTCTTGGGTGTGGCTGTGGTGGGAAGTTTTTGCTGATGTAGCCTTGTTCTTCCTGAACTTCCCCTTCACCATCTTCATAAGCCCTTTGATGGCTTTGTCCTGCCACTTGCACCACTTCTGTAGTGTGTTAATATGCTCATGAGCTGCTCTCAAAGAGCTTCCTTGGTTGGGAGCTTCATAGGGGTGGAAGTGGAACTGCTTTGAGCTGTAGTTCAACACTTCTTCTTCTTCAAGCTCTTCTTCTTCATGGGTCTTTCCTTGGCCTTCAGCGCCAGCAGTAGTATTCCATTGTTCTTCTCCTTCTTCTTCTCTGATCTCTTCAGTGTGCTCCTCTTCTTCATCACTGTCTTCTTCTTCTTCTACTGTAGGAATAGGGCCGCCTGTGTAGAGCTCCTCAGTGCTTGGGTTGAAACTGATGTTTCCTTTTCTGAAGAAGGATGTAAGCTTTGGATTGGGGAGGAGGACATATGCTGGTGTGTCAAAGCCTGTAATGAAGTTGTACACATGCTTTCCACCAATGGTTCTTTCAAGGTAGTGGCTTCTCTTGAGATAATCAATGTCAATCCATAGTGGCTCAAGTGCATCACCTTCATGTTTGTCAAGGTCTACTCCACTAGCTTGTAGAACTGCTGTCACAACTCCCCCAACGTGCACTTGAGGGCTCTTCTCATTCTTTGTCTTACTCAAAACCCAGCTCTGGTAGGATAGGAGCTGCTCCATCAACATAGACACATAGCAGGGGTAGCTTTTCGGTGCTCTGAAAGGTTCCCCATACTCACCGCTTCCCAACACCTCATACAGTCCTTGGTATATCAGATCTGTCTCCCTTCCTGTGAGATATGTTGTCTCCTTCCGTGCAAAGAGTGTATTTGCAAGTGCTTTATGGACATATCTCACGGCTGGATGCCTTAGGTGTTTGTTCCTTGATCTTCCAGGAGTGTATTGCCCAACCCCAATGATGCCCCACAGCTTGGTGTGCTGCCTACTTGGGATTTCGAACCTGCTCAGCTTGGTGGGGTGGGACTTCAGCTCTAGATCTTTGGCGATTTCTGTGAATGTTGAGGAGAACTTTTCCTTGCCAATCCGAAAAGAAATCCATCCATCACCATTAGGGAGTTCACTGTCTTCATACCAGACCACCTTGAGTGTGGAGAGGAATTGGTAAGTGAGCTGTTGGTAAGATGGGAGTGGCATCTCCATGAAAGCTTCAACACCCATGCGCTCAAACGTGGCTTTGCAGTCAACATAGAGTCCAAGCACCTTCATTGTGGAAGTGCATGGATATCTTGTTGGCTTAAAAGTGCACTGGTTGAAGGCCTTCATGAGTTCTCTAGCAGCACTGCCCTTGTTTTGTTGATCTTCTCCCTCATTTACAACCGGTCTCTTTCCAGCGACCTTGGAGGATTGCTCATCAGCCTTGCCCTTTTCTTTATCTTTCTGTGTTCTTCGTTGGGTTGGTGCTTCCTGAGGTGCATTTCCCTTTTTCCCAGCAGCTATTTTTGTTCTTACCATGGTACCTGCAAAAGCAAAGCTTGAAAACAAGGTAAGTGAAAGAATAAAAGCTGAAGAACCAAATAGCTGAAAGCTTTGAAATGACAAACTCTTTAATGCTAATAAAAATTCTAGCAAGTCCTAACAACAAGCTGAAACTTATTCAAAGCAAGAAGAGATCAAAAGCTAGCAACTAAACAAGCTAGAATGCACAAAAGATAAACAGTCATGCATGACATTCTAGCAAAAATGGTTCTTAGGCAAAGGAGATGATGGTTTTGCAAAAGGATGAAGATGAACAAGCAATGAGATAGATTGATATAGATCAGAACTTCAACATCTAGCTTGTTATCTCAAAAAAAATACATATTGCAGAACCATAGCACAACAATCAAAACTAAACACTACTTGCTCTTAAAAACTTCATAAAAGCAGTTTTTAACATAAGTTAAGAGTAAGAGCAAAGAGAGATAGTTTAGGAAGCAAAATTTTAGTGGACTTCTGAACACTTAAAGAAAGCAAGAAAAGAGAAAAAGAAATAGTGATTTCGAGCTTTAAGTGAGAAGAAGAGTGAGTTTAAGTGTGAAGAGAAGTGAAGAGAGTTGTTGCTTATATAGAGAGAAAGGAGAGGAAACCAAAGGAATCAAAGGTTGGTGAGGAATCATAAGGAATCAAAAGTGTAGGGGACAAAAACAAAAGTGTTCAGAAGCTAGGAAAGAGGTCAGAAGGAATCCCATTTAAAAATTCAAACTACTTTGGCTCCAAACCATAGTAGGTAAAATTTTTTGAAAGTTGAGACACTTACCTCGGGTGGAGTTTCGGTCACTCATGACTGATATTACTGACCGAAATTGCATTTTCGGTCATGAGTGATCGACACTAGAGACCGACGTGCTTCCTGGGATTAGTATCGGTCATCAGTGATCGACACACTTGACCGAAAATAACACGGTGCGTTTATGTCGGTCATGAGTGATCGATATTGGTGACCGAAATGTTTCCAAGAATATTATCGATCACCAATGATCGATACCCTGGACCGAAATTAGAACGGTGTGTTTATGTCGATCATGAATACACCTGTTCTTTGTCCCCATCATACTTTCTCAAGCCCCAGTTCGAAATCCTGTTTCTATACACTAAAACAAAGCATAAAAGATAAACCAGAAAGCATAATATATACAAAAGGATGCCATGGGACTACCTCCCAAGTGTGCTTGTTTAAAGTCACTAAGCTTGACTTTGATTACCTCTTTAGTTGAGGTTAGAGGAAGGAGTCATGGAACTCCTTGGTGGTGGCTTGCTCCTTTGGACTCTAGCAGAAACTCCATTCATCTTTATCTTGGCAAAAGGCATAGTCTTTCCCTCTTGCTGAAGCTTGAAGATGAACTCTCCCTTCTTAGAGACCCTTGGTTGCAAAACCAGCTCCCCTTTGTTAGTATCCAGCTTGATCTCATTCATATTCTTGTAACCAACCACTTCAAGGACCTCCTCTTCAGTGGTGTCTTCAAACAACTTGGCCAAGCAGCAGCCATCAAAACTCTCTCCTTGGTAGCCTTCAAAATCTGGCCAGTTCCATCCAAGGTGCTTCAGCTTTTTGATCTCCATTGAGAAGGCTTGCTCATTCTCCAGCTTATTCCCCTTGGAGTCAAACCTTAGAACCTTCTTCTTGATCAGCTTCAGCTCAATAGTGCATTCCTTAGAATCAAACACTGCTCCAGCTGAGGCCAAGAAAGGTCTTCCTAGTATGATAGCATTCTTTATATGCCCTTCCACATAAAGCACCAAGAAATCAGTGGGAATGGTTACTCCTTCTATCATCATTGGCACATCCTTAAGACTCCCAAGTGGTTTCTTCACTGTTCCATCAGCTATAGTAATGGATACATTACTCTCTTGAAGTTGAGTGTAGCCAAGAGCCTTAGCAGTAGAGGATGGGAGAAGACCTCTGCAAACTTCTTGTTCATTTTCAAGGTTGTAGTGACTTGAGTGTTGATCATTTGCTGCATAAGGGCCTTGAGATCAGTGTATTGAGAGCTGGAGGAAGCTTGTCCTTGTGCTTGGGCATTGAATCCTGGAGGGTTGTAGGGCGCTCTTGGTTGAAAGTTGTTGTTTCTCTGCTGGAAACCTTGGTTGTTGTACGGAACAAAAGATCTTGGGGGAGTTTGCTGTTGCTGTTGAGGGTAAACCTGATCTTGTGGGTTGGCAATATTGTTGCTCCTGTAGGACAAGTTGGGATTGGGTCTGTAGTTCCCATAGTTGTTGTAGCCACCTTGATTTCCCAAATAGTTCATCTCCTCAACTTGGCATTGCTCCTGATCATCAAGCTGAACCATGTCTCCCACAAAGTGAATCTCTTTCTTTTCCCTTGACAACAAGTCCAGCTTCTCATGGAGAGACTTGATTTCTTTCTTGCTAGACTATAACTCATCCTTTGCACTCCTTGGTGCTCTGTCAAACTCCTCATTGTAGTTTCCATCAGACTGAGCCAAGTTCTCTACTAACTCCAAACCTTCATCTACATCTTTTGACAGGAAGTTCTCATTGGAGGCTGTGTCCAGAAGCATTCTGATCTTAGGCAAGGCTCCTCTGTAGAGAGTAGAGAGCAAAGATGCTTGTGAGAAGCCATGATGAGGGCATTGCATTGTGTACCCCTTGAATCTTTCCCAAGCTTCTCCAAAGCTTTCATTGTTCCTTTGTGCAAATCCTGAGATCTCATTCCTTATCCTAGCAGTTCTGGAAGTGGAGAAAAACTTTGCTAGAAAGGCTTTCTTGCATTCATCCCAGCTGGTGATACTCCCTTGGAGAAGGTTTTTCTCCCACTGATGTGCCTTGTCTCCTAGAGAAAAGGGAAACAATCTGAGCTTGAAGCCATCTTCACTTACTCCATTTATCTTTGTGAGGGAGCACAGCCTGTCAAAATTGTCCAAATGGTCAAGAGGGTCTTCAAGTGATAACCCATGGAATTTGCTGCCTTGAACCATTGAAATCAAACCAGACTTGATTTCAAAGTTGTTGCTTTGGACTGCTGGTGGAATAATGCTTGTCCTGTTGTTGTATGCGTTTAGTGCATCGCCAGCGCCAATAGGTCTAGCTGCTCTTGGAGCTTTTGCAGCACCTCTTGGTCCTTGCTCACCCTGTAAGCCTTGAACACCTTGAAGTCCTTGTATACCCTGAGCGCCTGCAGCTCCTTGAGGACCCTGAAATCTGATGTCATCCATGACTTGAACCTGATTGTTCATACCAAGTCTTTGCAAGTGTTGCTGCCTCTCTTGCTGTCTCCTTGCTCTCTGTCCTCTATCCAGCAGATTGATGTTGTCTATGAAATCCACAAGATTGCTTGAACCTCTAGATCTCAAGTTCATATACCTGAAAGACAGAAGTGAGAGTCAAAGAGAATTAGTAACCAAAGAAAAGTAAAAACTTGATCTTAAAGATTCTACAAACTCTAATGATTCAAACTGATTCCCAAATGGCAACGGCGCCAGATTGATACACGAGTTTTTAAGGCTCTTGAATGTCAATCACCTTTACACTTGTACTACTCAGTTGTAGTGTAGTATGAGTTTTATGTCAATCCAATGGGAGGAGTTGAAAACAGAAGAGTTGAGAGTAAAATCTCTAAGTCAAGCAAGCAGAGAATTGGTTTTGTTGCCTAAGCAACAGTTCTAGCAACCTAAGTGAAACAAGCAACAAAAGAAGTGAAAACAAAAGCAAACTAAGCAGTTCTAAACAAGAAAAACAGAGTAAAACAGAGCAAAACAGAGCAAATCCGAGATTCAAATAAGAGAAAGACAAGTCTCTAGATGTGGTTATTGACTTTGAAAGAATTTCAGGCATTAACTAAGGCTGTTTCAAACTACATTGATCAAGCAAGCAAGCAAGCAATGGTGATTCCTATACATAGAGTTCACACTTAAGCTAGTTAGATCCAATCTCTTGGCAAATAACCTTTTGCTAAATATTCTAACAAGAACTCTCATTAGTGCTAAAACATCAAGCAAGCATGATTAAACAACTCTATTCAAGTCAAAATGCTCCTCAAACAGTCAATCTCTTGAGCCAAGGCCAGCAAATCCTCTATTAAACATGATAAGCATTTCATCAAACACTTGGTGGGCATAAGAGAAAGCTAACAACTTAGACAAGTTTGATCAAGACTAATCTAGCATGAATAACATATTAACAGAGAGGAACCCATAGAATGAAGAACATAACAAGCCTTAATCAAGCCTTAAATTTCCCTAATCTACCACATCTAGAAACCCTAAGATAACTACTCACTCCTAATCATGTTTGACACCAAATCACAAAGGGAAAGGATGCTAATCACGATTAAAAGAAAGATTAAAGAAAGATTAAAGCAAATACTTGATTATATTAAACAAAGCAAAGAAATTGTCTTACAAACTTAAAAGAAATGCTCAAGAACAGTATTTTGACATGACTTGTCGAAAATATGGAAAAAGAGGCTATTTGTAGCCTAGAAAGGAAAACCCTAGAGTAATGGCATAGTTGTAATTAAAAACAGGTTCGGGCTGGGTCAGTATCGGTCAGTCGTGTCGATCTCCAATGACCGAACTGGGTTCCTATCGGTCTTCAGTGATCGACACAAATGACCGAAATTAATCCGATGTGTTTGTGTCGATCACACTTGACCGATACTGGTGACCGATATGCTCTGTATCAGTCACTCTTGACCGAAACTCTCCGTGCTCTGACCGAAAACTTCTGCAGAGATCTTCTGCTGTGATCCTTCTTGCTCCCTTTTACCCAGCTAACATCTTGCATCATTCCCAAAACTCCTCTAAGCTCCAAAAGCACCTAAAAACATCCAAAATGCAAAGAAAATGCAAACTATACTCTAAATGCAACCTAAGTCTAAAAAGAGAAGAAAATGGGACAAAAGCAAAGGGAAAACATGCAAAAGAGGATCAAAATATGTACTAAATACAGCCTTAAATGGTGTAAATACAAGGGATATCAATAAGAATGATATTTAAAAATTCAAATTAGGGTTCTCACTTATTAGGATAAGTTTCAAATCATGAGTGTTCAATTCAAGTCACGAAAATCAAAACAAGTGATCCAAGCATGGTAAGAACTTACTTTCAAAGCGTGAGCAAAGCATTAGAGAACTACTAACTAGGATATTAAAACCATTCATAAGCTTAAAACACCTTTTAAGAAAACTCTAACCCCTTATGCAAATGTATACAACCTAGATGCTTAAAAATTCTAGACTCAATCCTAGAATGCTTAACAATGTGAATGCAACTACATGAATTTTTTTGAAAATTTTTAAAAATTTTACCAATTTGTTTCCTTTTCTTTTCTTTGGCTTAGATGTATGCAAAACTAAAGAGATGCAAAGATAAAATAAGAGCAAAATAAACATGTCAAACCACACACATACTCCCCCAAACTTGAATGACACCGTCCCAGCGGCAAACAAACTTGAGAGAGCTCAAAACACTACGCAAAAATCAAGAAAACATGAACGGTATGTACAATGGAAGGTTGTTGGTACCTTGGAGCTAAACTCGGCTGGAACTTGAGGATGTTCCAGCGGAGCTGCTCTTGCTAGAGGAGCGTTGGGCTATGTTCTTTCCTTTATCCTCGGTGGGGAAACCATGAACGGAATGACGAGCTTGTTGCACGGTGCCTTGTCGCTAACGAATGACAATACCGCCAGTTTATCTCCTCCTCTTCTCGGGCTGGTTAACTTCTTCACTCTTGGACCCCTTAGACTTCGCGGATGAGCTCCCTTGAAGCCCCCTGACTTTCTTGGCAAGCTTCTTGATCATCTTCCCTTGCCACTTAGTTATCTTTCGCTGCACCTCCACCACCGAAGCAAGAAACTTCTCAGCCTTGGTCCGTGGCTCAAAGTCCATCCTTGGAAGCTCAAAGTGGGCTGGCATTGCGCCATCTGATGGTGGTGACTCTGACTGCTCTCGCGCGGACTCAATAGGCATCATTGTTGTACCAAGTGGGGCGTACCACTCCTCATGGGTTGGGCAAAACTGGATCGTACCGATGCTGTCCAAGTTTGTCTCCGCGACATTGGGTAAGATGCACACACTCTTCTTCCCCGCATCATTGTAGAACTGATAGGCGAAGAATTCTGGAGCTGGTGTAGGTCCCAAGCTATCGGTGTTGCGCATGTTGCGCAAGGTTCGAACCGTTGAAGGGGTACACCGGCCTGGATGAAGAGTGGCGTGAGAAACCCTCCGATGTAAGCTGAACTCGCCTTGCACCTCAGAGCATATGGCTTGTACTTCACCAAGGAGGATGCTAATATACACCCGTAGTTAACATCATTCCCAAGGTCATCCATCAGCGGATCGTGGTTCTCTTCCTCGCTGCTGCATAGTATCCTCTTGAACCCTTGGAAGAGGAAACACAGCTCGGTCTTTGTCACCGTAGGAGACACGGCTCGCCCGCTGAAAGTGTTCGCCAACAACTTGAGAGTGTACCTCAGAACGAGATTCCTCACTTTCTTGGTTTAGCCGTGATGGCCTTGTAGTCTTCATCGCAAAGCACGTCCCATATGATGCTAGCGTTCTTGAGAGGAGGAAACTCCACTTGTTTAGCCGCGGCGTTGAGCCCATATGCTTGGCAAAGCTCCTCAATGGAAAGGTGATAGGACCGCTTCTTAACCTTGAAAGTGAGATGTCCTTGTGAGGGAGTAGGGAGGCTCGGATTCTCATAAGAGAACGCCAAGGTAGAGAGGAAATCCATGGTTACTTGCAGATAAGTTGGGCAATCCATTCTCGAAAGGCAAGCAAGCCCCATGTTTTGGAGAAGGAAGTCAAAATCTTCTAGGAGATCCATTCTTTCCAGGAAGTCTCTGCTCGCGAACTTGGTAGGCTCGAAGCGCAGCCTCTCTAACCTCTTCTTCGCCGCCTTTTCCTCCTTAGTCCAACAGATCCTCTCATGAGCTTGCTGAGGTTCCTCCTCTTAAACTTGTTGAGTTCCCTCTTCTTGAACCACTCGTTGTTCATCCTCTCTCTGTACAGCCTCTTCTCTGGTTCTCTTAGGTGCCATTGGTGCCTTTGCAGGATCGAAGAAAAGAGCTAAATGCCTTTAGGAAAGGAAGAAAAGCACTCTCTCTCGATTTAAAATTCGCAAGAACAGAAATGAGAGAGTGGGAAGTTGTTGAAAACATAAAGGCAACAAAAATCTAAAACCATGGGTGATAAAAGCGGGTTTCTGACAAAAGGTGTGGTCAAGGCACATCTTTCCTGGTAAAAGATTCTTGCCTTGACCACCATTCAAATTTTAAAAGCAAGGAAAGGAGAAAGCGAGGAAAAAATTTTGTTACGTCGGCATGAGATCGAGTCCGTTTGGTCGATCTAGGACTCGATCTCATGCCATGTTGGGTGGATCGAGAGATTTGATCGATCAGTGACTCGATTGATGTAAAATCGAGTCTTAGATCGATTTGATTCTCTTGTTCCTTGACTTTTGGTCAACTTGGCTGTGCTCCTTGGATCGATTTCCTTGATCGATTCGGGGGTCGATTTGGCTGAGATCGAATGGCAGATCGAGTAGACTGCTCGATCTTTTCAAGGATCGAGTGACCCGGTCGATCTACACCTCATTCGCTTTTTAGGCTGAACGTATTGGTGAATTGTCCTCTCATGATCGACCGTCCCACTCGATTCGTCTAGTCGATCTCGTCTAGATCGACTGACTCCTCTCGATTCGCTAGCTCGATCTAGAAAAGATGGAGCCAGGATGAGTCGATCTAGCACTCAATCTCTAGCATATATTCGCCCCTTCTTACTCTCCTTGGACCTAAGATCATGACCTGCGATTCCTTATCCCTGTTCCCACACACTTAGAAGATAAAAACATAAAACTGAAAGAGAAATAAAGCAAGAATATATACAGGATAAACATGGGAATGCCTTCCAAGTGCGCTTTCTTTAACGTCTTTAGCTAGACTTTACTTGGTTTAGGCAGATGGTGGATCTTGGAGAAGCATTGAGGTGCTCTCCTAGTCAAATGCACTCGCCATGTATGGCTTAACTCTGTGAATGCATTCCCACTCTTGCCTACCAACGTGACAGCTCCGTAGGGCAATACCTCCTTGATTTCATATGGACCGCTCCATCTAGATTTCAGCTTTCCTGGAAAGAGCTTGAGCCTCGAATTGTAAAGCAGCACCAAACTATCTTCCTTAAGCTCCTTAGGTATCAACTTCTTGTCATGAGCAGCCTTAGTGCGATCCTTGTAGATCCTAGCGCTTTCGTAAGCATCCAGCCTTATCTCATCAAGTTTGTGTAGCTGGATCAAGCGCTTCTCCTGAGCCGTCTTCAGATCAAAATTCTGCCGCATCACAGCCCACAATGCTCTATGTTCCAGCTCAACGGGGAGGTGGCATCCTTTGCCGTAGAGAAGAGTGAAAAAAGTAGTACAAATGGGTGTCTTAAAGGCAGTCCGGTAAGCCCACAAAGCGTCGTCTAACTTCACTGCCCAATCCTTCCGTGTTGTCCCAACTGTTCTCTCGCGTATTGCCTTGATCTGCCGGTTAGAGACCTCCACTTGGCCACTCGTTTGAGGATGGTAAGGTGTAGCTACCTTATGCTTCACGCTATATTTCCTTAGAAGATTTTCAAACAACTTGTTGATGAAATGGCTTCCTCCGTCGCTTATCACCACCTTGGGTACTCCAAACCTCGGGAATATAATACTCTTAAAGAGCTTGATCACCACCTTAGAGTCGTTTGTAGGAGAAGCAATGGCCTCAACCCATTTAGAGACGTAGTCAACAGCCACCAAAATGAACTTGTTGCCATAGGAAGATGGGAAAGGCCCCATGAAGTCTATGCCCCACGCGTCAAAGACGTCAACCTCAAAGATGGGAACCTGAGGCATCTCGTTTCTCTTAGTGATGTTCCCTGCTCGTTGACATGCTTCACAGCTCTTCACAAACTCGTGAGCATCCTTGAAGATAGACGGCCACCAGAAACCGGCTTGTAAGACCTTTGTAGCGGTTTTGAATGAAGCAAAGTGTCTGCTGTATGAAGAGCCATGGCAATGAAAGAGAATGTCTTGAGCTTCTTCCTTTGTAACACATCTCATGTATAAACTGTCCACACCTCTCTTGTACATGTAAGACTCGTCCCAAAAGTAGTTGCTTGCGTCTCTCATGAACTTCTTCTTGTGATAGCTGTCGAGATGAGTTGGCTCCTCTCCACACGCTAAGTAGTTCACAATGTCAGCGTACCAAGGGAAATCTTCCTCTTTGAAGCTCAAACCCTCTTCAAACCGCCCGTTTAGCCTTCCACAAGCAGCCGTAGTGATCGCCATGAGTTGTTCTTCTGGAAGCGAATCATCTAAGGGTAGAGACTCGTTGATTCTCTTCCTAGAGAGGTGGTCAGCGACGCCGTTCTCTATCCCTTTCTTGTCCTTGATTTCCATGTCAAATTCTTGGAGCAAGAGGATCCATCTCTAAAGCCTCGGTTTTGTGTCTTTCTTGGAATAGATGTATCTAAGAGCCGCGTGATCCGTCTAGACAATGGCTTTGGATCGTACGAGATATGACCTGAACTTCTCAAAGGCGAATACAACCGCCAACAGCTCCTTTTCAGTCGTGGTGTATCTGGCTTGAGTGTCGTCCAAGGTACGTGAAGCATAGTAAATCACGTGCAGCCGTTTATCTTTTCTTTGACCAAGAATGGCTCCCACGGCGTAGTCACTCGTGTCACACATTATCTCGAACGGTAGAGTCCAATCCGGTGCTTGCACTATAGGGGCGGATACTAGAGTTTCCTTGATGGTCACGAAAGCATGCAAACACTCCTCATCAAAGACAAAATCAGCTTCCTTGCACAGCAGCCGTGTAAGAGGGCGTGCAATCTTAGAAAAATCCTTGATGAAGCGCCTGTAGAAGCCAGTGTGTCCCAAGAAGCTCCTCACTCCTTTAACATTTACCGGCGGCTCAAGACTCATCATAACCTCGACTTTAGCCTGGTCAACCTCAATGCCCTTCTCTGATATCTTATGGCCAAGCACGATCCCTTCCTTCACCATGAAGTGGCATTTCTCCCAGTTAAGCACCAAGTTTGTCTCCTCACAACGCTTTAGTACCTTGCAAAGATTCAACAAACACACAGAAAAAGACGCACCATAGACCGAGAAGTCATCCATAAACACCTCTACCATCTCTTCTAATAGATCGGAGAAGATCGACATCATACACCGCTGAAACGTAGCAGGTGCGTTACACAACCGAATGGCATCCTTCGATACGCGAAGGTGCCATAAGGGCATGTAAAGGTCGTCTTCTCCTGATCATTTGGATGGATTTGTATTTGCAAAAATCCACTATATCCATCAAGAAAGCAATAGTAGGGGTGATTAGCAAGTCTCTCAAGCATTTGATCAATAAAAGGCAAGGGAAAATGATCCTTTCTAGTAGCAAGATTAAGCTTCCTATAATCAATACACATACGGTGTCCTGTGACAGTCCTAGTAGGTATAAGCCACGTGCTGTCACTTATGGGATAGATCACGTCACGTCAGCCTCTAAAAGCTTAAGAATCTCTTTCTTAACAACCTCTTTCAAATTAGGATTCAAACGCCTTTGATGTTCTATAGAAGAGGCGTTCTAATTATCCAAGTGAATCCTATGAGTGCAAAGCATTGGTGAAAGGCCCTTGATGTCACTTAAAGAGTACCCAATGGCCTTCCTATACTTTCTCAACTCAGTTAAGAGCGAGTGCAACTCATCATCACTGAAGTTTTCATTCACAATCACAGGATAGGTTTCGTTAAGCCCTAAGAAAGCATACCTTAGCCCTTTTGGGAGCTCCTTAAGGTCCACCTTTGGGGCTAGCAGCTCGCTCCAATCATCCTCGTGGCTGTTGCTGTTTTTTTCCTCCTTGGAACCTTCCTTAGAACACAAGATATGACCCTTGATGCTGCTTTCTTGAACCGTTATCCCTTCTGAAATAGAGTCATCCAGTCGATCTTGCTTTCGATGTCGTCTAGATCGAGCAGTTTCGCTCGATTCATTCACTCGATTTAATGTGGATCGAGTGAGAGATCGAGACGCTGGGTCGATCTCCGGATTGGACCCTGCACTGATCGGAAGGAATCTCTTGATCTCAGACTCAAATGTTTTCCTGGATCGATCACCCTCCTCGATCTGAATGTCGATTGTTGCACCGGATCGAGTTGTGTTCTCGATTGTCTTGTCGATTTGACCCCTGGATCGAGTAATGTCATCGATCTCGGAGTCGATCTCTAGGCAAGCGCTTTCATCTTCTACCACAACCTTCCTCGAATCAAGCAGGCTAACATACTCCTGAGTCCTCTGATCTAAGTAACCAAACTCTCCTGGCTCCTTAGTCAATCCCAGCTTCAAATGATCCTCCTGAGCCAACTCTTCTAGCAACTCATCCCCCAAAGCATCCAACGTCTCAATGTAGAAAGCTTGCCCTTCTATCGTAGGCTTCTACAAAACCTCTTTGATATCAAAGTCCAGCCTTATATCTTTACCCAAGTGCAGAGCTATCTTCCCATTCTTGACATCTATGATGGTCCGGTGGTAGCTAAGAACGGTCTACCAAGAATAAGTGGATCCTTAAGCTCTTCATCATTTCCAACACAACAAAGTCCGTAGGCACGTTTACACTGCTGATTCTCACTGGCAAGTCCTGAAGCAAACCCACGGGTAACCTCACGCTCCTGTCAGCTAGTACCAACGAGATTCTACAATCTTTGAACCGGGTAAAGCCAAGTTTCTTTGCTACGGAATGAGGTATAAGATTTATACTAGCTCCGAGATCACAAAGGCAGCTCTTGAACTCCAAAGGACCAAAAGCGCAAGGTATAGTGAAGCTTCCAGGGTCTCCCAAGTTCTTGGGAACTATCTCCTTGTGTATCACAGCACTACATTCCTCACTAAGAACAAGCACTTCCTTGCTTTCCTTGTTCTTCTTCACAAGCGTGTCTATGAAGTATTTGGCGCACTTAGGCATCATTGCAAGGCAGTCCACGAGAGGTAGCTTGATCTCTACGTCCTTAAGATGCTTCTCAAACAAGATTATGTGCTTCTCTATAAGTTGCTTCTTGAAGCGGCCAGGAAAAGGTAGCTTAGGTACATACGGTGGAGGCACATAAGAATCCTTCTCCTTAGCTGCTTGCTCTGCTTTCTTCTCTACAACCGCTTTCTCACCTCTCCTTGGTCCTTGAATCCAAACATTGTCAAAGTTCATCTCATCATCAGCTGAAAGCTTACCCTCCCTCTCTTGAATTACAACGTCCTCGTTGTTCTTAGGAGTAACCGTGGATGCAAGCTCTTTCCCACTCCTTAGTGTAATGGCGTTGGCGTATTCTTTGGGATTCTGCTCACACTTGCCCGGTAAGCTATTCTGACCACTTGTACTCGCTTTTCCTTTCTCTAGCTGCGTAATCTTGTTATTCAAGTTTGTAATTTGAGTAGAGAAATCCGTGAGAGACGAGTCTAAGCGAGTGTTCATCTCGGCGAACTTCTGATTTGTAGATGCTTGCCCTTGAATCAATTGTTGAAACATAGCCTGGACGGGATCAACTTGTTGTTGTTGCATCGGTTGTTGTTGAGGAGCAAAGCCCGGAGGGTACATTGGCGTATAACCCTTGTTTCCTTGCTGTTGTCCCTGGAAGTTGCCTTTCCCTTGCCCTTGGAAACCACCACTCGGCTGGAAGCCTTTGTTGTAGGGAACAAATGGTTTTGCTTGCTGAGCAGGGTACACTTGATTTTTAGGGTTCGCGACATTGGTGCTTCGGTATGAGAGATTGTTGTTCTGGTTGTAGCCTTGTGAATATCCTTGAGGTTTGTAGTTGTTCTGACCGGCCACCCAATTGGCTTCTTCTTGACTCAACTCAAGCTCCTCTAAGGTCTCATCCGCTTCACCAACGAAGTGAACATGCTTCTGGTTAGCCAACACCAGCTTGTCAATCTTCTCATGCAATGACTTAAGCTCTTTCTTGTGAGACTCTAGCTCAGAACCTCTCGGTGCATGGTCGTAGTCCTCGGCGTAGTTGCTGTCACTCAATGCCAAGTTTTCAATCAGCTCCATTCCCTCTTCTACCTCTTGACCAAGGAAGTTTCCCTTACTCGCCGTGTCAAGTAGCAAGCGTATCTTTGGTGAAGCTCCGCTGTAGATAGTGCTTAGGAGGGTCTCTTCACTGAAGCCGTGGTGAGGACACTGGATTGTGTAGTCCTTGAACCGCTCCATGGCTTCATTGAACGTCTCATTGTTCCTTTGAGTGAAGCCGCTGATCTCACTTCTCAACCTTGCTGTTCTAGTGCTAGAGAAGAACTTTGAGAGGAAAGCCTTCTTACACTCAGCCCAAGAGGTAATGGTGCCTTGTGGAAGGGTCTTCTCCCAATGTCGAGCCTTGTCTCCAAGAGAAAATGGAAAGAGACGTAGCTTGAAAGCATCTTCGGATATGCCGTTAATCTTGATCATCCCACATACTTGCTCGAAGTTATCAAGGTGCTCCAAGGGATCTTCCATTGCTAGCCCGTGAAACTTATTGTTTTGCACCATTGAGATGAATCCCGGCTTAATCTCAAAGTTGTTGTTCTGTAAGGAGGAGGAGTGATCCCAAACCTATTATAATGGGTGTTGGGAGAGTCTCCCGCTCCTATTATCCGTGGGGGTCTAGCCACGTGGTGGGGGTTTCCATTACCCCTTCCCACTGCCCCGTGAGCTGGAGGAGGTCCCTCTGGGTGCTCGTGCTCAGCCATCGCTTCAAAATCCACTGAACCTTGCTGAACAATCTCCCCAAAGGCTCTTGCTTGTTCTCGGACTCTTCTTGATCTTGCATTGCCAAGCTGATGAATATTGTCCAAGGGCGTGAGTAGGTTGTTATTACCCTTGGAACGCAGATTCATGTACCTGAAAGACACAAGTTTGAGAGTAGAGAAATCAGTATCCAAATGAAAAACAAAGGCTTAGTCTTTAGTAAACCCCAAATCTAATTACTCCTAAGATGGCAACGGCGCCATTTGATAACAGATTTCTTGCAATGTGATGTTGCCCAAATGCAACACTGAGATGTAGTATAGTATGCAAGTGAGTGTCAATCCACACCTAGGATCTAGAAAGTGCAATGAGAATGCAAGGATCATGCAAAGCTAAGCAAATGATGAACGGTTTAGTGAAAATCCTAAAAACTAGGTGCCACAGTCAAATCGAAAGCAAAACTATTTTAAAAATACTAGAGATGAGTGAACTACCACGAAGAACAAACATAATGATTAAAATGCAAAGCTTTGAATTACTAAGATTCGACTAGTGAATCGACCAGAGGATCGACCACTAGATCGAGCAAAAGCAATCGATCTCCTCTAACAGTTCAAACAGAAATGAATCTAATGACCATGGTGCAACATAAAACAAGCGAATGATTAACAGAGATGTAAGAATACTAAGAAACAGGGTCTAGGGTTGAGATTCATGTTCGAGGGTTTCAAAGGTTCAAGCTTGGTTTGAAAACTCTAGATCTACTCACTTCGTGAGATTCTCTAAGCCTTGAAAACAAAACAAGATCCATCCATGGCGTGTGGTATGGATCACTCCTTCATTCTCCCCTCCAGACCCATGGCGTTTGGCAGAAAATGAGATTGAAGGGCAAAGAACTCAGATTTTAAACACGCGGCTTAACTAGTCCCCTAAACTACCATGGCGTTTGGGAAAGGGTAACTAGTCTATAGGATGCGATTTTCAGAGATCTCTGGATCCTGTCAAGGTAAGAGGCCTCTCTGATCATAAAGATCTTGGCGTAAGAGTCTTCAAGCCTTAAGAACTCGACATCCTAGAAAAGAAAGCCATGAAGAACAAGAAAACACCAAACTTTGAAAACCTTTTCGACCCCTTTGAATCCTCTCAATCCTAAAACCCGATGAAACTACTCGCGACTCATAAAGTAAACCGCACGAAATGCAATAAACGAAGAACTAAAAATGAAAAACGATTGATTTAACTTAAACGACCCAATATTCAAAAGCAAAAGCAAGAAAAACTCGAAGTCTAACAAAGGCGAAATCGCCTTAAACGAGAGAGATGATAGAAAAGTAGTCGACAAGGTGGAATTATGAAAGGGATCGTTGCTTTTTGCTTAAAATGGCCAAACCGCAACTGGTCCCCCCCTTCACTACGGTCCAAAAACAGGCTGGACGGATAAGGTTGGTCTGAGATCGATCATGAAGCTCGATCTGGCACTCGATCTAGTCTTGAATCGGATGGCTCTTGATCGATCTCTGAGTCGACCTTGTGCTGATCTAGTTGGAAGTTCGATCCGGTCCTCGATCTGCATGGCGTCGTTTACGTCTGTACTCCAAATCGATCTCCACACTCGATCTTCTGGTCGATCTCGTATAGATCGACCTGCCTTGCTCGATCTACTACTCGATCTCAGGTCCTTAGCGTGCAATCCCAATTTCTCCAAGTGTCCACGGACTTCCTCAAGAGCCTTGGCGCGTCCACAAGTCTTCCATAGCTCCAAAGCGACCGAAAGCAACCTGATTGTGATGCAAAATGCACGAAACATGCAAATGCTGGTGCAAAAGTACTCTAGGACCTAAAGCGATGCAAACTAACCTAACATGCAAGGTAAATGCACGAAAACTAACTTATATGTATGCAAAATACACTAAATATGCAGCAATATCAGTGGGTAACTCTTCAAGCACTACTGAAAAGGGTAAAGAACTTTCAGTTCAGCACTACAAACCACCAGTCTCCTACCCCACAATGCATTTCACAAAAGCTAGAATGGAGATGTACACAAAGTTCAAGCAAGACATACAAGATGCTGGAATACAACTCCCACATGGCACCACTTTGCTAGAAGTGAAACATCAAATTAGGTTCCTGAAAGAAGTTTTTGACAAGCTGAAAGTTGTGGAACCAATCCTTGAGAATGTGGGAGCTCACATGAAAAGAAGCAAGATGATGAAGTTATTGCCAAAAATCACAAACCCAGGAAAGTTCCTCATCACTTGTGAGCTGGAGATGCTTGACAATGTCAAAGCCCTATGTGATTCAGGATCAACTGTCAATGTCATGTCTCTCCATCTGAGCCAAACTCTGGGGATCAAGAAATTGCTGCCATCCAGGACTTCTATCACTTTTGTGGACAACACATCCACAAGACCTTTGGGCATGGTGAAGGAATACCCTTTGAAGATTGGAGAATGCCAAGTGCCAACAGACTTTGTGGTCATGGAGAAACATATTCCAGAGAGGTGCCACTTCTTATCGGCACACCATTCTTAGCTACAGCAGGAGCTCAGTTGGATATCAAGAGAGGCTCCATGATTCTAAAGAATGTTGATGAGTTCAAGGTCTACAAAATTGACTCTCCTCCCATAATTTTATGTGGAGTACTTGAGCAAGAGGGTGAACAATGGGATCTCCCAGATAATCTAGATGATGTGTTGAACTTCACTATGAACATGTTTCTGGATGATGCTTCCCCTGCTGAGCCAGGACAGACACTGAATGCTGAACTGAAGCTTGAAGGAGGTTTGAAGTGCAATGAGAACTTAACCACCAAGGTTGTGAAGCCTCCAATCAAACCAAGTGTCAAAAAGAAGAGGCATAGGATGTCAACAAGGTACAAACAGAACCAACCATCAGTAGGAACATGGGTATGGAAGAAGAAAGAGCTAGGAGCACCAGCTCCATTAACCTCTCCTCACCTCAACTAAAGAGGTAATCAAAGTCAAGCTTAGTGACTTTAAACAAGCACACTTGGGAGGTAGTTCCATGGTATCATTTTGTATATATTATGCTTTCTAGATTATCTTTTATACTTTGTTTTAGTGTATAGAAAGAGGATTTCGAACTGGGCTTTGAGAAAGTCTGAAGGGGACAAAGAACAGGTGTATTCTGGCTGATATCGATAATTTGTATCGGTCATGACAGACCGATACACAGAATTTTGGTCATCAGTATCGATCATGTTTGATCGATATCAGTGGAGCCAGTTTACACCAGTCAACATGTCGGTCACTTGTGATCGATATGGAAAGAAGATTGAGAGGAGGACAAATTTCGGTCATTCACATCGACCAGACTTGATCGACATAAACACACCGTTTGATTTTCGGTCCAGTGTGTCAATCACTGGTGATCGATGAGATTCTTGGAAACATATCGGTCGCCAGTATCGATCACTCATGACCGACATAATCACATCGGATCTATTTCGGTAAAGTGTGTCGATCAGTGATGACCGATACCAATCCCAGAAAGCACATCAGTCTCCAATATCGATCACTCATGACCGATACTGCCATTTCGGTCAGTTATATCGGTCATGTGTGACCGATATTCCATCTGAGGTAAGTATCTCAACTTTCAAAAAATTTTACCTCGTTTGGTTTGGAGCCAAGGAAGTTTGAATTTTTAAATGAGATTCGTTCTGACCTCTTTCTTAGCTTCTGAACCCTTTTGTTTTTGTCCCCCACACTTTTGATTCCTTATGTTCCCACACCAACCTTTGATTCCTTTGGTTTCCTCTCTTTTCTCTCTATTTAAGCAACAACTTCCTTCACTTCTCTTCACACTTAAACTCACTCTTCTTCTCACCTAAACCTCGAAATTACTAGTTCTTTTTCTATTTTATTGCTTTCTCTAAGTGTTCAAAGTCTCCACTAAAGGTTTGCTTCCTAAACTATCTCTCTTTGTTCTTACTCTTTTCTTATGTTCAAAATCACTTAGTAGATGTTTTTAAGAGCAAGTAGTGTTTAGTTTTAACTGTTGTGCTGTGGTTTTGCAATCTGGATTTGTTTTGAAATATCAAGCTAGATGTTGAAGTTCTGTTTAATGTCTATTTATCTCATTGCTTGTTTATCTTCATTCATTTGCAAGATCATCTTCTCTTTTGCCTAAGAACCATTTTTGCTAGAGTGTCATGCATAACTGTTTGTGTTTTGTGCATCCTAGCTTATTTAGTTGCTAGCTTTTGATCTCTTCTTGCTTTGAATAAGTTGAAGCTTGTTGTTAGGACTTGTTAGACTTTTCTTAGCTTAAAGATTTTTCCATCAAAAGCTTTCAGCTATTTGGTTCTTCAGCTTTTATTCTTTCACTTACCTTGTTTTTAATCTTTGCTTTTGAAGGTACCATGGGAAGAACAAACATAGCTGCTGGTAAAAAGGGCAAAGCACCTCAGGAAACACCAATCCAACCAAGAACCAAGAAATATAAAGGAAAGGGCGCTGCTGCTGAGCAATCCTCCAAAGCCGCTGGGAAGAGACCAGTTGGAGATGAGGGAGCAAATCAACAAAAGAAGAGCAATGCTGCTAAAGCACTCATGGAGGCTTTCAACCAGTGCACTTTCAAGCCAACAGGATATCCTTGCACATCTACAATGAAGGCGCTGGGACTCTATAGTGACTGCAAAGCCATATTTGAGCGCATAGGCCTTGGAGCTTTTATGGAAATGCCACTCCCATCTTACCAACAGCTCACTTACCAATTCCTCTCCACACTCAAGGTGGTCTGGTATGAAGACAGTGAACTCTCTAACAGCGATGAATGGATTTCTTTTCGGATTGGCAAGGACAAGTTCTCCTCAACGTTCATGACAATCGCCAAGGCTCTAGATCTGAAGTCCCACCCCACCAAGCTGAGCAGGTTCGAAATCCCCAGTAAGCAGAACATCATGTTGTGGGGCATTATTGGGGTTGGGCAATACACTCCTGGAAGATCAAGGAACCAGCACCTAAGGCATCCAGCTGTGAGATATGTCCACAAGGCACTTGCAAATACACTCTTTGCAAGGAAGGAGACAACATATCTCACAGGAAGGGAAGCAGATCTGATATACCAAGGACTGTATGATCTTTTGGGAGGCTACAAATATGGAGTACCTCTCCGAGCACCGAAAAGCTATCCCTGCTATGTATCTATGCTGATGGAACAGCTCTGCTCGTACCAGAGCTGGGTTTTAAGTAAGACAAAGAAGGAGAGCAGCCCTCAAGTGCACATTGGGGGAGTTGTGACAGCAGTTCTACAAGCGAGTGGAGTAGACCTTGAGAGACATGAAGATGATGCGCTTGAGCCACTATGGATTGACATCGATTATCTCAAGAGGAGCCACTACCTTGAAAGAATCATTGGTGGAAAGCATGTATACAACTTCATCACAGGCTTTGACACACCAACAAAAGTCCTCCTCCCCAATCCAAAGCTTACATCCTTCATCTGGAAAAGCAACATCAGCTTCAACCCAAGCACTGAGGAGCTCTACACAGGCGGCCCTTTTCCTAGAGAAGGGGAAGGAGACAGTGAAGAAGAAGAAGAGCACACTGAAGAGATTAGAGAAGAAGAAGAAGATCACCAATGGAATGCTACTGCTGGCGCTGAAGGCCAAGGAGGAACCTATGAAGAAGATGAGCTTGAAGAAGAAGAAGTGTTGAGCTACAGCTCAAAGCAGTTCCACTTCCAGCCCTATGAAGCACCCAACCAAGGAAGCTCTTTGAGAGCCGCTCATGAGCACATCAACACACTCCAGAAGTGGTGCAAGGCAAGACAAAGCCATCAAAGGGCTTATGAAGATGGTGAAAGGGAAGTTCAGGAAGAACAAGGCTACATCAGCAAAAACTTCCCACCACAGCCACACCTATGAGCTCAACTCTCACCAAGAAGAGCAATTTCACCAAGATGAGCCAACTGAAGAGGAGGAAGCTGTATGGAACCCCCATGGAAGACACTCATTCCATGTTCAAGCAAGTGACCAATGGGGTACATGGGCACAACCAAGGGCCTCATCCTATGAGCCAGAAGCCCATGTTCCATCAGCTTGGGAGGTGCCAAACCCCAACCCCTCTGAAGTTAAGGAGACAGGGCAATAGGGCACACAAGGGACTTCTTCACAAGATGAGCAACTATGGTCAAGCTGGGTTCAACCACCTCAAGAAGCAGAGCATTCCACTCAAGTTTATGAGAGAAGGAAGAGGAGAGCTAGCAAGTCTCCTCAAAACTCATGATCATCCCACCACTCCTACAATTAAACCAAGTACCACATCCTTTCCATTGTTTTATACCATTGCATCTTTTTATTTCTGTAATATATTTTGTTGCTTCTCTCTTCCATTGCTTTCATTACACAATGGACTGTGTAATTTAAGTGTGGGGGGAGAGATTTGGGGTTTGACTTTGTGTTCTGTTTTCTTAGTTTTTCTTTTTCTTTTCACTTTGAGTCTCATGCATATCATGCATTCATGTAAGGCATAGAAAAACACAAAAAATCGAAAATTTGAAAAATTTCGCATTTTTGCAAACCAAAAAGAAAGCATGTAGTTGCATTTTATTCTTCTAAGATTGAGTCTAGTGTTGACATGTAGGTTGCATTGCATTTGCATAGGGCATTATGATGAATTTTCCTTGTAAAGTGCTTAGTGTTTAGAGATGATTTCAGTTTTTAAGTGCTTAGTTGTTTGATGCATCGTTTGATTGCTAGAATTTAAGGTTGAACCATGCTTATATTGCTAGATTTGGTCTTCTCATCTCATTCTAAAGGCATTTGTTCTCTGAAAATCAACTCTATCAACTTGAACTTTAATTTGGACTTTTAATTATCATGTCTTATGCATTGAAAAGTGAATTCATGGCTACCATATACATATTTGGATCATCTTTCTCCTTTCTACCACTCTTGTTGATCCAAATAGCTGATCCTCATAATTATGGGACAGTTACATCCCCACCCTTAACCAAAACCTCCTTTTGAGCCTAAACACTATTGTGAGAGCTGTGAGGCCTTTGCATTGCATTTTTGATTTTGTCTTAGCAAAAAGTGTTAGGAATAAGGCTGGCAATGATTAGCTCTCTTGTAGATATCAGCTTGCATCTTGAGCTTGATTCTAGGATAGGAGTTTTGGGGTTTAAAAGGGTAGTGTAAGTGGTTTGAACTTCATGTTTATATGTTTTGAAAGAAAGGGAAAAGATTTGAAATGGTAGAAAAGGGGAAACAGTCTAGAATTGTGGTTAAGCAAAGGGAGAATAAAAGCTCTAAGTTTAAAAATAAGAATTGGCTCCAACAACAAAGCTCAGAAAGGGTCCAAAGAAGAAAAATCAGACCAGGAGCAATCCACCAAAGGTGATGAAGTTGCCAATACAACAAAGAAGAGCAAGTCCCAACCAAAAAGAAGCAGCCACACAAGCAAAAATAAGAAGTTTCACCAGCCATGAAGAAGGGTAAAGGGTAGAGTTTAGGAAAAGGTAGACTTAGAGGGTTCACTCTTGGGTTTAGAAATGCTTAGGACTCATCTTTAGGAAATAAGGGTAGAAGAGAGCTTTGAATTGCATGCATAAGTGTGCTTTTACCTTTAGAATTTTGCCTAAGATGAAGTCATTTCATTGAGTGATCCTTTATGTTTTTAAAACCCTGTGCTTAAATGAGATCATTCTTATCTCATAACTTTACCCCTTTTTAACCAAATGTCTTCACTTGATTTGCATAAGCATGATTCATGTTCTGAGCTTAATTGAATGTTAAAGAGTTGATTGATTTGAGCATTTGCCTAGGTTGAGATTTGAGATCATTTTGAAACATGATGAGCAGGGGTAGGTTCTTTAAAGTATAGCTGATTATGTTTGCATCCTACAACTAGGCACTTAAGCATTGAAACCATCTCTTTACCTTTGCACTTTTGGAATCTGAATGCCCACTTTCAAACCTCACTCTCCCATTTGTTCTTATTTGCTTGAGGACAAGCAAAAGGCAAGTGTGGGGGTGTTGATATCCCTTGTATTTACACCATTTAAGGCTGCATTTAGTACATATTTTGGTCCTCTTTTGCATGTTTTCCCTTAGCTTTTATCCCATTTTCTTCTCCATTTAGACTTAGGTTGCATTTAGAGTATAGTTTGCATTTTTCTTGCATTTTGGATGTTTTTAGGTGCTTTTGGAGCTAAAAGGAGCTTGGAGGAGTTTTGGGGACGATCCAGGATGCTAGCTGGGCAAAAGGGAGCAAGAAAGATCGAAGCAGAGAATCTCTGCAGAAGTTTTCGGTCAGAGCACGGTGAATATCGGTCAAGGATGACTGATACAGAGCAGTATCGATCACCAGTATCGGTCAAGGGTGACCGACACAAACACAACAGATGGATTTCGGTCATATGTGTCGATCACTCCAGACCGATGGAGATCTGTATCGGTCACTGAAGACCGACGTAACTGACCGATACTGACCCAGCCCGAACCTGTTTTTAATTACGCGTTTGCCATTACTCTAGGGCTTTCTTCTCTAGGCTATAAATAGCCTCTTTTCCAGATTTTCGACATGTCTTGTCAAAAATACTGTTCTTAAGCATTTTCTTTAAGTTTGTAAGACAAATCCTTTGCTTTGTTTAATATATTTGAGTATTTGCTTTAATCTTTCTTTATTCTCTCTCTCTTAATCATGATTAACATCCTTTCCCTTTGTGATTTGGTGTTAAACTTGAGTATGAGTGAGTAGTTATCTTAGAGTTTCTAGATATGGTAGATTAGGGGACTTTAAGACTTGATTAGGGCTTGTTAAGTGCTTCAGTTTATGGGTTCCTCTCTATTAATCTGTTATTCATGCTAGATTAGTCTTGATCAAACTTATCTAAGTTGTTAGCTTTCTCTTATGCCCACCAAGTGTTGATGAAATGCTGATCTTGTTGATAAACAGTTTCTTTGCAAGGGTGAGTATGCAATGAGGTTATCAAACTCAAATGCAAAACATGTTGTAGCACAGTATGCAAGAGAGAGTCAATCCACACCTAGGATGATAGAAAAAGCAAAGAGAATGCAAGGGCTATGCAAATCTAAGCGAAACAAGAAAGTTTTTGAGAAAATCCCTAAAAACTAGATGCAGCAACTAAATGGAATGCAAACTATTTTAATATTACTAGGAATGATCAAACTACCATGAGGAACAAACAGAATAATTAAAGGAAAAGCTACGAATTACTAAAATTCGACTAGTGGATCGACCATGGGATCGACCACTAGATCGAGCAATAACGATCGATCTCGTCTAAAAATGCAAGGAAAATAAAACTAATGACCAGGATGCTATCAAAGATCAAGCGAATGACGAGAGAAGATGTAAAGATGCTAAAAGAGAGGGTCTAGGGTTGAGATTCATGGTCAGGGGTTTCAAAGATCCGAACTTGGGTTGAAAAATTTAAATCGACTCACTTTGTGAGAATCTCTAAGCCTTGAAAACTAAATAAGATCTATCAGTGGCTTTCGGTATAGATCACTACTTCATCCTCTCCTCCAAACCCATGGCTTTTGGTGGAAATAGAGGTAGACGGGCAGGAAAAACAGATTTCAAACGAATGGCTTAACTAGTCCCCCAAACTTCCATGGCTTTTGGGAAGGGGTAACTAGTCTCTAGGGTGTGATCTTCAGAGGTCCCTGAATCCTGTCAAGGTAAGGAACCTCTGGGATCATAAAGCTGTTGGAGTGAGAGTCTTTAAGCTTTGAGAACTCGACACCCTAGAAGAGATAGCCATTAAAACACTAGAAAACCCCAAGATCGAAACCCTTTTAACCCCTTAAATCCTCTCAACCCCGAACCCAAATGAACTACTCACTACACATAAGATAAATCAAGCAAAGCATGAAGAAAGAAACGATGAACATGAAAAGAAAACTAGATTAAACTCAAACGATTCGATTACAAAAGCAAGGAAAACTCAAGGTTCGATAATGGTGGATAATCTCTAAAACCAGAGAGAAAAGCATAAAAAAGATAAGAATGAAAAGTTATGTGGGAAAAGCACGTCGCCGCCTTCCCAAAATGGCGAAAACAACCCAATGGTCCCCCCCTCGCTAGCGGCCAAAAGCAGTTGAAAGGACAGAGATCGACCTCGGGATCGAGCGGCTCTCTCGATCATCTTCGGACATCGTGTCTTCAACTCGATCTGGGTCTCGATCATCTTCGGCGGATCGAGTGTTGCATCCGATCTTGGTATCGATCTTCGGTTGGATCGAGTGGTGGACTCGATCCGGCTCTCGCTCTGCATGGCGTCATTTACATCCGTACCGTTTGATCGATTGCTTCATTCGATCTTCGTCTCGATCATTTTTCTTGGATCGCCTGGTCTTCTCGATCTTCTAGTCGATCTCATCCTAGATCGACCTACCATGCTCTATCTGGTCCCCGATCTCTGGTCCTTAGCAAACATCTGAGCTTCCACGAACTGCCACAACAGCTTCAGCACGTCCACGAACCTCCACGACTCCAAAGTAGCCAGAAACAACCTGAATGTGATGCAAAATGCGTATTCTGGTGCGAGAATACTCTAGGACCCTAAGTGATGCATTCTAGTCTAAAATGTGATGTAAATGCATGAAAAGCTAACTAATGTGTATTCAAAATGTATGCAATATGCAGTAACATCAACTCCCCCAAACTTACTTCTTGCTTGCCCTCAAGCAACAGAAAATAAGTAAAGAAGAGAGGTTTTAAGAAAAATGAATGGGGGTTTTAGCTTCTTGCAAATGTGCCTTTCAAATGAATCAATCTCAATGTCCTAGTTAACAGTTCTAAAATGCTATGCACACACTCATACTCCAAAGAACTTAGCCATACTCATCACACAAAGAAATTCAGATCATGACCCTCCTATTCCTAACAATCAAAGAAACTCATCCTTTAACATTCATTAACATCCGAACCATGAATCAAATTTATGCACTTTAAAGCAAAACACATTTGGCTAAGGGCGCAGGTTATGAGCATAGAATGATCTCATTTGAAAAGGGTTTACAATTAAAACAAGGGTTTCTCTCAAAAATGGCAAGAACTTTATGCATAATGCTAAGGGTGAAGGCAATTGATGCATATATGATCAGATTCTCATCTACCCATGTAAACTAACAATGATCCTAAACCCCTCTCATTTATTAACTTCAACCTCACTCACCACTTAGAATCTACCTCTTTTTTTCTCAAAGCTTAGCATTCCCCAATTCAAAACAGAAAATATTTTTAACTCTTTAGGCTAGTGAAAAGGTTGAAAATAAAATTTTGCTCGTTAACTATTTCTTATTGGTAGCTTTCTTATTTATTTTTTTCTTTTTCTCTTTTTTTTTATTTTTATTTGGCACTTAGGCTCTTTTTTTTTTTTTTTTTTTTTTTTTTTTTTTGGGAGAGCTACCTCTTGAAATTTATTAGAGCATATATAGTTTTTAAACATAACCTTTCACTTAAAACCCATTTCTTTCTTTTAAACACCAAACTCTTTGAAACCGAGAACAAATAGACATGAAAACAACCCCAATGATCCCCCAAACTTATCCTAAGCCTATACCTAGCTTCAAAATGCAAAGCTAGCAATCATATGAGAATCAAATCATGTCGCCTAAACCTAACACTTTATGCTAAGTTCAAAACCGAAAAGAAGGCCTCACAATGATGTCACACAAGAAATATTTGACTTCAAAGAAGGGTAAGGGTCAAGGTAGGAGTTCTACTTAGGCTCACAAAGAGTGGTAAAAAGGAAGAAGAGAGCCTAAATATTTTAAAATCCATGTGTTCATTTTTAAATGCATAAGGATGATAATTAAAATTCCAGATTAAGGTTTTCACTTATTAGGACAAGTTTCAAATCATGAGAGTTCAATTCAAGTCACGAAAATCATAGCAAGTGATCCAAGCATGGTAAGAACTTACTTTCAAAGCATAAGCAAAGAATTAGAGAACTACTAACTAGGGCATTGAAACAATTCATGAGTATAAAACACCTTTTTAAGAAACTTTAACCCCTTATGCAAATGCAAACAAACTATATGCTAAGAGAAACTCTAGACTTAATCCTAACATGTTTTGACAAGATGAATGCAACTACATGAATCTTTGAAAAAAAATTTAAAAATTTTACCAATTTTTCATGAACTAAAGACTCAAGGATGCTAAAAGAAAATAAGATCAGAAAACACATGTCAAACCACACATGTACTCCCCCAAACTTGCTTGACACCGTCCCGGTGGCAAGCAAATTCAAAGGAGCACCAACACAAAGCAAAAAGAAACAAATATGAGCGGTTATGTACAATATAAGAAGGTTGTTACCTCTGATCTAGTCTCGGCTGGAACTTGAGGATGTTCCAGAGGAGCTAGAGACTATGGGTTTGCCCTTGTCGGTTGGTTCTTGGAGAGAAAAGCGCGCCGGCTGAATGTTGCTGCCTTGAGTCTCATGGATGACAACTCCACCGGTTGAGAGCCTCCTCTTCTCGGGTTGGTGAACCTCCTCACTTGCATCTTTCTTAGGCGAGCCTCCTTGAAGTGCCTTGACCTTCTTGGCAAGTTTCTTGAGCATTTTGCCTTGCCACTTGTTTATTTTCCTTTGCATCTCCACAACAGATGCTAGGAACTTCTCTGTTTTGGTTCTCGGCTCAAAGTCTAACTTAGGAAGGGTGTAGGCTTCAGGCATCTCATCTTCCGTGGCTGGAGACTCGGACTTTTGACGAGGAGCAATCGCCGGGGCAGGTGGTCCTCCTAGAGGAGCAGAGCACTCCTCTTCCGTCGGCAAGAACTCGATGTTCCCAACACCAAGCAGCTCGGTCTCGTCTTTTTTTGGCAAGATGCACACTCTCTTCTTGTTTTCATCGTCTATAAAGAGGTAAGCGTAGAACCCTTCTGCTGGCGTGCGTCCCAAGCTGTCGGTGTTCCTCATGTAGACCTCATCCATGAAAGCTCTGGCTGGTACATGTGCGAAGTCGTGTATAGGCACACCAGCTTGCAAGAATAGAGGAGTGATCCCTCCCTTCTTAGGCACCACGTGTACAGGAGAAACCCACGTGTTGTCACTTTTGGGATAGATCACGTCAGCCTCTAAAAGCTTAAGGATCTCTTTCTTAACAACCTCTTTCAAATTAGGATTCAAACACCTTTGATGTTCTATAGAAGAGGCGTTCTCATTATCCAAGTGAATCCTGTGAGTGCAAAGCATTGGTGAAAGGCCCTTGATGTCACTTGAAGAGTACCCAATGGCCTTCCTATACTTTCTCAGCTCAGTCAGGAGCGAGTGCAACTCATCATCACTTAAGTTTTCATTCACAATCACGGGATAGGTGTTATTAGGCCCTAAGAAAGCATACCTTAGCCCTTTTGGGAGCTCCTTAAGATCCACCTTTGGGGCTAACAGCTCGCTCCAGTCATCCTCGTGGCTGTTGTTGTTGCTTTCCTCCTTGGAACCCTCCATAGAACCCGAGGCATGGCCCTTAATACTGCTTTCCTCAACCGCTATCCCTTCTAAAATCGAGTCCTCCAGTCGATCTTGCTCTCGATGTCGTCTAGATCGAGCAGTTTCGCTCGATTCACTTACTCAATTTGATGTGGATCGAGTAAGGGATCGAGACGCTGAGTCGATCTCCTTATTGGACCCCAAAATGATCGGAAGGTCTCTCTTGATCGTCGACTCGATTGTTTTACCTGATCGATCATTCCTCTCGATCTGTCTGTCGATTGCTGCACCAGATCGAGTCGTGTTCTCGATTGCCTTGTCGATCTGACTCCTGGATCGAGTTAGCGTTGATCTCGGGGTCGATCTCTAGGCAGCAGCTTTCATCCTTCTTAACAATCTTCCTAGAATCCAGCAAGTTGACGTACTCCCGGGTCCTCTGATCCACATAGCTCCTTTGTCAGTGCCAGCTTCAGATGGTCTTCCCGAGCCAGTTCTTCCAGCAACTCATCCGCTAAGGCATTCATTGTTTCAATGTAGAAAGCATGCCCTTCTATGGTCGGCTTTTTCAGAACCTCATTGATATCAAAGTCCAACCTTATTTCCTTTCCCAAGTGCAAGGCAATCTTCCCGTTCTTGACGTCGATGATAGCCCCGGCGGTTGCAAGGAATGGTCTTCTTAGGATGAGTGGATCCTTAGGCTTTTCATCTATTTCCAACACGACGAAGTCCATAGGTACGTTCACACCGCTGATTCGCATCGGTAGATCTTGAAGCAACCCCACTGGTAGCCTCACACTCCTATCAGCCAGTACCAACGAGATTCTACAGTCTTTGAAAGGAGCACCAACACAAAGCAAAAAGAAACAAATATGAGCGGTTATGTTCAATATTAGAAGGTTGTTACCTCTGATCTAGTCTCGGCTGGAACTTGAGGATGTTCCAGAGGAGCTAGAGACTATGGGTTTGCCCTTGTCGGTTGGTTCTTGGAGAGAAAAGCGCGCCGGCTGAATGTTGCTGCCTTGAGTCTCATGGATGACAACTCCACCGGTTGAGAGCCTCCTCTTCTCGGGTTGGTGAACCTCCTCACTTGCATCTTTCTTAGGCGAGCCTCCTTGAAGTGCCTTGACCTTCTTGGCAAGTTTCTTGAGCATTTTGCCTTGCCACTTGTTTATTTTCCTTTGCATCTCCACAACAGATGCTAGGAACTTCTCTGTTTTGGTTCTCGGCTCAAAGTCTAACTTAGGAAGGGTGTAGGCTTCAGGCATCTCATCTTCCGTGGCTGGAGACTCGGACCTTTGACGAGGAGCAATCGCCGGGGCAGGTGGTCCTCCTAGAGGAGCAGAGCACTCCTCTTCCGTCGGCAAGAACTCGATGTTCCCAACACCAAGCAGCTCGGTCTCGTCTTTGTTTGGCAAGATGCACACTCTCTTCTTGTTTTCATCGTCTATAAAGAGGTAAGCGTAGAACCCTTCTGCTGGCGTGCGTCCCAAGCTGTCGGTGTTCCTCATGTAGACCTCATCCATGAAAGCTCTGGCTGGTACATGTGCGAAGTCGTGTATAGGCACACCAGCTTGCAAGAATAGAGGAGTGAGGAAGCCGCCAATGAAAGAAGAAGTTGCCTTGCACCGCAAGGCATAAGCCTTGTATTTCACCAAGGAGGCAGCAAGCACACATCCATAGTTCACCTCGTCGCCGAGCTCATCCTCCATAGGCTCGTCATTCTCATTCGGGTCACACAACAAGTGCTTCACACCTTGGAACAGGAAGCAAAGCTCGGTCTTTGTGACTGTGGGAGCAACTGATCTTCCGCTAAACGTGTTGGCGATCAGCTTCAAAGTGTACCTTAGCACCGGGTTTCTCACCCCCTTGATCTTGGCGGTATTGGCTTTGTAGTCCTCGTTGCTAATCAGGTCCCAAAAATCATTAGCTCGCTTGAAGGAAGGAAACTCGACCTTGGTGGCATCCGCGTTGAGACCATACGCTTGACATAGCTCGGGGATGGAGAGGCTGAAGGCTTGACGTCCAACCTTGAAGGAGAGGCGACCTTGTGAAGGAACGGGTGAGCTAGGATTCTCGTAACGGAACTCCAACGTGGCAAGGAAGTCTATTGTCACTTCTGGAATAGTTGGGCAATCCATCCGTGACAGACATCTTAAGCCAATGTTCTTGAGGAGTTGGTCGAAATCCCCACGAAACCCTAGATTGAACAGCAGCTCCCGATCCGGAAACTTGGTAGGCTCAAACCGAAGCCTTTCAAGCCTTTTCTTGTCCCTCTTCTCATCCTTACTCCATCTGACCCTCTCTTGAACAGCCACCTCTTGTCCTTCTCCCTCTTGTGCTGTCTCTTCTCTCGTTCTCTTGGGGGCCATTGTACCTGAAACAATTTTCTCAAAAAGTTTGATAAGCAAAACGGCGGTTTGATGAGAGAATAAGAGAGGAAAAGGAGAAAGCTTATAACTACTACCCTAGATTTTTGGGGAATTAATAAAAATTATAGCAAAATAAAGGAGAATCAAATCTTTAGATACT
This sequence comes from Thlaspi arvense, assembly GCA_911865555.2. Lineage (NCBI taxonomy): Eukaryota > Viridiplantae > Streptophyta > Magnoliopsida > Brassicales > Brassicaceae > Thlaspi > Thlaspi arvense. The sequence continues at coordinate 35,749,065 of OU466858.1, forward strand.
AGAAAATCTAGAATTAATCCTTTTACTTAGCTAAAATTTAAAATTCAAAAACAGCCCTATCATCTAGAACAATATCTTGCGAATTAAAAGGAGATTTTCCTAAAAATATTTTATTAAACTCGAAAATACCTTTTTGTAAGAATGTTAAAGAGCTTTGCTAGCCTTTGAAAACAGAAAACTCTCACTCTCTTTGTTTAAAATTTTGAGAAAACAAGAATGAGAGGGTGAGAAGTTATTGAAATATTTAAAGACTAGCAAAAGGCAAAACCATGGGTAGTAAAGGTTGTTTTCTGACAAAGTCTTGGTCAAGGCACATCTTTCATGGTCAAAGATGCTTGCCTTGACTAAGTTTTGAATTTAAAAATTGGAGGGAAAAGAATAAAGGAGGGAAAGAAAATGTTACCTCGGCATGAGATCGAGTCCGTTTGGTCGATCTAGGACTCGATCTCATGCCCATAATGGCTTAGATCGAGAGGGTTACTCGATTTGTGACTCGATTCAAGATGAATCGAGTCTTAGATCGATTGGCTCCCTCGATCGTTGAGATGTTGGCTCCACGGCTAAGTCCTCATGATCGAGCTACGTCCTCGATTTGGGGGTCGATTTGGCATAGATAGAGTGATGGATCGAGTCGAGTGATCGATCTGTTTTCAACAGATTTTCCCGAGAGAAATTAGATCGGTCGATACCTTTTGGATCGACCTATCCGTTTTCGTCAAGGTCGATCCTATCACTCGTTCTCGTCTAGATCGACTGGCTCCTCTCGATTCACTGACTCGATCTAGCAAAGATCGAGTCAGGATCAGTCGATCTAGCACTCGATCTCTAGCCTTTTCTTAACACCTATCACCTCTTTTGGACTTCAAGATCGAGGTTTAGACTCCTCATACCTGTTCCTACACACTTGCAAAATAAAAACATTAAAACTGAAAGAGAAAGAAAGCAGAAATATGTACAAGATAGACATGGGAATGCCTCCCAAGTGCGCTTTCTTTAACGTCTTTAGCTAGACTTTACTTGGTTTAGGCGGATTGTGGGTCTTGGAGAAGCACCGAGGTACTCTCCTTGTCATAGCTGTCCGCCAAGTAAGGCTTGACTCTGTGTCCGTTAAGGTGAATGCACTGCCACTCTTTCCCATCAATGTAACAGCTCCATAAGGCAGCACTTCTTGGATCACAAACGGCCCGCTCCACCTTGACTTCAGCTTTCCGGGGAAGAGTTTGAGTCTTGAATTGTACAGCAACACTAAACCTCCTTCCTTAAGCTCCTTGGCAACCAATTTCTTGTCATGAGCTTCCTTAGTCCGCTCCTTGTATATCTGAGAGCTCTCATAAGTGTTCAGTCTTAACTCGTCCAGTTCATGTAGCTGAATGAGGCGCCTCTCTTGAGCAGTCTTGAGGCCAATGTTCAGCCTCTTCACAGCCCACAAAGCACGATGTTCCAGCTCAACCAGGAGATGACAGCCCTTGCCATAGAGTAGAGTGAAAGGAGTTGTACCAATCGGTGTTTTGATGGCGGTACGGTAGGCCCAAAGAGCGTCGTCCAGCTTCACTGCCCAGTCTTTCCTAGTTGCTCCGACAGTCTTCTCTAGTATAGCCTTGATTTGCCGGTTGGAGACTTCCACTTGACCGCTTGTTTGAGGATGATACGGTGTAGCCACCTTATGCTTGACACCATACTTTCTCAAGAGGTTCTCAAAACCTTGTTTATGAAGTGGCTTCCTCCATCGCTTATAACCACCTTAGGTACCCCAAACCTCGGGAAAATGATACTCTTGAACAGCTTGATCACCACCTTAGAATCGTTTGTCGGGGAAGCAACAGCCTCAACCCATTTAGAAACATAATCCACTGCTACTAAGATGTACTTGTTGCCGTATGAAGAAGGAAATGGCCCCATGAAGTCTATGCCCCACGCGTCGAACACGTCAACCTCGAAGATGGGAACTTGAGGCATTTCGTTCCTCTTAGTGATATTCCCTGCTCGTTGACATGCCTCACAGCTCTTCACAAACTCGTGTGCATCTTTGAAGATAGACGGCCACCAGAAACCGGCTTGCAATACTTTCGTGGCAGTCTAGAATGAAGCGAAGTGTCCTCCGTAGGAAGAGCCATGACAGTGATAGAGGATGTCTCTAGCTTCTTCCTTTGTAACACACCTCCGGTACAAACTGTCCACTCCTCTCTTGTATAAGTAGGGCTCATCCCAAAAGTAGTCACTAGCCTCTCTCATGAACCGCTTCTTGTGATAGCTGTTGAGATGTGTTGGCTCCTCACCACAGGCTAAATAGTTCACAACATCAGCATACCACGGTAGATCCTCCTCTTTGAAACTCAACACCTATTCGAACCGCCCCTCTAGCTTTCCACAAACAGTCGTGGTGATCGCCATGAGTTGCTCTTTTGGAAGAGAATCATCTAAGGGGAGAGACTCGCTGATCCTTAGCCGTGAGAGATGGTCAGCGACTCCGTTTTCTATTCCCTTCTTGTCTTTAATCTCCATGTCAAACTCCTGGAGCAAGAGAATCCACCTCAAAAGCCGAGGCTTAGTGTCTTTCTTCGAATAGATGTATCGTAAATCCGCGTGATCTGTGTAGACAATAGCTTTGGAACCAACAAGATATGACCGGAACTTCTCAAAGGCGAACACTACTGCAAGCAACTCCTTCTCTGTAGTGGTGTACCTTGATTGCGTGTCATCCAAGGTTCTTGAAGCATAGTAGATCACGTGTAGCTTCTTGTCTTTCCTCTGACCAAGAACGGCTCCTAGGGCGTAGTCACAAGCATCACACATGATCTCAAAGGGTAGAGTCCAGTCTGGTGCTTGAACTATAGGGGCTGATTTAAGGGCTTCCTTGATGGTCACGAAAGCTCGCAAACACTCCTCATCAAACACAAACTCAGCTTCTTTGCTCAGCAATCGTGTAAGAGGGCGTGCAATCTTGGAGAAATCCTTGATGAAGCGCCTATAGAACCCGGCGTGTCCCAAGAAACTTCTGACTCCCTTAACGTTAACCGGCGGCTCAAGACCCATCATGACATCCACGTTGACCTGATCAACCTCAATGCCCTTCTCTGATATCTTATGACCAAGCATGATCTCTTCCTTAACCATAAAGTGGCAGTTCTCCCAGTTTAGCACCAAGTTTGTCTCTTCACAACGCTTTAGTACCCTGCAAAGATTCAACAGACACGCAGAAAAGGACGCACCAAGACAGAGAAGTCATCCATGAACACCTCTACCATCTCTTCTATTAGATCGGAGAAGATCGACATCATACACCGCTGAAACGTAGCCGGTGCATTACACAATCCAAACGGCATCCTTCGATACGCGAAGGTACCGTAGGGACATGTGAAGGTCGTCTTCTCCTGATCATTTGGGTGAATTGGTATCTGAAAGAAACCGATATACCCATCGAGGAAACAGTAGTAAGGGTGATTAGCAAGTCTCTCAAGCATTTGATCAATAAAAGGCAAAGGGAAATGATCTTTCCTAGTCGCAAGGTTAAGTTTCCTATAATCAATACCTGTCCTATGACCAGTAATGGTTCTAGTAGGAATAAGCTCATCTTTTTCATTCCTTATGACCGTGATCCCTCCCTTCTTAGGCACCACGTGTACAGGAGAAACCCACGTGTTGTCACTTTTGGGATAGATCACGTCAGCCTCTAAAAGCTTAAGGATCTCTTTCTTAACAACCTCTTTCAAATTAGGATTCAAATACCTTTGATGTTCTATAGAAGAGGCGTTCTCATTATCCAAGTGAATCCTGTGAGTGCAAAGCATTGGTGAAAGGCCCTTGATGTCACTTGAAGAGTACCCAATGGCCTTCCTATACTTTCTCAGCTCAGTCAGGAGCGAGTGCAACTCATCCTCGTGGCTGTTGTTGTTGCTTTCCTCCTTGGAACCCTCCATAGAACCCGAGGCATGGCCCTTAATACTGCTTTCCTCAACCGTTATCCCTTCTAAAATCGAGTCCTCCAGTCGATCTTGCTCTCGATGTCGTCTAGATCGAGCAGTTTTGCTCGATTCACTTACTCGATTTGATGTGGATCGAGTAAGGGATCGAGACGCTGAGTCGATCTCCTTATTGGACCCCAAAATGATCGGAAGGTCTCTCTTGATCGTCGACTCGATTGTTTTACCTGATCGATCATTCCTCTCGATCTGTCTGTCGATTGCTGCACTGGATCGAGTCGTGTTCTCGATTGCCTTGTCGATTTGACTCCTGGATCGAGTTAGCGTCGATCTCGGGGTCGATCTCTAGGCAGCAGCTTTCATCCTTCTTAACAATCTTCCTAGAATCCAGCAAGTTGACGTACTCCCGGGTCCTCTGATCCACATAGCCAAACTCCCCTAGCTCCTTTGTCAGTGCCAGCTTCAGATGGTCTTCCCGAGCCAGTTCTTCCAGCAACTCATCCGCTAAGGCATCCATTGTTTCAATGTAGAAAGCTTGCCCTTCTATGGTCGGCTTTTTCAGAACCTCATTGATAGCAAAGTCCAACCTTATTTCCTTTCCCAAGTGCAAGGCAATCTTCCCGTTCTTGACGTCGATGATAGCCCCGGCGGTTGCAAGGAATGGTCTTCTTAGGATGAGTGGATCCTTAGGCTCTTCATCCATTTCCAACACGACGAAGTCCGTAGGTACGTTCACACCGCTGATTCGCATCAGTAGATCTTCAAGCAACCCCACTGGTAGCCTCACACTCCTATCAGCCAGTACCAACGAGATTCTACAGTCTTTGAAATGAGTAAAGCCAAGCTTCTTCGCCACGGAATGAGGCATCAGGTTTATGCTAGCTCCGAGATCACAAAGGCAACTCTTGAACTCCAGAGGACCTAAAGCACAGGGTATAGTGAAGCTTCCAGCGTCTCCCAATTTCTTAGGGACTATCTCCTTATGTATCACAGCACTACACTCTTCACTTATAACAAGCACCTCCTTGCTTTCCTTATTCTTCTTCACGAGAGTGTCTTTGAAGAATTTGGCGCATTTAGGCATCATTGCAAGGCAGTCAACAAGAGGTAGCTTGATCTCCACGTCCTTAAGATGCTTCTCAAAGAGGATTTTATGCTTCTCTATGAGTTGCTTCTTGAAACGGCCAGGAAAAGGCAGCTTAGGTACATACGGTGGAGGCACATAAGCATTATTCTCCTTAGTAGTTTGCTCCGCTTTCTTCTCAGCAACTGCTTTGTCTCCTCTTCTTGGCCCTTGGATCCAGACATTGTCAAAGTTAATCTTATCATCAGCTGAAGGCTTACCCTCCCCCTCTTGAATTACAACGTCATTGTTGTTCTTAGGAGTAACCGGAGGTTCTAGCTCTTTGCCGCTTCTTAACGTGATGGCGTTGGCATACTCCTTATGATTCTGCTCACACTTGCCTGGTAGGCTATTCTGACCACTTGTACTCGCTTTCCCCTTCTCTAGCTGCTTGATCTTGTTGTTTAAGTTGGTGATCTGAGTGGAGAAGTCAGTGAGAGACGAGTCTAGACAAGTGTTCATCTCGGCGAACTTCTGGTTTGTGGAGGCTTGCCCTTGTATCAGCTGCTGAAACATGGCCTGAACCAGATCAACTTGTTGTTGCATCGGCTGTTGCTGCTGAGGTGCAAAGCCCGGAGGGTAGTTAGGCGTATAACCCTTGTTACTTTGATGTTGTCCTTGGAAGTTGTTCTGCCCTTGACCTTGGAAACCACCACTCGGCTGAAAACCTTTGTTGTAACGGATGAAAGATTTTGCTTGCTGAGCAGGGTAGACTTGGTCCTTAGGGTTGGCAACGTTGGTGCTTCGGTAGGAGAGATTGTTGTTCTGGTTGTAGCCTTGAGGTTTGTAATTGTTCTGTCCCGCTACCCAATTGGCTTCTTCCTGGCTCAACTCAAGCTCCTCTTGATTCTCATCCGCGTCACCAACAAAGTGAACATGCTTCTGATTGGCTAACACCAGCTTATCTATCTTCTCATGCAAAGATTTCAGCTCCTTTTTGTGAGACTCTAGCTCGGATCCTCTCGGTGCACGGTCATAGTCCTCAGCATAGTTGCCATCACTCAATGCCAAGTTTTCTATCAGCTCCATACCCTCTTCTACCTCCTGACCAAGGAAGTTCCCTTTGCTAGCTGTGTCAAGCAACAACCTGATCTTTGGTGAAGCTCCGCGGTAGATGGTGCTGAGTAGGGTCTCCTCGCTGAAACCGTGATGAGGACATTGGATCGTGTAGTCTTTGAAATGTTCCATTGCCTCGTTGAATGTCTCGTTGTTGCGTTGAGTGAAGCCGCTGATTTCGCTTCTCAACCGTGCTGTCCTGGTGCTAGAGAAGAATTTTGAGAGAAAGGCCTTCTTACACTCGGCCCATGAGGTGATGGTGCATTGTGGGAGGGCTTCTCCCAATGCCTAGCCTTGTCTCCGAGTGAAAAGGGAAAGAGACGCAGCTTGAAAGCATCTTCGGATATGCCGTTTATCGTGATCATCCCACATACTTGCTCGAAGTTGTCAAGGTGCTCCAAGGGATCTTCCTTTGCTAAGCCGTGGAACTTGTTGTTTTGCACCATGGAGATGAAACCTGGCTTAATCTCGAAGTTGTTGTTTTTTACAGGAGGAGGAGTGATCCCAAACCTATTGTGATGAGTATTGGGAGCATCTCCGGCTCCGATGATCCTTGGGGGTCTAGCCGCGTGTTGGGGGTTTCCATTGCCCCTTCCTACTGCCCCGTGAGCTGGAGGAGGTCCCTCTGGATGCTCGTGTTCAGCCATAGCTTCGAAGTCAACCATACCGTGCTGAACAATCTCCTTAAAGGCTATGGCTTGTTCTCGTACTCTTCTTTGCCGTGAATGACCAAGCTGATGAATGTTGTCCAAGGGTTGTAGTAGATTGTTGTCTCCCCTTGAGCAAAGATTCATGTACCTGAGAAACACACGTTTGAGAGTAGAATGATTAGTAACTAAAATAAGGTAAAGGCTTAGTCTTTACTAAGTCCCAAATCTCAATGTTTTCTAAACAATCCTAGGATGGCAACGGCGCCATTTGATAAACAGTTTCTTTGCAAGGGTGAGTATGTAATGAGGTTATCAAACTCAAATGCAAAACAGGTTGTAGCACATTATGCAAGAGAGAGTCAATCCACACCTAGGATGATAGAAAAAGCAAAGAGAATGCAAGGGCTATGCAAATCTAAGCGAAACAAGAAAGATTTTGAGAAAATCCCTAAAAACTAGATGCAGCAACTAAATGGAATACAAACTATTTTAATATTACCAGGAATGATCAAACTACCATGAGGAACAAACAGAATAATTAAAGGACAAAGCTACGAATTACTAAAATTCGACTAGTGGATCGACCATGGGATCGACCACTAGATCGAGCAATAATGATCGATTTTGTCTAAAAATGCAAGGACAGTAAAACTAACGAGAAGGATGATATCAAAGATCAAGCAAATAACGAGAGAAGATGTAAAGATGCTAAAAGAGAGGGTCTAGGGTTGAGATTCATGGTCAGGGGTTTCAAAGATCCGAACTTGGGTTGAAAACTTTAAATCGACTCACTTTGTGAGAATCTCTAAGCCTTGAAAACTAAATAAGATATATCTGTGGCTTTCGGTATAGATCACTCCTTCATCCTCTCCTCGAAACCCATGGCTTTTGGTGGAAAGAGAGGTCGAACGGCAGGAAAACAGATTTCAAACGAATGGCTTAACTAGTCCCTCAAACTTCCATGGCTTTTGGGAAGGGGTAACTAGTCTCTAGGGTGTGATCTTCAGAGGTCCCTGAATCCTGTCAAGGTAAGGAACTTCTCGGATCATAAAGCTCTTGTCGTGAGAGTCTTTAAGCTTTGAGAACTCGACACCCTAGAAGAGATAGCCATTAAAACACTAGAAAACCCCAAGATCGAAACCCTTTTAACCCCTTAAATCTTCTCAACCTCGAACCCAAATGAACTACTCACTACACATAAGATAAATCAAGCAAAGCGTGAAGAAAGAAACGATGAACATGAAAAGGAAACTAGGTTAAACTCAAACGATTCGATTACAAAAGCAAGGAAAACTCAAGGTTCGATAATGGTGGATAATCTCTAAAACCAGAGAGAAAAGCATAAAAAAGATAAGAATGAAAAGTTGTGTGGGAAAAGGACGTCGCCGCCTTCCCAAAATGGCGAAAACAACCCAATGGTCCCCCCCTCGCTAGCGGCCAAAAGCCGTTGAAAGGACAGAGATCGACCTCGGGATCGAGCGGCTCTCTCGATCATCTTCGGACATCGTGTCTTCAACTCGATCTGGGTCTCGATCATCTTCGGCGGATCGAGTGTTGCATCCGATCTTGGTATCGATCTTCGGTTGGATCGAGTGGTGGACTCGATCCGGCTCTCGCTCTGCATGGCGTCATTTACGTCCGCACCGTTTGATCCATTGCTTCACTCGATCTTCGTCTCAATCATTTTCCTTGGATCACCTGGTCTTCTCGATCTTCTGGTCGATCTCATTCTAGATCGACCTGCCATGCTCGATTTGGTCCCCGATCTCTGGTCCTTAGCAAACATCCGAGCTTCCACGAACCGCCACAACAGCTTCAGCACGTCCACAAACCTCCACGGCTCCAAAGTAGCCAGAAACAACCTGAATGTGATGCAAAATGCAAGGAAAATGCGTATGCTGGTGCGAGAATGCTCTAGGACCCTAAGTGATGCAATCTAGTCTAAAATGTGATGTAAATGCATGAAAAGCTAACTAATGTATATGCAAAATGTATGCAATATGCAGTAACATCACTTGTTTAATAGAGGATTTGCTGGCCTTGGCTCAAGAGATTGACAGTTTGAGGAGCATTTTGACTTGAATAGAGTTGTTTATTAATGCTTGCTTGATCTTTTAGCACTTATGAGAGTTAGTTCTTGTTAAGATGTTTAGCAAAGGGCTATTTGCCAAGAGATTAGATCTAGCTTGCTTGATTGTGAACTCTATGTCTAGGAATCACCATTGCTTGCTTACCTGCTTGAACAATGTAGTTGAAACAGCCTTAGCTAGTGTCTGAAATTCTCCAAAGTCAATAACCACATCTAGGAACTTGTCTTTCTCTTATTTGAATCTCGGATTTGCGCTGTTTTGCTTTGTTTTGCTCTGTTTTTCTTGCTTAAAATTGCTTAGTTTGCTTTTGCTTTCACTTTTTGTGCTGAATGATCACCTTAGGTTGCTAGAACTGTTGCTTAGGCAACAAAACATTTTCTCTGCTTGCTTGACTTAGAGATTTCACTCTTAGCTCTTATGTTTTCAACTGTTCCCAATTGGATTGACATTAAAACCCAAACTACAACTGACTAGTACAAGAATGGGTGATTGACAATAAGAGCCTAAAAACTCTTGTATCATTGAGCTATTTGTTCTTCGTCATTGTGCTACGATGCGGGACATCGTAAAAGTGTCCGAGTTAGATAATTTGGTTATCAATCCTGGTGTTGAAATTAAACTATTGAAGAAATGGCATGCGAGGGATAAGAATCGCCTTCTTAAGTTGAAGATGATCTTCGTTGATATACATGTGAGTTTTCTCATTCGAGTTTCAAATCATTTTTTCTTTTCTTATATCTCCTACGATGTATTTGTGTCGCGATTGAGTTTTGGATAATGTTTACAGGGGTCGAAGATACAAGCTTCGATTGGAAATAAATACGTTCGTTTGTTTGAAGATCTGCTTATTGAAGACCGATGGGAGCTCTTGTGTGGGTTTATGGTTAAAAATTCTAATGGTTTGCTGCAATTGGCAAGGCATCCTTTTAAGCTAAAGTTTGTTACAAACACTACATTCATTGGTGTTGGTGGTCCTATAGGTGATTTGTTTCCGTCTTTAGCTTACTTTGGGGATGTTCTTGGGGGTCGTCTTGATGTCACATATACTATCGGTATGCTTTGTGATAATCAATAATAATATCATTTATGTTAAACGGAATAAACAGATGTTTTAAATTCTTTTGTTGTTTCTAGATTTGATTGGTGTTCTTGTGACCGTCGATGATCTTGAGATTTTTGATGAGAATAAAATACAGGAAGACTACGCTGTTATTCCTTTTGAACTTCAGGATGAGAGGTGAGAAGATTGTATATTTTGTTATCGTAGTATCAATTGGTTCGGTTATTGGAAAAATTTATTCCGTAGGAAACGTGTCATCGAATGCTTTGCTATGGGAAAATTGACTAAAAATTTTGCCTTTTAATTGGCTCAACTTCGTGGCACAAAAGTTGTCTGTATTCTAAGGTGGTGGTATATCAATAATGAGTACGCAGGTATTGCAACAATGTACTAAGCCTTGTTTGTTTCTTTTGAACAAGTCGTATGTTTTGTCTTCTGATCTACCATATTTTGTTTTCGTGTAGGCATTATAAACGTTATCACAATGAAGAAGTATTGTGAATTCCTTTTCAATGCGAATATTCCTGATGTTCGTGATTTCTGTACTAGGTATTATTACCACAACGACGGTATATTATTTAGATTGATGGTTACTATTTATTTGTTCATGTTGTGGATTTTGTTATAGGCTACAGTGTGATGAGGAGCTCTCGACTGCGAGATGCGGTACTGATGATCTATAAACCAGTTGTTTAAAAGCAGTACTTGTAAAGAATGTTACAAGTACATCGTTTATGTTATGGGGATACCGTGACTTTATGTATTGCATATTTTTGTGAGAACTTATGTTTCTTAATCAAGCGTATGTCTTCTATTCCAGTTATTGCTAGAGTTGATGTCGATACTTTTTTAATTAATTAAACAATCGTATTTGTAATATCAACACTCCTATGTTTTGATGATTTGGTTTGTTTTTGTGTTCTGTTTGGATTGTTTATATATTTGATTTGTTTTCAAGTGTTACAAACAGTCTATAGTGTTTTAAACATTGAATTTTTAACGCGAGAGTTACGAATTAGACCAATGCAATTTTGTAGCAACTACGTCTGTTCAACACTAATTTTCTGCATTCTATAGCATCAAAAGAAACGTTGCACACTAAATCATATGAAAATGATCAACACTAATTTTCTGCATTCTATAGCATCAAAAGAAACGTTGCACACTAAATCATATGAAAAAATGAAAGTTATGTTCCTAAAACCAAAAAATTAGATATGCCTAAATATCAATATTGGAAAGATGTATTTGTCTATATGTGTAATGGAATATTCCTATATTTGTATATTGTAAAAAATTTAGACTACATGTTGATATATAAAACTTGTATATTGTCAATTATCTCTATGATCAATGTCCAGTGGATATTCCTTGCTGATAGGGCTCAGGTTTTACCCAAATAAAACTACTGCAAGTGCACAGCAAAGCAGTTGTAGTACAAGGGGTATCGAATCCCTAAGGAGTATGTAAACTACACTATCGAATGTAGGTTCGGATTAAGCTTAGCGATAAGTAATGAATGTAATGTGAAACAGTAAAATAAATGCAAGTGGGCGTTTTATGCTTGTTCTTAAAGTTCAGAAAGCTAAAGGCGCTAAGTGAGGACAATTCGCAGGTTGAATCCGAGAGTGTAGAATGCATGCAATCATGAATGAATTAAAACCGTATTGAACATGAATCGCAAAGATATAACTAATCAATTCTCATTGCAGAAGTTATCTATGTCTAAATCACAGAGTTTCAAATCTCTTTTCAAGCCCTAACAATCTAAACATGCAGTAATGATCAGGTTCAATTGTTCACAAAACTCCTAAGTCAAATCTCTTTGCAAATAGGTGTTTTGCTCATCTAATACTAGTTTAGATGATTAATAATGCTCTCACATCTATTAAACAACGTAGGGTTTTGAAATCCAGATGATGTGTCTAAGAAATCAATATGAATGCAAGCAAAGATGAAGAACCAATGGATTTTCTATAAGTTTAGCAATTCTACAAACTCTTCTTTAACCTTTGAAAAGCCCTAAATTAACTAACAAACTACTCAGACATGGTGATTTGAGAAAACATCATGATTAGAATAGATTGCATAAAAGAAGTAAGACATAGAAAGTAAAGGAGTTCAAAATCTGCTATGAAGGAGTTTGATTTGTCTCTCCCAAAGCTTTGCTACAAATCTCTCTCTAAAGCTCTCAAAAAGAATAAGATACAAGATATCTGCCAAAAGAATGGCTGAAAAACCTAATCTACAAGGTAAAACATGATCTGGGGTCTTTTTGCCAATACTGGAACTTTTGGGCCAAAACTGTAATTTCTTCCCAATCTTTTAAAAACCAGCCAGGACTCTTTCCTTTAGGGGTGACGAGCGTCACCAGCTTGGTGACGAGCGTCACCCAAATGCATACTTTCTTCTCCGAGCTGGACACTTCGTGGCTTCAACTTGCAATGCTCCAAAAAGCTTCATTATCTCCAATTATGCTCCAGACATGCTATAACCTTCAAAGACTACTAGAACTCTAAAAAGACCAAAAAGACTCAATAAAATGGACTTATACCATGGTTAAAAACCATAAAAACCATGATATATCAACTCCCCCGTACTTAGCTTTTGCTTGCCCTCAAGCAAACATCAGACAGAGAACAAGGTCAAGGTTTGAAAACAAGAAACAATTATCTAAACATTAGGAACACCACATTAGTTAACACCTTCGAATCCACATACCATATAGTCAACACAACATCAAATTTCAGTCTAATCATCACAAGCTTAGCAAATCTCTCAAGTCCAGCCCAAATCCCTTCAAAAAATCCGAAATCTCTACTGCTAACTCCTTATATCTATCTAAGTGTAATGTCTCATCAAGGTTTTATCATCTCTATCACTTACATATTCTTTTCCCTTCCTAAACAACTGAACAAAGTAATCTCAACACAGCTCTCCTATTTTCTCTTCCCTTGTTCTTTTTCTTTCTGATTTTTTTTATTTTTTCAACTCTTTTCTCATCATTTACAGTCTAAGATATGGTGCTACTCAATACTTGTGTTCTTTGTGAGGAGATAGGTTCTTGAATGTGTTCATTACTGTTGTTCTTTGTGAGGAGACAGGGTTATGAATGCACCATTCTATGGACATAAACATTTAAAAACTACATCAGGGAAGATCAAAGAGAGACTGTATCTTAACCTTATTGTCAATGCTGAAAGAGAGAATCAAGATCAATAAAAATCAAGCCCCAAGACAAGAAGTTTAAAGTTTATTAAGGTGGAGCTAACAGCAAATTTTCCAGATTCTCTAAGAACCTAAACCTTCATTGCTAGACTGATCTACCTATGACTTTCAACTTAGTAAGACTTGTAATCAACTAATGTGGCAGTGGTTCTTATAAGCATAAACGTTATGTGGTTAGTTCCAAGAAAAACTGATAGTTTCAAAATTTTGACTCAATAAAAATAGGTTTTTGACTCAACTTTAAGACTCTAAATATCAAGCACAAAGCACACAACGTCAGTAGCCACCTCCCCCAGACTTAAACAACACTGTCCCCAGTGTTATTAAGCCAAGTTGGTCAAAAAGAAGCATGAGAACTTGTAAAACTGTGTCAGAAAAGTGGTACCTTGTGAAGGGACGGGTGACGAGCGTCACCACGTCTGATACTTCAGAATCATCAAGTTGGATGCTTAAACGTTGTGTCATCATGTGTAATCCGAAGTCAGACAGTGGGTTGCCTCCCACTAAGCGCTTGTTTAAAGTCATTAGCTCGACTTTGAATGCTGCTCAGGCAGCTGGTGGAGCAGAAGGTGTCATTGCATGTCTTGGAGAAGAATGTCTCCTCATCCATGGTGGTTTATAGGCAGTAGATGCATGAATTCTTCCAAGGAAGTGAGGAACATCAGCAGGGTGGGTCGTGAATGTGGGTGGGACACTTTGTTTTCCTGCAGAATCATCAAAAGAAACACCAAGCATTCTACGAGAATCTCGTTGCTTGCATAAGTGTGAAGCATCTTATGCACCTTTTAAGTTCTTATTGATGAGATTATGAGGTTTTGAATTGGTTACAGGAAGTGCATACCTTTTCTTAGTTGCAGGTTTCTGGTTGTAGAATGTTGAATTTTCGGTTTGGCAACATCATATGGACTTGCAGCTGTAAGATCATGTTGATCCTTTGTGTCCAGGTTGGTGACGAGCGTCACTGACCCTGCAGTTTGAGTTTCTGCAGTTTTCCTGCAGTTCAGCTCTGCAAGTCTTGCCTCCATCACAAACTCGTCCTCCTCCAGCAACTTGGTATTGATGGGAACCTCTTCTTCAAGCCTAGTCATGAAGATATGATCCTTACTGCAATCCTCAAACCCAACAGCTTTTGCAGAAACTTCAGATATTGCCTCTTCAACAGCCATCTTGTTTACTTGACCACTTGTATCAGATTCAGTAACATAGCTAGCAGTAGTGTCTTCTGAATGCTCCACAACAGGCTTTTCATCTCTGGAAGTCCTTACAGAAAAGGTCTGACCATCAATGGTAGAACTCCCTCTCAGCTTATCCATGTCAAAGTTCATGACAACATCACCAAGATCAAGCTCAATGTTCTCCTTTCTCACATCAATGATGGTGCCAGCAGTAGCCAAGAATGATCTTTCCAGAATAAGAGGATCTTTAGGTTCTTCAGCATATTTCAGAACCACAAAATCTGTAGGAATTATGCAGCCTTCAATATTAATAGGAACATCTTCTAAGATACCTTCTGGAAATTTTATGGATCGATCTGCTAGGATGAGAGAGATCCCAGCTGGCTTGAAATCAGTCATTCCAAGTCTAGCAGCAACAGAGGAAGGCATCAAGTTGATACTTGACCCTAGATCACATAGAGAGTGGGGAAAACGTCCTGCAGAGATTGAGCAACCAAGAACAAAGGTCTCTGGATCAGCTAGCTTCTCTGAAACTCTGCTTTGAATGATGGCATTGATTTGTTCAGAAACAGTCACCTTCTTCTTCTTCTTTGGAACTGTACCCAAGAGAATCGCACTGATGTCTTTGGTAAGCAATGCTCCTTCCTCAGGACTTACACCATTCACAACCATTCTCTTTACATACCTTCTTAGAGCTGGTGAAAGCTTGACTGCATCTACAAGAGGCATCTCAACCATCAGCTTATCTATCATAGCTTTGCATCTGGCTTCTTCTATCTCTTGTTTAGACTTCCTAGGATGCTTAGGGAAGGGCTCAGGTTTTACCCAAATAAAACTAGTGCAAGTGCACAGCAAAGCAGTTGTAGTTTAAGGGGTATCGAATCCCTAAGGATTATGTAAACTATACTATCGAATGTAGGTTCGAATTAAGCTAAGCGATAAGTAATGAATGTAATGCAAAACAGTTAAATAAATGCAAGTAGGCGTTTTATGCTTGTTCTTAAATTTCAGAAAGCTAAATGCGCTAAGTCAGGACAATTCACAGGTTGAATCCGAGAGTGTAGAATGCATGCAATCAGGAATGAATTAAAACCGTCTTGAACATGAATCGCAAAGATATAACTAATCAATTCTTATTGCAGAAGTTATCTATGTCTAAATCACAGAGTTTCAAATCTCGTTGCAAACCCTAACAATATAAACATGTAGTAATGATCAGGTTCAATTGTTCACAATACTCCTAAGTCAAATCTCTTTGCAAATAGGTGTTTTGCTCATCTAATACTAGTTCAGGTGATTAATAATGCTCTCACATCTATCAAACAACCTAGGGTTTGGAAATCCAGATGATGTGTCTAAGAAATCGATATGAATGCAAGCACAGATGAAGAACCAATGGATTTCCTATAAGTTTAGCAATTCTACAAACTCCTCTTCAACCTTTGAAAAGCCTTAACTTAACTAACAAACTACTCAGACATGGTGATCTGAGAAAACATCATGATTAGAATAGATTGCATAAAAGAAATAAGAAATAGAAAGTAAAGGAGTTCAAAATCTGCTCTGAAGGAGTCTGATTTGTCTCTCCAAAAGCTCTGCTACAAATCTCTCTCTAAAGCTCTCAAAAAGAATAAGATACAAGATATCTGCCAAAAGAATTGCTGAAAAACCTAACATACAAGGTAAAACACGATCTGGGGTCTTTTTGCAATTACTAGAACTGTTGGGCCAAAACTGCAATTTCTTCCAATCTTTTAAAAACCAGCCACGACTCCTTCCTCTAGGGGTGACGAGCGTCACCCAAATGCATACTTTCGTCTCCGAGCTGGACACTTCGTGGCTTCAACTTGCAATGCTCCAAAAAGCTTTAATATCTCCAATTATGCTCCAAACATGCTATAACCTGCAAAGACTCTAATAGGACTCTAAAAAGACCAAAAAAACTCAATAAAAAGGACTTATACCATGGTTAAAAACCATAAAAACCATGATATATCACTTGCATATATGTCTTTTATTTAATGAAATGGAATAATGTTTTTGATATTTTGCAATACCCTAAATTACATTGACTATAAATACCGCCTTCCATTCGATCTAATGTACATGGTCTTTGGTTAGTTTATCAAGACGGTTCTCGAACTTTGTTTTCATCTTTGTTCCACCATTAGAGGATCTGTACTCGATATGCCATGTGTATTTCGTAATACTCGGGGTATGTACGTTTAGTTGATCTTTAGTGTGTAGTTTTATATGTCTGTTAATAGTCACGTTTTATTATATAGATTGCGTTTATGTATATTGTCGATGATGTTTACATCGTATATAGTATAATTTTTAAGCTCTATTTGTTTTCAAAATATCTGAAGAACTAATTGGTGTGTCTATTCTTTGTAGAAGTTTAGGTTGCTGTTTTGTGTACTGTTTTTATTTATTTGAAAAATATATTTTGGTTTTTTTTTTTGGGTTTATTTAGGTACGAATATCCTGGTTACTCTCGGTGGTTATTGGAGATGGATGAACAACGTTATTCTATCATTTCGAATATGGATATGATAGTCCAGACTGTGGATGATGATAGCGACATTGATCATGGTCATGACAATGAAACGTCTGATGGGTGTGATGATGATATGGATTACGACTTTGTGTGTGATGATGATGCGTGTGAAGATGAAGACAGTGATGAAGATATCCAGGATCTTGATAAAGAGGTCGCCAGTGATGGTTGTTCTGATGATGGGAGTTCTGATAGTTCTGGCGATGACTATTCTATTAACGATATTACTGCTCACGGTGATTGTGATTCTGATAAGATTCTTGATGATTCCTTAAGTGGTGATCCTAACGAGGATGTACATATTCTTTTTAATGCTTTTGTTAACAAGTCATGCGCCTTTGGTCTTCCTATCCGTTCGACACCTGTCAAATTCGAGAATGGTATCTTTGTCAAGATTTTGCCTCTTGACTGGTATGTTGTTAAAAAAACTGAAGATTTCGATGATGATTCTCTTGGCTTTGAGGATCGTTCACCAAGTCCCGTTTTGGATACGCTTCCTGGTGGATATATATCGTGTCATACAAGAGTGTCACTCTTGAGTCCTGGTTTGTTTGAAGTTTTGATATATGTCAAGATACTTCGTGTTTGGGTGCATGATAATCATTCAGCTGGTAGAAGATTAGAAGTCGTTGTATGCGATTATGAAGTTTTTTTGTGACATCCGTTGATATTCTTATTGCTCTTTGTTTTAATGTGTCTCTCATAGTTTTTTGTAAATCTTATTCCCATTAGGGTGTCCGGATACAAGCTACTCTTTTAACTTTGGAGTATGATTATTTCTCCAAGTTGTTATACGAGGGTGTTTGTGTTAAACTTATAAACTTTTTTGTTAGTCATGAAACTGGTGATTATCATGCTACCATTCACCTCCGAAGGATATACTTTACAAAGGCTACTGTTGTCGATAAGCTCTTTCATCCTTGTGGGAACAATTTTTTGAAGTTTGATGATATTCAGAAGATTTTGGATAGAGTTCGCAGTGATGATTACTTAGTTGGTTAGTTTTTAACTTTTTGATTTTTTTTTAGTTAATGGTTATTGATGAAATACTGATGTCTCCAAATGTTTTCAAATTGTCTTGTAGAATTAATTGGTCAAGTTTTCAACGTTAGAGCGTATAACTCTTGGGGTGGGCTTGCTGTTGATGAGGATATTATTGGTGGGTCTGTCACTTTCGGCCCGAAGAATACAAGGTTTTTTTTTGAAAGTTTGGATTATACATTCATTTCTTTATAGTGTTTGGCTAATGTCATTATTAATTTACAGTAATGTTTATCTGAAGTTTAAGTTGTCCTCTAATATGGCAATCGAGTTTTACAATGATTGGTTGGCATCTTCAGCTGGTGTTGTAGTTTGTGTGGTCAGGTGGGGCATCATTGATTATCTCGCAGGTATTGATTACATTTCTATATGATCATCACTGTTTATTATCGTGTGTTATATTTTTAAATATTGTTTAAATTCTTGATATGATGTTTTAGGTAAGTTTACAATATCGGATGTGGATCCTACTATTGTTCTATTAAATCCTCTTATAGACGAGGTGGATGAATTCAAAGCCGAGTAAGATGATTAATTGCGTTTGTGTTTTTATTGTTTTGTTGTTATTTTTATTTTTTATTCTTTGATAAATATACGTCGAGGTATGATGTTTGTTTGTTTTTATTTTGTTCTGTAGATTACTTTGAAAGAAAATCTGAGGGAGCACGAAGGCTAAAAATTTAGATTCTTGATGAGTATTGTTTTGCTGTTCGATGTTTTGGTTTGGCTTATATATTGCTTTGCTGTGGATTTGTTCTATATTATGAATAAAAATACATGGTTTTGGAGACTTGGTTACGAGTGATATTCATTTATTAATTATATTAGGTTAGTGATATTACCATATATTCTGCATATTTTGCATGCATTTAGGATAGTTTTTCATGCATTCACTTTGTATTATAGGCTAGTTTATTCTATTTGTTGTATTTTAGGTCCTAGGTCCCTTTGCATTCGCATTTTGCATGTTTCTTGCACTTTTGCATCATTATCAGGTTGTTTTGAGCACTCTGGAGTTGTGGAGGTTATGTGGACGTGAGGAGGATCAGCTAAAGGCTTGTGGACACTTGGGGAGCTCAACCTTGCATACGAAGGACCCGAGATCGTGTAGCGGATCGAGCAAGGCAGGTCGATCTAGATGAGATCGACCATAATATCGAGTGACCCAAGTCGATTCAAGAGGACAGATCGAGACCAAGATCGAGAGAGGAGATCGATCGGGAGTACGGACGTGAATGACGCCATGCAGAACGAGAGCCGGATCGAGACCATGACTCGATCATCCAAAGATTGAGTAGAAGATCGGACGAAGTACTCGATCCATCCAACCAGATCGACTCGTAGCAGCAGAAGGCGATCCCTGAAGACAATCGAGTGCACTGATCGATCTCAAGATCGATCTCGGATACTTTAACCGTTTTTGGAGCGTAGTGGCGGGGACCAGTCCAGCTGTTTGGCCATTTAGGGAAAGAGGCGGATATCACTTTCATTATCTACATTTTGCTTTTACTTTTTGTGTTCTTCGTTCTTATCTTAGGCGAATCCGCCATTGCAAAACCTTAAGCTTTCTTTTAGTTTTTGAACTTTTGAATCTTTGAATATGAAGTCTTTTTCGTTTAATCAATCGCTTAATCATGCTTAGTGCTTTGTTCATTGCATTTCGCTCGGTTTTTTTCATGAGTAGTGAGTAGTTCCTTTTGGGATTTGGGGTTAAGGTGATTCAAAGGGTTTAAGAGGTTTAAGTTTTGTGTTTTTCTTGTTCTTCATTCCTTCTCTTCTAGGATCTTGCGGTCGTAAGACTTAGAGAGTCTTGGAAAAGATCTCTATGATTCCAAGGCTATCTTACCCTTACCGGATTCAGATATCCTAGAAAACCAGATCCTAGAGACTAATCTTTCCTCTCCCAAACGCCATGGTTGTAGAGGAGGTTAGTTAGGCTATTAGATTGAAATCTGTTTTCCTTGCTCTTCGATCTCTTTTTCCACCAAACGCCATGGGTTTGGAGAAGAGATTGAGGAAGTGAATCATACCACACGCCATGGATGATTCTTGTTTTGTTTTCATGTCTTAGAGAAAGCTCATAATTGAGTAGATCTATATGTTTTCAAACCAAAGCTTAAACCTTTGACACTCTTGAATATGACCCTCGACCCTAAACCCTCTTTTATCATTTTAAAACCTCTGTTAATCATTCTCTTGTCATAAAGTTGCATTCTTGATCATTAGAAGTCATTCGCTTTAAGTTGTTAGATCGATCCGTTTTACTCAATTATGTGCTCGATCCAGTGGTCGATTCAGTGCTCGATTTTTAGTTATTAGTAGATTTGCTCTTTTGTTGTTCTGTTTTCTTTCAGTGTTAGTTAACCCTCTTCCAGGGATTTTAAAATAGTTTTACATTTCATCTGGTCATTGAATTTAGTTTTAGTCGATTTTACCCATCATTTACCCGATTTTCTTAGATTTGCTTCATCCTTGCATTCTTAGTGTTCTTCTTGCTTCCTAGGTTGGATTGATTTCCCTTACTGCTATACTACATCGTTGTTGTGGTTTGGGATTTGATACATCACCTTGCTTGCAAAACTCCTAGTACCAAATGGCGCCGTTGCCATCTTAGGATTGTTAGGAAGCATTAAGATTTGGGGTTTAGTAAAGACTAAGCCTTTACTTTAAATTTGGTTACTAATCTCTTTCTGTTCACACTTGTGTCTTTCAGGTACATGAACTTACGATCCAGGGGTGACAACAACTTACTCAAACCCCTGGACAATATTAACCAACTCGGTCACGCAAGACAATGAAGAGCAAGAGAGCAAGCTCAAGCCTTTGAAGAGAATGTGCAAGCTGGTTCAGTAGACTTTGCAACAATGGCTGAGCAAGAACATCCTGAGGGACCTCCACCAGCTCACGGTGGTGTAAGAAGGGGCAATGGAAACCCCAACCACGCAGCTAGACCCCCACGGATCATTGATGCTGGAGATGCTCCTAATACGCATCACAATCGCTTTGGGATCACTCCTCCACCAGTCCAGAATAACAACTTCGAGATAAAGCCTGGATTCATCTCTATGGTTCAGAATAGCAAATTCCACGGGCTGGCTATGGAAGACCCCTTAGAGCACCTTGACAACTTTGAGCAAGTGTGTGGGATGATTAAGATCAATGGGATCTCGGAAGATGCTTTCAAGCTACGGCTCTTTCCATTTTTTCTCGGTGATAGGGCTAGGCATTAGGAGAAGACCCTTCCACAAGGCACCATTACCTCTTGGGCTGAGTGTAAGAAAGCTTTTCTCTCAAAGTTTTTCTCAAGCACAAGAACAGCTCGGTTGAGAAGTGAGATTAGTGGCTTCACTCAAAGGCAGAACGAGACATTCAATGAAGCTATGGAGAGATTCAAAGACTATACCATTCAGTGTCCTCACCACGGCTTCAGTGAAGAGACTCTCCTAAGCACAATATACTGTGGAGCCTTACCCAAGATCAGAATGTTGCTTGATACGGCAAGTAAGGACAATTTCCTTGGTCAAGAAGTGGAAGAGGGTATGGGGTTAATCGAAAACTTGGCTTTGAGTGACGGCAACTACGCCAAGGATTACGACCATGCACCACGAGGTTATGAGCTAGAGTCTCACAAGAAAGAGCTTAAGTCCCTCCATGAGAAGATAGATAAGCTAGTTCTTGCAAATCAGAAGCAAGTTCACTTTGTGGGAGAAGCTGAAGATGTCTCTGAGGAGCTAGAGTTGAATCAAGAAGAAGCCAATTGGATTGCTGGTCAGAACTACAACAAGCCTCAGGGATATTCACAAGGCTACCAAGGCAACAACAATCTATCATACAGGAGTACAAACGTTGAGAATCCAAAGGATCAGGTGTACCCCCCTCAGCAAGCAAAGCCCTTTGTACCTTTCAACAAGGGTTTTCAACAAAACAACGGGTATCAAGGTCCAAGGCAAGGAAATTTTCAGCAGCAACAACAAGGCAGCAAAGGCTACACTCCTATGTTTCTTCCCGGTTTCATGCCTCAACAGCAACAAGCTCCAACGCCTCCACAAGATCCGGTTCAAGCGATGTTTCAACAGTTGCTTCAAGGTCAAGCTTCTACTAATCAGAAGTTTGTTGAGATGAACAACCGGCTAGACTCCTCTCACACTGACGTCTCTACACAGATCACCAATCTGAACAACAAGATCAACAGTTAGAGAAGGTCAAAGCTAGTACAAGCGGTCAGAGCATCTTACCGTGCAAGTGTGAGCAGAATCCCAAAGAGTATGCAAACGATATCACCTTGAGAAGTGGTAAAGAGCTTCCGCCGAGAGTTGCACCTAAAGACAATGAGGACATTGTAGTTCAAGAGGGGGAGGGTAAGCTTTCAGCTGATGAGGAGATTACTTTTGATAATGTGTGGATTGAGAGACCAAGAAAGGGCAAAGAAGTGGCGGTAGAGAAGAAAGTGGAGCAATGTACTAAGGAGAAGGATGCTTATGTGCCTCCACCGTATGTACCAAAGCTTCCTTTTCCTGGCCGCTTCAAGAAACAGCTGATAGAGAAGCACAGACTTTTATTTGAGAAGCATCTAAAGGACGTTGAGATCAAGTTGCCTCTTGTGGATTGTCTTGCTATGATGCTGAAGTGTGCTAAGTTCTTCAAAGACACCCTTACAAAGAAGAACAAGTAGAGTAAAGAAGTTTTGGTGCTTAGTGCAGAGTGTAGTGCTATTATTCAGAAGGAGATTGTCCCTAAGAAACTAGGAGATCCAGGATCATTCACCATTCCTTGTGCTTTGAGTCCATTGAAGTTTAAGAGCTGTTTATGCGATTTGGGAGCAAGTATCAATCTCATGCCCCACTCTATAGCAAAGAAGCTAGGTTTCACACGGTTCAAAGAGTGTAGGATCTCCCTTGTGTTTGCTGACAGGAGCGTAAGACTTCCAGTGGGTATGCTAGAAGATCTTCCAGTGAGAATAAGCGATGTCAATGTACCAACCGACTTTGTTGTGCTTGAGATGGATGAAGAGCCTAAGGATCCGCTTATACTTGGAAGACATTCCTTGCAACCGCCGGAGCAATCATTGATGTAAAGAATGGGAAGATAGCTCTACACCTTGGCAAAGACATCAAGCTGGATTTTGATATCAATGAGGTCCTGAAGAAGCCAACCATTGAAGGACAAGCATTCTACATAGAAACGTTGGATGCTTTGGCGGATGAATTGCTAGAAGAGTTGGCACAAGAGGATCACTTGAAGTTAGCTTTGACTAAGGAGCCAGGGGAACACGGTTTCTTAAGTGAGAAGACCCAAGAGTATGTTAATCTCCTTGATTCTAGAAGAGTTGTCAAAGGAGATGAAGGCGGATGCCTAGAGATCGATCAGGAAATCGAGAAGATCACTCGATCCAGGATGGCAATCGAGAAGAAGATCGAAGAGGCTGGTCGATCAGGGAATGAGAACGATGAGAAGATCGAGAGAGGCCAATTGATCAGTTCAGAGAACGAGTCAGGGATTCGATCTCCTGCTCGATCCACATCAAATCGAGTAGGTGAATCGAGTGAAGTTGCTCAATCCGGACCAGAACGAGTAGAAGATTGACTGGATGACTCAATCTCTGAGGGGACAACGGTTCAAGAAAGCAGTCTTAAAGCTCATGTCTCGGGTTCTAGGGAGGCTACTGAGGACGGGAACGACAACACAAGCCACGAGGAGGACTGGAGCGAGCTGCTAGCCCCAAAGGTGAACCTAAAGGAGCTCCCAAAAGGACTAAGGTATGCTTTCTTAGGGCTTAATGAAACTTATCCCGTGGTTGTGAATGAAAACTTGAGTGATGATGAGTTGCACTCGCTCCTTAATGAGCTGAGAAAGTATAGGAAGGCCATTGGGTACTCTCTAAGTGACATCAAGGGCCTTTCACCAATGCTTTGCACTCATAGAATTCACTTAGATAATGAAAACTCTTCTTCTATTGAACATCAAAGGCGTTTAAATCCGAATTTGAAAGAAGTAGTTAAGAAGGAGATTTTGAAATTGTTAGAGGCTGATGTGATATACCCAATCAGTGACAGCACGTGGGTATCTCCTGTCCACGTGGTGCCTAAGAAGGGGGGAATCACGGTCATTAAGAATGAAAAAGATGAATTGATCCCTACTAGGACCATAACTGATCACCGAATGTGTATAGACAACAGGAAGCTTAATTCTGCTACTAGAAAGGATCATTTTCCTCTTCCTTTTATTGATCAGATGCTTGAGAGACTTGCTAATCATCCATATTACTGCTTTCTTGATTGTTATAGTGGTTTCTTTCAAATACCAATCCACCATAACGATCAAGAGAAGACGACATTTACATGCCCTTATGGTACCTTCGCATATCGAAGTGTTTATGTATGATTTCTCTGTATATGGTGCGTCCTTCTCTGCTTGTTTGTTGAATCTTTACAAGGTACTTAAGTGATGTGAGGAGACAAACTTGGTTCTCAACTGGGAGAAGTGTCACTTCATGGTGAAGGAAGGGATTGTGCTTAGCCACAAGATATCAGAGAAAGGGATAGAGGTTGATAAAGCTAAGGCTGAGGTCATGATGAGTCTTGAGCCGCCGGCTAATGTCAAGGGGATAAGGAGTTTCCTGGGGCACGCCGGCTTCTACAGGCGGTTTATCAAGGATTTCTCCAAGATAGCTCGCCCTCTTACACCGTTGTTATGCAAAGAAGCCGAGTTCGTGTTTGATGATGAATGTCTTCACGCTTTCAAGACTATCAAGGATGCTCTTTTCATGGCACCTATAGTACAAGCACCAGATTGGAGCTTACCGTTCGAGATCATGTGTGACGCGAGCGTCTACGCCGTGGAAGCTGTTCTAGGGCAGAGGAAAGACAAGCGGTCGCATGTAATCTACTATGCCAGTTGTACCATGGATGACACGCAAGTGAGATTTGCTACAACCGAGAAGGAGCTGCTGGCCGTTGTGTTTGCTTTTGAGAAGTTCAGGTCATATTTGGTTGACTCTAAGGTTGTTGTGTACACGGATCATGCTGCTTTGAGGTATATCTACTCGAAGAAAGACACCAAGCCGAGGCTGTTAAGGTGGATTCTCCTTCTACAAGAGTTTGATATGGAGATAAAAGACAAGAAGGGGATAGAGAACGGTGTTGCTGATCATCTCTCTAGGATGAGAGTCAATGAGTCTTTACCCTTAGACGATTCACTTCCAGAAGAGCAGCTCATGATGATCACCACGGCAGTATGTGGAAGGCTTGAAGACAAGTTTGGAGAGGCTTTAAGTTTCAAGGAAGAAGACCTGCCTTGGTATGCTGATATAGTGAACTTCTTAGCTTGTGGAGAGGAGCCTACTCACCTTGATCATTATCATAAGAAGAAGTTCATGAGAGACATATCTCATTACTTTTGGGACGAGCCATACTTGTACAAAAGAGGAGTGGACAGCTTATATAGAAGGTGTGTAACAAGGGAAGAAGCTAAGGACATACTTCTACATTGTCACGGCTCTTCATATGGTGGTCATTTCACTTCTTTCAAGACCGCTACAAAGGTGTTACAAGCCGGCTTTTGGTGGCCATCGCTGTTCAAAGACGCTCATGAATTTGTTAAAGCTTGTGAAGCTTGTCAATGGGCAGGGAACATCACGAAGAGGAATGAGATGCCTCAGGTGCCAATCTTTGAAGTTGATGTCTTTGACGCTTGGGGAATAGATTTCGTGGGACCGTTCCCATCATCTTATGGTAACAAATTCATCTTGGTGGCCGTTGATTATGTGTCTAAGTGGGTTGAGGCTATAGCTTCCCCAACAAACGATGCAAAAGTGGTGATCAAGCTCTTCAAGACCATCATATTCCCACGGTTCGGAGTTCCCAAGATAGTTATAAGCGACGGGGGAAGCCACTTTATCAACAAAGTGTTTGGAAGCCTCTTAAAGAAGTATGGCGTGAAGCACAAGGTAGCAACACCTTATCATCCTCAAACTAGTGGGCAAGTAGAGGTGTCTAACAGGCAGATCAAGGCTATACTAGAGAGGACAGTTGGGGCTACTAGAAAAGATTGGGCGGTCAAACTCGATGATGCTTTGTGGGCTTACCGAACCGCTTTCAAGACTCCTATAGGCACGACTCCTTTCACTCTTCTATACGGCAAGGCATGTCATCTTCCTGTTGAGTTGGAGCATAGAGCACTATGGGCAGTAAAGCAGCTGAACTACAACCTCAAGACAGCTCAGGAGAGGCGGTTGATTCAGCTACATGAGCTTGATGAGCTACAGTTGGACGCCTACTAGAGTGCTAATATATACAAGGAGCGGACAAGGCAGTTCATGATAAGAAGCTGGTTCATAAAAAGTTAAGAGAAGGCAGTCGGGTGCTACTCTACAACTCGAAGTTGAAGCTGTTCCCGGGTAAGCTCAAATCAAGGTGGTGCGGACCGTTTGAGATCAAGAAAGTTCTACCCTAGGGAGCGGTTACATTGGTTGGCAAGAGTGGTAATGCTTTCACGGTCAACGGGCACAGGGTTAAGCCTTACTTGGCGGGTGACTACAGCAAGGAGGACACTACAATGCTCCTCCACGACCCCCCTCAGGCCTAAACCAAGTAAAGTCTAGCTAAAGACGTTAAAGAAAGTGCACTTGGGAGGCATTCCCATGTCTATCTTGTACATATTTTTTGCTTTATTTGTATTTCAGTTTTATGCTTTTTTATGTTTAAGTGTGTAGGTGAAAGGATAAGGGGCTGTAAGCCATGATCTTGGAGTCAACAGAGGCGAGAAGGGTTAACTATAGGCTAGAGATCGAGTGCTAGATCGACTTATCCTGGCTCGATCTTTACTAGATCGAGCTAGTGAATCGAGAGGAGTCAGTCGATCTAGACAAGATCGAGTAGACAATCGGGTAAGTCAGTTGATCATGAGAGGATAAACCACCCATACGTTTAGCTTGAAATGCAAACGAGGTGTGGATCGACTGTTCTCACTCGATCCTCGAGGTTGGATCGATCAGCCTACTCGATCTGCCACCCGATCTAAGCCAAAACGACCCCCAAATCGACCACGTGGCTCGATCCAAGGAGCATAGCCTAAGTGACCAAAAATCATGAAACGAGAGGGTACAATCGATCTAAGACTCGATACAATCTGAATCGAGTCCCTGATCGATCAAACCTCTCGATCCTAGTCAACATGGGCATGAGATTGAGTCCTAGATCGACCAAATGGACTCGATCTCATGTCGAGGTAAGTGAATTCTTTCCCTCTTTTCTTCTTTCCCTCCGGTTTTTAAATTTGAATTGTGGTCAAGGCAAGCATTTTTGACCATGAAAGATGTGCATTGACTACACTTTTGTCAGAAACCACTTGTTTTGCCCATGGTTTTTTATCTTTGTTAGCCTTTATATTTCCATGAAACCACACACTCTCTCTCATTTGTATTTCGAGTTTTCTAAGGCAAGAGAGAGTGTGATTTTCTTTTCCTAAAGGCTAACAACATCTGCTTTCAATCTTTGCAAAGGTATTTTCGGTTCATTGTTTAAAATCTTATAGAAAATTTACTTTTATTTGCTTTGGTTGATAATTAGTTGTTAGGGAGTTTAATGAATTTTAAAAAATAGCTAGATATTAGGAAAATTTATAGATTTAATTATATCTCTAGATTTCCTTCTCTATTATCTAGCTAATATTTTTATAAATTCCCCAAAAATCTAAGGTAATTGTTAAAAAGTTTTTCCTTGTACCTTGTCTTTCTCTCAACATTCGCCGCCTTTACTCATCCTCTTGCTTGAGAATTGTGTTTCAGGCACCATGGCTCCAAAGAGAATGAGAGAAGAGACAGCACAAGAGGGAGAAGCTCAAGAAGTGGTTCAAGACAGAGTCAGATGGACAAAAGAGGATAAGCAAGCCAAGAAACGGCTGGAAAGGCTTCGGTTCGATCCCACAAAGTTCGCGAGTGGGGATCTTTCGGCTAAGATGGGGATCTTGGGAGAATTTGATCAGCTTCCCAAGAACATTGGGCTCCGGTGCTTATCAAGAATGGATTGCCCAACTTATCCCGAGGCAACCTTGGACTTCTTGGCCACTTTGGAGTTCACCTACGAGAATCTGAGCCTTCCCACTCCTTCTCAAGGTCACCTCACCTTCAAGATCAGGAAACAAGCCTATCATCTCTCGATCCAAGAACTTTGCCAAACATATGGTCTGAAGGCTGACGCGAAGCAAGTTGAGTTTCCTGCCTTCACTCAAGCCTACGATATGTGCGATCTGATAAGCAACGATGATTACAAGCCAAACACGGCGAAGATCAAGAGAGTCTGCAGTCCTGTCTTGAGATACACACTCAAACTCATCGCCAATACCTTCAGTGGACGGTCCGTGGCTACTACAGTCACCAAGAATAAGCTGTGTTTCTTGTTCCAAGGCGTTAAGCATCTTCGGTGTGACCCTAAGGAGAACGACGAGCCAATGGAGGACGAGCTCGGCGATGATGTGAATTACGGATGCATTCTGGCTGCTTCCCTAATGAAGTACAAGGCATGGGCGATAAGATGCAAGGCAAGTTCGGCGCTGATAGGAGGCTTCCTCACTCCGATGTTTGTTCAAGCCGGTGTACCACTTCCTGACTTTGTTCCTTGCGCGGAGAGAGCCTATATGGACAAGGTTTACATGAGAAACACAGATAGCTTGGGACGCACGCCAGTTGAGGGGTTCTTTGCTTACTTGTACATTGATTGTGAGAATGAGAAGCGAGTGTGCATCTTGTCAAACAAGGTAGAAACAGAGCTTCTAGGGTGTTGGCAATGTGGAGTTTCTGCCAAGTGTTGAAGAATGCTATGCACCTCTAGGAGCCACAGCCGCACCTCCACGACTTGCTCGCCCTCGTTCAGAGTAGCCTACATCCAATGCTGAGATGCCCGAGAGTTTTGTTCTTCCAAAGCTTGACTTTGAGACGAGGACTAAAACCGAGAAGTTCCTTGCTTCAGTTGTAGAGATGCAGCGCAAGATCAACAAATGGCAGAGAAAGATGATTAAAAAGCTTGCCAAGAAGATCAAGGACTTAAAGAAGAACTCATCTGAGGCATCTTCACGCGAAGAGGTTGAGCAGCCCGAGAAGAGAAGGAGATCAACTGGTTGGATAGTGATCCGTGAGCCTCAAGGCAACGAGCAGGCTCCACGCCGCTCTCTACACGAAGCAGCAAGCAAGGAGAAAGGAAAAGCGTTCACTCAAGACCCTCCTAGAAAGAGCAGGAAGTCTGAAGCATCCTCAAGCTCCAGCCGACCCTAGCTCCAAGGTACCAACAACCGAACCCTTGTATATACCTTGTGAAGATCACCTTCGGATTGCATTAACCAAAAAGCATGGAGAGGATGGTTACTTGGATAAAGACTTGACTCTCACAAAGCCTTTTATGAATGGGAACCATTTGAGGAGTTAGAGTACAAGAGAAATGAGGTGTTCTCAGTCCAAGAGAATGGTTCTACAAGAGAAGGTGCTGACTGGAGTGCGCTCAAGGCACCAAAAGTTGAATTCAAACCACTTCCTCAAGGGCTAAGGTTTGTTTTCTTATCCTGTAATAGTTAATGAAAACCTTTGCCCTTGTTAAAGAGTTAAAAAGGTTTAGGAGAGCTATTGGATATTCACTTGATGATATCAAAGGCATATCTCCTAGCCTTTTGATAGGGTCAGGTTTTACCCAAATAAAACTACTGCAAGTGCACAGCAAAAGCAGTTGTAGTACAAGGGGTTATCGAATCCCAAGGGAGTAAGTAAACTACACTAAAGAGTTCAGGTTCGGATTAAGCTAAGCGATAAATAATGAATGTAATGCAAAACAGTAAAATAAATGCAAGAGGGCGTTTTTATGCTTGTTCTTAAAGTTCAGAAGGCTAAAGGCTCTAAGTCAGGACAGTTCGCAGGTTGAATCCGAGAGTGTAGAATGCATGCAATCAGGAATGAAATAAACCGTCTTGAACATGAATCGCAAAGATATAACTAATCAATTCTCATTGCAGAAGTTATCTATGTCTAAATCACAGAGTTTCAAATCTCTTTGCAAACCCTAACAACCTAAACATGCAGTAATGATCAGGTTCAATTGTTCACAAAACTCCTAAGCCAAATCTCTTTGTACTAGGGCGTTTTGCTCATCTAATACTAGTTCAGGTGATTAATAATGCTCTCACATCTATCAAAAACCTAGGGTTTCGAAATCCAGATGATGTGTCTAAGAAATCGATATGAATGCAAGCACATATGAAGAACCAATGAATTTTCTATAAGTTTTTAGCAATTCTACAAACTCTTCTTCAACCTTTGAAAAGCCCTAACTTAACTAACAAACTACTCAGACATGGTGATTTGAGAAAACATCATGAAAAGAATAGATTGCATAAAAGAAATAAGAAGTAGAAATAAAGGAGTTCGAAATCTGCTCTGAAGGAGTCTGATTTGTCTCTCCAAAAGCTCTTCTACAAATCTCTCTCTAAAGCTCTCTAGAATAATAAGATACAAGATATATGCCAAAATAATGGCTGAAAAACCTAATATACAAGCTAAAACACGATCTTGGGCCTTTTTGCAAAAACTGGAACTTCTGGGCCAAAACTGCAATTTCTTCCCAATCTTTTAAAAACAGGCCACGACCTCCTTCCTTTCTGGGTGACGAGCGTCACCAATGGGGTGACGATCGTCACCATATGGGATACTTTTCTGCTTCGAGATTGGTACTTCGTGGCTTCAACTCAGAATGCTCCAAAAAGTTCCAATATCTCCAATTATGCTCCAGACATGCTTTAACCTGCAAAGACTCTTCTAGGACTCTAAAAAGACCAAAAAGACTCAATAAAAAGGACTTATATCATGGTTAAAAACCATAAAAACCATGATATATCAACTCCTCCAGACTTAGCTTTTGCTTGCCCTCAAGCAAACATTAGACAAAGAGTAAGGTCGAGGTTTGAAAACAAGAAACAGTCAGTCAGTCATCAGAAACACCACACTAGTTAGAGCTTTCGAATCCACATACCACAGAGTCAACACAAGATCAAATTTCAGCCTAATCATCACAAGCTTACCAAATCTCTCAAGTCCAGTCCAAATCCCTTCAAGAAATCCGAAATTTCTACTGTTAACTCCTTATTTTTATCTAAGTGTGATATCTCATCAAAGCTCTATCATCTCAATCACTTTACAAATTCTTTTCCCTTCCTAACAACTGAACAAATCAATCTCAACACAGCTCTCCTATTTTCTCTTCCCTTAATCTTTTTCCTTAGGATATTTTCGATTGTTCACTTCTTTTTCTCAACCTTTTCAGTCTAAGAAATGGTGCTACTCAATACTTGTGTTCCTTGTGAGGAGACAGGTTCTTGAGTGTGTTCACTACTGTTGTTCCTTGTGAGGAGACAGGGTCATGAATGCACCATTCTTTGGACTTAATCTTTTAAAAACTACATCAGGGAAGATCAAAGAGAGATTGTATTTTAACCTTATTGTCAGTGCTTAAAGAGAGAATCAAGATCAATAAGAATCAATCACCAAGACAAGAAATTTAAAGTTCATTAAGGTGGAGCTAACAGCAAATTTTCCAGATTCTCTAAGAACCTAAACCTTCATTGCTAGACTGATCTACCTATGACTTTCAACTTAGTGAGACTTGTAATCAACTACTGTGGCAATGATTCTTATCAGCAAAAACGTCCTATGGTTAGTTCCAAGAAAAACTGACAGTTTCAAAAATTTTGACTCTATAAAAGCAGGTTTTTGACTCAACTTTAAGACTCTATAAACATGACACAAAGCACACAACGTCAGTAACCACCTCCCCCAGACTTAAACAACACTGTCCCCAGTGTTATTAAGCCAAGAGTTGGTCAAAATGAAGCATGAGAACGTGTAAAACCAAGGTGGAAAAGTGGTACCTCGTGAAGGAGCTAGTGACGAGCGTCACCAGATTGGTGACGAGCGTCACCATCTCTGATACTCCAGAAATCGACATGTTGGATGTTTAAATGCTATGCCATCATGTGTACTCCGAAGTCAAACTGTAAGAGCACTCAAAACACACATCAAAACATCCAAACAAAGCATAATCCATGGTCCAACAAGTTCACAAGATATCATCCAAGCAAACTGAACAAAGTGGCTCTTTTTTTTTTTTCGATTTTTCTCATGTTTTTGGGTTTTTTTTTAGCTATGTAATAGAAAACTAAACTAATATATGAAATATAAAACTTACCAGTGGGTTGCCTCCCACTAAGCGCTTGTTTAAAGTCATTAGCTCGACTTTGAATGCTGTTCAGACAGCTGGTGGAACAGAAGGTGGCAGTGAATGCCTTGGAGAAGAATGTCTCCTCATCCATGGTGGTTTGTAAGCAGTAGATGTATGAACACTTCCAAGGAAGTGAGGAACATCAGCAGGGTGGGTCGTGAGTGTGGGTGGGATACTTCTTTTTCCTGCAGAATCATCAAAAGAAACACCAAGCATTCTACGAGAATCTCGTTGCTTGCATAAGTGTGAAGCAGCTTTTTCACCTTTTAAATTCTTATTGATGAGATTAGGAGGTTTGGAACTGTTTCCAGGAAGTGCATACCTTTGCTTAGTTGCAGGTTTCTGGGTTGTGGAATGGTGAATTTTCGAATTGGCAACATATGATGGACTTGTAGCTGTAAAATTTCGTTGCTGCTTTGTGTTCAGGTTGGTGACGAGCGTCACCAGGTCAGTGACGCTCGTCACTGACTCTGCAGTTCGAGTTTCTGCAGTTTTCCTGCAATTCAGCTCTGCAAGTGTTGCTTCCATCACATACACGTCTTCCTCCAGCAACTTGGCATTCATTAGAACCTCTTTTTCAAGCCCAGTCATGAAGATATGATCCTCACTGCAATCCTCAAACCCAACAGCTTCTGCAGAAGTTTCAGATATTGGCTCTTCAACAGCCATCTTGCTCACTTGCCCATTTATATCTGATTCATTGACACATTCAGCAATAGTGTCTTCTGAATGTTCCATGGCATTCTCTTCATCTCTGGAAGTCCTTACAGAAAAGGTTTGACCATCAATGGTAGAACTCCCTCTTAACTTATCCATGTCAAAGTTCATGACAACATCACCAAGATCAAGCTCAATGTTCCCCTTTCTAACATCAATGATGGCTCCAACAGTAGCCAAGAATGGTCTTCCCAGAATAAGAGGATCTTTAGGTTCTTCAGCATATTTCAGAACCACAAAATCTGTAGGAATTATGCAGCCTTCAATGTTAACATGAACATTCTCTAACATGCCTTCTGGGGTCCTTATGGATCGATCTGCTAGGATGAGAGAGATCCCAGCTGGCTTGAAATCAGTCATTCCAAGTCTAGCAGCAACAGAGAAAGGCATCAAGTTAATACTTGACCCTAGATCACATAAAGAGTGGGGAAAACGTCCTGCAAATATTGAGCAATCAAGCACAAAGGTCCCTAGATCAGATAGCTTCTCTGGAACTCTGCTTTGAGTGATGGTATTGACTTGTTCAGAAACAGTCACCTTCTTCTTCTTCTTTGGAACTGTGCCTAAGAGAATTGCACTGATGTCTCTGGTAAGCAATGCTCCTTCCTCAGGACTTACACCATTCACAACCATTCTCTTTACATACCTTCTTAGAGCTGGTGAAAGCTTGACTGCATCAACAAGTGGGATCTCAAGCATCAGCTTGTCTATCATATCTTTACATCTGGCTTCTTCTGTCTCCTGTTTAGACTTCCTAGGATGCTTGGGGAATGGTGTTTCGGGTTTATAGACACGTTCCTGGTCATAATTTGCAATTACAGGCGAAGCAGCTTCGTTCTGGGGTGGGTGACGACCGTCACCAGGGGGGTGACGCTCGTCACTCACCTGTGACAACCCCCGATTCTCTTCTATGTTGGTGACGAGCGTCACTCCTCCTTGGTGACGCTCGTCACTCACCTCTGAGACAGAAAAAATTTCATCTTCAGACTCCATGAGTTGCACGATCTGTTCTGCACTCAACCTCTTTTTCTGCACTGTTTTAAGCTCCTTTTCATTCCTTACTGTGATGGCATTAACCTGATGCTTGGGATTGATATCAGTCCTTCCAGGAAGGAATCCCTCTTGCCTTTGAACAGCTCCTGCAGTTTGAGCAACCTGCACATCAAGCTTCTTCATGTGAGAGTTCAGACTCTCAATTTTTCCATTCAGGTCTTGATACAGCGAATCTAGCTTGCCATTGAAGTTCACTGTCATCTTCTGCTGTCCTTCAAGTACCTGCTCCAGCATAGCTTCCATTTTATTGTCTTGTGGAGGTGCAGTTTGGTAGGAAGAAGAACCATAATTCCTGCTGTTTTGGTAAGGTTTCTCAACTTCAGTCTTCTGGAATGGGGGCTTAGGAGTGTAACCAGGCGTGCTTTGTCCTCCTGTAAAGGTACTCTGCTGATTATTGCTGTTGTAGCCTCTGTTCCATTGCTGATTTCCAAATCTTTGGCTCTGAAAACCCCCTCCATTGATAAAATTAACATCTTTCTGCTCAAATTCTTCAGGATTTTCGAAACTCTCCACTTCTGCAGCAAACTGAACTTTCTTTCCCACCAGAAGGCTGTGCATGCTGTCTAACTTAGCCTTAACTTCAGCTATTTGGTTTTCATCATTCAAACCAGCCTGCTGCTTTCTCTGAAAATCTGCATTCTTAGTGCTGTTACTGCAGGCCAAGTTTTCAATCAATCTTACAGCTTCTTCTGGTCTGTTGGTGTTGAAGTTTCCACTACTTGAAGCATCCAGCGCCATCTGGTACTTCCAGTCAATGCCTCTGAAGAAGATCCCAAGTAATTGCACCTGATTGAAACCATGATGAGGACAGTCCCTTTGATAAGACTTGAATCTGATCCAAGAAGCCTTAAAAGCTTCAGTAGGGCCTTGTGTAAATGATGCAATTTTCGTCCTCATGTCCTCTGATCTTGCATCATCATAGAAGTTATTCAGAAAGGCATTCTTGGTGTCTTCCCAAGTGGTCAATGAAGCAGGTTCCAGTTGCTTCAGCCAATATGCAGCTTCTCCTCCAAGAGAGTAAGGAAAAAGCTTGCAGAACAGGAAATCATTGCTGACTCCAGTAGCTTTGACACTTGAAGCCAGATCCTCAAACCTCTCAATGTGATCCATAGGATGCTCATGAGGTAAACCATGGAAGGGATGCTGACCAACCAGCTGATAGTAGACATGTTTGACCTCAAAATCGTTCCTCTGGAAGGCAGGAGGTCGGATTGCAGCTCTGTTGGCATAGAACTGATCAGGTCTGTTGTAGTCGCCTAGAGTCCTCTGAACAAAACGCCCAGCAGCGTTATTGACAGCAGCAGGGACCCTCACGTTCTCAGCACTTGCTGAACCTGCTGTTCAACAATGACATTCCCCTCTTGATCAATTCTCTGCCCCTCTTCGTTCCTCCTGTTTCCTTCCCTGTCAACCAAGTGACCTTCTGCATCTTCAACCAAGATAAGTGGAGCGACCATTGTAGATTGCTTCTTAGCTTTCCTGTTAGTTCTCTCCAACCTGGCAAGCTCGTCGATGCTCAAAGTCACAAGCTCCTTCTCTTTGTTGCTTCTGGTACTGCGATTAGGCATACACCTGAAACAGGAACAAAGAAAAGTAGCTGGAAGTCAGTAAACAAATAAAAACTTAGACAAAATCCTAATACTAAAAATCGATAGGCAGCTATTACTCCCCGGCAACGGCGCCAAAAACATGATAGGGTCAGGTTTTACCCAAATAAAACTACTGCAAGTGCACAGCAAAAGCAGTTGTAGTACAAGGGGTTATCGAATCCCAAGGGAGTAAGTAAACTACACTAAAGAGTTCAGGTTCGGATTAAGCTAAGCGATAAATAATGAATGTAATGCAAAACAGTAAAATAAATGCAAGAGGGCGTTTTTATGCTTGTTCTTAAAGTTCAGAAGGCTAAAGGCGCTAAGTCAGGACAATTCGCAGGTTGAATCCGAGAGTGTAGAATGCATGCAATCAGGAATGAATTAAAACCGTCTTGAACATGAATCGCAAAGATATAACTAATCAATTCTCATTGCAGAAGTTATCTATGTCTAAATCACAGAGTTTCAAATCTCTTTGCAAACCCTAACAACCTAAACATGCAGTAATGATCAGGTTCAATTGTTCACAAAACTCCTAAGCCAAATCTCTTTGTACTAGGGCGTTTTGCTCATCTAATACTAGTTCAGGTGATTAATAATGCTCTCACATCTATCAAAAACCTAGGGTTTCGAAATCCAGATGATGTGTCTAAGAAATCGATATGAATGCAAGCACAGATGAAGAACCAATGAATTTCCTATAAGTTTTTAGCAATTCTACAAACTCTTCTTCAACCTTTGAAAAGCCCTAACTTAACTAACAAACTACTCAGACATGGTGATTTGAGAAAACATCATGAAAAGAATAGATTGCATAAAAGAAATAAGAAGTAGAAATAAAGGAATTCGAAATCTGCTCTGAAGGAGTCTGATTTGTCTCTCCAAAAGCTCTTCTACAAATCTCTCTCTAAAGCTCTCTAGAATAATAAGATACAAGATATATGCCAAAATAATGGCTGAAAAACCTAATATACAAGATAAAACACGATCTTGGGCCTTTTTGCAAAAACTGGAACTTCTGGGCCAAAACTGCAATTTCTTCCCAATCTTTTAAAAACAGGCCACGACCTCCTTCCTTTCTGGGTGACGAGCGTCACCAATGGGGTGACGATCGTCACCATATGGGATACTTTTCTGCTTCGAGCTTGGTACTTCGTGGCTTCAACTCAGAATGCTCCAAAAGGTTCCAATATCTCCAATTATGCTCCAGACATGCTTTAACCTGCAAAGACTCTTCTAGGACTCTAAAAAGACCAAAAAGACTCAATAAAAAGGACTTATATCATGGTTAAAAACCATAAAAACCATGATATATCACCTTTGTACTCATAGAATTAATTTAGAAGATGAGAAAAAAACTTCAACTGAACCCCAAAGAACACTTAACCCAAACCGTAAAGAAGTTATGAAATAGGAAATCTTAAAGTTGCTTGAAGCTGGCGTGATCTACCCCATTTCAGAGAGTACTTGGGTCTCACATGTCCACGTAATGCCTAAAAAAGGAGGGATCATAGTATTAAAACATGACAAAGATGACCTAATCCCAACAAGAACTATAATTGGGCATAAAATGTGCATTGAGCCTTTCCAAGGTTTCAATCTCTAACACTTGTCCTTCTATGGTGGGCTGTTTCATGATCTCCCTGATATCAATTTTACAGACAATGTCTTTCCCCAAGTTCACCTTAATCCTCCCCTTCTTAACATCGATGACAGCTCTTGCAGTAGCTAAGAAAGGTCTCCAAAGGATAAGAGGGTCCTTGGGTTCTTCATCCATCTCAAGAACCACAAAATAAGTAGGGACTTCTAAGTTGCCAATACTGATTGGTACATCTTCAAGCAATCCTTTGGGAAGTATTACTCACCTGTCAGCTAGCACCAAAGATATTCTACAATCTTTGAACATGGTGAAGCCTAGGCCTTGCAATGCAGAGTGGCATAAGGCTGACACTAGCTCCTAAATCACACAAGCAATTGTCAAAGATGAAAAGGGCTTATAGAGAAAGGTAGGGTGAATCTTCCTGGATCACTATGTGATGTAAGCTTTTATGCTACTTCAGTCACCAAAGCTTACACTAGTCATTGTATTATTGAGCTCTTATCAATCAATAGGTCAATGTGAATACACCAAAAATGCAATAGATGCTCTAATTCAAGGAGGAATAGAAAGATTTTTTAAACTATCAACCTAATGAACCATCAACCAAACAAAACTAGCTAGAGCAATGATTAGGCAATGATCAAAGTGCAAAAGACAAGTACTTAAGCAGAAATTCGAAATTCAATAACTAAAAGCAATGATCTTAGATGGGATTATGAAGGTAAGGAGATTCAAACACAAGAATAAGATGCTTTCAAATTCATTACAATGCAACATGGCAAGTAATGCTAATTCCTAGGCATAGAATTAAACAATCAAGCAAAACAACCCCAATCTCATGGTGATATCATCACGTTACTAATACACCCTACCAAAACCTAACTCTCATTAGTGATAGGATCAATATAAAGCAGGTTCAATCAATTCTATCAATCCAAAATACCTCTTAGACATTTAATCTCTTGAGCTAAGACAGATACATCTTCTAAAAGACAATATCAACATTTCATCAAACACTTGGTGGGCATAAGTGAAAGCTTAAATCTAGGTTCAAGTGATCAAGAGAAACCTAGCATCAAAACAGTCTATTAGAGTGGAATCAATGATATTAAGCACTAACAAAGAATGATCAAGCTAAAGAATCCCCTAAATCTACCCCATCTAAGAGCTTGTAAGAAACTAATCACTAATCAGGGTGAAAACAATAAAATATATGAAGAAAGAATGGTTAAACATGATTAGAGAGAGAGAATAAAAAATATTTAAATTAGAAGTGCAAAAACTTAGATTAAAAGAACAAAGAACAAAGGATAAGTGAACAAATCACGAATCACAAAAGCAATAGAGTTTCAAACCAAGAACAAAGGATAAGAGATCTGCCTAATATTTTTAGATCTTTTAGTATTTATAGGGAAGCAAAAATTGTAACGACCCGAGTTTGGAAAACAGGCCAATTTTGTATTTTCTCATTAAGGCCCATTAAGCCCATCTCCCCCTTCTTTTGTCACGATTATAAGCCCTCAGCATCATCACTTTCACGCCACAACACGCCAAGAAAGAAAAGAACCAGAGAAAGAGGGAGAGGAGAAGAGTGAGAGAGTAGAGAAAATGTGAGGAAGGAGAAGGGGTTTGTGAGAGGGAAGAAAAACAAGAAGAAAATGAGAAGAGGGGGAGGGAGCGACGATGTGAATCCGCTGTCTCCGTCTCCGTCTCCGTTCGTTTACTCTGCCGCCACCATTCACCACCACTGGTGATACGCTGTTCCGAGTCACCATCGTCGTTCATGAGCCTTATTGTTGGTAAGCGATCCATATCTCCTCGTCGTCCTCAGTGTTTGGTTTTTCTGCCGAGATTCATCGTGATTTGATTCACCATTGATGCAGTTGCTTAAGCTCCAAACTTCGTTCTATCCACTTAGTTTTGTTGTTGGGGTTGCTACGTCTCCGTTCGTGAATCGTTTGTGGGGTAAGAGATCCGAGTTTCCTTCGAGTTTATTTCATCGCCTGTACTGCATCCATTTTTCCCGAGAGTGTTGATTTATTGATCTGCCATTGTTGTTGTATCTTCAGCTGTAAGCTTCCTCCTCTCCACGCTGAAGTGTTGCTACATTGTTGTGGCTGTTGCTGCTGTTGCTGGCCCAAGTATCTACCGTTTGAGTTATTATCGCTTTTGCCGTGTGTTTGTTTCACTTCCGTTCATCCAAAAATCAAAGGTGGGGGGGTCCGTGGATTCTTAAAATTTCTATTTAATTAGTATTCGGAGATACTAGGGCTAGAAAATTATTTGTTGATTGTGGTGATGTGAAAGATTAATGATGACTAGTTGATTATGTGTATGAGATGAGAATATGTTAAGTAATATGAAATATTAGTGGGAAATATATGTGTTTTGTAAAGTCGGACTGAGAGCAAGGACAAGGCGATCTCATTTAAGTCTGTACTTTGGCAAAGTTGGATTGAGAGCAAGGACATAGCGATCTCGTTTAAGTCTGTACTTCAGTGCAGTCGGACTGAGAATGAGGACATGACGATCACATTAAACCCTGTTAACCGGCTGACGAGCCAAAGGATGGTGAAAGACCTTTCGAGGTGCCTGACCAGCCCA
This sequence comes from Thlaspi arvense, assembly GCA_911865555.2. Classification (NCBI taxonomy): domain Eukaryota; kingdom Viridiplantae; phylum Streptophyta; class Magnoliopsida; order Brassicales; family Brassicaceae; genus Thlaspi; species Thlaspi arvense. The sequence continues at coordinate 35,788,786 of OU466858.1, forward strand.
ATGTCATGATAATTTATATTGAGTTAATGGTGGTGGAAGACTTCTCGAAGTGCCGGGAGCAAGTGTTACAATTTGCTATCAGACCGTAGGTTAGCCAAATTGGTTCTGACCCGGAAGGCTGGTCCTAGAGATGGTAAAGCGATGGAAAGTTGGAAATTACTACTAGTGGGGAAAGAAACCCTAGATTTGGAATTTACGGTGGATATCAAAATAGACTTAATGGGGATGGTTAAATTGGTATTTTCAAGAACTTGTTATGGAGAATTGAACTCAAAAAGAATGGGAAGCTATAACATAAATATTAAATAAAAAGGAGATAAGATATGGTGCAAAGGTACATCTGGTAGTTCTTGGCAATGTAATGCAATACATGAAATTGAGGGCTAAAAAAACTGTGGGAGTTATAGGTATCACCTTTTGTGGACATTTTGCTGGGAAAAGAAATTTGTATATGTAATAGTCGTAAAAGAAATACAACCCAAAAAGAAAAAAACAAAAAAGGGGAATGATTAGAGGGATAGCCGATTGAGAAAGAAGAGTCCATTCAAATTTTGTAAGAAACAGAGTGGCATAGGGATAGCGCGGTGGCGCAACACTCAGCCTGGATGTCTCCACTACAATGATGCCTAAGAAAGGAACGCTTGTTAATTGATGTTATAGTTTTACCCAAATATCAAAGAGCAAATTTTATAGTTAGATAAGTAAAAGCAAAGGAACGCATAAAGCATGAATACTGAGTCATAAGCATGATTGAATTGTCTAGCAAGAATCGACTTCGTGTGCAGTGATTGTACTCTGATTGCAAGCGTTCTAGTAAAAGAACTTTGAAGAGAGCGAGAAAAGAAAACCACTATGGGATTGAAAAATTAATTATTCGTTGTAAATTTCTTGGTGCATTTTCAACGTAGCTACGAAAGTTTATTCAATCGGTAAAGATGGGAGTGTTGTCGCAAAATGATAGTGGGAAAAAGAACTATTGCGTTTGGAGTTATCTAGTAGCAAGTTAAACTTCGTGTGGTAAGTGGAGATGGAAATTAAGGACAAATTTTATGGGGATGAAAACTTGGAGGAAATGTTGGGAAAAGGACACGACATAACGACAAGGTAAAGAACCTTGAGTAGAAGTCAATTTTGCATCATAGTGCGGACAGCAAAAATGTGGCGGTAATCATTCGTAGGTTCAGAAATCTGTGGTAGGCATGACTTCTATCTTTCTTCAGAGTGGCTGATATTGTTGCAGAAACTAAAAAAAAAAGAAGAAAAAATTGCTAAGGTGAATTTATTTGAAAATAAATGATTTTAGTAACGTTGGAACCATCAGAAGAAAGAGTGGTACAGCTAAAGGTTCTGCAAAATAGCAGCTATGACACTGGCCGTTCCCTATGTTCTTATGGCTAAGCGCCAATATTGACTATTTACACAGAAATAGTTTATATTTTGTTCGGTTCAAGCCAAAGATGAGATGTGATGATGGACTTTCTCCGAAAATCGTATGCTGAAAATCTAACCCACCCGATCAAAGTGTGTAACTGACCCTAATTGACATGGGCAGTAGAAAGTGATCTTTGTGTTGTTTATTTGGAGTTGTTGGAACTATGGTATCAAGTAAAAATTCAGTTTGAGGTTTGGTTGAGAAGTAAGTGGAGGAGAAGCAGTCCTATGGACTGGGAGAGTGTAAATTATTTAAAGCAGAAGAGTGGTTAGAGTTCAGTTTTTTTTTCTCATCATAGATTCTTGCTGTCATCTAAATAGTTGCAATGCAGATCCTCCTCTGCAGAATTCAGGATGAATTCCTATTATATGGGGCAGAATTGTAACGACTCGAATTTGGAAAATGGGCCAATTTTGTAGTTGCTCATTAAGGCCCATTAAGCCCATCTCCCCCTTCCGGGAACAATTTTGTCACGATTGTAAACCCTCGACATCATCACTTTCACGCTGCAACACGCCAAGAAAGAAAAGGACCAGAGAAAGAGATAGGGAGAGGAGAAGCATGAGAGAGAAGAGATATTGTGAGGGAAGGAGAAGGGGCTTGTGAGAGCGAAGAAAAACAAGAAGAAAATCAGAGAGGACGGAGCGACGATGTGAAGACGCCGTCTCTGTCTCCGTTCGTTTACTCCGTCGCCCCCATTCACCACCACTGACGATACGCTGCTCCGAGTAACCGTCGTCGTTCATGAGTCTCATTGTTGGTAAGCGATCCATATCTCCTTGGCATCCTCATTGTTTGGTTTTTCTGCCGAGAATGATCGTGATTTGAGTCACCATTGATGCAGTTGCTTATGCTCCAAGCTTCGTTCTGTCCACTTAGTTTTGTTGTTGAGGTTGCTACGTCTCCATTCATGAATCGTTTGTGGGGTAAGAGATCCGAGTTTCCTTCGAGTTTATTCCATCGCCTCTGCTGCATCCGTTTTTCCCGAGAGTGTTGATTTATTCATCCGCCATTGTAGTTATATCTTCAGCTGTAAGCTTCCTCCTCCCCACATTGAGTTGTTGAGGCCGTTGTTGCTGTTGGATTCTTAAGGTTTCTATTTAATTAGTATTTGGAAATACCAGGGCTAGAAAATTGTTTGTTGGTTGTGGTGATGTGAAATGATGATTAGTTGTTTATGTTTATGAGTTGAGAATATGTTAAGTAATATGAAATATTAGTGGGAAATATATGTGTTTTGTAAAGTCGGACTGAGAGCAAGGACAAGGCGATCTCATTTAAGTCTGTATTTTGGCGAAGTTGGATTGAGAGCGAGGACATGGCGATCCCGTTTAAGTCTGTACTTCAGTGCAGTCGGATTGAGAATGAGGACATGACGATCGCATTAAACCCTGTTAACCGGCTGACGAGCCAAAGGGTGGTGAAAGACCTTTCGAGGTGCCCGACCAGCCCAATGTCATGATAATTTATATTGAGTTAATTGTTGTGGAAGACCTCTCGAGGTGTCCGACTAGCACAGTGTCATGATTATTTATATTGACTTAATGGTGGTGGAAGACCTCTCGAGGTGCCTGACCAGCCGAGTTGTTATGCGTTTTGTGTTGAGTCGCGATGTGATTATGATATTGTTGATGTGCCGTAACTAGAAATACATGTTGAGTGCCGTTTGCTCGAGAGTAAGTATTTGCGGGTACTGTTGAATAGCGGTGTTGGGAATCATGTGGGCGGAAATGACTTTTTTCACTGATTGACTTTGTTACTCACCCCCTCCTTTTCTCTCTTTAGTGTGTGCATGTGTGTTTCTTGTGGTGAAAGTTAGGGAGCGAGACCTAGGATACAAAAGTTACGGGAACGGGTATTACACAAATAACCTCAAAAAGTGGCATTCTCGTAAATAAATGGACTTTTGGGCGAGCACATATTGGGCTTCTGATATCTCCTATAGTTACACCATTTAGGCTTGCATTTAGTTCATATCTTGGTCTTATTTTGCATGTTTTCCTTTGCTTTTGTCCCATTCTGCTTTGTTTTTAGACTTAAATTGCATTTAGGTTGTAGTTTGCATTTTCTTTGCATAAGGGATGTTTCTAGGTACCTAAAGAGCCATTAAAGACAAGGAGAAAGTGTAGGAATGATCTAGGGAGTTCCCCCAATCAAAGTGGGGCCAGAAGAACCAAGAAAATGAAAATTTGGCCTAGCATCGATCATAGTGAAGTCACATCGCACGATGTAGTGAAGCAGAGAGAAATGGAGTTTGCATCGATCACTAGCATCAATCTAACCAGCACGATGTGAAGAGACAGGACACTAAAATCGATCAAAGACATTGTACAATGTAGGAGGGCCGTAGCTACAAGACGTATGCATCGATCATTCACGTCAGGCTCACCATCTCGAGGTCAGAAGTCCAGAGGAGAACATCAATCACTTACATCGATCAGACCTGCTCAATGTCATCCACATCGAGCACCCACATTGATCAAGCATGCTCGTTGTTGACCCAGTCTGAAAAAACTTATTTACAACTTTGCCACTCTGCTTGGGTTCCTATAAATACTTAAAATCCCTAATTTTTGGGATCATCTTATTATCCAGCAGTTCTTTCTTCTTCTTTTTTAGATTACAATTTGTAATTTGAATCTTTGCTTGGTTATAATATAAGTTTGCATTTTCCTTCTTGTTTAGTCTTTCTAATCATGATTAGCTATCCATTTCTCTTTGATTTGATGGTTTTAATGGTGATTAATGAGTAGTCTTTTTAGGGATTTGAGATGGGTTAGGTATAAGGAATTTGATGCTTGATCTATGATGTCTTAGTGTTAATTTTTCCATTTCCTTTTCTTGATTGCTATGTTTAATGCCTGATTAGACTTAGCTAAGTAGATTAGGATCTTAGGCTCATTTTATGCCCACAAAGTGTTTGATGAAATGCCTGAACTGCTTTGCAAGAGAATTGCTTGTCCTAGCTCAGGAGATTGACTGTCTAGGGAGTGATTTGGCAATATTGGATTGATAGATTGTCTTAATGCTTGCTGTTTATCATTTCATTAATGAAAATTAGTTCTTGACTTGATAATTAGTAAAGAGATTAGTGCCCAAGAGACTGGATTAGTCATATAAATGAATTCTATGCATAAGGAATAGCATTGTGTGAGTTTGTAAGCATCATAGATTGAGTAGTGAGTTTCCTAATACCAATTATCCCATCTTAAGTCCTGTCTTTCCTCCGTTTTTAGTTCATTTTGAAATTGCTCTGTTTTTGCTTATGGTTTAGATCTTTTGCTTGCTGTTAACTCTTGGTTTGGTGTTTGCTTTAAGTTGCTTTGATTCCTTAGGTTGGTAGATAACTAAACTCTCTGTTTCTGCTTGAATTAAGAGCTCTATTGCACTCTTACTGCTTCAAACTTCTCCTTATGGATTGACTAAACTCAATGCTACAATGACTAATGTGGGTTGAGGATTGAGATAGGATAAAAACCTACATCAATTTGGCGCCGTTGCCAATAGGGGAATGCTTTGTTCAGTAGAATTTGTAGAGATCTTGAGATCAAGCTTTCTTATTTTTGTTTTTGGTTACTGATTTCTCTTCCTGATCTAGAATATCTTTTGTAGTTACCAAAACACTTGCTCTTAAGTGTCTACAACAGCAACTGAAGTTCAGGATCAAAGATTTTGGGTTTGCAGCAGCAGAAATTAGTTGTTGAAGCATGGAAGAACATCAGTATGCTGCTGCTTTTGGTGCACAAGGTCCACAAGGTCTTCAAGGGATCCAAGGCTTACAAGGACAACAAGGTCCACATGGTTTACAAAGAACTTGGGTTATGAGAGATCAAAGACCATTGAGACCGATAGGTGCTGCAGATATACCATCAAGCTATACTTCAAGACAAGGTATTCTTCCACCCATGGAGAGTCACTATGAGACAAAAAGCAGCATGATTGCTATAGTTTAAGAAAGGAAGTTCTTTGGATTGCCTAACCAAGACCCTCTCGAACATTTGGATCACTTTGAGAGGATTTGTGCTATGACAAAGCTTAGTGGAGTTTCAGATGATGGATTAAAGCTCAGATTGTTTCCATTATCTCTTGGAGATAGAGCTCAAATGTAGGAAAAGTCTTTGGCACAAGGAAGCATCACCTTTTGGGAACAATGCAAATGAGCTTTCTTAACCAAGTTCTTCTCTCCCTCTAGAACTGCCAAATTCAGGAATGAGATCTCAAACTTGGTAAAAGGTTTAGAGGATTCACTCAACAATGCCCCCATCATGGTTTTTCCAAGGAAATGCTTCTCTCCACTCTCTATAGAGGTGTTCTACCAAACATAAGAATCCTTCTAGATACAGCTAGTAATGGCTACTTCCTTGGCAAATATGTTGATGAAGGATGGATATTAGTAGAGAACATGGCGCTAAGCAATTGGGATTATGTGGATGAGTTTGAGCAACATGCAAAGGCTGCTGAAGAGAAGTTTGAAACAGCAATGCATGAGATGAAGGCTTTGCAGGAAAAGGTGGATATGTTGTTCAATGGAGCCATCAAACCACTACAAATTGTTGCTACACATAGCGCCTACAAAGAACATCAAGTCAAATCTGTTCAGATCCAAGAGGAGAAAGCAATGAGACAATGCTATAATGCTTGACAACAACAGCCCAATGGAAGCTCTTGCATTCAACAACATCAAGGTTCTTCTTCTCAAGCAGTTGGCGCCACCAACTTTCAACCTTCACAGGATTTGGACATAAAGCAACTTCTTCTCCAAATGCAACATCTCCAAACTGCAGAAATTCAAAGCAGTATGGCTGTCATCCAAAGCAATATAGCTGAAGTTCAGAGAAGCATAACTGCTGAAATCCAAAGGAATATTGACTCTACAAGCAACAACCTCCAATCCCAACTAGACTCTTTGAATCTGAAGCTATGTAAGCAAGAGAGTCCTGCACAATCATCTCACTCTTCTCTACTACAAGAGAATATCAAATCTGTCACCTTAAGAAGTGAGAAGTAGCTTCCTCCAAGAGTGGCAACTTCTACACCCAATGAGGAAAGTGAAAAACAAGAAGAGGGGGTGGTTGTTAAAGATGCTGAAGAAGCTAAAGAGGATGAAGTTGTTGAAGTTAAAAAGGTTCAAAGAACAGCAAGGTCGAAGAAGTGGTTAAGGAGAAACCAAAAGAAGCACATAAGGAGTTAGCCAAAGAACCAAGATACATTCCTCCACCATATCAGCCTACAATACTATTTCCTGGAAGGTTCAAGAAGCAGCTAATTGCTAAGTATAAAGGTCTCTTTGATGAGCAGATGAAGAATATTCAGCTCACTATGCCATTGCTAGATGCTTTTGTCTTGGTTCCACCTTATCAGAAATTCTTAAAAAATGCTTTTGTTGAGAGAACAAAGGATTTGCAAGGGATGGTAGTACTAACACATGAGTGCAGTGCCATCATCCAACAACAAAGGATGACTCCTAACAAGCTCAGTGACCCAGGAAGTTTTACTTTTCCTTGCTCCATACGAGCACTACTATTTGAGAAGTGCTTGTGTGACTTAGGAGCAAGTGTAAGCTTGATGCCTTACTCTAGAGCCAAGCTCTAAGGCTTCACTGAGTTTAAAGATTTTAGAATCTCTTTGGTATTGGCTGATAGATCAGTGAGACTCCCCAAAGGACTACTTGAGGATGTGCCCATCAGAATTGGGAATGTGGAGATCCCAACAGACTTTGTGGTCCCAGAGATGAGGAGCCTAAAGACCCTCTTATACATGGGCCACCCTTCTTAGCCACAACATGATCTGTCATTGATGTCAAGAAAGGGAAGATTAAGCTGCAATTGGCTAAAGACATATCTCTGAAATTTGACATCAAGCAGATTATGCAACAGCCTACCATAGAAGGTCAAATGTTCTAGATATAGATCTTAGAAGAGCTGCATGATGAGGTTCAAGAGGAGTTCTGCTGTGATGATAAACTACAAGTGGCTTTGACAAAGGAGCATGGGGAAGATGGCTATTTGGACAAGGAGAGCTTGGGTTACATGCTAAGGCTAGACTGTCAGAAGGCCCTTGAAGAAGAGGAACCATTTGAGAGGCTGGAATACACAAAGAAAGAAATGCTCTCAGTTCATGAAGCTGGTTCTCCAAGCAATGAAGCTGGCGTCAAGGAGCAGAGCAGCTTAGAAGAGGACTGGAGTGAGCTCAAAGCACCCAAGGTGGAGCTCAAACCTCTTCCTAAAGGGCTAAGGTATGTCTTCTTAGGCTCTAACTCTACTTATCCTGTAATTGCCAAACCTCTGCACACATAGGATCCATCTAGAGGATGAGACCAAAACTTTTGTAGAATCTCAAAGGAGATTGAATCCTAATCTGAAAGAAATTGATAAAAAGGAAATCTCAAAATTGCTTGAAGCTGTTGTGATTTATCCTATCTCAGACCGCACATGGGTCTCATCAGTCCATGTGGTGCCTAAGAAAGGAGGAATTACAGTGGTAAAAAACGAAAATGATGAGTTAATCCCCACTAGAACTATAACTGGTCATAGGATGTGCATAGACTATAGAAAACTAAATGCTACATCTAGGAAAGATCACTTCCCTTTGCCTTTCATAGACCAGATGCTAGAAAGATTAGCTAATCATAAATATTATTGCTTCTTGGATGGCTATAGTGGTTTTTTCCAGATTCTCATTCACCCTAATGATCAGGAAAAAACCACATTCACATGTCCTTATGGCACCTTTGCATATTGAAGAATGCCATTTGGACTGTGCAATGCCCCAACAACATTTCAGAGGTGTATGACCTCTATATTCTCTGATTTACTTGAAGAAATGGTGGAGGTATTAATGGATGACTTTAGTGTCTATGGATCCTCCTTTGATGTCTGCTTGTCCAATCTTTCTCAGGGTTTACAGAGATGTGACGACACTAAACTAGTTCTGAATTGAGAGAAATGCCATTTCATGGTCCAGTAAGGCATAGTGTTGGGTGACAAGATTTCAGAGAAGGGGATAGAAGTGGACAAGGCCAAGATAGATGTGATGCTGCACTTAGAGCCTCCAAATTCAGTCGAAGGAATCAAAAGCTTCTTGGGACATGCTGGTTTCTAGAGGAGGTTCATTGATGTTAAGGTTTTTAAGATTTAACTCAATCCTCAAACACACATGTCATTGTAGTACTTGAGGTGTCAATCCAATCCAAAGGCTAGGGAACAGATGAGATGCAGAAGACTTGCTAAGCTAGGCCTAATCAAAAGAAGGGGAGTTTTTATCTAACAACCTAAAACAGGAATGCAAACTAGAAAACAGAGATTCAAGACTAATGAATAACAATGTGAATCTAAAAACATGATCAAGGTGAAAGACACAATCAATGCATTAATCTCTAGGCAAGGACTACTGATATAGACTAGCCCAATCCCTCAGCACTAATCCCTTATCTAATCACATATTCAAGATAACTCCCTTTACTCGAACACATGATCATCAAGCATGAAGGTCAAAGTCCATAAAGCCAAAAAGCATGCTATACATTTAGTTTCCTATGCTAGATTTACTAATCTCTTGTGCAATAGAACTAACATTAACTCACACTCTCATGCATAATCAATGTCTAAAGAAAAATTTCCCACCAATGTGGTGTTAAGTACTTAAGTACAAGTTATGCAAGACATGACATCAACCATAACTTCTTTCAAGCATTTCAGCAAACACCTTAAGTGCAATACTAGAAAGCCTAAGATCTACTTATCCAACAAAGAGGTACTAAGCATGAAGAACACAAGAAGAGATAATCAAAGATCCAACATTCTAGCACCTTAACAATTATTAGAAACACTTTTGTTCTTCAAAAACCAAGAATCTCAAAAACTGAAGAACATAAATTCGAAAATAATAAAGGCAATAACAAATGGAAAACAAGACTAGAAGATGAAAGACTTAAGATTAAAAGATGAAAGAAATAAATAAAAATTATATACAATGATCCAATCTCAACCCACAAAGGGTTTGTTCTTGTTCTATGAAAAACCAAAGCAAAGCTTTGGAGAAGAGAAAGGATAAAAGAAAATAGATCTAGGTTTAGCTATTTATAGGGAACATCCCCAAAATAACCTTAGAAAGCATAAATAAAAAAGTCAAAGATGGTCAAATATGGTTTTCGGACCAAAACCTATCGATTAGAAGGAAGGAGGTGATGCTCAATGTAGGTGATCGATAGGGTGATCGATAGGAACTTCTGGTTGCACACAGTGATGCTTGAACCGCCGTCTCTTTTGAACTACTGATCGGATTGACCTGATTCAGACTCCGTTGGAACGAAAATTCGATCCTCTACAACTTCTATGAAGGATGCGGAGGCTGAATTGCACCGGAAGACCTTCGTTTTGACCTATACATTTCATATTGATCTGCATATCGAACAGATTTCTCTCAGCTTTGGTCGATACAAGACTTTGGTTGTAGCCTAAAACCCGTCATCTTGACTATTATACTTGGTTCTTCATGTACTCATCATTCACCATTCTCCATATGTCTTTCTTGCTCCATTTAGACCTAAAAAAGACTCCAAACAATTCAAAACATGCAAATGTCTAACCTAAAACCTATTATGTCTAATATGAATGCAAATGTGACAAAATATGATGAATGAATGCATGAAAGAGACCAAAAACTAAACTAAATGCAAGCTAAAACATGGTAAATTATGAGGATATCAACACCCCTACACTTAGATCTTGCTTGCCCTCAAACAAGTATGAACATGGTGGAAGAGAAGTTTGAAAGTATGAGCTATTTGGTTTGAAAGATGCCAATAATAAAAATCAAGTCATTGTCCAAGTTAATGATTCTAAGATGAAAATGATGTTTGTTCTTACTGAAAATCTAGCCACACTCATCTCAAGCACATACAAGAAAACTCAAGCCTATCTTACACAAGCAATCACATCATCCAATCTCTTTAACATTCAATTAACTCATCAACAAAGTGGATCATGCTCATGCGAATCTTGTGTTTTAATTTGCCTAAGGATAAGGCTTATGAGGCAAAGATGACCTCAAACAATTTCGAACTGGTTATATTTAAGTGCAAGGGTTCTCAAGAAAATAGAATGAGCCTTGGTAAAATGCTAAGGGTAAAGAACAACTTATGCATACAAAGGTAAAACTCCCATCTACCCCAAAAACCCATAAGTGATCTAAACTCCTTTGCTTCTTCCCCAAAACATAATCCTATTCTACCCTTTTTCTTGAAGCTTTTTGCTTCTTTTGATCCCATTCTTCATTCTCATTTGGAGCTTCTTTGACTGTGCATCTTCTTCTTTGATTCTTCTTGGTGGTTTGACCATTTCTTCTTTGCTTTTGCTCTTCTTTACTTTGCTGGTGTTCTCTTTGCTAGCTTTGGACACCTTATTCATTTGCATAGTGTTTTTAATGACTAGCCAAACTTCCCAAGGTTACTTATGTGCACTCCTTTTCCTTTGCTTTCTCTTTTCCTTCTTCACTTGATAACCCAAAATTTAAATCCCAAAACCATCCCTTATTAACCAAAACATCCTAGCCTATCTAGCTCAAGAGGGTGAGCTAGTTCTACCATGGAAGGGTCCCTTTATAGTTCTAACCCAACACTTTTTACGAAGCTCATTCCTTAAAGAAAAGGCCTCACAATCTCTCACAAAAAAATTTTGGCTTGAAAGAAGCTTTGGTTAATGGCAGGGAAATCTACTTGGACTAGGAAGAAGGGACAAAGAAGGGAAAAAGAAAGCCCAAGTATGTGTATGGTATCCATGAAAACACTTTCAATGCATAAGACATGATAATTCAATATTCAAATTATGGTTCTAGTAAATAGAGACTGAATTCAGATCATGCAAGCTTCATCAAGACAAGAGTATCAAGCAAAGAATTCCAAGTGTGGTTCAAACTTCAATTGAAAGTAGACCATAACATCAAAGAACTAACAACTTAAGCAATGAAGCGATTTCAAAAATTAACATCTCTCAAAGGCAAACATCATGCTCAAAATTTCGAATTGATGAAACCTCAATGCAAATGCAACTAGATGCAATCCTAAAATGCAAGATGCAACTAGATGATCACTTAAAACATTTTAAAAATTTAGAAATTTTTTCAAAATTTTCACATTTTTGCAAGTATGAGAGATATGCAAGAGATGAATGCCAAAATTTGAAAGAAAACTGTTAGTATCATACCCTCCCCCACACTTAAATTACACAATCCCTGTGTAATCCACTGTGTAATGAAAGTGCAAGAGGAACCAATATCCAACAAACAATTCAAAAAAAATAAGAGAAGAAGAGAAGAAGAAAAATGCAAAGGTGTTGGAGTATACCTCTAGGTCTTGTAACTGAGAAGGAGTGGAAATGTTTTAAGGAATGGATTGGGATGGTGAATGGTGAAGAAGAAAGGCTGCACTCCCTTTAAACCATCAGTGTGCACCATATTGAGCAAGATCAAGGAGTCATATCGACCAAAACATCTGATATCCAGCTTGATGTAACTTTTGGAGTTCTTGCAGCGCTTTTGCCAATCGCGGTATTTCTTGATCCACTGCACCAAATGATACGAAACCAGCTGCATACGAAATCTAACTCAATTTTCTATCACTCTCATGAAGACATTCGAGGCTGAATCGAGACGCAAACCCTTCGTCCAGGCTGATCTTCAAGTCGGTCAAGATGATCGGTCGAAACACCAGATGGATATATTCTCACTTTATTCGCCATATCACTTTAGCCACCGATGCGAATGGCTCGAAGAAAACACCAAAAGAAAGCTAACTCACGGGACTACAATGTTGATGAAGAACGCCGAGGCTAAATCAGAATAGAAACACCTCATCTGAGCTGATCTTTAGTCGTTATGGTCCTTCGGGTGATTCCTATCGGTCACTCCTTGACCGATAGACTGATCGATAGTGTTTCTATCGGTCTGGAAGTGACCGATAGGGTGACCGAAGTGCATCCATTGCATTTCTATCAGTCACCCCTTGACCGATATACATCCGCTGCATTCCCATCGGTCACTCCTTGGCCGATGGTCTGATCGATAGAGGTTGAGCGGTTTCACCAAAACTTCTGTAACTTTCTAACCACTGATGGGAATGACCTGAAACCAACTCCAGACGCAAGATAACGCACAGGGCGACAACATTGATGAAGACTGTTGAAGCTGAGTCGGAGTATAGGTGCTTTTGCCGAGCCGGTTTTGTTAGGTGATGTTTCTGGCCGCTTCAACAAGGTGCACCTTCTTCTTGGTTCTTGGTGTAATTGCCATTGAGAGAGTAGCCTGGTGCATATACAGGCAATAAGAGTGAGCATAAATGTCTGGTTTGTACTCAGTATGTTGCCTCCCAATTTTTCTTGGCCATAATCAGTGCACTAGCTCAATGAATAAGCTGTTGTAGCTCCTTGACATTGTCCACCTTGTGTTGAACCATTTGATCCATCTTAGAACCCTGAAACACTAAACAAAAGAAATCAAAAGAGAAAGGAGAATATATAGACAAGGGATAAACATGGAACTACCTTCCAAGTGTGCTTGTTTATTGTCACTAAGCTTGATTCTTAGCAAGTAAAACTCAAAGATGAGAGAGCAATGAAACTAATGTTCCTTCTCCTATCATCAAAAAACATAAAGAAAATAGCCTGCTCTAAGCAATTAATCAAACTCAAATGCCTTAGACACAATGAACTGGCAACGGCGCCAATTGATGTTAAGGTTTTTAAGCTTTACCTCAATCCTCAAACACACATGTCATTGTAGTACTTGAGGTGTCAATCCAATCCAAAGGCTAAGAAACATATGAGATGCAGAATACGTGCTAAGCTAGGCCTAATCAAAAGAAGGGGAGTCTAATCTAACAACCTAAAACAAGAAATGCAAACTAGAAAACAGAGATTCAAGACTAATGAATAACAAGGTGAATCTAAAAACATGATCAAGGTGAAAGAACCAATCAATGCATTAATCTCTAGGCAAGGACTACTGATATAGACTAGCCCAATTCCTTAGCACTAATCCCTTATCTAATCACATATTCAAGATAAATCCCTTTACTCAAACACATGATCATCAAGCATGAAGGTCAAAGTCCATAGAGCAAAAAAGCATGCTAGACATCTAGTTTCCTATGCTAGGTTTACTAATCTCTTGTGCAATAGAACTAACATTAACTCACACTCTCATGCATAATCAATGCCTAAAGAAAAATTTCCCACCAATGTGGTGTTAAGTACTTAAGCACAAGCTATGCAATACATGACATCAACGATAACGTCTTTCAAGCATTTCAGCAAACACCTTAAGTGCAATACTAGAAAGCCTAAGCTCTACTTATCCAACAAAGAGGTACTAAGCATGAAGAACAGTCACACAAGAAGTAGTAATCAAATATCCAACATTCTAGCACCTTAATGATACAAGATTTTTGAGGTCTTGATTCAATCACCCAAGCTTGTACTAGTCAGTTGTAGTATAGCATAGGGGTTTTATCAATCTAAATGGGTTATAGTTGAAAACAGAAGAGTTGAAAGTAAAAAATTCGAAGTCAAGCAAGCAGAAAAGTGTTTTTGTTGCCTAAGCAACCAACATAATATTCTAATATGATCAAGCAGCAAAGAGAGTAAAGATAAGACCAAACTAAGCAAAACTAAGCAAGCAAAATAGAGCAAAACAGAGCAAATCCGAAATTAAAATAAGAGAAAAGCAAGTTCCTAGATGTGGTTATTGACTTTGGGGAATTTATAGACTAACTAAGGCTGTTTCAAACAACATTGATCAAGCAAACAAGCTAGCAATGGTGATTCCTAGACATAGAGTTCACAATCAAGCAAGCTAGATCCAATCTCTTGTAAAATAGCCCTTTGCTAAACATCTTAACAAGAACTAACTCTCATTAGTTGTAAAACATTAAGCAATCATTAATAAAAAAACTCTATTTCAGTCAAGATGCTCCTCAAACAGTCAATCTCTTGAGCCAAGGCCAGCAAATCCTATATTAAACAAGATCAGCATTTCATCAAACACTTGGTGGGCATAAGAGAAAGCTAACAGCCTAGATAAGTGTGATCAAGACAAGTCTAGTTTAAGAACAGATTAATAGAGAGGAACCCATAAACTGAAGCACTAAACAAGCCTTAATCAAGTCCTAAATTCCCCTAATCTACCACATCTGGAAACTCTAAGCAAACTACTCACTAATACTCATGTTTAACACCAAATCACAAAGGAAAAGGATGTTAATCATGATTAGAAGAGAGAATAATGAAAGATTAAAGGCAAATACTCAAACATATTAAATAAAGCAAAGGATTTATCTTACAAACTTAAAGAAAATGTTTAAGAACAGTAATTTGACAAGACTTGTCGAAAATCTGGAAAAGAGGCTATTTATAGCCTAGAGAAGGAAGCCCTAGAGTAATGGCAAAAGTGTAAATAAAACAGGTTCGGACTGGGTTTACATCGGTCAGTTACAACAGTCAGGGTTGATCGATGTAAATTACATCGGTTTGGGTAGTGATCGATGTGGTGACCGAAATTCATCTGGGGCGTTTGTGTCGATCACTTCTGATCGATGCTGATGATCGATGTGCTCGCTTCGGTCACCTCATGATCGATGCTCCTGACCAAAAATCTGGTATCAGTCACCCCCTTGATCGATGTTCTCCGTGCTTTGACCGAAAACCTTTGCAGAGATTGTCTGCTTTGATCCCTTTTGCTCCCTTTGGTCCAGCTAGCATCCTGGATCATCCTCAAAGCTCCTCCAAGCTCCTTTTAGCTCCAAAAGCACCTAAAAACATCCAAAATGCAAGGAAAATGCAAACTATACCCTAAATGCAACCTAAGTCTAAAAGGAGAAGAAAATGGGACAAAAACTAAGGGAAAACATGCAAAAGAGAACCAAAACATGTACTAAATGCAGTCCTAAATGGTGTAAATACAAGAGATATCAACACCCCCACACTTGCGTTTTGCTTGGCCTCAAGCAAATAAGAACAAATGAGAGAGTGAGGTTTGAAGGTGGGCATTCAGATTCCAAAAGTGCAAAGGTAAAGAGATGATATCAATGCTTAAGTGCCTAGTTGTAGGATGCAAACATAATCAGCTATACTTTAAAGAACCAAGCCATGCTCATCATGTTTCAAAATGATCTCAAATCTCAACTTAGGCAAATGCTCAAATCAACCAACTCTTTAACATTCAATTCAGATCAGAACCATGAATCATGCTTATGCAAATCAAGTGAAGACATTTGGTTGAAAAGGGTAAGGTTATGAGATAAGAATGATCTCATTTTAGCAAAAGGTTAATAAACGTAAGGGATCACTCAGTGAAAAGGATTTCATCTTAGGCAAAATGCTAAAGGTAAAAGCACACTTATGCATGCAAATCAAAGCTCCCTTCTACCCAAAGCTGAATCCTAAGCATTTCTAAACCCAAAAGTGAACCCCTAAGTCTACCCTTTCCTAAACTCTACCATTTACCCTTCTTCATGGCTGGAGAAACTTCTTCTTTTTGCTTGTGTGACTGCTTCTTTTTGGTTGGGACTTGCTCTTCTTTGTTGCATTGGCACCTTCATCACCTTTGGTGGATTGCTCCTGGTCTGATTTTTCTTCTTTGGACCTTTCAGAGCTTTGTTGCTGGCGCCTTTTGTTCTTTGTACTTAGAGCTTTTTTTTCCCTTTACTTAACCACAATTCTAGACTGTTTCCCCTTTTCTACCATTTCAAATCTTTTCCTTTTCTTTTAAAACATATATACATGAAGTTCAAACAACTTACACTACCCTTTTAAACCCCAAAACTCCTATCCTAGAATCAAGCTCAAGATGCAAGCTGATATCTACAAGAGAGCTAATCATTGCCAGCCTTATTCCTAAAACTTTTTGCCAAGACAAAATCGAAAATGCAATGCAAAGGCCTCACAGCTCTCACAATAGTGTTTAGGCTCAAAAGGAGGTTTTGGTTAAGGGTGAGGATGTAACTGTCCCATAAGTATGAGGATCAGCTATTTGGATCAACAAGAGTGGTAGAAAGGAAAAAGATGATCCAAATATGTATATGGTAGCCATGAATTCACTTTTCAATGCATAAGACATGATAATTAAAAGTCCAAATTAAAGTTCAAGTTGATAGAGTTGATTTTCAGAGAACAAGTGCTTTCAGAATGAGATGAGAAGACCAAATCTAGCAATCTAAGCATGGTTCAGCCTTAACTTCTAGCAATCATATGATGCATCAGACAACTAGCCACGTAAACACTGAAATCATCTCTAAACTCTAAGCCATTTACAAGGAAAACTCATCATAATGCCCTATGCAAATGCAATGCAACCTATATGTCAACACTAGACTCAATCCTAGAAGAATGAATTGCAACTACATGCTTTCTTTTTGGTTTGCAAAAATGCAAAATTTTTCAAATTTTTTTGATTTTTTTTTGTGTTTTTCTATGCCTTACACGAATGCATGATATGCATGAGACTCAAAGTGAAAGAGAAAGAAAAACTAAGAAAACAAAACACAAATTCAAACCCCAAATCTCTCCCCCACACTTAAATTACACAGTCTCTTGTGTAATGAAAGCAACGAGAGAGAAAAGCACAAAATATAATACAAAACTGAAAAAGATGCAATGGTATAAACAGTGGAGAGGATTTGGTACTTGGTTCAGTGGTAGGAGTGGTGGGATGATCCAGAGGTATTGAGGAGAGTTGCTAGCCCTCCTCTTGTTTCTCCTCTCATAAACCTTGGTGGAATGCTCTACTTCTTGAGGTGGTTGAACCCAACTTGACCATAACTGCTCAGCTTGAGAAGAGTTCCCTTGTTGACCCCATTGTCATGTCTCCTGAACTTCAGAGGGAGTGGGAGTTGGTTCCCAAGCTGATGGTACATGGGTACTTGGCTCATAAGATGAAGCTCTTGGTTGTGCCCATGTCCCCCATTGATCACTTGGCTGTGCATGGAAAGAGTGTCTTCCATGGGGGTTCCAAACAGGCTCCTCCTCTTCAGTTCGCTCATCTTGTTGTAGATGCTCTTCTTGATCAGGAGTGTGCTCATGAGTGTGGCTTTGGTGGGAAGTTCTTGCTGATGTAGCCTTGTCTTTCTTGAACTTCCCCTTAACAATGTTCAGCAATCCCTTAATGGCTTTGTCTTGCCATTTACACCATTTCTGTAGGGCATTGATGTGCTCATGAGTAACCTTCAAAGAGCATCCTTGGCTGGGTGCTTCATAGGGTTTGAAGTGGAACTGCCTTGAACTGTAGCTCAACACTTCTTCATAGTTTCTTCCTTGGCCTTCAGCGCCAGCTGCAGCATTCCATTGGTGATCTTCTTCAGCTTCTTCTACAATCCCTTCAGTGTTTCCTTCCTCACTGTCCTGTTCTCTCTCTCCAGGGATAGGGCCGTCTTGGTAAAGCTGATCATCACTTGGATTGAAGCTGATGCTGCTCCTCTTGGTGAAGGAGGTGAGCCTTGGATTAAGGAGAAGGACTTTTGCTGGTGTGATCAAGTCCTTGATGAAGGTGTATACATGCTTTCCACCAATGCTTTTTTCAAGGAAGTGGCTTCTCTTGGGATAGGCTATATCAATCCATTGTGGCTCAAGAGCATCATCTTCATATCCCTCAAGGTTTACTCCACTAGCCAGAAGAACAGCTGTCACAACTCCCCCAATGTGGAGCTGTGGGCTTCTCCCATTTTTCACCTTGCTCAGAACCCAGCTCTGGTAATAATAGAGCTGCTCCATCAGCCTAGACACATAGCATGGATATCTTTTCGGCGCCTGGAGAGGTTCCCCATCTCTGGTGGTGCCTACAATATCATACACTCCATGGTATATCAGGTCTATCTCCCTTCCTGTGAGATATGTTGTCTCCTTCCTTGCAAAGAGCGTGTTTGCAAGTGCCTTGTGAGCATATCTCACAGCTGGATGCTTCAGGTGCTGATTCCTTGTTGTTCCAGCAATGAACTGCCCAGCCCCAATAGCTTCCCACAGCATGGCGTGCTGCTTCCTGGAAATGTGGAAAGTGCTCTGCTTGTTATTGTAGGACCTTAGCTCAAGAGCTTTAGCGATAGTCAGGAAGGTGGAGGTGAACTTCTGATTGCCAATTTCGAAAGAGAACCACCCATCTTCATTAGGAAGCTTACTGTCCTCATACCAGACCACTTGGAGAGTGGAGAGAAACTAGTAAGTGAGTTGTTGGTATGATGGGAGTGGTGTTGTCATGAGGCTTTCAAGCTCTATATTCCCAAACACTGTCTTGCAGTCCATGTAGATCCCTAGTGCCTTCATTGTGCTAGCACAAGGGTATCTTGTTGGCTTGAAGGTGCATTGGTTGAAAGCCCTCATGAGCTCCTTCGCACTTGGTTCATGGCAGTATACTTCTTTCTCCACAATTCTGTTCATTTCATTCTGCTTGGCGCCTCTATCCCCATCTGGTCTCTTTCCAGCAGCCTTTGATGATTTCTCAGCTGCAGCACCTTTTGCCTTATCTTTCCTAGCTCCTGGTGAAGTGGTTGCTCCCTCTTGTGGTGCCTTTCCGTTTTTCCCAGCAGCTATGTTTGTTCTTCCCATTGTACCTTCAAAATCAAAGCTTGAAAACAGGGTAAGTGAAAGAACAAAAGCTGAAGAACCATATAACTGAAAGCTTTAAAAAGAAAACTCTCTAGGCTAAAGAAAAGCTTAACAAGTCTTAGCAACAAGATTAAACTTCTATAAAGCTAGAGGAAATCAAAAGCTAACAGTTTAGATAAGCTAGAAAGCACAAAGAATAGGCAATTATGCATGTGAATCTAGCAAAATGGTTCCTAAGCAAAAGAGATGATGATCATACAAAGGGATGATAATTAAGCAAGTAATGAGATAGATGAACAGTAAACAAAGCTTAAACATCTAACTTGCTTATCTTAAACAAACCCACATTGCAAAACCAAAACACTACACTTAAAACTAATCAAAACTTGCTCTTAAAGACATATACTAAGCGATTTTGAACACATGCATAGAATAAGAGCAAATAAAGAATAATTTAGGAAGCAAACCTTTGTGGAGCTTCTAAGCACATTGAGAAAGCAAATAAAAGAGAGAGAACTAAGAATTTCAAGCTTTAGGTGAGAGAAGTAGTGAATTGAAGTGTGAAGAGAAGTGAAGGAGATTGTTGGTTTAAATAGAGAGAAAAAGGGGGAACCAAAGGAATCAATGGTTGGTGAGGGAACCAAAGGAATCAAAAGAGTGGGGGACAAGAACAAAAGTGCTCAGAAGCTGTGAAAGAGGTCAGGAAGAATCCAATGTGTAAGTTTAAACCCCCTCTGCTCCAAACCAAAGGAGGGAGAAATTTTTGAAAATTGAAGTACTTACCTCGGGTGGAGCATCGATCAAAAATGACCGTTGTAACTGACCGAAATGTCAGTATCGATCATAAGTGATCGATGCTAGTGATCGTTGTTCTTCCTGGGGATCACATCGGTCATCACATAATCGATGTTCTTAACCGAAATTAATTCGCTGGGATTATATCAATCAGTGTATGATCGATGTTGGTGATCGATATGTTTCTGAGAATCACATCGATCACCAACTGATGGATACACTTGACCGAATTTAGTCCGACGGGTTTATATCGATCAAGCTTGATCGATGTGAATGACCGAAATGTATTTTCCTTTCAAACTTCCTTCCATATCGATCACAAGTGATCGATATGTTGACTTGTGTAAACTGGCTCCACTGACATCGATCAAATATGATCGATATTCATGACCGAAATGTGTGTATCAGTCTTGTCATGACCGATACAATTGATCGATGTCAGCCAAATAACACCTGTTCTTTGTCCCTTTCAGACTTTCTCAACCCCCAATTCGAAATCCTGCTTCTATACACTATAACAAAGCATAAAAGAGAAATTAGAAAGCATAATATATACAAAAGGATACCATGGGACTACCTCCTATCTTTTTTAAAGTCACTAAGCTTGACTTTGATTACCTCTTTTAGTTGAGGTGAGGAGAAGGAGTCTTGGAACTTCTTGGTGGTGGCTTGCTCCTTTTGACTTTGGCAGAGGCTCCATTCATCCTGATCTTGGCAAAAGGCATAGTCTTCCCCTCTTGCTGAAGGTTGAAGCTAAACTCTCCCCTCTTAGAGACACTTGGTTGCAAAACCACCTCTCCTTTGTTAGTAACCAGCTTAATATCATTCAGATTCTTGTAACTACCCACTTCAAGGACCTCCTTTTCAGTTGTGTCTTCAAACAAATTTGGCAAACAGCAGCCATCAAAACTCTCTCCTTGGTAGCCTTCAAACTCTGGCCAATGTTTCCCAAGCTGCTTCAGCTTCTTGATGTCCATTGAGAAGGCTTGCTCATTCTCCAGCTTATTCTCCTTGGAGTCAAACCTTAGGACCTTCTTCCTGGTCAGTCTCAGCTCAATTGTGCACTCCTTGGCATCAAACACTGCTCCAGCAGAGGCTAAGAAAGGTCTTCCTAGGATGATAGCATTCTTTATATGGCCTTCCACATCAAGCACCAAGAAATCAGTGGGGATGGTTACTCCTTCAATCATCATTGGTACATCCTTGAGACTCCCAAGTGGTGTCTTCACTGTCCCATCAGCTATAGTAAGGGACACATTACTCTCTTGAAGTTGAGTGTAGCCAAGAGTTTTAGCAGTAGAGGATGGGAGAAGGTTGATACTTACTCCAAGATCACAAAGACAGCTTTTGAAAGTCTGCCCCTTAAGCTAACATGGGAGAGTAAAACATCCTGGATCTCCAAGTTTCTTGATAGTGAGCTCCTTAACCTCAGGTGTTCCAGCCTTTACCCCTAGCTTCTCAATCTTTTCTTGGCCATTCAAAACCCTCAATTCCATTTGAGCAGCATAGAGGGTTTCATATTTCTGCACTAGCTGTTCATTGAATCTTCGTGGAAAAGGGATGGTTGGTTGGTAGACAGGAAGGATAACAGCTTGAGCTTCCTCTTTATCATCAGCAACTCCAATCAAGTATTCCTTTGTGTTATCAACTACTTCATGTGGCGCCCACCACTCTTCTTCATCTGAGTTTTCCCCATCTCCAAAGGGTTCTTCTTCTACAGCTCCTTGGTCAGTATCAACTTCTAAGAACTCTTCCCCCCCACTTTGAGGTTCAGTGTCCCCAGTGGACAAGTAGAGGAACTCTTCAATGATAGCCTCCTCTTCAGCTGAGAAGCTCTCTTCTTCTATGACTATAGCATTGCAGAACTCCTTTGGGTTAGCTTCTCATTTTCCAGGAAAGTTGCCTTGAGGCTTGGGACCTGCTATTCCTTTGTTGTTCTCCAGTGTTTTGACTCTTGCAGCCAATCCATCAAACTTGTTAGTGAGCTCTACATGTACTGAATCAATTTTGTTGTGGACCTCTGCAAACTTCTTGTTCATTTCTAAGGTTGTGGTGACTTGAGTGTTGATCATTCGTTGCATGATAGTCTTGAGTTCAGTGTCTTGAGAGCTGGAGGAAGCTTGTCCTTGAGCTTGAGCATTGAATCCTGGAGGGTTGTAGGGTGCTCTAGGTTGGTAGTTGTTGTTCCTTTGCTGAAAGCCTTGATTGTTGTAGGGAACAAAATGTCTTGGGGCAGCTTGCTGTTGCTGTTGAGGGTAAACCTGATCTTGTGAGTTGGCAACATTGTTGCTCCTGTAAGACAAGTTGGAATTTGGTCTGTAGTTCCCATAGTTGTTGTAACCACCCTGATTTCCCAAGTAGTTCATCTCCTCAACTTGGCATTGTTCATGATCATCAAGCTGAGCCATGTCTCCCACAAAGTGAACCTCTTTCTTTGCCCTTAGCAACAAGTCCAGCTTCTCATGTAGAGACTTGATTTCTTTCCTGCTAGACTCTAACTCATCCTTTGCACTTCTTGGAGCTCTGTTAAATTCCTCTTTGTAGTTTCCATCAGACTGAGCCAAATTCTCTACCGGCTCCAAGCCTTCATCCACATCTTTTGACAGGAAGTTCCCAATTGATGCAGTGGCTAAAAGCATTCTTATCTTAGGCAAGGCTCCTCTGTAGAGAGTGGAGAGCAAAGAGGCTTGTGAGAAGCCATGATCAGGGCATTGCAATGTGTAGCCCTTGAATCTCTCCCAAGCTTCACCAAAGCTTTCATTGTTCCTCTATGCAAACCCTGAAATCTCATTCCTTATTCTTGCAGTTCTTGAAGTGGAGAAGAACTTTGCTAGAAAAGCTTTCTTGCACTCATCCCAGCTGGTGATACTCCCTTGGGGCAGGTTTTTCTCCCATTGGTGTGCTTTATCTCCAAGAGAAAAAGGGAATAACCTGAGTTTGAAGCCATCTTCACTCACTCCATTGATCTTTGTGAGGGAGCATAGTCTATTGATATAGCCGCATATTCCATGCATTTTACATACATATAAGTTAGTTTCTCACGCATTTTAGGATAGTTTGCATCACTTTAGGTCCTAGAGTGTTCTCGCATCAGCATATGCATATTTCTTGCATTTTGCATCGCATACAGGTTGTTTTCGGCTACTTTGGAGTCTTGGAGGGTTCGTAGACGTACTGAAGCTCGTGAGGAAGTTCGTGGGACTTAGAGGATTCGGGAATGCTTGCTAAAGATCAGAGATCGAGAGGAGGTTCGAGCATGGCCGGTCGATCTAGATGAGATCGACCAGAAGATCGAGTAGCCCAGCCGATCCAAGGGAATCGATCGAGACGGAGATCGAGTGAAGCAATCGATCAAGGAGTACGGACGTAAATGACACCATGCAGAGCGAGAGCCGGATCGAGTCCACCACTCGATCCGCCGAAGATCGATACCAAGATCGGATGCAACACTCGATCCATCGAAGAAGATTGAGACACAGATCGAGCTGAAGACACGATGTCCGAAAGTGATCGAGAGAGCTGCTCGATCCCGAAGTCGATCTCTGTCCTTTCAACCGTTTTTGGCCGCTAGCGAGGAGGGGACCATCGAGCTGTTTGGCCTACTTTGGGAAGGCGGCGATCACCTTTTCATACACGCTTTCACTTTTACTTTTTATCATCTTTCTCTCTCGTTTAGAGGCGATTTCCGCCATTGTTAAACCTTGAGTTTGTTCTTGAATATTTTGAATCGTTTAAGCTTAATCTATCGTTTTTCATGTTTATCCTTTCATCTTTCATGCTTTGCTTGGTTTACTTATATGTGTAATGAGTAGTTTAATCGGGTTTTGGGGTTGAGAGGATTCAAAGGGGTCGAAAAGGTTTTCGAAGCTTGGTGTTTTCTTGTTCTTAATGGCTATCTTTTCTAAGATGTTGAGTTCTTAAGGCATAAAGAGTCTCACGCCAAGATCTTTATGATCATAGAGAGCTCTTACCTTGACAGGATCCAGAGATCTCTGAAAGTCACATCTTAGAGGCTAGTTACTCTTTCCCAAACGCCATGGTAGTTTAGAGGACTAGTTAAGCCGCGTGTTTAAAATCTGTTTTCCTTGCCTCTCAATCTCTTTTTCCGCCAAACGCCATGGGTCTGGAGGAGAGAATGAGAGAGTGATCCATACCACACGCCATGGATGGATCTTGTTTTGTTTCAAAGCTTGAAGAACCTCACAAAGTGAGTAGATCTAAAGTTTTCAAACCAAGCTTGTACCTTTGAAACCCCTGAACGTGAATCTCAACCCTAGACCCTCTTTTTAGTATTTCTTAATCTCAGTTAATCATTCGCTTGATACTCGTTGCATCCTGGTCATTAGTTTCATTGCATTCGCACTTTTAGACGAGATCGATTGTTGTTGCTCGATCTAGTGGTCGATCCTGTGGTCAATCCACTAGTCGATTTTTATAAATTCATAGCCTTGTATTTTAATCATTCTGTTTGTTCGTCGTGGTAGTTCACTCTTTCTTAGTAATTTTAAAATAGTTTCGCATTCCATTTTACTGCTGCATCTAGTTTTTAGGAATTTTGCCAAATCATTCATCATTCGCCTAGTTTTACTCGATCCTTGCATTCTCATTGCACTTTCTAACTCCTGGATTGGATTGATACTCGCTTGCATACTTTACTACAACTAAGTGTTGCATTTGAGCTTTGATAACCTCCTGTTGCATACACATCCGCATCCTAGAACTCGACCCGAAAATAATAGTTATCAAATGGCGCCGTTGCCGTTCTAGGAGTGTTTAGAAAGCATTGAGATTTGGGGCTTAGTAAAGACTAAACCTTTACTTTGTTTAAGTTACTAATTTCTCTACTCTCAAACGTGTATCTTGCAGGTATATGAATCTTCGTTCACGGGGAAACAACAATCTACTTCAACCTGTTGACAACATTCATAGACTTGGTCATTCTTGGCAAAGAAGAGTACGAGAGCAAGCAAGAGCTTTTGAGGAGATTGTTCAACACGGTTTGGTTGACTTTGAAGCTATGGCTGAGCACGAGCATCCAGAGGGACCTCCTCCAGCTCACGGGGCAGTGGGAAGGGGCAATGGAAATCCCCAACACGCGGCTAGACCCCCAAGGATCATAGGAGCAGGAGACGCTCCCAACACTCATCACAATAGGTTTGGGATCACTCCTCCTCATGTACAGAACAACAATTTCGAGATTAAGCCGGGTTTCATCTCCATGGTGCAAAACAATAAGTTTCACAGGCTAGCAATGGAAGATCCCTTGGAGCACCTTGATAACTTCAAACAAGTATGTGGGATGATCAAGATAAACGGCATATCCGAAGACGCTTTCAAGCTGCGTCTCTTTCCATTTTGTCTCGGAGACAAGGCTAGGCATTGGGAGAAGACACTTCCACAAGGCACCATCACTTCATGGGCTGAGTGTAAGAAGGCTTTCCTCTTAAAATTCTTCTCTAGCACCAGAACGGCAAGGCTAAGAAGCGAGATCAGCGGCTTCACGCAAAGAAACAACGAGACTTTCAATGAAGCCATGGAACTGTTCAAGGACTATACTATCCAATGTCCTCACCACGGCTTCAGTGAAGAGACTCTTCTAAGCACGATCTACCGAGGAGCTTCACCAAAGATTCGCTTGTTGCTTGATACGGCTAGTAAAGGCAACTTCCTTGGTGAAGAGGTAGAAGAAGGCATGAAGCTGATTGAGAACTTAGCACTAAGCGACGGCAACTATGCCGAGGATTATGACCGCGCGCCGAGAGTTTCTGAGCTAGAGTCTCACAAGAAAGAGCTTAAGTCACTACACGAGAAGATTGACAAGCTGGTGTTGGCGAATCAGAAGCATGTTCACTTTGTTGGTGAAGCGGATGAGAGCCAAGAGGAGCTTGAATTGAGCCAAGAAGAAGCCAATTGGGTGGCGGGTCAGAACAACTTCAAACCTCAAGGCTACACTCACGGTTACAACCAGAATAACAATCTTCCATACCGTAGCACCAATGTCGCGAACCCTAAAGATCAAGTGTACCCTGCTCAGCAAGCAAAGCCTTTCGTACCCTACAACAAAGGCTTTCAGCCGAGTGGTGGCTTCCAAGGGCAAGGGCAGAACAACTTCCAAGGGCAACAGCAAGGAAACAAGGGTTATACGCCAATGTAACCTCCGGGCTTTGTACCTCAGCAGCAACAATCGATGCACCAACAAGTTGATCCTGTCCAAGCTATGTTTCAACAATTGATTCAAGGGCAAGCCTCTACAAACCAGAAGTTTGCAGAGATGAATACTCGCTTAGACTCGTCTCTCACGGACTTCTCTACTCAGATCACCAACTTAAACAACAAGATCAAGCAGCTAGAGAAAGGAAAGGCGAGTACAAGTGGTCAGAATAGCTTACCGGGCAAGTGTGAGCAGAACCCTAAGGAATATGCCAACGCCATCACGTTAAGAAGCGGAAAAGAGCTAGCGCCTACGGTTACACCTAAGAATAACGAGGACGTTATAATTCAAGAGGGGGAGGGTAAGCTTTCCGCTGATGATGAGATCAACTTTGACAATGTCTGGATTCAAGGGCCAAGAAGAGGAGACAAAGCGGTTGTTGAGAAGAAAGCGGAGCAAACTACTAAGGAGAAGGATGCTTATGTACCTCCACCGTATGCACCTAAGCTACCTTTTCCTGGCCGTTTCAAGAAGCAGCTCATAGAGAAGCATAGAGTCTTGTTTGAGAAGCATCTTAAGGACGTAGAGATCAAGCTACCTCTCGTGGACTGCCTTGCAATGATGCCTAAATGCGCCAAATTCTTCAAAGACACTCTCGTGAAGAAGAATAAGAAAAGCAAGGAAGTGCTTGTTCTAAGTGAGGAGTGTAGTGCTGTGATACACAAGGAGATAGTCCCTAAGAATCTGGGAGACCCTGGAAGCTTCACTATACCTTGCGCCGTAGGTCCTTTGGAGTTCAAGAGTTGCCTTTGTGATCTCAGAGTTAGCATAAATCTGATGCCTCATTCCGGGGCAAAGAAGCTTGGCTTTACCCGTTTCAAGGATTGTAGAATCTCGTTGGTACTAGCTGACAGAAGTGTGAGGTTACCCGTGGGTTTGCTTGAGGACTTGCCAGTGAAGATCAGTGGAGTAAACATGCCTACAGACTTCGTTGGGTTGGAAATGGATGAAGAACCAAAGGATCCACTCATTCTCGGTAGACCTTTCTTAGCCACCGCCGGAGCTATCATAGACGTCATGAACGGAAAGATCGCCTTGTACTTGGGTAAAGATATAAGGCTGGACTTCGATATCAATGAGGTTTTGAAGAAGCCTACGATAGAAGGGCAATCTTTCTACATTGAAACGTTGGATGCTTTAGCGGATGAGTTGCTGGAAGAGTTGGCCCATGAAGATCATTTAAAGCTGGCACTGACTAAGGAGCCAGGAGAGTATGGTTATGTGGATCAGAGGACTCATGAGTACGTCAACTTGCCTGATTCAAGGAAGGTTGTGCTAGAAGGTGAAGGCGTTTGCCTAGAGATCGACTCTGAGATCGATGACATTACTCGATCCATGGGTAACATTGACAAGAAAATCGAGAGCACAACTTGATCCGGTTCAGCAATCGACAGTCAGATCGAGGAGGGTGATCGATCCAGGAAAACAATCGAGTCCAAGATCGTGAGAAGCCTTCCGATCAGTTTGGGGTCTAATCTGGAGATCGACTCTGCGTCTTGATCGCTCACTCGATCCACACTAAATCGAGAGAGTGAATCGAGCAAAACTGCTCGATCTAGACGACATCGAGAGCAAGATCAACTGGATGACTCGATTTCAGAAGGGATAGCGGTAGGAGAAAGCAGCTTTAAGGACCTTGTATCGGGCTCAAAGGAAGGTTCCAAGGAGGAAAACAACAGCAACAGCCACAAGGATGATTGGAGCGAAATTGTTGCCCCGAAGGTCGACCTTAAGGAGCTCCCGAAAGGGCTAAGGTACGCTTTCTTAGGACTTAACGAAACCTATCCTGTAATTGTGAACGAAAACTTAAATGATGATGAGTTGCACTCACTCTTAACTGAGTTAAGAAAGTACAGAAAGGCTCTTGGGTACTCCCTAAGTGACATTAAGGGATCACTCACAGGGTTCATTTGGATAATGAGAACGCCTCCTCTATAGAACCTCAGAGGCGTTTGAATCCTAATTTGAAAGAGGTTGTTAAGAAAGAGATTCTTAAGCTTTTAGAGGCTGACGTGATCTATCCCATAAGTGACAGTACGTGGGTTTCTCCCGTACACGTGGAGCCTAAGAAGGGAGGGATCACAATCATTAAGAATGACAAAGATGAGCTTATACCTACGAGGACTATTACTGGACACCGTATGTGTATTGATTATAGGAAGCTTAATCTTGCTACTAGAAAGGATCATTTCCCCTTACCTTTTATTGATCAAATGCTTAAAAGACTTGCTAATCACCCCTACTATTGCTTTCTTGATGGATATAGTAGATTTTTCCAAATACCAATCCATCCAAATGATCAGAAGAAGACGACCTTTACATGCCCTTATGGCACCTTCGCTTATCGAAGGATGCCATTCGGGTTGTGTAACGCACCGGCTGCGTTTCAGCGGTGTATGATGTCGATCTTCTCCGATCTAATAGAAAAGATGGTAGACGTGTTTATGGATGACTTCTCGGTCTATGGTGCATCCTTTTCTGCGTTTTTGTTGAATCTTTGCAGGGTACTAAAGCGTTGTGAGGAAACAAACTTGGTGCTTAACTGGGAAAAATGCCACTTCATGGTTAAGGAGGGGATCGTGCTTGGACATAAGATATCAGAGAAGGGTATTGAAGTCGACAAAGCAAAGATTGATGTGATGACAAGCCTTGAGCCGCCAGTTAACATCAAAGGGGTGAGAAGTTTCTTGGGACACGCCGGCTTCTACAGGCACTTCATCAAAGATTTTTCTAAGATTGCACGCCCTCTCACACAGCTGTTGTGCAAGGAGGCTGATTTCGTCTTTGATGAGGAGTGTTTGAAGGCTTTCGTGACCATTAAGGAGGCCCTAGTATCCGCGCCTATAGTGCAAACACCTTTCGAGATTATGTGCGATGCTAGTGACTACGCCGTGGGAGCTGATCTAGGCTAAAGGAATGATAAGAAGCTGCACATGATATACTATGCTTCAAGAACCTTGGAGGACACGCAAACGAGGTACACAACTACGGAGAAGGAGCTATTGGCAGTAGTCTTCGCCTTTGAGAAGTTCAGGGCTTACCTCGTGGGCTCCAAGACCATTATTTACACGGATCACGCAGCTTTGCGCTACATCTATTCAAAGAAAGACATTAAGCCGAGGCTTTTGAGATGGATCCTCTTACTCCAGGAATTTGACATGGAGATCAAAGACAAGAAAGGGATAGAGAATGGCGTTGCTGACCATCTCTCTCGGTTAAGGATCAATGAGTCTCTTCCTTTAGACGATTCTCTTCCCGAGGAACAACTCTTGGCAATCACTACGGCTGTTTGTGGGATCTTAGAGGGGCAGTTTGAGGAAGTTCTGAGCTTCAAAGAGGAGGATCTCCCTTGGTACGCGGATATTGTGAACTACTTGGCATGTGGAGAAGAGCCGTCGCATCTTGACAACTACCATAGGAAGAAGTTCACGAGAGACGTGAGCCACTACTATTGGGATGACCCCTACTTGTACAAGAGAGGCGTTGATAGTTTATACCGGAGGTGTGTTACAAAGGAAGAAGCCACGGACATTCTCTTTCACTGCCATGGCTCTTCCTACGGAGGACACTTTGCTTCGTTCAAGACTGCTACGAAAGTGTTGCAAGCTGGTTTCTGGTGGCCGTCTATCTTCAAGGATGCACATGAGTTTGTGAAGAGCTGTGAGGCGTGTCAACGAGCAGGGAATATCACTAAGAGGAATGACATGCCTCAAGTACCCATCTTCAAGGTAGATGTCTTTGACGCGTGGGGCGTAGACTTTATGGGGCCGTTTCCTTCATCATAGGGAACAAGTTCTGACTCGTAGCTGTAGACTACATCTCTAAATGGGTTGAGGCCATTGCTTCCCCAACAAACGACTCTAAGGTGGTGATCAAGCTCTTTAAGAACATTATTTTTCCAAGGTTTGGAGTTCCCAAGGTGGTGATAAGCGACGGAGGGAGTCATTTCATCAACAAGCTGTTTGAAAATCTGCTAAAGAAGTATGGCGTGAAGCATATGGTAGCTACGCCTTACCAGCCTCAAACGAGCGGCCAAGTGGTTGTCTCTAACCGTCAGATCAAGGCGATACTCGAGAGAACAGTTGGGATTACTCGGAAGGACTAGGCTATGAAGTTAGATGACGCTTTGTGGGCGTACCGGACTGCCTTCAAGACGCCTATTGATACCACTCCTTTCACTCTTCTCTACGGTAAAAGGTGCTACCTTCCTGTCAAGTTGGAACATAGGGCGTTGTGAGCTGTGAAGCGGTTGAATTTTGATCTGAAGACGGCTCAGGAGAAGCGGTTGATCCAGTTGCATGAGCTTGATGAGCTAATGCTGGATGCTTACGAAAGCGCTCGGATCTACAAGGAACGTACCAAGGCTGCTCACGACAAGAAACTGGTGACTAAAGAGCTTAAGGAAGGGAATTTGGTGCTGCTTTACAACTCGAGGCTCAAGCTCTTTCCAGGGAAGCTAAAGTCACGGTGGAGCGGTCCGTATGAAATCAAGGAAGTTCTACCTTACGGAGCTGTCACGTTGGTCGTTAAGAGTGGGGATGCATTCACAGTGAACGAACACAGAGTTAAGCCATACATGGCGAGTGCATTTGACAAGGAGAGCACCTCAATGCTTCTCCAAGACCCACCATCTGCCTAAACCAAGTAAAGTCTAGCTAAAGACGTTAAAGAAAGCGCACTTGGGAGGCATTACCATGTCTATCCTCTACATATCTTTGTTTTATTTCTTTTCCAGTTTTATGTTTTTGTTTTGTGAGTGTGTAGGAACAAGTGTGAGAGACGCAAGCCATGATCTGAGTTCTCAAAGGAGTAAGAAAGAGGCGAGTATAAGCTAGAGATCGAGTGCTAGATCGACTCATCCTGGCTCGATCTTTGCTAGATCGAGCTAGTGAATCGAGAGGAGCCAGTCGATCTAGACGAGATCGAGTAGACAGATCGAGTGACGAAGTCGATCTAAAATGTCTTAGGAAATTCTTGGAGTTTAGATCGATCGATCCAAAATTGGACCGACTGATCTATTTTCTCTCGGGAAAGTCCTTCGTAGACAGATCGATCGGTCAACTCGATCCACCACTCGATCCAAGCTAAATCAACCCCTGAATCGATAGCATGGCTCGATCACGAGGACCTAGTCGCAATTTCAAAAACTCAAGGAACGAGAGAGCCAATCGATCCACGACTCGATTCAAATCGAAATGTTTCCCAGATCGAGTAATTCTCTCGATCCAAGCCATTATGGGCATAAGATCGAGTCCTAGATCGACCAAAGGGACTCGATCTCGTGCCGAGGTAACATTTTCTTTTCCCTCTCTCATTCTTTCCCTCCACTTTTTAAATTCAAATCTCGGCCAAGGCAGAAATCTTTGACCCTGAAAATCGTGCCTTGACCGAGACTTTTGTTAGCCTTTAAATGTTTTCAACAACTCCACACTCTCTCATTCTTTGTTTTCTAAAGGCCAACAAGCATTTTTAACAATCCTTGCAAAGGTATTTTCGGATCTTGAGAAAATCTTTAAGAAAATCCTTTTTATTTCGCAATTGATTGTTTTAGATGCTAGGGCGGTTTTGAATTTTTAAAACTAGCTTAATAATAGGGAAAATGCTGGATTTTCTAGTATCTCTAGATTTGATTCTCTATTACTTTGCTATATTTTTTTTATAAATTTCCCAAAATTCTAGGGTATTAGCTATTGACTTTCTTCTTTGCTTCTCTCTTTCTCTCAAAATATCGCCGATTTGCTCATAGCTTTGCTTGAGAACTTTGTTTCAGGCGCAATGGCTCCCAAAAGAACGAGAGAAGAGAAAGCACAAGAGGGAGAAGGTCAGGAGGTAGCTGTTCAAGAAAGGGTTCGCTGGAGTAAGGATGAGAAAAGGGACAAGAAGCGGCTGGAAAGGCTTCGGTTCAAGCCTACTAAGTTTGCAGATAGGGAGTTGCTGTCTAAGATGGGGCTGTTAGGAGACGTTGATCAACTCCTCTAAAGAATGGGGCTCAAATGTTTGTCACGGATGGATTGCCCAACCTATCCTGAAGTGAGGATTGATTTCTTTGCCACCTTGGAGTTCCGGTACGAGAATCCTAGCATCCCAATCCCCTCTCAAGGCCGGCTCTCATTCAAGATTAAGCGCCAAGCTTTCAGCCTCTCGATACCTGAGCTTTGCCAAGCCTATGGCCTAGCTGCTGATGCCACGAAGGTTGATTTCCCCACCTTCACTCAAGCGAACGAGCTGTGGGACGTCATATCCGATGATGACTACAAGGCGAACACAGCAAAGATCAAGCAAGTGAGGAACCCAGTGCTGCGTTACATTCTTGTTCCAAGGCATCAAGCATCTCTTGTGTGACCCGGATGAGAATGAAGATCAGTTAGAAGACCAGTTGGGAGACAACGTCAACTACAGGTGCATCTTGGCAGCTTCGTTGGTGAAATACAAGGCGTATGCCTTGAGATGCAAGGAAAGCTCTTCACTCATTGGCGGCTTCCTCACTCCTCTATTTGTGTAAGCTGTGTACAACTTCAAGACTACATGCCTGTTCCGGAAAGAGCATTTATGGACGAGGCTTACCTAAAGAACACGGATAGCTTGGAACGCACACCAGCCGAGGGTTTCTTTGCCTACTTGTTCACTAACATGGAGAACGAGAAGAAGGTCTGTATCTTACCAAACGGCGAACTGCTAGGAGTGGGGAACATTGAGTTTCTCCCGAGTGACGAAGAGTGCTGTGCTCCTCTAGGAAGAACGCCTGCCCCAGCGATTGCTCCACGACCAAGGTCTGAGTCCCCTGCCACGGAAGATGAGATGCCCGAGGCTTACACCCTTCCAAAGATCAATTTCGAGCCGAGAACCAAGACGGAGAAGTTCCTAGCATCTGTTGTGGAGATGCAAAGGAAAATCAACAAATGGCAAGGCAAAATGCTCAAGAAACTTGCCAAGAAGGTCAAATCGCTTCAAGGAGGGTCACCTAAGAAGGCTGCAAGTGAAGAGGTTCATCAGCCCGAGAAGAGGAGGCTTTCAACCGGTGGAGTTGTCATCCGCGAGACACAAAGCTGCAACATTCAACCGGCGTGTCTCTCTCTTCAAGAGCCAGGCTCCAAAGGCAAGGCAGTAGTATCTAGCTCCTCTGGAACATCCTCAAGTTCCAACCGAGACTAGACTCGAGGTAACAACCTTCTTCCATTGTATATATCGTTCATGTTTGCTTCTTTTTGCTTTGTGTTTTGCTGCTCCTTTGAATTTGTTTGCCACCGGGACAGTGTCATTCAAGTTTGGGGGAGTATGTGTGTGGTTTGACTTGTTTATTTTGATCTTATTTTATCTTTGCATAACTTGAGTCTTGCATGCATCTAAGGCATAGAAAAGAAAAAGAAAAAAATTGGTAAAATGTTTAAAAAACAAATTTTCAAAAAAATTCATGTAGTTGCATTCATCTTGTTAAGCATTTTAGGATTGAGTCTAGAATTTTTAAGTATCTAGGTTATTTACATTTGCATAAGGGGTTAAAGTTTTCTTAAAAAGGTGTTTTAAGGTTATGAATGGTTTCAAGCTCCTAGTTGGTAGTTCTCTAATGCTTTGCTCATACTTTGAAAGTAAGTTCTTACCATGCTTGGATCACTAGTTTTGATTTTCGTGACTTGAATTGAACTCTCATGGTTTGAAACTTGTCCTATTAAGTGAAAACCTTAACTTGAAATTTTAATTATCATCCTTATGCATTTGAAAATAAACACATGGATTTTAAAATATTTAGGCTCTCTTCTTCCTTTTACCACTCTTTGTGAGCCTAAGTAGAACTCCCACCTTGACCCTTACCTTTCTTTGAAGCCAAGTTTTCGTGTGTGACATCATTGTGAGGCCTCTTCCGGTTTGAACTTAGCATAAAGTGTTAGGTTTAGGCGACATGATTAGGTTCTCATATGTTTGCTAGCTTTGCATTTTGAAGCTAGATGTAGGTTTAGGATAAGTTTAGGAGATCATTGGGGTTGCTCTCTTGTTTATATGCTTTCGGTTTCAAAAGAGTTTGATTTTTGAAGTAAGAAAAAAGTTTTAAGTGAAAGGTTTTGTGTTTAAAAAGTATATTGCTCCAATATTTTCAGAAGATGGCTCTCCAAAAAAAAAAAAAAAAAATATATATATATATATAAGAGCCTAAGTGCCAAAATAAAAAAAAAAAAAAAAAAAGAGAGAGAAAAAATAAGAGAGCCATCAATAAAAAAAAAAAAAAATAAGGAGCTTAATATTTTTAAAACCTTTTCACTAACCTAAAAGAGTTAAGATGTTTCATATTTTGATTTGGGGATTGCTAAGCTTTTGCTTTTAAAAAAAGGGGTAGACTCTAAGTGGTGAGTGAGCTTAAAAGAAAATAAATGAGAGGGGTTTTTAGGTTCATTGTTAGTTTACATGGGTATATGAGAATCTGATCATGTATCCATCAATTGCCTTTACCTTTAGCATTATGCATAAAGTTCTTACCATTTTCGAGAGAACCCTTTGCTTAAAATAAACCCTCTTTAAAAATGAGATCATTCTATGCTCATAGCCTCTACCCTTAGCCAAATGTGTTTTGCTTTAAAGTGCATAAGTTTGATTCATGGTTCGGTTGTTAATGAATGTTAAAGGATGAGTTTCTTTGATTGTTAGGAATGGGAGAGTCAAGATCTGAAATTCTTTGTGTGATGAGTATGGCTAAGTTCTTTGGAGTATGAGTGTGTGCACTGCATTTTAGAACTAGTAACTAGGACGTTGAGATTGATTCATTTGAAAGACACCTTTGCAAGAAGCTTAAACCCCCGTTTGTTTAAAACCTCTCTCCCTTCTTTAATTTTGTTTGCTTGAGGGCAAGCAAAAGGTAAGTTTGGGGGAATTGATATAGCCGCATATTCCATGCATTTTACATACATATAAGTTAGTTTCTCACGGTTATGCATTGCATTTTAGGATAGTTTGCATCACTTTAGGTCCTAGAGTGTTCTCGCATCAGCATATGCATATTTCTTGCATTTTACATCGCATACAGGTTGTTTTCGGCTACTTTGGAGTCTTGGAGGGTTCGTAGACATACTGAGGCTCGTGAGGAAGTTCGTGGGACTTGGAGGATTCGGGAATGCTTGCTAAGGATCAGAGATCGAGAGGAGGTTCGAGCATGACCGGTCGATCAAGATGAGATCAATCAGAAGATCGAGTAGCCCAGCCGATCCAAGGGAATCGATCGAAACGGAGATCGAGTGAAGCAATCGATCAAGGAGTACAGACGTAAATGACACCATGCAGAGCGAGAGCCGGATCGAGTCCACCACTCGATCCGCCGAAGATCGATACCAAGATCGGATGCAACACTCGATCCATCGAGGAAGATCGAGACACAGATCGAGCTGAAGACACGATGTCCAAAAGTGATCGAGAGAGCTGCTCGATCCCAAAGTCGATCTCTGTCCTTTCAACCATTTTTGGCCGCTAGCGAGGGGGGGGGGGGGACCATCGCGCTGTTTGGCCTACTTTGGGAAGGCGGCGATCACCTTTTCATACACGTTTTCACTTTACTTTTTATCATCTTTCTCTCTCGTTTAGAGGCGATTTCCGCCATTGTTAAACCTTGAGTTTGTTCTTGAATATTTTGAATCGTTTAAGCTTAATCTATCGTTTTTCATGTTTATCGTTTCATCTTTCATGCTTTGCTTGGTTTACTTAATGTGTAGTGAGTAGTTTAATCGGGTTTTGGGGTTGAGAGGATTCAAAGGGGTTGAAAAGGTTTTCAAAGCTTGGTGTGTTCTTGTTCTTAATGGCTTTCTTTTCTAAGATGTTGAGTTCTTAAGGCTTAAAAAGTCTCACGCCAAGATCTTTATGATCATAGAGAGCTCTTACCTTGACAGGATCCAGAGATCTCTGAAAGTCACATCTTAGAGGACCGTTACTCTTTCCTAAACGCCATGGTAGTTTAGAGGACTAGTTAAGCCGCGTGTTTGAAATCTATTTTCCTTGCCTCTCAATCTCTTTTTCCGCCAAATGCCATGGGTCTGGAGGAGAGAATGAGAGAGTGATCCATACCACACGACATGGATGGATCTTGTTTTGTTTTCAAGGCTTGAAGAACCTCACAAAGTGAGTAGATCTAAAGTTTTCAAACCAAGCTTGTAACTTTGAAACCCCTGAACGTGAATCTCAACCCTAGACCCTCGTTTTAGTATTTCTTAATCTCAGTTAATCATTCGCTTGATACTCGTTGCATCCTGGTCATTAGTTTCATTGCATTCGCACTTTTAGACGAGATCGATCGTTATTGCTCGATCTAGTGGTCGATCCACTAGTCGATTTTTATAAATTCATAGCCTTGCATTTTAATCATTCTGTTTGTTCTTCGTGGTAGTTCACTCTTTCCTAGTAATTTTAAAATAGTTTTGCATTCCATTTTACTGCTGCATCTAGTTTTTAGGAATTTTGCCAAATCATTCATCATTCGCCTAGTTTTACTTGATCCTTGCATTCTCATTGCACTTTCTAACTCCTGGATTGGATTGATACTCGCTTGCATACTTTACTACAACTAAGTGTTGCATTTGAGCTTTGATAACCTCATGTTGCATACACACCCGCATCCTAGAACTAGACCCGAAAATAATAGTTATCACAATGGCACCAAAGAGAACCAGAGAAGAGGCTGCACAGAGAGAGGATGAACAACGAGTGGTTCAAGAAGAGGGAACTCAACAAGTTCAAGAGGAGGAACCTCAGAAAGCTCATGAGAGGATCCGTTGGACTAAGGAGGAAAAGGCGGCGAAGAAGAGGTTAGAGAGGCTGCGCTTCGAGCCTACCAAGTTCGCGAGCAGAGACTTGCTAGAATGAATGGATCTCCTTGAAGATTTTGACTTCCTTCTCCAAAACATGGGGCTTGCTTGCCTTCCAAGAATGGATTGCCCAACTTATCCGCAAGTAACCATGGATTTCCTCTCTACCTTGGCATTTTCCTATGAGAATCCGAGCCACCCTACTCCCTCACAAGGACATCTCACTTTCAAGGTTAAGAAGCGGTCCTATCACCTTTCCATTGAGGAGCTTTGCCAAGCATATGGGCTCAACGCCGCAGCTAAACAAGTGGAGTTTCCTCCTCTCAAGAACGCTAGCATCATATGGGACGTGCTTTGCGATGAAGACTACAAGGCCAACACGGCTAAAATCAAGAAAGTGAGGAATCCCGTTCTGAGGTACACTCTCAAGTTGTTGGCGAACACTTTCAGCGGGCGAGGCGTGTCTCCTACGGTAACAAAGACCGAGCTATGTTTCCTCTTCCAAGGGATCAAGGGGATACTATGCAGCAGTGAGGAAGAGAACCACGATCCGCTGATGGATGACCTTGGAAATGATGTTAACTACGGGTGTATACTAGCATCCTCCTTGATGAAGTACAAGGCATATGCTCTGAGGTGCAAGGCGAGTTCAGCTTACATCGGAGGGTTTCTCACGCCACTCTTCATCCAGGCCGGTGTACCCCTTCAACGGTTCGAACCTTACGCGGATAGAGCCTTCATGGACGAGACCTACATGCGCAACACCGATAGCTTGGGACCTACGCCAGCTCCAGGATTCTTCGCCTATCAGTTCTACAATGACGCGGGGAAGAAGAGTGTGTGCATCTTACCCAATGTCGCGGAGACAAACTTGGACAGCTTCGGTACGATCCAGTTTTGCCCAACCCACGAGGAGTGCTACGCTCTTACCTTGACAGGATCCAGAGATCTCTGAAAGTCACATCTTAGAGGCTCGTTACTCTTTCCCAAACGCCATGGTAGTTTAGAGGACTAGTTAAGCCGCGTGTTTGAAATCTATTTTCCTTACCTCTCAATCTCTTTTTCCGCCAAACGCCATGGGTCTGGAGGAGAGAATGAGAGAGTGATCCATACCACACGCCATGGATGGATCTTGTTTTGTTTTCAAGGCTTGAAGAACCTCACAAAGTGAAAGGGTCGCCAGATGACCCTTTCAAACCAAGCTTGTACCTTTGAAACCCCTGAACGTGGATCTCAACCCTAGACCCTCTTTTTAGTATTTCTTAATCTCAGTTAATCATTCGCTTGATACTCATTGCATCCTGGTCATTAGTTTCATTGCATTCGCACTTTTAGACGAGATCGATCGTTGTTGCTCAGTCTAGTGGTCGATCCTGTGGTCGATCCACTAGTCGATTTT
Organism: Thlaspi arvense; assembly: GCA_911865555.2. Lineage (NCBI taxonomy): Eukaryota > Viridiplantae > Streptophyta > Magnoliopsida > Brassicales > Brassicaceae > Thlaspi > Thlaspi arvense. The sequence goes on from OU466858.1 coordinate 35,826,986, forward strand.
TAATAATTAATAGCCTTGCATTTTTATCATTCTGTTTGTTCGTCGTGGTAGTTCACTTTTTCCTAGTAATTTTAAAATAGTTTCGCATTCCATTTTACTGCTGCATCTAGTTTTTAGGAATTTTGCCAAATCATTCATCATTCGCCTAGTTTTACCCGATCCTTGCATTCTCATTGCACTTTCTAACTCCTGGATTGGATTAATACTCGCTTGCATACTTTACTACAACTAAGTGTTGCATTTGAGCTTTGATAACCTCCTGTTGCATACACATCCGCATCCTAGAACTAGACCCGAAAATAATAGTTATCATCTATCAAAATTATCCAGATGATCTAGAGGATCTTCAAGTGGCAGCCCATGAAACTTACTGCTCTGAACCATTGAAATCAACCCAGACTTGATTTCAAAGTTTTTGTTTTGGACAGCTGGTGGAATGTCATCTGTCCTGTTGGTGTAGGCATTTGGTGCATCACCAGCGCCAATAGGTCTAGCTGCTCTTGGAGCTTGTGCAGCACCTCTTGGTCCTTGCTCACCCTGTAAGCCTTGAACACCTTGATGTCCTTGTATGCCCTGAGCTCCAACAGCTCCTGGAGGACCCTCAAATCTGATGTCATCCATGACTTGTTCATGATTGTTCATCCCAAGTCTTTGCAGGTGTTGCTGCCTTTCTTGCTGTCTCCTTGCTCTCTGTCCTCTATCCAGCAGATTGATGTTGTCTATGAAGTCCACAAGATTGCTTGAACCTCTAGATCTCAAGTTCATATACCTGAAAGATAGAAATGAGAGTCAAAAGAGATTAGTAACCAAATAAAACTAAAAACTTGATTCTAAAGATTCTACAAACTCTAATGATTCAAACACAAAACCCAATTGGCAACGGCGCCAAATTGATACAAGATTTTTGAGGTCTTGATTCAATCACCAAGCTTGTACTAGTCATTTGTAGTATAGCATAGAGTTTTTATCAATCCAAATGGGTTATAGTTGAAAACAGAAGAGTTGAGAGTAAAAATCTCTAAGTTAAGCAAGCAGAAAAGTGTTTTTGTTGCCTAAGCAACCAACCTAATATCCTAATATGATCAAGCAGCAGAGAAAGTAAAGATAAGAGCAAACTAAACAAAACTAAGCAAGAGAAACAGAGCAAAACAGAGCAAATCCGAAATTCAAATAAGAGAAAAGCAAATTCCTAGATGTGGTTATTGACTTTAGGGAATTTATAGACTAACTAAGGCTGTTTCAAACAACATTGATTAAGCAAACAAGCTAGCAATGGTGATTCCTAGACATAGAGTTCACAATCAAGCAAGCTAGATCCAATATCTTGTAAAATAACCCTTTGCTAACATCTTAACAAGAACTAACTCTCATTAGTGCTAAAACATTAAGCATGCATGAATAAACAACTCTATTTCAGTCAAGATGCTCCTCAAATAGTCAATGTCTTGAGCCAAGGCCAGCAAATCCTCTATTAAACAAGATCAGCATTTCATCAAACACTTGGTGGGCATAAGAGAAAGCTAACAACCTAGATAAGTGTGATCAAGACAAATCTAGCTTAAGAACAGATTAATAGAGAGGAACCCATAAACTGAAGCACTAAACAAGCCTTAATTAAGTCCCAAATTCCCCTAATCTACCACATCTAGAAACTCTAAGCAAACTACTCACTAATACTCATGTTTAACACCAAATCACAAAGGAAAAGGATGTTAATCATGATTAGAAGAGATAATAATGAAAGATTAAAGGCAAATACTCAAATATATTAAATAAAACAAAAGATTTGTCTTACAAACTTAAAGAAATGCTTAAGAAGAGTAATTTGACAAGACTTGTCAAAAATCTGAAAAAGAGGCTATTTATAGCCTAGAGAAGGAAGCCCTAGAGTAATGGCAAAAGTGTAAATAAAACAGGTTTGGACTGGGTTTACATCAGTCAGTTATAACAGTCAGGGTTGATCGATGTGGTGACCAAAATTCATCCGGGGCGTTTGTGTCGATCACTTCTGATCGATGCTGATGATCGATGTGCTCGTATCAGTCACCTCATGATCGATGCTCCTGACCAAAAATCTGGTATCGGTCACCTCCTTGATCGATGTTCTCCGTGCTCTTACCGAAAACCTTTGCAGAGATTGTCTGCTTTGATCCCTTTTTCTCTCTTTGGTCCAGCTAGCATCCTGGATCATCTTCTAAGCTCCTCCAAGCTCCTTTTAGCTCCAAAAGCACCTAAAAACATCCAAAATGCAAGGAAAATGCAAACTATACCCTAAATGCAACCTAAGTCTAAAAGGAGAAGAAAATGGGACAAAAACTAAGGGAAAACATGCAAAAGAGAACCAAAATATGTACTAAATGCAGTCCTAAAAGGTGTAAATACAAGAGATATCACTTAACAATCATTAGAAACACTTTTGTTCTTCAAAAATCATGAATCTCAAAAACTGAAGAACACAAATTCGAAAATAATAAAGACAATAACAAATGGAAAACAAGCCTAGAAGAAGAAAGACTTAAGTTTAAAAGATGAAAGAAATAAATAAAAAGAATATACAATGATCCAATCTCAACCCACAAAGGGTTTGTTCTTGTTCTATGAAAAACCAAACCAAAGCTTTCGGGAAGAGAAAGGATAAAAGAAAATAGATCTAGGTTCAGCTATTTATAGGGAACATCCCCAAAATAGCCTTAGGAAGCATAAATAAAAAAGTCAAAGATGGTCGAAAATGGTTTTCGGACCAAAACCTATCGATCAGAAGGAATGAGGTGATGCTCAATGTAGGTGATCGATAGGGTGATCGATATGAACTTCTGGTTGCGGACAGTGATGCTTGAACCTCCGTATCTTTTGAACTACTGATCGGATTGACCTGATTCAACCTTCGTTGGATAGCATATTCGATCCTTTACAACTTCTATGAAGGACGTGGAGGCTGAATCGTTTGACCCATACATTTCATATTGATCTGCATATCGGACAAATTTCTCTCAGCTTTGGTCGATACAGGACTTTGGTGCAGCCGAAAACACGTCATCTTGACTATTATACTTGGTTATTCATGTCCTCATCATTGACCATTATCCAAATGGCTTCCTTGCTCCATTTAGACCTGAAAAAGACTCCAAACAATGCAAAACATGCAAATGTCTAACCTAAAACCTATTATGTCTAATATGAATGCAAATGTGACAAAATATGATGAATGAATGCAAGAAAGAGACCAAAAACTAAACTAAATGCAACCTAAAACATGGTAAATTATGAGGATATCATTCATTAAGGACTTCTCAAGAATAGCAAGACCATTGACAAGCCTTCTATGCAAGGTGATATACTCATATATTTCATATATTCAGCATGCATTTAGAGTAGTTTTTCATGAATTCATCTTACATTTTAGGCTAGTTTACACCATTTGTCTAATTTTAGGTCCTATGTGCATTTTGCATTAGCATTTGCATATTTCTTGCATTCTTGCATAATATTCAGGTTGTTTCTGACACACTAGAGAAGTGGAGGTTGCGTGGACATGCTAAGGATCGAAGAAGAGCCTCTGGACACTTGGAAGAACTCAACCATTCAGCAAAGGAACCAGGATCGAGGTGCGGATCGAGCTAGGCATGTCGATCTAGATGAGATCGACCAGAAGATCGAGTGACTCAAGTCGTTTCAAGAAGGAGGATCGAGACAAAGATCGACCAAGGTGATCGATCATTAGTATGGACGTGGACTAAGCCATGCAGAACGAGAAGCCAGATCGAGCTCATGACTCGATCATCCTAGGATCGAGTAGAAGATCGAAGGAAGTACTCGATCCATCCAACCGAATCAACATGAAGATCGAGCAAAGGCAGACGATCCACAAAGAAGATCGAGCTAGAGATCGATCACCCAAGTCGATCTCCAGAACCTTATCCGGACAGCTCACTTTTGGCATGTAGTGAGGGGACCATTTTCTTCTTTTACCCTATTTGGGGATCGAGAGAGAACAATACATATTGTCTCCCTCTTGTTTTAGTTTTCCATCTTATCTTTTTATGCTTTAGCCGCCATTGTTCTACTTTTTAAGCTTTTCTTGTTTTTGAACCTTAATCTTGCTTAATCTAAGTATTTTTTTTAATCGCTCTTCTTGCTTAGTAGTTTAATCATGCTTATCTTTCTTAGCTTTGCATTTCTGTGTGTTTTAGCCATGTGTAGTGAGTAGATTTCCTTGGTATTAAGGTTTGGGCGATTTAAGGGTTTAAGCTTTGGTCTTTTTGTTGTTCTTAATCTTTTCTATTCTTGGATTTGGGGTCTTAATGCTTAGAGAGTCTTGGGAAAGATCTCTATGATTCCAGGGCTTTTCTTACCTTGACCGGATTCAGAAATCCCTTAAAGCCAAATCCAAGAGACTAGCTCATCCTTTCCCAAACGCCATGGATGCTTAGGGAGTTAGTTAGGCCAATATTTGAGATATTTTCTTAATGTTCTTTCACCCATCTTTCCACTACACGCAATAGGTTTGGAGGAAGGGTTAAAGAAATGGGTTATACAACACGCCATGGATAATCCTAGCTTAAGTTTCTCAAGGCTTAAAGATAGCTCATCAGTTGAGTAGATCTATGTTTTCAAACCCAAAGCTTGAATCTTGGACCCCCTTAAACATGACCCTCACCCTGGTATCCTCTTTGAGCATTTTAAAACTCAAGTTTATCATTTCTTAGTCATAAAGTTTGCATCTTTAGTCTTTAAAAACCATTTTTCTAAGTTGCTAGAAATTCTCTGTTTTTCTGTTTTTAGTTCTCGATTATAATAATTAGTAGTCTTGCATTTTAAGTTCTCAGTCTTCTTTTAGTAGTTGTTAACCCTTAAGAGAGATTTTAAAGTAATTTTCTTGCTCATTTGGTGCTTGCATTTAGTTTTCATTGTATTTCTCATCCATTTACCCGAATCTGCTTTGCTTTGCATTGCTCTTGCATTCTTAGTGACTTTCATCAACCTAGGCTGGATTGACACCCTTACAACTATACTACATCATTAACATGTGGTTTGGGCTTTGATTTAAACACCATAAAATCCTGTTTATCAAATGGCGCCGTTGCCAACTTGTGTTTGATTAGAAAGAATTAGGATTTGGAGCTTAGTAAAGACTAAGTCCTTTATTTTACTTTGGTTACTCATTTCTCTACCTTATTGCTTGTCTTCTCAGGTACATGAATTTAAGGTCTACAGGTGACAACAATATACTACAACCTCTAGACAACATTCATCAACTTGGAAGTGCAAGGCTAAGAAGAGAGAGACAACAAGCACAAGCCTTTGAGGAGCTACCAGGTTTTGTTGAGTGTGTGGGTATGGCTGAGCAACACAAGGCTGAGGGTCAACATCAACACGCGGCTGTTGGTAGGGGTAATGGAAACCCCAACCATGCCCCAAGACCACCAAGGATCATCGGTGCTGGTGATGCACCTAACACACATCATAACCGCTTTGGAATCACTCCTCCATTGGTGCAAAACAACAACTTCGAGATCAAGCCAGGCTTCATCTCAATGGTGCAGAACAACAAGTTCCATGGGCTTGCAATGGAGGACCCTTTGGAGCATCTTGACAACTTTGAGCAAGTTTGCGGAATGATAAAGATCAATGGAATCTCGGAGGACAGCTTCAAGCTAAGGCTTTTCCCTTTCTCACTTAGGGATAAAGCAAGGCATTGGGAGAAGACCTTACCTCAGGGGACTATAACATCCTGGGCTGATTGCAAGAAGGCGTTTCTATCAAAGTTCTTCTCAAGTACAAGAACAGCTCGGCTAAGGAGTGAAATAAGCGGTTTTACACAAAGGCAGAATGAGACCTTTAGTGAAGCAATGGAGCGGTTCAAAGACTACAATATAGCTTGTCATCATCACGGCTTCAGTGAGGAGACACTCTTAAGCACCATCTATAGAGGAGCTCTTCCCAACATTCGCATGCTCCTAGACACGGCAAGTAAAGGAAACTTTCTTGGTCAAAATGTAGAAGAGGGAATGGAGCTCATTGAGAATCTTGCTTTGAGTGATGGGAACTATGCTGCTGAAGATTATGATAGAGCACCAAGATGGACTGACCTTGAGGCAAACAAGAAGGAGCTGAAGTCTCTTCATGAGAAGATTGACAAGCTAGTACTTGCAAATCAAAAGCATGTACACTTTGTAGGAGGAGCTGAAGATGTTCTAGATGAGTTAGAGCTGAACCAAGAAGAAGTGAATTGGGTTGGAGGTCAAAACTACAACAAGCCACAAGGTTATGGTCAAGGCTATCAGGGAAACAACAACCTCTCCTACACAAGCACCAATGTGGAGAACCCTAAAGATCAAGTGTACCCTCCACAACAAGGAAAACCTTTTGTACCTTACAACAAAGGGTTTACAAAAAATAGTGGGTACCAAGGGCAGAGACAAGGCAACATTCAAGGTCAGCAACAGCAAGGGAACAAGAGTTACACTCCTGTGTTTCCTCCTGGTTTCGTTCCTCAACAGCAACAAGTGCAACCGCCACCTCAAGATCCGGTTCAAGCAATGTTTTAATAGTTACTTCAGGGCCAAGCGACTACAAATCAGAAGTTTGTTGATATGAACAATAGGCTGGACTTTTCTATAACTGAGGTGTCTACGCAGATCACTAACCTCAACAACAAGATATGCAAGCTAGAGAAAGGGAAAGCTAGTTCAAGCGGTCATGATAGCTTTTCCGGGTGATATATCATGGTTTTTATGGTTTTTAACCATGATATAAGTCCTTTTTATTGAGTCTTTTTGGTCTTTTTGGAGTCCTAGAAGAGTCTTTGCGGGTTAAAGCATGTCTGGAGCATAATTGGAGATATTGGAACCTTTTGGAGCATTCTGAGTTAAAGCCACGAAGTACCAAGCTCGAAGCAGAAAAGTATCCCATATGGTGACGATCGTCACCCCGTTGGTGACGCTCGTCACCCAGATAGGAAGGAGCGTGGCTATTTGTTAAAAGTATCAAGAAGAATTGCAGAACTTACCCAGAAGTTTCCTTTATTTATATGAAGACCCCAGATCGTGTTTAGCCCCTATTTATTAGGTTTTTCAGCCACTGTTGGCAAGAATCTTAGTTTTTGAGAATTGAGAGAGTTAGAGAGAGATTTTATTCAGGGCTTTTTGGGGAGACAAATCCTGTACTCTTTAGAGAAGATTTCGAACCCCCTTTGTTTTCTACTCTTTCTCTTAATGCAATTTTATTCAGTTATGTTTTGTGATCTCATAATCATGTCTGAGTAATATGCTAGTTAAGTTAGGGTTTTTCAAAGGTTGATGAAAAGAGTGTAGAATCGCTATCTGTTAGGATTATCTCATGGTTTTTCATCTCTGCTTGCATTAAAATCGAATTTCTGAGACACATCATCTAGGAATCCGAAAATCATAGGTTGTTAAATATATGTGAGAGCATTATTCATAACCTGAACTAGTATTTGATGAGCAAAACAACTTAGTACAAAGAGATTTGGCTTAGAAGTTTTGTAAACAATTGAATCTGATCATTCCTGCATACTTAGGTTGTTAGGGTTTGCAAAGAGATTTGAAACTCTGTGATCTAGGTATAGATAACTTCTGCAATGAGAATTGATTAGTTATGCATTAGAGATTCATGTTGAAAAACGGTTCTTAATCATTCCTGATTCCCTGCATTCTGCATTCTTGGATTCATACCTGCGAATTACCCTAGCTTAGCGCTTTTAGTCTTCCTGAACTTAGAACATATCATACCATCGTTTGCTTATTTCTAATTATTCATTCGCATTACATACATCATATTTCGCTTAGCTTAGTCCAAATCTATAATTGATAGTGTAGTTAGCATTACTCTCTTGGGATTTCGATACCCCTTATACTACATCTGCTTTGTTGTGCACTTGCAGTAGTTTCTATTTGGGTAAAACCTGAACCCCTATCAAGTTTTTGGCGCCGTTGCCGGGGAGTAATAGCTGCATATCGATTTTTAGTATTAGGATTTTGTCTAAGTTTTTATTTCTTTACTGAATTTCAGCTACTTTTCTTTGTTCCTATTTCAGGTGTATGCCTAATCGCAGAACCAGAAGCAACAAAGAGAAGGAGCTTGTGACTTTGAGCATCGACGAGCTTGCTAGGTTGGAGAGAACTAACAGGAAAGCTAAGAAGCAATCTACAATGGTCGCTCCACTGATCTTGGTTGAAGATGCAGAAGGTCACTTGGTTGACAGGGAAGGAAATAGGAGGAACGAAGAGGGGCAGAGAATTGATCAAGAGGGGAATGTCATTGTTGAACAGCAGGTTCAGCAAGTGGCTGAGAACGTGGGAGTCCCTGCTGCTGTCAATAACGCTGCTGGGCGTTTTGTTCAGAGGACTCTAGGTGATTACAACAGACCTGATCAGTTCTATGCCAACAGAGCTGCAATCCGACCTCCTGCCTTCCAGAGGAACGATTTTGAGGTTAAACCTGTCTACTATCAGCTAGTTGGACAGCATCCCTTCCATGGTTTACCTCATGAGCATCCTATGGATCACATAGAGAGGTTTGAGGACCTAGCTTCCAGTGTCAAAGCTAATGGGGTTAGCAATGACTTTCTGTTCTGCAAGCTTTTTCCCTATTCTCTTGGAGGAGAAGCTGCATATTGGCTGAAGCAACTGGAACCTGCTTCACTAACTACTTGGGAGGACACCAAGAATGCTTTTCTGAACAATTTCTATGATGATGCCAGATCAGAAGACATGAGAACGAAAATTGCATCATTTACACAAGGCCCTACTGAAGCTTTCAAGGCTTCTTGGATCAGGTTCAAGTCTTATCAGAGGGACTGTCCTCATCATGGTTTCAGTCAGGTGCAATTGCTTGGGATCTTTTTCAGAGGCATTGACTGGAAATATCAGATGGCGCTGGATGCTTCAAGCAGTGGAAACTTCAATACCAACAGACCAGAGGAGGCGGTGAGACTGATTGAGAACTTGGTCTGCAGCAACAGCACTAAAAATGAAGACTTTCAGAGAATGAAACAAGCTGGTGCAGCTGATGGAAATCAGATTGCTGAAGTTAAGGCTAAGTTGGATGATATGCACAGCCTTTTGGTAGGGAAGAAGTCAGTTCACTTTGCTGCAGAAGTAGAGACTTTCGAAGCTCTTGAGGAAGTTGAGCAGGAGGATGTAAATTTCATCAACTCTGGCGGATTTCAGGGACAAAGGTATGGGAATCAGCAGTGGAACAGAGGATACAGCAACAACAATCAGAAAAACGCCCCTACAGGAGGACAGAACACGCCTGGTTTCACTCCTAGACCCCCTTTTCAGAAGACAGAGTATCAGAAGCCATTCCAGAGCAGTGGAAACTACAGAAACTATGGTTCTACTTCCTATCAACCAGCACCTCCACAAGAGAACAAAATGGAAGCAATGTTAGAACAGATTCTGGAAGGACAACAGAAGCTTACTGTGAACTTCAATGGCAAGATAGATTCACTCTATCAGGACCTGAATGGGAAAATTGAGAGTCTGAACTCTCATATGAAGAAGCTTGATGTTCAAGTTGCTCAAACTGCAGGAGCTGTTCAGAGGCAAGAAGGATTTCTTCCAGGAAGAACTGATGCTAATCCCAAACACCACGTGAATGCCATCTCATTGAGGAGTGGAAGGAACCTGCAACCAGTGTTGCAGAAGGATATAACCTCAAGAAATTTCGTGGGTGTAGAAGAGTATGAAGATGAAGAAACTTTTGCTGCAGAACCATTGGTGACGATCGTCACCAATAATGGGTGTCGCTCGTCACCCAATGAGGACAACCCCGAGCCTGATTCTTCACTTATTGGTGATGATCGTCACCAAGGGAGTGACGCTCGTCACCCAAATCCAGTACTCGACCCCGACTTGTCCAAAGTGAGTGACGCTCGTCACCAGTCCAGTGACGCTCGTCACCAGACACCACATATTGCAGTTTCGCCTATGACTTCAGATAATGCTAAGGAGATCGTGTATAAACCCAAGATACCCTATCCTAAGCATCCTAAGAAGTCTAAGCAGGAGCTTGAGGATGCCAGATGCAAGGCTATCATGGACAAGTTGGTGATAGAGATCCCATTGATTGATGCTGTAAGGATCACTCCTGTTATTAGGAGGTATGTGAAGAGAATGGTGACCAACAACTTGAGCCTTGAGGTTGGAGCTATGATGATCAACGAGCAGGTCAGTGCAGTGATTCAGAACAGAGTTCCAGAGAAGCTTTCAGACCCAGGAAGCTTTGTTTTAGACTGCACCATCTTCAATGACAAGTTTGAGAGGTCATTGTGTGATCTTGGTTCTAGTGTGAACCTCATGCCCCACTCTGTTGCAAAGAGTTTGGGGATGACTGATTTTAAAACTACAAGGATATCTCTTGTCCTAGCTGATAGATCAGTTAGAGTTCCTGAAGGGGTGATAGAGGATGTTCCTATCAAAGTAGGAGATTGTATGATCCCTACTGATTTTATGGTTTTAGAGTATGGAGAAGAGCCCAAAGACCCCTTGATTCTTGGCAGACCCTTCCTGGCCACTGCAGGAGCTATTATTGACGTCAGGAAGGGTAGAATAGAGCCGAATGTTGGCGATTTAGTGATGAAATTCGAAATGGACAAGCTGATGAAGAGGCCAACCATAGATGGACAGACTTTTTATGTTGATGTTCTCACAAACATTGCTGATCAGATCTTCCATGAGATGAGTTCAGATAACCCCTTGGAAAGGGCGTTGATCACTTCTACAGCTGAGTATGAGCATTTAGATGCTGCTGCAACAGGCTACACAAAGATGATGGATGCTACTGCACACGTTATGCAACTGGTTGCACAGGATGAACTTGTCTCCACATCTGCAAAAGCCGCCACAATGGGTGACTGGTCAGCAGCAAAAGCACCAAAAGTTGAGCTTAAACAGCTCCCTGCAGGGCTAAGGTACGCATTCCTAGGAGAAAACTCCACCTATCCTGTTATTGTTAATGCTTCATTGAACAATGCAGAGCTCACCCTATTGCTAAGCAAGCTGCGAAAATTTCGCAAAGCTCTTGGCTATTCTCTTGATGACATTTCAGGTATCTCTCCGGACTTGTGCATGCATAGAATACACCTAGAAGATGAGTCGAAATCATCAGTTGAGCATCAGAGGAGGCTAAATCTGAATTTGAAAGATGTGGTCAAGAAAGAGATCATGAAGTTGTTGCAGGCTGGTATCATCTATCCTATTTCAGACAGTGCTTGGGTTAGTCCAGTGCACGTGGTGCCTAAGAAAGGAGGTGTCACCGTGGTCAAGAATGACAAGGATGAGCTGATTCCAACCAGGACTGTGACAGGACACAGGATGTGTATAGACTACAGGAAACTGAATGCAGCAACAAGGAAGGACCATTTTCCTCTACCTTTCATCGATCAGATGCTAGAAAGGCTGGCGAATCACAAGTATTACTGCTTCCTTGATGGATATTCAGGCTTCTTTCAGATCCCCATCCATCCAGATGATCAGGAGAAGACCACGTTTACCTGTCCTTATGGCACTTTTGCCTATCGCAGAATGCCCTTTGGTCTGTGTAATGCTCCTGCAACCTTCCACAGATGCATGATGTCGATTTTCACAGACATGATAGAGAAGTTTATGGAGGTGTTCATGGATGACTTCTCTGTTTATGGATCTTCTTTCAAGAGCTGTTTGGACAACCTGTGTGCAGTTCTGCAGAGATGCGAAGAGAAACACTTGGTTTTAAATTGGGAGAAGTGCCATTTTATGGTACAGGATGGTATTGTACTTGGTCACAGTCTCAGGAGACGGTATAGAGGTGGATAGGGCGAAAATTGAGGTGATGACAAGTCTGCAAGCACCTGATTCAGTCAAAGCAGTGAGGAGTTTTCTGGGACATGCAGGCTTCTACGCTCGTCACCAACCAAGACCATTCGCGACAAAAGTATACGAGCGAGGTGACGCTCGTCACCAACATTGGTGACGCTCGTCACCGATCTCCACACTTATCTGCGATTTGTGCAAGCTTGGAGAAAGCTTTTGCAGAGCCTGTTTATGCTTTACATGCTCCAAAGAGACCCTGGTATGCTGATATTGCAAACTACCTTGCTGCAGAGGATGAACCACATGATTTTAAAGGATATGCTAAGAAGAAGTTCTTGAGAGAACTTAGGAGATTCTATTGGGATGAGCCATACCTTTACAAGCATTGTGCTGATGGTATTTACAGAAGATGTTTAGCAGAAGAAGAAGTTCAGGACGTGCTCTTCCACTGTCATGGATCAGACTATGCTGGACACTTTGCTACATTCAAGACTGTCTCTAAGGTTTTGCAGGCTGGATTTTGGTGGCCTACCATGTTCAGGGACGCCCAAGCCTTCATCACAAGCTGTGATACTTGTCAGAGAAGAGGAAAAATCAGCAGGAGACATGAGATACCACAGAACTTCATTCTGGAAGTTGAAGTTTTCGATTGTTGGGGTATTGACTTCATGGGACCTTTTCCCTCATCTTATGGAAATAGATACATTCTGGTTGCTGTTGATTATGTATCTAAGTGGGTAGAGGCGTTGGCTACTCCTACTAATGATGCTGCAGTGGTTTTGAAGCTGTTTAAGACCATTATCTTTCCCAGATTTGGTGTCCCACGGATTGTCATAAGTGATGGGGGTTCTCACTTTGTCAACAAGGTTTTTGACAAGCTGTTGAAGAAGTATGGTGTACAGCACAGAGTGGCCACGCCCTATCACCCCCAAACAAGTGGACAAGTCGAGGTTTCCAACAGACAGATCAAGCAAATTCTGGAAAAGACAGTTGGGAAAACAAGGAAGGATTGGTCTGCAAAGCTGGATGATGCATTATGGGCCTACAGGACTGCCTACAAAACGCCATTTGGGACTACTCCTTTCCACCTTCTCTATGGCAAGGCGTGCCATCTACCAGTAGAGCTGGAGTTCAGAGCAGAATGGGCAATCAAGAAGCTGAATTTCGATCTGAAACCTGCTGCAGAAAGGCGCTTGATTCAGCTCAATGAACTGGATGAGATTCGATATCTAGCCTATGAAAACTCCAAGTTATACAAGGAGAGGACAAAGGCATATCATGATAAGAAGATCATCTCCAGGCATTTCGAGCCCAATGATCAGGTATTACTCTATAACTCTCGTTTACAGCTTTTTCCTGGTAAACTGCGTTCTAGATGGTCAGGTCCTTTCACTGTCAAAGAGGCTCGTCCACATGGTGCAATTGTCCTGATTAACTCCAAAGGAGAGGAGTTTATTGTCAATGGACAAAGGGTGAAGCATTACTGGGCACAAGCAGAGATTCCAGCAGGACACATTGTGTCTCAGGATCAGGCACCAGCTGTCTAAACAGCCAACCAAAGTCAAGCTAATGACTTTAAAAGAGCGCTTAGTGGGAGGCAACCCACTGGTAAGTTGTAGATATAATACTTAAGAATTATTTTCGTGCTTAGAACTAGTAATTAGAATTTTATTCAGTTAAAAAAAAAAAAAAAAAAAAAAAAAAAAAAAAAAAAAAAAACCGGTGACGATCGTCACCCTTATGGTGACGCTCGTCACCCATAAGAATCGAACACGGGTTTTAACTTCTTCTTCTTCTCCCTCGAGCCAAAACCTGCAAAATAACCGAACACTTAGAGAGAAATAGGAATTTCATAACTTTTGATTTTCTTAACCAAATTGAGTGATTCAAGAGTCTAATCCGTGTGGATTTTACTCCTCTTTCTGAATATCAACTTAGTTTTTACGATCCGCAAGGTATGTTTTCGAAATCCCCAATTTTCAGTCCGCCTCAGGTTTGGTAAAATTCGATTTTTGACTTGATTGGCTTGATTTAACTGTTGAATCATGGTTAGTTAGATTGTATTAGAGGAATGGAACCATCTTTCTGCGATTTAATCGGTTGATTTGCACTGTTTGAATTTTCGAGTTCATGATGAAAGTTGCAAAAATCTAGAAATTTTGGGTGATTTAGGTTGAACTGATGCTTGAATTGTGTTCCTGGTAGTGAAGGGATTAATCGCCATTAGCTATTTGATCCTGTTTGGTTGATTTTTCGAACTTTGAAAAATTTGCTAAATTTTGAGATGATTTTGGTCGATTTTGGTGCTCAATTTGCAGATGCCTCGTCACGAGAAAAGACTAAGACAAAGCTCGTCTTCCAGCACTGCAACAGGGTCTACAGATTCCTTCAGTCAGCACCCAGTTTGCAGGCCCCCATGGCCCAAACGAGAGGATCAGAAAATAGCCTCAGAGATGGCTTGGGCAGGGACTCCGAAGCAAGAAGTGGCTCGGGATACCTGTGTATTCCGTGATATTCAGGAGGAGTGGGATGAGTATGACACGCTGTTCTACAATGCGTGGCTAGGAGTTAAGATTATCCCTACTAGGCTCGCGGATCCTGCTGTTCTGCAGAAGATGGGGATCTTTGAGGAGGTTTATGAGATTTTGGAGCGCATTGGCATGGGGACTATGCCTTTCCAGCAGTACGACTTGTACCCAGATTTGGTCCGCCAGTTTCTCTCTACAGTTCGCGTCTACTACGCGAATGAGCTGGCGAAGCGTGCTCAGGAAGGCACTATGACATTTCTGATCCGAGGGATTCGATACCGGATCAGTCTGATGGAGCTTTGTGGGATCTATGGCTTCTCTGACCATCCCACAGGCGTTCTCCTTCCCTCTCAGTGGACCCATATGAGGACATTCTGGTCCAAGTTCGTGAATGGAGTCTATGATAGCAAGACCAGCACGCAGACAGAGGTTAGACATCCGGTTTTGAGGTACCTTCTGCGCCTCTTTGGTCATACTATTCTGTGCAAGTCTGCGCCCAGCAAGACTCGAGTTAGCGAGCTGATTCTCCTTTACTACGGACTTTATGAGATGCTGGATGATTCGATACCAGTTGATAGTATGGTTCGCGCCAATTTAGGTGCTGTTTTCGCTGAGCATTTGGTCTCTTTGAAGACCAAGCCATTCACCAGCCCAGGGGAGAAGACTGAGAGTGTGGGCAGCTTGTTGACACCGATCTTCCATCATTTCCAGATCGATTTTACCCCTTGCAGTCTGCGCAGTGATAGATCGCTTATGGATGAGCAGTATCTGCGCCATGTCACTTGGATGAAGACCGGAGTTGTCTGGACTTTCACTACTACTTTTGGAGAGTATGTTGGCATTAAGTTGCCACAGAGAGCACTCACTACTATCCAGACAGACCCACGCCAGCTATTCTTCATGCCAGCACAGACTCTTCTGCGCCCCTTGACTCTGCGCCCTGCTCGAGCTGCTACAGCTGGTCCCTCTGCTTCTACTGCTGCTGCTACTGATGCTGGACCTTCTACACGCCAGAGTGGCTCTTCTGCTGCCTTCAGGCGTCCTCCACGACCACAGACACCCATGGATATGGCTGCTTTCCAGGAGTATGTCATTGATAGCTTTGAGGGACTCTGGGATGCTGTTGCTACACTTAGCAACTGTGGTTGTGTCCGCCCCCACTACACTACTGAGCCTTGTGAGGATGAGGATTGAGGCTTCATTATCTGGTTACTTGTTCCTTTTTTCCCTTTTTATTTTTCCTTCTTTTGAGTCATTTTTATGTTTCTTTTGAGTCAGTTGTCAGTTTCTTTGATGATGTTTTGTGAGATTGTTGCACCAGGTTATTATTGCTATGTTTGGATGTTGTTAATTATGTGTTTGACTGCTCAAAAAGTCTAACTTTCGAGTACACATGCAAACACTTCGTTAATTAACATCTAACATAAGATTTATGCAATACAGGTCGTGGTGACGCTCGTCACCTGACTGGTGACGCTCGTCACCAACATAGAAGAGAATCGGGGGTTGTCACCGGTGAGTGACGAGCGTCACCCCCCTGGTGACGCTCGTCACCCACCCCAGAACGAAGCTGCTTCGCCTGTAACTGCAAATTATGACCAGGAACGTGTCTATAAACCCAAAACACCATTCCCCAAGCATCCTAGGAAGTCTAAACAGGAGATAGAAGAAGCCAGATGTAAAGCTATGATAGACAAGCTGATGCTTGAGATCCCTCTTGTTGATGCAGTCAAGCTTTCACCAGCTCTAAGAAGGTATGTAAAGAGAATGGTTGTGAATGGTGTAAGTCCTGAGGAAGGAGCATTGCTTACCAGAGACATCAGTGCAATTCTCTTAGGCACAGTTCCAAAGAAGAAGAAGAAGGTGACTGTTTCTGAACAAGTCAATACCATCACTCAAAGCAGAGTTCCAGAGAAGCTATCTGATCCAGGGACCTTTGTGCTTGATTGCTCAATATCTGCAGGACGTTTTCCCCACTCTTTATGTGATCTAGGGTCAAGTATTAACTTGATGCCTTTCTCTGTTGCTGCTAGACTTGGAATGACTGATTTCAAGCCAGCTGGGATCTCTCTCATCCTAGCAGATCGATCCATAAGGACCCCAGAAGGCATGTTAGAGAATGTTCATGTTAACATTGAAAGCTGCATAATTCCTACAGATTTTGTGGTTCTGAAATATGCTGAAGAACCTAAAGATCCTCTTATTCTGGGAAGACCATTCTTAGCTACTGCTGGAGCCATCATTGATGTTAGAAGGGGGAACATTGAGCTTGATCTTGGTGATGCTGTCATGAACTTTGACATGGATAAGTTAAGAAAGAGTTCTACCATTGATGGTCAGACCTTTTCTGTAAGAACTTCTAGAGATGAAGAGACTGTCATGGAGCATTCAGAAGACACTATTGCTGAGTGTGTCAATGAATCAGATATAAGTGGGCAAGTGAGCAAGATGGATGTTGAAGAGCCAATATCTGAAACTTCTGCACAAGCTCTTGGGTTTGAGGATTGCAGTGAGGATCATATCTTCATGACTAGGCTTGAAAAAGAGGTTCCAATGAATGCCAAATTGCTGGAGGAAGACGTGTATGTGATGGAAGCAACACTTGCTGAGCTGAATTGCAGGAAAACTGCAGAAACTCGAACTGCAGAGTCAGTGACGAGCGTCACTGACCTGGTGACGCTCGTCACCAACCTGGACACAAAGGAGAGACGTGATATTTGCTCTACAAGTCCATCATATGTTGCCAATCCGAAAATTCAACAGTCCACAACCCAGAAACCTGCAACTAGGCAAAGGTATGCATTTCCTGGAACCAGTTCCAAACCTCCTAATCTCATCAATAAGAATTTAAAAGGTGAAAAAGCTGCTTCACACTTATGCAAGCAACGAGATTCTCGTAGAATGCTTGGTGTTTCTTTTGATGATTCTGCAGGAAAACGAAATGTCCCACCCACAGTCACGACCCACCCTGCTGATGTTCCTCACTTCCTTGGAAGTGTTCATACATCTACTGCTTACAAACCACCATGGATGAGGAGACATTCTTCTCCAAGGCATTCACTGCCACCTTCTGCTCCACCAGCTGTCTGAGCAGCATTCAAAGTCGAGCTAATGACTTTAAATAAGCGCTTAGTGGGAGGCAACCCACTGGTAAGTTTTCTTTTTCATATATTAGTTTAGTTTTCTATTACATAGCTAAAAAAAAAACCCAAAAACATGAGAAAAATCAAAAAAAAAAAAAAAAAAAAAAGAAGAGTCACTTTGTTCAGTTTGCTTGGATGATGTCTTGTGAACTTGTTAGACCATGGATTATGTTTTGTTTGGATGTTTTGATGTGTGTTTTAGTGCTCTTACAGTTTGACTTCAGAGTACACGTGATGGCATAGCATTTAAACATCCAACATGTCGATTTCTGGAGTATCAGAGATGGTGACGCTCGTCACCAATCTGGTGACGCTCGTCACTAGCTCCTTCGCGAGGTACCACTTCTCCACCTTGGTTTTACACGTTCTCATGCTTCATTTTGACCAACTCTTGGCTTAATAACACTGGGGACAGTGTTGTTCAAGTCTGGGGGAGGTGGTTACTGACGTTGTGTGCTTTGTGTCATGTTTCTAGAGTCTTAAAGTTTAGTCAAAAACCTGTTTTATAGAGTCAAAATTTTTGAAACTGTCAGTTTTTCTTGGAACTAGCCATAGGACGTTTTTGCTGATAAGAACCATTGCCACAGTAGTTGATTACAAGTCTTACTAAGTTGAAAGTCATAGGTAGATCAGTCTAGCAATGAAGGTTTAGATTCTTAGAGAATCTGGAAAATTTGCTGTTAGCTCCACCTTAATGAATTTTAAATTTCTTGTCTTGGTGATTGATTCTTATTGATCTTGATTCTCTCTTTAAGCACTGACAATAAGGTTAAAATACAGTCTCTCTTTGATCTTCCCTGATGTAGTTTTTAAAAGTTTAAGTTCAAAGAATGGTGCATTCATGACCCTGTCTCCTCACAAGGAACAACAGTAGTGAACACACTCAAGAACCTGTCTCCTCACAAGGAACACAAGTATTGAGTAGCACCATATCTTAGACTGTAAAAGTTGAGAAAAAGAAGTGAAAAATCGAAAATATCCTAAGGAAAAGATTAAGGGAAGAGAAAATAGGAGAGTTGTGTTGAGATTGATTTGTTCAGTTGTTAGGAAGGGAAAAGAATCTGTAAAGTGATTAAGATGATAGAGCCTTGATGAGACTTCACACTTAGATTAAAAAAATAAGGAGTTAACAGTAGAAATTTCGGATTTCTTGAAGGGATTTGGACTGGACTTGAGAGATTTGCTAAGCTTGTGATAATTAGACTGAAATTTGATCTTGTGTTGACTCTGTGATATGTGGATTCGAAAGCTCTAACTAGTGTGGTGTTTCTGATGACTAACTGACTGTTTCTTGTTTTCAAACCTCGACCCTGTACTCTATCTGATGTTTGCTTGAGGGCAAGCAAAAGCTAAGTCTGGGGGAGTTGATATATCATGGTTTTTATGGTTTTTAACCATGATATAAGTCCTTTTTATTGAGTCTTTTTGGTCTTTTTAGAGTCCTAGAAGAGTCTTTGCAGGTTAAAGCATGTCTGGAGCATAATTGGAGATATTGGAACCTTTTGGAGCATTCTAAGTTGAAGCCACGAAGTACCAAGCTCGAAGCAGAAAAGTATCCCATATGGTGACGATCGTCACCCCGTTGGTGACGCTCGTCACCCAGATAGGAAGGAGCGTGGCTATTTGTTAAAAGTATCAAGAAGAATTGCAGAACTTACCCAGAAGTTTCCTTTATTTATATGAAGACCCCAGATCGTGTTTAGCCCCTATTTATTAGGTTTTTCAGCCACTGTTGGCAAGAATCTTAGTTTTTGAGAATTGAGAGAGCTAGAGAGAGATTTTATTCAGGACTTTTTGGGGAGACAAATCCTGTACTCTTTAGAGAAGATTTCGAACCCCCTTTGTTTTCTACTCTTTCTCTTAATGCAATTTTATTCAGTTATGTTTTGTGATCTCATAATCATGTCTGAGTAATCTGCTAGTTAAGTTAGGGTTTTTCAAAGGTTGATGAAAAGAGTGTAGAATCGCTATCTGTTAGGATTATCTCATGGTTTTTCATCTCTACTTTCTTTAAAATCGAATTTCTGAGACACATCATCTAGGAATCCGAAAATCATAGGTTGTTAAATATATGTGAGAGCATTATTCATAACCTGAACTAGTATTTGATGAGCAAAACAACTTAGTACAAAGAGATTTGGCTTAGAAGTTTTGTAAACAATTGAATCTGATCATTCCTGCATACTTAGGTTGTTAGGGTTTGCAAAGAGATTTGAAACTCTGTGATCTAGGTATAGATAACTTCTGCAATGAGAATTGATTAGTTATGCATTAGAGATTCATGTTTAAAAACGGTTCTTAATCATTCCTGATTCCCTGCATTCTGCATTCTTGGATTCATACCTGCGAATTACCCTAGCTTAGCGCTTTTAGTCTTCCTGAACTTAGAACATATCATACCATCGTTTGCTTATTTCTAATTATTCATTCGCATTACATACATCATATTTCGCTTAGCTTAGTCCAAATCTATAATTGATAGTGTAGTTAGCATTACTCTCTTGGGATTTCGATACCCCTTATACTACATCTGCTTTGCTGTGCACTTGCAGTAGTTTCTATTTGGGTAAAACCTGAACCCCTATCACCGGGAAATGTGAGCTTTCAAATGATCAAGAGATCACCTTTGACAATGTCTGGATTGCAAGACCTAAGAAAGGCAAAGAAGCGGTTGTAGAGAAGAAAGTGGAGGAGGTTAGCAAGGAGAAAGAAGCTTATCTGCCTCCACCCTACGTACCAAAGCTTCCTTTCCCTGGACGCTTCAAGAAACAGCTGATTGGGGAAGCACAAGGCTTTGTTTGAGAAGCACATAAAGAATGTTGAGATTAAGATGCCTTTGGTTGATTGTTTAGCAATGATGCCAAAGTATGCAAAGATTTTGAAGGATACCCTAGCTAAGAAGGATAAAGAGAGCGACGAGGTCTTGGTGTTGAGTCTAGAATGCAGTGCAATCATCCACAAGGAGATAGCACCAAAGAAGCTAGGATATCCAGGGTCATTCACTATACCTTGTGCACTAGGTCCTTTGAAGTTTGAAAGCTGCTTATGTAATCTTGGTGCCAGCATTAATCTTATGCCCCATTCAATTGCCAAGAAGCTAGGTTTCACCAAGTTTAAAGAGTGTAGAATCTCTCTCATTCTGGCTGATAGAAGTATAAGACTCCCTGTAGGCTTGCTTGAAGATTTACCTGTGAGGATAAGCAATGTGAATGTGCCAACAGATTTTGTGGTGCTAAAAATGGATGAAGAACCATATGACCCTCTTATCCTTGGTAGACCTTTTCAAGCAACTGCTGGAGCCATCATAGACGTCAAGAAGGGCAAGATCACTCTGCACTTGGGTAAAGATATCAAGCTGAATTTTGACATCAATGAAGTCTTGAAGAAGCCAACCATTGAAGGACAAGCGTTCTACATTGAAACTTTGGATGCATTGGCTGATGAGTTGCTTGAGGAGTTGGCACAAGAGGATCATCTACAGCTGGCTTTGACTAAGGAGTGTGGAGAGTATGGTTTCTTGAGTGAGCAGAGCAATGAGTATGTTCATATCCTTGATTTTTGCAAGGTTGTGAAAGAAGATGAAGGCGAGTGCCTAGAGATCGACCCAGAGATCGATCAGATTACTCGATCCAGGAGGAAAATCGATGAGAATATCAAGAGAGACAGCTCGATCAGTTCAGAGAACGACTCAGCGAATCGATCTCCTGCTCGATCCACATCGAATTGAGCAAGTGAATCGAGGGAGTGCAATCGATCCAGCCTAGAACGAGTGGAAGATCGACTGACTGGCTCGATCTCAGCGGTGGCAACGATTCAAGATGGCAGCCTGAAAGCTCATGACTCGGGTTCAAAAGGGGCTAATGAGGATGGCAACGTCAACACAAGCCACGATGAGGACTGGTGCGAGCTGCTAGCCCCAAAGGTGGACCTAAAGGAGCTCCCAAATGGGCTAAGGTACGCTTTCTTGGGACCAAATGACACTTGTTCTGTCATTGTGGATGAAAATCTGAGTGATGATGAGTTAAACTCAATCCTTAAGGAGTTGAGGAAGTATAGAAAGGCCATTGGGTACTCTCTAAGTGACATCAAGGGCCTTTCACCAATGCTTTATACTCACAGGATTCACTTAGAGAATGAAAACACTTCTTCTATTGAACATCAAAGACGCTTAAACCCGAATTTGAAAGAAGTAGTGAAGAAGGAAATGTTGAAACTTTTAGAGGCTGACATGATATACCCTATCAGTGATAGCACATGGGTATCTCCGGTCCATGTGGTACCAAAGAAAAGGGGTATCACGGTCATTAAAAATGAGAAAGATGAGTTAATTCCTACAAGAACCATAACTGGACATAGAATGTGTATTGATTATAGGAAACTTAACTCAGCCACTAGAAAAGATCATTTTCCTCTTCCCTGTACTGATCAAATGCTTGAGAGATTAGCTAATCACCCATACTACTGTTTTCTTGATGGCTATAGTGGTTTCTTTCAAATTCCCATTCATCCCAATGACCAAGAGAAGACAACTTTCACATGCCCTTATGGTACCTTCACATATCGAAAGATGCCTTTTGGTGTATGTAATTCACCAGCAACCTTTCAAATGTGCATGATGTCTATCTTCTCTGATCTCATAGAGGAAATGGTGGAAGTTTTTATGGATGATTTTTCTGTGTATGGGGCTTCCTTTGGTGGTTGCTTGTCAAATCTTTGCAGGGTTCTCAAGAGATGTGAGGAGACAAACTTGGTGCTGAATTGGGAAAAGTGTCACTTCATGGTGAAGGAAGGCATTGTACTTGGGCACAAGATTTCTGAGCAAGGGATTGAGGTTGACAAAGCAAAGATAGAGGTCATGATGAGCTTAGAGCCGCCGGTTAATATGAAGGGGACAAGGAGTTTCTTGGGTCACACTGGCTTCTAAAGGCGGTTTATCAAGGATTTCTCCAAGATAGCACGCCCCCTTACAAGGCTGTTATGCAAGGAAGCCAAGTTCGTGTTTGATGATGAGTGTCTTCAAACCTTTAAGACCATCAAAGAAGCTCTAGTCACCATGCCTATAGTTCAAGCTCCTGATTGGGATCTGCCGTTTGAGATAATGTGCGACGCAAGTGACTATGCCGTGGGTGCTGTTTTGTGTCAGAGGAAGGATAAGAGGCTGCACGTGATCTACTATGCAAGTCGTGCCTTGGATGACATGCAAGTGAAGTATGCAATCACCGAGAAAGAGCTCCTAGCCGTTGTCTTTGCTTTTGAGAAGTTTAGATCATACTTGGTGGGTTCTAAGGTCATTGTTTACACTGATCACGCCGCCTTGAGGTACATCTACTCCAAGAAAGACACCAAGCCGAGGCTCTTGAGATGGATCCTTCTTTGACAAGAGTTTGATATGGAGATCAAGGATAAGAAGGGGATTGAGAATGGTGTAGCGGATCATCTCTCAAGGATGAGAGTGAATGAAGTCTTACCTTTGGATGACTCACTCCCTGAAGAGCAGCTTATGATGGTCAACACAGTGGTATGTGCAAGACTAGATGAGAAGTTTGAAGGTGTCTTGAGCTTGAAGGAAGAAGATTTACCTTGGTATGCGGACATTATCAACTACTTAGCTTGTGGAGAAGAGCCTACTCACCTTGATCATTACCATAAGAAGAAGTTCATGAGGGACATCTCTCACTACTTTTGGGATGACCCTTATTTCTATAAGAGGGGTGTGGACAGCTTGTACCGAAGGTGTGTAACAAGAGAAGAAGCAAAAGACATCCATCTCCATTGCCATGGTCTATCTTATGGAGGACACTTTGCATCGTTCCAGACGGCTACAAAGGTTCTACAAGCCAGGTTTTGGTGGCCAACACTCTTCAAGGATGCTCATGAGTTTGTTAAGCCGTATGAAGCATGTGAAAGAGCTTGGAACATCACAAAGAGGAATGAGATGCCGCAGGTACCAATCTTTGAGGTGGATGTGTTTGATGCTTGGGGAATAGATTTCATGGGGCTGTTTCCATCATCATATGGCAACAAATACATCTTGGTGGCAGTAGACTATGTGTCTAAGTGGGTTGAGGCTATAGCTTCCACAACTAATGATGCAAAGGTTGTGATCAAGCTCTTCAAGACTATTATCTTTCCAAGATTTGGGGTTCCAAAGGTAGTGATCAGCGATGGGGACAGCCACTTCATCAACAAGGTCTTTGAAAGTCTTTTGAAGAAGTATGAGGTTAAGCACAAGGTAGCTACGCCCTATCACCCTGAAACCAGCGGCCAAGTGGAGGTGTCTAATCAGCAGATCAAGACTATCCTTGAGAGGACCGTAGGAGTAACTATAAAGGACTGGGCAAGCAAGCTTGATGACGCCCTTTGGGCGTATAGAACCACCTTCAAGACTCCCATAGGTACCACTCCCTTCAACCTCCTCTACGGCAAGGCTTGTTACCTCCCTGTGGAGCTAGAGCATAAAGCACTTTGGGCTGTGAAGCAAGTGAACTTCACTCTCAAGACAGCCTAAGAGAGAAGAATGGTGCAACTCCATGAACTAGATGAGCTAAGGCTGGACGCTTATGAGAGTGCCAAGATCTACAAGGAAAGGACCAAGGCGGTTCATGACAAAAAGCTGTTGCTTAAGGAGCTCAAGGAGGGAAGTCTGGTGCTGCTCTACAACTCGAGGCTGAAGCTGTTCCCTGGGAAGCTATAGTCTAGATGGAGCAGACCATTTGAGATTAAAGAAGTTCTACCATATGGAGCGGTTACTTTGGTTGACAAGAGTGGAAAGGCTTTCACGGTGAACGGGCATAGAGTCAAGCCCTACTTGGCGAGTGATTGCAGCAAGGAGAGCACCACGTTGCTTCTCCATGACCCACCTCTGGCCTAACCAAGTAAAGTCAAGCTAGTGACGTAAAACAAGCGCACTTAGGAGGCATTCCCATGTCTATCTTTGTACATATTTCTGCTTTATTTTTGTTTCAATTTTATGCTTTTTAGTTTAAGTGTGTAAGTGAAAGGATAAGGGAACAAGAGATCATGATCTTGGAGTCAAAAATGGCAAGGAAAGGAGAAGTAGAGGCAAGAGATCGAGTGCTAGATCGACCTATCCTGGCTCAATCTTTACTAGATCGAGCTAGTGGATCGAGTGAAGTCACTCGATCTAGATGAGATCGAGTAGACAATCGAGTGGGTCAGTCGATTGCGAGAGGATGACCCACCCATGTGTTTAGCTTGAAATGCAAACGGGGTGTGGCTCGACTGACCTCACTCGATCCTCGAACTGGATCAATCAGTTTACTTGATCAGCTCACTCGATCCTTGCTCAAACTACCTCAAAATCGATCAAGGGACTCGATCTTCTGAGCACGGCCAATACCACGTGAAATCTTGGAACGGAGGGGAAAACTCGATCTAGGACTCGATTCAATTCAAATCGAGTTGCCAATCGATCAACCCTCTCGATCCTAGGCAACATGGGCATGAGATCGAGGTCAAGATCGACCAAATTGACTCGATCTCATGCCGAGATAAGTTCAAGTTTTCCCCCTCTTTTCTCTTTTCTCTCCTATTTTAAATTTGAATTGTGGTAAAAGCAAGCATCTTTGACCATGAAAGATGTGCCTTGACCACACTTTTCAGAAACCACTTGCATTTGCCCATAGTTTTTTGGTCTTTATAATCACATGCATCCACACTCTCTGTGATTTGTGTTTCGAAACTGTTTTCTAAAGTAAAGAGAGTGTGAGTTTGGTTTTAAGGCTAAGAGCATCTTGCATTCATCCTTTTCTAAGGTATTTACGAGTTTATTGATTGCTTGTTTAAATTTTTAGAAAATTTCATTTTATTGACTTAGGATGAATGTTAGTTGCAAAGGGATTATGATATTTTTTTTTAGTATCTAAATATTAGGGAAAATTGCTTGATTTGATCTTATCTAAGGATATTTTCCTCTACTATTTAGTGATAAATTTTAGAAAATCCCTAAAATTTTAGGATTTAATGTAAGAGTTTTTCTCTCTTACCTTGTCTTTTTCTCTTAAACCGCCGCCTATACTCATCTTCTCTTTTAGAATTTGTGTTTCAGGTACCAATGGCACCCAAAAGAAGCAGAGATGTGGCAACACAAGGAGAAGAAACTAAAGAAGTGGTTCAGGAGAGGGTTAGATGGACTAAAGAAGAGAAGAAGGCTAAGAAGAGGCTAGAGAGGCTCCGGTTTGAACCCACTAAGTTTGCAAGCCGGGACCTTTTGGGGAAGATGGGATTGCTAGAGGATTTTGATGTGCTTCTCAAGGACATGGGGCGTGTGTGCCTTTCATGAATGGACTGCCCTACATATCCCGAAGTCACGCTTGACTTCCTCTTAACTTTGGAGTTCTCCTATGAAGATCCAAGCCTTCCAGCTCCCTCCAAGGGTCACGTCACATACAAGGTCAGGAAGCAAGCTTACCACCTCTCCATCGCCGAGCTGTGCCAAGCCTATGGTCTGAAAGCTGCAGCTAAGCTTGTGGAATTCCCTCGGTTTGCATCAGCCAATGATCTATGGGACTTAATTTGCAATGACGACTACAAAAGCAACACGACCAAGATCAAGAAGGTTCGCAACCCTGAGCTGAGATACGCCCTCAAGCTCTTAGCTAACACCTTCAGTGGGAGATCCTTGGCTCCAACGGTCACCAAGAACGAGTTGTGTTTCCTCTTCCAAGGGATTAAGAAGATCCTTTGCTATGCCAAGGAGAATGGTGAGCCGATGGAGGATGAACTAGGCAACGATGTCAACTATGGTTGTATCTTGGCCTCCTCTTTTGTCAAGCACAAGGCGTGGGCCTTGAGGTGTAAAGCGAGCTCAGCACTCATTGGAGGCTTCCTTACACCGCTGTTCACACAAGCCGGAGTTCCTCTTCAGGAGTTTGAGCCTTGCGCGGAGAGGGCCTACATGGACGAGACCTACATGCGCAACACGGATTCCTTAGGTCCGACGCCAGCTCCAGGGTTCTATGCCTACTTGTTCAACAGCACTGATAATGAGAAGAAGGTTCTCATCCTACCCAATCCTGATGAGACACACCTAGAGAACGTCGGCACGAGTGAGTTCCTACCGAGCGATGGAGACTGCTTTGCACCCCTTGGACCAGCAGCAGCTCCCCCTCAAATCCCTCGTGCACCTTCAGAGTCGCCACCTTCAGATGCCATGATGCCAGCGAACTTCGATCTTCCAAAACTTGATTATGAGCCGAGAACAAAAGCCGAGAAGTTTTTTGCATCAATCGTTGAGGTTCAGCGCAAGATCTACAAATGGCAGAGGAAGATGATAAAAAAGCTTGCTAAGAAGATCAAGGATCTACAAGGAAGCTCATCTGATGCATCTTCAAGCGAGGAGGTTGAGCAACCGAAGAAGAGAAGAAAGTCAACCGGAGGTATAGAGATCCGTGAGCCTCAAGGAAGCAACCAAGCTGCAAGCCCCTCTCTACACGAAAGAGCAAGCAAGGAGAAGGGCAATGCGATCACCCACGACACTCCTAGAAAGAGCAGGAAGTCTGGAGCATCCTCAAGCTCCAGTCGTGCCTAGCTCCGAGGTACCACACACAACCTTGTAAATATCATGCATCTTTTTCATTTTTTCTTTGTGTTTTGTCTCCTCTTGAATTTGTTTGCCACCGAGACGGTGTCATTCAAGTTTAGGGGAGAGTGTGTGTTATTTGACATGTTTATTTTGGATCTTGTTTTGAGTTATCATACTTGAGTCATCATGCATCATCTAAGGCATAGAAAAATACAAAAAAATCATAAAATTTTTAAAAATTTTCAAAAAAATTCATGTAGCTTGCATTTGCATTGTTAAACATTTTAGGATTGAGTCTAGAATTTTAATCATTTAGGTTGTTTGCATTTGCATAAGGGGCAAAAGTTTTTTTTGAAAAGTGTTTTAAGCTCATGAATTGTTTCAAGGCCCTAGTTAGTAGTTCTTTTGATTTTTCTTGATGCATATATTTCGCATATTCAACATGCATTTAAAGTAGTTTTTCATGCATTCATCTTATATTTTAGGCTAGTTTGCACCATTTGTCTCATTTTAGGTCCTAAGTGCATTTTGCATTAGCATTTGCATATTTCTTGCATTCTTGCATCATATTCAGGTTTTTTTTGACACACTGGAGAAGTGGAGGTTGCGTGGACATGCTAAGGATCGAAGAGGAGCCTGTGGACACTTGGAAGAACTCAACCATTCAGCAAAGGAACCGGGATCGAGGTGCGGATCGAGCTAGGCAGGTCTATCTAGATGAGATCGACCAGAAGATCGAGTGACTCAAGTCGTTTCAAGAAGGAGGATCGAGACCAAGATAGACCAAGGTGATCGATTGTGAGTACGGACGTGGACTAAGCCATGCAGAACGAGAAGCCAGATCGAGCTCATGAATCGATCATCCTAGAATCGAGTAGAAGATCGAAGGAAGTACTCGATCCATCCAACCGAATCGACTTGAAGATCGAGCAAAGGCAGACGATCCACGAAGAAGATCGAGCTAGAGATCGATCACCCAAGTCGATCTCTAGAACCTTATCCGGACAGCTCACTTTTGGCATGTAGTGAGGGGACCATTTTCTTGTTTTACCCTATTTTGGGATCGAGAGAGAACAATACATATTGTCTCCCTCTTGTTTTAGTTTTCCATCTTATCTTTTTATGCTTTAGCCGCCATTGTTATACTTTTTAAGCTTTTCTTGTTTTTGAACCTTAATCTTGCTTAACAAAGTATTTTTCTTAATCGCTCTTCTTGCTTAGTAGTTTAATCATGCTTATCTTTCTTAGCTTTGCATTTTTGTTTGTTTTAGCCATGTGTGGTGAGTAGATTTCCTTGGGTTTAAGGTTGGGGCGATTTATGGGGTTTAAGGGTTTAAGCTTTGGTCTTTTTCTTGTTCTTAATCTAATCTCTTCTTGGATTCGGGGTCTTAATGCTTATAGAGTCTTGGGAAAGATCTCTATGATTCCAGGGCTTTTCTTACCTTGACCGGATTCAGAAATCCCTTAAAGCCAAATCCAAGAGACTAGCTCATCCTTTCCCAAACGCCATGGATGCTTAGGGAGCTAGTTAGGCCAATATTTGAGATCTTTGCTTAATGTTCTTTGACCCATCTTTCCACTACACGCCATAGGTTAGGAGGAAGGGTTAAAGAAAGGGGTTATACCAAACGCCATGGATAATCCTATCTTAAGTTTTTCAAGCCTTAGAGATAGCTCATCAAATGAGTAGATCTATGTTTTCAAACCCAAAGCTTGAATCTTGAACCCTCTTAAACATGACCCTCAACCTTGAATCCTATTTTAGCATTTTAAAACTCATGTTTATCATTTCTTAGTCATAAAGTTTGCATCTTTAGTCTTTAAAAACCATTGTTCTAAGTTGCTAAAAATTCTCTATTTTTCTGTTTTTAGTTCTCGATTTTTAATAATTAGTAGTCTTGCATTTTAAAATTCTCAGTCTTGTTCTAGTAGTTTTTAACACTTAAGAGGGATTTTTAAAATAGTTTTCTTGCTCATTTGGTGCTTGCATTTAGTTTTCATTGAATTTATCATCCATTTACCCGAATCTGCTTAGCTTGGCATTGCTCTTGCATTCTTAGTGACTTTCATTAACCTAGGCTGGATTGACACCCTTACCACTATACTACATCATTAACATGTGGTTTGGGCTTTGATTTAAACGCTTCCAAAAATATTGTTTATCACAAGGAGACAGAATTTGTCTTTGATGAAGGCTGCTTGCAAGCTTTCCTCACTCTCAAGAAGGCCTTAGTCAGTGCACCCATAGTGCATGCTCCAAACTAGGATCACCCCTTTGAGATCATGTGTGATGCAAGTGATTATGCTGTTGGAGCTGTGTTGGGACATAAAGTTGACAAGAAGTTGCATGTCATCTATTATGCTAGCGGGACAATGGATGAAGCCCAAACCAGATATGCTACAACAGAAAAGGAGCTCCTAGCAGTTGTCTTTGCATTTGAAAAGTTCAGAAGCTACTTAGTGGGGTCTAAGGTAATAGTCTACACTGATCATGCTGCATTAAGGCACATCTATGCCAAGAAGGACACCAAGCCAAGACTCCTCAGATGGATACTTCTCTTGCAAGAGCTTGACATAGAAATTGTAGACAAGAGAGGAATAGAAAATGGCGTGGCTGATCACCTTTCAAGACTGAGGATTGATGATTTTGTCCCCATCAATGATACTCTACCCAAAGAGCAGCTACATGCTTTAAGAGTGAAGACAGCTGAAGTGATGAGTTTAGAAGAGAACAAACTGCCTTGGTATGCTGACTTTGTGAACTATTTTGTTATTGGCAAGATACCACTGAACCTTAACTCACATCAGAAGAAGAAGAAGTTCTTCAGAGATGTCTCTCACTTCTATTGGGATGAACCTTATCTCTACAAGAAAGGGAATGATGGATTGTTCAGAAAATTTATAACTGAGGAAGAAGTTCAGGGAATTCTACATCATTGCCATGGTTCAGCTTATGGGGGTCACTTTGCAACCTTCAAGACAGCCTCAAATGTACTTCAATCTGGTTTTTTGTGGCCTAGTTTGTTTAAGGACGCATAGGCTTACATCTCCTCATGTGATGCATGCCAAAGAAAGGGAAGCATCTCCAAGAGAGATGATACCTCTAAACTCTATTCTTGAAGTGGGTCTGTTAGATGTGTGGGGAATTGACTTTATGGGACCTTTCCCTTCATCCTATGGGAATACATCCTTGTTGCTGTAGACTATGTCTCAAAGTGGGTTGAAGCCGTAACCAGTCCAACAAATGATGCTAGGGTAGTGCTGAAGCTTTTCAAGACAATCATCTTCCGAAGGTTTGGTGTTCCAAGGTGTGTTATAAGTGATGGAGGGAGCCACTTCATCAACAAGGTTTTCTTAGAGTTTCCTAAGGAAGAAGGATGTTAAGCATAAGATTGCCACTCCTTACCATCCTCAAACAAGTGGTCAAGTGGATGTGTCTAATAGGGAGATCAAAGCCATCTTAGAGAAGACAGTAGGTATTACAAGAAAAGATTGGGTCTAATAAGCTTGAGGATACCTTGTGGGCATAAAGAACAGCCTTCAAGACACCCATTGGTAGAACCCCCTTCTCTCTCCTTTATGGCAAGGTTTGTCATCTGCCTGTGGAGCTGGAATACAAAGCCTTGTGGGCAACAAAGTTGTTGAATTTTGACATCAAAATAGCTCAGGACAAGAGATTCATCAACTGACATAAGTTAGAAGAAAATCGCCTTGAAGCTTTTGAGAGCTCTAAGATCTATAAAGAGAGGACCAAAGCTATTCATGAATAGAGGATAAGACCCAAGGACTTCAAGGCTGGAGATCAGGTGCTGTTGCTCAACTCAAGGCTGAAGTTGTTTCCTGGAAAGCTTAAGTCAAGGTGGTCAGGACCATTCAAGATCAAGGAGGTGTTACCATATGAAGCTGTGACTTTGTTTGACAAGGATGTAGGAGACTTCACAGTGAATGGGCACATGCTAAAGTCATAAATGGCAAGTGAGTCCCTTGGAGATGACATAGACATCCATCTTCAAGATCCTCTACAAGAGTGATTGGCTAAGAAAAGTCAAGCTAAGGACTTTAAACAAGCACACTTCAGAGGTATTCCAATGTTATCCCTGTACATATTTTTGCATTTTAAGTTGGTGTTTGTGTTTTTCTTTTGACCCTATGAGGAGGTGGAGTTCAGAGAAAGTGGCCAGTTGAATTAGTGCATGTTTTGGACAACATCGACCAGGAACATCGAGCTGGTCGAGCTCGATGTAGCGAACATCAGGTGTCAGCATCGAGCAATGGAGATCGATGTCAACTTAGTTTGACCACATCGATCGGCTACATCGCACGATGTGTTCAAGCTGAGAGGACTATGGACCACATCGACCATCGACATCATGCAATGTGAAGGAGCAGAGAGCAACAGGTTCAACATCGATCAAGGAAATCGGACGATGCAACCAGCCCGAGAGTTGGGCTACACACATCGAGCACACGCATCAGGCAACACTAGCTCGATGTCCCAGCATCGATCAACAACATCGCACGATGCAAAAAAAACAGCTCAACATCGAGCTATCACATCGTGTGATGTAAACTACCCGAGAGGAACCTCATGGCACATCGACCAATGGCTTCGTACAATGTGAAGGAGAGCAGAAAACCATGTCCACATCGATCATCTACATCGACCATGGCTGTCCGATGTGAACCTCTTTTTTGCCAAAACCTTTTCTAAGGTACACAACTCCACTCCTTTCTTTATGAATCCTTTTGTATTCATTCATAGTATCCCTTATCACCCTCTTTCAAGCTTCTATTACACTGATGATTGTGTAATCTAAGTGTGGGGGAGGGCATTGCATTTGACATTGTGTTTTTTTTTTTTTTTTTTTTTTCCTTTTTCACACTTCAGTCTCATGCATTCATTCATCTATATGCACTGAAAATCCATAAATATTCAAATTTTTGAAACCAAAAAAATCATTTAGTTGCATATGCGTAATTAAGATTGAGTCTAGATGAATTTTATATAGGTTTGCACACATTTGCATAGGGAGTAGATGATAAACACTTGTCAAGGTGTTAATGTTTGAGTTGTTTCAATGTCTTGGTTATCTGTTGTCTGATTGCATTGTAGTGAGTTTGAAGTTAAGGCTGCACTATATCTTGAATTCTTGCATTGATATTCTTGTCTTATGCTGAAGCTTGCTGTGATTTGATTCTAACTCTATCTATTAGAACCATAATCTTGATTCTGAATTATCTTGTTTATGCATTGAGAATGATCACATGGTTACCCATATACATACTCGATTATCTTCTTCCCTTCTTACCACTCTTATTTATCCAAATAGCTGATACTCATCCTTAAGGGACAGTTAACCACACCCAAAGCCAATCTTTTTTTCTGAACCTAAACACTATTGTGAGAGTTGTGAGGCATTGCATTGCATTATTTTTTATTATATCTTGGCAAAAAGTGTTAGGAATAAAGCTGGCAAGAAAAAGCTCTCTTGTAGACACCATCTTGCATCTTGAGCTTGGCACTAGGTTAGGATTTGGGAAAAAGGTAGTATAAGTGGTTTGAGTTTTATTGTTCATATCTTTTGATAGAAGAAGAAGAAGTATGTGGAAGGTAGTATTGGGGAAAACAAGCTAAGTTTTTGGTTGAGTATAAGGAAGAAAAGCTCTAAGTGTTAAATAAAAGAAGGTGCCAACAACAGCAATGCTTACAAGGGTCATCCAAAGGAGAAAATCAGACCAAAGCAATCCACCAAAGGTGATGAGAATGGCGCCTAATCAACAAAAGAATAGCAAGTTCAATCAAAGAATCAACCACACAAGAAAGAAAGAAGGAGTCCCCCCACACATGAAGAAAGAGATCAGATGCTTAGGGAAAGGGTAGAGTCAGGGGTTCCACCTTGGGTTTAGAAGATACTCGGATCGTCTTGGAGTAGAAAGGGTAGAAGAGAGCATTTACTTGCATGCATAGGTGTGCCTTTAACATTATGAGCATTTTGCCTAAGATAGAATCATTTCATTGAGTGATCCCTTGAATCTTTGAACCCTCATTTGAATGAGATCATTTTTATTACATAACCATGTCCCATTGACCAAATGTTTTCACTTGAGATGCATAAACTTGATCCATTGTTTACCATTAATGAATGTTAAAGAGTTAGTTGATTTGAACGCTTGTGTAGGCTAAGCTAGAGTTCATTGTTTGCTATGATAGATATGGCTAAAGCTTTTGAAGTAGAGCAATCTCTTTGCATCTTATAACCTATAACTTGAGCATTGAGTCAGTTTCTCCATTGACATCTTTAGTTTTGAGCTCCCACCTTCAAACCTCACTCTCCCATTTGTTCTTATTTGCTTGAGGAAAAAAAAAGCCAAGTGTGGGCGTGTTGATATCTCCTATATTTACACCATTTAGGCTTGCATTTAGTGCATATCTTGGTCTTCTTTTGCATGTTTTTCTTTGCTTTTGTCCCATTCTGCTTTGTTTTTAGAGCTAGGTTGCATTTAGGTTGTAGTTTGCATTTTCTTTGCTTAAGGGATGTTTCTAGGTACCTAAGGAGCCATTAAAGACAAGGAGGAAGTATGGGAATGATCCAGGGAGTTCCCGCAATCAAAGAGGAGCAAGGGGAACCAAGAAAATGGAAATTTGGCCTAGCATCGATCATAGTGAAGTCCACATCGCACGATGTAGTAAAGCAGAGATAAATGGACTTTGCATCGATCACTAGCATCGTTCAAACCAGCACAATGTGAAGAGACAGGACACTAACATCGATCAAAGACATCGTACGATGTAGAAGGGCCGTAGTTACAAGACGTATGCATCGATCATTCACATCGAGCTCACCAGCTCGATGTCAGGAGTTCAGATGAGAGCATCAATCACTTACATCGATCAGACCGGCTCAATGTCATCCACATCAAGCACCCACATCGATCGAGCATGCTCGATGTTGACCCAGTCCGAAGATAACTTATTTACAATTTTGCCACTCCGCCTAGACCCCTATAAATACTCAAAATTCTTAATTTCTGGGATCATCTTATTATCCAGCTGTTCTTTCTTCTTTTGTTTTTAGATTACAATTTGTAGTCTGAATATTTGCTTGGTTATAATATAAGTTTGCATTTCCCTTCTTGTTTAGTCTTCTAATCATGATTAGCTATCTATTTCTCTTTGATTTGATGGGTTTAATGGTGATTATTGAGTAGTCTTTTTAAGGATTTAAGATGGGTTAGGTTTAGGGAATTTGATGCTTGATCTATGATGTCTTAGTGTTACTTATTCCATTTCCTTTCATGATTGCTCTGTTTAATGCTTGATTAGCCTTAGCTAAGTTGATTAGGATCTTAGGCTCATTTTATGCCCACTAATTGTTTGATGAAATGCTAGAACTGCTTTGCAAGAGAATTGCTTGTCCTAGCTCAAGAGATTACATATCTGGGGAGTGATTTGGCAATATAGGACTGATAGATTATCTTAATGCTTGCTGTTTATCATTTCACTAATCAGAATTAGTTCTTGACTTGATAATTAGTAAAGAGATTAGTGCCAAGAGATTAGATTAGTCATATAAATGAATTCGATGCATAATGAATAACATTGTGTGAGTTTGTAAGCATCATAGATTGGGTAGTGAGTTCCTTAATACTAATTGTCCTATCTTAAGTCCTGTCTTTCCTCTGTTTTTAGTTCATTTCAAAATTGCTCTGTTTTTGCTTTTAGTTTAGATCTTTTGCTTGTTGTTCACTCTTGGTTTGGTGTTTGCCTTAAGTTGCTTTGATTCCTTAGGTTGTTAGATAACTAAACTCTATGTTTCTGCTTGAATTAAGAGCTTTATTGCACTCTTACAGCTTCAAACTTCTCCTTGTGGATTGCCTAAACTCAAACTTCTCCTTGTGGGTTGAGGATTGAGATAGGATAAAAACCTACATCAGCTTCATGGTCGACATTGTGCTCAATGTGGTCTTCTTCTGGATCGGATGTCGGGCTCCATGCTCGATGTGAGCCTCATATGAAATACATCGCATCCGCCTTGCCCGATGTACTGCTCGACATGGATATCTTGTCTCCTGGATATAGAGCAGCATGGCCGATGTTATGCCCAACATGAATCTTCATCTTCTCGCCTAATGGATGTCGACCTCTTTGCCCGATGTTATTCCTGACATCAGCTCTGGAAGTGTACTCCTTTGGCTCCTCTTGACTATCATTGGCTGAGACATCTTCCTGGATCACTCCCATGCTTCCACAATCTCTCCAACAGCTCCTTTGGCACCTAAAAACCTTTTGTATGCAAGGAAAATGCAAACTACATCCTAAATGCATAAGTCTAAGAGATAAGAAATATGGGACAAATGATAAGGAAAATATGCAAAAAGAGACTAAAACATGTACTAAATGCAGTCTTAAATGATGCATATATAAGAGACATCACCATGCTTATTGGGAGTCAACTTCTTTTGAATAAAGGCGCAGCACTCATGCGTAAGCACTACCATCTCTTGCAAAGCTTTTGTTCTCTCCACCACAACATCTTTTAGAAATTTCTGGTAAAGAGGTATCAAGCACACAAGAGACCCTTGTATTTGGTGATATAGCTGCATATTCCATGCATTTTGCATACATATAAGTTAGTTTCTCACGCATATACATTGCATTTTAGGTTAGTTTGCATCACTTTAGGTCCTAGAGTTCTTGCATCAGCATATGCATATTTCTTGAATTTTGCATCGCATACAGGTTGTTTCGGCTACTTTGGAGTCTTGGAAGGTTCGTAGACATACTGAGGCTTGAGAGGAAGTTCGTGGGACTTGGAGGATTCAGGAATGCTTGCTAAGGACCAGAGATCGATAGGAGGATCGAGCATGGCCGGTCGATCTAGATGAGATCGACCAGAAGATCGAATAGTCCAGCCGATCCAAGGGAACTGATCGAGACGAAGATCGAGTGAAGTGACCGATCAAGGAGTACGGACGCAAATGACGCCATGCAGATCGAGAGTCAGATCGAGTCAACCACTCGATCCTCCAAAGATCGATTCCAAGATCGAACGAAGCACCCGATCCACTGAAGAAGATCGAGAAACAGATCGAGCCGAATTCACGATGTCTGAAGATGATCGAGCGAGGTGTTCGATCTCGAGGTCGATCTCAGTGCCTTAACCGTTTTTGGCCGCTAGCGAGGAGGGACCATCGAGCTGTTTGACCTATTTTAGGAAGGCGGCGAGCATGCTTTTGGACAGACGTTTTCACTTTATCATTTTCATCTTTTTCTCTCTGTTCGAAGGCGATTCCGCCATTATTAGACTTTGAGCTTTGCTCTTGAATATTTCGAATCTTTTTAAGCTTAATCCATCGTTTTTATGTTTATCGTTTCATCTTTCATGCTTCGCTTGGTTTATTTAATGTGTAGTGAGTAGTTTAATCGGGTATTGGGGTTGAGAGGATTCAAAGGGGTCGAAAGTGTTTTCAAGTTTGGTGTTTTCTTGTTCTTAATGGCTTTCTCTTCTAGGATGTCTAGTTCTTAAGGCTTAAAGAGTCTCATGCCAAGATCTTTATGATCAAAGAGAGCTCTTACCTTGACAGGATCCAGAGATCTCTGAAAATGGCATCCTAGAGATTAGTTACTCTTTCCCAAACGCCATGGTAGTTTAGAGGACTAGTTAAGCTGCGTGTTTGAAATCTGTTTTCCTTGCCTTTCAATCTCTTCTTCCGCCAAACGCCATGGGTCTGGAGGAGAGAATTGGAGAGTGATCCATACCACACGCCATGGATGGATCTTGTTTTGTTTTCAAGGCTTAGAGAACCTCACAAAGTGAGTAGAACCAAGCTTGAACCTTTGAAACCCCTGAACGTGAATCTCAACCCTAGACCCTCCTTTTAGTATTTCTTAGTCTCTGTCAATCATTTGCTCGTTGCTTGCTTGCACCTTAGTCATTAGATTCGTTTTTGCTTAATCTGTCTTTTAGATCGATCATTGTTGCTCGATCTAGTGGTCGATCCTGTGGTCGATCCACTAGTCGAATTTTATAAATTCATAGCTTTGCATTTTAATCATTCTGCTTGTTCGTCGTGGTAGCTAGTTCATTCCTGCTATTTTTAAAATAGTTTTCCCCTGCATCTAATCATTGCATCTAGTTTTTAGGAAAAATCACAAAACCGTTCACCATTTGCCTAGCTTTACTCGATCCTTGCATTCTCATTGCACTTTCTAGCTCCTGGATTGGATTGATTCCTCTGACATGCTATACTACGACTGTGTGCTGCTTGAGTTTTGATAACCTCCTGTTGCATTCGCTCACTCCTAGAAAAAACACTGTTATTAAATGGCGCCGTTGCTATTCTAGGAGTGTTTAGAAAGCATTGAGATTTGGGGTTTAGTAAAGACTAAGCCTTAACTCTGTTTAAGTTACTAATTTCTCTACTCTCAAACGTGTGTCTTTCAGGTACATGAATCTTCGTTCAAGGGGAGACAACAATCTACTTCAACCCTTGGACAACATTCACCAACTTGGACACTCACGACAAAGAAGAGATAGAGAGCAAGCCAGGGCCTTTGAGGAGATTGTTCAGCACGGTTTGGTTGACTTTGAAGCTATGGCTGAGTACGAGCATCCAGAAGGACCTCCTCCAGTTCACGGGGCAGTGGGAAGGGGTAATGGAAACCCCCAACACGCGGCTAGACCCCCAAGGATCATAGGAGCGGGAGATGCTCCCAATACTCATCACCATAGGTTTGGGATCACTCCTCCTCCTGTACAGAACAATAACTTCGAGATTAAGCCGGGATTCATCTCAATGGTACAAAACAATAAGTTTCACGGGCTAGCAATAGAAGATCCCTTGGAGCACCTTGATAACTTCGAACAAGTATGTGGGATGATCAAGATTAACGGCATATCCGAAGATGCTTTCAAGCTGCGTCTCTTTCCATTTTCCCTCGGAGACAAGGCTAGACATTGGGAGAAGACACTTGTAGGCACCATTACATCTTGGGCTGAGTGTAAGGAGGCTTTCCTCTCAAAGTTTTTCTCTAGCACCAGAACAGCACGGCTAAGAAGCGAGATCAGCGGCTTCACGCAAAGGAACAATGAGACTTTCAATGAAGCCATGGAACGGTTGAAGGACTACACTATCCAATGTCCTCACCACGGATTCAGCGAAGAGACTCTTCTAAGCACTATCTAGCGAGGAGCTTCCCCAAAGATTTGCTTGTTGCTTGACACAGCTAGTAAAGGAAAATTCCTTGGTCAAGAGGTAGAGGAAGGCATGGAGCTGATTGAGAACTTAGCACTAAGTGACGGCAACTATGCTGAAGATTACGACCGTGCACCGAGAGGTTCTGAGCTAGAGTCTCACAAGAAAGAGCTTAAGTCACTGCACGAGAAGAACAAGCCGGTGTTGGCTAATCAGAAGCATGTTCACTTCATTGGTGAAGCGGATGAAGCCTTAGAGGAACTCGAGTTGAGTCAAGAAGAAGCCAACTGGGTGGTGGGTCAGAACAACTACAAACCTCAAGGGTATTCACAAGGCTACAACCAGAACAACAATCTCTCGTACCGTAGCACCAATGTCACGAACCCTAAGGATCAAGTGTACCCTGATCTGCAAGCAAAGCCTTTCGTACCATGCAAGAAAGGTTTTCAGCCGAGTGGTGGCTTCCAAGGGCAAGGGCAGAACAACTTCCAAGGACAACAGCAAGGAAACAAAGGTTAAACGCCAATGTACCCTCTGAGCTTTGTACCTCCGCAGCAACAACCGATGCAAGAACAAGTTGATCCTTTCCAAGCTATGTTTCAACAACTGATTCAAGGGCAAGCCTCTACAAACCAGAAGTTTGCCGAGATGAACACTCGCTTAGACTCGTCTCTCACGGACTTCTCTACTCAGATTACAACCTTGAATAATAAAATCAAGCAACTTGAGAAGGGAAAGGCAAGCTCAAGCGGTCAGAATAGCTTACCGGGCAAGTGTGAGAAGAATCCCAAGGTATACACCAATGCCATTACGCTAAGGAGTGGGAAAGAGCTTTCACCTACGGTTGCTCCAAAGATCAACGAGGACGTTGTGATTCAAGAGGGGGAGGGTAAGCTTTCAATCGACGATGAGATCAACTTTGACAATGTTTGGATTCAAGGACCAAGGAGAGGTGATAAAGCGGTTGTTGGGAAGAAAGCGGAGCAAACTACTAAGGAGAAGGACGCTTTTGTACCTCCACCGTATGTACCAAAGCTACCTTTTCCTGGCCATTTCAAGAAGCAACTCATAGAGAAGCATAGGGTTTTGTTTGAGAAGCACCTCAAGGACGTAGAGATCAAGCTACCTCTCGTGGACTGCCTTGCAATGATGCCTAAATGCGCCAAATTCTTCAAAGACACTCTCGTGAACAAGAATAAGGAAAGCAAGGAAGTGCTTGTTCTATGTGAGGAGTGTAGTGCTGTGATACACAAGGAGATAGTCCCTAAGAAGTTGGGAGACCCTGGAAGCTTCACTATACCTTGCGCTTTAGGTCCTTTGGAGTTCAAGAGTTGCCTTTGTGATCTCGGAGCTAGCATAAATCTGATGCCTCATTCCGTGGCAAAGAAGCTTGGGTTTACCCGTTTCTAGGACTGTAGAATCTCGTTGGTACTAGCTGACAAAAGTGTGTGGTTACCCGTGGGCTTGCTTGACGACTTGCCAGTCAAGATCAGTGGAGTAAACGTGCCTACGGACTTCGTTGTGTTGGAAATGGATGAAGAACCAAAGGATCCACTCATTCTCGGTAGACCTTTCTTAGCCACCGCCGGAGCTATCATAGACGTCAAAAACAGAAAGATTGCCTTGCACTTGGGTAAAGATATAAGGCTGGACTTCGATATCAATGAGGTTTTGAAGAAGCCTACGATAGAAGGCAAGCTTTTTCTACATTGAAGCGTTGGATGCTTTAGCGGATGAGTTGCTGGAAGAGTTGGCTCAGGAAGATCATTTGAAGCTGGCATTGACTAAGGAGCTAAGAGAGTTTGGTTACATGGATGAGAGGACTCAGGAATACGTCAACTTGCTCGATTCAAGGAAGGTTGTGCTGGAAGATAAAGGCAGTTGCCTAGAGATCGACTCCGAGATCGATGACATTACTCGATCCAGGGGTCAAATCGATAAGAAAATCGAGAGCACAACTCGATCCGGTGCAGCAATCTACAGTCAGATCAAGGAGGGTGATCGATCCAGGAAAACAATCGGGTCCAAGATCGAGAGAAGCCTTCCGATCAGTTTGGGGTCTAATCTGGAGATCGACTCTGCGTCTCGATCTCTCACTCGATCCACATTAAATCGAGTGAGTGAATCGAGCGAAACTGCTCGATCTAGACGACATCGAGAGCAAGATCGACTGGATGACTTGATTTCAGAAGGGATAGCGGTTGGAGAAAGCAGCTTCAAGGACCATGTCTCGGGCTTAAAGGAAGGTTCCAAGGAGGAAAACAACAGCAACAGTCGCGAGGATGATTGGAGCGAACTTCTTGCCCCGAAGGTCGACCTTAAGGAGTTCCCGAAAGGGCTAAGGTACACCTTCTTGGGACTTAACCTATCCTGTAATTGTGAACGAAAACTTAAATGATGATGAGTTTCACTCACTCTTAACTGAGTTGAGAAAGTACAGAAGGGCAATTGGGTACTCTTTAAGTGACCTCAAGGGCCTTTCTCCGATGCTTTGCACTCACAGGATTCATTTGGATAATGACAACGCCTCCTCT
The DNA here is from genome assembly GCA_911865555.2 of Thlaspi arvense. Lineage (NCBI taxonomy): Eukaryota > Viridiplantae > Streptophyta > Magnoliopsida > Brassicales > Brassicaceae > Thlaspi > Thlaspi arvense. The sequence continues at coordinate 35,867,747 of OU466858.1, forward strand.
ATAGAACATCAGAGGCGTTTGAATCCTAATTTTAAAGAGGTTGTAAATAAGAAGATTCTTAAGCTTTTAGAGGCTGACGTGATCTATCCCATAAGTGACAGCACGTGGGTTTCTCCCGTACACGTGGTGCCTAAAAAGGGAGGGATCACAGTCATTAAGAATGACAAAGATGAGCTTATACCTACTAGGACTATTACAGGGCACCGTATGTGTATTGATTATAGGAAGCTTAATCATGCAACTAGAAAGGATCATTTTCCTTTGCCTTTTATTGATCAAATGTTTGAAAGACTTGCTAATCACCCCTACTATTGCTTTCTTGATGGATATAGTGGATTTTTCCAAATACCAATCCATCCCAATGATCAGGAGAAGACGAGCTTACATGCCCCTATGGCACCTTCGCGTATCAAAGGATGCCATTTGGGTTGTGTATCGCACCGGCTACGTTGCAGCGGTGAATGATGTCGATCTTCTCCGATCTAATAGAAGAGATGGTAGAGGTATTTATGGATGACTTCTCGGTCTATGGTGCGTCCTTTTCTGTGTGTTTGTTGAATCTTTGCAGGGTATTAAAGCGTTGTGAGGAGACTAATTTGGTGCTCAACTGGGAAAAATGTCACTTCATGGTTAAGGAGGGGATCATGCTTGGCCATAAAATATCAGAGAAGGGTATTGAGGTCGACAAGGCAAAGGTTGAAGTGATGATAAGCCTTGAGCCGCCAGTTAACATCAAAGGACTGAGAAGTATCCTGGGACACGCCGGCTTCTACAGGCGCTTCATCAAAGATTTTTCTAAGATTGCACGCCCTCTCACGCGGCTGTTGTGCAAGGAGGCTGAATTCGTCTTTGACGGGGAGTGTTTGAAAGCTTTCGTGACCATCAAGGAAGCCTTAGTGTTCGCGCCTATAGTGCAAGCACCGTACTGGACTCTCCCATTCGAAATTATATGCGATGCTAGTGACTACGCCGTGGGAGCCGTTCTAGGCCAAAGGAAGGATAGGAAGTTGCACGTGATTTACTATGCCTTAAGAACCTTGGATGACACGCAAACAAGGTACAGTACCACGGAGAAAGAGCTATTGGCAGTAGTCTTCACCTTTGAGAAGTTCCGGTCATACCTCGTGGGTTCCAAGGCCATTGTCTACACAGATCACGCAGCTTTGCGCTACATCTATTGAAAGAAATACACTAAGCCGAGGCTTTTGACATGGATCCTCTTGCTCCAAGAATTTGACATGGAGATAAAAGACAAGAAAAGGATAGAGAACGGTGTTGCTGGCCATCTCTCTCGGTTAAGAATCGACGAGTCTCTACCTTTAGATGATTCTCTCCCCGAAGAACAACTCATGGCGATCACTACGGCTGTTTGTGGGAGTCTAGAAGGGCGGTTTGAGGAAGTTCTGAGTTTCAAAGAGGAGGATCTCCCTTGGTACGTGGATATTGTGAACTACTTGGCATGTGGGGAAGAACCTTCGCATCTTGACAACTACCATAGGAAGAAGTTCATGAGGGACGTGAGCCACTACTACTGGGATGAGCCCTATTTATACAAGAGAGGAGTGGATAGCCTGTACAGAAGATGCGTGACAAAAGAGGAAGCGAGAGATATCATCTTCCATTGCCACGGTTCTTTGTATGGCGGGGACTTCGCTTCATTCAAAACCGCCACTAAGGTCTTACAAGCCGGTTTTTGGTGGCCGTCCATCTTCAAGGACACCCATGCCTCAAGTTCCCATCTTCGAGGTAGACGTCTTTGACGCGTGGGGCATAGACTTTATGGGGCCGTTTTCTTCATCATACGGCAACAAGTTCATACTCGTAGCTGTTGACTACGTCTCTAAATGGGTTGAGGCCATTGCTTCCCCAACAAACGACTCTAAGGTGATGATCAAGCTCTTTAAGAGCATTATTTTCCCAAGGTTTGGAGTTTCCAAGGTGGTAATAAGCGACGGAGGGAGCCATTTCATCAACAAACTGTTTGAAAACCTTCTAAGGAAGTATGGCGTGAAGCACAAGGTAGCTACGGCTTACCATCCTCAAACGAATGGCCAAGTGGAGGTCTCTAACCGTCAGATCAAGGCGATACTCGAGAGAACAGTGGGGACAACTCGGAAGGACTGGGCTGTGAAGTTAGATGACGCTTTGTGGGCGTACCGGACTGCTTTCAAGACACCCATCGGTACTACTCCTTTCACTCTTCTCTACGGCAAAGGATGTCATCTCCCCGTTGAGATGGAACAAAGGGCGTTGTGGGCTGTGAAGCGGCTGAATTTTGATCTGAAGACGGCTCAGGAGAAGCGGCTGATCCAGTTGTAAGAGCTTGATGAGCTAAAGCTGGACGCTTACGAAAGCGCTAGGATCTACAAGGAGCGTACCAAGGCTGCTCATGACAAGAAGCTGGTACCTAAGGAGCTTAAGGAAGGGAGTTTGGTGCTGCTATACAACTCGAGGCTCAAGCTCTTTCCAAGGAAGCTAAAGTCACGGTAGAGCGGTCCGTATGAAATTAAGGAAGTATTACCTTACGGAGCTGTCACGTTGGTGGGCAAGAGTGGGAATGCATTCACAGTGAACAGACAGAGAGTTAAGCCATATATGGCGAGTGCGTTTGACAAGGAGAGCACCTCAATGCTTCTCCAAGGCCCACCATCTGCCTAAACCAAGTAAAGTTTAGCTAAAGACGTTAAAGAAAGTGCACTTGGGAGGCATTCCCAAGTCTATCCTGTACATATTTTTGCTTTATTTCTTTTCCAGTTTTATGTTTTTCTCTTGTGAGTATGTAGGAACAGGTATAAAGGTTTGCAGGCAAAGATCTTAGATCAAAAAGGAATGAGAAGAGGCGAATATCGACTAGAGATCGAGTGCTAGATCGACTAATCCTAACTCGATCTTTACTAGATCAGTTAGTGAATCGAGAGGAGTCAGTCGATCTAGACGAGATCGAGTGACGAGGTCGATCTAGATGAGCACGGATCGATTGGTCCTATCTAGATCGACCGATCTAAAATGTCTCGGGGAATTCTTGGAGTTTTGATCGATCGATCCAAAAATGGATCGACCGATCTATTTTCTCTCGGGAAAATCCTTCAAAGACAGATCGATCACTCGACTCGATCCATCACTCGATCTAAATCGAATCGACCCCTGAATCGAGAACATGGCTCGATCACGCGGACTCAGCCCAGTTGACCAGAAGTCAAGGAACGAGGGAATATAATCGATCTAAGACTCGATTCTAATTCAATCGAGTCACTGATCGATCAAATCTCTTGATCCAGCCATTATTGACATGAGATCGAGTCCTAGATCGACTGAAGGGACTCGATCTCGTGCCGAAGTAACATTTTATTTTCCCTCTCTTAATCTTTCCCTCCACTTTTTAAATTCAAATCTCGGACAAGGCAGGAATCTTTGACCCTGAAAAATGTGCCTTGACCGAGACTTTTGTCAGAAACCACTTCTTGTAACCATAGTTTTGTTTTTGTTAGCCTTTAAATGTTTTCAACAACTTCACACTCTCTCATTCTTGTTTTCTCGAGTTGCTAAGTAAAAGAGAGTGAGAGTTCTTTGTTTTCTAAAGGCTAACAAGCATTTTTAACAATCCTTGCAAAGGTATTTTCGGATCTTTGAGAAAATATTTAGGAAAATCCCTTTTATTCAGCACTTGATTGTTTTAGATGCTAGGGCGGTTTCGAATTTTAAAAACTAGCTTAATAATAGGGAAAATTCTGGATTTTCTAGTATCTCTAGATTTTATTCTCTATTATTTTGCTTTAATTTTTATAAATTCCCTAAAAATCTTAGGGTATTAGCTATCGACTTTCTTCTTTGCTTCTCTCTTTCTCTCAACATATCGCATATTTGCTCATTGCTTTGCTTGAGAACTTTGTTTCAGGCGCAATGGCCCCAAAAGAACGAGAGAGGAGACAGGTCAAGAGGGAGAGAATCAAGAGGTGGCTGTTCAAAAAAGGGTTCGTTGGAGTAAAGCTGAGAAACGGGACAAGGAACGGCTTCAAAGGCTGAAGTTCGAGCCAACTAAGTTCGCGGACAGGGGATTGCTGTCTAAGATGGGGATTCTGGAGGATTTTGATCAACTACTCCAGAAGATAGGGCTGAGGTGTTTCTCGCAGATGGATTGCCCAACCTATCCCGAAGTAACAATCGACTTCCTTGCCACTCTGGAGCTTGCGTACGAGAATCCTAGCGTCCCAATTCCTCCTCAAGGCCGCCTCTCCTTCAAGATAAAGCGCCAAGCCTTCAGCCTCTCAATCCCCGAGCTCTGCCAAGCTTATGGCCTCGATGCAGCTGCCACAAGAGTGGAGTTTCCCTCCTTCACTCAAGCAAACAGCTTTTGGGACCTCATCGCCAATGAAGACTACAAGGCGAATACCGCGAAGATCAAGCGAGTGAGGAACCCGGTGCTACGTTACACCTTGAAGCTGATGGCCAACACTTTTAGTGGTCGGTCCATAGCCCCCACGGTAACCAAGACGGAGCTTTGCTTCTTGTTCCAAGGCCTCAAGCATCTTCTTTGTGATCCGGATGAGAACGATGAGCTGTTGGAAGACCAGCTCAGAGATAGCGTGAACTACGGGTGCATCCTCGCCGCTTCATTGGTCAAATACAAGGCGTATGCCCTGAGATGCAAGGCAACGTCGTCACTCATTGGCGGTTTCCTCACTCCTTTGTTCATGCAAGCCGGCGTGCCGCTCCAGAACTTCACTCCCGTACCGGATAGAGCCTTCATGGACGAGACATACCTGAGGAACACTGACAGCTTGGGACGCACGCCAGCCGAGCGCTTCTTTGAATACTTATTCATTGACGAGGAGAATGAGAAGAGGGTGTGTATACTGCCAAACCTGAACGAGACGGAGCTATTGGGAGTTGGGAACATCGAGTTTCTTCCAAGCGTAGAGGAGTGCTTTGCTCCTCTAGGAGGCACAACCGCCATCCAAGAAGCTCCTCGCCCAAGGTTAGAGTCTCCTGCCACGGATGATGAGATGCCCGAAGCCTTTGTCCTTCCCAAGATTGACTTTGAGCCGCGGACCAAAGCAGAAAAGTTCTTTGCTTCTGTTGTGGAGATGCAAAGGAAGATCAACAAATGGCAAAGCAAGGTCATAAAGAAGCTTGCCAAGAAAGTCAAGGCACTTCAAGGGAGTCCACCAAAGAAGGCTGCAAGTGAAGAGGTTCACCAACCGGAGAAGAGGAGGTTCTCAACCAGCGGTATTGTCATCCATGAGCCACAAGGCGAAGAGCAACAGGCGCGCCATTCAGTCCATGGTTTCCCCACCGAGAATAAGGGCAAGGACATAGCCCAACGCTCCTCTAGCAAGCGCAACTCCGCTGGAACATCCTTAAGTTCCAGCCAAGTATAGCTCCGAGGTACCAAACGACCTACCCTTGTATATACCGTTCATATTTTCTTTCTTTTTGCATTGTATTTTGAGCTCCTTTGAATTTGTTTGCCACTGGGACGGTGTCATTCAAGTTTGTGAGAGTATGTGTGTGGTTTGACATGTTTATTCTGATCTTATTTCCCCTTTAGCATCCTTGAGTCTTCATTGCATGAAAAAATTGGTATAATTTTTAAAACTTTTAAGAAAAATTCATGTAGTTGCATTCATCTTGTTAAGCATTTTAGGATTGAGTCTAGGATTTTTAAGCATCTAGGTTGTTTGCATTTGCATAAGGGGTTAAAGTTTTCTTAAAAAGGTGTTTTAAGCTTATGAATGGTTTCAGTATCCTAGTTGGTAGTTCTCTAATGCTTTGCTCATACTTTGAAAGTAAGTTCTTACCATGCTTGGATCACTTGTTTTGATTTTCGTGGCTTGAATTGAACTCTCATGATTTGAAACTTGTCATATTAAGTGAGAACCCTAACTTGAATTTTTAAATATCATCCTTATGCATTTGAAAATGAACACATGGATTTCAAAATATTTAGACTCTCTTCTTCTTTTTACCACTCTTTGTGAGCCTAAGTAGAACTCCAACCTTGACCCTTACCTTTCTTTGAAGCCATGTTTTCGTGTGTGACATCATTGTGAGGCCTCTACCGATTTGAACTTAGTATAAAGTGTTACGTTTAGACGACATGATTAGGTTCTCATATGATTGCTAGCTTTGCATTTTGAATCTAGATGTGGGCTTAGGATAAGTTTGGGGGATCATTGGGGTTGCTTTTATACTTATATGCTTTCGGTTTCAAAAAGAGTTTGGTATTTGAAGTAAGAAAAAGATTTTAAGTGAAAGGTTTTGTATTTAAAAGGTAAAATGCTCTTATAATTTCAGAAGATAACTCTCTCAAAATAAAAAAAAATATATAAAAAAAGAAACAAATAAATGAAAGAGCCTAAGTGCCAAAATAAAAGAAAAGAAAAAGAAAAAAAAAATATATAAGAGAGTTGTCGATAAGAAAGAGTTAAAGACCTTATTATTTTCAAACCTTTTCACTAATCTAAAAGAGTTAAAATTCTTTCTGTTTTGTTTTGGGGATTGCTAAGCTTTTGCTTTCGGAAAAAGGGTAGACTCTAAGTGGTGAGTGAGCTTAAATAAAAATAAATGAGAGGGGTTTTAGGATCACTGTTAGTTTACATGGGTAGATGAGAATCTGATCATGTATGCATCAATTGCCTTTACCTTTAGCATTATGCATAAAGTTCTTACCTTTCTGAGAGAAACCGTTGCCTTAAATAAAAATCATTTTTTCAAATGAGATCATTGTATGCTCATATCCTTTACCCTTAGCCCAAATGTGTTCTGCTTTAAAGTGCATAAGTTTGATTCATGGTTCGATTGTTAATGAATGTTAAAGGATGAGTCACGATCTGAAATTCTTTGTGTGATGAGTATGGCTAAGTTCTTTGGAGTATGAGTGTGTGTATTGCGTTTTAGAACTAGTAACTAAGACGTTGAGATTGATTCATTTGAAAGACACCTTTGCAAGAAGCTTAAACCCCCGTTTGTTTTAGAAACCTCTCTCCCTTTTTTAATTTTGTTTGCTTGAGGGTAAGCAAAAGGTAAGTTTGGGGGAGTTGATATAGTTGCATATTCCATGTATTTTGCATACATATAAGTTAGTTTCTCACCCATATACATTGTATTTTAGGTTAGTTTGCATCACTTTAGGTCCTAGAGTGTTCTTGCATCAGCATATGCATATTTCTTGCATTTTGCATCGCATACAGGTTGTTTTCGGCTACTTTGGAGTCTTGGAAGGTTCGTAGACATACTGAGGCTCGTGAGGAAGTTCGTGGGACTTGGAGGATTCAGGAATGCTTGCTAAGGACCAGAGATCAATAGGAGGATCGAGCATGGCCGGTCGATCTAGATGAGATCGACCAGAAGATCGAATAGTCCAGCCGATCCAAGGGAACTGATCGAGACGAAGATCGAGAGAAGTGACCGATCAAGGAGTGCGGACGTAAATGACGCATTGCAGATCGAGAGTCGGATCGATTCAACCACTCGATCCTCCAAAGATCGATTCCAAGATCGAACGAAGCACCCGATCCACCGAAGAAGATCGAGACACAGATCGAGCCGAAGTCACAATGTCCAAAGATGATCGAGCGAGGTGTTCGATCTCGAGGTCGATCTTAGTGCCTTAACCGTTTTTGGCCGCTAGCGAGGGGGGGGGACCATCGAGCTGTTTGGCCTATTTTGGGAAGGCGACGAGCATGCTTTTGGACAGACGTTTTCACTTTATCATTTTCATCTTTTTCTGTCTGTTCGAAGGCGATTCCGCCATTGTTAGACTTTGAGCTTTCTTCTTGAATATTTTGAATCGTTTTAAGCTTAATCCATCGTTTTTAGGTTTATCGTTTCATCTTTCATGCTTCGCTTGGTTTATTTAATGTGTAGTGAGTAGTTTAATCGGGTTTTGGGGTTGAGAGGATTCAAAGGGGTCGAAAGGGTTTTCAAGTTTGGTGTTTTCTTGTTCTTAATGGCGTTCTCTTCTAGGATGTCGAGTTCTTAAGGCTTAAAGAGTCTCACGCGAAGATCTTTATGATCAGAGAGAGCTCTTACCTTGACAGGATCCAGAGATCTCTGAAAATCGCATCCTAGAGATTAGTTACTCTTTCCCAAATGCCATGGTAGTTTAGAGGACTAGTTGAGCCGTGTTTTTGAAATCTGTTTTCCTTGCCTTTCAATCTCTTCTTGCGCCAAACGCCATGGGTCTGGAGGAGAGAATGGGAGATTGATCCATACCACTCGCCATATGGATGGATCTTGTTTTGCTTTCAAGGCTTAGAGAACCTCACAAAGTGAGTAGATCTAGAGTTTTCAAACCAAGCTTGAACCTTTGAAACCCCTGAACGTGAATCTCAACCCTAGACCCTCCTTTCTTAGTCTTTGTCAATCATTCGCTCTTGCACCTTAGTCATTAGATTCGTTTTCGCTTAATCTGTCTTTTAGATCGATTATTGTTGCTCGATCTAGTGGTCGATCCTGTGGCGATCCACTAGTCGAATTTTATAAATTCATAGCTATGTATTTTAATCATTCTGCTTGTTCGTCGTGGTAGCTAGTTCATTCCTGGTATTTTTAAAATAGTTTTCACCTGCATCTAATCATTGCATCTAGTTTTTTGGAATTTCACAAAACCGTTCACCATTTGCCTAGCTTTACTCGATCCTTGCATTCTCATTGCACTTTCTAGCTCCTGGATTGGATTGATTCCTCTTGCATGCTATACTACGACTGTGTGCTGCTTGAGTTTTGATAACCTATTGTTGCATTCGCTCACCCCTAGAAAAAAACACTGTTATCATTTGGCTATCAATTGCTTCTTAAACCTTCCAGGAAATGGTAGTGGAGGTTGGTAAGGAAGAGACACAGATCTTGTTTCCTCGGTTATCTCCTTAGGCACCTCCTATTGTTTCTCTTGAACCACTTCTTTTCCATTGCCATTCTTTGAGTTTCTCATGGCTTGCAAAAATGCAAAATTTTCGAACTTTCTGATTTTTTTTGGGTTTTCCTATGCAAATAGATAGATGCTTGAATGCATGAGACTCAAAGGGATGAAATAAAAGAAAAACTAAGATAACAAAACACAATGTCATATACACAAACTCTCCCTCACACTTAAATTACACAGTCCCGTGTGTAATAAAAGAATGAGAGAGAGATGCAAAAACAAAAACATAAAAACAAAATGCAATGGTATATATAGGGGAATAGAATATTGGTACCTCAGTTGTGTGAAGAGGTGTGGTGGGAGGAGTAAGAGATCTCCTCAGTGTCTCCTTGTCGACTTGAAAAACCAGGTTGTGGAGACTTGCTTGCCTTCCTCTCATTTCTTCCTTCCTCATGGGAAGATGCTCTTGGAGGTTCCCAACTTACCCATTTTGCAATGGTATGTACATGAGATGAAGTTCGTTGAGTATCCCACACTTGCCAAAATATGTTATAATGCTCATAAGAGGGTGCTAAATGCGCCTCCCAAGCTGACCATGGCTGGGTCCTAGGCTCATAAGATGAAGCCCTTGGAGGTTCACATGGCTGCCAAGGTGTGGTCATCTACTCATGGTAGGAGTAGCTTCTGATTGGCGCCCTCCAAGTTTCCTCTTCATTGTACTCTTCCTCATGCTCATGCTCATGGCCATATCCTTGGTGAGAGGCTCCTTTGTTGTTAGACTTTCTTTTCTTTAATTTCACCTTCAACAAGTTAACAAGGTTTCTGATTGTCTTCTCTTGCCATTTGCACCACCTTTGCAGCTTATTGATATGTTCATGAGCATACTTCAATGAGCTTCCTTGGCCTGGCACTTCATAGGGATCAAAGTGGAACTCAACAGAATTGTAGTCTCTCAAGTCAACCTCTTGTTCTTCCTCATTGTACTCCTCTTGATCTTCAGCGCCATCTTCAGTGTCTTCTTGTTCCTCACTGCTCTCTTGATCCTTTGAAGAGAGACTTTTGTAAGTAAAGATTTAATCCCTCTTGTATATCACTTGCAGTACAGAGAGGTTATCAATCCATCCAGAAGTTTAGCTAAAAGAGATGGAAGGAACTTAGCTAAGTTTAACCATTTTGAAGAAAAGGGGGTTTCTAACAACCTATGTCATTAAAAGAAAATGCACAAGCAAAGGAGTTTCTAATAAAGACTGAAGCAAGATATAAAATGCAAGTAACTAAGCAAATGGGAACAAGGAAAGCAGGGCAACAGAAATGCAAGAACCAAATGGAAACTAAACGCAATAACTTGGAATGCAAGGTAAGAAATGAAACTAGAGGAAATGAAATGAAACAAGAGCAATGCTAATGGAAACAGAGAAAAAAGAACACAAGTAACTAAATGTAGAGGTTCAAGGTTAGAGCAATGGATGACTTGGAGGTTACATAACTTCACACTTAGGGTATTTAAAACTATCAACAAGCAAGGAACATAGTCAAGCCACAGGTTAATCAATTTGCATCAAGACAAAGATGTCTAAGTAATGCACATGTCAAACCCACTTTTGATGGTGTATATTTGTACAAAACCAGCATGATAAACAATGCTCTTAAAGACCAAACAAGCTACTATGATGCAATATAATCATCTAAGCAATTGTCCTCAATTTAGTTCCTGGAAGCATTTAAAGTAACACTTGTGATGCAGCAAACTCTTATGATCTATTTCACTTTATCAAGCTACTCAAGCCTTAAGAACAACTAAGCAAGTACTAAGCAAAAATCCCCTAAGCAATCAACTAATCATCTCCAAATATGCTCCAACCTCAAACCATGAAGGACTACTCACTACTCATCTCGAAAACATCAGTAAAAGGAGAAAAAAACAAAGCAAGCTCTTAAAGACCAAACAAGCTAATATGATGCAATATAATCATCTAAGCAATTGTCCTCAATTTAGTTCCTGGAAGCATTTAAAGTAACACTTGTGATGCAGCAAACTCTTATGATCTATTTCACTTTATCAAGCGACTCAAGCCTTAAGAACAACTAAGCAAGTACTAAGCAAAAATCCCCTAAGCAATCAACTAATCATCTCCAAATATGCTCCAACCTCAAACCATGAAGGACTACTCACTACTCATCTCGAAAACATCAGAAAAAGGAGAAAAAAACAAAGCAAGCATTATCAAACAATAGCTAGAAGATAAATAACAAGAGAACAAACAAGATTTTATTAAAAAGAATGATCTTGGATCCAAAACTCATAAACCTCCTTGTGGTTTTCCCACAGCTCTAAAATAGAGATAAGGAACCAGATAATATCAAAAAAGATAAACCAAAGCTCATATAAGTGAAAAGATAAGGTTTGGCCAAAAGTGGAAAAAGTTGGTCAAAGCGCGGCGTTGACGCATCGGGCAGTACGAACAGTGTTCTGCTCGATGCTCCTTCTCGATGCAGCCTTTCTCCTGCCGTGGTTCAATCATCCGGACGATCCCTAGTCACGAAGCGGGTTCCGGTTTGTATCGGCCAAGACACCAAATGTTTTGGTAGATGCTGGAACCCGATATGTCCCTTATCGCCAAATCGGCTTGTACGGCCTTCTCTCCTCGACACACCATCCTGATGCAGTCTTGGTTCTATGGTCCACGTTGAGCATGCTCCATGGGTGTTCTTCTCGATGCACCACCCCGATACAAGATCAAAATGTGCAAAAAAGCATCTCTGTGGCATCTTCTTGGACGTCTACAACTCCAAACTCCTCCCAAGCTCCTAAGCCTCCAAATACACCTGAGATACACTTCAAACATGCAAATGTATGCATTCCTAATTTAAATGCATGCATGGTAAATGGGACTAAAAGGATAAGAAGTGATGGAGGAACAAGGAAAAGTATGTACAAAATGCAGCCAAAAACACTATAATATAGCAAGCTATCAACACCCCCACCCTTAGTCTTTGCTTGCCCTCAAGTATGGTGATGAATTTTTAAAATGGGAACTCATATCCTTAGAATGCTAAGAATAAATGAAAATGATGTCCATGTTTCTAATCCTAGAATGCAAGTGATGGAACTATACTCTAAAAACATAGCTACTTGGATTAACAAGAGTGGTAAAAAGAAGAAGATAATCCAAGTATGTATATCAGTAGCCATGTAATTACCTTTAATGCACAAACAAGATAATTCAGATTCAAGATTAAGGTTCTACTTAGATAAAGTTTAAGATCATCTCAAGAAAGCTTTAACTTCAAACAAGAGTTTTAAAATCATAAATTCGATGAGTGGTTCAGCTTTATTTCAGGTGCTTCATTAAATGCATCAAATGACTAAGAACGAGGGCATCGTTTTCATAAACTACTAGCATTTTCAAAGATGTACTCTCATAGTTTCCACTTTAAACAAGATAGCTACATCCTAAATGAATGCATCAAGTCTAAGCCCTTTATGAATGCGCCTGAACACTCTCATTTTGTATAAAAAATTTCAAAATTTTTCAAACATTTAGGGGTTTTCTATGCTTTAAGTGCAATGCAAGGAATTACAATTATGAAAGATGCTCTAGTCACATGCTGTGTGATATGAATGCAAGATGTTAATTCAAGTAAACCCTCCCCCACACTTTGAATACACAGTCCTTTGTGTATTAGAAATGCAAGAGGAGGCAATACCACAATATAATCAATGAGGTGTAAGATAGAAGATGTAAAAGATGAAGGGTGAGGAAAGTGTGTACATGTATTGGTTGTTGGAGGGGTGGAGGATGGACATTCATTTCAATGGAGACCATCAGATAGTGGTATCCTTTCGTCCTTGGCGTTTTGAATTGCTCTTTTGTCTGTATCGGACTGGTCCTTTGGTGTTCTCCTCGATGTGTATCCTCAATATGATCACCATCGAGCATCTTGCTCGGCGTACGAACTGTTGTCTTAATGTACGGATACAACTCTTCGAGCGGCGATTGCATCGGGCAAAGCATTTGAGGTTTTGCTTGATGTATGTCTTCGCTATGATCCCCTCGCCTAAGCCAGCTCGATGTACGAGTGCTCCTCCTCTTTGTAGACACCAAACCAAGGCTTCTTAGATGGATTCTCCTTTTACAAGAGTTTGATATGGAGATTGTGGATAAGAGAGGCATTGAGAATGGAGTTGCTGATCACCTGTCAAGACTGAGGATAGATGACTTTGTCCCAATCAATGATACTCTACCAGAAGAACAGTTACATGCTTTAGGAGTAAAAAAAAGCTGAAGTAGAAAGCCTAGAAGAGGATAAACTGCCTTGGTATGCTGACTTTGTGAACTACTTGGTGATTGGCCAGATACCACAGACCCTCAACTCACATCAGAAGAAGAAGTTCTTAAGAGATGTCTCCCATTACTTTTGGGATGAGCCTTATTTGTACAAAAGAGAGAATGATGGGTTGTTCAGAAGGTGTATAGCTGAAGAAGAAATTCCAGAAATTTTGCATCATTGCAATGGCTCAGCCTATGGAGGGCACTTTGCAACATTCAAGACAGCCTCTAAAGTCTTCCAAGCTGGTTTTTGGTGGCCCAATCTCTTCAAGGACGCCCAAGCTCACATCACCTCATGTGATGCTTGTCAAAGAAAAGGAAACATCTCCAAGAGGGATGAGATGCCTCTGAATTCTATCCTTGAAGTGGATCTGTTTAATGTGTGGGGGATTGACTTTATGGGACCCTTTCCTTCCTCCTATGGGAACAAGTACATTCTTGTAGCTGTTGATTATGTGTCAAAGTGGGTTGAAGCCATTGCTAGTCCAACAAATGATGCTAGAGTTGTGCTGAAGCTCTTCAAGACAATTATCTTCCCAAGGTTTGGTACTCCAAGGTGTGTGATCAGTGATGGTGGGAGTCATTTCATCAACAAGGTTTTTGAGAGCCTGCTCAAGAAGAATGGTGTCAAGCACAAGGTTGCTACTCCTTACCATCCTCAAAGAAGTGGCCAAGTGGAGGTGTCCAACAGAGAGATCAAAGCCATCTTAGAGAAAACAGTTGGTGTCACAAGAAATGACTGGTCTAATAAGCTTGATGATGCTTTGTGGGCTTATAGGACAGCCTTCAAGAAACCCATTGGCAGAACTCCTTTCTCACTCCTTTATGGGAAGTCCTGTCATCTACCTATTGAGCTGGAATATAAAGCTTTGTGGGCAAGAAAGTTGCTGAATTTTGACATCAAGACAGCTCAAGAAAAGAGACTTATCAACTTGTTTGAACTAGAGGAAAACCGCCTTCAAGCTTTTGAGAGTTCTAGGATATACAAGGAGAGGACAAAAGCCTTCCATGACAGAAGGATCAAACACAAGGGCTTCAAGGCAGGGGATCAGGTGCTGCTATTCAACTCAAGGTTGAAGCTATTGCTTGGAAAGCTGAAGTCAAGATGTGAGCTAAGGCAAATTTTTATGGGTTAAGGAGACAAAAACAGGTGCTTTCTGGCTGACATCGATCAACTGTATCGGTCATGACAAGACCGATGCAGACATTTCGGTCATGAATATCCACCCGAAGTACAATGCGAAGAAGGCAGTTCCTTGAGAGAGGTATCAGCAGCCAACACATCTACACGTTCTTCAAGAATCCCCAAACACCAGCACGGTTCCTCCTCCCAAACCCACAACAAACAAGCATCAATATAAGGAGTAACTTGAGTTTTTGCCCTGATGAGACCCAACTCTACCAAGAGAGATCAGTAGTTGAAGAGCGAAATGACAGTCATGGAGACACAAAAGAGGGATCTTCTCACCACTCCTCCCACCACTCCTACTATTAAGCAGGGTACCACATCCTCTCCACTGTTTATACCATTGCACCTTTTTCAGATTTGTATTATATTTTGTGCTTCTCTCTCTCATTGCTTTCATTACACAAGAGACTGTGTAATTTAAGTGTGGGGGAGAGATTTGGGGTTTGACTTTGTGTTTTGTTTTCTTAGTTTTTCTTTTTCTTTCACTTTGAGTCTCATGCATATCATGCATTCATGTAAGGCATAGAAAAAACACAAAAAAAATCGAAATATTTGAAAAATTTTGCATCCTTGCAAACCAAAAAGAAAGCATGTAGTTGCATTTCATTCTTCTAGGATTGAGTCTAGTGTTGACATATAGGTTGCATTGCATTTGCATAGGGCATTATGATGAGTTTTCCTTGTAAAGTGCTTAGTGTGTGGAGATGATTTCAGTGTTTAAGTGGCTAGTTGTTTGCTGCATCATATGATTGCTCGAAGTTAAGGCTGAACCATGCTTAGATTGCTAGATTTGGTCTTCTCATCTCATTTCGAAAGCACTTGTTCTCTGAAAAATAACTCTATCAACTTGAACTTTAATTTGGACTTTTTATTATCATGTCTTATGCATTAAAAAGTGAATTCATGGTTACCATATAATTATTTGGATCATCTTTTTCCTTTCTACCACTCTTGTTGATCCAAATAGCTGATCCTCATACTTATGGGACAGTTACATCCACACCCTTAACCAAAACCTCCTTTTGAGCCTAAACACTATTGTGAGAGATGTGAGGCCTTTGCATTGCATTTTCGGTTTTGTCTTGGCAAAAAGTGTTAGGAAAAAGGCTGGCAATGATTAGCTCTCTTGTAGATATCAGCTTGCATTTTGAGCTTGATTCTAGGATAGAAGTTTTGGGGTTTAAAAGGGTAGTGTAAGTGGTTTGAACTCCATGTTTATATGATTTTAAAGAAAAGGAAAAGATTTGAAATGGTAGAAAAGGGGAAACAGTCTAGAATTATGGTTAAGTAAAGGGAAGAAAAAGCTCTAAGTACAAAGAAGAAAGGCGCCAGCAACAAAGCTCAGAAAGGTCTAAAGAAGAAAAACTCAGACCAGGAGCAATCCACCAAAGGTGATGAAGGTGCCAATGCAACAAAGAAGAGCAAGTCCCAACAAAAAAAGAAGCAGCCACATAAGCAAAAAGAAGAAATTTCCCCAGCCACGAAGAAGGATAAAGGGTAGAGTTTAGGAAAGGGTAGACTTAGGGGTTCACTTTTGGGTTTAGAAATGCTTAGGATTCATCTTTGGGTAGAAAGGAGCTTTGATTTGCATGCATAAGTGTGCTTTTACCTTTAGTATTTTGCCTAAGATGAAATCCTTTTCACTGAGTGATCCCTTATGTTTATTAACCCTTTGCTAAAATGAGATCATTCTTATCTCATAACCTTACCCTTTTCAACCAAATATTTTCACTTGATTTGCATAAGCATGATTCAAGGTTCTGATCTTAATTGAATGTTAATGAGTTGGTTGATTTGAGCATTTGCCTAAGTTGAGATTTGAGATCATTTTGAAACATGATGAGCATGGCTAGGTTCTTTAAACTATAGCTGATTATGTTTGCATCCTACAACTAGACACTTAAGCATTGATACCATCTCTTTACCTTTGCAATTTTGGAATCTGAATGCGCACCTTCAAACCTCACTCTCTCATTTGTTCTTATTTGCTTGAGGACAAGCAAAACGCAAGTGTGGGGGTGTTGATATCTCTTGTATTTACACCATTTAGGACTGTCTTTAGTACATGTTGTGGTTCTCTTTTGCATGTTTTCCCTTAGTTTTTGTCCCATTTTCTTCTCCTTTTAGATTTAGGTTGCATTTAGGGTATACTTGCATTTTCCTTGCATTTTGGATGTTTTAGGTGCTTTTGGAGCTAAAAGGAGATCAGAGGAGCTTTGAGGATGATCCAGGATGCTAGCTGGACCAAAGGGAGCAAAAGGGATCAAAGCAGACAATCTCTGCAAAGGTTTTCGGTCAGAGCACGAAGAACATCGATCATGGGGGTGACCGATACCAGATTTTCGGTCAGGGGCATCAATCATGAGGTGACCGATACGAGCACATCGATCAACAGCATCGATGAGAAGTGATCGACACAAACGCCCCAGATGAATTTTGGTCACCACATCGATCACTGCCCAGACCGATGTAATTTACGTCGATCAACCCCTGACTGTTGTAACTCATCGATGTAAACCCAGACTGAAGACAATTTATTTACAATTTTGCCATTTTCGCTTAGACTCCTATAAATACGAAAAATCCCTAATTTCTTAGGAAAATCTTTTATCCAGCTGTTGTTTCTTCATTGTTTAGACCTTTGGATTTTGTAATTTAAATCTTTGCTTGAATTTAATTAAAGTTTGCATCTTTCATCTTGTTTAAGCTCTCTAATCATGATTATTCATCTTTTTCTCTTTGAATTTATGGTTTTAATGGTGCTTAGTGAGTAGTCCTTTTGGGGATTTTGAGATAGGTTAGGTTTAGGGAATCTGAGGCTCTATCTATGATTGCTTAGTGTTAATTCTTCCATTTCCTTTCTTCATTGCTGTGTTTAATGCTTAATTAGCCCTAGCTAAGTTGATTAAGATCTTAGACTCATTTAATGCCCACCAAGTGTTTGATGAAATGCTTAAACTGCTTTGCAAGAGAATTGCTTATCCTAGCTCAAGAGATTGACTGTCTAGGGAGTGAATTGGCAATATAGGGTTGATAGATTTGTCTTAATGCTTGCTCTTTATCATTTCACTAATGCGAATTAGTTCTTGACTTGGTTATTAGCAAATAAATTAGTGCCAAGAGATTGGATTAGTCATATAAATGAATCATGTGCATAAGGAATAGCATTGTGTGAGATTGTAAGCATCATAGGTTGAGTTAAGAGTTCCCTAACACCAATAATCTCATCTCAAGTCCCATCTTTTCTCTGTTTTTAGCTTGAATTCGAAATTGCCCTGTTTTTACCTTTACTTTGGTTGTTTTGCTTGCTTTCCTCCTTATTTTGTGTTTGTTTTGTTTCTACTTGATCACTTAGGTGGCTAGATATTCTAAGACCTCTTTTATATCTGCTTGAATTAGGAAATCTACTATAATCCTGCTGTTTCAATCTTCCCTTTTGGATTGACATTAAAACCCAATGCTACAATGACTAGTACAATGGGTGATTGACCAAGAGAGTCAAGACTCTTGTATTAGTTTTTGATACCCTTGTTAATCAAAATATTCCTAATCCCCACAGCAATTGTAGTATAGGGACTTAGGTGTCAAACACACTTGTGGACATTGAGATGCAAACAATGCTGTAAGCTAAGCAAGGTTGGGGATTATGATTATGAAATAGTAACTCTAACAACCTAGCAATGCAGTAAAAGAAAGAAGAATTGAAATGAAGATGAATCCAAAGAAAGAACTAAGCAGAAACTAATCAAGAACCAAATACAAGACAACTTAAGCAATACTAAGCAAGATGAAGACTGAATTTAAACTAGCAAAGATAGCTAAGCAAAGCGGTTTTAAGACAACTAATAAAAACCAAGATCTATTGTTCTAATCAATAGTGGGATTAGTAATTTTAAGAGTGACAAATGGGGTTTTTAGCAAAGACAAACATCAAGCATTCATAAGCAAGCAATTCTCAATATTGCAATCCTAGACAAGGTATCTAAAAGGAATCAGCTTGGCGTCAATAAGCAATTCATATTCAATAAGATTGACATGTCAAACCCACCATTGATAGTGTATTCTTCAACCATGAGCATAAAGAACAGAACCATTCTAGCCTAAGAGAAGTACTAAACAAGTAAACAACTCTCACTCAAGCAAGAATTCAGATCAACCTATCAATCTTGTGAACCATATAAGGACCTATGCAGCTAATCAACCAATTAAGAATATGGACTTAAGCTCACAATTGCGAAATACTAATAATGCTAAGAAATGAACAGGAATAACCCAAAGTCATGATCTTTCAATGCACACTATCCAACCATCAAGAAAGAATCTCATAACCAACACTATCTAGCCCTAATCGAATCATCTAGCTAGGTGAACTATAACTTCGGTGTCACTGCACAATGGAAACATAGACAAAGCTAGACTATCAAACCAAATAAGCGAACCATGCATAGAAATGAGATATCAAGCTATCAAGTGAACCATATGCATCAACAATACCATATTAAATCAAAAGGGATAAGCTTTATTAACAATAATCACTTTGCAAGAGAAGGAAACAACAGAGAATAAACTAATCAAGGCTAATCACCCCTTAATCACATCTTAATCTCCACTTTTCCTTCTTAGTACCCTAAATCTAAGGTAAACTACTCACTAACCATATTTAATCCCATTTGTTTAGAGTTAAACATGATTTTATGAGATTAAAATGCAAAGATAAGGAAACTAATCTACCGGGGTGCTAAATCAGAGAACAGAAGACAAGATTAAACCATAAAAATGCAAACTTTATTATAGAAAATAGATCTAGATAAAATCGTCCATTATGTGCAAGAACAGGATGAAAAGCTAAAGATAAGGATAAATAGTATGATATAAGATAAAGATAATGTTTTTTGGCTTCCTTTTTATAGCAGGGAACCAAAAGAAGGATAAAAAACCTAACAACAAGATAAGGTCAACAAAAATCCGGTGGTCAACACGCATATAAGTTGTATCAGGGTTGTACGGACAATGTTATGCTCGATGTACAACCCCGATATGGCTCGTGCAGCGTGTATAAGCCTGTGCAGCATTCCCTGCTCGATGTAGCACCTCGATGCATCCAATGCCTTAGACTCCTCGATGCGGTCCTCCTTTCAAATGGCAGACTCCAATCAGGTACTTGGACAATGAGAGCGCTCACAAGAGCCTCTTTGATGGATATGAAGGCTTTCATGAACTCATCATCGAAGTTAACTCTGTTTCCAATCAGAGCAGCCTTATCAAAGGCCTAGCAACCTTGGAAAAGTCTTTTATAAACCTCCTGTAGAAGCCGGCGTGGCCAAGGAAGCTTCTGATCCCTTTCATTGAGGTAGGCTGAGCTAAATGCATTATAACTTCGATCTTGGCCTTGTCTACTTCTATCCCTTTCTCAGAAATCTTGTGTACGAATATTATGCCTTCCTTGACCATGAAATGGCACTTCTCCCAATTGAGAACCAGATTAGTCTCCTGACATCTCTTAAGTACCCTGCAAAGATTAGACAAGCAGACACCAAAGGAACAAACATAGACAGAGATAAGCTCCATGCATACTTCCACCATTTCTCCAATCAAGTCAGAGAATATTGAATCATACATCTTTGAAAAGTGGTTGGAGCATTACACAACCCAAATGACATCCCTCGATATGCAAAGGTACCATAATGGCATCTGAAAGGGGTTTTTCTTGATCATTAGGATGAATAGGTATTTGAAACAAACCATTGTTGCCATCAAGAAAGCAATAATAAAGGTAATTAGTTAGTCTTTTTGTATTTGGTCAATGAAAGGCAGAGGGAATTGATCTTTCTTAGAGGCTGAGTTAAGTTTTCGATAGTCTATACATATCATATGTCTTGTTACAGTTCTTGTGGGGATGAGCTCTTTCCGATCATATTTAACCACTGTAATCCTTTCTTTTTTAGGCACCCCATGGACTAGTGATACCCAAGTGCTACCAGAACTAAGATATATCACCTCCAACATCTAGAAGTGTAAGAATCTCTTTCTTCACCACCTCTTTCAGGTTAGGATTTAACCTTCTTTGGTGTTCAACAGAAGTCATTGATTCATCTTGTAGAGGAATCCTATGTGTGCAGAGGTAAGGGGAAATTCCTTTAATATCATCTAGGGAGTATCTTATAGCTTTTCTAAATTTTTTCAGGTCATTAAGAAGGGAATTCACTTCATCAACATTTAACTCATCATTCACAATCACAGGATAAATCTCATTTGGTCCAAGAAACACATATCTTAGCCCTTTGGGAAGTGGTTTGAGGTCTAGCTTAGGGACCTTGAGTTCGCTCCAATCATCATCTTCATGATCCTGTCCTGACTTAGCATCCTTAGTCTAACTAGCCTCTTGATCCACCGAGCTCACAACTTCACTTCATAGTTTGATAAATGGCTCTTGGTGCATGTCCAACTTGTGCTCCTTGAACAGCCGCCCATACTCTGAAGTTTCTTCATGCAAGTACATACATTCCCCTGGTTCCTTAGTAAACACCACACTCAAATGATCCTTGATGTTCAACTCCTCAAAAAGCTCATTATTCAGTCATCCATAGTATCAACTGTGAACACTTGTCCTTCTTTTTTTGGCTTCTTCATAACTTCATGTATGTCTTACTTGAGAATGATGTCTTTGCCCAAATTCAGCTCTATCTTTCCTCCCTTGACATCTACGATGCTCCAGCCGTAGCAAGGAAGGGTCTACCGAGAACCAAATGATCTTTTGTTTCAGCATCAAGCTCTAACACAACAAAATCACCTGGTACTTCAATGTTTCCCACATGGTCAGGAAGGATCTTAAGAAGTCTAATGGGATGTCTAACAGAACGGCCAGTTAACAAAAGAGATATCCTGCATGGTCTAAAGCTTGTGAATCCTAAGCGCTTTGAAGTAGAAAGGGGCATAAGACTCACGCTGCTCAAACATCACACAAGTAGGTGTTGAATGTGAGCGGTCCTATAGAGCATGGTAAAGTGAAGCTTTTAAGGTCTCCTAGCTTTTCAGGTGGAGGGAGTTGCTGTATGATAGCACTTTATGTGTAAGAACAACCATCCCTTGAATCTCTTGTTGTCTCTTTAAAGCATGATCCTACAAGAACTTTTGATACTGAGGTACAAAAATTAAGGCATCAAGTAAGGGCATACTCAAATCCACATCTTTCATTTGGTTGTCAAAGAGCTGCTTGTACTTCTCCACAATCTGCTTTTTGAATCTTCTGGTAAAGGGAAGTGGTGGCTTGTAAGGTGGAGGGACAAAAGACAACTTCCTTCTTTGTAGGTGGTTAGACTTCTCTTGGTGCTTCATCAACTACTTGCTTCCCTTTTCTCACACGGTATGCCTCAGCTATTCTCTCTATCTCTGCTTCAGCTTCGGCCTCTTCTTCTTGAGTCTCAAGAGACACCCCCAACATTGTTTCTCAATGACGAGGCTTGGTTGGCTTTCAGCGTGGCTAACTCTTCCCTAACTTTGTCAAACTTGAGTAGTAGATTAGCATGCATGTCTATAGTGAACTTTTTATAAGCTGCAAGTAACTGCTCAAGCAGCTTAGTTGTGGCTGCATCAAGCGTAGATAGTTTTGTGGGTTCGAGCTGATGGTTTTTGTTCATACTCGGTTGCATACATACTCTCTTGTAGTGCTTCATGTGAAGGTGTAAAGCTGTGGTGTTATTGACTGGGGACACCAAGCTGGTTGTATTATGGGGTACTTTTCCATGTGTTCAATTGAGGGCTGTTAGCATTGTAGATGTCATACCGTGTATCCTTGTAAGGCTCGTGATGAACATCCTCTTGCTGCATGTAGTAAGCGGCAACTTCCAAGTTGTAAGCATGACCCAGACGGGACTTCTTCTCCATAGCCTTTGGTGATTGATTGATAGAGTTCTCAATTAACAAGTCTAACTTAGCATTCATGGCGAGCACATCCTACGGAGTCTGGTGAAGAGAAGCTTCAACCATGAGTTGTAAAGAAGCATTAAGTCCCCTGATCTGAATTCCTTGTGGACTATCTTCATGTCATGGAAGGATTTGGTCCCCTCATTGTACATCTTTACACTCTCATAGGACTCAAACTGGATTTCTTCAAGCTAATGTAGCTGTATATGCCTTCTCTCTTGGGCGCTATTGATGTCAAAATTCAGCAGTTTAATTGCCCATTGAGCCTTTTATTCAAGCTCCACTGTTAAATGATAAGCTTTCCCATACAACAAGCTGAAAGGTGATCACCCTATTAGTGTTTTGAAAGCAGTCCTATAAGCCCAAAGTGCATCACTTAGCTTTGCTGACTAGTCCTTTCTTGTGATCCCCACCCTCTACTCCAATATACCCTTGATTTCGCGGTTTGAAACCTCAACTTGACCACTTGATTGTGGGTGATAAGGTGTTGCTACTCTATGTTTAACCCCATGTTTCTTTAAAAGGTTCTCAAGCACTTTGTTTATAAAATAACTCCCTCCATCACTTATCACCACTCTATGGACGCTAAATCTTGGGAAGATCACGGTCTTGAAGAGCTTCACAACAACAGAAGAGTCATTTGCAGGACTTGCAACAGCCTCAACCCACTTGAAGACATAATCAAATGCCACAAGAATGTATTTGTTTCCATATGCAGAAGGGAATGGTCCCATAACATCAATGCCCAATACATCGAAGATCTCAGCTTTAAGGATTTGGTTTTGTGGCATCTCATCTCTCTTGCTTATATTGCCTTTCTTTTGGCATGATTCACAACTCTTGATGAACTAATGTGTATCCTTGAATATGCTAGGCCACCAGAATCCAGCTTGGAGTATCTTAGTGGCAGTCTTGAATGTTGCAAAATGGAAGACAATGGACCATACAATGGAAGATGATTCCTTTAGCTTCTTCCTCTACTACACACCGTCTGAAAAGTCCATCTGATCCCTTCTTGTATAGGCAAAGATCATCCCAATATAATGGAGACAAGTCTTTAAAGAACTTAGTATTGTGGTAGGGCTTTTGGAAGATGGGAAGAGTGTTCGAGACCAAGTAGTTCACGAAGTCTGAGTTCCTAGGCAGGTTCTTGTCTTGCAATGCGTTGGCTTCCTCCCATGTAATCTTAGTATCAACTCCTTTTTCCAAAATTTTGATTACCTTAAGATGTTCTTCATGTAGAGAGTCATCAATGGGGATAAGATCTTCAACCTTCATCTTTGAAAGAAGATCAGCTACACCATTTTCTATCCCCTTCTTGTCAACTAGGTGAAGGTCGAACTCTTAAAGCAAAAGTATCCATCTGAGCAGTCGTGGCTTTGTATCCTTCCTGGCATAGATGTAGCAAAGTGCTTCATGATCCGTGTACACAATAACTTTGGAACCCACTAGATAGCTTCTGAATTTCTCAAAGGCAAAGGCCACAGCCAAGAGCTCCTTCTCTGTTGTAACATACCGAGTCCGAGTGTCATCAAGAGTGCGGCTTGCATAGTATAAGATATGTAACTTCTTGTCCACTCTCTGCCCAACAACAGCTACAAGAGCATAGTCACTAGCGTCGCACATTATTTCAAATGGCAGACTCCAACCTGGTGCTTGGACAATGGGAGCGCTCACACGAGCCTCTTTGATGGATAGAAAGGTTTTAATGCACTCATCATCGAAGATGAACTCTGTTTCCTTGTAGAGAAGTCTTGTCAAAGGCCTAGCAGCCTTGGAAAAGTCTTTTATAAACCTCCTGTGGAAGCCAGCGTGGCCAAGGAAGCTTCTGATAATTTTTACTGAGGTAGGCCGAGCTAAATGCATGATAACTTCGATCTTAGCCTTGTCTACTTCTATCCCTTTCTCAGAAATCTTGTGTCCCAACACTATGCCTTCCTTGACCATGAAATAGCACTTCTCCCAATTGAGAACGAGATTAGTCTCCTCACATCTCTTAAGTACCGTGCAAAGATAAGACAAGCAGACACCAAAGGAACATTCCACCATTTCTTCAATCAAGTCAGAGAATATTGACATCATACATCTTTGAAAAGTGGTTGGAGCATTACACAACCCAATGACATCCTTTGATATGCAATGGTACCATAATAGCATCTGAAAGTGCTTTTTTCTTGATCATTAGGATGAATAGGTATTTGAAGCAAACCATTGTAGCCATCAAGAAAGCAATAATAAGAATGATTAGCAAATCTTTCTAAATTTGGTCATTGAAAGGCAGAGGGAAATGATCTTTCCTAGAGGCTGAGTTAAGTTTTCGATAGTCCATACACATCATATGTCTTGTTACAGTTCTTGTGGGGATGAGCTCTTCCTGATCATTTGTAACCATGGTAATCCGTCCTTTTTTAGGCACCACATGGAGTAGTGATACTTAAGTGCTATCAGAAAAGGGATATATCACCTCCATCATCTAGAAGTTTAAGAATCTATTTTTTGACCACCTCTTTCAGGTTAGGATTTAACTTTCTTTGATGTTCAACAGAAGTAATTGATTTATTTTCTAGGTGAATCCTATGTGTGCAGAGGGAAGAGGAAATTCCTTTAATACCATCTAGGGAGTATCCTATTGCTTTTATAAACTTTTTCAGCTCATTAACAAAGGATAAATCTCATTTGGTTCCAGAAAAACACACTACAAGAAAACAGACAGTTTACGACTACAGAGTATGACTACGACGATAGTTGCAAAAATACACGACTGCTTCACGACTTTTTAGCAACAAATATTGCGATTCTAAACATATAGTCGCAACATAGTCGCTAATTAGAGACTCCGAAATGTAGTCGTAATATAGTCATATATTTATGACTTAGTTGCGACTAATCTATGGTCACTAAATATTGATAGCTCGCTATTTTAGATCATTTTAGGCTACATTTCATGCATCTTTTCTTCTGTTTTTGCATTATAGTTTTGCATTTTAGTATCATTTGCACTTAGAATAGACATAGCATGCATTTAGCTTAGGATTGCATACATATGCATACATGTGCATGTTTGTGGTGGTTTTCAGATATTTTTGGAGTTTCTTGGATCTAAGGAAGGGATGGAAGCAGCTCATGATCGCTGGAGATGTCAGAAATGGATTTTTTGCAAAGTCTGGTCCACATCGAGCAAGCATATCGAGCAGAATACCCGTTGAGTGTGCTCGATGCAAGCAGCAAGATGAGAGGAAAAGGATCAGCACGAGGATTCCAAGCCGTTGGTCTGCATGGGGGACCAACATCAAGGAAGGATGTCGATACACCCTGCACAGGCCATATCGAGGTCGCATATCGAGCAGAACATCGACCGTACGACCTCGATGCAACTCATCCGCGTTGACCAATTGTCTTTTGTTAGACATAATTTATCTTTTAGGTTTTTATTGTTCTTTTGGCTTCCTACTATAAAAGGAAAGCCACAAAACATTATCTTATCAAGTTTTATTTTATCTAAGTTTAGTTTTCTAAAACAAACACTCTCTAAACCTTAAAGGGCCATTTGCATTAAGGATCTTCATCTTTAATAAAGTTTGCATTTTTATGGTTTAAATAAAAAATTGAAATTTTTTCAAAAACTGCTGTTTCAAATTGGCGCAGTTGCTGTTTCAAATTGGGGCTGTTGCCATTGCGGATTGTTTGAGTTTAACATTGCTGTTAGACTAACTTCTTTACTTTAAAAGTTACTAAATTGCTCTGTTTTCTGTGCTCTGTTTTTTTTCAGGCACTTGTATGAATTTGAGGTCTAAAGGCTCATCAAATCTGACTCCTTTCATTGACAACATTCATAGAAGAAGAGCTGTAAGACAGAGAGTTCATGAAATAGATGAACAGAGGATGGCAGAGCAGGAAGCTCAGTTACCACATGTTAGTGTTGGTGGACAAGCACCAATACAACAAGCTGCAACACACATAGATGAAGCACAAGAAGCTTTAAACCAAGCAGCTGGAGTTCAAGGATTGCGAGTACCGGTCCACGCACCTAGAGCTGCGAGACCAATAGGAGCTGGTGATGCGCCTGATACTCACCACAATAGGAATGGCATTCACGCTCCAGCTGTACATCAAAACCACTTTGAGATCAAGCTTGGGTTGATCAACATGGTGCAAGGTATTCCATGGCCTGCCCAATGAAGACCCTTTGGATCATCTTGACCAGTTAGATAAGGTGTGTGGTTTGACCAAGATTCAAGGAGTCTTTGAAGACGCTTTGAGCTGCGCTTGTTGCCTTTCAGTTTAGGTGACAAAGCACATCAGTGGGAGAAGACACTTCTACAAGGTTCAATCTCTACATGGAATGACTACACGACAGCATTCCTCAACAAATTCTTCAGCTCAACAAGAACAGCAAAGCTCAGGAACACGATAAGCAGCTTTTCTCAGCATGGGAATGAGACATTTGCTGAAGCTTGGGAGCGGTTCAAGTCTTACATTTTGCAGTGCCCACACCATGGCTTCACAAATGAAAGCATGCTGTACTTTGTATAAAGGAGTGACGTAAAAGTACAGAATGCTCTTGGACACAACTTCCAATGGAAATTTCATGGGCAATACTGTTGTAGATGGTTTAGCTCTTGTGGAGAACTTGGCACTTTCTGATGGAAACTATGGTGAAGAATATGACAAAACATCTAGAGCTGTTGTAAGCGCTGAAGGTGAGAGCACAACAAAGAAAGAGATTAAAGCTTTGAATGACAAATTAGACAAGCTGCTGAATGTGTCTTTTAAGAATGTCAGCTTTGTTGGTGATAGTGTTGCCACACTACAGGAATCATCCCAACTTCTCTTATAGAAGCACCAACGTGGCTAACCCTCAGGATCAAATCTACCCATCACAAGCTGCTCAAAAAAACCAAGGAACCAAACCTTTTGTTCCTTTCAACTAGCAGAACAACTTTGCTCCAAGACCACCATTTCAAGACGGTTTTCAACAAGCAAACTTTCAGCCAAGACCAGCTTTTATCCCACCAGTTTTTAGCAATACAGAAACCTCTTCTAGCACTCAAGATGTTGATTTGAAGAAGATGATGCAACAGTTGTTGACTGGTCAAGCCAACACCACTATCGAGATGCACAAGAAATTTGCTGAAGTGCACAACAAAATATACGCCACTACTTGTGACCTGAATGACAAATTAGATGCTCTGAACCAAAGAGTCAAATCTATAGAAAGCAAAGGAGCTTCACCTTCAAAACCTAAGAATCATTTACTAGGAAAGAGTGAAGCCAATCCTAAGCAATTCTGCCACTTGCTTGCTGAAGAGGATGAAGAGTTTGGTGATGAAGATGCTTCATTGGAAGAGCTTGGCATTATGCTTCAAGAGATGTTGTTACATGTGGACATGTTAAAGGCTGAGTGTGGGGGGAATGTCATCAACGTCACCATTGATGATCAAGAAGCTGCTGGTATTGTAGAGAAGTTCCTCCAAGGACTAGATGAAAGCTTGAACAGAGAAGAAGAGCAAGAAAGAGCCGCACAAGAAGCGTAATTTGGTTTCGTGAATGAAAGTGGAGTGGTGGCTTTCTCTAGCCAAGACCATCAAAGCGTGGAAGCAATTATGCTCAAACCGTGAGCCGCACCGCACACGAACAGGCTTAGTGAAATCAGTAATAAACGATAATAGTTTATAAAACGTTTTAATAAAACCTTTAAGGAAAAGACGATACACGGAGTTGAGATATGATCTCTTTCCTTAATTCTTTAAATCACCCGCAATGTGGCGGTTTAAAGAGATTCAGAGTCCCAGGATACAACCGTGTTGAGACTAAAGTCGCAGCATCCGACTATAGAATCTGCAAACTTAGAAACTACGCTATACTCTCGAGACTTACCTAAGACTGTAGAGACGAGAAGGATTTGCTGGATATTTGTGTTTGAAAGCTTATTGCTTTTCTGGATGAAGAATAATGAATGAGAGATGTCCTTATTCATAGTGGAAGAGAGGCTTGTGGCACAAGGCAGTTGCCTTTTTACCCATGAAAGATAAACGGAAATATTCCGAATATCTTTGTTCCTTGTTCAACAAGGTTAAGAAAAAAACGGAAGTATTCCGAAAAGCTTTATTCTTTTTTTGAGAGAGGAAACTGAAATATTCCAAAAAAAATTATTATGTATTTAACAAGGATAAAAGAAATGGAAATATTCTGTAAAATATTTTGACTCAATCAATAAAAACTTATCGATATTATACAAAATTATAAATTGAATATTGACAATTTTATTAAATCAATCAATAAAGATTTATTCCAAAAAAAACTTTTTGTGGTTTTGCATAGTAGCCCTCATACTTCCAATATATAATAAATGCACATCTTGACTTTAAGTCTTTATTACATGCCTATTTTGACCATTGATTTTTTATTCAAATTAACTTCGATTTTGACAAGTAATTACACTATCTATTAGTGCTAATTACAAAGATTTCAAAGAATCCATAATTGCCAACATGAATAGAAGTAACTCTAAAACATATACAGAGACTATGCAGACACACTAGGACTTGACACTAGGACTTTTCGAGAGTATATGCAAAAAAATTAACTGTGTATGATATAGTAGCTTATTTCAGCCTTAAACTATTCATTCTTGATATATGTTAAGTTTACTTGGCCAGGAGGTGTACATGATGTCTTGTAAATCTAGACAACATGTATAACCCAGTCTCATCTTCTCGTAGAACTAAGTTCTCTATTGTGTTCATTGTGGCCGTGAACTCCCTGGTTGTCATGAGTGAACTTGGAGATATAGCCTTGTCTTCATCCTTCTAGAAACGGCGGCATTTCACACTCACTTGGTGATTTCTTTGAGCTCCTGACATATACACATGTTTCCCGTTATACTCTATATTATGAAAGCTACTTAAAATCATTAAAAGTATAAAACTTATCCTTTTATACTTACAGGGAGCATTGTACATCGTTTTGGGAGATGGGCACATACGTTATGTCTTTCAGTGCTTTCATCAGACTCTGTTGAACTTGGTTGTCCCATTTAACTTCGATCTTGGGATCTCCAATCACACACGTGGGGTTTCCATCAAGCATCCTCTTTATTCATAGGCAATAAACCCATTCCCTTTGATGATTTTAAAACTTGATCTCTATTTACACATTTCCTGAATGGATCCACAAGGTTGTCGGCTGACTTGATGTAATCGACCGAGATTACACCCGTTGAGATCAAATGTGTAATGGTATTATGTCGCCTTCTGATGTGACGAGATTTACCATTATAAAGGTTACTCAATGCCCCGAGCTATTTCTGATTGACTATCATAATGCACTCGTAATGATGGCATTGGTTTCTCCCACATGGGGATGTCTTCGAGGAAATTACGTAGCCATTATGCTTCCTCTGCTGCCTTGTCTAGCGCTATGAACTCAGATTCCATTGTGGATCTTGCTAACAGAGTTTGTTTCGAAGATTTCCATGATACTACTGCACCCTCGAGAGTTAAGACGTATCCACTTGTGGATTTCGAATTCTTTGAGTCTGATATCCAGTTTGCATCACTATATCCTTCCAAAGATGCTGGTTCTTTACTGTAGTGCTGCCCATAACTCTTGGTGTATCGCAAATAGTTTAATAACCTTGTTATGGCTTTCCAGTGGATATGACCTGGATTACTTGTGTAACGACTTAACACGTTAACAGCATGCACAAGGTCTGGTCGTGTAAAATTGGTTAAGTACATCAGACTTCCAATGACCCTTGCATATTCCACTAGTAACACAGCTTCACCAGAGTTCTTTGTCAAGTGTAGTTGCAAAATCACCAGAGTCTTCGCAGTTCCGTTTGAGTAGGCCTTGAACCTCTCAAGAAACTTTTCAGCATAATGAACTTGAGACAGAGTGATGCATTCAGAGGTGCGTGTAATCTTTAAGCCAAGGATAACAACCGCAAGACCCATGTCTTTCATGTCAAATTGACCAGTAAGCATTGTCTTGGTTTGTTGGATGATATCATTGTTACTTCCCATGATGAGCATGTCATCAACGTATAAACGCAACAAGATATAACTGTGAGGAGTACTTTTGGTGTAGATGCACTTATCACACTCATTTAACCTGAAACCACTTGACATCATTACATTGTCAAATTTTTCATGCCATTGCTTCGGAGCTTGTTTCTGACCATACAATGACTTCGCAGGTCTATAGACTTTGTGTTCTTAACCTGGGACCACAAATCCTTCGGGTTGCTTCATGTAAATCTCCTCTTCTAGATCACCATTTAGAAAGGCCATTTTTACATACATCTGATGTATTTCGAGTCCTCTTAGGGCTGAAACTCCTATCAGAATTCTTATTGAAGTTATTCTCGTTACTAAAGAATAGGTATCGAAAAAATCTAGACCTTCTTTTTGTCTAAATCCTTGAACCACAAGTCTGGCCATGTACTTCTCAATTGAACCATCAATTTTCAACTTGGTTTTGAATATCCATCTACACCCTAGTGCCTTGAAACATTGAGGTAAATCAGTGATCTCATAAGTGTGATTTTGTATTATAGAATCAATTTCACTATTAACTCTTTCATTCCAGAAAGATACATCAGGTGTAGACATGGCTTCTGTGTACGAGAGATACAATTAAGAAATCATAACCAAAAGATTTTTCCTTACTTGCTGTTTTGCTCCGTCTAGGTTCATCTTCTTCATCTCCTGCTTCATCAACTGAAATTCCAGAAGTGCTCTCCTCATTTATAGAGATGCTAGCGTCTCTTTCATCATGAGTGTGTTTCATACTTTGTTTCTCTTTGCATGGAAGGATGTTTTCGAAGAAAGACACATTCCTATATTCCTTTATCGTGTTGACATGGATATCTGGTACATCTAACTTGTGTACAAGGAATCGGTAAGAACTGCTATTGTGTGCATATCCGATGAGGATGCAATCAACCGTTTTAGGTCCAATTGTCAACTTCTTAGGAGGTGGCACAACGGCTTTTGCTAAGCATTCCCACACTTTGAGGTTTTTGTATGAAGGTACAATTCCTTTCCAAAGTTCATATGGCGTTTTACCAGTAATCTTGTGTGGAATTTTTCTGAGGATGTAGTTTGTGGTGAGCAGCGCTTCCTCCTCCCCCCCCCCCCCCCCCAAAGATTCTGCGGTGTCCCAGATTCCTACAACAATGCGTTCATAATCTCTTTCAGAATACGATTCTTTCTCTCTGCAACTCCGTTAGATTCTGGTGAGTATGGAACGGTTGTTTGATGTATGATGTTTTTTCTTGACAGAAAGCGTTGAAAGGTCCATCATACTCGCCTCCTCAATAACTTCTAACCATTTTATTGGTTTTTCCCAGGTGATTTTCAACTTCGAGCTTGTACTCTTTCAATTTGTCCAAGACTTTGTCCTTACTTCGCAGTAATTAAACGTAACAGTATCTTGTGAAATCATCAATAAAAGTCACGAAGTACTTCTTACCACCCCTTGTTTGTATGTACTTTAAATTGCACAAATCAGTGTCGATTAAGCCAAGAAGTTCGGTTGTTCTTTCAACACGAGGAGATGGCGTTTTTTCTGAGTTTTGATTTTACACAAACTTCACACTTGTGTTTTCTAATTTTGCATTTGGGAATTAACCTCGAATTCATCAGCCTTCGTACAGACTTATAATTCACATGTCGTAATCTTTCATGCCAAATATTAGAAGACTTAACCAAATAAGCAACTGGTTTCTTATTCATATCATTTTTGGAAACATGTACATCTTTTTTCTTGAGGATGGTCATTACACTCATTTTGACCAATCCTTCCTTAACAAATCCTTTTCCAATGAAAACACCATTCTTCCTTAGAATCAGCTGCTCAGATTCGAAATTTATTGTGAATCCATGCTGGCTTAGCAGCGTGTCAGAGATCGGATTCTTCCTCATGTCTGGAACATGCTTCACGTTTGAGAGCGTGATCTCCATTCCCGGTGTCATCTTCAGCACCATCTTTCCGGTACCTTCAATCTTGGAGTGGGACACATTTCCCATCAACAGATGTTCATCAGTTTTGCTCTTTTGATAGGTATTGAAAATATCTCTATCAATGCAGATGTGTGTGGTAGCACCAGTATCGTACCACCATGCCCTCGGGTTTTCTTCAACCATGTTAGCTTCTGTTACAACTGCGCATAGATCAGATTGAGTTAGGTTAGCTTGATTAACACCCTTAGCCTTACTGCAACAGTCGGTTGCACGATGTCCCATCTTGCCGCAGTGGTTACACTTCCCAGAGAACTTCGTATTCGGAGCTTGAGCTTGCTTCTTGAAGTTTGAGGTGGCTTGCTTTGCAACTTTGTGAATCGCAGCCTTTAGAGGAAAGGCTTTTCCTTTCCCATTATTCTTAAACTCAGCCACATTTGCGTTATTTGTCTGAGGAGGTTCAGCCATGTCACGTTTTTGTGACTCATTCTGAAGCCTGGTAATCAAGTTAGCCAACGACAGAGGCTTCCGCTTGTTGTTAAGGTAGCTCTTGAAACTGTCCTAGCCTGGGGGCAGCACCTACATGAAGCAGTTAACTGTGAAGGTCTCACACAGCTTCATGCCTTCATCTGATATTTGCTTGAATATCGTTTGTAGCTCATGCACTTGATCCATAAGGGGCCTTGAGTCTACCATCCTAAATTTAAGGAGTTTCGCAGTTGTGAATTTTCCATAACTCACGTTGAAGGTCTTGTATTTGTTTTCGAGAGCAATCCAGACATCTCTGGAAGTCTCGTAACCCTCATTGTACAGACCGTAAAGCTTATCTGCAAGGTTATTCATGATGTAACATTTGCACAGGAAATTCGCATGGATTCACACTTGGACAGTAGCAAGCATGTGTGGATCTGTATTCTCAGCAGGAAGCACTTGTTTAGTATCAGTGAGATACTT
Source organism: Thlaspi arvense (assembly GCA_911865555.2). Taxonomy (NCBI): domain Eukaryota; kingdom Viridiplantae; phylum Streptophyta; class Magnoliopsida; order Brassicales; family Brassicaceae; genus Thlaspi; species Thlaspi arvense. The sequence continues at coordinate 35,900,969 of OU466858.1, forward strand.
TGCCAGGTGCAAGATGGACAGAAAGAAGTGCATCCGCTTCTATCACTGCTTGAAGTTTGTTCCGTCGAACTTCTCCGGTTGAAGTCCATTGGTTGGAATCGATGGAACGACATGTGGTTGACCATTCACTTGTGGGATTGTCGGCTCCTTCGTGTTTGGAAGTCCAAAGCCTGTAGACATTCTGAATCTAATCATAAAAAACGAACTAGGTTAGTTTTTGAGAACTCAATCCATATAACCGATTAAAAGGTTTAATGCGCTATTGATTGTTCACTGAAATCGCGTAAAGGCGTTCTTAAACCCTAATTGTCGTTCCCAGAAATCACCTATAGGTGTTCTTAAACGCTATATATCAGATCTATAAGATCATTTATAGACAAGCGTTTAACGATTCTGTCTAGGGCTGACGCGGAAATCATTTTTTGTCTTATGGTAATTGTCTGTTTTTAAGATTAAACGTTCTACGGTTGGCTATAATACAATCGCAGGAGCATTGTAGATCAATCAGAAAATGTTTTAAAAATTATTTTATGAAATCATTTTTGAAGAATTGTTCGCAATATTCGATCCGACTCAAGCGATTGGCAGGAAACGGATTTAAAGAATTAAGATTGTATGACCGAGGAAATCCGGATTAAAATCACAAAACTAAAAACGATTAAAATCAATAATAAATGATAATAGTTTATAAAACGTTTTAATAAAATCTTTAAGGAAAAGACGATACACGGCGTCGAGATATGATCTCTTTCCTTAACTCTTTAAATCTCCCGCAGTGTGGCGGTTTGAAGAGATTCGGAATCCCAAGAGACAACCGTGTTGAGACTAAAGTCGCAGCACCCGGCATAGAATCTGGGAACTTAGAAACTACGCTATACTCTCGAGACTTACCTAAGACTGTAGAGACGAGAGGGATTTGCTGGATATTCATGTTTGAAAGCTTATTGCTTTTCTGGATGATGAATAATGAATGAGAGATGTCCTTATTGATAGTGGAAGAGAGGCTTGTGGTGTAAGCCAGTTGCCATTTTACTCACGAAAGATAAACAAAAATATTTCAAATATTTTTGCTCCTTGTTCAACAAGGTTAAGAAAAAAACAGAAATATTCCGAAAACCTTTATTGCTTGTTTGGCAGAGGAAACAAAAATATTCCAAAAATCTTTATTCTTTATTTGACTATGATAAGAGAAATGGAAATATTCCGTAAAATATTTCAACTCAATCATTAAAGATTTATCGATATTATACAAAATTATAAATGGAATATTGATAATTTTATCAAATAAGTCAATAAAGATTTATTCCAAAAAGAACTTCTTTTATGGTTTTTCATAATAGCCCTCATACTTCCAATATGTAACAAATGCACATAATGACTTTTAGTCTTGATTACATGTCCATTTTGACCATTGATTTCTTATTCAAATTAACTTCGATTTTGATAAGTAATTACACTGTCTATGTGTGCTCATTTCAAAGATTTCAAAGAATCCATAATTGCCAAAATTTAAGTTCCAAGACTTGTTTCCCTTTACTCACACGCTCTGCCTCAGCTCTTCTCTTTATCTCTTATGCAGCTTCGGCCTCTTCTTCTTGAGTCTCAAGAGACGAGAGGGATTTGCTGGATATTCGTGTTTGAAAGCTTATTGCTTTTCTGGATGATGAATAATGAATGAGAGATGTCCTTATTGATAGTGGAAGAGAGGCTTGTGGCGTAAGCCAGTTGCCATTTTACTCACGAAAGATAAACGGAAATATTTCGAATATTTTTGCTCCTTGTTCAACAAGGTTAAGAAAAAAACAGAAATATTCCGAAAACCTTTATTGCTTGTTTGGCAGAGGAAACAAAAATATTCCAAAAATCTTTATTCTTTATTTTGATTATGATAAGAGAAATGGAAATATTCCGTAAAATATTTCAACTCAATCATTAAAGATTTATTGATATTATACAAAATTATAAATGGAATATTGACAATTTTATCAAATAAGTCAATAAAGATTTATTCCAAAAAGAACTTCTTTTGTGGTTTTTCATAATAGCCCTCATACTTCCAATATGTAACAAATGCACATAATGACTTTTAGTCTTGATTACATGTCCATTTTGACCATTGATTTCTTATTCAAATTAACTTCGATTTTGACAAATAATTACACTGTCTATGAGTGCTCATTTCAAAGATTTCAAAGAATCCAAAATTGCCAAAATTTAAGTTCCAAGACTTGTTTCCCTTTTCTCACACGCTCTGCCTCAGCTCTTCTCTTTCTTGAGTCTCAAGAGACACCCCCCCCCCCCCCCCCTTCCCCTTCGTTTCAATGACCTCATTAAGACGTGTTGGTGCAGCTGGTGGTTGAAGATTCTTACCACTTCTAGCAGTAACGTCATGTATAGCATATAAAATGGATTGTTGAAGGGTAAGAGTTGAGGCTTGGTTGGCTATCAGCATGGCTAACTCTTCACTAACTTTGTCAAACTTGAGTAGTAGATTAACATGCATATCCATGGTGCTCTTTGTATGAATTGCAAGTAACTACTCAAGAAGCTTAGTCGTGGCTGCCTCTGGCATAGATGGTGTTGTGGGTTCGACATTATGGTGTTGTTCAGAATTGGTTGCATACTTATTCTCTTGTAGTGCTTCATTTAAAGGTGTAAAGTGTGGTGTTATTGAATGGGGACACCAAGCTGGTTGTATAATGGGGCACTTTCCCTTGTGTTCACTTGAGGGATGTAAGCATTGTAGATATCATAGCGTGTATCCTTGTAAGGCTCATTATGAACATTCTCTTGCTGCATGTAGTAAGCGACAGCTTCCAAGTTGTAAGCATGGCCAAGAGAGCACTTCTTCTCCTTAGCCTTTGGTGATTGATTCATAGAGTTCTCAATCAACAAGTCTAACTTAGCGTTCATTGCAAGCACATCATGCTGAGACTGGTGAAAAGAGGCTTAAGTACTTTTCTTGTAAGTGTCCTCACTTTCTTCTGCATAGTTTCGATTACTCATGGCAAGGTTTTGAATGAACTGCAAGCCGTCTACCACACTTGTACACATCTTGCCGACTGTGTCTAGCAACATCTTGAACCGTGGTAATACTTCTCTGTAAAGTGTGTTGAGCAATGATACGGTTGAGAAGCCATGGCGAGGGATATTCAGTGTATGTGTAACCTTAAAATCTTTCCCATGCTCCACAGAATGGTTCATCTGGTGATTGTGTGAAACCTGATATGTTCTGCCTTAGAGTAGTTGTCTGTGTAAAAGAGTAAAACTTGGCAAGAAACACTTATTTGCAATCATCACAATAACATATGGATCCACAAGGCAACGCTCTTTCCCACAAATGTGCACGATCACCAAGAGAGAAATGAAATAACCTTAGTTTGTAGCCATCCTCCGTGACACCTCTGATCCATTGTAAGCTGCAAATACTCACAAAACTTTCCATGTGATCAAGCGGATCCTCATTGAAGCTATGATTTAACAGTGATGCTCTTGAGAGGGTGGATGTAGGATACCTCTGTGTCTACTATGAAGGTAAGGAGCATCATGAGAACCAATGTGTCGCTCCCTTCTAACAATCTGAGGCACTAGCCTGTGTAACCTCTGAACCGGAGCTTCATCTTCAACTGAGCTTGATGAGCAAGTCCGTGATGGTGTGAGTCAGCCATGGTACGTGAGAAAACAGAACAAGAAAGGTAAAGTGATTAGTAATGTGGTAAGCAGTTAAGTCTAAGCAAGAACCTAAACTCAATTATCTAAACAATCTAGAATGATAACGACGCCAAATTGAAGAGAGACTTTTGCAAGCAAAGATTTAATCGCACTTGTAAATCAGTTGCAGTACAGAGAGGTTATCAATCCATCCATGAGTTTATCTAAAAGCGATGCAAGGGACTTAGATAAGCTTAACCATTTTGATGAAAAAGGGTTTTCTAACACCTATGTGATTAAAAGAAAATGCACAATCAAAGGAGTTCCTAATAAGGACTGAAGCAAGATATGAATGCAAGTAACTAAGCAAATGTGAACAAGGAAACCAAGGCAACAGAAATGCAAAAAAGAAATGAAAACTAAATGCAATAACTTGGAATGCAAGGTAAGAAATGAAACTAGAACAATTGAAATGAAACAAGAACAATGCAAGCGAAAACCTAGAAAACAGAAAAAAAAAAAAAAAAAAAGCAAGGAACGAAATGGCAGAGGTTCTAGGTTGGAGCAATTAAAACTATCGACAAGCAAGGAACATAGTCAAGCCACATATTCAATCAATTTGCATCAAGACAAAGAAGTCGAAGCAATGCACATGCCAAACCCACTTTTGATGATGTATTTGTACAAAACCAGCATGACAAACAAGGCTCTTAAAAAATCAAACAAGCTACTATGATGCAATATAATCATCTAAGCAATTGTTTCTAACTTAGTTCTTTCAAGCATTTAAACAAACACTTGTGATACAGCAAACACTTATGATCTATTTCACTTTATCAAGCTACTCAAGCCTTAAGAACAACTAAGCAAGGTATACCAAGCAAGTATTAAGCAAAAATAACCTAAGAAATCAACTAATCATCCCAAAACCTTCTCCAACCTCAAACCATGAAGGACTACTCACTACTTATCTCAAAAACAACAGAACAATGCGAAAAAATCAAAGCAAGCATGATCAAACAATAGCTAGAAGATAAATAATAAGCGAAAAGCAATATTTTATTAAAAAGAGTGATCTTGGATCAAAAATCATAAATCCCCTTCTGGTTCTCCCACAGCTCGAAAATAGAGATAATAAACCAGATAATATCCAAAAAAATATAAGCCAAAGCTCATATAAGTGAAAAGGTAAGGTTTGGGCAAAAGAGGAAAAAGTTGGTCAAAGCGCGGTGTTGACGCATCAGGCAGTATAGACAGTGTTCTGCTCGATGCTCCATCTTGATGCAGCCTTTCTCCTATCTTTTTTTATCATCCGGACGATCCCTCGTCACGAAGCGTGTTCCGGTTTATAGCGGGTTAGACACCGGATATTCTGGTCGATGCTGGGACCCGATATGTCTTGTATCGCCAAATCAGCTTGTACAGCCTTCTCTGCTCGACATGCCATCCCGCTGCAGTCTTGGAGTTCATCATCAAACCTCTCGCTCTTCGTCCTGCAGTCCCCGTCGGGCGTGCTCCATGGGGGTTCTGCTCTTTGCACCACCCAATACAGGATTAAAATGTGCAAAACAGCATCTCTATGGCATCTCATTGGACGTCTCTGACTCCAAACTCCTCCCAAGTTCCTAAGCCTCCAAATACACCAGAGATACACCTCAAACATGCAAATGTATGCATTCCTAATCTAACTGCATGCATGGCTACTTGTAGATGCAAATGGGACTAAAAGGATAAGATATGATGTAGGAACAAAGGAAAGTATGTACAAAATGCAGCCAAAAACACTATAATATAGCAAGCTATCATCCTCTTCCTCTTCATTTAGAACAGGCCCACCATTGTAGAGCACGTCTGTACTTGGATAAAAATCAATGTTGCTTCTCATGGTGGTTGAGGTAAACTGCTCATGAGGAAGTAAGAATTGAGCTGGTTCCATTGTTGGCTTGATGAAGTGATATATATACTTTCCTTGAATCCTCTTCCCAACGAATTGGGTCCTCTTCAAATAAGTGATATCTCCATTATTTATACCATTTTAGCTTGCATTCATCACTAGTTTTAGTCCTTAAACATGCATATTTTGCTTCTTCTTGTCCCATTTTCATTCATTTAGGAGTTAGTGTACTTTTAGGAGCTGCATTGTATTTTGCATGCATTTGGAGTTTTATTCAGGTACTTGAATGAGTGTGGAGGTCATGTGGTGCAATGGGTGTGAGCTAGGAATGGAGCAAGGCAAAGGACAAAGGCGGATGGGCCAATATCGACATGGATCGACAACATCTGATCGAAACAGAGTATATCGATAGGAGTATCGACCACATCAGCATCGATAGAGTGAAGACATGGTATCAAGGAAGCATATCGACTTAGACACCTCGATGCAGCAGAATGGAGTCCATATCGAGCATTGTGTCGACATCTCAAACCGATACACATGACATAACAATACCGAGGTGCCATATCGACCTGCTTGATCGATGAGCCTTAAATAAAGCGCGATTGTATCGACTTCACACCTTGGAGACCAAACCGATTCAACTTGGAAACCTTCTCTATCGACGTGCATATCAACCAGAAGACATCGATACAACCGAGAAGAAGAGATGATATCGACATGTATATCAATGTTCACAGCCAATATGGTCTGTCCGAGTCAGCTTATTTTTGGTTTAATCTTGGTTTACTAGGGGCTTTCTAGTTCCCCTATAAATACTAAAGTCCTAAAATGGTTAGGCAACTTTGATCTTATTATTCTCTGATGTTCTTGCACTAAAAATCTTTCCTTTTTCAGCTTTCTTTTGTAAGAACTAGTTTGATTTAGTGAATTTCTGTATTTACCTTTTGATATATTCTTGTTTATTCTGCTTCCTAATCATGCTTAACCATCTTTTTTCTTTGGAATTTGTGGTTTTGGCTATGGCTAGTGAGTAGTCTTATTTAGGGTTTGAGATGGGATAGATTAGAGAGGTTTTAGAACTAGATTAGTGATGTCTTGTGCTTAATACGATTGTTTTCTCTCTATTAGATGTGCTTAACACTAGATTAGTCTTGGACAGGCTTGTTTAGTATCTTGGCTTTCTCTTGCGCCTGGTAAGTGTTTGATGAAATACTGCTTAGAGTCTCTTAGAGGATTTGTATGCTTAGCCTAAGGAATTAGATGTCTAAGGTGCATTCTGGCTTTATAGGATTGGAGTTCTGTTCTGATTGTCTAAACTGCTCTTTCATGTATCGATCTGTCAAGTCAATATCCTTCTCGATATGGAGCCTTCTCGCCTTGGTTCCTTCACTTTTTGATTCCCAGCTCTTCCTTTGGTCCCCAAACTCCCAAAATGCACTTGCCAAATGCTAGGAATGCAACTAATATGCAATGCAACTCCTAATTATACTCTAGATGCTAAGTGGATGCAATTTGGACAAGAACATGTAGAAATGCATGCTTGAAGACTATAAAACAATGCAAAATGTATGCTAATATGGTCTAAATAATGAGTATATCAACACTCCCACACTTGCCTTTGGCTTGTCCTCAAGCAAACAAGAACAAATGAGAGAAATGAAGTTTGAAAGTGGGAGCTTAAAAACAAAGATGTCAATGGAAAAACTGATTCAATGCCCAAGTTATAGGTTCTAAGATGCATAAAGATTGTTCTACTTTGAAAACTTTAGCCATACCTATCATAGCAGACGATGAACTCTAGCTTAGCCTACACAAGCATTCAAATCAACCAACTCTTTAACATTCATTAATCAGTAACCAATGGATCATGTTTGTGCAAATCAAGAGAAAACATTTGGTCAAGGGTAATGGTTATTAGATGAAAATGATCTCATTCAAATAAGGGTTCAAGGATTCAGGGGATCACTCAATGAAATGATTCTATCTTAGGCAAAATGTTAAAGGTAAAAGCACACCCATGCATGCAAGTCAAAACTCTCTTCTACCCTTTTTAACTAGGATGAAACTAATAACTTCTAAAGCCCAAGTGAAACTCCTAAATCTACCCTTTCCCAAAGCACTTGATTTCTTCCTTTTTCATATTTGGTGAAACTCCTTCTTCTTTTGCTTGTGTGGTTGACTTCTTTTTAGAACTTACTCTTCTTTGTTGTATGATTGGCGCCATTTTCATCACCCTTGGTGGATTGCTCGGTCTGATTTCTCCATTTGGATGACCTTTTGTAAGCTTTGTTGTTGTTGGCACCTTTCTTCTTAGCACTTAGAGGTTTCTTCCTAATTTACTTAACCACAAAATAAACTGTTCCCCCATACTCCCATTCCCATACTTCTTCTTTTTCTTTTAAAGGATGTAAACATTTAAAGCTCAAACCACTTACTCTACCCTTTCCCAATCTCCTAACCTAATACCAAGCTCAAAATGCAAGCTGGTGTCTACAAGAGAGATTCTCCTTGCCAGCCTTATTCGTAACAGTTTTTGCCAAGATAAAATCGAAAATGATCCAATACAAGGCTTCACAACTCTCACAATAGTGTTTAGGTTCAGAAGGAAGGATTGGTTTAGGGTGTGGTTAACTGTCCCATAATGATGAGGATCAGCTACTTGGGTTAACAAGAGAGGTGAGAAGGGAAGAATATAATCCAAGTATGTATATGGGTACCCATGTAATCACTCTCAATGCACAAACAAGATAATTCAAAGTCAGGATTATGGTTATAATAAACAGAGTTGGCATTAAATCAAAGCAAGCTTCAACATAAGACAAGAATATCAATGCAAGTATTCAAGATATGGTGTAGCCTTAACTTCAAACTTACTACAATGCAATCAAACAACAGACAATCAAAGCATTGAAAACAAATCAAACATTAACACCTTGACAAGTGTTTATCATCTACTCCCTATGCAAATGTATGCAAACCTATATGTGATGCATCTAGACTCCATCTTAGTAATGCAAATGCAACTAATTGATCTTTTTGGTTCCAAAAAATTTGAAACTTTTATGGATTTTCAGTGCACATAGATGAATGCATGAATGCATGAGACTCAAGTATGCAAAAGAGAAAATAAGAAAACAAAATACAAGGTTAACAAGGCCATTTTTTGAGATTTATGATTCATGTTCTTCACCCTTTCTTTCCACCACACGCCATGGATACGGAGGAAAGGTTGAGGAAAGGATTTATACCAAACACCATGTATAAATCTAGTTTAGCTTCTTAAGGCCTAGAGATAGCACAAAAATGTGTAGATCTATATTTATAAAACCCAAAACTTGAATCTTGAACCTTCTTAAGAATGATCCTCAACCTTGAATCTGCTTTTAGCCTTTGAATATTTAAAGTTATCATTTTTTAGTTCTAAAGTTTGCATCTTATGTCTTAGTTTCTTAAAAATCATTTCCTAGGTTGTTAGAACTTTCCTTTTCAGTCTGCTTTTAGTTTTCGAATTTTAAAAACCAGTAGCCTTGCATTTTAAATTCTTAGAAGTCATCTAGTATTTGTTTAACCCATCAGTAGGGATTTTAAAATAGTTTTCGTGGTCATTTAGTAGTTGCATTTAGTTTTTACAGATTTTCTCCTCAAATAATCTGGATTTCACTTAGCTCTACAAAGCTCTTGCATTCTTAGTATATTTCAAGACAACCTGATTTGGATTGACACCTCTAGCACTATACTTACCACTATACTATGCTTTAGGATTGATAAATCTAGCTTGCATAAAAATCTAGTTATAAAATGGCGCCGTTGCCAACTTGGGTTTAGTTTGAAAGTATGAGGATTTGGATCTTAGTAGAGACTAAGTCTTTATTTTTTACTTTGGTTACTAATCTATCTACCTTCCTACTTGTCTTCTCAGGTACATGAATCTGAGGTCTAGTGGTGACAACAACCTACTACAACCTCTAGACAACATTCATCAACTTGGAAGTGCAAGGTTAAGAAGGGCAAGAGAACAAGCACAAGACTTTGAGGAGATATTACAACCGGATATTCTTGTTTTTGAGGTCATGGCTGAGCAAGACCAAGCTGAGGCTCCAACTCACCGTGCTTTGCTGCTAGGGGTAATGGAAACCCCAACCACGCCCCAAGGCAACCAAGGATCATTGGTGCGGGTGATGCACCAAACACTCATCATAATCGTTTTGGCAGCACTCCACCACCGGTGAAAAACAACAACTTCGAGATCAAGCCAGGCTTTGTCTCAATGGTGCAGAACAACAAGTTCCATGGACTTGCAATGGAGGATCCCTTCGAGCATTTAGACAACTTTGAGCAAGTGTGCAGAATGATTAAGATCAATAGGGTCTCAGAGGATAGTTTCAAGCTTAGGCATTTCCCTTTTTCACTTGGGGATAAAGCAAGGCATTGGGAGAAGACCTTACCTCAAGGGACTATAACCTCATAGGCTGATTGCAAGAAGGCATTTCTGTCCAAGTTCTTTTCAAGTACAAGGTCAGCTCGCCTACGGAGTGAGATTAGCGGTTTTACACAAAGGCAAAATGAGAGACCTTTAGTGAAGCAATGGAGAGGTTCAAGGACTACACCTTTGAATGTCCTCATCATGGTTTCACTTAGGAGACACTCTTGAGCACCATCTATAGAGGAGCTCTTCCCAAGATTCGAATACTTCTAGACACGGCGAGTAAAGGGAACTTTCTTGGACAAGATGTAGAAGCGGGAATGGAGCTTATTGAGAACCTAGCTTTGAGTGATGGCAACTATAGTGAAGACTGTGATAGAGAACTAAAAGGGTCTGACCTTGAGGCACACAAGAAGGAGCTGAAATCGCTCCATGAAAAGATTGACAAGTTGGTACCTGCAAATCAAAAGCATGTACACTTTGTGGGAGAGGCTACGGACGTTCTAGAAGAGTTAGAGCAGAGCCAAGAGGAAGCGAATTGGGTTGGAGGCGAAGACTATACTAAGCCACAGGGCTATGTCCAGAGGTATGAAGGCAACAACAACCTATCTTACCGAAGTACCAATGTGGAGAACCCTAAGGATCAAGTGTACCCTCCACAACAAGTTCAACCGCCACCTCAAGATCCGGTACAAGCTATGTTCCAACAATTACTTCAGGGACAAGCAACTACAAATCAGAAATTTTTTGATATGAACAATAGGCTGGAATCTTCTCTTAATGAGGTATCTACACAAATCACCAACTTGAACAACAAGATTCGCCAGCTAGAGAAAGGAAAAGCCAGTTCAAGCGGTCAAGGTAGCTTACCCGGGAAGTGTGAGACAAACCCTAAGAAGTATGCCAATGCGATCACATTGAGAAGTTGGAAAGAGCTACCACCTTGGTCTATACCTGAGGACAATGAGGACATTGTGATTCAGGAGGGGGAGAGTAATCTCTCAAATGATCAAGAGATCACATTTGACAATGTCTACATTGCAAGGCCAAAGAAAGGCAAGGAAGCGGTTTTGAAGAAAAAAGTGGAGGAAGTCAGCAAAGAGAAAGAATTTTTCGTGCCTCCACCTTACAAAACAAATCTCCCTTTCCCTGGACGTTTCAAGAAGCAGTTGGTTGAGAAGCATAGAGCCTTGTTTGAGAAGCACTTGAAGGACGTTGAGATAAAACTGCCGTTGCTTGATTGTATGGCTATGGTGCCAAAATACGCCAAGTTATTGAAAGACACTCTTGTTAAGAAGGCGAAAGAGAGTGAAGAGGTCTTTGTATTGAGTCAAGAATGCAGTGCAATCATCCAGAAGGAGATAACTCCAAAGAAGCTAGGAGATCCGGGGTCATTCACTATCCCTTGTGCACTAGGCCCTTTGAACTTTGAGAGTTGCTTATGTGATCTAAGGGCAAGCATAAACCTTATGCCTCACTCCATTGCCAAAAAGCTAGGCTTTACCAAGTTCAAGGAGTGTAGAATCTCACTCATTCAGGCTGATCGAAGTATAAGGCTCCGTGTAGGCATGCTTGAAGACTTACCCGTGAGGATTAGCAATGTGAATGTGCCCACAGATTTTGTAGTGCTAGAAATGGATGAGGAACCAAAAGACCCTCTAATCCTTGGTAGACCGTTTCTACCAACTGCTGCAGCCATCATAGACGTGAAGAATGGCAAGATTTCTCTGCACCTGGGCAAGGACATCAAGCTGAACTTTGACATCAACGAAGTCTCGAAGAAGCCAACGATTGGTGGACAAGCGTTCTACATTGAAACTTTGGATGAATTGGCTGATGAGTTGCTTGAGGAATTGGCACAAGAGGATCATCTACATCTGGCTTTGACAAAGGAGTGTGGGGAGTATGGTTTCTTGAGTGAATAAACCCAGCAGTATGTATGCATCCTTGATTCTCACAAGGTTGTGAAAGAAGATGAAGGCGAGTGCCTAGAGATCGACCTGGAGATCGATCATATTACTCGATCTAGGAAAGAGATCGATGAGACGATCGACCGAGACAACTCGATCTGTTCAGAGAACGACCCTGTGAATCGATCTCCTGCTCGATCCATATCCAATCGAGCAAGTGAATTGAGGGATTGCACTCGATCCAGCCTAGAACGAGGGAGCGATCGACTGACTAGCTCGATCTCTGCGGTAGGAACGGTCCAAGAAGGTAGCTTGAGAGCTCATGACTCAGGTTCAAAAGAGTCGAATGAGGACAACATTCTCAACACAAGCCAAGAGGAGGACTGGAGCGAGCTGCTAGCCCCGAAGGTGGACCTAAAGCAATTTCCAAATGGGCTAAGGTACGCTTTCTTAGGACCAAATGATACTTATCCGGTCATTGTGAATGAAAATCTAAATGATGATGAGTTAGACTCACTCCTTAAGGAGCTGAGGAAGTATAGAAAGTCCATTGGGTACTCTCTCAGTGACATCAAGGGCCTTTCACCAAGGCTTTGTACTCATAGGATTCATTTAGAAAATGAAAACACATCTTCCATTGAGCATCAAAGACGTTTGAACCCGAATCTGAAAGAAGTAGTTAAGAAGGAAATCTTAAAACTTTTAGAAGCTGACGTGATATACCCTATCAGTGATAGCACATGGGTCTCTCCGGTCCATGTGGTGCCAAATGAAGGGGGTATCACGGTTATAAAAAATGAAAAAGATGAGTTAATTCCTACTAGAACAATAACTGGACATAGAATGTGTTTTGACTATAGGAAACTCAACTCAGCCACTAGGAAAGATCATTTTCCTCTTCCCTTCATTGATCAAATGCTAGAGAGGTTAGCCAATCACCCATACTACTGTTTTCTAGATGGCTATAGCGGTTTCTTTCAAACACCCATTCACCCTAATGACCAAGAGAAAACCACTTTCACATGCCCTTATGGTAGCTTTGCATATCGAAGGATGCCATTTGGGTTATGTAATGCACCAGAAACCTTTCAAAGGTGTATGATGTCTATTTTCTCTGACCTTATAGAGGAAATGGTAGAGGTTTTCATATATGCTTTTTCTGTGTATGGTGCTTCGTTTGGTGGTTGTTTGTCAAATCTTTGCAGGGTTCTCAAGAGATGTGAGGAGACAAACTTGGTGCTAAATTGGGAAGAGTGTCACTTTATGGTGAGATAAAGCATTGTGCTTGGGTACAAAATTTCTGAGCATGGGATTGAGGTCGACAAGGCAAAGATAGAGGTTATGATGAGTTTAGAGCCTCCGGTTAATGTGAAAGGGATTAGGAGTTTCTTGGGGCACGCTGACTTCTACAGGAGGTTTATCAAGGATTTCTCCAAGATAGCACGTCCTCTCACAAGGCTACTGTCCAAGGAAACCGAGTTCATCTTTGATGAAGAATGCCTACAAGCCTTTAAGACCATCAAAGAAGCCTTAGTCACCGCGCCTATAGTTCATGCTCCGTATTGGGATTTGCCCTTCGAGATTATGTGCGACGCAAGTGACTACGCCGTGGGTGCTGTTTTGGGTCAGAGGAAGGACAAGAAGCTGCATGTAATCTACTATGCAAGCCATACCTTGGATGACACACAAGTGAAGTATGCAACCACCGAGAAAGAGCTTATAGCCGTGTTCTTTGCTTTTGAGAAGTTTAGGTCTTACTTGGTGGGTTCTAAGGTCATTGTTTATACTGATCATGCTGCATTGAGATACATATATTCCAAGAAAGACACCAAACCGAGACTCTTAAGATGGATCCTTCTCTTGCAAGAGTTTGATATAGAAATCAAACACAAGAAGGGTATAGAGAACGGTGTAGCGGATTATCTTTCAAGGATGAGGGTGGATGATGTCTTGCCTATGGATGACTCACTCCCTGAAGAGCAGCTTATGATGGTCAACACCGTGGTATGTGCAAAGCTAGAGGAGAAGTTTTAAGAAGTCTTGAGCCTAAAGGAAGAAGAGCTACCATGGTATGCGGATATTGTTAACTATTTGGCTTGTGGAGAAGAGCCTACTCACTTGGACCATTACCATAGGAAAAAATTCATGAGGGACATCTCTCACTACTTTTAGGATGATCCTTATCTGCACAAGAGGGGTGTGAACAGCCTATACCGAAGATGTGTCACAAGAGAAGAAGCAAAAGACATTCTTCTCCATTGCCACGGTATGACTTATGGTGGCAACTTCGCATCATTCAAGACGGCTACAAAGGTTCTCCAAGCTGGGTTTTGGTGGCCTACACTCTTCAAGGATGCACATGAGTTTATAAAATCATGTGAAGCTTGCCAAAGGACCGGGAACATAACCAAGAGGAATGAGATGCCGCAAGTACCTATCTTTGAGGTGGAAGTCCTTGAAGTTTGAGGAATTGATTTTATGGGTCCATTCCCATCATCATACGGCAGCAAGTATATCCTAGTGGCAGTAGACTATGTGTCTAAGTGGGTGGAAGCCATAGCCTCACCAACTAATGATTCAAGGGTGGTAGTCAAGCTTTTCAAGACGATCATTTTTCCAAGGTTTGGGGTTCCTAAGGTGGTGATCAGTGATGGAGGCAGCCACTCCATCAACAAGATTTTTGAGGGACTTTTGAGAAAGTATGGAGTTAAACACAAGGTGGCCACGCCTTATCACCCTCAAACCAGTGGCCAAGTGGAGGTTTCGAATAGGCAAATCAAGACCATTCTAGAGAGAACCGCGGGAGTGACTAGGAAAGATTGGGCAAGCAAGCTTGATGACGCTGTTTGGGCTTGTAGGACGGCTTTCAAGACTCCCATTAGTACCACGCCTTTCAACCTCCTCTATGGTAAATCTTGTCACCTCCCTGTGGATTTGGAGCACAATGCTCTTTGGGCTGTGAAGCAAGTAAATTACAGTCTCAAGACGGCACAAGAGAGAAGACTAGTGCAACTTCTTGAGCTTGATGAATTAAGGTTGGATGCTTATGAAAGCGCCAAGATCTACAAAGAGAGGACCAAAGCCATGCATGACAAGAAGCCGGTGCTTGAGGAGCTCAATGAGGGAAGCCTAGTTCTGCTCTACAACTAACGTTTGAAGTTGTTCCCCAGAAAGCTCAAGTCTAGATGGAGCGGTCCGATTGAGATAAAAGAAGTGCTACCGTATGGGGCAGTGACTTTGATAGGCAAGGGTGGAGAGAGTTTCACAGTGAATGGGCATAGAGTCAAGCCCTACATGGCAAGTGATTGCAGCAAGGAGAGCACCAAGATGCTTCTCCAAGATCCCCCTCTAGCCTAACCAATTAAAGTCAAGCTAAGAGATGTAAAACAAGCGCACTTGGGAGGCAATCCCATGACTATCATTGTACATATTTTTGCAATATTTCTGTTTCAATTTTATGCTTTTTAGTTTAAGTGTGTAGGTACAAGGAGATGGGAACCAGAGATCATGATCTTGGGGTTAACAAGGCGAGGAAAGGGGAAGTAGAGGCAAACAATCGAGTGAAAGATCGACCTGTCCTGGCTCAATCTTTACTAGATCGAGCTAGTAAATCGAGTGAAGTCACTCGATCTAGATGAGATCGAGTAGACTATCGAGTGAATCAGTCGATTGCGAGAGGATAACCCACCCATGCGTTTAGCTTGAAATGCAAACGAAGTGTGGATCGACTGGTCTCATTCGATCCTCGAAACGGATCGATCAGTTCACTCGATCAGCTCACTCGATCTCCGCCAAAGCGACCTCGAAATCGATCATGGAACTCGATCTAAGGAGCATGGCCATAACCACGTGGAATCTTGGAACGAGGAGCAGAGTCGATCTAAGGCTCGATTCAAATCAGATCGAGCCTCCAATCGAGCAAACCTCTCGATCATGGACAGAATGGGCATGAGATCGAGGTCAAGATCGACCAGTTTGACTTGATCTCATGACTAGATAAAATTTTCCCCTTCTTTCTCTTTCCCTCCCTTTTTGAATTTGTATCTTGCTCAAGGAAAGCATCTTTGACCATGAGAATGTGTGCCTTGACCACATCTTTTTTTAAAACCAACTTGCATGCATCCAAAGATTTTTCTTTACAAAACCATACATACACACTCTCTCTTTATATTGCATTTCAAACTGATTTTTAGAAAGAGATAGTGTGAGTTCGGTTTTTAAAGTCATAGAGCATCTTCTAAGCATCCCATTTCAAAGGTATTTTCGAATTTCTTGAATTGCATATTTGAGTTTTCAAGAAAACTTTCTTTTTGTTTAAATGGTTGAATGTTATTCGCTAGGGATTAGGATGATTTTTAGAAATATCTAAGTATTAGGGAAATTTCTTGATTTAATCTTATCTCAGGAGATTTTCCTCTTCTATTTATTGATATATTTTAGAATATCCCCAAAAATCTAGGATTTATATTTAGAGATTTTCTCTCTTTGCCATATCTCTCGCTTAATCGCCACCTATCCTCACTTTCTCTTTGAGAACTTGTGTTTCAGGTACCATGGCACCCAAAAAGAGAAGCAGAGATTTGGCAACTCATGAGGAAACACAGCAAGTGGTTGAAGAAAGGGTCAGGTGGAGTAAGGAAGAGAAGAAAGCAAAGAAGAGGCTTGAGAGGTTGCGGTTTGAGCCTACAAAGTTTGCAAGTAGGGATTTCTTTGAAAGGCTACGGTTGTTGGAGGATTTTGACAAGTTGCTCAAGGACATGGGTCTTGCTTGCTTATCACGGATGGATTGCCCAACTTACCCCGAAGCTACGCTTGATTTCCTCTCCACCTTGGACTTCTCATATGAAGATCGAAGCATCCAAACTCCATCCAAGGGTCATGTCACGTTCAAGATCAGAAGACAAGCTTACCACCTCTCCATCCCTGAGCTATGCCAAGCTTACGGTCTAAATGCTGCAGCCACGCTTGTGCAGTTCCCACGCTTCACATCCGCGAATGATCTATCGGACTTGGTTAGAGATGGGGACTACAAGGCGAATACCGCCATTATCAAGAAGGTGCGAAACCCTGTGCTATGGTACACACTCAAGCTGCTAGCCAACACATTCAATGGAAGATCCACAGCCCCAACATTGACCAAGAACGGGCTATGCTTCCTTTTCCAAGGGATTAAGAAGATTGTTTGCGATGAGAAGGAGGATGAGGACCCAATGGAGGATGAGTTTGGGGAAGATGTCAACTACGGCTGCATCTTAGCTTCTTCCTTGGTCAAATTCATGGCCTGGGCAATGAGATGTAAGGCGAGATCTGCGCTCATAGGAGGTTTCCTCACACCATTGTTCATACAAGCGGGAGTGCCCCTTGCATATTTTGAGCCTTGTGTGAAGCTTGCGTACATGGATGAAGTCTACTTGCACCACACCGATTCCTTGGGACCTACTCCAGCTCCAGGCTTCTATGCTTACTTGTTCTAAAACCATCACCATAATAAGAAGGTCTGCATCCTGCCCAATTCAGATGAAACGCACCTACAAAGCATCGACACAATAGAGTTCTTGCCAAGCGATAAAGAATGCTTTGCACCTCTTGGACACACGGCAGCCCTGCCTCAGATCACTCGTTCACCCTCAGAGTCCCCTCTTACAGATGCTGAGATGCCCCCGAGCTTTGATCTCCCGAAGCTAGACTATGAGCCACGTACAAAGGCTGAGAAGTTCCTTGCCTCGGTTGTTGAGATTCAACGCAAGGTTAACAAGTGGCAAGGCAAGATGATCAAGATTCTAGCAAAGAAGATCAAAGACCTTCAAGGAAGCTCATCCGAGATGACTGCGAGTGACGAGGTTGAGAAAATGGGCGAAACAATGAGAAGAAACTCAACCGGAGGTGTGGAGATCCGTGAGCCTCAAGATGGCAACCAAGCTGGGCGCCTTTCTCTACACGAGGGCACAAGCAGGAGCAAGGGCAATGGGATACTTCATGACACTCCTAGAAAGAGCAGAGGACCGAAGTAACCTCAAGCTCCAGTCATGCCAAGCTCTGAGGTACCAAAACTCAAACCTTTGTATATATCATGCATTTTTTTTTAATTTTTGCTTTTGTTTTTTGGTCTCCTCTTGAATTTTTTTGACATCGAGACGTTGTCATTCAAGTTTAGGGGAGAGTGTTTGCTTTGACATGTTTTTATTTGGATCTTATTTTGTGTTCACATCCTTGGGTCTTCATGCATTGCATCCATTTAAGTGCATAGAAAGATACAAAAAATCAAAATTTTTTTCAAAATTTTCAAAAAAAATCATATAGCTTGCATTTGCATTGTCAAATATTTTAGGATTGAGTCAAGAATTTTTATCATTTAGGTTGCTTGCATTTGCATAGGGGGCAATGATATAAAATTTTCCTTGTAAAGTGTTTAAGCTCATGAATTGGTTCAAGGCCCTAGTTAGTAGTTCTTTGATGCTTTATACAAGTTTTGAAAGTATGTTCTAACCATATTTGGATCATTTGTCTTGATTTTCGTGGCTTAAGTTGAACAAACTTAAATTGAATCCTTTCCTATCAAGTGGAACCTTGTGCATTTGAAAAAGAATACATGGATTACATATACATATTTAGGCTTTCTTATTCCTTTCACCACTCTTTTGTAAGCCTAAATAGAACTCCTCACCTTAACCCTTACCCTCCTTTCAAGCCAAATTTCGTGTGTGATTTTGTGAGGTCTTAATTTTCGGTTTAACTTGGCATAAAGTGTTAGGTTTAGGGCGACATGTTTAGGCTCTCATATAGATGCTAGCTTTGCATATTGAAGCTAGTTTTAGGCTAAAGTTTGGGGGTGGGAATTCACGGGTGTTGTTGAATTTGCTTACTTGTTTGGGTTTGAATAAAAAGGGATACATTGTTTTAAGTGGATGGTCATGAATTGTAAGAAAAGAAGATAGCTCTCAAAAAGAAAAAGAAATATTTATGAGAAAAGAGCCAAAAGGCCAAGTGTTTAAAAAGAAAAAAAATATATGAGAAGAGAGCTACCAAAAGAAAAGAAAAGAGCTGAAAATATATGTATGACCATACCACTAGCTACAAGAAAGGTTAAAGATGGTGTTTATGTGGGTTATGCTTGGCGTCTTGCCTTGTTTATTTTGGGTAGTCTCTAGGGGGTGAGTGAGCTTGAAAAAGAAAATAAATGAGAGAGGGATTAGGATCATTGTTAGTATATATGGGTAGATGAGAGTCTAGTCATGTATGCATACATTGCCTTTTACCTTTAGCATTATGCATAAGTTCAACCTTTTTTGAGATAAACCATTGCTTGAATTACCCTCATGAATGAGATCATTTTTATCTCATAACCTTGTCCCTAGCCAAATGTATTCAGTTTTAAATGCATAAGTGTGATTCACGGTTTGAACTTAAATGAATGTTAAAGGTTAGGATTCTTGGATTGTTTGGAATAGGCGACTCATGATTTGAGATTCAATATGTGATGAATAGGCTAAGTTCTTTGGAGTAGGAGTTTGTGTACTGCATTTTAGAATTGAGAACTAGGACCATTGAATTGATTCATTTGCTGAAACATTTTTGGAAATTTTAGCTCCCACTTTTAAACCTCTCTTCCTAGCTTCAATTTTGTTTGCTTAAGGGCAAGCAAAAGGCAAGTTTGGGAGAGTTGATATACTCATATATTTCGCATATTTAGCATACATTTAGAATAGTTTTCGTGCATACATCTTTCATAATAGGCTAGTTTGCACCATTTATCTCATTTCAGGTCCTAGAACACTTTGCATTAGCATTTTGCATATTTCTTGCATACTTGCATCATATTCAGGTTGTTTTCGATACACTGGAGCTATGGAGGGTGTGTTGATAGGCTAAGGAGCGAAAGGGGGCCTATGGATACTTGGAAGAATTCAGCCGTGCAGCAAAGGAACCGAGATCTAGGGGAAGATCAAACTAGGCAGGTCGATCTAGACGAGATCGACCAGAAGATTGAGACACTCGAGTCGTTTCAAGAAAGAAGAACGTGGGCCAGATCAAGGTCATGAATCGATCGTTAGAGGCTCATTTCTACTTTTTGTTACCCTATTTTTGAGCGATAAAAACCATTCAATCTGTCTCCCTCTTCTTTTGTCTTTTCTTTTATCTTTTCTTTAAGGAATAGCTGCCATTGTTTTAGTTTTGAAGCTTTTCACTTTGTAGAACCTTAATCCGTTTTTCAAATCATAAGTATTTCTCTTAATCTGTCTTGCTTAGTAGTTTACTCATGCTTATCCTTCTTTCCCTTATGTTTTCGTGTGTTTTAATCATGTTTAGTGAGTAGTTCACCAAGGGTTTAAGGTTGAGGTGATTAAGAGGGTTTTAAGGGTTTAAGCTTGGGTCTTTCTTGTTTTTAACTCCATCTCTTATTGGATTTGGGGATTTTAATGCCTAGAGACTCTTGAGAAAGATCTTTTTGATCTCAGGGATTTCCTTACCTTTGCAGGATTCAGAAGATCCCTTAAACCCAAACCAGGAGACTAGCTCATCCTTTCCCAAACGCCATGGATACTTAGGGAGCTAGTTAGGCCATTTTTTGAGATTTATGCTTCATGTTCTTCACCCTTTCTTTCCACCACACGCCATGGGTTAGGAGGAATGGTTGAGAAAAGGATTTATACCACACACCATGGATAAATCTAGTTTAGCTTCTCAAGACCTAGAGATAGCACTAAAATGTGTACATCTATGTTTATAAAACCCAAACTTGAATTTTGAACCTTCTTAAGCATGATCCTCAATCTTGAATCTGCTTTTTGCCTTTGAATACTTAAAGTTATCATTTCCTAGATCTAAAGTTTGCATCTTTTGTCTTAGTTTCTTAAAAATCATTTCCTAGGTTGTTAGAACTTTCCTTTTCTGTCTGCTTTTAGTTTCGATTTTTAAAAACCAGTAGCCTTGCATTTTAAATTCTTAGAAGTCATCTAGTATTTGTTTAACCCATCAGTAGGGATTTTAAAATAGTTTTTGTGGTCATTTAGTAGTTGTATTTAGTTTTTAAAGATTTTCTCCTCAAATAATCCGGATTTCACTTAGCTCTACAAAGCTCTTGCATTCTTAGTATCTTTCAAGACAACCTGATTTGGATTGACACCTCTAGCACTATACTTACCACTATACTATGCTTTAGGATTGATAAAACTAGGTTGCATAAAAATCTAGTTATCAAATTCACATCTCTGTAAGACCTGGGAGAGATTGGACAAGCAGACACCAAAAGAGGATCCATAGACAGTAAACTAATCCATGAATACCTTCACCATCTCTTCAAGCAAGTCAGAAAAATGGAGGTCATTCACCTCTGAAAAGTTTCGGGAGCATTGCATAAACCAAAAGGAATTCTCCTATAAGCTAATGTTCCATATGGGCAAGTAATAGTAGTTTTCTCTTGATCATTAGGATGGATAGGGATCTGAAAGAATCCACTATAACCATCTAAGAAGAAATAGTACTTATGATTTGCTAATCTCTCTAACATTTGGTCTATGAATGGTAAAGAGAAGTTATCTTTCCTAGAAGCATAATTGAGTTTTCTGTAATCTATACACATTCTATGACCAGTAATTGTTCTAGTTGGTATTAGCTCATCATTTTCGTTTTTTACTACAGTGATCCCTCCTTTCTTAGGCACCACATGGACTGGTGAGAAGTTTTAGGATCTCCTTTTAAACAACCTCTTTCAGATTAGGATTCAATCTCCTTTGAGGTTCAATATATGATTTTGTCTCATCCTCTAGATGAATCATGTGAGTGCAAAGGCTAGGAGAGAGACCTTTGATATCATCAAGAGAGTATCTAATGGTTCTCCTAAACCTATTTAACACTTTCACAAGTGCAAGGACTTCATCATCATTGAGGTTTTCATTGACTATAACAAAATAAGTAGAGTTAGAGCCTAAGAAGACATATCTTAGCCCTTTAGGAAGACATACCTTTGGCACCTTGAGTTCATTCCAATCCTCATCTATGCTGCTCTGCTCCTTGGCGCCAGTTTCTTTGATGGAGAGTATTTCTGTCTCCTTGTACCCCAGGTCTTCAAACGGCTCCTCTTCCTCCAATATCTTGTGAGAGTTAAGCCTCAGCATGTTACCCAAGCTTTCCTTATCAAAATACCCATCTTCCCCATGCTCCTTTGTCAAAGCCACATGCAGTTTGTCATCACAGCACAGCTCCTCTTGGACTTCATCATCCAGCCCCTCCAAGGTCTCTATTTTGAATATTTGGCCTTAGATGGTAGGCTGTTGTATGATTTGCTTGATGTCAAACTTCAGGGATATATCTTTACCCAACTGCAGCTCAATCTTCCCTTTTTTTACATCAATGACAGCTTCTGTTGTGGCTAAGAGGGGTCTCCCTAGGATGAGAGGGTCCCTAGGCTCTTCATCCATTTCTAAAACCACAAAATCAGTTGGAATCTCTACATTCCCAATCCTGAGAGGAACATCTTCAAGCAATCCCTTGGGGAGCCTCACTGATCTATCATCCAACACTAAAGAGATTATAAAATCCTTAAACTCTGTTAAACCAAGGCGCTTTGCAATTGAATAGGGCATCAAGTTGACGCTGGCTCCCAAATCACACAAGCATTTGTCAAATAGTAGTGGACCTATAGAACATGGTAGAGTAAAACTCCTTGGGTCACCAAGCTTGTTAGGAGACACCTTCTGTTGCTGAATGATGGCGCTGCATTCATGTGTTAGCACAACCATTCCTTGTAGACCTTTGGTCCTCTCTACTACAACATCTTTCAAAAATTTCTGGTAAGGAGGAAACAGGACAAAGGCGTCAAGCAACGGCATAGTAAGCTGTATTTTCTTCATCTGTTCATCAAAGTGACCTTTGTACTTGGCAAGCAACTCTTTCTTGAACCTTCCAGGAAATGGCAGTGGTGGCTTGTAAGGAGGAGGTATGTATCTTGGTTCTTTAACCAACACATTAGGTACATCTTTTTGTTTTTCCCTAGCCACATCTTTGCCTTTATCCTTCTTTGGGGTTTTATCAGCTTTGACTGGTTCTTCATCTTCTATTACCACTTCGTCATCTTCTATGGCTGCCTCCCCTTCTTAAACCTCAATGTCCTCATTGTGGATAGCGGGAGCAACTCTAGGAGGAAGCTGTTTTCCACTTCTCAAAGTGACAGCTTTAATGTATTCTCTAGAGGAGTGAGATGTAGATGGCGCATTTTGGAACTTCAGTTGCTCAAGCTTTTGGTCAAAGGATTGTTGCTGAGCTAGGAGTTTAGAATCAAGTGTAGCTACTGAGTTGTAATTTTTTGTTGCAACTCTTGTTGGGAGTGAAGAATATGCTTCAAGATTTGCTGCATATCAGGTTCTTGGGTGGAAGGAGGAGGTGAAGGTTTATGTTGTTTTGGCTGTCTCTCCCCTTCTTGTCGCTGAACATATTGGGTCAGGAGTTGTTTCTCAAGCTGTGATTGGCGGAATCCATCATCCATTATCTCCTTCATCACTTTCACCACAAGCAATGTGGCTTCCAGTTGAGAAGAGACCAATTTAGAAGTATCATCTTAGTCTTCACCATATTGTGCATTGCTTTGAGCTAGATTCTCAATCATAGACAAACCATCATCCATATCTTGATCAAGAAAGTTACTTCTGCTAGCTGTATCAAGAAGTAGTCTCATCTTAGGCAAGACACCTTTATATAGTGTAGATAGCAGCGCCTCTTTTTTGAAACCATAATGAGGGCATTGGATTGTGAAGCTCTGAAACCTTTCCCAAGCATCTGCAAAACTCTCATTGGACTATTGGTGGATGTTGTAGATCTAATTTCATAATCTGGCTGTCCTAGAGGGAGAGAAGAACTTGGTTAGGAAAGCGGTTTTGCATTGAGCCCAAGTTGTGATGCTTCTATGCTGCAATCCTTTCTCCCATAGTTGAGCTATATCTCCAAGTGAGAAAGGGAAGAGTCTAAGCTTCAGGCCATCATCAGATATACCACTCATTCTAGCCATAGAGCAGATCCTCTCAAAGTTGTCCAGATGCTCAAGTGGATCTTTATTAGGCATTCCAAAGAGTCTCTTGTCTTGAACCATAGCAATCATGCCCTTTCTGATCTCAAAGTCATGATCCTCTAAAGGAGGAGTGATCCCATGTCTTGAAGGAAAGGATGGTATATCAGGAGCTCCTATAGGTCTTGGTTGCCTTTGATCTCTTAAACCCCAATCACCTTGTAAACCATTAGGACCTTGCTGTCCAAAACCAGCAGCATGTGGATACTCTTCCATCTTTCAACAACTGATAGCTGCTGCTGTGAATCCAAAATCTTGCCTCTTGAACTAGTTGAGCAGCTGTAGGCACCTTAGAGCAAGTGATTTGGTACCTACAAAAGAAATTCCAGTCCAAAAAGAGCAATTAGTATCAAAAACGAAAATAAAAGCTTGAGCTCAAACAATTTACAAATCCTAATGCTTAGAACAATCCCAAATTGCAACGGCGCCGATTTGATGTAGGAGTTTACTCTACTATAAATCCTACATATATTCATATCATTGTAGTATGTAGGTATCAATCCATAATGGAAAAGTAAGACACTAGGAATGCAATAGATTATATAATTCAAGCAAGCATAAATGGGTGATTGAAACTATGAAACTAATGACAAAAAGAGACTTCAAATAAGCAAGAGCAAGTAAAATAAACAGAGAAACTAAGGCAGGTTCAACTTCAAACAATCAAAGACTAGTAGGCTTGAGATAAGTTAATTGATCTACAGAGACTCTTGGCTTAACTAGTGATCCTTCAAAACATTTCAAACAATGCTATTCCTAGGAATAGAATTAACAGCTATAGCTAGCTCAATTCCTTGATACTAACCACTTTGATAAAAACACATTCAAGAAAAATTCCTTTACTCAAACACATGGCTAGCAAGCACTACAAACAACTAATCCAAATCTATATTGCCAATCTACTCCTTAGACAGCTAATTCCTTAGGCTAAGATAAGCAAATCTCTTACTTGACTCACTCAGGCAATTCAACAAACACTTATCAGGCATAGGAGAACCCTAGGATCTAGATCAACTAAGCAAGGGCTAATCTAGCACTAAACACAATCAATAAGAAGGAAGAATTATATTAAGCACTAAGCAATCACTAATCTAGCCTTAAATCTCCCTTATCTCTATCCCATCTCAAACTTTAAGCAAACTACTCACTAATCATGATCCTACTCACAGCCCAAAGCCAGGAGGGATAACAAAACATGATGAGAGAGTAGATAAACACCAACTTTTGATTGAGAGAACATGATTCAACAAGAGCATACAAGAAAAAACTAAGGGAAATGCAAAAGGAAAAATATTATCCAGAGGGTAAAAGATGATAAGATCCTTTTTTATGTTTTTAGGTCGCAGCCTATATATAGTTTTCGGGAAAAACCCTTTGTATACCGGAAATAAACCGGAAAGCAGCTGGTTCGGAAGCCTGATATCGACTTGTTACATCGATACTCTGGTCGATATTGGTTGGCAGGAAAGTCTATCGACCAAGTCTAGCCGATACTCACATCGATATAGTCGCCTCTCAGTTAAGTCATCTCGGGTGATCTCCTCGGTACGCTACTTGATACAATCGCCCTTTAGTTAAGTCTCATCAAGCTCCAATGTTGATACAGTGATCAATACACTTCTTTGGCTTACGTATCGAGATGATCCTATGTCGGTATGCTGACCGGTACAAGAGCTTTGAAGGTGGTGAATCGACCAGAGTAGCTCGATACTCTTCTGATGTCCTGTCTCCTTGTATAAACTCTGGGCATTTGATGTGCTAGTCGATATAGCTCATCATCATGTATCGATGCGTGATGTCGATACACTGTTCTGTACGTCGTGTATCGATATGCCAAGTCGATATCCTACTCGGTATGGAGCCTTCTCGCCTTGGTTCCTTCACCTTTTGATTCCCAGCTCTTCCTTTGGTCCCCAAACTCCCAAAATGCACCCACCAATTGCTAAGAATGCACCTAGTATGCAATGCAACTCCTAATTAAACTCTAGATGCTAAGTGGATGCAATTTGGACAAGAACATGTAGAAATGCATGCTTGAAGACTATAAAACAATGCAAAATGTATGCTAATATGGTGTAAATAATGAGTATATCATATCCTCGATATGATCACCATCGAGCATCTTGCTCGGCGTACGAACTGTTGTCCTGATGTACGGATACAACTCTTCGAGGGGCGATTGCATCGGGCAGAGCATTTGAGGTTTTGCTTGATGTATGTCCTCGCTAAGATCCCCTCGCAAAGCCAGCTGTATGTACGGGTGCTCCTCCTTGGTGCAATCACCATAGCGTGTCTAGCTCGACGTACGGACTGCTTCGTCGACGATATAAACTGTATCAGGCAAAATATACAGAGGTTCTGCCTGATATGGTACCGTGATACAGAAACAGAGCTTTTGTTTACATGAATTTTCCACATTGTCTGACCAATTCAACCACTTTCTCCAACCTGAAATCACTCAGCAAACATATCAAAAGTGAAAAAGCATATTTACATTGATAGTCATGGGATTACCTCCCAAGTGTGCTTTCTTTAAGATTTCTTAGCTTGACATATCTTTGCTTGGCTACATGGGAACGTCAAGGAGACTAATTGTTATCTTCGTCTCAAGGACCTCTAAGGCTAAGTATGGCTTGACCCTATGTCCATTAACCATAAAGTACCCTCCTTCATTATCCGTCAATGTGATTGCCCCATAAGGGATGACTTTTATGATCCTAAATAGGCCATTCCATCTAGACATAAGCTTGCCAGGGAAGAGCTTCAACCGTGAGTTGTAAAGAAGCAATAAGTCCCCTGATCTGAATTCCTTGTGGACTATCTTCATGTCATAGAAGGCTTTGGTCCTCTCCTTGTAAATCTTTGCACTCTCATAAGACTCTAACCGGATTTCTTTATGCCCATGTAGCTGCATAAGCCTTCTCTCTTGGGCGGCACTCTTGACGTCAAAATCCAGCAGTTTTATAGTCCATTGAGCCTTGTATTCAAGCGCCACTGGTAAATGACAAGCTTTCCCATACAACAAGCTGAATGGTGATCTCCCTATTGGTGTTTTGAAAGCAGTCTTTTAAGCCCAAAGTGCATCACTTAACTTTGTTGACCAGTCCTTTCTTGTGATCCCCACAGTCTTCTCCAATATAGCCTTGATTTCACAGTTTGAAACATAAACTTGACGACTCTATTGTGGGTGATAAGGTGTTGCTACTCTTTGTTTAACCCCATGTTTATGTAAAAGGTTGTCAAGCACTTTGCTTATAAAATGACTCCCTGCAACATTTATCACCACTCTAGGGATGCCAAACCTTAGGAAGATTGAAGCAAGGGTTTTTGATATTGTTGTTAATCAAAATATTCATAATCGCCAAATCAGTTGTAGTAGGTGTCAAACGCACTTGTGGATATTGAGATGCAAACAATGCTGTAAGCTAAGCAAGGTTGGGATTTAGATTATGAAATAGTAACTCTAACAACCTAGCAATGCAGTAAAAGAAAGCAGAATTAAAATGCAAGGTGAATCTAAAGCAAGAACTAAGTAAAAACTAATCAAGAACCAAATAAAAGACAGCTTAAGAAATACTAAGCGAGATGAAGACTGAATTTAAACTAGCAAAGATAACTAAGCAAAGAGGTTTTAAGACAACTAATAAAAAGCAAGATCTAAGGTTCTAAGCAATAGTGGGATTAGTGATTTTAAGAGTGACAAATGGGATTTCTAGCAAAGGCAAACATCAAGCATTTATAAGCAAGCAATCCTCAATAATGTAATCCTAGACAAGGTATCTAAAAGGAACCAGCTTGGCGTCAATAAGCAAGTCATATTTAATAAGATTGAAGTGTCAAACCCACTTTTGTTGGTGTATTCTTCAACCATGAGCTATTCTAGCCTAAAAGAAGTACTAAACAAGTAAACAACTCTAACTCAAGCAATAATTCAGATCAACCTAATAATCTTGTGAACCATATAAGGACTGATATATGTTTTTAATGGTTTTTAACCATGATATAAGTCCTTTTTATTGAGTCTTTTTGGACCTTTTAGTGTCCTAGTAGAGTCTCTGCAGGTTACAGCATGTTTGGAGCATAATTGAAGGTTTTGGAGCTTTTTGGAGCATTGCAAGAATCAACCACGAAGTTAGCAACTCGGAAGCATCATATGGCTTTGGTGACGATCGTCAGCCATCAAGGGTGACGCTCGCCACCCGTATCTGAAGAGGAGCCGCAGCTGGTTTTAAAAGATGGAGGATTAATTGCACTTTTTCCTCATAAGTATCACTAATTACAAAAGTGTTCCAGCTCGTGTTTTAGCTTGTATAGTTTTGGTTTTCAGCCATTGTTGGCTTTTATCTTAGATTTGAGAATTCATAGAGCTTTAAAGAGAGTTTTATTCAGAGCTTTTGGGGAGACAGATCATGTACTCTTTTGGAGAAGATTTCTAACCCCTTTATCTTTCAATGCAGTTTTATTCAGCTATGCTTTGTGTCTCCATGATCATGTCTTACTAATCTGCTAGTTACGTTAGGGCTTTTCAAAGGATGATGGAGAGTTTGTAGAATCGCTAAACCTGTTAGGAATATCTTTTGGTTCTTCATCTGTGCTTGCATTCTAACCGATTTCTTTGACTAGTCATCTGGAAATTCAAAATACTGTAGGTTGTTTAATAGATGTGAGAACATTGTTATTCACCTAAACTAGTATTAGATGAGCAAAACGCCTATTTGCAAAGAGATTTGATTTAGGAGTTTTATGAACAATCGAAACCTGATCGTTAATGTTTGCTTAACTAGTTAGAATTTGCAAATAGATTTGGAATTCTGTGAATTGGGCATAGATAACTTTTGAAATGGGTATTGATTAGTTATATCATTGTGTTTTGAGTTCAAGACGGTTTAAATAATTCCTGCTTGCATGCATTATATATTCTCGGATTCAACCTGCGAATTGTCCTGACTTAGCGCTTTTAGTTTTCTGAATCTTAGATCAATCAATAATCGCTTGCTTTCATTGTTTTAGTTATTTCACATTACATTTATTATCTACTGCTTAGCCTAGTCCGAATCTATAATTGCTAGTGTAGTTTACTTACTCCCTTGGGATTGGATAACCCCTTATACTATACTTGCTTTGCTGTGCACCTGCAGTAGTTTTATTTGGGTAAAACCTGAGCCCTAACAAGTTTTTGGCGCTGTTTCCGGGGAGTAATAGCTACCTATCGATTTTTAGTATTAGGATTTTGTCAAAGTTTTTATTTGTTTACTAACTTTCTGATACTTTTCTTTGTGCTGGTTTCAGGTGTATTCCTAATCGCAGTAACAAAAGCAACAAAGAGAAGGAGCTTATAAATTTAGGCATTGACGAACTAGCTAAGTTGGAAAGGAAAACTAAGAAGCAATCTACAATGGTCAATCCGATTATCTTGGTTGAAGATGTAGAAGGTCACTTGGTTGACAGAGATCAAAACAGGAGGAATGAAGCAGGGCAGAGGCTGGATCAGAATGGGAATGTCATCATTGAACAGGTGATTTAGCAAGCCCCAGAAGAAACTGTAAACGCTGCTGGGCATTTTGTGCAGCGGACTCTTGGAGATTACAATAGACCTGATCAGTTTTATGCCAACAGAGCTGCAATCCGCCTTCCTACATTCCAGAGAAACGATTTTGAGCTCAAGCCTGCTTATTATAATCTTGTGGGAGAGCATCCTTTCCATGGCTTACCACATGAGCATCCTCTGAATCGTATTGAGAGGTTTGAGGATTTGGCTTCAAGTGTCATAGCAATGACTTCCTGTTTTGCAAGCTATTTCCTTACTCACTTGGAGGAGATATTGGTTATTGCCTGAAGCAACTAGAGCCTGGTTAGCTGACAACTTGGGAGGAAACTAAGAATGCTTTTCTGAACAACTTCTATGATGATGCTAGATCAAAAGACCTAAGGACGAAAATTGCTTCATTTTCCCAAAGTCCTACTAAAGCTTTTAGATATTCTTGGCTGAGATTCAAGTCTTATCAAAGGGACTGTCCTCATCATGGCTTCAATCAAGTGCAGTTCCTTGGTATTTTCTTCAGAGGCATTGACTTGAAATACCAGATGGCGTTGGATGCTTCAAACTGTGGTAACTTCAACACAAACATACCGGAAGAAGCAATCAGACTGATTGAAAAGTTGGCCTGCAGTAACATCACCAATAATGCTGAGTATCAGAGGATGAAAGATGCTGGTTTAAAAGATGGGAATCAGATTGCTGAAATAAAGGCTAAGCTGGAAAGTATGCATAGCCTTCTGGTGGGAAAGAAGTCAGTCCACTTTACTGCAGAGGTAGAGACTTTCGTAAATCCAGAGGAGGTTGAGCAGGAAGATGTGAATTTCATTTATGCTGGAGGATTTCATAGTCAAAGGTTTGGGAATCAGCAGTGGAACAGAGGTTACAACAACAATAATCGGAAGAATACCTTCACAGAAAACCAGAATTCGCCTGGTTACACGCCCAAGCCTCAGTTCCAGAAGACAGAATTCCTGAAACCTTACCAGAACAGCAGCAACTTCAACAGGAACTATGGTTCTTCTTCCTACCAATCTGCACCTCCGCAAGACAATAAGATGGAAGCTATGTTGGAGCAGATTTTAGAAGGACAGCAGAAGATGACAGTGGACTTCAACGGCAAGATAGATTCGCTGTATCAGGACCTGAATGGAAAAATTGAGAGTCTGAACTCGCACACGAAGAAGCTGGATGTTCAGGTTGCTCATACTGCAGGAGCTGTTCAGAGGCAAGAGGGATTCCTTCCTCGAAGGACTGATGCTAATCCCAAAAATCATGTGAATGATATCACATTGAGGAGTGGAAAGAACCTGCAATCAGTGTTGCAGAAGGATTTGAGCTTAGAAGAATTCATTGGTCTTGAAGAGTTTAAAGATGATGAAATTCCTGCTGAAAAAGAATGAGTGACGATCATCACCCCAGAAGGGTGTCGCTCGTAAACCTAATTTGCAAAGGCACGACACGATTTCATCCCTTGAGGGTGACGATCGCCACCAGGAGGGTGACACTCGTCACCAACCCCGAATCACAGCTGCTTCACCAGAGACTTCAAACAAAGCTAAGGAAACGGTGTATAAGCCTAAGTTACCCTATCCTAAGCATCCTAAGAAGTCTAAACATGAGCTTGAAGATGCCAGAAGCAAGGCAATCATGGACAAGCTGGTCATTGAGATTCCTTTGATTGATGTTGTGAGGATTACCCCTGCTATAAGGAGATATGTGAAGAGGATGGTGACCAATAACTTGAGCTTGGAGGCAGGAGCAATGATAATCAACGAGCAGGTCAGTGCACTGATTCAGAACAGAGTACTAGAGAAGCTTTCAGACCTTGGAAGCTTTGTATGAAACTGCATAATATTTTCAGACAGGTTTGAGAGATCATTATGTAATCTTAGTTCTAGTGTAAAACTGATGCCTCATTCTGTTGTCAAGAGCTTAGGGATGACCGATTTTAAAGCTACCAGGATATCTCTTGTCCTTGCTGATAGATCAGTCAATGTTCCTATCAAAGTAGGAGATTGTATGATTCCTACTGATTTTGTGGTTCTGGAGTATAAAGAAGAACCCAAAGACCCTTTGATTCTTGGCAGACCTTTCTTTGCAAAGGAAGAATTGAGCTGAATGTTGGTGACTTGGTGATGAAATTCGAACTGGACAAGCTGATGAAGAGGCCAACCATAGATGGACAGACATTGTATGTGGATGTTCTTACAAACCTTGCTGATCAGATCTTTCAAGAGATGAGATCAGAAGATCCCCTAGAGAAGGCGTTGACCACTTCTACAGCAGAGGTTGAACATCTAGATGCAGCATCTACTGTCTATACAAAGATGATGGAAGCTACTGCACATGTTATACAACTGGTTGCACAAGATGAGATAGTCAGCACATCTGCAAAAGCTGCTGCAATGGGCTATTGGAGTGCAGCAAAAGCACCAAAAGTTGAGCTTAAACAGCTCCCCGCAGGGCTAAGGTAGGCCTTCCTTGGAGAGAACTCCACTTATCTTGTTATTGTTAATACTTAATTGAACAATGGAGAGCTCACTCTTTTGCTAAGTAAGCTGCACAGATTTCGCAAAGTTCTTGGCTATTGTCTTGACGATATTTCAGGTATTTCTCCAGACTTTTGCATGCATAGGATACATCTGGAGGATGAATCAAAATCAGCTGGTTCTGACGCCTGATATCGACTTGTTACATCGATACTCTGGTCGATATTGATTGGCAGGAAAGTCTATCGACCAAGTCTAGCCGATACTCATATCGATACAGTCACCCCTGGTTAAGGCATCTCGGGTGATCTCCTCCGTACGCTACTTGAGACAATCGCCCTTTAGTTAAGTCTCATCGAGCTCCAATGTCGATACAGTGATCAATACACTTTTTTGGCTTACGTATCCAGATGATCCTATGTCAGTATGCTGACCGGTACAAGAGCTTCGAAGGTGGCGTATCAACCAGAGTAGCTCGATACTCTTCTGATGTCCTGTCTCCTTGTATAACCTCTGAGACTTTGATGTGCTAGTCGATATAGCTCATCGGCATGTATCGATGCGTGATGTCGATACGCTGTTCTGTACGTCGTGTATCGATCTGCCATGTTGATATCCTACTCGGTATGGAGCCTTCTCGCCTTGGTTCCTTCACATTTTGATTTCCAGCTCTTCATTTGGTCCCCAAACTCCCAAAATGCACCCACCATTTGTTAGGAATGCACCTAATATGCAATGCAACTCCTAATTAAACTCTAGTTGCTAAGTGGATGCAATTTAAGAACATGTAGAAATGTATGCTTGAAGACTATAAAACAATGCAAAATGTATGCTAATATGATGTAAATAATGAGTATATCATATCCTCGATATGATAACCATCGAGCATCTTGCTCGGCGTACAAACTGTTGTCCCGATGTACGGATACACCTCTTCGAGGGGCGATTGCATCGGGCAAAGCATTTGAGGTTTTGCTTGATGTACGTCCTCGCTATGATCCCCTCGCAAAGCCAGCTGTATGTACGGGTGCTCCTCCTCGGTGCATTCACCATAGCGTGTCTAGCTCGACGTACGGACTGCTTCGCGGACGATATAAACTGTATCGGGAAAAATATACAGAGGTTCTGCCCAATATGGTACCGTGATACAGAAACAGAGCTTTGGTTTACTTGGATTTTCCACATTGTCTGACCAATTCAACCACTTATTTCAACCTGAAATCACCCAGCAAACATATCAAAGCGAAAAAAGCATATTTACATTGATAGTCATGGGATTACTTCCCAAGTGTGCTTTCTTTAAGATCTCTTAGCTTGACCTATCTTTGCTTGGCTACATGGGAACATCGAGGAGACTAAGTGTTATCTTCGTCTCAAGGACCTCTAAGGCTAAGTATGGCTTGACCCTGTGTTCAATAACCATAAAGTATCCTCCTTCATTATCTGTCAATGTGATTGCCCCATAAGGGATGACTTTTATGATCCTAAATACGCCATTCCATCTAGACTTAAGCTTGCCATGGAAGAGCTTCAACTGTGAGTTGTAAAGAAGCACTAAGTCCCATGATCTGAATTCCTTGTGGACTATCTTCATGTCATGGAAGGCTTTGGTCTTCTCCTTGTAAATCTTTGCACTCTCATAAGACTCTAACCGGATTTATTTATGCCCATGTAGCTGCATAAGCCTTCTCTATTGGGCGGCTCTCTTGATGTCAAAATCCAGCAGTTTTATAGTCCATTGAGCCTTGTATTCAAGCTCCACTGGTAAATGACAAGCTTTCCGATACAACCAGCTGAATGGTGATCTCCTTATTGGTGTTTTGAAAGCAGTCCTATAAGCCCAAAGTGCATCACTTAACTTTGTTGACCAGTCCTTTCTTGTGATCCCCACAGTCTTCTCCAATATAGCCTTGATTTCATGGTTAAACTTAAACTTGACCACTTTTTTATGGGTGATAAGGTGTTGCTACTCTATGTTTAACCCCATGCTTATGTAAAAGGTTGTCAAGCACTTTACTTATAAAATGACTCCATGCATCACTTATTACCACTCTGGGGACGCCAAACCTTGGGAAGATTGAAGCAAGGGTTTTTGATACCGTTGTTAATCAAAATATTCCTAATCGCCAAATCAGTTGTAGTATAGGGACTTAGGTGTCAAACACACTTGTGGATATTGAGATGCAAACAATGCTGTAAGCTAAGCAAGGTTGGGATTTAGATTATGAAATAGTAACTCTAACAACCTAGCAATGCAGTAAAAGAGAGCAGAATTGAAATGCAAGATGAATCTAAAGCAAGAACTAAGTAAAAACTATTCAAGAACCAAAGAAAAGACAGCTTAAGAAATACTAAGCGAGATGAAGACTGAATTTAAACTAGCAATATAACTAAGCAAAGAGGTTTTAAGACAACTAATAAAAAGCAAGATCTTAGTTTCTAAGCAATAGTGGGATTAGTGATTTTACGAGTGACAAATGGGATTTCTAGCAAAGGAAAACATCAAGCATTCATAAGCAAGCAATCCTCAATAATGCAATCCTAGACAAGGTATCTAAAAGGAATCAGCTTGGCGTCAATAAGCAAGTCAAACCCACTTTTGATGGTGTATTCTTCAACCATGAGCATAAAGAGAAGAACTATTCTAGCCTAAAAGAAGTACTAAACAAGTAAACAACTCTAACTCAAGCAATAATTCAGATCAACCTACTAATCTTCTGAACCATATAAGGACTGATATATGGTTTTAATGGTTTTTAAACATGATATAAGTCCTTTTTATTGAGTCTTTTGGTCCTTTTAGTGTCCTAGTAGAGTCTTTGCAGGTTACAGCATGTTTGGAGCATAATTGGAGGTTTTCGAGCTTTTTGGAGCATTGCAAGAATCAACCACGAAGTTAGCAACTCAGAGACATCACTCAAGGGTGATGCTCGCCACCTGTATCTGAAGAGGAGCCGCGACTGGTTTTAAAAGATGGAGGATTAATTGCACTTTTTCGCCATAACTATCACTAATTACAAAAGTGTTCCAGCTCGTGTTTTAGCTTGTATATTTTTGGTTTTCAGCCATTGTTGGCGTTTATCTTAGATTTGAGAATTCAGAGAGCTTTAAAGAGAGTTTTATTCAGAGCTTATGGGGAGACAGATCATGTACTCTTTTGGAGAAGATTTCTAACCCCTTTATCTTTTATTATATTCTTTCAATGCGGTTTTATTCAGCTATGCTTTGTGTCTCTATTATCATGTCTGACTAATCTGCTAGTTACGTTAGGGCTTTTTAAAGGTCGATGGAGAGTTTGTAGAATCGCTAAACCTGTTAGGAATATCTTTTGGTTCTTCATCTGTGCTTACATTCAAACCGATTTCTTTGACTAGTCATCTGGAAATTCGAAATACCGTAGGTTGTTTAATAGATGTGAGAACATTGTTATTCACCTAAACTAGTATTAGATGAGCAAAACGCCTATTTGCAAAGAGATTTGATTTAGGAGTTTTGTGAACAATCGAAACTTGATCGTTAATGCTTGCTTAACTAGTTAGAATTTGCAAATAGATTTGGAATTCTGTGAATTGGGCATAGATAACTTTTGCAATGGGAATTGATAAGTTATATCATTGAGTTTTGACTTCAAGACGGTTTCAATCATTCCTGATTGCATGCATTCTACATTCTCGGATTCAATATGCGAATTGTCCTCACTTAGCACTTTTAGTTTTCTGAATCTTAGATCAATCAATAATCGCTTGTTTTCATTGGTTTAGTTATTTCACATTACATTTATTATCTACTGCTTAGCCTAGTCGGAATCTATAATTGCTAGTGTAGTTTACTTATTTCCTTGGGATTGGATAACCCCTTATACTAGAACTGCATTGCTGTGCACCTGCAGTAGTTTTATTTGGGTAAACCCTGAGCCCTAACAAGTGTTTGGTGCCGTTGCCAGGGAGTAATAGCTGCCTATCGATTTTTAGTATTAGGATTTTGTCAAAGTTTTTATTTGTGTACTAACTTTCTGGTACTTTTCTTTGTGCTGGTTTCAGGTGTATTCCTAATCGCAGTAACAGAAGCAACAAAGAGAAGGAGCTTATAAATTTAGGCATTGATGAGCTAGCTAAGTTGGTAAGGAAAGCTAAGAAGCAATCTACAATGGTCAATCCGATTAGCTTGGTTGAAGATGTAGAAGGTCACTTGGTTGACAGAGATCGAAATAGGAGGAGTGAAGCAGGGCAGATGGTGAATCAGAATGGGAATGTCATCACTGTAAACGCTGATTTAGCCAGCCCAGAAGAAGCTGTAAACGCTGCTGGGCATTTTGTGCAGCGGACTCTTGGAGATTACAACAGAACTGATCAGTTTTATGCTAACAGAGCGGCAAACCGCCCTCCTTCATTCCAGAGAAACGATTTTGAGCTCAAGCCTGCTTATCATCTTGTGGGAGAGCATCCATTCCATGGCTTACCACATGAGCATCCTATGGATCATATTGAGAGGATTGAGGATTTGGCTTCAAGTGTCATAGCAATGACTTCCTGTTCTGCAAGCTATTTCCTTACTCACTTGGAGGAGATGCTGCTTATTGCCTGAAGCAACTAGAGCCTGGTTCGCTGACAACTTGGGATGAAACTAAGAATGCTTTTCTGAACAACTTCAATGATGATGCTAGATCAGAAGACCTGAGGACGAAAATTGCTTCATTTTCCCAAAGTCCTACTAAAGCTTTTAAAGATTCTTGGCTGAGATTCAAGTCTTATCAAAGGGACTGTCCTCATCATGGCTTCAATCAAGTGCAGGTGCTTGGTATTTTCTTCAGAGGCATTGACTTGAAATACCAGATGGTGTTGGATGCTTGAAACAGTGGCAACTTCAACACAAACCTACCGGAAGAAGCAATCAGACTGATTGAAAACTTGGCCTGCAGTAACAGCACCAATAATGATATGTATTAGAGGATGAAAGATGCTGGTTTGAATGATGGGAATCAGATTGCTGAAATAAAGGCTAAGCTGGACAGTATGCATAGCCTTCTGGTGGGAAAGAAGTCAGTCCACTTTGCTGCAGAGGTAGAGACTTTCGAAAATCCAGAGGAGGTTGAGCAGGAAGATATGAATTTCATCAATACTGGAGGATTTCATGGTCAAAGGTTTGGGAATCAGTAGTGGAACAGAGGTTACAACAGCGATAATCAGAAGAATACCTTCACATAAAACCAGAATTCGCCTGGTTACACGCCCAAGCCTTAGTTCGAGAAGACAGAGTTCCAGAAACCTTACCAGAATAGCAGCAACTTCAACAGGAACTATGGTTCTTCTTCCTACCAATTTGCACCTCCGCAAGACAATAAGATGGAAGCTATGTTGGAGCAGATCTTAGAAGGACAGCAGAAGATGACAGTGGAATTCAACGGCAAGATAGATTCGTTGTATCAGGACCTGAATGGAAAAATTGAGAGTCTGAACTCTCACATGAAGAAGCTGGATGTTCAGGTTGCTCAAACTGCAGGTGCTGTTCAGAGGCAAGAGGGATTCCTTCCTCGAAAGACTGATGCTAATCCCAAACATCATGTGAACGCTATCACATTGAGGAGTGGAAAGTACCTGCAACCAGTGTTGCAGAAGGATTTGAGCTTAGAAGAATTCATTGGTCTTAAAGTGTTTAAAGATAATGAAATTACTGCTAAAAAAGAACGAGTGACGATCATCACCCCTGAAGGGTGTCGCTCGTCACGTAATTTGAAAAGGCACGACAAGATTTCATCCCTTGTGGGTGACGATCGCCGCCAGGAGGGTGACGCTCGTCACCAACACCGAATCCCAGCTGCTTCACTAGAGACTTCAAACAATGCTAAGGAAACGGTGTATAAGCCTAAGGTACCATATCCTAAGCATCCTAAGAAGTCTAAACATGAGCTTGAAGATGCCAGATGCAAGGCTATCATGGACAAGCTGGTCATTGAGATTCCTTTTTGGTGATGCTGTGAGGATTACCCCTGTTATAAGGAGATATGTGTAGAGGCTGGTGACCAATAACTTGAGCTTGGAGGAAGGAGCAATGATAATCAACGAGTAGGTCAATGCAGTGATTCAGAACAGAGTACCAGAGAAGCTTTCAGACCCTGGAAGCTTTGTATGAGACTGGACAATATTTTCAGACAGGTTTGAGAGATCATTGTGTGATCTTGGTTCTAGTGTGAAACTGATGCCTCATTCTGTTGTCAAGAGCTTAGGGATGACCGATTTTAAAACTACCAGGATATCTCTTATCCTTGCTGATAGATCAGTCATTGTTCCTGAAGGTGTGATAGAGGATGTTCCTATCAAAGTAGGAGATTGTATGATTCCTACTGATTTTGTAGTTCTGGAGTATAGAGAAGAACACAAAGACCCTTTGATTCTTGGCAGACCTTTCCTTGCTACTGCAGGAGCTATTATAGATGTCAGGAAAGGAAGAATTGAGCTGAATGTTGGTGACTTGGTGATGAAATTCGTACTGGACAAGCTGATGAAGAGGCCAACCATAGATGGACAGAAATTCTATGTGGATGTTCTTACAAACTTTGCTGATCAGATCTTTCAAGAGATGAGATCAGAAGATCCCCTAGAGAGGGCGTTGACCACTTCTACAGCAGAGGTTGAACATCTAGATGCAACAGCTACTGTCTATACAAAGATGATGGAAGCTACTGCACATGTTATACAACTGGTTGCACGAGATGAGTGATATACGTTTTCTTAGCGAGGGTTTATGATGCAGAGAGGTTAACAAACTCTAATGCAACCAATGTCGTAGTATAGCAAGCAAGAGAGAGTCAATCCACTTCTAGGAGATAGAGAATGCACAGAGAATGCTAGGACTAAAGCAAATCTAAGCAAAATGAGACAGTTTATGAGAAAATATCTAAGAACTAGATGCAGCAACCTAAACAGAGTGAAACCTATTTTAAAAATACTAGAAAGGAAGCAACTACCACGAGAAACAAACGGATTAATTAAAGGAAAGAGCTTCGAATTATTAAAATTCGACTAGTGGATCGACCACAAGATCGACCACTAGATCGAGCAGTAACAATCGATCTCGTCTAAAAATGTAAAAGCAGTGAAACTAATGACCAGGATGCTATCAGGTAACAAGCGAAAGATGAGAATAGACGTAAAGATACTAAAAGAAAGGGCATGGGGTTGAGATTCATGGTTAGGGGCTTCAAAGGTTCGACCTTGGGTTTGAAACTTTAGATCGACTCACTTGGTGAGGATCTCTAAGCCTTCAAAACAAAACAAGATCTATCCGTGGCTTTCGGTATAGATCACTCTTTCATCCTCTCCTCCAAACCCATGGCTTTTGGTGGAAAGAGAGGTCGAAAGGCAAGGAAAACAGATTTCAAGTAAATGGCTTAACTAGTCCCCCAAACTTCCATGGCTTTTGGGAAGGGGTAACTAGTCTCTAAGGTGTGATCTTCCGAGGTTCGTGGATCCTGTCAAGGTAAGGAACCTCTCGGATCATGAAGCTCTTGGCGTGAGAGTCTCCAAGCTTTAAGCTTTCAACACCTTAGAAGAGATAGCCTTTAAAAACGTTTAGAAAAACCCCAAGATCGAAATTCAAATCATGACTCTCCTATTCCTAACAATAAAAAAAATTCATCCTTTAACATTCATTAACATTCGAACCATGAATCAAACTTATGCACTTTAAAGCAAAACACATTTGGCTAAGGGTTAAGGTTATGAGCATAGAATGATCTCATTTGAAAAGGGTTTATAAATAGATTAAGGGTTTCTCTCGAAAATGGTTGAACTTGTGCATAATGCTAAAAGTAAAGACAATTTATGCATACATGATTAGATTCTCATCTATCCATGTAAACTATCAAATGATCCTATACCCCTCTCATTTAAGAAATTTATCCTCACTCACCACTTAAGAGTCTACTCTTTCCTTCACAAATTTAGCAATCCCCAATTCAAAATAAAGACATTTTTAAACTTTTAGGCTAGTGAAAAGGTTTTGAAAAATACTTTTGCTCTTTTAGAAATTTCTTATTAGTAGCTCTCTTATTATTATTTTTTTCTTTTTATTTTATTTTTATTTTTTTTTCTATATTTGGCACTTAGGCTCTTTTTATTTCTTTTTCTTTTCTTTTCTCTTTTTTTTATTATTTTTTTATGGGAGAGCTACCTCCTGAAATTATTAGAGCATACTTATGTTTTAAAAACAACCTTTCACTTAAAACCTCATTTCTTTCCTTAAAACACAAACTCTTTGAAACCGAAAACAAATAGATAAGAAAGCAACCCCAATGATCCCCCAAACTTATCCTAAGCCTACACCTAGCTTCAAAATGCAAAGCTAGCAACAATATGAAAACCAAATCATATCGCCTAATCCTAACACTTTATGCCAAGTTCAAACCAAAAGGAAGGCCTCACAAAGATGTCACACAAGAACATTTGGCTTCAAAGGAGGGTAAGGTTC
The DNA here is from genome assembly GCA_911865555.2 of Thlaspi arvense. Taxonomy (NCBI): domain Eukaryota; kingdom Viridiplantae; phylum Streptophyta; class Magnoliopsida; order Brassicales; family Brassicaceae; genus Thlaspi; species Thlaspi arvense. The sequence goes on from OU466858.1 coordinate 35,941,402, forward strand.
AAGGAGGGAGTTCTACTTAGGCTCACAAAGAGTGGTAAAAAGAAAGAAGAGAGCCTAAATATTTTATAACCATGTGTTCATTTTCAAATGCATAAGAATGATAATTAGAATTTCAAATTAAGGTTTTCACTTATTAGAATGAGTTTCAAATCATGAGAGTTCAATTCAAGCCACGAAAATCCTAACAAGTGATCCAAGCATGGTAAGAACTTACTTTCAAAGCATAGACAAAGCATTAGAGAACTACCAACTAGGGCATTGAAACAATTCATAAGTAAAAACACCTTTGTAAGAAATTCTAACCCCTTATGCAAAATGCAAACAACCTAAGTGATATGAGAAACTCTAGACTCAATCCTAACATGTTTTAAAAAATATGAATGCAACTACATGAATCTTTGAAAAAATTTTAAAAATTTTATCAATTTTTCATGAACTAAGACTCAAGGATGCAAAAAGGAAAATAAGATAAAAGAACACAAGATTAAATCACACATGTACTCCTCCAAACTTGCTTGACACCGTCCCGGTGGCAAACTCATCCGAAGGAGCATCAAAACACAATGCAAGAAACAAACATGAGCGGTTATATACAATGGAAGAAGGTTGTTCACTTCTGGTCTAGGCTCGGCTGGAACTTGAGGATGTTCCAGAGGAGCTAGAGATCGTTGCTTTGCCTTTGTCAGCTGGTTCTTGGAGAGAGTGGCGCGCCGGTTGAATGTTGTCTCCTTGGGTCTCGCGGATGACAATTCCTCCGGTTGAGAGCCTTCTCTTCTCGGGTTGTTGCATCTCTTGACTTGCAGTTGTCTTAGGCGTGCTTCCCTGAAGTGCTTTGACTTTCTTCCCAAGCTTCTTCAGCATTTTGCCTTGCCACTTGTTAATCTTCCTTTGCATCTCTACCACCGATGCTAGGAACTTCTCGGTTTTTGTCCTTGGCTCAAAGTCCAGCTTGGGAAGTGTGTAAGCCTCGGGCATCTCGTCTTCCGTGCCTGGAGACTCTGACCTTTGACGCGGGGCAATGGCTGAAGCAGGCGGTCCTCCTAAAGGGGCAAAGCATTCTTCCTCCATGGGCAAGAACTCGATGTTCCCAACACCAAGCAGCTCGGTTTCATCTCTGTTGGGAAGGATGCACACTCTCTTCTTGTCTTCGTCATCAATGAAGAGGTAGGCATAAAACCCTTCTGCTGGCGTGCGTCCCAAGCTATCAGTATTCCTCATGTATGCTTCATCCATGAAAGCTCTGTTTGGGACATGAGCAAAGTCATGAATGGGCACACCGGCTTGCACGAACAGAGGAGTAAGGAAACCGCCAATGTAAGAGGAGGTTGCCTTGCACCATAAGGCATAAGCCTTGTACTTCACCAGAGAAGCCGCGAGCACACAGCCGTAGTTCACTTCATCGCCGAGTTCATCCTCCATTGGCTCGTCGTTTGCATCCGGATCACACACCAAGTGCTTCACGCCTTGGAACAGGAAGCACAGCTCTGTCTTCGTGACCGTAGGGGCAACAGACCTTCCATTGAACGTGTTGGCAATCAGCTTCAGAGTATACCTCAGAACCAGTCTCCTTACTCGCTTGATCTTAGCGGTGTTGGGTTTGTAGTCCTTATTGCTGATCAGATCCCAAAACTCGTCGGCTTTCTTGAAGGCTGGGAACTCGACCTTGTATGCATCAGCGTTGAGACCGTAGGCTTGGCATAGCTCAGGGATGGAGAGTGTGTAGGCTTGACGTCCGACTTTGAAGTAGAGGCAGCCTTGAGAAGGGACGGGTGCACTAGGATTCTCATACCGGAACTCCAAGGTGGCAAGGAAGTCTATTGTCACTTCAGGAATGGTTGGGCAATCCATCCGTGACAGACATCTTAAGCCAATGTTCTTGAGGAGTTGGTCGAAGTCCCCAAGAATCCCGAGCTTAGACAACAGCTCTCGATCAGCAAACTTGGTAGGCTCAAACCGGAGCCTCTCTAGCCGCTTCTTATCTCTCTTCTCATCCTTGCTCCATCTAACCCTCTCTTGAACTGCCACTTCTTGTCCTTCTCCTTCTTGTGCTTGCTCCTCTCTTGTTCTCTTTGGGGCCATGGTTCCTGAAACAAATTTCTAAAGAAATCGATAAGTACACGGCGGTTTGATGAGAATGAGAGAAGAGAAGGAGAGAATTTATAAAAGGCTACCCTAGAATTTTGGGGAATAAATAAAAATCAAAGCTAAATAAAGGAGAATCAAATCTTTAGATACTGAAAAATCTGGAATTATTCCTTTTACTTAGCTAGTTTTAAAAATTCAAAACCAATCCTATATTCTAAAACAAGATCTTGCGGATTTAAAGGAGATTTTCTAAAATTTAATCATTAAATTTTTGAAAATACCTTTGCAAGAAGTTCAGAATATCTTTGCTAGCTTTTGAAAACTTAAACTCTCACTCTCTTTGTTTAAAAATCTCGAGCAAAACAGGAATGAGAGGTTGAGAGGATGTTTGAAATATTTAAAGAGTTAGCAAAACCAAAACAATAGGTAGTCAAAGTGGTTTCTGACAAAGTCTTGGTCAAGGCACATCTTTCATGGTCAGAGATGCTTGCCTTGACCAAGTTTTGAATTCAAAAGTTGGAGGGAAAAGAGTAAAGGAGGGAAAGAGAAATGTTACCTCGGCATGAGATCGAGTCCATTTGGTCGATCTAGGACTCGATCTCATGCCAAAAATGGCTTAGATCGAGAGGGTTACTCGATTTGAGACTCGATTCATGGTGAATCGATTCCTGGATCGATTGGCTCTCTCGATCATTGAGATGTTGGCTCCTCGGCTAAGTCCTCATGATCGAGCTATGCCCTCGATTTAGGGGTCGATTTGGCATAGATCGAGTGATGGATCGAGTCGAGTGATCGATCTGTTTTCAACAGATTTTCCCTAGAGAAATTAGATCGGTCGATCCGATTTGGATCGATCGATCCTTTTTCGTCAAGGTCGATCGTGTCACTCTATCTCGTCTAGATCGACTGGCTCCTCTCGATTCACTGACTCGATCTAGCAAAGATCGAGCCAGGATCAGTCGATCTAGCACTCGATCTCTAGCCTTATTCTAATCCCTATTGCTTTTTAAAGACCTCAAAGTCAAGGTTTAGATTCCTTATACCTGTTCCTACACACTTGCAAGATAAAAACATAAAACTGAAAGGGAAATAAAGCAGAAGTATGTACAAGATAAACATGGGAATGCCTCCCAAGTGCGCTTTCTTTAACGTCTTTAGCTAGACCTTACTTGGTCTAAGCGGATGGTGTGTCTTGGAGAAGCACTGAGGTACTCTCCTTGTCATAGCTATCTGCCAAATAGGGCTTGACTCTGTGTCCGTTGACGGTGAATGCACTGCCACTTTTTCCCATCAGAGTAACAGCTCCATACGGCAAGATTTCTTGAATCACGAACGGTCCGCTCCACCTTGATTTCAGCTTGCCTGGGAAGAGCTTGAGCCTCGAGTTGTACAGTAACACCAGTCCTCCTTCCTTGAGCTTCTTGGCAACCAACTTCTTGTCATGAGCCTCCTTAGTCCGCTCCTTATATATCTGGGAGCTCTCGTAAGCATTTAACCTCAACTCGTCCAGTTCGTGTAGCTGAATAAGGCGCCTCTCCTGAGCCGTCTTGAAATCAAAGTTCAGCCTCTTCACAGCCCACAATGCGCGGTGTTCCAGCTCAACCGGGAGGTGACAGCCCTTGCCATAGAGTACAGTGAAAGGAGTTGTACCAATCGGCGTCTTGAAGGCGGTACGGTAGGCCCAAAGAGCGTCATCCAGCTTCACTGACCAGTCTTTCCTTGTTGCTCCGACGGTCTTCTCTAGAATAGCCTTGATTTACCTGTTGGAGACCTCCACTTGACCGCTCTTTTGAGGATGATACGGTGTAGCCACCGTATGCTTAACCCCATACTTTCTCAAGAGGTTCTCAAAGACCTTGTTTATGAAGTGGCTTCCTCCATCGCTTATAACAACCTTGGGTACTCCAAACCTTGGGAAGATGATACTCTTGAACAGCTTGATTACCACCTTAGAGTCATTTGTAGGGGAAGCAACAGCCTCAACCCATTTGGAGACATAATCCACAGCTACTAAGATGTATTTGTTGCCGTATGAAGAAGGGAATGGTCCCATGAAGTCAATCCCCCACGCGTCGAACACGTCAACGACGAAGATAGGAACTTGAGGCATTTCGTTCCTCTTAGTTATATTTCCTGCTCGTTGACATGCCTCACAGCTCTTCACAAACTCGTGTGCATCTTTAAAAATGGAGGGCCACCAGAAACCGGCTTGCAACACCTTCGTGGCTGTCTTGAATGAGGCGAAGTGTCCTCCGTAAGAAGAGCCATGGCAATGGTAGAGGATGTCCCTGGCTTCATCCCTTGTAACACATCTCCGGTACAAGCTGTCTACTCCTCTTTTGTATAAGTAAGGCTCGTCCCAAAAATAGTCACTAGCCTCCCTCATAAACCGCTTCTTGTGATAGCTGTTGAGATGTGTTGGCTCCTCACCACACGCTAGATAGTTCACCACATCAGCATACCACGGTAGATCCTCCTCTTTGAAACTCAGCACCTCCTCAAACCTCCCTTCTAGCTTCCCACAAACAGCCGTAGTAATCGCCATAAGCTGCTCTTCTGGAAGAGGGTCATCTAAGGGGAGAGACTCGTTGATCCTTAGCCGTGAGAGGTGGTCAGCGACTCCATTTTCTATCCCTTTCTTGTCTTTAATCTCCATGTCAAACTCCTGGAGTAACAGAATCCATCTTAAGAGCCGAGGCTTAGTGTCTTTCTTCGAGTAGATGCATCGTAAGGCAGCGTGATCTGTGTATACAATAGCCTTGGAGCCAACGAGATATGATCTGAACTTCTCAAAGGCGAAGACTACTGCAAGCAGCTCCTTCTCCGTAGTGGTGTATCGTGATTGCGTGTCATCCAAGGTCCTTGAAGCATAATAGATCATGTGTAGCTTCTTGTCTTTCTTCTGACCAAGGACGGCTCCTACGGCATAGTCACTAGCATCACACATGATCTCAAAGGGAAGAGACCAGTCTGGTGCTTGGACTATAGGAGCTGATGTAAGGGCTTCCTTGATGGTCACGAAAGCCTTCAAACACTCCTCATCGAGTACAAACTCAGATTCCTTGCACAACAGCCGTGTAAGAGGGCATGCAATCTTGGAGAAATCCTTGATGAAAAGCCTGTAGAACCCTGCGTGCCCCAAGAAGCTTCTGATTCCCTTGACATTAACCGGTAGCTCAAGACCCATCATGACCTCCACCTTAGCCTGATCAACCTCAATACCCTTCTCTGATATCTTGTGACCGAGCACGATCCCTTCCTTAACCATGAAGTGGTATTTCTCCCAGTTCAGCACCAAGTTTGTCTCTTCACAACGTTTAAGTACCCTGCAAAGATTCAACAAACACGCAGGAAAGGACGCACCATACACAGAGAAGTCATCCATGAATACTACCATCTCCTCTATAAGATCAGAGAAGATCGACATCATACACTGCTGAAAGGTAGCCGGTGCATTACACAATCCAAACGGCATCCTTCGATATGCAAAGGTACCGTAGGGACATGTGAAAGTCGTCTTCTCCTGATCGTTTGGGTGAATAGGAATTTGAAAGAAACCGCTATACCCAACGAGAAAACAGTAGTAAGGGTGATTTGCAAGTCTCTCAAGCATTTGATCAATAAAAGGCAAAGGGAAATGGTCTTTCCTAATCGCAAGGTTGAGTTTTCTATAGTCAATACACATTCTATGACCAGTAATGGTCCTAGTAGGGATAAGTTCATCCTTTTCATTCCTTATGACCGTGATCCCTCCCTTCTTAGGCACCACGTGTACAGGGGAAACCCACGTGCTGTCACTTATGGGATAGATCACGTCAGCCTCTAACAGCTTAAGGATTTCCTTCTTAACAACCTCTTTCAAGTTAGGATTCAAACGCCTTTGATGTTCTATAGAAGAGGTGTTCTCATTATCCAAGTGAATCCTATGAGTGCAAAGCATTGGTGAAAGGCCCTTGATGTCACTTAAAGAGTACCCAATGGCCTTCCTATACTTTCTCAGCTCAGTTAGGAGCGAGTGCAACTCATCATCACTAAGGTTTTCATTAACTATCACGGGATAGGTGTTATTAGGCCCTAAGAAAGCATACCTTAGCCCTTTTAGGAGCTCCTTAAGGTCCACCTTTGGGGCTAACAGTTCACTCCAGTCATCCTCGTGGCTGTTGTTGTTGCTTTCCTCCTTCGAACTCTCCCTTGAACTCGAGGCATGGCCCTTCAGACTGCTTTCTTCCATCGCTATCCCTTCTGAGATCGAGTCCTCCAGTCGATTCTCCTCTCGATGTCGTCTAGATCGAGCCATTTCGCTCGATTCACTTACTCGATTTGATAGGGATCGAGTAAGGGATCGAGACGCTGAGTCGATCTCTTGATTGGACTCCAAAATGATCGGGAGGTC